>CM060892.1:75819895-77086326 GCA_030762935.1 Hymenopus coronatus | reverse complement strand
ACACATTATTAGGCTATTCTAAAAAAAATTACATTTGAGTGTGCAAAATTGGTCTTCGTGTATGTATTGATAAGCATTGTCATTCTGTAGATGTATAATTTTGAAGCTGCTTACAGTGAAGACATAATCAAATTTAATTAATTAAAGTGGTATTGTTAACACACACTTCACTTACTTTTATTGAGTAAGTAAGTGAAGTGTGTGTTAACAATACCACTTTAATTAATTCAATTGTTATTCTGGTTGCCATTTCTGATCAATTGTGGATCAAGCTCTAAAAAATAAAATGAATTTTTGTGTTTTGTGGTCAATTCTGTGGCCTCTAAAAATTTGTTATGTGTTGTGCAACTTGCTAATTGATTATTGCAGTCAGAGGTGAAGTCAGAAAGGTTTAAGGGCTGGAATCCCTCTCTTGCTAAAAAAAGTATAAAGTGATATCAAAATCTAGCGTTAATCCCAATTGGTGCACCTTAATAGGAATATAACATTTATCTTTTAAACATTTCAATTTAGGGTTATTTATATTTATAATTTGATTTTATGCAAATTGGTTAAAAATGGCCCCTTAATATTTTTCTGGCTGTGCTACTGAATGCAGTTATACAGGGAATTTAATATTATAATGATCTCTAGGTCACAACAAAATAGTATTTTAGCTATAACAAATATACTAAAGTAATTTATTTTAAACCCACTTGTTTTAAAGTGCTCGCATTTCTAAATTAACTAAAGTAGTCTAAATTGAACATTTTAAAATGATGAATTATTTTAGGCTCAGTGATATCTGATCATTATTCAGTAGGAAACAGGTTTTTTTCCTGTTCTCCAACAATACTTTATAATGCAGATTTAGTGAAAATGTACAATAAAGCACAAGAAATTTCAGAATAAACATGTAGAATCAGATGAAAGAGAGAATGGCTATCAAAAAATCTTAATACAATTACCAAATGTTAATGTAGAAATCCTGATAGAAATGTGCAAAATTTCTTCAATTAAGTTTTATGCAACTCTCAGAAGGAAAAGGTCTTGCGATACTGAGTTAGACTGAAGGAATTGCACGATGATAATCACAGAAGTATGATTGATAAGTACGCCATGCATATGTAAAAATTCCAAGCTTCTCCAAATGATTTTCAATATCTGGGGGCCTGATAACAGCATATTCATAAAGCCTTGCTAAGAAAATCAGACACAGTATAATGCAGACAGTCACCATTAGAAGTTACAATTTTATTACACCACCACAGCCCCACTGCCCATACTGACTAGAAACAATCCAATCCAATTTCTGCATGAAGAATGTACATTAATTTTCTGCATTTGGTTGTTTCATTGTGGTAGCTCAACAGTGGAATATGGGTACAGAAAGTCTATGGTCTAGTACTGTTATTGAAGATTGTTTCACACTATTTTAATTAAATTAAACTTATTATGTGAACATCAATGAATAATGTTGTTTTATTTATGTGACTAATTTAACAAAGTTAAATAATACCTTAAAATGTTTACTGCTCAATATCAACCTACATTTCTAAAAATTTTTAAAAAGAATTAGTTTGGTTGATTTTTACTTGTGAAATATGCTGCTGAAGACACATTAAACCACATTTATTGCATGACTTTGCTGTGGTAGACCGCTTTAGATTCTTGCACATCAGTGAGTAAAGACATTGGGAGGGCAGTTCTGAATACTCGTGTTTTTATCTAACAAATTAATTCACTGTGCATATTAATTATGAATTTAAATGACTGCTACCAAATTTACCATCAGTGGCAAACACAATTAATGTTTAATGAAGCAATGGCAAACTTATATTATACAATAGAAATTAGCATTTGTCATCTGAAGTAAGAAATTGTTGCTTATTCTTAATATTTTTATGCAATAAACTCCTTGTTTAAAGTTTTCAGTTTAGACTCCTCTTTCATATATATTAATTTGATCCAAGGGGTGTAGCAATTGTATATACTGTAATATATTAGTTATGATTAGGTTTATAATGCAAACTCCACGAACCTGAGTACACTACCAAGGTTATTGGCCATAAAATTACAAGCTTACACCATAGCCACTTTGGATCCTGTATAAATAATGTGACATTTTAAAAGAATTAAATGATGATGACATCTAGTGTGCTAAAATGAACATAATGTAGAAAAATATTCTAAACTGTACATTTGCATGCTTGGATGTAATTGTGTGCCAGAGAAATAAGTTAGAAACAAGAGATGTTGCTTCTTGTCTCTTTTAAATAAAAATACAGTGTTTCAAAATCTGTATATATTTGAGTAGTAGGAGCAAGGCTGCAATCCTAAAGAACCATTATCAGCATTTGGCATTATTTTCATTAGTTCTAGTTCAAAATACTATATTTCTGAAAAGTACAGTGTTAATATAAATGATCTTTCCGATTATAAACTTGAATAATTATCATTAGGAGACACTTAGAAACATGATATTGTATCAATGGAAAGAGAAACTCTTAATATTTTTTGTTATATTGGTGAACCTATTGCATATTTATTAACTTTGTGACTAGGAGGCAATATAACAGAAAAATGGCTGCAAACGAATACAGGAGGGCATTTTGTGTGCTTTATTTTAACATATCCCAGTCTGTTGTCATTGTAAAATGCAATTTTAGAAGAAAATTTGGTGTTGATCCACCCAGTGGACTCCGTGAGTGGTAAGCTGACTTAAAACAAGGGGATGCATCTGTAAGCAGTTGAAGTTCCATCCATACTGATTGTAATTGTTGCAGGCTCTGAAACCATATGACAAAGTCAAGCAACAGTCTTTTTGAGAAGAGGTATAACTAGAATGAAAACTGAAGGTTTCATTGAATCATTTAGTGTTTAGTGATGAAGCCAATTTCCATCAGTCAGGAAAAATGCACAAACACAATATCAGGATATGGGCTTTGGAAAATCTTAACATTTATGTGGAACATGTAAGCAACTCCCTGTGTACATGACTCATTTCCATAAAAGCATCCAACAGTTTGTTGGGGATGTTTAATTCTTTACCGGTTTTTATGGTGGATTTCTGTGCACTTTGTGTGAAACTCTCCCTCACATGCTCCATATTTGCCTCACTTACTGTTGAAAGACCAGTTGACTTCTGCTTATAGATGCATCCCCTCATTTTGAAGTCAGCATACGACTTACAGACTCATTTCTAAAATTGTGTTCTACAGTCATAATAGGCTGGGATATGTGAAAATCTAGCACACAAAATATCTTCCTGTCTTTGTTTGTACCCATTTTTTGTTATATCATATCCTAGCAATGAAATTAATAAATATGAAACAGGTTCACCAATATAAAAATATTTGAATTTCTCTTTCCATTGATATTAATATCATGTTTCTAAGGTCTCTTAACGATAGTTATGAAGTTTGTAATCGAAAAGATGATTTATAGTAATATTGTACTATCTTTCATTCAACATTTTAGTTGAAGAGGCTGCAGAGCATAAAATATATTTGGGTCATTCCATGTCAAGGGACTTACTATATAAGAAATATGATTACACTAATAGGCATTGATTTTTAATAATGTGACTATTTTTTGTGCATTTATATTGTTATACACACATTTTCAGATTAATATTAATGTGTGTCACTTAATATTGATAGCCTGAACTGTATAATCTTGAAGATAAATGATTTATTTTTAATGAAAATAAGTTTCCTTCATATTAACAGAACTGTCAATAATCTCAATTTGTTACATGCACACACAACAAGAATTTATCTCAACCTCAGCCCTTACATTGGTTTAACCCAATTTCACTGTAGTTTTGTTAAATATCAACATCAGCTGCATTCTTACTAAAATTGTGTTTTTAATGAATAGAAGCAAAGGTGTGAAATCTAATCTTTCCTATTTTTGAGGGGAAGGTAGGGTGTCTGTATTTTCCTATCACTAAATGTACCTTTTATTTCATTGAACATACATTATCAGAGATTATTTTGGTTATGATACAACATTGACACTTGGATTTCAGAACCTAGCAAACCACTTCTTTTAGGTATCTTATTTTCAACCTCTTGACTTATCTGGAAAATACTCACACTTACACTAAAGGAACGGAAGTAGAATTAGGCTTCCTTATAACTTCAATAAGGTCGTCTCCTTAGCGTGGTGGTAGCACAGCTGCTTACCAAGCAGGAGACCTGGGTTTGATCCCCAGTACCGGATATTTTCCCCCGCTGGGAGACCTGGCCCGGGGTGCACTCAGCCTCGTAAGGTCCCTGGGGGACCAATTGAGGAATAACTTGATGGAGAAGTAGCGGCTCCAGGTCATGAGGACCGCATTAACCGGCCGGGAGGGCTCGAGATGCTAACCACGTCTCACCCTCCAATTCTGCACCCCATCCATGACATCTGTAATGGACCGAGATGGGGGACGCAGCGGCCTGGCGGTAGGCCAAGGTTCCCCATGAGCTGTCGTGCCATGGAGTTATAACTTCAATAAACTGCTCCTACCCATATTTTCAACTCCTTATGTACAGCTCTGCTCTATTTGAACAAAAACTTTTACTTCAGGATACAGCAAATCCTGGAAGCATTCTCTAGCTATATATTCAACCTCATTTGTACAAATATGGAAGAAGTTTTGGACATTTATGCTTTAGAATCCAGCAAAAATTGTAGGTTAGCCTATCAATTTGCAAAGACTACCCCTACCTTATTTTCGATCCTCTGCATATAAATCTTATATTATATGTGACCTCAATGAAACTTTGTACACTTATTATTTAGCACCCAGTAAGGTTTATGAGTTACTTTACAGCTTCCATATATACAAGTCTTATCATTTAGTATATCTGGATGAAACTTTGTATACCTACTGAGCAATATGGCAAAATGTATGCTTTAGGATTGTGGGGCTTTCTCTTCATTAATCTAACAAAACGGCGTGGCAGCCATCGCATCAAAACAACATATCTTCATGCTTCTAATGGTAAAATTGAATATGGCATTGCCAACTGTCAAGATACGCCAACTAGCATGAATATTACTAGGTCTCAAATCACTTAAAATCCCTCATCTACACACTTCCTCAGTTACACTTGTCTAAGGAAACAAAATACAGCTACCAGCAGACTTATTTGAGGACAAACAAACAACTTGTGTACTTTTATTTGTCAAATTGAAGTAACACAATCAGGTCCTACATCCTGTCCCTCCAAATCATTTATCTCAATGTCTGCTTATTCATTCCAATATCTTACACTTTTCTCATGTGCTTATCTGGCATGAAACAATTTGTATTCACCTGCAATGGACTTACAATGAACCAGTAACTTACTGAGCTACTAAATATTTTGTAATTCAAACATCTCATGGAGAATGGACTGTTTCTATCAACAGCCTCAAGCCTGCCTTTATTTTGGATAATAATGACTGAATCCTAGTACCACTAACCAACACCCCAAATGTTCATCAAGACAACCCACCACCATCAATTTCCAGACAAGCAATTATATTCCTGTTCAGAAAGAACTGTTCATTTTCCATTTTTCATTCTTGTCTTGAAAAATTGTTTCTTGTACAAAAGTGTACCTAAATTAAAGTATTACCAGCCAAATTATAGGTTACCTTATGCATTTTAAGTCTTTCAGTTATATGAATATCTTGAAGCATCACTTTCCATTGCAGATTATGCGTTCGTTTTTTGTAGCTACAGGCTTTCATGGTTTAAATGCAATTAGTAGAATCACATTTCTGATTCTTACCTTAGTTTTAACCCTTACTTATAAATCTTAATCATTTGACTAGTCTAGACAAGGTTTGGGCCCCTTTGGGATTCAGCAAAAATTGAATAATGCCTATGACTGAAAAATTACCTTAATCAAAATTTTTAACTTTTATTTTACAAATCTTCACCATTTTGCTTACCTTGACCAACTTTGCATAATTATATTACCAGAAGTTTGATAAATATGGAGTGGATCATAATTACTTAAAAGTTATAAGAGACCATTATACTCCACTGCAACCTGTTCTTAATTAGGACACATTTTGAACATGCTAATTACCATCATCATGATTGCCAACTAAATGCACTTAAAGATGTGAAGGTATATGGTACTGAAGAGATGAACTTGTGCAGGTTACCCAACATTGGCAATATTATCATAATTTGTTCTTGGTTTTACTGATGATAAATATTTCCGTCACGTATTTTTAGGATAATTGAAATATATTGCATTCCTGTATTTTGTAATAAGTTAATAAAGAAAAACCTTTTTCTAGTGATGGTACAGATATATGGATGATAATCTCTGCAATTTACCATACAAACACATAGATGATTACACCATAAAACTGCTTAATCTCTAGGGTAATGGCATCATATTTATGATGGAGATAGAAGAGCATGAATTTCTGCTATTCCTAGACTTGATCATTAAATTAGACAATACAATCTCTTTTGGCACCTTTAGAACACCTACCACAATAATCATTACTTGCAAATATGAGTGTTACTTTCTCTACCCCATATCATTTATAAGGGTATACAAACTATTCTTATTAAAATTTATATTTCTATTTTGCTTTAATTCAGAAAAACCTTTGCAGAAATAGCTTTTGTACTATGTTTGCAAAATGATATTGGGATTACCAAGAGTAGCTCCTAATGGGGCAGCACTAGTTGAATTGGGAAGAGCTGGGAGGAAGGGATCAGTGGTCAAACAGATAGTGAAAAAAAATATTGGAACAGGATCAAAGTATTAGAGGAAGGAAATATTGTCAAAGACTGTTTATGGGCACAAGAATTAGCAAAATGGGAAAGAAGTTGAATAGGTCAATTAAAAGAAATTGTAAGAGAAGTTGGATTGGGCAAGCTTGTCAATCAACAGACAATAGGTGAACAAAAACTGTGAACTGAGTGAAAGCTAGGATAGACGTCTGAGAAACAAGAAATAATAGGTAGCTTAAGGAATAAGAGTAATGTTATATATGAGTGTTAAGAAAGAATGGAGAAGAGAAAAATACATTGATGTTTGTGAGAAAATCTTATGTATTCCATTCACATGACTCTCTCTACAATTTTGAAACAAAGTATTATTAAAAAGTTATTCTATTTACTTCATGCTAATCGAGAAAACATTAGCAGAAATGGTCTTATTACTTGATTGCTTTAAAGTAGGGAAATATGGGAGTACCACAAACTAAAGCAATAGTAAAACCTTTTAAAAGCTGGTTGTTATGTCCTTTGTTTGTGCAGCCAGGAGTTGACAATCCATAATTATGACAAAACTATAAGTATTTTAAAACTGAAACCAATAATAAGTAATATCTTAAAAACGTCAACTCCATGGAAAAAAATTGCATATAATATGAATTGTGTTTTAACGAGCTCTACAGTTTTTACTTTCTGCATACGCACTATGTACATAGTGTATAGAGAAAGTATTGCACTCCACCAAAAATTTGATACCGAGATTTCACTGGAAATATATGTTTTAGGGTCCCCAATATCCAAACAAAAAGTTTTAACCAGCTCTACAGTTTTTACTTTCTCTGCACGCTCTATGTACATAGTGTATACAGAAAGTATTGCACTCCACCAAAAATTCGATACCAAGATTTCAGCGGAAATATATGTTTTAGGGTCCCCAATATCCAAACAAAAAAAGCATCTTCACAAAAAGGTCTGTGTGTGTGTGTGTGTGTGTGTGTGTCCATGTGTCTGTGAACACAATAACTCAAAAACGAAAAGTCGGTAAAATACCAAACTTGGTATTTAAGTTTAGTATCTTCCAGGGATGCGACACGAAGATTTTGAGAAAAATCCCCCCACCCCCAACTACCCTTTACATGGAACTATTTTCGAAATTTTTGATTTTCTCAAAAATGGCTCAAACGATTTTGATTAAAATTTTGGATATTAAACATATTTACCTGACAAATGAAATGTTTATCTTGAATTTTCTGGGAATAGCCTCTGAAGAGTAGTTTATTCTGGATGAATTTTACTAAATTTTGAATAACTGCTAAACCGTAAGAGATGGACAAAAAACTTACTGCACAAAAAATGTAGAGCACATTAAAACACACAGTTTATGTCATATACATTTTTTTCGTGGAGTTCGTCGTTTTTGTGACATTCCTTATTTTTGGTTTCTGCTATGAAAAACTATGCTTTTCTCATACTGGAACTTGTCAACTCCTATCCATATAAACAAAGGAACTTCATTGACATAGCAACCAGCTTTTGACTATCACTTTAACCTACGGTTGTCCCTTATTTCGCTTCTACTTACAAAGATGCGAGTAATAAGACTACTTCTGCTAATTTTTTCTGATTATCATAAAGTAAATAGAAGTATAAGCTTTTTAAGAATTATTTGTTGCAGGGATATGGAGAAAGTCATGTGAATAGTACACATCAGATTTTTATTAAGTAAGTTTTTGTCCATCTCTTACGGTTTACCAATTTTACAAAATTCAGCAAAATTCATCCAGAATAAAGATGTCTTCAGAGGCTATTCACAGAAAATTCAAGATGTACATTTTATCATGTAAATATCTTATATACAATATTTTAATCAAAATTGTTAGAGCCTTTTTTGAGAAAATCAAAATTTTTGAACATTTTTCCAAGTAAAGGGAGTTTGGGGTGGCAGGATTTTTCTCAAAATCTTTGTGTCGCATCCCTGGAAGATAGTAAACTTAAATTCTAAGTTCGGTATTTTACCGATTTTTCGTTTTTGAGTTATCATGCACACGGACACATACACAGGTGGAGCTTTTTCTGAAAATGTTTGTTTTTTATACAGGGGACCGTAAAACATATATTTCCGATGAAATCTCTGTATCGAATTTTTTGATGCAATACAATACCTTCTCTATATACTATGTACATAGTACATGTAGAGAAATTAAAAATGGAAAGAGAGAGTCTGACATGGACAAGAACAGGAACAATGTTATTAAAAGGTCTAAAAGTTGATAAAGATCTTTGCTCACTCTATGGCATTGTCGATAACAGTTTACACTGTATAATTGAGTTTGAGGAAACCAAAATTTGGGGAGAGATAATATGGAACAAAAACTGGGAAAAGTTATCGGCAGAGATATTTTACTTAAAACTTTTTGGAAACAATAGGAAAGAATTTCTGGAACAACTATATAATTACACAGGGAAAGTGAGAGAGAAATGGGGGAGGAAAATCGCCAAAGAAAGAAAGGATCTTAATGATAGAAATGATGAGGCTGTAATTTATATAAGAGGAAAATAATTTAACTTGGAGTATAAAAATGTACAAATAGAGGAAACTGTATATGACTCCAAAATCAGCAACTCCAAGAAAGTAAATTGCATATGTATAATGTTTGTAACTTGAAAAGATGAAATAAATTATTTATCTATCTAGTTATGTACACGTACTGTACTGTATAGATACAAAGAGAATGGTGAATTAAAAGCTATTTAAACTGACCTTAAAACTCCATATTCTTTGTTATGCAAATATGAGAAACAGTTGAACATTGAAAGGACTTTGAAAGAATGACCAAGTATTGCACAATTTGAACCATTAATAACAGACATATTGGAAATGGATAATGGCACAAAAAAGTTACTTAAAATAAATTGTGTGTTTTAAAGAGATCTATATTGTTTGTATTTGTATGCTTTCACCTATTGCTTAACATTTACCAGTTATGCAAGATTATAAAAAAATGTATTCTAAATGAAGAGGGCTTCACAGACTATTGCCAGAAAATTCAATGTATAATTTTACTTGCCCTATATGTATCATTAATATATGACATTTTAATCAAAATCATCAAGAGATTTTCAAAATAATAGAAAGTGTCATTAAATGTTATATGTAAAAGGTAGCTGGGTTGGGAGTATTTTTTTTTGTTGAAAACCCTTTGTCATATCTCTGGAAGATACCAAGTTTGGTATTTAACCAGCTTTTCGTTTTTGAGTTATGCTGTTTACACATACATGAATCTTTTTCTAAAAACAAGATGTCTCAAAACGTGTATTTCTGGTGAAATCTCAGTATCAAATTTATGGGTGGAATGGAACACTTTCTCTACATACTAACGTAATAGATAAAGTAAAAAAGAACAGCTGCAGTCCCATTTCAATCAACATTCATTGTTGTTAGCCTCACTTCATAGATTAATCACTATTCCAATCAGTATTGTAATTAGTAGTGGATTCAATCAAATACTTGTAGACAAAAAATAAATAAATTCAAGAAATAAATAAAGATCATTATTAAGTGGAGAGTTAAAAAAAACATGGAAGTTCTTTTACCCCTCAGGCTTACAGTAAATGCAGCAGGATTTTCAAGAAATTTGGCTCCACAAAACAAGTACAACATAAAGAACTTAACAACCTGTCCAAAAATTCCATTTCTACCGAAAAAAATTCCAGCATTTATCAAATAAACTACTTAGACTGTGAACAATTTTATGTAGAGAAGACCAAAAGGGACACAGATGCAAGAATAAAGGATCACTTTAGGAAAACCAAGTTTAGGCAGACAGACTGTTAGATAAATCTGCAGTTTCAAATTATTTTTGGACAGAAACCCATAACATTGATAGGAATGCAAAACTGCATAAATATGCCAAAAATCCTCCTGAATTGTTAACTTGGGAGAAAGTATTTATCATTGACAACTGAGAAGGAGCCATTTTCTTGGATTTGCCAATGTTGGACAACCTGCACCAGTTCATCTGTGTAGTACCAGATCTCTCTGTTCTATCTTCAACCGCATTTAGTCAGCAAGCAGCTGAGGATGAGAATAAGTATTCTCAAGTCATACCCCTAATTAAAAACAGGTTTGTAAAGCAGTAGTGTTAATAAAGATCAACCCATATTATTTAAAATTTTAAGTAATGAAAACTTTGCATTTTTGCAACAAAAGTTGTCTGTTTTGCTATTTTCAAAATGTGCTTCTCCTACGATTGCCAGAATGTACTAAATGCAGGCCCAGAGACCAATCTACGGGCAATGGATATTTGAGTAAATGGGGACAAAATTGTTTAACAGATTTTTTGTATTATTACAGTCCAAATTTTTACTAACTAATAAAATTAACCTATTACTCTGGCTATGGTGACACCAACTCTATTATTACCACTACTATATTACTATTACTACTGCTGCAACCATTCTCATGGAACAAACTTAGATATCGCCTCTTCATTTCATTGTTATTACTCGCTATCACTGAACAACAAACTAGAATTATTTTGAATTATGAAAGGTAGTGGTAGTCTATCCACTCATGATTCAAGCATTCCAATAATTGCCAGCAAACTGCTAAGTGACAAGTGACAATGACTTGCCAGAGTTTCTTTAATAATATGAGCGGAATACTAAAGATGCAACAATGAAAAGTTGCCAGAGTAAGAATAGAAACATAGCATTTTGTTACAATTAGAAATTAACATTAGAACCAAATTATTAAACATTATTCATGATTAAGGTGACATTCAAGCCTGTAGATTAAAGTTATTGGCCTGTATACCCAGAGAAGTCATTCCAAACCCGGGCACTCCAGGCGGCACTTGGAGATCTGGCAACCCTAGCCTCTCCGCCATTATTTCAACTCCTTATATGCAAATTCTTTTACTGCATTAGAAAAACTTTGGAAACTCAACTTCAGGACCAAATAGACATTTTAGGAGTAAGGCTGGCAATGTGTCTTTTGATATGTTTGAGGGATAGTTTTTATATTTTGGTGTAATTTTTAACACATTGTTAATTGTGTGTCAAAAAAGCAAAATGCTTAAAAATGTGCTTTTAATTATATATTTTTTATGTGTTCATTTTTTAATTTCAAGTTTATTTCCACAGAGCTCCTTATCTTAATATTGCTATTATTCTGCAGTTCTGTTTGTACATACATTTCAAGGACAAAATCACTTCTGTGGAAAGTGAGATAGCATGTATATCATAAATATAAATAATTGTGAAATGAATTACTTATTATGATTGCCACAAATGAATGTGTAATGAAAAACTGCAAAACAACTATGGAATAACCCAAATGCAGATTTAGGGATCAAGCTTTCTGGTGATTGACATAACATCTAAAGCTGATGACAATACTAGCATTATTGCTGTTAAAGGTTCAAACTTTTGAAGCCTTAGATTGCAATAATTGAGAATGTTCCTATAGTCCATTTAAATCCATACAGGTTGTGTGATTCCAATGATATTGAAATAAAATAATTACTACTCTTAGAATATCAGCTTTCTAAAAAAAAAAAAAAAAAAAAAAAAAAAAAAAGGAAGAAAATAAGGAATTTATTGGATTGTAATGAATTCCTTAATTCTGATAGTTGGCATTTTATTACATATAAAATGATAATAGCTTAATAGATACAAAAGATGTGTCAGCTATTAATAATCCTGAACTGTGGCTGTATTAAGCTTAGCTTTTCTAAGATAATATTACTATGAAAATATAGAAACCTCAAACATTTAAAATTTTGACTCAGGAGGGCTTTTTATAGTTTAATATTTCACAATTACTTTGTATATTATCTCGCATATCATTACCATTTTCAAAAAGCAATTGAGAACATCTTTTATACTGAGAATGTTGTAAATGATTATATTTTTTCTATAATGCAGCCATTGAAGATAATAACTATATGCTTAAAACTTTTTAAAAAATAAAGGATTACAAGAAGCCCATCTACATCACATACTTAAATGTAATAATGTTTGTATATGATTTGGACATTGAAATTTATAGTCAAATTTTGGTGTTTTTACTAATGAAAAAAAAAGCAAAATCAGGAAATATAGGTAAAGGTTAATAAAGAAATTATATTTCTTCTTAATGATGATAAATCACATCTATTTAATTTTTCACTATGATTACATCATTTTTGAATATGTTGTCCTGCTCTGTTCCTCAACAGGGCAAAGGTAATTGCAAATGTTAAAGGCATATGAAGGCAGACCATATTGAAGACTCCAGTAAATCAATGCTTGCACCTCCTACCAGCATGTTCAAATGCTTTGCATGCAGCTTATGCACTTGAATTGAGAACATCTTCATTAATTACACTCGGATAAATATTTTTAAAAGATAGAAGACAATTTTATAAATACACAATTTTATTTTCTGGTCATGGCAGTACAAAACTCCTGTTTTTACACAAGATATGCACCTTTTATCCTTTCACCATTAAAAAAGGCACCATTCCATTTTTATAATGCTTATCTCAATATAATAATTATAAACATACAATATTATATGAAAATAAAAACATGCAGCAATTTGAAAAGGAATAATCTAATATTCAGTTTTTTAGAGTAACGATGCTTGATTTTATTAAAATTACCAGTATATGTTAATTTACATTTTAAATTTGAGCTGAAATATTGTTAATATGTGAATTACATTTTTTAGTTTCAGTTTTCCCCTATGTTTGTCATATGAGTGTGTGAACATGTCCTTCCAAGCTGGGTCAAGTGATTTTTCAATTACTTAACAGAAAGTGATCCAAGCTCAAGACAGTATAAAAAAAAAAAGTACTGTACACACAGTGTTATGAATTTGTAGTGAAGCAGTATCATCCAAAAAAATTGTGTAAAATTTAAATCTCCAGGAAAACTGCTTGCTGTTTCATTGATGGGGCATCATGGATTAAATGTTTTAAGGATATTTAATGTGTTCTGATGTATAGAGTTACTGCCAGTACATACCTACTACACTTGATAACACTGCTGTGCAAGCATTGGCCAGCGTTTGTATGCCTATAACTTTTAAACTTACTCTAGTAAGCTTAGAGATTCATTACTTTTTAGGTATTGAGTTGCTAAAACAGGAATATTTGCCAGACAAATTTTCTTTGTAGCTATTGCAAGTAAGTGGAGATATAGAACAGCTTATGGTGTCAGCAAAAGCCAAAACCACATATCTGCATTTCTGCCTTAAGAAACCAAAAGCCAAGTATGTTTTGGTAAGTATTTTTTAAGTTTTTCAGACATGCCATTTCTAAATTCATTCATGTTTTGATCTTAATTTATGCTAAAGAATGGTAAGATTTCAAACAGTAAAATGTTTAATATTTATGATAATCTAATGTTTTTAAATATCCATCATTAATAGGAGATGCCTGTTCTTACTACATATGGCACCACAGGTAGTGAAATTGATGGTACATGAAATTAAATGGCAATTGGGAAATGAAATTTGGAATTGAAAGATTTCAGACCTAAGTCACTGGCATTTGCCAGTGAAATCTTGGAAGAAAAAATTTGCCAGGGACTTGAATTGCAAACCTTCAGCAATAATCCTTAATAATATTCACTGTCGTATTGGTTTAAAAAGCTGAACAACGCAAATATTGATGTTATCACAACAATGTGTTCATTTTACAGTAGAAAGAAGAGAAGTATTCACGTACCCTACGTATACAAAATAGTTGTTTGCACACTTGAAGTAAATTCAGTGTGTTAAAAAACAATAAGACTTTTATAACAATAAAAAAACATCAGAGTGAGTGATTTATTAACACTTTAGGTTCAGTTATTTTCATTGTAGAACATATTTCAAAAGCATTTGCCTTTATCATTAGCTGACCCATTTGAAGAGGAAGCCCCTCCTATAATTTTGCATGACTGTCAACTCCACCAGACAACCAGATGGCAACACAAGAATGACTACAGCAGAGGATTATCCTTCAAATGACTAATGTATTTGACATGTTATTAGTTATTGACATTTGAATCAGACTTTGTTGAAAGAAACTAAGCTTACTTTATTTCCTAAATTGACTTAAATGTCCTATTGAATCAAATGTATATTTTAGAACATGAAAGGACTATATCTTGACATTTCTTGTGCTTAATTCTTTTAATATGACAGCCTTATAAATTATTCTTTGTTGAAAATCATTCCATTGTTGAAGAGAATGGGTTATGTGGATATCATGCTAAAATAGAAACTCATAGAATTTTAAAATGTAAGTTGCTTTCCAGTTCAAAATAAAATTTATATATAAACTTAATTATATGAAGAAAAGTGATGACTGACACATTAATATTTCAGTTTCCGCCTCTGTTTAATTAGATAATTATTACAAGGAATGAAGTTCAATAATATGTTTTAAAGACAAATAATACCAATGCCACCAGTTGACTAAAAGGTGTTAACCTAAGAAGGGTTGCAGCAAGTCCAACTAGAAATACTTAGTGTATCCCTTCCCAGACCAATCATAATACAAATTTTCCTCTCTACATAACAGTACACAGTCCTGGTTTAAGCCTGTTTCCCAGGTTAGTTATGTGCATGTCATTGTGGCCAACTGCCACCTTTTCTATTGGAATAAATTATTAAGTTTCTTCACTTATTTGTACTGGGATGATGATCCTTTATTTCTTGGTTGAAGAAACATGAAACCAGAAGATGACAACAATAACATGGTTATGTAAGTAATTTGGTGTATGATGATGATTCACAGGAAGAGACAAAAGATGTGATGGTTGAAATATATCCATGTAGCAAAGTGATATTGAATTTTAGGACAGTTTTCCTTCAAATGATATTCTTGCAATTTATAGAGGTGACTGTACCAGTAAAGATGGGCACTACAGTGTCAGTTCCTTCAAGGCAACAGAATATTGCCACTCATCTATCAGCCTGCAAAGGACCCTGAAAGAGGCTGATACACATTTGAAAACTTGGCGGTGTTTTTCTGTTCTCCAGAAAATTGTTGATTTTACAAATATATACATAGCGATCTAAATGAGTATGCTTTGCAAGGGTTGGACTTGGTGGGGCAGTGGTTCCTGAAACCCATCAAAGATTGGGTATATCTGGGCAGTGATACCTGGGAGGAGTTGCCTTAATGTCCTCCAGCCGCTAACTGGGAGAGCTTAGTAGACAGAAGCTGCTGTCGCCCCCCCACCAAAGTATTCAGTCATCCATCTTTGGGATTGATGTACATAAGTGGCATATCTACTTCCATCTGCAGGATGGGGGTTGGTTTCCAAAATAGGTACCAGCCTAATGGAACACCTGGGGCACCTATCACACCTGAGTTGTCAGATCACCATTGTGTGGTTTATTTCTTTCATGTGAAAAATTATATTTAGCAATACTAGGACTTTTTTTACATGCAGGTGTAATGAAATCTGAATACAAATGAATTGTGGAGTGATGATAGAACTGCTGTTTCCATTTTTCATTCTGGATGTCTGAGCAGTGTTTCTAATTTCTCCTCAAAGCTCTTTAATTTAGCAATAAAAAGGATCATCTTATAGCAATAGCTCTTAATACATTTACTCCAATGCAAAATGTTTTTGAGTACATCAGATAATGTTTTCTATTCATTTGACTTTCTCTACATCTCAATAAAAAATTATTGTTAAGCTGATTCTTCTCTCTACTTTATGCCAATCAAGATAAATATTAGCAGAAATGCTCTTATTATATACTTCCTTGCGTGTAGAATGGAAATAAGGTAATATACCAGGCCAAGGTAATAGTCAAATCTTTGAAAAGCTGGTTACTGTGTGATTGATTGTTGTTGTTGTTGTTTTTTTTTTTTTTTTTTTTTGCATGGCCAGAAGTTGAAAAATTCCTGTATAAGAAAATGTTAGTATTTTAAAACTGAAATCAATAACAAGGAATGTCTTGGAAATGGTCAACTTCACAAAAAAAAAGTGTATGTTTTAACGAGATCTACAATTTGTGTAGTAAGTTTTTGTCTATCTATTATGTTTACCAGTTATGCAAAAGTCATCCAGATTGAAGAGATCTTCAGAGACTATTCCCATGATATACTTTTATAAAGCATTTTAATAAAATCATTCAAGCCATTTTTTTAGAAAATAAAAATTTTCGAAAGTTTTTCCGTGTGGTGTAGTTTGGGTTGGGGAAATTTACCTCAAAATCTTTGTGTCACATCCTTGAAAAGATACTTACCTTAATTACCAAGTTTGGTATTTTACCAACTTTTTGTTTTTGAGTTATCATGATCATAGAAACATATGGACCTTTTTCTAAAAATGCTTTTTTTTATACAGGGGACCCTAAAATGTGTATTTCTGTGAAATCTCAAATTTTTGGATGGGGTGCAATACCTTCTTTGCCTATATTCTGTATACTAAGAAGAGAAAATGTAAACAAAACTTCAGTGCGGCAGAATATATCACACTATGATATGGAGATTCCCAATGCTTACAAAGTAAACCAGTGAAGTAATGGTACGCAAATGTTTTCACTTACTGATACTTTTTACATACTATAAATATGGTGCTATAAATAGAAAGTGAGTAGCAATACATTGTTTAAACTTCTTTTGAAGTTGTGAAGAAACATTAGACTGGAGGTACTCATAATGTCACTCATGACAACTGGTTTCTTCTAATTCAGAACATGTTGCTACAACAGAAGCTAACAAGTGTGCCTTCCAACCAAATTCCTAATAGCAAGGGACATGAGCATTTATCTTTCTTTGGATTTGCAGTAACCTAACAACCCTGGTATTATAGATGCCAAAGAAGACAAGGTTGTCCCACTATCAACCACAACCCTCCATGGTGTAATGGTTACCATACTAACTTTATATACCCAAGGTCACGGGTTCAAACCTGGCGGAAGACGATGGATTTTTTTGGCCATAAAAATCCTTAGTATGGCTTCCTTGGGAAGGAAAGTAAAGCCATTGGTCCCATGTCAGATTTACAGCATGTAAAAAAACCTCAAGCCTGATAGCCTTGAGTAAAATTAAGCCGTCTTTCATGCTCAGTATAGAATGGAACACTGAGAACCATAGCAGTTAAAGAGCATCCATAAATAAAACTCCATCTCATTTTCATTTCACAGCAAAACTATCGTGATTCTGATACTGATTGATGATAAAAAACACAAAGATTATCACCTTCTATAATTAGACAAAAGTCATGGTAGATATCGACAAGATGTTGGGTTCATATTATGTAACAATAAAAACAAACAAAATGCTGCTTACTGCACTTTTTTCATCTTCTGGATATGATGGCCATCACTACATCAGTTATGCCTGGAACAAGAAACATCTAGTAAGAAGGTAGTTCTTGAAAGAATTCACAAAGGGACCACCTTATATGTATGATGTCTGATCTGGGCTTAAAAATCTGTGTTGTAAGTTAGATCATTAATTCCACATATTGTCAAAGAAGAGAATTCAATTCCTGAAGTACCTGAAGCAGTGATGGCCTGTGCCTTAAATAATAAGTGAGTGGCTGCAGACTTTAATAAACCATGATAGACAAATTTAAACATAATAATTTAGCTCAATTACAATTATCATGCGAGACTAAATAAAATAAGTTAGTTTTTATTATATTAATTTTATTTCTTGTATATTAAGACAATTCTTCTTATTTTTGAGTGCAGCAAACTTAACCATGATGTCCTCATAAAATGGCTCAATCCTTATAAGCATTTAAAAAAAATTCTTTCTGGAGAGAGATGTTCACTAATGATGTCAATCTCCTTGTGGTATATGTTTCTAGCAACAGAACTCTTTTGAAATATGAAAAGCTTCTTTCTACTGATGCACTTGTGGATGGAATTGTTAAAACTAAAGCAAATAACTTGAATGTTTCCTGAAATACATCCTTATTTACTTGGCACAATTTAAACTACTGCACTGTAGCAACACTACTGTAGTAACAGAGTCATCAGCATACCAAACATGCACTTCATTCTTTAAATGATCAATTCTTTGAAATATGTTTGAATACCATTGTTGTAAGTTTTCAAGAGCTGTAGAAGCAAAACTAACATAATGTTCAAATTTTGTGGTATCCACAAGGGCAAGAAATTGTCACAATCCTGAAACCTTACTTTCATTTCCACTAAAATGTAATCCAAAATTTTGAAAAATTCTATTCTTTAAACAAGTGTTCAATTGTGGTTTGCATTCAGATGTTGAGCAGAATCTTTATTCTTATTTAGAGCTTGTGTAATGTTCTTAAAATCTGAAAACCCTTCCTTATTCCACACATTAGTGTTAAAAAGTAAACAGGGCCAACAGAATAGTTTTTCTAAATTGGAGCTACTGCACAACCACAGAAATGTGGAATACCAAGATATTTTGAAATTAACATTATAACATTTTCCATTCTTTTCCTTTTTTATACAAAGGTGTGATAGGCCTTTCAACTGTTAACACACCTTTTCTATCATCTTTCCATCTGGAGAACAGTGTCTCAACTATATTGCAAACTATGTCATTAATTAACTATATTGCAAACTATGTCATTAATTGGATTCATTTCACAAACACAGAAATAACATCCACATTCCACTTGTACACCTCACTATCAAGGAATGCAAGAAAATGTTAGCTGTTTATATTCCTTTCCATGGCCCCGAAGCAAGCCTATGCTGCAGGTGAAGATATCAAATGAGTGGTGACACCTCCTAGCACCTTGGTAGAATATTTCCTCTTACAAGCTTAACAGTGCAAGCAGAAAAAAATTGTTGACATCACGTTGCCATAGCTACAATATAAACAAGAAGAAGAGCCAGCATTCATCTCTCGCTGTCTTTCAAACCCAACAGCAAGCAGGTGTAGAGAGAGATTATTTCACTTCTTCTTTTACTCTGTCATGTACTGTTTGTTACGTCTAGTACATTTGCAAGATACCAGCTTAGTATTGCTGACAAGGCATAAATAAGTGAAGCAATATACATTGCAGAGAAAAAACATTACATCAGCTCAGCCTATAAAACAGTAAGAAGTTTCAAATAAACATTATTCTTTAATTTTTATGAAAGAAAAGGGCCCCTTCACACTCTTCACCCCATAATCTGAAGCAGACGAAGAAGTCAGAAAATGTAGAGGATGCATAATGTCTCTCAGAACTAGAAAAAAAAAAAAAACTTATCAGACATGCCTAATGTACAACAAGTTTGTGTTTGGAAAGTTTGGTAAGTTGACTTGCCAAGTGCCTAATAAGAATTGAATACTGCTCAAGACTAACAGCAAAACATTGTAAGTCATTAATATGGTGATACATTGAAAAACTACCCCCTCCCCTCCCCAGAGCATGTGTAATGTACCTAAAAGAATGCTGTAATGCTAAAAGTTCAGAATTAAATAACTTTTAAAATATTATAATAGTCGTGACTCACAAGTAATGTAAATTATGAAGTTACTTATAGTGAAGGCATAATCTAATTATAAAAGGGTTAAATTTACACACACTTCACCTATTTATTGGATAGGACAATGTTTCGCAGAGCTTTAGCCTGCATCATGACTTTTTACAAATGAACCAAAGTTTTATCTTCTTAAATTTTTCAGAAAATATTATTGATTCTTTGTAGACTATATTGCTTTTGTATTGACTTAATAAAATAAATATTTCAGTGTGTAATGATAAGTAAGATATATAAGTAAGTGTATAAAAACAGAGTATTGATTGGTATGCCAAGGGAATTATTTAAATTAAGTTGCAATTAATTTATTTTGTGATGCATGAAGGATGCGAACCACTTAAATAAATACATATTAACACAATTTGCACAACAGATCTTAGTTTGACTTAATAAAATAATATCTTGAGATTACTTCTAAAAGTAGAAAATTTTAATCCCCTGCACCCCCTTAGGCATGATCAACTCAATTGTGAAATTGTAAAGGTTAATCAGACTTGAACAACTTAATTGCATAGCATGGATCTTCAGTTTTTCTTGCCATGGATGGATCCCCATATTTGTATTAAACTTATTCTATCTAAATTTATGGAAAAAGTGAGTCAAAGTAGAAGCACATACATCACTTGCAGTTTTTGTTCTTGACCAATTTTGAGAGCTACAATGAAGCAACCACCACACAACAGATAACACTACCATGAGCTAGTTATTCACTTCTGACAGTGAGAGCAAATAGCGCTCAAAACTGATCAGGTGCAAAAAATGTAAGTAATGTAAATATTTCCACTTCAACTCAATTTTTCGTAAATTTAAATTCATATTGCTAGCTTATCTTTTTTTTTTTATTTATTTATTTATGCTAAGCTTTATACAGGTGAATATGACCGGTGTTCAGCCCTGGCTCGCTAGCTTATCTAAACATCATACAAATTTCATATATTGAGAGTGATCTCAGATATTCAAAATATTTTCCAACTTAGAACCTGCACATGGTTAGTGTGAAAGAACAGTTATCCAACACCAGTCTCGTGAAATTCTTAACAAATAAAGCAGTTTTTATAGCATTACATTTAGACCAATATCTGTAATGTCTGAACAGGGAAAATAAATATGTGCATCTTTTCTCCTCTTTTGTAAAATTATTGAAGTATAGATATGTGGTTAGGCAAGTTCACTGGCAGTATAAGACAAAAAGAAAGTGCAAAATATCTTATGCATTTAAATACATAAAGAAACTTCCATTGTTGGAGACAATAAAATATTAAAAGTTTCAAAGCTGGCAGGCACTGAACTAAAAGTTCATGGTGTTTCAAACAATACATTGGTTGCCATCTTCAAAATGCTCAACAGCAAATTGTGGAGCATAACCAAAGTTTTGCTTGAAACATCACATTCTTTTGCTTATTTAATGGATCATAGCTTTCAATCCGGGAAGCTTTTAATATGTTATCTGTAGTCACTGTTTGTGCATAGAGACTTGTGCGTGTTTAAAAGATGATTTAATGCACATTCCAACTCCTGAAAGTTCAACTACGTCATTAACCTTTTGCTGTACTTGTGGATTTACGTTTTTCTGCATTGTTGTTTATGACAAGTATATATTACCTTTATTTCATTATGCATTGTTCTGTTTCAGTTTTATGGCATTCATTAAGTATATAAATCTGTTGCTGGTCTAATTGTGACAAGGCTTATACACATTGTCATTAATTAAAACAGTTGGAAAATATAGAATAGCACAAGGGACTGAGTGACTACCTGCTGAAAGAAAGTTTTTTCAGAGCATAGCATAAATATTATGATTTTAAGAAGAATGCAACGGTACCTACCTAATATTTATTTGTTAATTTATTAATAGAGAGGATATATGTAGCTAAAAATAAACTACTGCTTCTTTTCACTGGTAACTTTGACTTATTTTTACATTTAGCACTCAGAGTTTATGTTGACATAGAGAGTATGACATCAGAGCATGTGGGTGAACAAGGTATACACAAAACAGTTGTAGTGAATATGATTATATTCTGCTTACTATGTACAATCTAGAGAGCTGCAGATATCTATACAATAGAATTACTTTTGTAATTAAAGTAGTATTCAGAATTTGGAGGCAGTGAGGTGTAACAATACTTTAATTGAATTTTGTACTGGTTCTCAAATTTGTAAATGTTATTTCCCATTCAAACATAGAAAGTAAAAAAGAGAATTTTCTAATAAACAGTAATTCTGTTGCTTAAAAGACATTTACATTTGTTAAACTGTAAAAAGTATTCTTTTTCTAATTTGTACCTATTGTGTAAACAAGGCCTGGGTATTGTTACTCACACTTGTGCCCAGTGTCATAATATAGAGATTAGCTGTGAGGCTTTAGTAAGAAACTGAAATAAAGGTTGATATATCCATGTATAATTAGAGAATAATGAAAAAAGGGATGAAATTGTAATTAACTTAAAATATGAGAAATAAGCTTGTTAGAATTAGTACTTCAGCTACACTAGCAGAATCATAGTTAACAAGGTTTTATGTTGTAGACTTTTATATTTTTATATTTTCCAAAAAGCTGTGAATTGTATATTATTAACAAGAATAATCAGGAATCTGCAGTGTGATCACTTTTATTCATAGGATACTCATCAAAGAAAACTGTAATTATTGTAATTTTAGAAGTTCTATGATATGTGAAAAGCATCTTAACTGTACTGCAAATTTGTTGCATTTTATTGGTTTAATTATATGATTTCTTATGTAAACACATTTTTTTATTACATTTGCAATTTTATGGATGAGTTTTTTTTTTTTTTTTTTTAAAGGTGGTGTGGGATCCTTAATATAGTGCTCGTTGAATTTAAATGACTCATCAATGAAACTAAAATCCAGGCATCAGAAATTTAATGTGATTTAATTTATTGTTACTGTGAGATAGCAGAAGGAATTAACTGGTGCTCCCACTAACAACAGTCTTTTAGATAAATACTTGTTTACTTTCTAACAAATTATTTTAAGTTTGAGGCACTGAAGGATTATGATTTTGAAATAACATAATTTGAAACTTCAAAAACAATCAGGGCTATTTGTGTGCTGATAGTAAAATTATTGTAGTTTGTACAATTTCAGGACTTATAGGTCATGGATCCATTGTAATTTCTTATAACTCCAAACATTTCATTACAAGAAATTCCAAAGGATTATGACCTACAAAACTGGAAATTACACAATTGACTATGGCTGTGAAAGCCTTCACATTTTTACCAGTAAAATTATTACTTAATCAAACAATTTTAAGCTTTTAACGAAGTTTTATTTCTTTGAAATGCATCTAAAAGTTTACTTTTTCTGTCTTTTATGTATATTTTTTTGTCTATGATATTTTTTTCTAACATTTTACGGCTAGTATGAGTTTAATTATGCCTCAATTGTTATTGTTTTGTAATGTGATATGAACTGTTTAAAAAAGTGAGAGATTTCTTTCCTTATCTTTCATTAACATGCATATTTATTTTAAAATATTAAATTGTAACATATATCTCACAAGAAAACTATCCCCACTAAAACACTCCAGTTGAATAAACAATATAAACATGTTTCTATTTGGTAAATAATGTGACAATCATCACTCATGTATCACCTTTATCTCATTATTAGAAATAAAATATGAAATTTGCTTTATATACTATTTTTGCATTCTATATTGCATGGTAAGTGGCTCTCTATATTTTCTGCCATGATTAAATAGACCTTGGATTTTTTTTTTTTTTTTTTTTTTTTTTTTTTTTTTTTTTTTTTTTGGTACTAGTGTTTAGTGCCCTATTTTACTACATATTTGGCATTACAGGCGATGACACTGACAATGCGTGGAAAGAATGCATTGGCGGAGTAAACCAGAGAACCCAGAGAAAACCTGTCCCTGCACTGCTTTGTCCACCACAAATCATACATGTGGTCACCTGGAATGGAACCCAGGACACCTTGGTTAGAGGCGAGTGGTCTAACCTTTCGGCCATGGTGCGGCCAAGATGTTGAATCTTAGCTTTTTTCATTTTGCACATTTCTTTCAAGTCCATTCATCATCTAGATATCTTACATTTATGGTTTCAAGGGTATATGGTTTAGCTTTTATTGATGAATTTTCTTTCTTTTTAATCCGCAAATACATCAGTGATAATCAATGGGTTGTTAAGAGGCACGAGAGGTTGTATTTCAGGTGGGTAATTTAGTTTATTTCTTAGTTATCTATGAAGCCTAATTGAGTTTTCATAATACCACATTGTTTACCATAGCAAAATGTGCTTATAAATATTTTAAATTATAATTGAAATCTCTCAGTTGAAACAGTTTGCTTGACAACTAGCTAATAGCATTAGATGCATTTGAAGCTGGAGAGCACCTATTGGTGTTGCTTTGTCTCTACTAAACTAAGAAACAGCACACAAATCCTAAAGGCACATAAAAAAATTGGACATTACAAATTTTGTTGAACTCAATACAAAATTAAGGGTATATATAAAGGAGCATATTAAAATCTACTACACTTCAGAATGTACAACTTTATTTTATGGGTGCACCTGAAATTGATCCATGAATACCTCTATGGACATCTATTCCAAATGAAGGATACTTTAGTTATGATTTCTCAAAACGTCTTTGTTATTTGTGCTTTTTTCTGTAGTTGTAGCAAGAAGTAAGGTCTTTGGAAATACTTAGTTGAGTGTTGAAGATTCTTAAGTAATACATAAACGAAATTTATCAGATTTTGAATACATTTTTGGCATTGGTAACTTAAGTAAGGTTTTGGTTCTTGTTATCACTTCCAAGGTTTGAATGGTATAAGATTTGTAACTAGACATTTTCTGGTATTAGAAGAGCAAATTGGTTTCACTCTCTTAAGTTACATATACAGTGTACAAGTTTTATTTATTGAGCCTTGTTTATTATATATGTAGTGTATATAAAGTAGCTATAGATGGAATTTGGAATGCAAAAGATCACATATGGCATCATACTATATATGTGTGTATGAAAATGTTTAGACTAAGTGATAGTATTTGTAAGATGTCAAAATACTTGAAGCCTGTAACATTAAATATCTGGAGATTATAATGTGCAACATAAAAATTTGTCATGCAGAATAATTCTATAACCATGTGGCAAGAGTTGTTGTGCATCAACAAACTTATGTTTAAAAAATTAGAAAAGCAAATGCAATAAGAATTAATTTGTTTATACCTTTGTGCTGAAAAATTGAGTTTATGCACATGTCAGCTCTTGCCATGAAATAGGACAGAAACTATCTAGTGTGTAGTTTAAAGTGCTTTTTTTTTTCCTTCTTCTTCTTCTTCTTCTTCTTCATGAAACCAACTTGAAGATTTGGAGGAGGTTAACACCCTCATTTTTCTAACCATTTCTGTGGAGAAGTTAAGACTAGTTGATGGCGGTGGCATTTGTGGGGTATTTGGTATGTGAATGGTGCATAGCAGCTAAAGTTTATATCCACTGAATATTAAATTGAACGTATTATTTTCTACTGGTCTCATACACAAGATATGGCAATCAATTACATATGTACAAGTTACGCATAAAAAAGAATGGTTTTCATAAGAATAACTATTTATTCATTTACCCACAGGAAAAGGTTTTGGCAGCAAATAGGACAAACTAAAATAGCAAAAGGTCAACATTTGCCTTATTTCTGCAATGCACTATTTAGTAAAAAGTAGATGTCTTCAAGCATGCGCTTCTCAAAAAATATTGCTTTGCACCAAAGTACATCTTCCCCACATATGTACATTTGACTTTGTCTAATTTTTCTCTTTTCTCATAGCTTTTCAATAAACCTTGTACAATGTAGCCTATTTGTTCTGATCACTCACTAAAGCAGCCACAGTCAAACCTGCTTGCCATGGTGCATGTGCTTCAATATGCACAATGCTAGTACTCAATGCATACTGTGCAGTGAGAGCAGATGGTTTGTCCTCACTAGCTGTGGTGGCCAGGGCATCAGAACTGTTTTTAAATGCAAGGACACTCATTAAAGCAAAGGCATCTATGCCAACAAATTATTTCAATCCTGAATAGCTGTGTACTTCTTCATGACATTTAGAGGGTACCATTTGTTTAATTTGGCACAAAAATTTCAGGTGCTGAAGCAATTTAACCTTCAGCATCTGCATTCTAATGAATACTCAGCTCTTGAAAATGAATTTTCTACACAGTTTATGTTTGTTTAATTTGAAATAATCTTTGTAATATTATCACTGTAGAGTAAGTTTCATTTTTATTTTTAATTTGAGCAACTTTTTCAGAGTAAAAATTGTGCTAAATTCCACCAACCAAGTTTCTTTCTTAGATTAAGTAATGGTTGACTCATAGGCATATACATACATCACTGGCACAAACCAGTGAGCTTTAGCACCATGCATATAGTACAAATGTGGCATGCTTGAGAGTTAGTTGATCCAAATCTAAAAATGCCAAACTCAGGACTCTTCTCTTCTAGCATCGCTCACTTTAGTGTTGAATGCAAGACTCTTGGTTGCTCAGTGTGTATTGAACTCTGCTTATCTCACTCTGTTGCTCAGAGCAGAGAATAAAATGGTACTGACCAAGTAGGTCACTTCAACAATATAGCTTGATGCCATACAGACAATAGCTTCAGGAAACTTCTTATGCCACCAAGCTAAGCTGGGAGTTTCTACTCCCTCTCTTTCTCCAACCAATCATATACCGGCTAATGCTAAAGGATATATCCATTATCCATAAAATGACAGTTTCTTTGGAGCATGTATCTTTAATGATCAGAATTGATTGGATTATATTTCTTGCTGAAAGAAGGCCAGAAACCTATCAAAGAATAGGTTAGCAGCTCACAAGGGGATCAGAGGTTACTAAAATAAATTAACTTTTTTTATCTCTTAATAGCTAAAAGCTATTGTATCCATTTTGTTGTACTTCAAGTTCTGTATAAGTTTTTCTTTTTGTTTATTATTAATGCAGAGGCACTTAAATATACACTTCATTGGCCAAGAACAACAACATTATGTACAGATAAAACAAACACTAACAACAAAATAATGAAATACAACATATACAGTGTAATACAGATATTAGGTTGGCGATAGTTGAAGCATCATCTTCTCTCTGACCTCCCAAAAGCGATTAGTGATCTGACGCCGTCACTGTGTATAGTACTGACTGGGTATTCGTGTCGGCAAGCGTTTCGTCATGTCTGATTATAATCACGGCAGCATCTGTCTGACAGTATCCGGCACAGCTTTCCTTGTATCCAGCCGTCTGCGATGAAGCTATCGTCCACTCTTTTGCCCAAGGCATATATACCATCACTAAACAAAGACGGCCCCAACGTGCTCCCGCCACGCCGGTCCGTACTCATTTTTCCGTCGCCTTCATGTGGACAGTCCTTCACTAGATGATCTGGCTCGCCATGCCCCAGCACACACCATTTGAAGGTTGTCGTTGTCTCAGAGTTGCTTCTTTCTCCTCGTCTTTGGCTGCAGCCAAAGAACCGGTTCTTGAGTGCCTCCGGATGTCTTCGGACACCGCAAAAACGGAAAAGCATTCAGTACTTATACCGCCTGTCCATGGAAGCTAGTCCACTGCTGATCATTTGTAATGAGTAGCGATGGTGGAGAACTTCATAGGTTGACATCCCTTCGTTTTCAGGTGACTTGATGCTTATAGATGTGTTGCGTACTGACGTCCCGATCTTCAAGCCTTCCTTTGAACATCTTATCCATATCATTTATTTCCTTGGCGCTGCTGTTGACTATTCCCTCCAAAAAATGGAAATGGCGTGTTATTTATGGACGCTCTTTAATTGCTGTGGTTCTCAGCATCCCATTCTATATTGGACGTGAAAGACCGCTTAATTTTGCTCAGAGGCCTCTTTATCAGGCTTGAGGTTCTTTTACGTGCCGTAAATCTACGACACGGGACCAATGGCTTTACTTCCCTTCCCTTTTTACACCCGAAAAAATCCATCGTCCGCCGGGTTTGAACCCGTGACCTTGGGTATATGAAGTCAGCATGGTAACCATTACACCACGGAGGGCGATTATTCCCTCCAGGGTGTTAATCCGTTTGCCAGGAGCCAGGAGCAGGAATTAGTCGCCCGAGTGTACTCGGGCGGGGGCAAATCACCACGGTACCTATCCGCTTTTCTCGCGGATTTACCCGTGTGATATAAAAGATGTAGTCTTGTGCAAGCGTTTATGTCTGTGTCGAAGTAATGTGGGCAGGGTGTTTCCCTCTGTGCAGCCGGCGCGGACTGGCTTACCTACCGGAGTGGTCACCCACCCAGAGAGGGACCAGGCCCGATATGTTCCTGGGCGTTGACGTATACTCCGACGTGCTACAGGACGTTAACGTGTTTGTCAAGGTCTTTCGTCCTTTTGCCAAGCTCTTTAATGTCTTTTTACTTTCTCTAGCCCCGTATGTACAATGTACATAGGGACAGAGAAGTATTGCATTCCACCAAAAAATTCTTTGTCGATATTTCACCGGAAATACATGTTTTAGGACCCCCTGAATCCAAAAAAAGCATTTCCAGAAAAAGGTCCGTGTGTGTGTGTGTCTGTGAACACGATAACTCAAAAACGAAAAGTAGCTAAAATACCAAACTTGGTATTTAAGTTCAGTATCTTCCAGGGATGCGACACGAAGACTTTGAGAAAAATCCCCCCACCCCAAACTACCCTTTACATAGAACTTTTTTCGAAAATTTTGATTTTCTTAAAAATGGCTCTAACGATTTTGATTAAAATATCGTATATTAAAGATATTTACCTGACAAATAAAATGTATATCTTATATTTTCTGGGAATAGCTTCTAAAGACCTGTTTATTGTTGATGAATTTTGCTTAATTTGGCATAACTAATAAACCGTAAGAGATAGACAAAAACTTACTATACAAAAAATGTAGGCCTTGTTAAAATACACAATTTACGTCATATACATTTTTTTCGTGGAGCTTACCGTTTTCGAGGTATTCATTGTTATTAGTTTCAGTTGTGAAGTACTTATACTTTTCTCAGACGGGAGTGTCCGTTTTTCTTTTGTTCTACTCCTGGTCAAGAAAAGAAGCGATTTGTAATGACAATCGCATAACGACAGCTTTTAAAACATTTGACTATCAATTTAGCCTAGTGTAGTCCCTTATTTTCTTCCTACTTATAAGGAATTAAGTAATAAGAACATTGTGCTGAAAGAAGAATAATCTTATTTAAGAAGTTTGTAGAACGGCTAGAGAAAGTCATGTGAGTGTAACACATCAGATTTTTACTTTCTCTATACACACTATGTACATAGTGTATAGAGAAGGTATTGCACTCCACCAAAAAATTCGATACCGAGATTTCACCAGAAACACATTCATGGAAATAAGTATTCATACAGTACTGCAATTGAAATTGACCACTGATATTTCCATATTAAATTAAATGACAGCGCTACGATTCTGTGTAGGAAGCCACCCCATTAAATAAACAGTGTCATGATAACACAAATTTGAGTATTAAACAAACGTACCTCAAGGAAATAAACGATACCCCAATGCTGGCTGTATTTGACAGTGAAAAAAGTATTCATACACCACTAGAAATGTAAACACAGAAACCACCAACCAACCTTTTGCAGCAAGCAAGGCATTCAGTGGCAAGCTACACCTCCTGCTTGTTGGTTCTGTTACGTAGTGAATGCCGTGCAACAGAAATATGGGCCGCAAAGGTAAAGACACAACTGTAGAGGATGGACAGATATCTCTCAATATCAAAAAGGGAAAACTATTTTCAAACATTGCTGATGTTATTGGAAGAAGCCGGGCAGCTGTGCAGTCCATAATAACACGGTGTACAGAGAGAAATTCTATCATTTTTTTTTTTAAACAGTAACGGAGTCTGATCAGGACTCCGGTACTGTATCCCTATTTACATTTCCCCCCGTAGGTTTTACTGATTACTGGTTTACTGGTTTTACTGTTTCTTTTACAAACATATACACATTGCACAAACATATAACACCCATGCCCAAGGCGGGACTCGAACCCACGACCCCCTGCCCACGAAACACCAAAGGGAGACGCTTTAGCGACCGTGGCCATGGGGACCGGCTAATCATTAATAGCGAAAGAAGAGGACAGAAGCTAACGCAAAGGGAAAGGAATATGTTAATAAGAATGATAAAAAAATATCCTAAATTGACAGCCTCTGCATTGTCTGCCTATGTTAACGATCAGTTCGGAAAGGAAATAACACCAAGGGCTGTTCGCTATGTTCTAAGTAGTGCAGGCTATGGAGCTAGGGTACCTAGAAAGAAATCACACATCAGCAAGAAGAACAAGAAAGTCAGACTTGAATTTGCTCGAGAGCATCTAAGCAAGAACACGAGTTTCTGGGACAGGGTACTGTTCACAGATGAAAGTAAATTGAATGTATTTGTAAATGATGGCAGAATTTTGGTGTGGAGAAGACCAAATACTGAGCTTGAACCTAAGCACCTTCAAGCCACAGTGAAGCATGGTGGAGGAGGCATTAAAATATGGGGATGTATGGCCTACATTTGGTGTTGGGGAACTTGTTTTTGTTGAAGGTAACATGGATAGATTTCAATATTTAAATATCCTAAAGAATAATCTGCAAAAGAGTGTTGATAAATCGAGTTTAGGCGCAGATTGCTACTTTCAACAAGACAATGATCCTAAGCATACGGCGGAAATTGTTAGTTTGTGGTTGTTGTACCATACTCCCCACTCCTCCCCACGTTCTCAAGTTTCCAGCACAGAGTGCAGACCTTAATCCAACTGAACATCTTGGGATACCCTTGAAAGAATGGTCCGAAAGCATTACATACGAAGTAAGGCAGCTCTAAAACAATGTCTTCAGCAAGAATGGTAAAATATTGCCTAGAGACTACAAAAAACCTGGTTCATTCCATGCCAAAGAGGTTAACAGAAGTAATACATAGAACGGGAATGCCTACAAAGTATTACTTTTGTTATTGTATTGTATTTAAACTATCATTTTCTTTGAGTGTATGAATACTTTTTTCCTTGTTGTGAGAAGCCAGCTGGTACAAATGTTTTGTTTACTTTTTGAAGAGGAATAATTTAGATCATGCGTTTATATGTATAGATTCAGGAGGAAATATCATACTGTTAGTTTACCATACAACCTCTCTGGATGTTAACTTTAGTTATAACAAATTAAGTTTTTCTACATAAACACTGGTGTATGAATACTTTTTTCTATGACCGTATATGTTTTAGGGTCCCCTGTATCCAAAAAAAGTATTTTCAGAAAAAGGTACGTGTGTTGTGTGTGTCAGTGTGTCCGTGTGCCTGTGAACACGGACACACTGACACACACAACATGAAAAGTCGGTAAAATACCAAACTTGGTATTTAAGTTTAGTATCTTCCAGGGATGTGACACGAAGATTTTCAGAAAAATCCCCCCACCCCAAACTACCCTTTACATTGAACTTTTTTCGAAAATTTTGATTTTCTAAAAAATGGCTCTAACGATTTTGACTAAAATATCGTATATTAAAGATATTTACCTGACAAATAAAATGTATATTTTGAATTTTCTGGGAATAGCCTCTGAAGACTACTTTATTCTGGCCCAATTTTACGGACTTTTGCATAACTGCTAAACTGTAAGAGATGGACAAAAACTTACCACACAACAAATGTAGAACACTTTAAAACACACAATTTATGTTATATACATTTTTTTTGAGGAGTTGATTGTTTTTGAGATATTCCTTGTTTTTAGTTTCAGCTATAAAAGCCATACTTTTCTCATACAGGACTTTGTGAACTCGTGTCCATACAAACAAAGGAACTTCAGTCACATAGCAACCAGCTTTTGACTATCACTTTAACCTATGGTAGTCCCTTATTTCGCTTCTACTTGCAAGGAAGCAAGTAATAAGACTATTTCTGCTAAAAATTTCTGATAAGCGTGAAGTAAATAGAAGTGTACGCTTTTTAAGAATAACTTGTTGCAGGGATATAGAGAAAGTCATGTGAATGGTACAATCAGATTTTTTCACTACAGATTCATTTTCACATCCATCTTAGCCATGTTTCATTTTTTTCTGTCATCTTTTCCATTCCGAATTTCATTTCCTTCATTCCAGCTTTCATTGTCTTAATTTTGACTAGTAATGCTTTCATCATTGTCTCTTTCATCGGGACATTCAACCCCGCTCCTGAAACCAGTGTAACAAAAACGTGTGTGCGCGCGCCATAAATGCCAAACTTGGTATTTAAGTTAAGCACTTTCCAAGATGCAATACAAAAATGTTTAAGAAAATCTCCCCACTTCAAATTACACTTTACACGGAAAATCTTTCTCCATCTCTCTCTCTCTCTCTCTCTCTCTCTCTCTCTCTCTCTCTCTCTCTCTCTCTCTCTCTCGCTCTATCTCCCTCTCTCTCTTCAATAATGGCTCTAACGATTTTGATTAAAATATAATATGTTTAACGTATTTGCATGATAAATAAAATCTATATCTTGATTTTGGGGAGAATAAATAGCCTCTCGTGTCCTCGTCATTCTGAACCACAAAAGATAGTTTTAATCTTACTACAGAATAAATGCTGATCTAATTAAAGCAAACGATATTTATGCCAAATAATTAGCTTTTAGCTTTGATATCTTCCAAGGATGCGACACGAAGATTTTCAAGAAAATCCCCCCACCCCCAACTACCCTTTACATAGACATTTTTTAGAAAATTTTAATTTTCTCAAAAAATGGCTGTAACGATTATGGTTAAAATATCGAATATTCAAGATATTTACCTGACAAATAAAATGTATATTTTGAATCTTCTGGGAATAGCCTCTGAAGACTACTTTATTCTGGATGAAATTTACGGAATTTTGCATAATTGCTAAACCGTAAGAGATGGACAAAAATTTACCACACAAAAAATTTAGAGCGCGTTAAAACACACAATTTATGTTATATACATTTTTTTCGTGGAATTGATTGTTTTTGAGATATTCCTTGTTTTTGGTGTCAGCTTTATAAAACGTACTTTTCTCATACAGGAATTTGTCAACTCCTGTCCATACAAACAAAGGAACTTCAGTCACATAGCAACCAGCTTTTGATTATCGCTTTAACTTATGGTACTCCTTTATTTCGCTTCTACTTACAAGGAAGCAAGTAATAAGACCAACGTACTATGTACATAGTGTGTAGAGAAGGTATTGTATTCCACCCAAAAATTCATACCGAGATTTCACCGGAAATATATGTTTTAGGGTCCCCTGTATCCAAAAAAAGTATTTTCAGAAAAAGGTCCGTGTGTTTGTGTCCGTGTATCTGTGAACATGATAACTCAAAAACAAAAAGTTAGTAAAATACCAAACTTGGTATTTAAGTTTAGTATCTTCCAGGGATGCGACACGAAGATTTTGAGAAAAATCCCTCCACCCCAAACTACCCTTTACATGGAACTTTTTTTCGAAAATTTTGATTTTCTAAAAAATGGCTCTAACGATTTTGATTAAAGATATTTACCTGACAAGTAAAATGTATATTTTCTGGGAGGAATAGCCTCTGAAGACTACTTTATTCTGGGTCTATTTGACGGAATTTTGCATAACTGCTAAACCGTAAGAGATGGGCAAAAACTTACCAAACAACAAATGTAGAGCACTTTAAAACACATAATTTATGTTATGTACATTATTTTCGTGGAGTTGATTGTTTTTGAGATATTCTTTGCTTTGGGTTTCAGCTATAAAAAAACTTATACTTTTCTCATACAGGACTTTGTGAACTCGTGTCCATACAAACAAAGGAACTCCAGTCACATAGCAACCAGATTTTGACCATCACTTTAACTTATGGTACCCCCTTATTTCACTTCTACTAACAAGAAAGCAAGTAATAAGACTATTTCTGCTAATTTTTTCTCGATCAGATGAAGTAAATAGAATAATTTGTTGCAGAGATGCCGAGAAAGTCATGTGAATGGTACACATAAGATTTTTAGAAAAAGGTCAATGTGTGTGCGGGTGAGTTATTCTGTGGACACCATAACTCAAACACAAAAAGTGCGTTAAATACCAAACTTGATATTTAAGTTTGGTATCTTCCAAGGATGCGACTCGATGATTTTCAAGAAAATCCTCTAAACCCCAACTACCCTTTTCATGGAACATTTTTAGGAAATTTTGATTTTCTCAAAAATGGCTATAATGATTTAGATTAAAATATCGTATATTAAAGTTATTTACCTGACAAATAAAATGTATATCCTGAATTGTCTGGGAATGGCCACTGAAGATTAGTTTATTCTGGATGAATTTTACCGAATTTTGCATAACTGGCAAACCGTAAGAGCTAGACAAAAGCTAGCCTTATAGAAAATGTAGAGCTCTTTAAAACACAAAATTGGTTTTATATACATCTTTTCGTGGGGTTGATCCTTTTGAGATATTCATTGTTATTGGTTTCAGCTTTAAAATACTTCTACTTTTCTCATACGGGAATTTGTCAACTCCTGTCCATACAAACAAAGGAACTTCAGTCACTAGCAACCAGCTTTTGACTATCACTTTAGCCTATGGTAATCCCTTATTTCCGTCCTACTTGCAAGGAAGCAAGTAAGACTATTTCTGCTAATTTGTTCTCGATTAGAATGAAGTAAATAGAAGCATAAGCTTTTTAACAATAATTTTGCAGAGATGTAGAGAAAGTAATGTAAATGGAACACATAACATTTTTACTTTCTCTACACGTACTATATACATAGAGAAGGTATTGCCTTCCACCCAAAAATTCGATACCGAGATTTCACTGGAAATGTATGTTTTAGGGTCCGTTGTATCCAAAAAAGTCATTTTCAGAAAAAGGTCCGTGTCCAAGAACACGATAACTCAAACATGTAAAGATGTTAAAATACCAAACTTGGCATATAAGTTTAGTATCTTCTAGGGATGCGACACGAAAATTTTGAGAATCCCCCCTCCCCAACCTAACCTTTACATGGAACACTTTTCGGAAATGTTGATGTTCTCAATAACGGCTCTAACGATTTTGATTAAAATATAGTATATTAAAGATATCTACCTGACAAGTAAAATGTATATCTTGAATTTTCTTTGAATAGGCTCTGAAGACTACTTTATTCTGCATGAATTTTACGGAATTTTGCATAACTGGTAAACCGTAAGAGCTAGAAAACAGCTAACCTTACAGAAAATGAAGAGCTCTTTAAAACACATAATTTGTGTTATACACATTTTTTTCGTGGAGTTGATCGTTTTTGAGATATTCCTTGTTTTTGTTTCAGCTTTAAAATACATCTGCTTTTCTCATACGGGAATTTGTCAACTCCTGTCCATTCAAACAAAGGAACTTCAGTCACTAGCAACCAGCTTTTGACTATCACTTTAGCCTATGGTAATCCCTTATTTCCGTTCTACTTGAAAGGAAGCAAGTAATAAGACTATTTCTGCTAATTTGTTCTCGATTAGTATGAAGTAAATAGAAGCATAAGCTTTTTAACAATAGTTGTTGCAGAGATGTAGAGAAAGTAATGTAAATGGAACGCATAACATTTTTACTTTCTCTACACGTACTATGTACATAGAGAAGGTATTGCCTTCCACCCAAAAATTCGATACCGAGATTTCACCGGAAATATAAGTTTTAGGGTCTCCTGTATCAAAAAAAATAATTTTCAGAAAAAGGTTCGTTTGTGTGTATGTCCATATGTCTGTGAACACGATAACTCAAAAAACGCAAAGTCGGTAAAATACCAAACTTGGTATTTAAGTTTAGTATCTTCCAGGGATGCGACACGAAAATTTTGAGAAAAATTCCCGCACCCTTAACTACCCTTTAACATGGGAAAAAAAATCTAAAATATTGATTTTCTAAAAACCCACTAACGATTTTGATTAAAATACCGTATATTAAAGATATTTACCTGACAAAGTGTATATGTTGAATTTTCTGGGAATAGCCTCTGAAGACTACTTTATTCTGCATGAATTTTACGGAATTTTGCATAACTGCTAAACCGTAAGAGATGGACAAAAGTTTACCACAAAGAAAAGTAGAGCACGCTAAAACACACAATTTATGTTATATAAATCTTTTTCGTGGAGTTGATCGTTTTTTTAGATATTCCTTGTTATTGGTTTCAGTTTTAAAATATTTCTACTTTTCTCATACATGAATTTGTCAACTTCTGTCCATACAAAGAAACTCCAGTCACATAGCAACCAGCTTTTAACTATCACTTTAACCTATGGCACTCCCTTATTTTACTTTTACTTACAAGGACGCAAGTAATAAGACCATTTCTGCTAATTTTTTCTGGATCAGCATGAAGTAAATAGAAGGATAGTTTTTTAACAATAATTTGTTACTGAGATGTAGAGGAAGTCATGGAACACATCAGATTGTTTACTTTATTTAGCCCATATGTACAATGTATGTATATAGTGGAAAAGAAGATATTGTATTCCACCCAAAAATTCAATGTCAACATTTCACCGGAAATATATGCTTTGAGGTTTTTTGAGTCCGAAAAATTGTTTTTAGAAAAAGGTCCGCGCGTGTGTGTGCGCGCCTGTGGGCAGCATGGCTCAAAGAAAACTCCATTAAATATCAAACTTGTATTTAAGTTTAGTATCTTCTAAGGTTGCAACACGAATATTATCAAGAAATTTCCCCCTGCCCAAACTACCCTTTGAATGGAACATTTTTGAAAACTTTGATTTTCTCAATAACGGTTGTAACGATTTTGATTAAAATAGCACATATTAATGATATTTATGTCACGAATAAAATGTATAGTTTCAATTTTCTGAGAATAGTCTCTGAAGAGCTGTTAATCTGGATGAATTTTGCTAAATTTTGCATAACGAAAAACCGTAAGAGATAGAGTAGGTATTATTACTTGCTTCTTTGTATGTAGAAGCAAAATTAGATTATGCATTAGGCTAAAGCGATAATCAAAAGTTTTAAATCCGGTCGCTATGTCAAACAATTGAGGTTCGGTTTGTTTTATATGGTCTCGTTTGAGAAAAATTACGTAGTTTAAAACTGAAACCAATAACAATGAGTATCTCAAAAACGGTCATCTGTTCAGGAAAAACACATATAACATAAATTATGTGTTTTAACGAGATCTACTTTTTTTTTTTTTTTTTTTAGTATTAAGTTTTTGTCTAACTCTTATGCAACATTTTGCAACTCACCCGGTATAAAGCTGCATTCAGAAAATTCAAGATATACATTTTATTTGTCATGTAAACATCTTTAATATATAGTATTTTAATCAAAATCGTTAGAGCCATTGTTGAGAAAAACAGCATTTTTAAAAAAATGTTTCGTGTAAAGGATAGTTTGTTGTTGGGTTTTTGTTTTGATTATGTTTTATGAAAAGCTTTGTGTTGCATCCTTGGAGGATACTACACACAAATAACAAGTGTGGTTTTTAACTGTCTTTTCGTTTTTGTGCAATGCTGTCCACAGACACACACGGACCTTTTTCTAAAAATGCTTTTTTTCGGACTCAGGAATCTCAAAACATACATTTCCGGTGATATCTCGACATCGAATTTGTGGATGGAATACAAAAATGTTTATAGCTACTATGTACCTACACTATATGTGAGTACATAAAGTGCTACAGAAAATAAAAATCGTACTCCTTAAAAGGTTGGAGAAGGGGGTCATCGATACGATAATGATTGTCTCATTCGATTAACTTGTCAAAATTCTCTTGCCAGGAATTTATTTTGAAGTTCGAGTTGACGTTTAAACATGGCGACAAAACAAAGCGGCAGTGGTAGTACTAGTAGTGGAAATGCCGATAAAAAGAAAAATGTAACGCTGAATTCTCAAAAGAAGGAAAAGTCTCAAAAAACGTCAAAGACTGACAGCAGTGCCAAGGATGGAACAAGATCGACGACGGCACCAACCGAGAGAAGAAGCATATTTTACGCCATTTCCATCATTTCATTAGGTATAAATGTTGCTGTGATCTCTTAGTTGCTTAGATTACAGTAAACAAAGCTCTCCTAACTGAAATGTGCAACTCTTACTTTGTCTTGTCTTGTCACAATTGGATGTTCCACAACCTGGTAAGGGTGGTTGGGGTATGAGGTTATGTATGGCCTTAGAATAAAACCATAGCACCTACTTCAACGAACGTTAAATACTTCATATCATGCCGTTAAAAAACAAACCTACTTGTAATAATTTTTTTTTAGGGTGATACTGGTTTGAGGCTTCTGCTGTAATAAAAGAAGGTTCATGGAATGGATAATAATGATTTTCAACACAGGCGAGTTAATAGTGCAGAATTAAGCATAATTTTCTCAGCGGGGGATGGAGGGAATACAATACCCCTGAAAAGTTAATAAGTCTTAAAAATGAAATTTTTAGAAGCAATAACATGCCTTTATTTTGAAAGTATACTTTTGCTCACCATAAACACTAAAGTTAATTGCAGCTTGCAAATCCTTCGGTACTTGTGCTTTTAGGATGAAGAATAGGGACAGGCAATATCTAAAATGTTCCAATTTTTTTTGAAAAGTGCACAGAATATTTTATAATGTATGATAATAGAAATTAGTAATTCAGTTCTGCCTGCAATCATTTTTCTAGAACATAAACGGGTCAATTAACTTATTTTTATCACAAAAATGAGTGTCAAAGACAAAGATTGGCTTTTGTTACTGCCAAAAATGATGATTAAAATAACCATGAAGTGGCGTGGATGCTAACCTAAATTAATGTAAAAGTCTGCAAAATGATTATTAAGAGTTACAAAGACTATGCCTCCCTGTCCGGCAGCTGCAGCCTTTAAGACACTGCTGCTGCTCTCTTCTACATATAAGAGCATCCTTTGGTAAAAATAAAATTTGATTTAGGGTGAGGCAAAAGAACATTGCCAATTGACGAAGCAATGTTGCCAGTAGAATTTTGAACATCTCATTTTTTCTCTCCAACATTTTGGTTAAGCATAGTTCAGTTAGTGTTTTAGTGCAATCATTATAGTATTGAAAATTGCTATATAAGAAAAAATCTGATGTGTACCAATCACATAACCTTTTCTATCTGTTAGGCAAACAAACTATTGTTACAAAAGATAATTATTTTATTTACATCATGCTAATGGAGATAGTCATTAGCAGAAATGTTCTTATTACTTGCTTCCTTTTAAGTAAAAGGGAAATAAGGAAATATACTAAATAAAAATGATAGTAAACTCTTTTAAAAGCTGTCGTTATGCAACTGATATTGAAATTTGGTTCTCTTTCCATAGTCAGGAGTAAAACAAAAAAGAGATGAAACAGATGAGAACTTCACATTTGAGAAACATTATAATAAATTATAGTAAATGTTTCAGAAACCATTTAGTCTTAAAAAAAAAAAAAGTATATGACATATATCGTGTGTTTTAACAAGATCTAAATTTTTTGTATAGTATCTTTTTAGCTCTGTTACAGTTTACCAGTTTGCAAAAGTCTTCAGAATGAAGAGAACTTCGGAGGCTATTCCCAGAAAGTTCAAGATATGTTTTTTATTTGTCATGTCATGACATTTTAAAATACAATGTTTTAATCAAAATCGTTAAAGCTATCTTTGAGCAAATAAAAATGTTCATATTTTTACTTTCTCTATACGTACCATGTACATAGTGTATAGAGAAGGTATTGCACTCCACCAAAAAATTTGATGCAGAGATTTCACCGGAAATATATGTTTTAGGGTCCCCTGTATCCAAAAAAAAAAAAATATCTTCAGAAAAAGGTCTGTGTGTGTGTGTGTGTGTGTGTGTGTGTGTGTCTGTGAACATGATAACTCGAAAACAAAAATTCAGTAAAATACCAAACTTAGTATTTAGGTTTAGTATCTCCCAGGGATGCGACACGAAGATTTTGAGAAAAATCACCCCACCCCAAACTACACTTTACATAGAACTTTTTTTGAAAATTTTGATTTTCTAAAAAATGGCTCTAACGATTTTGATTAGAATATGGTATATTAAAGACAATAAAATTATATTTTAAATTTCCTGGGAATAGCCTCTGAAGACTACTTTATTTGGAGTCAATTTGACGGAATTTTGCATAACTGCTAAACCATAAGAGATGGACAAAAACTTACCACACAAAAATGTGGAGCACTTTAAAACACACAATTTATGTTATATACATTTTTTTTGTGTAGGTGATTGTTTTTGAGATATTTCTTGTTTTTGGTTTCAGCTATACAGGACTTTGTGAACTCATGTCCATACAAACAAAGGAACTTCAGTCACATAGCAACCAGCCTTTGGCTATCACTTTCACTAATGGTACTTGCTTATTTCACTTCTACTTACAAGGAAGCAAGTAATAAGTCTATTTCTGCTAATTTTTTCTCAATTAGCAGGAAGTAAATAGAAGCATAAGCTTTTTAAAAATAATTTGTTGCAGAGATATAGAGAAAGTCATGTGAATGTAACACATCAGATTTTTTTAAGGGTAGTTTGGATGAGGGAATTTTCTTCAAAATATTTTGTATAGTCTCTTTGGAAAATGCAGAACTTATATATCAAGTTAACCACTTTTTGTTTTTGAGTTATCGTGTTCTCATGACACACACAGACCTTTTTCTAAAAATGCTTTTTTAGGATACAGGGTCCCTAAAACATGTATTTTCAGTGAAATCTTAGTAATGTAATACCTTCTTTACTTTGTGCATAGTACAAAAATTGGTTGTTTACCAAACTTGTTATTGAAGCTCTGCATCTTCCATGATGCAACATAAAAATTTTCAAGAAAATCCATCATTCCAACTGTGCTTTTAAATGGAACATTTCTCAAAAATGTTGGTGTCTTATCCAAGTGAGGAAAACTTGAAGCTTGTTGGTATACTAGACAAGATGCACATGTTACATGAAAATTCTGACTGTGTGCCTTAAAGAAGAGCTGCTCAACAAATTTCAAATAGATCCATCTAAAAGTAAATGGCTTAAAATTGTTTTAAATAGATACTTTCTATGCAAAATAAGACTAAATGAAAATAGAGATAAAACGCAAACTTTAATCTTAAGAAAGAAAGGAAATTAAGCAACATGAGAAATGAAAGAAAGGAATGCTTAAGTATAACGTGGTCCACAATTGTACATAGGAAGTAAATGGGAGAAACAAAAGAGATCAGCTGTGGCAAAAGGGAAAACAGCATTGACAGCTGTTAGAGGATGTCTATAAAATGCCAGAGATGGAAGTGAAATGTTTGGTGAGGATATACAACTCAGTGATTAAGGCTCTAGCGTTTTACAAAGATGATTCAAATATAAATGGTAATTGAGCCAGAGTACTGCTCAGGCAGATCCAGCAGGATGGTGGAGCGGGGGAGACGGTTTGAAGGTTGGTATGATAGGAAGGGGCTACCAGCATGGTTAGCTGCTTTAATAGGTTTCAATGCCAGTACAGACAGACATGAGGGAATAAAAGGTTCCTTTATCTATTGCACAATGTATTATAACATTTTTTAACCAATAAATATCAATAACCCTTGATATTTTAACTTGTTTGAGGGCGTAGTTTGGAGATGCTACACTGACCAAGAATCGAGTGTTTATGTGGGCCAAACAATTTAAGGGTAGCCAAGAAATTGCACAAAACAAAGTTCATGCTGGGTGCAGAAGGTCAAGTCACTGTTTCCCAGCTGGAAAATTCAGTGTATTTTTTACTACTGACAAGTTTTACTCATTGAATTTCTTCACAATTGGCATACTGTGAATGCAGCTTACTGTTGCCAGTTGTTAAGGTCAACAAGAGCTGCCTACCAAACCAAAAGACACTGTACAAGGGCACCCCCTATTTATATTTTGAGCCTTGGCAAAGCTGATTGTTGTAGGTGCTATCTAGTGTTTCCACTGGAAAGTTTGATATTGTTAATCTTCACCTACTTCAGATATTTTGTCAATTGTGCTATTTATAGCAACTTTAAAATTGTGTCAAAATGGAATTGACTCGTGAAAAACTTTGTGCAATGATTTCTTATTATTATTTTTGACCTGGATTATCAAGACAAGAGTGAATTGATCAATTTAATGGTACATTTTGTGATAAAGCTCCATCCTTTGCCACTATGAAACGATGGTATAACAACTTTAATCATGGCTGCCATTTGCTCACTGATGAAATTCGTGAAGGTCAGTTGTTATGTCAGAAAACATTGATGTTGTGCAAATACTGATTGTGCAAGATCGTCATGCCATATACTGTGAGATAGATGCAACCCTAAACATTAGTTCCACCAGCATATATAAAATATTGCATGATCATTTAGCCATGAAATAGGTTTGCTCTCGTTGGATCCCATATAATTTGACACAGTCTCAAAAGGATGCTTGTGTCGATTGGTGCACACAAATGCTCAAGAAATATAATGGTGAAGCTTCAAAAGATAAATATATATAAGATTGTAATATGTCACGAATCATGGATCTATGCTTAAGAGCCAGAACATAAACAGCAGTTGACTGTATGGGTGTTTCAAGATGAACCAAATCCAACAAAAGTTGTTTGCACTCGAAGCACTTGGTAACAAATGGTTGCTTGTTTTTTCAGAAAAATTGATCATGTGGCAATAGTGTCTTTAGAAGAACATAAAATACTCAATTCTGAATGGTACACAACCATTTGTTTACCAGAAGTCTTTGGTAAAATAAGGAAAACAAACAAGTACCATCGGATCGTTCTTCAAGACAATGCGAGCATTCACACATCTTGTCTAACAACCAACTATTTGAACACTCAAAAAGTCAAATTGATGACTCATCTGTCACACAACCCAAATTTGGACTCAGTGACTTCTTTTTGTTCCTGAACTTCAAAAATAAAATGCATGGACAACAATTTTCATTGGTAGAAAAGCCATTCATACGTTCCAAAACCATGTTTTAGAGGTGTTCTCAAGCAGATTGGAAAAAATGCTATGAAATATGGTTCAAATGCATGCAAAAGTATATTGATCATAAAGGAGAATATTTTGAGAAACAATGCAATTTTCAATGACAAATTAATGTGTTTTTTATTATTAAGCTCAAAATATAAGTAGTGCCCTTCGTATGCCCATCAGAGATGTCATTCTTCACCAAGACAACAATAACCTCACATCACGAATTTGAATTTGATAAGTGACATTGGAGAACACTCACTGGGAAATTCTTGAACACCCTCCCCACTGCCCAGATGATGGCACTTGGAGGAGAATTATTTGAAAAATGAAGAATTCGAGGAATGTGTTTGAAATGTGCCCTCAAACTTTTTTTGAACAAGGAATATTCAAGCTTTCAAATCATTGGCAAAAATGTGTAGAGAAGGTGTAATGTTTAATCAATAAATATATTAAAAAATTAATGTTTATATTTGAATTACCCTACAGTAGCAACTACTGTAGAAGAGCATACGAACACCCTAACTTCTCAAACATTGCAGATTTGTTGTTTATTTTTACTTTGAATGCTGTTAAATGCAATGTATATGTGCTAATTTAAATACACAGCTTCTGTGCATTACTACTTTAAACTTGATGAGATAAGGCATCAGCACTGTTTTGACTTCTGCACGTTTTCAGGAGCTTCTTTGCATGTGCAGCATGCACATGTGAAGAAGTGCACTAAGTGAAACTTTTCCTGCACTCTGTTTCCATTCCATCACTACCATTTTACATAATTTTTCTACTATGGTAGAAGTTAAGAGTCATTATAGCAGAAATATTACTTGGGAAATGTAGCAGTAGTCTAATTTGGTGGCATTATTGAGTTTATATTCAAATAGCCTGTACTCGCTATACACAAAGGATTGCTGTATTGGTCATGAGTAAACAATGCTAAAAATAATTCCCTGGGAAGTAGGTGATGTGCAGAAGTGAAGAAATCTCTCAGGGTTTCTTCATCCTATCCATAATCTTAACAAGGTCCAATTTAATTTATATATTACTTAGTTTTTACGATAACACTGTTCACTTAATTAGCATATTATTATTATTATTATTATTATTATTATTATTATTATTATTATTGTTGTTTTTGTTTTTGTTGCTGCTGCTGCTGCTTTATAAGGAAGTTTTCAGTGTTGTCAATGGCAACAGCTAATAAGTGGCTCAAATTGAAATGAGGAATAGTAAAAAAGGAGTAATTATGCAAAGACTTTGAAGTACATCCTGAATTTAGAAGGTAATTTGTTAAAACACTGTTAAAATAGCAAAGAAAAACAACCTTAGAAAGCATGGTTGGATAAATGATTTAAGAAAAATTTAGAAGATAATGAATGGATTGCGGGCTCCTTGGAAAAAAAGAGAGGGAGAGGGAGAGAGAGAGAAATAAACAATAAAGGTTTCTGGAAAGTAGTCAAAAGAAGATTAGAAGATATCACGATACAAAATTCCTTTAATCAAATAACCAAGAAAGTTCATTAGAATGTTATGACAGTGGCAACTAGTTAGGAAAGAGAGAGGTATGTAGTAGACAATGCCAATAAAGGAGAAAGAGGGGAGTCTAGCATTGTTAAGCAGGAGTATGGAGGCTAAAAGGATAGCAAAATGGCTATTTGCAAGGTAAATGTCCATTTATATGGGGGAATAGAAGTAGTACAAAATATAATATTCGAATGGAGGGAAACAGCTTTGAAGAAAAAGGTATATTCTAGAATGGATAGAAGTCTTACTATTAGAAATCAAATTTTAGACAAAAATTGTAAGAATATAGGGCAACATTTAAAGAAAGTAAAAAATTAATGGAAATGCATTGTGAAAAGCAGAAAGGGGCAAAGATTTATAATTATAAAAATTAAAGATTATTGTCATACATAATTTTTTTATTTAAATGGGCTGCCCATGTTAAAAGTAGTCGGGGAAAATTTAGGAGGCAGTCTAACACATGTAACAATTTCATATGGACTGCCTCCATGGTCGAGTGGTCAGCGAGTTGACTTCTCACCCGTAGGTCCCGTGTTCGATTCCCGGCTGGGGCGGGGAATTTTTCTTTAACCAAAATTATTCCCTATCCCCCACAGAGTCTGGAAGTATGAATGTGAGAGTGAATGTGTGCATGTTTGAGGAAATAAAATAGTTTAAACCCAACGTAAACCTACAGACAAGAGATGTTTCTAATTCGAAGCCCCCGATATGACCTTAGATGTTAAAGGGGGCTATATAAATTAAAACTTTAGTACTTCAATCAGTCATCATCATCTACTTAACAATTTCCTGCTAAAATATATATAACAAAATTAATTTAATTCTAATTGCATAATATCTATTCTCAAATTTAAATGCAGTAGTAAAAATTATTAATCTTTATTATTATTATTATCATCATCATCATCATCATCATTATTATCATCATCATTATTATTATCATCATCAAGTGGGACATAGAGCAACAGAACTTCTTTTCCTCACTGCTCTGCACAGATAAGGCAACTTTCACCAGAGATGGGTTTATTCTTAATCACAGCAATAACCATGTTTGGTGTTAGGCAATAGTCATCAAGGCAAGTTCAGAATGAACATAAGGGCTGGGCATGATGGATGATCATTTGATAGATCCATACTTTGTTTTCATTTGAAGAAATTTTCAATTCATTGGAATAAAATTAATTTTACAAATTAATTTAAATTAGGTTAGTTTAAGTAAAACATCCTGCAACACATATCTCAACAGTGTATTCTCTTAGTGTTTGAAACACCAGCTTCAGACAAAAAGATGGTAGCAAGCATTGTGGCTGCTTCTGCACAGACTGCAGTATGGGTTCTTTTCTATGGAGATGCAATTTTCCTTAAATATCACTTAGCTTTCTACATTGCAGAGAAAAATGTGCAAGATTTGTTTATTCATTTTCTCAAAAGTGAGAGAAAATGATGGTGCTGTTTTTAGTATTAATTTTTATATTTTCTTGAGTAAAAGGTAGGTGTATCCTACATAATTATAGGTATGTTAGTTATTTTAATGATGTTTGCTATTCAGAAAACTCACGTTTTTAATATTTGTTTCCAGCATATTCTGTTGTCCAAACTTTTTTTCTGCAGTTATATTGCATATTTGGCTGCAACTGCATTAATTTTATATGAATATTTTAGAGAAAAGGATTAAGGGATTGAGAAAATGTTGATATAAATTAAGACAAAAAAATAGGTTGTCATGATTTGAACTCTCGACTTATTCATTTACAGCCACCATTTAAATATGTCTTCCATTACTTCACCAGGAATTTTTTGTGGCATGCAGACTCTTAATTCATTCCATTTAATTGCATGCAACATTACACCCATAGTCCATTAGTTTCCTATCTCAAAATACTTTTCTGTGATGTCTCTACCATTCCTTTAATTGGTGTGGTTGAATTATGTAACATTATGTATATGAATATCATGAGTGGAAAAGTCTTATCTGCATATTGTTCAAAAAAGAAAAAAATTTCAAAATAATCAAATCTTATGTTCTATTCACATGACTTTCTCTATTATGTGCTCTGCAAACAAACTATTCTTATAAAAGATTATTCTTTTGTCTACATCTTGCTAATCAAGATAGATATTAGCAGAAATGATTTTATTATTTGCTTCCAATAAATGATTTTATTATTTGCTTGTTTTAACACACACACAATTTATGACATCTACAATTTTTATGTAGTAAGTTATGTCTAGCTCTTATGGTTTACCAGTTAAAGAAAAGTCAACCAGAATGAAAAGGTGTTCAGAAGCTAATCCCAACAAATTCAAACAATACATTTCATTTGTTACGAAAGTATGCTAAACATATGGTATTTTAATCAAAATTGCTGATCCATTTTTTTAGAAAATCAAAATTCGAAAAATGTTTCATGTAAAGGGTAGTTGGGGGGGGGGAGGAATATTTCTAAAACTCTTTGTGTCACATCTTTGAAGGCTATTAAACTTAAATACTAAGTTTGGTGTGTAACCTACTTTTGGTTTTTGCATTATCTGTTCACACAGCCCCCCCCCCTTTTTTTTTTTTTTTTTTTTTAAATTCAGGTGCTCTCAAAACATATATTTCCTGTGAAATCTTTCAATCATAATTTTGGATAGAATACAATACTTTATCTACTCCAGCAGAGAGCAATGAATTTTTTCAGGCATAAAAATCCTTAGCATGGCTTCTTTTGGAAGGGATGTAAAGCTGTTGGTCCCATGTCATAGATTTAAGGCACGTAAAAGAACTTAAAGCCTAATAAAAAGGCCTCTGAGCATAATTTAGTGGCTTTCACGTCCAATATAAAATGGGATATTAAGAGCTGCCGCTTTTAAAGAGGTTCCATAAATAAGTGTCCATTATTTTAAATTATATTTACTTTCTCCATACATACTATGTGCATAGTATATAGAGAAGGTATTGTAATGCACCCAAAACTTTGATACCAAGATTTCACCAGAAATACATGTTTTGGGACCCCCTGAATAAAAAAAAAGCATTTTTAGAAAAAGGTCTGTGTGCATGTGTGTGTGTCATAGCCCAATAATGAAAAGATTGTTAAATACCACATTTTGTATTTAAGGATGCAACACAAAGACTTTCAAGAAAATCCCCCTACCCCAAACTACCCTTTACATGGAACATTTTTCAAAAATTTTGATTTTCTCAAAAATGCTTTAACGATTTTAATTAAAATGCCTCATGTAGATATTTTTATGACAAACAAAATGTATATCTTGAATTTTCTGGGAATTGCCTCTGAACACCTCTCCATTCTTGATGACTTTTATATATAACTTTTATATAAGATATACAAAAACTTACTACACAAAAATGTAGATCTCATTAAAACACAATTTATGTCATATATTTTTTTTAGAGTTAACTGTTTTTGAGATATTCTGGATTATTGGCTTCAATTTTAAGCCACTTAAATTTTTCTGAAATGGGAAGACATCTTTTTTCTTGATTTTTTCACATAGCGACTGACTTTTAAAGGACGAGACTATTGATTTAGCCTGTACATTTTCTTATTTCCCTTCTACTTACAAGGAAGCTAGTAATAAGACTAATTCTGCTTATGTTTAACTTGATTAGCATGATGTAGATAACAGATTAATGTTTTGAAATAAAGGTTTGTTTACCAAACAGCTAGAGGAGATCATGTGATCGGAACACATTAAATTTTTTCCCTTCTACTTACACGGAACCAAGTAATAAAGACAATTTCTGTTAATATCTTGATTATCATGAAGTAGATAGAGGGATAATCTTTTTAACACTAATTTGCTACAGAGATGTAGAGAAAGTCATGTGAATGGAACACATCAGATTTTTTATTTTAGTAACAGATTTCATTGTTTTCCAAATAGCTACTGCTGCCACCACTCTCACTCTAAATTAAGTGACAATTTTTATTCAGATATGTAGCTCATTCCTTTATAAAGAATGGTGTTTCTTAGCATTGGAAATTATTATTTGTATAACATTCATCTTAGGCTTTTCCAAATAGCAAGAATGTCAAATTTGATGAATTGAAGCAGTTTTTTAATAATGTAGATAATATGATTAGCAGCATAGCCATCTCGTAGTTTGGTGATAGCGTGTCTGCTTCACATTCAAGTGGTCCCGAGTTGAAAATCTTGGTTAGGGTGAGTAGCCCAGATTAAGATTTTTTCTCAGGTTTTCCCTTATCCTGAGAATATGAATGTTAATTAACTCTTTGAGTTCAGTGAACCCCAGGCTCATCTGAGCATCATTTCACCCATTTCATTCATTCAACTATATAGTTTTTTATTTATATATATATAAGCTTAACGTCCTTTAACTTGGGTCGTCATATTGGACGATGAATGAAATTGTTGAAATGATGCTTAAATGGTCTCGGGGTCCATGGAGCTCAAAGTTACTCAACATTCATCTTCTCAGGATAAGGGAAACCCCCTCCCCCCCCAAAAAAAAAAAAAAAACCTTATCCGGATAACTCACTCTAAGCAAGATTCGAACTCACAACCTGTTGAATATGAGGCAGACACGCTACCACCACACTACCCTGGTGGGTTATATAGTTTCATCCATTTAAATCTCTCATGTTGTTTTGCTTTTGTTCTTCATAGTCCCTTGTGAGTAATTCTTGGGTGTGTTGAAACTTTCTGCCTTTACAGGATGTTAAACAATAAGTAGGTAATTCAGACTTCAGAAACTGCTGCTGTGGTTGAGTGGTGAGGCCTGGCTTCTCAACCCATAAGTCCAGGTTTCAATTCGTGGTCAGGGTGGGTGCATTTTTAGTGATAATTATTCTCTATCCTCTGCAGTGATGGAAGTGTGAGTGCAAGTATATTTCCAGCAAAAATGATTAAATTCAACCTTAAAATTTACAATTCAGTCAGTAATAGCTTCATCAGCTATTTATAGATTTTAGATTTTTAAAATAACAATAAAGGACACTCTCCCTCTTCCCCAATTTAGAAGGCCAGAGACACTGTTGTAAATCTTGCTGAAAGAAAAAAAAAGAAATATATACTTACATCTGTTAAATTTATTTGTACTCTGTGTTAAAATTTTAAAAGAAACCCAGAGTGATTTTACCCCAAAACATAGTATTAAAACATTACTATACATTAAGTGTAAAAGCCATTAGGAAGAACTAAACACATGCCAAATGAGCTATATATTACAATCAAAACTATTATAACTGAGTGTGTTTTACAGTGTGGTAACACATTGCAATTCATTTGCTGTAACTGACTGTTCATCATTTATTATTCTTCACAAAGTAAATTATTTTCTGCTAGAAGAACATTTTACTGCACTTTTATGATATATTGTAGAAGCATGTTTCAAAATGGATCCACAACAATGTGCAACCAAAAACTCACAATTGCTTTGAAGCTGTTATTTTTTTAAGGGTGATAATCATAAATACTTTTTTCAGTTTCTCTTTTTCTTTTAATAAACATATATTCACCTTTTCTTAGGGGAGTAATCATGTATTTATTCGATAAGTAGCAAACAATCGACAATACAACCACCACAAGGCCCATAAATATATTTTCCCATCGTGGTCTTCTGGCAAGATGAATGGCTTGATCAAGACCATACACACAACTGCTATATACAGCAATACAACATGAACATGTGACCGACCATGTAGTTACCAATACCAATATACTGAATGCACATGCACATGTCTGCATTTCCAAATACAATCTTGAAACAGAAGAAATATGGATTTTTTCTGAAGTCCTGTATGAGGGTTATATGGGATATGATTCTTTCTTCTCAAATATACAATACAGGATGTCCAGCAAGTCTTAGGGCTCCCAATTTGATCATAGAACTTAAAATGGTCATACAAATAAAACAATTAAAAAGAGGGCAAAAATAACATTTAAAAAGTATGCAGAAATTCTAACTGCTCAACTTTTTTTGTATAATAATACTTTATTATTCAGTTGTTGTTTTGCTTTCTGACAGTTTTGTTTACATTTTTTATGTAAGCTAATGAGTATTTGTCCTTCTGTATTAAGCTAGGTACTCTTTATGACTTTTCTTTTAATACAGTGATTTATATTTTCAGCTTTTGGCTTTGCTTGTTTACACACATACCACGTTGAAACCATGTTTGAAAATGATCGGCATTTTTCTCATCTGTCCATACTTGAAAGAGAAATGGCATTTCGCACTGAAATGGTTTGTATTCTTAGCTCTAAAATGTTGTATATGTATAATATAGGTGTAAACAGATAATACAATTACATCATCAGTTTTTTTATTATGTGTTGAACTGAAGTTTGATTTCTAATAAATTTAATCCCAATATCTTTAAAGTGTGCTCTGAACATGATGGAAAACTTAAGTCATTTTAGTATTGTTCAGTGCATGTGCAGTTCAGTGATATTAATGCTCTTGATATTTCACAGATCTTTTAAACATTTCCTGCATTTGTGTTATGTTTATACTTTATTTAACAATGGCCAATGATCCATATGATTGAAATTAAATTTTACTTTGAGAAAAACACAATTATTTAACATTTTAATGTCTTACAAGCAAGTTTAATTGGTTTAAACCATACAATTAAAACGATAAGAAAAATAATCAAATGAAAAGAACAATAATTTCTGATGCTAAATAATCTCTCAAGCTGCATTAATGCAAAAGGTTTCCATGTTACTTTTGAAAGGAATGGGGTATCTCCCTATATTACCAGTGCTATGAAGCAATATTCAGAAAGAAAGTGACATTTTTATGCCCATTTACTCCACTAGATTTAAAAGGAAACAAAGTAAAGAATTATAACTATAGGTAAAATGTATTTCAATGTTTTACAAATATGTAATCAAGCATTGAAAATGACATTTATGTAATGCTTTTAAACATGCATTTTGAGACAATTTTGCATTTTTCCATTGTACACTTTCTTACAGAACATTACTTTGAGGATAGTTCAAAAGTGAAGATATTCACTTAACACAGAAAAAGGTAGATATAATAATGGCAAATGCACCTAAAATAGTGTTTTTTTTTTTAGTTTGTTTTTTTGTTGTTTTTTTTTTATTTTTTATTGAAAGGCTAGATAAAGTATTGGAAATTCTTTTAATTAATATAAAAACAAAGGTAATTCTTGATGGAGATTTTAATATTGATGTAAATATACGTTGTTTTAACCAACTAAGTAATATTTTAACTCAATGTGGTCTTTTAATTGTAAACAGTGCTCCTACCCGTAATGACGCATGTCTAGATAATATTTTTACAAATTTGTATACTTCTGAATATACTTGTAGTGTCTTCGATCCTGTACTTTCTGATCATATGGGAATTAGGTTTGAAGTAAATTTTTCAAAATTAAAGAGTAAACCAACTATTTCAAGAGAGATTAGATTAATATCTCAGAGCGCAATAAGTAAATTCCTAAATTGTTTGAGTACCATAGATTAGAGTTTGTATTTGTATCACAATGAGGTGTGCTTAAATTTTAATGCTATGTTTGATATTTTATGACTTATGTTTTAAAACTATCAAGGTTTGTCAGCAGTCAAATAGGTCAATTCCCAATTCTTGGTTCACACCTGCTCTTAAGTTAATGCATGAGCATGTGGTAATGTTGCATAAAATAAATAACGTCTATAAAACTGAAAACAGTAGACAGATGTATTTAACTGCTAGGAAGGTATACAAATCAAAGCTTTCTGCAACTAGAGTAATGTATACTGAGTTTTTAATAAATAACTCTGGCAATAAATGTAAAAATACATGGGACATAATTAATAAAGCGGCCGGGAGGAATATTAACAAATCCAAAATTAAGATAACAGCAGAGCAATTTTACACCTACTTTGTTCAGTCTGTTTCTGAAATAATAAAAAAAAAGACAAAAAAGTACTGATAAGTCTGCTTTTGACTTTTTAAATAATATGACAGATCACTCTGAAAGTTTTACTTGGAAGAAAGTGACGCATGAAGAAGTTTACAAAAAAATTATGAAATTTAGTAACTCAAGGAGTCAGGATTACTACGGTTTTTCTAATTATTTATTGAAATTAGGTGTTTCTTATTTATTGGATCCCTCGGTAGTTATTGTTAACCAATGCTTTAACCAAGTTAAGTTTCCTGACCCCTTGAAAATATCTAAAGTTAGTCCTGTTCACAAAAAGGGAAACAGACAAGAAGTCTCTAACTATTGGCCGGTATCCTTGGTGCCAGTTATATCTAAAGTAATTGAAATTATAATTTTAGAACAGTTAGTTTCACATTTTGAAACCAACAGAATATTATGTGATGAGCAATATGGTTTTAGGCCCAACAGATCTACTTTTTGGGTATTGAATCCCTTATAAATGAAGTACTTTTTTCTTTTGAAAACAAGCAGAATGTAGCAGCATGTTTATGTGACCTTAGTAAAGCTTTTGACTGTTTACCCCATGATCTGCTGCTAAAAAAATTAGAATATTATGGAATAAAAAATAAGGAACTGTCCCTAATTCAACACACCATAGCAACAGAAAGCAATCAGTCTCAATTAATGACCAAATGTCTACTTTTCAAGATGTAACTACGGGAGTGCCTCAAGGATCTATTCTGGGTCCTTTTCTTTTCATTGTTGCTGTTAATGACTTGCCTGCTGCTATTCCAGGTAAAGTGATCTCTTATGCAGATGACACCACTGTGCTAAATATTATTTCTGCAAATACTTTTGATTGGTCCAATACTTTAGGTCAAATTTCTGATTGGTTTGACGCAAATGGCTTGCACATGAATAAAGAAAAAACACAAACTATCTTATTTAGTTTAAAAGATAAACAAAGTACAGAGCAAAAGGTTAAACTTCTTGGAATATGATTGGACATCAAGCTTTCCTGGAAATTCCACATAATGGAAATATGCAAAAAGTTGCCAAATATTTTATTTATCTTAAGAAGACTTAGGATGTGTGTTTCCATTAGCATTTTATTGACTGTTTATTATATTTTATTTCATTGCCATTTAAACTTTGGTATTTTGCTCTGGGGTAGCAGTGGGGAAGCCAATCAAGTATTTTTGCTCCAAAAGAAGGCTCTCAGAATAATAAAAAATTGTAATTCTCGTCAACATTGTGCCCTATTTTTAAAGAATTTGGAATTTTAACTGTGGCTTCTTTGTATTTGCATGCTTGAATTTTATTCATCTCCAAAAGACAGATGAGTTACTTTTTTCTGATATAAATAACCATTATACAAGGTGTAGATATAATATGGTACCTCTTAAATTTCGGTTACAGAAATCTGTTAACTCTCATCTCTATCTTGGAGTGAAATTGTATAATAAATACCTTTAAATATAAGACAAATTGCAAATGCAAATTCTTTTAAAATTAGTGTAAAAAACAGAATTAAGGAACTTAATTTTTACAACATACAAGAATATTTAAATATAGATGCATTTTAATGACTTGCTGACGAAACCTATTGCATTGTATGTATGCCAAATGGTGAAATAAATAATCATTATTGTAAATCTATATTGAAAAAATTGAAAATACTGATTTGTTAATAAATCTGTGCATATGTACTAATCTGATATACACCAAAAATAAGCCATCCATGTTATAACATAGACAACAGTTACATTCATACAATACTAGAGGTAGTAGGCACATTGAAATGTATTATCATTAACTCGTCAAAACAATGCAAAATCATGACCTTTTAGGTGTAAGACTTTGATGAGCTCCTTCAAGCAATATCATGTAAATCTATACATTTTATTTTTATTATTATTATTATTATTATTATTATTATTATTATTATTATTATTATTATTATTTCAATATTAATACCTAGAAAGCACAATATATAAATGATGAAAACTTACATTTTTCTGGCTGTTTTTGAGATATTGTTGAATATTGTGAAAGTAGCATTGTCGGAATAAAGACGTGTCCCCCTCAAATCAAACATTATACTTGTACTGAAAATAAGGTTCTCACTAAATTAGGCACTGGATTTTACTATTCTTTGCATAATGTTTATAATGTTTCTATGATAGCAACATTCTAAACTCCAAGTACTCTAACGAAAGTATCATGCAAAATTCCAGATTACTCTGTCATATGTTCTATCATACAAGCACATTTTCTCATGTTCATATGTTTGATCAGCTAGTAAGAGTAATCCGAAATTGAAATTTAAGAGGATGTTTGAGTCAGAATAGAAACACTTCATCACTTACAATGTTTTTTTTGTCTGACCGGTTTCAAGAACTAAAGAAGTACCTTTGTTCTCATCTTCAGAGACCAACTGTTGTTGGAAACTGTTGGTGCTGGTTGTTGGCTTGTGTTGACTCTATGGAGGAGTTATATACTTCCGTAACTGATTCACAAATACAGGTGCAATCAAAATTCCTTAATCACTGTTAAGTTTCATGTTTAAAATCTTCTCCACACAGCTGTGTATTTTGCAGATTTTAAGAGTGTGTTATTTGGTGTGATATGATTGGTGGTGTAAAACTGCAGATTTCTCCATCTATTTGTATTTGATGTGTCTCATGTGATCCTAAGTCTGGGCTCCAAGATTTTTTTTTTTTTTTTTTTTTTTTTTTTTTTTTTTTTTTTTTTTGTGTCCTATTAATTTTTTGCCACATTCTGAGCAATTGATTGGTAAACTCCTACTGTTTTGTTCTGCGGTATTGGGTCCTTCAAATCATTGCAAAGTAATTTCTTGAGACTGTGTTTTTATGTGGAACTGAGCAGATGTTGTGTTGTATGAAGATGTTATGGAATTTGTAGTGAAAGTTAGGATGGAAAGAAATTTTTTGAAATTCATTTTGGCTTTTGGTGGGTGAGTTTTGTGATATTCTTGTTGTGTTTCTGTTTTTGAACTTTGCTATTTTCTTGTCGATGATGTTTGTGGAAACCATGTTTATTGCTGTGTTCATGTGTAAGATTTCTTTTCTATATTCTTCTTCTGTTGATATAGTGTACGTCAATCTATGGATTAAACTATTTAGAACAGCATGTTTATGTGGAACTGAGAGAAAACTATTGTTCTTTAGGTAGTTTTTCGAATGGGTCGGTTTTCTGTAGAAACCAAATTTAATTTTGCCTCTTGATCTGATGACTTTTAAATCTAGGGATGGTAATGTACCTGCCTCTTAAATTTTTACTCTGTTTTGTAAATTGAGTAACTTCATAGAGTCTTGGATGCAGTTTTCCGGTACTATTGCAAAATATTTGTACCAAACTTTGTACATGTAGAGAAAGAAGATGGTCATGAAAGAAATAAGCACGGTAAAGTGAAAGTGGATTGCCCATGGCTAAACCTGAAGTCTGTCCATAATACCTGTTGTTGAACATGAAGCTATTCTTTGTGATGCAAAATTCTCTGAATTTCATAAGATAGTCTAGTTCTTCTTGTGTAAGGTGTTGTGGTGAGCTATTTTTTAAGTTGACATAGAAACTTGGGTATTGGAATTGGCAAAAGGGTTGTAACATCAAAAGGATATCAATTTATCTTCTGGTTTCAGTTTTGTACATTCCATTTTTATTTTCTCTATACTCACTATATACATAGTGTATAGAGAATGTATTGCACTCCACCAAAAAATTTGATACCGAGATTTCACTGGAAATATATGTTTTAGGATCCCCTGTATCCAAAAAAAAGTATTTTCAGAACAAGGTCCATGTGTGTCCGTGTGTCAGTGTGTCTGTGAACACAATAACTCAAAAACGAAAAGTCGGTAAAATACCAAACTTGGCATTTAAGTTTAGTATCTTCCAGGGATGCGACACGAAGATTTTGAGAAAAATCCTGCCACCCCAAACTACCCTTTACATGGAACTTTTTTTGAAAATTTTGATTTTCTCAAAAATGGCTCTTAACGATTTTGATTAAAATATCGTATATTAAAGTTATTTACCTGACAAATAAAATGTATATTTTGAATTTTCTGGAAATAGCCTCTGAAGACTACTTTATTCTGGATGAATTTTTCATAACTACTAAACCGTAAGAGATGGACAAAAACTTAACACACAAAAAATGTAGAGCACATTAAAACACACAATTTATGTTATATACATTTTTTTCGTGGAGTTGATCGTTTTTGAGATGTTCCTTTTTCTTGGTTTCAGCTTTGAAAAACGTATACTTTTCTCATACAGGAATTTGTCAACTCCTGTCCAAACAAACAAAGGAACATCAGTAACATAGCAACCAGCTTTTGGCTTTCACTTTAACGTATGGTACTGCCTTATTTCGCTTCTACTTAACAATAAAGCAAGAAATAAGACTATTTCTACTAATTTTTCTCGATTAGCATGAAATAAATAAAAGATAAGCTTATTAACAATAATAATTTACAGAGATATAGAGAAAGTCATGTGAATGGAACACATCAGGTTTTTCTAATTAAGTCCTGGGAATTCCTGATGTTTAAACTATTGTAATTTGGTAGTGAAGTGAATTTCTGTATTAAAAATATGGCTAAATTATATGTGGATGAATCAATATTGTTATTTATGGATTTTTGGAAATGATATATTCTTGGTAAGATGGGATGGTTTTGGTTTGATTTTTGGCTTATCTTAAGAGGTGTGATCAAAGTTTCCGGGATGTCATCACAACAATGCTGCCACTGAGATATCTTTAATTCTTACCCAGATTGTATATGCAGCGTTCCTTCCCAATAAAAATGAGAGGTCATGTGACTGTCTGTGACCTAGTAATGCAGAAGTGAACGCATATTTTGCACATACTGTGATTTTTCCTTGAAGCAAAAATGCCAGATTACGAAGAACAAAGAACAAAGATCAAATTTTGCTTTAAACTCGGTAAAACTGCAACAGAAGCCTATGAAAGGTTAAGAATAACTTAGGGGAGAAAGTAATGGACAAAACTCGAGCTTTTAGTAGTTTTCAAAATTTAAAAGTGGTGTGGCATCAGTTAAAGGTGCAAAACTGATGAAAATATCAATCAGGTGAGAGAAATGGTCTTAAATAATAGTTGCATTACAATAAGAGAACTTCCTGACTCATTAGGACACTCCTTTGGAAGTGTTCAAAACATTTTGAAAGATGATTTGGACATGAGAAGAATTGTCACCAAATGACCGAAAGGAAAGCCTTGTGATTGACTGAACGGCTTCAAAATGACCCACAGTTTATGGAGAAAATTACTACTGGTGTTGAAACATGGATTTATGGCTGCTATCCAGAAATGAAGTAACAATCTTCATACAATAGAAGAGTCCTTCATCTCCTTAGCCCGAAAAGGCCAGGCAAGTTCAATCCAATGTGAAGTTAATGATGATTGTGCTTTTTGAAATTAAAGGCATTGTACATAAAGAATTTGTGCCACAGGGTCAAACAGTGAATTAAGTGTTCTACAAACATGCTGCAAAGAGTAAGGGAGAATGTGTGATGCAAACATCTGGAGAAATGGAGGAGTGGTGAATGGTTCCTGCATCATGAAAATGCATTGGCGCACAAACCTCTTTCTGTTCGCCAATTTTCGAATAAAAATAGGATGAATACTGTTCCCCATCCTGCTTATTCTCCAGATTTGTCTCCATGGACTCTTTTCTTTTCGCACGACTTAAAATGTGTCTCTGAGGACACTTTTGGGGACGATATCATCCGTCGCGAATCTCAAAAGGCTCTGAACACCTTTAAAAAATATCCACAGGTGCTTCCAGCAGTGGCAGAAGCACTAGGACAAGTGTATCAACTCCCAAGCAGACTACTTCGAGAGTGACAGTGCAGAACAGACAAATCAAACTATTGTGTAGTGATTATGACCTTATTCTGGAAACTTTTTGATCATACCCTGTTCTTTGATGTCTTTTAACTTCATTCTAGGTCCAGTTGAAGTCTTTTATTTGTGAATTTAGTGGATTTTATTTTATTTCTATATATGTTTTATCTTGTAATAGGTTTTCTACCATGTAAGTGATGAAAAGTGTTTTTATTGTGACACAAATCTTCTCTTAAAGTAATTTCTCAAGTTTCTGCATATTGGAAAATATGAAGTTTATTGTGTTTAAATTGAATAATGTTTTTTTTTATACTTAGCCATGTGTAAGCAATAAGTTGATCAGCTTGAAAAATTCAATGGCTAGAAATTAAATCACAGATCTTTGGCTCTCCATCACTTGAGCTACCTTGGTAAGATACTCTTATGTGCATTGAATAAGATTTGGTTCATACTGTATGTTGATTATCCTGGAGATATGAGGGCATTCATGCAGTGTTTGTACTTGTATTATTCAGATCATTATTAAACTTTCTTCTTGATATTTTTGTGCTGGGTACACTGTATATAATTTTTACAACATATGTACATACTAATCAGGTGAATGGCAGTATTTATTTGGTAACATTTTGATCATTACAGTATGTACAAAATAGAAAGTTAGGTAATTAAAAAGCAACTCCACTTCCAACAATTTTTTTTCAGTTCTGTAAATAAGTTGTTATTTTCTTTCTGGATTTAGGCATCCATAACTCTTCTGTCCCCCCAAAAGATTGCTCTGCAAATAAGTGAAAAGAAAATAATACAATGCATACTGCTCTTACATAAGATTACTGGATTCCGCTGAGGCATATTAGATATGCTGTTAAAAAAATTAATTTTTAAATTATATGGCTTTTATTACTAATTTGCTTTTTAAGCTTCCCTAAAAGAATGAAAAACATTGATTCTAATTTGTTCTATTTGGAAAAAAAAGAAAGTTGTTTTAACTTTAAGGCAGAAGTTCCTTTCCTTTTCAATATACTTTTTCTGTCCTCTTGTAATCATATTTTTTCATGTTTCAGGGTTTGTATTATTCTTATTACAAGATTTTAATTGAAGCTCCAACATTTGCAGATGGATTTCATCAAATTACAAATGATAATTTAACAGAATATCCATCTATTATTAATACATTGGAGAGGTTCAACCTTTATCCTGAGGTAAGAAACGTCATGTCATAAACTTCAGTAATGTTTTCAGATTACCTTACCTTACCTATTATGTATTTTAAATATCTACACCTCATACAAGTAACTAGAATGCCAACATAAATTATTTAGTGTTAATCTTGAAACAAATTTTAATAAAAATTTTAAATAATAAGGATAATTCAGCTTGGTAAGGGGTGGTCATACATCCTCTTTTTTCCAGGCACAGGCTCTTTTTGACCACAAAAAAGTGTTAGGAAGTTTCAGCAAATGTCCTAGGAATAGAATTTGAATCTAAATGTCATTATCTGTCTTTATAGCAAATGAGATATTGAAATTGATAAAATGCAAGCCATTGTATCACAATTGTAATATTTTTCTTTACTAAGCTCTTTGGCCATAGCGTACTTCTTGATTTGTAATTGTTTTATAATAATACTGTTAGTCAATTATTCTGTGGAAGTTTACTGTGTCTCTAGCTTCCTGTTCCTATACTGAAAATAGCATAATTCTTTTTAATATCCCAGCCACAATGCAAATGTGGAAAGATTATTTTCTTTGATTAATGTTCAATGGAAAGAAATGTAATTAAATGTAATCACAGTGAAGTAACTGTTCAATATAATTTCAAACACATAAATTGACTGAAATTTTATACCTCCTTGTATGGGAATAATAACTTGCTAGTAATCCAGGTATACAAAAAAGACAGAGAAGGAGGGAGAGAGAAATGGAGAGGGAGAATGAGAGGGAGAGTGAAAATGAAATGGAGTTTTATTTATGGATGCTCTTTAACCACTGTGGTTCTCAGCATCCCATTCTATGTTGGGCATAAAGTCTGTCTATTTTGCTAAGAAGTTTCTTTATCAGGCTTGAAGTTCTTTTGTGTATCATAAATCTATGACATGGTACCAATGGCTTTACTTCCCTTCCAAAAGAAGCCATGCTAATGATTTTTGCACCTAAAATAATTCATCACCCTCTGCCAGGTTTGAACCCAGAACCTAGGATATGCGAGAGAGAGAGAGAGAGAGAGAGAGAGAGAGAGAGAGAGAGAGAGAGAGAGAGAGAGAGAGAGAGAGAGAATCATTGTTAATTTGAAAATTTTTTTCAGTCCCAGTTCAAAGTTTTTGTTCAGAAATGTCAGACAAAAATTAATCTAAATGCAGAAATTTAATATAACTTTGTCCATGTGTTTCTGCAAAAGAGGTAATTGCTCCAGGGTTGTTTGTTGGAATACAGTTTGGGAGGTTGAATAACTTTCCTAGCTGCCAGACTTAAGCTTCTATACCTGCTCCCATATCCCTCTGTTTAAAACATATGAATCTTTAGTTGTCCCTTTAGCTTCCTACTGTTCAGTTATTTGCAAATCAATGCCACTAGTAAACCACATGTCCAGTAAAAGACTTTAACTTTAGCGGAAAAAGTTGCTGTCATTTGAGAAGTTGAAAAGAGTTTGAAGAAAGAATATGGAATCTCGAACAAATACAGAATACCACCAAACACTTTGTCAACTTATCTGAAGAATAAAGAGACAATTTTAAGCATGTCTCAAGGAAAATGTAAGGAGTCAAAAAAGAATGAGAAAATTGAAAAATCCAGATTTCGACTAGTGTGTGTTAAAATGTTATAAGCAGAAGTGAGATTTTACAGTTGAAGAGATGTCAATTCCTACATCATTAGATGACTTATTCATCTGTGTGAAATTTGTCAGTATATCAAGGGACAGGCCAACAGTGGAGTTGTTTTTACTTGCTAAATTGTCAATTTCAGATGTAATTACAATTCAAAATTTTGATTATTTCAAACTTTTTTCTTGTCCTTTCAGCCTCGATTTATCCAAGTTCCATTGTAGTAAGATAGCCTTGCTCCTTGTCTGACTCGGGTACATTTGTATCATGTGATTCTGTGTTCCATTCACAAGAGTATTGGACGACAGTGTTCTCCTCGTTTCTTATCTTTCTCTCATTATATGTATGTCAATTCATAACTTGCTGTTAATAACAATACATCAAAATATTTATAATAATTATTGTTCACTTAATTCAATTAAATAATACACATCCATCATCATTGTAGTAGTAGTCTCGTATCAGTCTACATAGTGTTAGTAATCATATATTCCAAAATGGATTCTTAATGCCAAAAAGTTGTCTTTAAATGCATAGTTGCATATTTCATTTGTTGGTTGTAATGTGTGGGCTGAATTTTATGCCATGACATGAAGTACCCAACATGGATTACCTGGCAGCTGAGGATACCCTGAAAAGGTCCGGTGAGGTTGATGAGTACACTAGATTTGACCGACAACAATACTTTGGAAACCACAGCTTTCTGAACTATCTCACTTGGTGTGTGACATTCTTCTGGATATTAACATTATAAATTATAATGTAAGTGAATAAACTATGTAGCTGTTTCCTATAGTCAGTATTTAAACTTTTCAGTTTCATTTACTTAATACTAAAAGCATATGAGATCAGTGAAACACTGAAATTTACCATAGGTTAGGATTTATGTATATACCAATAACATGGCCCCGGGCTCTCCTGATAGAAGAGGACTTTAAAAAGCGATCTTTGCATTGGAAAGATGGGCTGACAAAAATGAACTGCAGATAAAGAAAGAGAAAACTGAGCAATGATATTTAGGAAACAGGGCAAGATATCACAGGAGGTCAAAATTTTCCTGAAGCAAGAATCCCTGCAAACAGTAAACCACATAAAATACCTCATCTTGACATTACAGACCACAACTAACTGCTTCAGGCTGCACACAAAGCAAAGAGTAACAGCAGCCACAAAAGCCATAAATGACATCAGAGAACTAATCGAACTGTTGCTCAAGTCTACAATGATTAATTATCTTCAACTCCTCAAGTCTGCAATGATTAAATTATCTTCAACTCCAAAATTATACCCATACTTACATCATATACATACATTGGCTAGAGCTAACCTTGGACAAATTCTGAAAGAATGACTTTCTCACTCTAGAGATTGTCAAGGCTCACTTCTTGAAGATCATTCAAGGAGTACCTAAATACACACTCTCTTGGTTTGACTATGTGCTGGTACGAGAGTCCTTGATAGAGGAGCTTGGAGCAAGGTTCAACATATGCTGCAACATATATGGAAGAAGCACTAGAAGAGAGGACAGGGAAGAGGAAAGATATCTGGTCAGATTTCAAAACTATGGGACATGATGGACAGGCCCTGAACTGGCACTAACCAGGAGCTCTGTCTTTTCATGGGGACATCATAAGATATGCAGGATTCAGTGATAAGTTTTCCACAAACTACATAGGTGACAATCAGTATTTGCACAATTTGTGTGCACTATTATTATTGTTGTCATCATATCATCATAGCTTTTATGATATTCCTTTGTTTATTATCTGATATATATTTGTTAAATTGTTTGATGTAGGTAAAAGTATAATATTTCCTGTATCTTCTAAGCGGAACAATGTGTCCATTATTGGAAACTATTTGATGTATTTGACTATTGATACATTAAGATTAATTATAATGAAGCAATTATTTATTATAAATGATTTCATATATACAATTATATGTAATATAATACAGTATTTGATTTGAAGGATTAATAAAATTAAATTGAATTGTTCTGAAAGAAATGAAAGCATTTTATTTATTTTTCAAGAGAGTATTTTATGAACAGTATAAAACTGTAGTGCATTTACAGATTCTTATAGGGTATCTGTATCGAGTATACATTGCTTCAATGGATTGGATAGGGTGGCCCACAAAGCAATGTTGGCAGGTGGAGCGAGGACGTGGCTTAGCTCCAGTAACAAGCTGTGAAGGTCTTGGGGATCCAGCATACTTCTACTTGGAAGTTGTTTGGATATGTGCTGGGTTCACAATGGCTCTCACCTTTATGTATGGAGTATTCCTGAGGTAAGTAGTATTACAGGGCACTGATATCCAAAAATACCATAGCTTTCATTTAGTTATAATTCAGAAATAAATGTAAGCCTAATGATAGAAATTTCATATTTGGCTTAATGTTATGTGTTATTATTTCAGTCAAAATTAAATTATTTGATCTAATAGTAAGTTAATTTCAACTATTCTTAATCAAGTAATATGAAGTAATATGACAGTAAGAATATATTTAAAAAAAAAAAAAAAAAAAGAATTGAAACTGTAGTAGTACACATTGAAGGGGTTTTAAGCTGTTGGCTTCAAAACCAGAAATTCTGTTGTTAGATGAGTCTTAATAAAAGAATTAGGGCATTTGTTTACTTTCTGCATAAAAATCTATAGTTTTTTCACAGCCAGATTCAGAATTATTGTCCTTTAGTGAACTCTTAGAATTTAATTCTAGCATTTAAATCAGCTCCTCTATACAGGAGTATTTATGGAGTCGGTTTTAACACTATGTCACACTTTTTATTTATGTGAAACTGGTTTCAGAAAAGTTGCTTCCATATTCAGCCTCAGGGATCCAAATGCCATTGTTGTTTGCAGTAGTCTTTCTGGTTGTGGAACAATGAACTTTTTCCCTAAGCTGTCAACTGGCAGGATTTCAAAATTTATTTAGTGGTCTTTATGTTTACATATTAAGATGTTTTTCCACTTGTGAGTTGCTTGTGGCGTGTCATGCTTTTTAGTAGTTTCGGGTTCTGGTCTAGATTATGATTTTCTTTCCAGAAGTGAAATGCTACTGCCAATTTGTCCTCTTGCTTGAATTTAAGATTTCTGAAGTGGGTCTAGTTGCATATCAGCAGTAGCATTGCTATACTTCGGTTTTAGCTGCAATACGAACATAGAAACATTTAGCTTATGTGCTACCTTTCAGGTTGGGCTTGTAACAAACAACATTATGTAACAATTAGGTCACAATTACATAATGGCATAGAATAGAGCATAATGTAATGGCAAAATTATTAATAAAATCAAATCTGATTGAATAGAGTGAAATAAAAATAGGAACATAATGGTCACCTTGTATTTCAGCAGCATCAACTTTTACAATAGTAGATAACTGTATTTATATGTTTCCTGTTTTAATTGTATAATTGTTATATGATGTATAGGGACTGGATTTTTATGCAAATGCATTGGAAAAGTATGGTCTTTGGATAATATGTTAGAATTGCTTCTTTTCTTACATTTTAGGCATGGTTTTGTAGTGCATATAAATGCATATTTTGTAAATAAGCATAATATTTTCGAAAATCTAATTATGCTACATATTTTTCATTTTTAAAAAAATATGGTTCATTTTAAATTGTGTGTTCCATTGTGTTGAAAGTATATTTTTATTTATTTTTGATTTCCTTTCTTCCTGATTCGCTGCTGAGTTATCCTTCGGCTTGCTGAAATGTAGTATGTGGCCTTGGTTGCAGGACTGACCCTGGTCTCCCTGTAGAGTTGCACCATCATGGCTATTAAGGGATTAGTCAGAACTGTGTTTTAGGAGCTACTTACAATGACACTAAGCAACAATTTTAACATTATTATTTAATTTGTATATATTTTAAATTGTTTTATTTCGTAACATTTAAATTAATACAACCCTAAAGTGATGAATGACTCATTTTCGAAGTCTCCTTCACTTACCTATCTTCAGAAACAACTGTCATCCCAACCTCACTCGTAGAACCAGCAATTTTTTGCACCAAGAACAACTCACTATCTCTGTCTCATTTTCTGTTGTGAGCAGCTTGATACACAGCTGCTGAAATTTTGAGAGAATTCTGGGAGATAGGGTGAGAAGTTACTAGAAAATTCCAGATAACTCTCAATGGTGCTTCTGGAATTTGCATTAAGGAAGAGGGCTCTTCTTTATTTATCTCTCCAATTGTCTATTATCTATTCAGCCTTAAGTTGATCCTCACCAAAACAAAACCCAGGTGACTAGTGCACTGTTATAATGTAGTCTTCCACCATTTACACCAGAAATGCTATCATTGTTTCATTACCAAGAGATGCGTACATGCAGCATATTGTAATGTAAAATGAATAGATTCCTTATTCCAATAACTTAATTGGTGACTAAAATATTTTGTTAGGTATAAAGGTTATAATGTTGATAGTCATAACAAAACAAATGGGTGCACATGTGATAATTAACTTTAAAAATCACAATTGAAAAAAAAAAGAAAAGATGTATGCGATAACTTACATTTATTTGTTCCCTGGAAGTGACTCTATTCCCTCCAGATCAGAAAGGTTGTCTGAGCTGTTTGTGCTACTGCTTTCCAATGCAAGGTTGATAGACAGTTTATTAACAACGGTGTCACAAACTATCCATCTGCCAAAACAATGCTTCTATTGCAACACTATTTCAACTGTTGACGGAGCATTTTTAAAAAAGAAATTGTGCAGTATTACATAAATTGCATTCTTCATAAAAATGTACGTTCTTGCATCGTGTTTTCACATGATAATTTTTTTCCCAGATGTAACCAGTTTTTCAATTTCAGATTTTTTCTTGTGAGCACTGTTTAAACTTGTAGCCAAAACACCGGTGAACTTTGATGTTAATTTCACCACTTCTTTTACGGGAAATTTGAATATTTCTCACAAAACTTTCAATAAACATTTAGCACAGTTTTTTCATCACTAGTTAACGGTTTATCAGCCTTATGTTTTATGTAACTCGACGAAGATGCAAGAGGAAATTCATGATAACCGTCCTCCATGATTCTAAATAGCAACAACCAGCAAATGTTACTGTGTAAACAATATTGTGGAAATCAGGAGACTCATATGGATAGCATGATGGGATTTGTAACTCTGTTTAACATACAAATCAGCGTCAGTTTAACTCTTAGGTATTTGTATAAATATTATACCATTTAAAAATAAATTCATTCTGTATAATTTAGATTGTTAGGAAAATGGAATTACAATCCTGCATGCACTGCTACTGTGTTGTGCTCTGGCCATGTGGATCTATTTTGGCATGGATCAACCTTAGAGTGAATAAATAATGTTTGGTTACACCATCCACATGGTAAGTCAGCACATAGCTGCATCATAATATGAAGAGAAAACTAATCTTTGTTCACCAAATAACCATATTATTTCAAACAATACTCAGGAATATGTAAAAATATAAAAATTATAACTTTAATGGAAAAATGTTAAAATGTAATTAAAATCACAAATTTCCCTAGTGTTTACCACTTAAAAACCCAGAGTTCTTAGAGCCTAATCACACGTAAAGCTTCAAAGTATTGATACAAGAACATACTACTTACTACTACGCCATCTATGAGCACTGAAAAAACTTCCTGCTTATAAAATGGCATTTCTGTTGAGATTCTAGAAATTCAACACATCTCCCAAAACTAAATTTGCATTATTAAATTTAAATGTAATGAGTCACCTTTTTACACTTTTTGCTCCAACTTTGCCTTTGTTTGGGAAGACCGATTTCAGGGTACTTTAACCAGTCTTCCCAAACGAAGGCAAAGTTGGAGCAGAAAGTGTAAAAAGGTGACTCATTACATTTAAATTTAATTATAGCGCTCCACTGTCTAAAACACTTCTTTTTATTTGCTAAAGTTGCATGTTTTATTTAAAACCTCAGATTGGCGTAATTCACATAAAATAGAGAATTTGCATAAAAATCCACTTGATACAAAGGTGAAAATGCAGATCCTTATTCCTTGGAATAGTGGAAGACTTTGCTTTGTGTCAAATCTGCCAAGCCCCCTCCCCCCATTTTAGAACAAAACAGTATAAAATGATTAAGGCCAACAATATTACTGTTAAAACTGAGCTTTCCTGTGTAGTCATATAATTGTGAGGAGAATGAAATAGAGAAGTTGTTTTTATCAACTATTAAGTTCCAGTCTTACATCATATCAACATTACTGTAATTTGTGGTATTGCAAAAAGAGAAAAAAAAAAAAAAAAAAGAGAGAGAAAAAAAATCTGATGTGTTGCATTCAAATAACTTTCTCTACCTAACTTTCTACAAACAAACTATCCTTACTAAACATCATTCTTCTATTTATATCATAGTAAATGAAATAAACATCAACACAATTGGTCTTACTACTTAATTCATTGTAAGCAGGAGGGAAATAAGGGAATACACAAGGCTAAAGAAATAGTCAAATCTTATAAAAGCCAGTCGATATGTGAATAATTGGAATTCTTTTCACTGTGCATTTCTAGAAAAACAAAAGGGGTGAAACGAAAGGCAACTCCATTTGAGAAGATGCGTAGTTTAAAATTGAAACCAATAACAAGGAATATCTTGGAAATGGTCAATTCTGCAACAAAAATGTATATAACATAAATTGTGTGAGATCTACATTTTTTGTGAGCAAGTTTTTGTGTATCTCTTAGAGTTTACTAGTTATGCAAAATCCAGCAAAATGTATGCAAAATGAACAGGTCTTCAGAAGCTATTCCCAGAAAACTCAAGATATACATTTTGTTTGTGATGTAAATAACTTTAATATACATTATTTTAATGAAAATCGCTAGAGTCATTTTTGAGAAAAACCACAGGTATAGAGACAATAGATAGGAAATCTATCCTTATGCATTGTACATTGTGGTTGGTAAAGCATGTTTTTGTCAAGCCGTCATATTTTGATTCTACATTTCTGAGATGAGTATGGCTTTTGTGGGTTAAATGTGCACCCAAGAATAAGATTTTGTGGCATTAAATGTCAATTAAGCGATACATTTGGATTGTAAGTTTTAAGTCAATATAATGGTGAATATGTGTGTGGTCTTTGGTTCTAGTTTCTCAAATAGCAGAAGTATAAACAAGGAAAGGGAAATGTTTCAATACATAGGTTAGTATACTTAGTGAAATATGTTATACGCTTTCAATAGAACGATTCTGTATTGTTTGTTAGATTTTAGATTTCCAACTCGGAAAGACCATTGAGAAACTAAGTAAAGGTAATTCACTGACAAAATTAACAACCTACTCTGGTTTAGAAGAAGTCTCTCACTAATTTGCCCATTTAGCAGCTATTGCGAGAAATAATTGGTATCAATTTATGTGCTTATGATACCAGAACTCTGAGAATAGGAGGTATGTTCCTCGGACTCAGAATGCAATTTATGCAGTCAATATTAATGACATATTGCATTAATATCTTTGGGATAATCTCTGATCTTACCCTTATTTAGGTTCATGTAGTGGAATTAATGGCTATAGGCATGAGAGACAAACAAGGTTTGGTCAAAATCTGATAGTTTGCCTTCCTTCAGTTTTAGACCAAGAAATTAGAACAAAATTAAATTATGGCCTTGCCATGATGTTTACTGCAATAATACCAATTTATCAATAATAGCTTCTTACAGGCCAAAAAATGTGATTGTATTAAATATTCTTCCAACTAGAGATCTCTCCGCAAGTCCTTTGCTTTTTACTTCAAAAACTTAGAAAAACAATTAATTTGATAGACATTGCATATGGCCACAGGACATGCTTCAGCAAGGCGCTAGGCAATTCCGCCCTTTGAGAAAAACAAAGTTTTTAACATTTTTTTGTATGTTTGGGGTGGTGGGATTTTCTTGAAAATCTTCATGTTGCATACTTGGAAGATACCAAACTTATATACCAAGTTTGGTATTTAACAGTCTTTTATTTATTTATTTATTTATTTATGTATTTTTTTGTAGCTTAATGTCCTTTAACCTGGTTGGTCATATCGGATGATGAATGAAATTGGTGAAATCATGCTTAAATGATCTCGGGGTCCATGGAGCTTAAAGTTACTCAACATTCGGTATCTCAGGATAAGAGAAAACTCCGAAGAAAAGCTTATCCGGGCAACTCACCGTGAGTGCGATTTGAATTCACTACCTTTTGAATGTGAAGCAGACATGCTACCACCACACAACCCAGGCAGGCAGCAGTCTTTTAGTTTTTGAGCTTTGCTGTCCACAGACACATAAACATGGACCTTTTTCTAAAAATGCTTATTTTTGACTCAGGGTGCCTCAAAACATTTATTTCTACTGAAATCTTGGTATCATATTTTAGGGGGAATACAATACTTTCCCTATACATTATGTACATAGTACATGTAGAGAAAGTAAACAGCAGAACTTTGGCAGGATGATTATGAAATTTCTCAGAATATCAACAATGAAAAATTTATCTTTGATCAATCATAGCACTGGTTAATGAGGCAACTCTAAATAAAAAGTTTTATGTGTTAAATTCACATAACTTTCACTACCCTCTGTCACTTAATGGGTATACAAATTATTCTTCCCAATGAGTATTTTCCCTTCTACTTCATTTCAATCAAAATAAACCTTTCCAAAAATACCTGCATTACATATCTTGTTATTGCTACAAAGGGAATAGCAGTAGAAGAATGTTTAACAACTGTAAGTAGAAAAGAAATAATGGAATACACTAGGCTAAAAAATAGTCAAATCTTTTAAAAGCTGGTTTCCAGTGGATGAAATCCATTTCTTTGCATTGCCAGGATTTACTAAATTCCTGTATGTGAAAAGTTTTAAGTATTTTAAAACTGAAACCAATAACAAGGAATATCTAAAAAAACAGTCAACTCTACGAAAAAAATGTATATGACATAACTTGTGTGTTTCAATGAAATCTCGTTAGAGCCATTTTTAAGAAAATCAAAATTTTTGAAAAATTGTCCATGTAAAGGGTAGTTTCAAAATCTTCAGGTTACATCCTTGGAAGATACTAAACTTACATAGCAAATTTGGTATTTTACTGACTTTTTGTTTTTGAGTTATCGTGATCCCAGACACACGGACACGCTTATACATGGACACACCGCCCTTTTTCTAAAAATCTTGTGTATTCCATTCATATATGACTTTCTCTACATGCCAACAAATTATTGTTAAAAGCTATCCTTCTATCTCCTTCATGCTAAACGAGATAAACATTAGCAGAAATAGCCTTATTACTTGCTCCCTAGTAAGTAGAAGGGAAAAAATCTGATGTGTTCCATTCATGACTTTCTGTACATCGCTGTAACAAATTATTGTTAAAAAACATATTCTTCTATCTACTTTATGATAAACATTAGCAGAAATTGTCTTAATTACTTGCTTCCTAATAAGTAGGAGGAAAATGAGGGAAAACACTAGGCTAAAACGATAGTCAAATCTTTTAAAAGCTGGTTGCCATGTGGATAAAATCTGTTTCTATGCAGAGTCAGGAGTTTACAACTTTCTGTGTGAAAAAGTTTAACTATTTTAAATCTGAAACAAATAACAAGGAATATCTCAGAAATAGTCAATTTTACGAGAAAAAAAAAATGTGTATGACATAAATTGTTTGTTTTACCATGATCTACATTTTTTGTGAGGTAAGTTTTTGTCTATCTCTTAAGGTTTACCAGTTATGCAAAATTCAGCAAAATTCATTCAGAATAAAGAGGTCCTTAGAGGTTATTCCCAAAAAATTCAAGATATACATTTTATTTGCCATACAAATATCTTAAATATATGTTATTTTAATCAAAATCGTTAGAGCCATTTTTGAGAAAATCAAAACTTTCGAAACTGTTTCCATGTAAAGTGTAATTTGGGGTGGGGGAATTTTTCTCAAAATCTTTGTGTCATATCACTGGAAGAAAGTGGCGCTGGGGCGGGTTTTCTCCGGGTACTCCGGTTTCCCCCGCCATCGCATTCCACCGGTGCTCCATAATCATTCATGTATCATCAGTGTCACCGCCTGCGATGCCATTAGTAGTTAAAGCAGGCGTTAAACACTACCAAAAAAAAAAAAAAAAAATATCACTGGAAGATAGCTCCATGGCACGACAGCTCACGGGGAGCCTTGGCCTACCGCCCGGCCGCTGCGTCCCCCATCTTGGTCCACTACAGACGTCATGGATGGGGTGCAGTATTGGAGGGTGAATCACTGGAAGATACTAAATTCAAATACCAAGTTTGGTATTTTACCAACTTTTCATTTTTGAGTTATGGTGTTCACAGACATGCGTGTGCATGTGCACGCGCACACACACACACACTCATGAAAATACTTTATTCGGATACAGGGGACCCTAAAACTTCTATTTCCAGTGAAACCTCGGTATCAAATTTTTGGTTGTAATGCAATACCTTCTCTATACATCATGTACATAGTGTGTGTAGAGAAAGTAAAAGTTATTTGAAATAAATTGTCTATTTTAAAGAGATCTACACCTTTTGTAGTGCAATTTCATTTATCACCAGTTTACCAGTTATGCAACATTATATAAATTTGCTTCCAAATGAAAAAGACTTCACAAGCTATTTCCAGAAAATTCAAGAAATGTATTTTATTTGTCATATAAAGATCTTTAATATATTGTATTTTATCAAAAATCAATGGTGCCATTTTTCAGAAGATCAAAAATTCAGAAAAATGTTCCACACACACACACATACCCGCGCACGTACCTCCCTCCCTTTTCTAAAAATGTCTTTTTTTAAAACTAATTATTTTATTTATGCAGGCACCTGTATTTATGGTGAACTCTAGATATCAAATTTTTGGGAGGAATGCAATACCTTGTTTACCTACTATGTTTGTGGTAGAGAAATTAGAATGTGAACCAAATACTACACAAGTGCTGACAAAATCATGCTGTTAGCAATAATCATAAATGTATATAAATCTGACATGATGTTCTAACTAGCCCAAAAGATTGTTCAATCTGACAATCCTGTACTCCTTTATTGCCTTGGCTCTCATGTAATGTATGCAACTGTTTACCAATAATTCTACTATTTTGTAAATTGGATTTCCTATAAGCTGCTAGTGAACAGTCTTTGGGGGAATTCAACTTGTCTCTCTTTGTTTTTAAAATGTTACTTGATTACCTTGCTGTATATAAGAAATTTTAACAGAGATTTCACTTCCCACTTTTATCTGACCCCTGGAGGGGTCAGATAAAAGGTTCATATTCTCTTATTGATCAGGTAAAAAAAAGTTAGGAGCATTTTGTGATTGCTATGTTCTAAAACTAATGTTGCACTCTTGTTTCACCTTTTTCTTTCTTTCAATTGCAGGTTAAGTTTTCTTTTATTAAAAGCAAATATAGAATTTGTTTTTTTCTTTCCACAGTGGATCTGTTGCAGGTGGAATTCTTGCAGTGGTTTGCTACTTTTACAACCATAAAGATGTAAGCATATTAGAGATGAGTCATTCTTCAGAGAACTAATCTTTGATTATCATATTCTTTACTTATTTAGTAAATACTTTATTTCTGGTGTACTTACTTAAATTTTATGGTATAAAAACTGGTGTTTTGACTGGGCTGTTAATCCTTCGTAATCCATATTGCTGGTAAGTGAAATGAAGTAAAGATTTTTATTAAGTTTTTGGAACTAGTATGTTGTGGCAGTCATCTACAAATGTTTGTTAAATTGACAACTATCTTACAGTAAGTTGTCATTAAAGGGAGTTTTTCTCTTTTAGGAAACAACTAGTTGCCTTTAGTAAAATCTGTTTTGTAGGACAGTTTTATCAATCTGGCAGGTGGTTGCTGAATGCTGATGTAGAAGTACAGACAAAAATTCTACCATGTCTTTTAGAGGTACTTTTTACAGCTTAGTTTTAAATGCAGCTTTTACAAATTAATTTTCTTAAGCATTTTTTAATGGTGTTTAACACCATATAGCACCATAATTAGTGGGACTGATAATACATAAGAGGAAAAGGATATTTGGGAAGGGTACCTCGCAGTGTTACCAGTAGGGTCAAATCTGGGGGAAAAAAAAAACATGTCAGGCAGGATGGTCCTGTTAGAATTTGGATCACAGACCTCCCATTTTCCAATCTATGCCTAAATGACCTTGACTACCATTGTAATTATTAGGCAATTTTATATTATTTTTTCACTAGGGTTTAAACTTTCCATAAATATGTTTAAAAGGCATCACTTAACTTTTAGTTATTTTATTTTGATTTCATGTGAATAATTTGATATAGTCTATCTTTTGAACTAACTGATAGTTAATTTTGAGTCATCAATTTTCAGTGTACCAGAGTGCAGTGGACACCTCCATTACGTGAAAGTTTTGCATATCCATTTTGTGTTCTGCAAATGTTTTGTGTCACTGTAAGCCTACGAAGACACAGTAATGATTCACCAGGAAAACCATCTCTTCTTGCTCAGGTAATAATTTAAAAGTGCATGATATTCATTCACTTTTAGCTTACTCTGGAAGTAAATGTAAATTTGAGCTGTAGTGTAGGACAGATGGTAGCTTTCATTAAACATGTACCTAAAATGACTAATTGGCATGCTATACAGAAACTTGTTTTCCTTTCATATTTCTGTTTATTAGCACCCTTGAAAGTATGTGAAAAAGAAAGAAATGCTACGTTTTACTTTCTTTACTCATGGCACACAGGTAGAGGAGCTTTTGCATTCCACCCAAAAATGTTATACTGAAATTTCCCTGGAAATACATATTTTAGGGTTCTCTGTATCCATCAAAAAATTGTGTGTGTATATGTGTGTGTGCACACGTGTGCATATGTGCATGTGCACACGTGTGCATATGTGCATGTGAACTATATACCTCAATTAAACACTAAATCTAGTATTTTAAGTTCAGCATCTTTCAAGAATGCGGCACAAAGATTTTCAAGGAAAACCTCTTACCCAAAACTACCCTTTACGTGTAATACTGTGTATTAAACATATTTATATTACAGATAACATCTTGATATTTCTGGGTATAGCCTAAGACATGTTTGTTCTGGAGGACTTTTGCATAGCTGGTAAACTGTTAAGAGATAGAAATGAACTTACTGCACAAAAAATATTGTTCCCGTTGAAGCACACAGTTTGTGTTGTATACATTATTTTTGTGGAGTTAACTCTTTCAGAGATATTCTTTATTATTGGTTTCAACTTAAAAGACTTAAATTTTCCTAAAACAAGAATTTGTCATTCCTTTTGTTTTATTGTTTTACTCCTGGTCATGCAAAGAGAGTGAATTTCAATTACATAGCAAAAAGGTTAGAGATTTGACTATTGCATGCCTTATTGCCCACACATACATACCTACCTACCCACCCACCCCCACCCCATCCCCCACCCCCTGACCTGACCTGACCTTGACTCGACTCGGCTCGGCTCGATTACATACCAAAAAGGTTGTATTTCAATTAGATAGCAAAAAGGTTGAAGATTTGATTATTGCTTGCCTTATTGCCCACACATACATACATACCCACCCATCCTACCTTACCTTTACCCTGACCCCCAACCAGTCCAAAATGTAAAATTTTGCATACAGGATTCCTGAAGGTACGAAATTGGATCTCTCGTAGGCTGTTTCTTTTTCAGTAAATTTTCTGCCACCTGAATTAAATATTCATTAAATGAATTTGCTATCAGCTGGGGATCATTTGTGGTCACTTGGTTTACTTTAATTTGTTTTATTTTATTTTTCAAGTGAAATTTAAGTCTCTTTTTTAATAATGTTCCATATAGTGCTAGGCTTATTGTGAGAGGACTGTATTTGTTTTTCATAATAAAGTTTTTAGCCAATTTTATAACACTTTTCAGAATTCTGCAGTGCATTTTATAGTGTTGTTTACGTTTACACTTACTTTCTTAGTTGCTAAATAAAGTTCTCTTTTATGTCTACATGATATTTTTATACCTTGAGTTAGCCAGTCATTTTTAGAATTATTATTAATTATCTTTACGTGGAGTGGAAAACTGTAGCTTTGGATTCTTACGAAAGTGTGAGTTAAACTTTCATTTACATTATTTAGTTTATACATTTCTTTCCACGATTCCTCGGAGTGTTAAGCTTTAAAACACACTTGGTTTTCTTTATTTATAATTCTAAAGCTGGTTATAAGGTTTATTTTTTTTTTTTTTAATTGGGGGTATAATAATCAATTTTGAAGAGTTGCCCATCATAGTCTGAAAATCCTTTAACAAAGGATTGTATTTCATGGTACTCCTTTTTATACATATCTATAAAAATATTTTCGATAGCCGTTTTGGAATTATTTTGAATTCTAGTTGCAAAATTGACTGTATGCATAAGATTGTATGGTCTTAATAGTGAACAAATTTGCATCTTTTGGTTGCTGTCTATCAAGAAATCTATGTTCAAGTCGCCACACAAAATAAATTGAATCTTTGGCTTGAAAAGCAGTTTTAGAATAATATTTACGTTATGTAAAAAGTTGTGAAGATTTCCTAATATATTCTCTTATTTTTCTTCTACTTAATAATAAAACCACTTCTGCCAATGTGTATCTTGATTAGTATGAAGTGGATAGAAGAATAAGCTTTTGTAAGAATAGTTTGTTACAGAATAAGCAAAGTAAATCATGTGAATGGACCACATCAGTCTTTTTTATTTCATTTTGGCTCCATTTGCATATTGAAAAGCGCTGTTAAATACAATTTTTGCTTATAAAATATTCTTCTTGAAATTTTACAATGTTTTACTTCTCCACAAAAGTGATAAATGAATTTAATTTTTGAATTCTCATCTATAAATATAACACATCGTGCTTAAAATTGACAACTGTTGAAGGTAATGACAAACCACTAGTTATTAGCTATCTAATACCCTATGGGAGAGACATGGTTGTTACTGGTCCAAGCTTTAGGGAATCAGATCTGCATTTAGGTAGAACACCCATATCATGCTAAAGCTAAAATTTATGTTATTTTTTATTATTCTAAATTTGCTCATCATATCCTCAAATTATTTCCCCACTTATTTTCCATCATTCACATAAAAATTCAGTACAACTGTACCTACCTAGTTGCATACATTTCATTATTATCAACTTTCAGTCTAAGCCTTTTAAGATTTTGGTTCAAACCCGGTGGAGGACATTGTATTATTTTCAGGTGTAAAAATCCTTAGCATGGCTTCCTTCGGAAGGGAAGTAAAGCCGTTGGTCCCGTATTGTAGATTTATGGCATGTAAAAGAACCTAAAGCCTGATAGAGAGGCCTCTGAGCAAAATTAATCGGTCCATCATGCCCAGTATAGAACGGGACATTGAGAACCACAGTAGTTAAAAAGCGTCTATAAATAACACGCCATGTACATTTTTCCATTAAGATTTGTTTCAATCTCATAAGTTTTCAGTCAGAAAGCTTAATCAATCTCTTCTTCATCCACCAACCTTCCTTTCATCTTTCAGCTTATAATCCAATATAATCGTTGGTGTGCAATGTTCTTTCAATCTTTGGACACACACTTTCCAGTTATGTCTAATATGATAATATGATTTATTTATCTTTATTTTTTCTTCTATTCAAGGGAGTACAGCCAATCACACTTTTCAAAAATCTCATTTCAGCTACTTTCAGCTACTCTTTTAGTTAAAACGCAAAACTCACAACCATTGATTAATATGGAGACTCCATCAGCTGCAAAACTTTTAGTTTAGTTTCTCTTGAGGTTTTTAAAATTTCTTAATTGTGCAACATGTACCTCATCCCAAAATATCATTAATAGATGTAGCTCAAAATTAAATGTACTCTACTATTACATTTGGAGAAATCTCCTACCCTGAAGGCATACAGTAGGCAATGTGTATTATATTTCAATACAAGATGACAATAGTATGGTGATGGAGTAGGGAAATCGACAGCATTTCAAACCATGTAAAACCATGGGGATATTTCACATGCATTAGCTAGAGATGGACTGGATAGTGGGGACTTAAAATTGTCACCCCAGGGCTGCAATTGTGCCACGAACCTTCAGTTCGTGCACTGTGAACAATAATTGTGCTATTCTGGTACCCTTATTAAAGTGTTGAAACTCTTTCTCACTCTCTGGAAAGAATGTTGTTATTTTTATTAGCATCTCTCTGGATGAAAAAAAATTCTCTGGCTTTAATAGTGTCCAAATGCCCAGAATTTACAACCAGTGAAAACACAACTGATGTTATCCAATGTTTGAAAAATGACATGGAAAGTATTCAGAATCACCTTATTGGCGTGTACTAGATGTTTTCATGTATAGAAAATCGCTTCACTGCATGTATTTCTGTTACCTTGTTTTAAAACCCCATTCCTAAGCTTTAATTAACTGAAAATGAATTTTAGGAAATACCAATTATATCTGTTTTATACCTGGTTTATATTCTTTTTCAAATTTTCAATGCAGAGTTGTATATTAAAGACCTCTGTATGTTTTACTTTACACTAAATATGTAACAAAGTGTTGTGAATTAAAAGCATATTAGTTACTGATAACATGTTTCATGTTTTTTGTTGTAGTTGGCAACAATTTCAGGCTCCACATGGTTGTGTCTCATCTTGTGGCAGTTTTCACAGTTTTTTCTTGTGACACAAATAATGACTCTTGCTTTAATGTATGTATTGGGAGTAATCCATAAACGCACATTAGTGATTATTCTCTTTGGACTAGCCGTAAGTATCTGCAAAGTTTTTGCTTCTGCATGGTAAATATTATTTTAATTTCCTAAACTTTCCAAATAATTCTCTGCAAATCTTTAATAAAATGTACTTTTACAGGCTCAAAAGAAAGAAAAGTATATTATCAAGATCAAGGATACAGTATAAAAGAGTTTAAAGTATGCTTTTTTAATTTATTTATTTATTCCATTTATTTTATGTCAATTTAATTAACTTGGTCATATCATGATAGATTTGTTAGCTGGGATACTCGCTGATAGGTATGTGGTGCACAGAAGCCTTCAAGGTCTCATCCCTGTACCATACTCCTTTTGCTTTGTGCCAAGCAGATACTGTTAGGGTGCCTGAAGTCTAGCTGCTTGTTCTGTACTCAGAGGTTCCGAGCTCTTGTTCCTTCGCATCTTACTACCATGCTTCGTGACAAGCAGACGACATTGAGCTGCCAACCGATCTGGTTGCTTTTATACTCTCTGTATATAGATGGCAGCACAGTTGCAACTACTTTTTTATTTTGTTTTTGTTTAAATTAATGTTTTTGACTGAAGGTGGAACATTGGGTCGTGGTTTTAAATATCCAATCCAGTATTTAACTTGGTGAGGGAAAACACAAGAAAAAAAAAAAAAAAAAACAGATTGGTTGGTCCAAGGGATTTGGACCCAGAACCTCCAAATGGGGGTCACAGACGTTTTTGCCTGAGCCATTCTGCTCTGTGTTTTTTCTCTTTTTAAGAATATATTGAACCAATTAGAGGAAGAAAATTTTACATGAAACCTCTTGAAGATGGAAATGGAATGTCCTAAATTCTTTTCTGTTTAGCAAGCTTTTCATATTATTCAGATGTTCCAGTTATTTTTACCTATTACTCATTTTAAAATTAAGTGCAAATACCATGCCACTAGTTTAAATCTGACAAATGTTATTATTACATAATATGTAGTTTAATATCCACTGCATAATCCAGTGCTTATTGCATGCATTTTGTCAGTCTCTCTGTCCTTTCACCAACATATTCATCACTAGATAAGAAATGTTACATTATGTTGAGTAATTTTATTCCTGCACTAGGGCATACAGCACTTCATTAAACTAGGAATTTTTACATATGCCTCTTTGGATATAAAACCTCTTTTTTCTTTCTTGTAGTTCCATACCTCTGTCAGCGAGCCTACCTGTGAGGCCTCATGAGAGGCCACTCAGTTTTCATCATTACCACCTCTGTTAGCTTCAGCTACTTTATGGTGTGCTCAGTAACACTTTTCTTTTCTGAAACCATTCATACACCATACACATTTGGAATTGTAACTTCTTTCTTTCATCCTTGCATGGTTTGCACATAGTTTTAGAAATCCTGCATTTACAGTTTCTTCCTATGTACAGCATTTCCCAAAATAAAACACACAAATATTTCCCTGGAAGCACAGCCCTATTAATGTGTTTTAATATTGCATATTTCTGTTTTGATCAGTTACAGAGAGTTTCCATTACTACATGAGCAGTTTCTATATTATCCAGGAAAAATTACACAAAGTAAATGCCTGCGGGTTAGTAAAGTGGTTGCGTGTCTGCCTCACATTCAACAAGTTGTGAGTTCGAATCTTGCTTAGGGAGAGTGTGCAGATAAGTTTTTTTGTTTTTTTTTTTCGGGGTTTTCCGTTATCCTGAGAAGACGAATGTAACTTAAAGCTCAATGGACTCCGAGACCATTGGAGGATAATTTCACCACTTTCATTCATCGTCCGATATGACCAACCAAATTAAAGGACGCTAAGCTACAAAAAAAAAAGATATGACTTCTACAAACTTTTCCCTAAATAGACAGGATTCTAACTTATTTATTGACTGATTTGTGCAAGTTTCACTGTATGGCAGTTCTCTCAGAAGCTTGAAAAGTTAAATAAGTGTAATGCAATACGACCCCCAGTTCTGAACATTAATATTTTGAAAAAAATCATCCTCTTGATTTGGATAAATATGGTACGTGTATAATTCCTATAGTGGTTGGTATCCTAATGCATCTTTAAAAAAATTACGCAAAAATAAGCTATTGTGACCTATTTTTCATAAATTTTCATTGCTAAATTACTAAATCAGGTTCAGGAAAAAGGAGAATAATTTTGTATTGAAAGAAATGTGGTGTTTATGGTGCAATAAATGCAGGAACACTGTACATATTATGACCACAAAGGCTAAATCTTGATAATCAAAACACAATGTGTTTTCACAAGATATGTATATGAAGGGATTTATACAGCAAAACTTTTAAATGATTACATAACAATTTGATCAAATATGGACACTTAGTTTCACTTACTTAGTTTTTTTTCCCAGATGCATTTCAAAATCTTCATCCTCATTGTGAAAGGTGTTTGACTCCAGAGGGAAAATTCCTGTCATAATTACATCCGTGCTGCCATCTGGTTTCTTTGGGGTAAATTTAAGATGTCTGCCAGTGTGCATTTTTCCTAATGTGTATCCTTTCCCAAATTGCTAGATCTACTGTTATTTTCACATGTTTTATAAATTTGATGTCTAGTTTGTTTTAGAAGAACAGATAGATAAGTTTTCATTTAACTTAAAGAAGCTTATAACAGTGAGGTAGGACTGAATGCAGTAGTACTGCTTAAATTGGGAAGAATAGGACGTAAGGGGAAAGTGATTGAAAGAAGATTAAAATATTTATATAGAGTGGGAATGTTGGAGCGAGGAACATTGTCAAGAAATGGTTAATTCAAGAAAGGGAAGGTAGAAGTTCGGTTGGTATACAAAGATGGGAAAAATTTTGGAGGAAGTAGGAATGGGATGGGAATTAGAAAGGATTTCTGGAGAGAAGTAAAAGTAAAAGCACAAATTGAGTTTATTGAAAAACAAGATTTGTTTAGTAGCTTAAGAGATAAACATTCACTGGAACCATCCAGAAATCTAAAAACAGTTTGGGGCGAAGAAAGATATGTGGACTTATGTGATAAAACAGGGAAAGAATGATATGCTTGGGCAAGAGCAGGAATGTTAAAATTATGGGGGTGAGAGGGGATTGTGAAACTAATATATGCTCAATGTGTGGGGAAAATGAGAAAGTGCTGCATTGTGTTCTTAAGTGCAAGAAATCAGAGGTATGGATACAGGAACTAAGATTTGATAAATGGGATAAATTAGGGATAATAAAGAAATTAGCAAAAAGGACATTTGACATTAATAGAAGTTTCAAAGGAATAAAGCAGCTCACTGAATGTGTTTAAGGAAAATGAAAGGAAGAACGGTATATTAACGTATAAAATATAACAAATGTTTGTAATGTAATTTATGATAGTAAATTAATTCATTCATCTATTCAGTGAGGAAGAGAAGTAGTTTCAAAAGAAGTGAACAATTGTAGAACATGTTTTAGAGACCACCACTTCTATTCTCAGCTTTAGATCTTTGAAAACAGTAAGTTTTCTCAGATTTTAGTTAATTTCTTAATGAATTTTGTACTCATTTCTTGAATTGGAACACTGGCATTGGGTTTCTCTGAATAGCTAATAATATGATCAGGAATCAGAGTCATTTTAAATAATATATTATGAAGACTTTCTTTATAATAATATTCTTTATAATATTATTATTTCTTTCTTTATAATGAGCAACCACCACCACCACCATCACCACCGCCACTGCCACTGCCACCGCCACCACAATAATCAGCATACAACACTCAACACCAAACATAAATAACTTTAAAAACCTGTAATGCAAAACATGTTAATTAGTCATACGTGTAATTGGAATACCCAACATTCCATTAATGGGCAAGATATGTGGAAGACATCCTGGCCATCATCCCTAAAAAACTTACAGAGCACAGTATAAAGTTATTAAACCTACAGAACCAAGGAATAAAATTCACTCTAGAAACTGCTTCCATTATTGGACCTAAAAATCATCAAGACGAGAAAACAAAATAGAATTTGATATATACAAAAAACTCACACATATACATCAAGAAATACAACATCAACCCAAAATCATAATGTACCTATATATAAAAATAAAACATAACGGAGCCTAACACATGTATATCATATCTATGGGTCAAATAAAAATAAATAAATAAACATCAGCATGCAATTTTCCACAGCCTGATCAATAAGTATATTAATAAACACACCACTGGAAAAAGTAGAATATGAACGAGAGCACCAACTCACAAAACATATTGTAACAGAAAATGGTTTTGAAACAGAATTAGTGGACAAACTAATACAAAAATACAAGAAACAAAAAAAATGATTAAAGATATCACCATACTAAGCACAGGAGCCAACCCAAATATAACATACAGTAAAATCATGTTCCACCCACGGATGCACAACAAATTCAAAAAACTGTTCCACGATCACGATATAGAGCTGGCACTTAAAAACAAATATAACCTCAAGAACCTATTAAACCACCCATTTTGCGTTTTAACAAGAGTTGCTTAGTTATTAATGTGACAATGCATTCTATAGGGTCAAAATTAACAGATTACATAGCCAAAGTCACAAAATTATTGCTAAGGTTTATGAGCACATGAAGGAAGAGTCCAAATATAAAGATTGATTTTTTCCAGCACATTTTAAAGGAATTTAGAAGGTGCAAGAAAGAGTTGTTGCCACCAAGACCTTGCATGCATCAGTATACAGAATTGTCGGAGAAAAACTAAAGCATGAAGAGGAAGGAACTTCTTTTGTTACTCCAGCAAAGAAGCATTGTGTCCCTAAAACAGTAACAGAAATAAATGACTTTGATAAGTGTGTGATTCAACGCACTGTATACAATTTCTATGCTAAAGAGAAGACCACCTACAACAAAATGACCACCTACAAAAATTGCAAGATAGCATCAGTTTTCAAGGTCAGTTGAGTAAGGCCTTTGAATTGTAATTAAAAAACTGGGCTTCAAATGGAAAACAGGAAATAAGATGAGTTTTTATTGAAAACCATAATATTTGTTCTCTGCGCGAGGGCTATCTTACATCTCTCCATAAATACAGAGCTGAAGGATGCTCAATAGTGTAGAAGACGAAATTTACATTTATAGTTGTCACACTGTTCCAAAAAGTTGGTCTGATAACAGCACTTCAGGTTTCTGACACCTGTATCCAGAAGGGAGCAAGTAATCCTGCAAGTGGAAGGTTCAGCTTTATACCAGATGCTCTCCTTACCTACAGATCCCAGCAGAAAATTGGAGACTTTCATAAAGAAATGAAAACACAGAAAATTATGTCAAGTGGCTGCGTACTATGTTAATCCCAAATTTACCTCCTAACTCTGTTCTAGTGATCAACAATGCTTCCCAACATAATGCACAGTTGGACAAACCTCCAGCATCAAATTTTTAAAAACAGATATGAAGTCATGGCTACGAAACCAAACATTCCCTTTGATGAGCACAGCACGAAGACACAATTGTATAATTTAGTTGTAGCCAATAAACCAGCTCAGAAAAAGGATTGATTGATCAAATATTGCCTGAATATCATCACACAACTTTAAGACTCTCACCATCAGGACCTGAACCCCATTGAGTTAAGATGAGAGACATAAAGCATTGGGTAGCTCCTAGAAACATAACAATTAAATAAAAAGGTGATGAAATCCTATGCAAGCAAAGATTTCAGGAAATTGAACAAAGAGAATATAGGCATGCCATCATGTCAAAAAAACTGAACAGGATTACTGGACATAGTTGACATTGTGGAAGAAAGGATTGAGAGGATTATTATTCAAGACAATGGTATGGAGAGCAACAACGAGGATAATGAAAATGATAGCAATTAAGAAGCTGTCCTCCTTATATAATAATAATAATAATTAATAATAATTTATTTGAGTGCTAAATTCCATACAATGCACTGGTGGCAACATCTTGTTGGCCCAGGCCTTATTCAGGTATGCCACTAGCATCCATTTAACATACATATTTCATCACTTCAATATCTCAATCATACTTTTAGTTTACCATGAGCTCTCTTTATTACACCTTACCTATTTTCCTAGTCCATTTCTCCTAACATTCCATAAGAATTCCCCTCACTTGCCTCTTCTTGGTGTATTCTCTAGTAGCTTTCCATGCGTGTTGCATTCCCCCATCTCTAATCCTCCTTCTAGGGTCCTTGCCCTGCCCTATTCCTGCTTCCTTTGCTCCAGTAACCCCCTGTATCTCCTTTAATACAGCATAACTTCTCTTACCTTCTTGTCCCCCCTCCATTCAATCAATACCTTCTTACCACTCTTCTCAACTCCCTATATTCATCATCAAACCATGTGCCACATGCTTTCTTCACTTTCTTATTACTTATCTCTGTATTCCTACCAGCCCATTTCAATACAAACTCAATTACTACCTCACTTTTCTCCCCTCAGTATCATTAGCTCAATACCATATATACACAATTACCCACTGTTGAGTCCAATGTCTCGCAGTGTTCTTCACCTTTCTCAGAATTCAAGCCATGATTTTCCATTCTATAGCTACAGTCATCCTTCCTTTCATCCACTTCACTAACACAGTTTTCTATCCTCCAATAAAATAATGATGGAAAATGTGCACTAGTACCAAACATATTTGACAGTTTAAACTTACTCAAGGCAACATCTCTCTATTACAAATTATATAATCTATTATACTTTGCTCCATAGCACTAGAAAAGGTAAACTCCCCTGATATATCACCTCCCTTCCCCCCAACAATATTTCAGAATTGTTAACTATTGTTTTCACAAAATTCCATTCAGAATTATTAACTTTTGTTTTCACAAAATTCCACCAACCTTAAGCCTTCTTCATTCACAACTTTATCTTTACTATGTCTTAGCCAGCCTTCACCACTTTCTTCTCCCTCTCCTTCCCCCCACACATTCAACTCTTCTATTTCCAGTTCTTGCAATAAAATCCCCTGCTAGTACAATCTCTGTCTGTTTTTTCAGCATGCTGCACCTCTGCGTCACTGTCCACCCCTTGCAGCTAGAGTATATTCCCACGCGGGGTTGATAATACACTCAATGACGAATCCTCAGTTGTCAGCCCCCTGCATAACCTTGACCCACTCCCACCTGCAAGCCAGCTTGTTTCTTCTATTAGCTTTTTCTTGCAGATAACTTCTTTCTTGGTGACATCACAGCCACCTGACCTCCATACTGCTTTGTTTCTCTAAACCTGTCCCATCACCACATGTGGCCTTGTCCTTTGGACTTATTCTCTCTCCTTGCCCAGTTAATTTCCGTTTCTCGCTGCCAAACATTTCTTAATTCATTATTTCCTGCAACTCCTTGATTATCAGTGAACAGTCTTAAATTGCAGATATAGGCACGCTTCCCTTCTGATCTTGCCTGTTTCATTTGTTGAACTAATTCCTTATTTAACTCTCTCTGTTTCACCAATACGTCCTTGTTTATAAAGATATCCGTTCCATTTAATTTCTTTATTCTCTTCAGTATTTCGAATATTGTTTGTGCTGATATAAATCTAGTGACAATCATCTGCCTCCCGCTTTGCTTGCCAACCCGAAAAGCTTCCACGATCTCCCAACCTTTTAGCTTTTAGCTCCATTTTCTCTCTCTCTAAATCTGTCTCATCACCACTTCTAGCCGTTTCCTTTGGACTTCCTCTCTCTCCCTGTCCAGTCATTTCAGTTTCTTGCTGCCAAGCATTTTTTAATCCATTATTTCCTACAACTCCTCGATTATCAGTGAACAGTCTTAAATTGCGGATATAGGCACTCTTCCCATCTGATCTTGCCTGTTTCATTTGTTGAACTAATTCTTTATTTAACTCTCTCTGTTGCACCAATACGTCTTTGTTTATAAAAATAGTCGTCCCCTTTAATTTCTTTGTTCTCTTCAGTATTTTTAATATTGTTAGTGTTGATACAAATCTATGACAGTCATCCATCTTCCGCTTTGCTTACCAACCTGAAAAGCTTCCACGATCTCCCAACCTTTTAGCTCCATTTCAAGTTTGCATTCTAGGAACTTCCTCACCTCCTGTTTTGGCCATATCCCTCTTCTTTCTTGTACACCTGATGTCACCAGATTGAATCTTCTAAGTTTGTCTTCCAGAGTTTCCATTCTTCTGTTAAGCCTCTGAACCTCTTTCTTTATTTGCTGCAATTCCATCCTTATCTTTCTTTAATTTCTCTTCTCAGGTTATTCATTTTATTTCCCAGCCTTTCATCCATTCCTTGCATATTTTGTAATATTTCCTCCATAAATTCATGTTCCCTCCATATATAGCCCCACCCATGTGTTCATTGCTGAGCCCAGATACATGCAACAATGTAGAGGCAATGTAAAGCAGCTGTCTATGCATGTGTTCACATCTTTAACAATGCTGCCAGGTGCAAAACAGTCTTTGTGCTCACCTACAACCATTCAGGAAGGAGACAAGATGGAGGCACGATCTGCACACACACATTTAAATGAGTCACAATATTAAGCTACCTTGTTTACTTACCAAGTATTTACTTCTTGGCAGTTTGCCTATGTGAATATATGGTCTCAGTAAGTACAACTCCTGTTTTTTGGTGTATTTATGCCCCTCCTGTCTACTTATTACTTTATTCTTACTATTTCATATTCTTGTATCCCTCTTCTTTGTATTCCCTCTTAATCCAAATATTTTCCTATAACTTTTATATTTGTTTCCCTTTTTACAGTCAACATCTTCCTGATTAATATTTCCCTATCCAAGTTTTTCCATTTTGTTGTCAAACTTGTTTTCTCCATAACTTTGTTTGGTTACAATATAATAGTACACTATGAATATTTATTTTTACTTCATCACATGTTGGATATTTTCTGTATCTTTGTCATGCCTTATGCCGTTCAAGTTTCCAATTTCTGTTTTCACCCATGTGAATCCTTCTCTGTTTAGTTTATTACATGTATATCTTCTTCCTTCCCCAGACTGATTGTATTTTCCAATAAAACCTCCAGGAATTTTTCTCACTTGTAGTGCCAAAATTGTCTTGTCTGTCGATATCTTCTATATTCTAGTCTTAATTATACTTTCCAAAAGGCTCTAGTGTTATATCCTGTATTTGGCTGTGCATCTCCATACTTATTTTTTCCTATTAATTCCTTAATTGTATGTTTAATGACCAGGCCCCTTCCTACTTTTCTACTGTATATGAAAATATTCTTTGATAATATTGCTATCTTCCAGATTGGTAACTCTGTATAAATATTTCATCACTGTTTAGCATATCTTAAGGATTATAATTATGCAGATATTTTGTGTATTTTATGCATTAAATGTTTCACAATCCATACCATACATTAAATGAAATTTTATAAAGCATTAAGAAAGTGGGATTAAACTTGGAATGGAACGTAAAATGGAGGTTTGTAAATTTGGCGATTTACTGTTTTTGGCTCTGTTACAAGTGAAGTCTAAGATTTGGCTCAATCATCCAACAACCAAAGATGTAGCCAAACCAGAAAATCTGAGATGTGTCCTACCACTAATTAAAATAATAAGTTTAGCTTGTGATAAAGTGTTCTTATATTTGTTTCTGTTTTTCTTATTCAACAGCTTGGTATAGTTCAAGCAACGATTTCATTGTTTGGTAATGAATTCCTGATAACATCTATATTTACTTGTCTTGTGGTGTCCATGCTACTGATACTTCTAACAATGGAACCTATTGTAGCACTAAATAATTCAGCGACACGGAAATTTGTACTAATGTGCATCACTCTGTTGTGCACAGTAACTCTTAAGTCTCGTCTGTCACAGGCATTAGGAAATAAGGATGATGTAAGTTTATACTAATTTTCTATTAGTAACAAAATAACAAAAATTTGCCAAAGTGCATGTTACCTAGAGATGTTAATAGTATGAGGTTTAACATTTATGAGTGTGATCCCAGAAATAATGTACTTGATTTTCATGGAGATGTTGAGTTAAGAGTTTGAAATTTTGTAAAGAAGTCCATTATGCTTTAAATTAAGCTCAAAAGCTTTTGTAATGTAGGATGATAAATTATTCAAATCTCATTGGTGTCTTATAACAAGGATCTTCCTTTAAAATTTTAACTATGCATAGAGGTATACCAACAGGGCATTATGAATACCTTTGAGAAATATTAGCAATGTTTTGAATGTTTCCTTGTATAGTCTCTATCATGAACGAAAGTGGTGAATGGCTGTTAGCATGTAGTCAGTTATACTCGTACTATTTGAAAGGGGGCAAAGGAATACTTGCGAGTGTGTGGTAGTTTGTAATGAACTGCATAACTCATGATTTTCTTGTGTAACAATGTGTGATATTTACTAACCATCTCTTAAACCATGCAAGTAATTATTATGCATATATTTATTTGTCAACTGAAGTTTTAGCAAAATTATTTTAAATAATTACTCCATGCAAAAGTTGTGTGTATTCTTAGCAATAGTTACTATTTCAGAAGAAAATTCTTTTCACTGATTGTTAAAATGCTGAAAGGGAATGACTCTTAAACTGTTAAGGAGAAACATAGGCAAGTTTTAACCAAAGTTGCATATTAATTGGATGTATTGTATATCAGATATTGAGTAATAGGTTCAATTTTGCAAAAAAAACTTTAGTTTAATAGGGATAACATTATAGATAACATTATAGATAGGGATAACACTTTAGTTATTTAAAGAATATATTCAAATTAGAAACTGAAAAGAATACTTCTTAGTATAAATTTAAGTAAGCTAGTCGAATTTACACCAACACCTAAGATAGCTGTATTGCCCGTCACTACCAGACAGCTCACAAGGACTTTGACCTTCTAAAACTATTCGAAGGGAACTAACATTTAGGGCTTTGATAAAATTCACTATAGCAAGTAATAAATGAAATCCAAATAAGTGAAGAAAGAAGAAAGAGCTAAAGAAAAAAGACTGCAGCACAGCAACAACAGCTGTGGTTTTCCAAAAAGCAATTGTATCATTAACAATGGAAGATATGGTGAAAAGACCAGAGGGAAAGAAGAATCAAGAGGACAGAAATCATTTACAACACTGTAATTGGATGTGTGTTTTTTTATATAATGTTTAATGATGCTGTGCTACATAGACCCTGCAGGTAGTGACACTGATGATAAATGGAAATAAAATAGAGCACTGGTAGAATACAATGGTGGAGGAAACCAGTGAACCCATAGAAAACCTGCCCCTGCGCTGCTGTACCCATCACAATTCCCACATGTGGTCACCGGGGATGGAACCTGGGCCACCTTGGTGAGAGGCAATTGGTCTAACCATGGAATGGCCAATGTGAGTGCATTCATTCATTCACCCTCATGGTGTAATGGTTACCATGCTAACTTCATATACCCAAGGTTGCGGGTTCAAACCCGGCGGAAGACGATGGATATTTTCGGGTGTAAAAATCCTTAGCATGGCTTCCTTCGTAAGAGAAATAAAGCCATTGGTCCCATGTCATAGATTTACGGCACGTAAAAGAACCTCAAGCCTGATAGAAAGGCCTCAGAGCAAAATTAAGCAGACTTTGATGCCCATTATAGAATAGGATGCTGAGAACCACAGCAGTTAAATAAAACACCATATACATTTTAACATGCGTGCATGTGAGGAAAAGTAAAAAACTTTTCATTGGAGAATATATGCAATATAAGCTCCCTGAAAACAGTAAACAATCAAAAGTAATGGAAATAAATAGAGAAAAGCATAATGTAGGACCAACGAACAATAGAGAATGATGTAACAATTAGGAAAGTAATACAAATAGAAACAAAATCAGCAGGTGATACATAAAGAATTATCTGGTCAGCATTGGCAATTGTAAAACATGCTATATATGATGTTAGAGCATAGAACAGAAAGAAAGGCTGAAATGCCTAGTTTAACAAATAGAAAGGAAGATAATAGGATTGAAATAGCAAATAATGTTAATGAAAATAGAATGTACAGCTGAAATAATTAGTTTAACAAATACATAGTATGCAAGAAAATTCGACTAAAATAGTAATCAAAATGGACAAAAATTGGATAATATAGGTTGAAATGGCTAGATTGGCGCCAAAATTATGGTAAGTAAAATTAAATGAAAGAGAAATAGTTGCAATAGTAAATGAAACAAAGCAAGGTCAGAATGGAGCAATTAAGGACATTAAAAATAAATATAAAACATGATTACCAGGTGTAGGTGTAATTAGAAGACAAATTTATGAGGACTGTTCTAGAAGTACCCAACCTGGCGTATAGATAGCGATTGTTGTTTCAAACAACAACAATGGTAAAAAGTACCAATCTTAGAAAGCTTAAGTTTGACAATTTTACATTGTTTAGCATTTGTTTGGCAGCCATCATTAGTGAATGCTCTCAGCAAATTTGTAAATGGATAAAACTGATCATCGTTATGTGATACAATACTTTCATTTGAAAGGTCTTAGTCCAACTAATATTAAAGCTGAGCTAGATTCTACTTTGGGGAAGTCTGCTCCTTCGTTTACAACAGTGAAATGTTGGGTGGCAGAGTTTAAGCGCAGCTGTATGGGCTACCAAGGCGAAAGTTTTAAAATTTAAAAATTTCGGGCTGTTTTGTCATGGTCTGTAGGTTAAAATATGTTTAGTTAAAATTATAACTAAGTAATAATTAATAATAATTTAACTAAACATATTTTAACCTACAGACCACGGCAAAACAGTCCGAAATGTTTAAATTTTAAAATTATGGACACCCGCCGTGAAAGCTTACGCATATATTTACCAAAGCAAATATTGCAGTGGTCAACCAAATGAGGTTACCAATCCATAAATTGTAAAAATAATAAAAAAAAATGGTATTGGATGACCGTTGACTGAAAGTGCGCGAGTTAGCAGACATTGCAGGCAATTTCAAAAACCTCTGTACATCGCATACTGACTGAAAATTTGGATATGAGAAAGTTGTGTGCAAGGTGGGTACCACGCTTGCTCACAATAGAACAAAAACAGCATTGTGAAGATGTTTCAGTCAACTGCTTGGTAATGTTTCACTGCAATAAAGCTGAGTTTTTGTATTGATTCATAACATTGGATGAAACCTGGGTCCATCACTTCACACCTGAGACGAAGGAACAATCAAAACAGTGGATTGGAAGGGAAGAATCTGCTCCAAAGAAGGTGAAAACAGTTCCATCTGCAGGCAAGGTCATGGCATCAATTTTCTGGGACATATGTAGGATAATTTTCATTGATTATCTCAAAAAAGGAAAAGTAATCTATCGTAAATATTATGCAAACTTGTTACAGCGTTTGAGTGATGAAATCAAGAAAAACGTCCACATTTAGCAAAAAAGAAAGTTTTGTTTCATCAAGACAATGCACCAATTCACACGTCCATTATTGCCATGGCCAAAATCAATGAGTTAAAATTGAATTGCTTCCTCATGCACCCTGTTCGCCAGATTTAGCCCCCTCTGATTATTTTCTGTTTCTAAAATTGAAGAAATGACTTGGTGGTGGAAGATTTGCCAACAATGAAGAGGTGGAGTCTGCAGTTATGGCTATTTTGCAGACCTCGATAGTTCTCAGGGTATCAAAACTATTGAACATCACTGGGAAAAGACTATCAAGCTGAAAGGAGAAATAAAGATATTTTTCCCCAAAATTTTTGTGCTTTCTTTGTTAGGTCGGGTACTTCTGGGACAGCCCTCTTACACTGTGTATTTCATCTTAAGCTTTAGATCATCCACAGGGTACAGGGGCCTAAGAAAGCAGGGCAAGTAAGCCTGGAAAATAAGGTAGAACTAAATACAAAATAAAATAAAGAATGATGTTGATTGAAGGATAAAAAGATTTCTTATTTTAAATTATGTAAGCTAATTGAATTTGCCCTTGAGATTACCATAGTGCTTATCATTCTACTGTACATACAGAGAATTTGACCTTTTAATACCATTCAGTTGTTAAACATTAGTGTGCTGCATAATTGCATCACTTATTTTATTCTTCATTGCTGAAGTTCAAAGCAAGTGCTTCATAGTTCAGATTCCAAAAGTTGACTTTGAAAGGTCACAATGTAGTTAATTAACAAATTTGACTTAAACAGGAGACAAGTTCATGCAAAGACATTCTGAAACAGATTACCGCTAATTGTCTAGAAAATGCTTAACTAGGATCCTGGAGATTCTAGGCTACAAGATAAATGCTCCCAGAAAATTGCCAACAATAAATGAGCTGTAGCATCTAATACTTTAAATTTCAAAACTGCATCCATCACTACTAGAACATTGCAAAGCAGTCATTAAACTTCAAAGAAATTACTTAAAATAATGTTGATGTAAGCAACTGAAAAGATTAACAAGTTCTTGTGTGTAAATGCAGTGAGCTATCATGAATATACAGGGTTACTACAAAAGAAATAGACAACTTCAACTGCCTGTAAAACAAAACTATTTACAGTAATTTGACGCCGTTTTCACTGGTTTGTAGAGGAGTCTTTGAAGTTTACATTGTGAACTCACAAATGTTCAATATGGGCTCCTCCAGTCACACGACACACATCCATGTGATAATCAAGTTCATCCCAAACCTTTTGTAACATATCTGCATCAACACTTGCCATGGCTTGTCTGATACATTGTTTCAAGTCGCCTAATTTAAGAGGAAGTAGAGGGACAAAAACACGGTCTTTCACGAATCCCCATAGAAAAAAGTCACATGGTGTGAGATCAGGGCTCCTTGGTGCCCAAAATGCAAGAGCATTATTGTCGGTTGTAGCACGGCCAATCCAACGATGTGGTAGGACTTCATCTAGGTAATCTCTAACATCTGCGTGCCAATGAGGCGGTGCTCCATCTTGTTGGAATACAAAGTCATCCTATTGCTCATTCAGTTGGGGCATCAACCAGGTCTGTAACATATCAAGATACCTAGCACCGTTGACTGTTTGCTCTGAAAAGAAAAAGGGGCCATACACCGTCGTGAGAGATACTGCACAAAACACATTGATTTTAGGAGAGTCCCGCACATGTTGCAATACAGCCCTCGGAGGTTCAGTTCCTCATATTCGGACATTTTGTGTATTCACTTTTCCACTCAGGTGGAAAGTTGACTCATCGCTGAAAATGATGCGCTCACAAAAACCAGCATCGTCTTCATCATGTCGCAACATGTCTATGCAAAAGTCACGCTGTATGACCTTATCTTCTTCACTCAGAAACTGCAACATCTGTAATCTGTAAGGCATCATGTGCAGTCGCTTCCGCAAGATTTTCCATACAGTTTGCTGTGGAATTTGTAATTGCATGCTTGCCCTAGATGTCGATTTCTGTGGGCTTCTTATGTAGGCAGCACGAACACGTTCAACGTTTTCTTTCGAAACTCTTGGTCTTCCCAAGCTCTTCTCTTTGCACAAACATCCCGTTGTCTCGAATTTTCTATACCAGTCGTAGATTGACTGTCTAGTCGGTGGCGTTTTGTGGTAACGTGTTCTAAAATGTCGGACAACAGTTGCTGATTGCGTTCTAGCAAATTCCAACTCGCAATATACCTTTTCCGCAGGATTTTCCACCATTTCAGCTTCTGCAACAACAAACAAAACACTACAGCGTTACCAATAGTAACAAACGAAACTTTGAGAGTTTCTCAACATACCTCCAAAATAATTAGGTTGCTATCTCTAATAGTTTTGTTTTACAGGCAGTTGAAGTTGTCTATTTCTTTTATAGTAACCCTGTATTTTGTAAAGTGATTGCATTATCACGATATTCTTGGTGCTGTATGTATATCCTGGTTCTCAAGGACATCTACCTACCCTATAAGTAAACAAATAAAATGCTTGACAATAAAGAAACCCTTTGCCTTATTATGGGATCACACTCATTTCACCATGTATTATAACTAGTAACAGTGTTACTATTGCTAATTAGAATGAATTGCTATTTAAATTCATATTAGAATTTAATAAATCCAATTATTACAGTTATAAGTCTTATTACTGCTATGCAGAGCATAACATTTTTGATTACTTAACATTACAAAATATGGATCAGAAACATTATTTATAAAGAAAGCATGGTACATACACAGCTGAAAGCATAAAAGCATAAAAAGTTTTTAAATTCTTTGATGGAGATTATCATTATTAATTTGCCTAAAAGCTGAAAATAAATAAACAATTTGCATTAAATAACTCAGAAGTTTGAGACAAGTGAAGTTTTAATCAATGTGATGTTGAAAATGAGTCGGAATAGTAACACTCACCTCACTTACCAGCCATCAGTCGGACTTCAACTGAAGAAGAGGGCAATTGCCCTTAAAACAATTTGCAGTTAACACAGCCAATTTTAAAGTAAAATGCGACCCGGGTTCGATCCCAAGTGGCCGCATGTGAGATTTGTGGACAACGCAGCGCAGGGGTGGATTTTCTCCGAGTTCTCCAGTTTCCCCCGCCATTGCATTCCACTGGTGCCACAAGTATCAAAAGTGGGTGTTAAACACTACCAAAAAAATGTAAAATAAGTTCTGCAGCTGCTCGTGCATACTGCAGTAAAACAGTTTTTACTAATAACTGTACAGAACTGCAACATTTTGGTCCATAAAATGTTGAAACTTCATAGAATTATAGTATTTTTAGAATGATGAATTCAATACTAACCTCAGATTTTTACTATTGTGGACAGTCAAATGTGCAGAAATCTGCTGATGCTTTTGGTTTCCTATAGTGTTTTCTTGATTTAATGTTGGCAGAAATCTCATCACCTGTATTCAACACCAGATCTTGGTGAGCTAGTCTGTAATTGGTTTGAATTCAAGTTCTACACACATACATAAACCTATGACAAAGGTGAGATGGTCAGAGTTAAGCAAAAAGCAAAAGGGAGTATAGTAACATTTTACTTGAGTGGCTGGAAGCCATGCTTTGCCACAACTTCCACACTAGCCCTTAGATGAGTTGGTGTCATATTGATTTTATGTGAAAAGTCTGGCAAACACAGGAACACATGTTTCAGATTCAGGAGCAAAAGAAAATTGGGGAATAAGAGTGCACAAGTGGAGTGTTAGAACCAAGTAAGGGGTGGGGGCCAGGCATGTCAGAGATGGTTAGGTATTCCCTTACATATCATTCAGCACTGTTTCCATGCATCTGACTGTACCAGTTTTGCATGTGCTTTTGCATTTTAAGTAGATTATATTGTACTGCTTACCAGAACATAAGCTATGTTGGCAGTCATAAAAACAGAAATATTTAATAATACTAACAATAAAATGTATGGCATACCTTACAGGTACTGGTAAAATATACTGTACTTATTCATAGAAGTGGGCTATTTTTAAACATAATGCAGACTGTTGACATCCAATTGCAAATGTGTTGCAGTTTTGAATAAAATGTAATTTAACATTTGAGTGTACCAAATACCTTTTGTAATTGTTGATTATTTTAAACATATTACATTGTTTTATGGTTTATTAGTTCCTTATTATACATGTTATAGAATTGTTAAGTGCCTACTGAGATTTTAATGTCGTTTTTGTGGCCATGCAGTTATAAGAAATTTACAATATTTTTAATGCACACAAAATAAAGTTTTAGTAAAAATAATGCAATATAAGAGAAGACAGTTCATTAGTGTTAAATGTATTTTATCAAATTCAAACTTTTCATTTCTCTCTCTTCAGAAACAGTAAACTATAAGCCTTAGTTTCAGAAATATTTATGCAATAACCAAAACAAGTACATCTTACAAGACTGAATTTATGTATTGTTGTGAAAGCATAGCAGCAAAGTAGCCGAGTGGTCTTGATCTTCAAAAAGGTTTCATTCAAAGCTTTATCAAAAACTCTTTTAATGCTTCCACTAAGCTCAAAGCTCTAGATTTTTCCTCATTACATCCTAAGAACTTTGCTTTGAAAACTTGCACAACTGTATACCTCAAGGCTCTAAAGGTGGTATCTAAAATAATTGGGACGAATGCTGCAATGTGGACTTAGGGCTTAATCATCACCATTACTCTCAAAGTACTCCCCTCCCAATATACTGGTCTCAGTGTTTCTGCCATTCCAAATGCATTCAGAAAGTCACGTTGTGTGAGGTATTTCTTCTTGGATCAATTATGTCAAACCAGTGACCTCTGAACTTGATTTTTGGTCAGGGAAATGTAATGAAATTGCAGGGTTTCAAATTAGGCAAACAGGGTATATGGGGGTTAACAGTCATGTTGCTTTTTATTCACAAAATATAAAAGAAGTGTGACAAGGTGCAATGCTGTGCTGCAACAGCCAGTTTCCTTGTTGCCAACGTCTTTTTCATAGAGCTGTCATAAAATGTCACAGTAGCTCTTGGACTTGACTATTTAGTTTAATGGGACACTTCTTTGTGCATCATCCCCTTTTTATCAAAGAAAATGAGTAGCATGTTCTTGACTTTACTCTTCACTTTCACCTGTTTTGGTCTTGGTGAAAATGGACTCTTCCACTAGGATGACCCTGGACAAGAATGTTGAATAATTATTGATTAGATATGACCTAATGAGCTCCCTACAAACTTCAGCATGCTGCACCTTCTGATCAGCACATAGGATCCTGGCATATATTTTGCAGTGACATAATGCTTGCCCAATTCATCAGTCAAAATTTGTTGACATTTGCCATAACCTGGGGCAAGATTTTGTGTTGGCAATAATTTTAAAAAAATCACATTAATAATTTTAATTGTTTTGTTTGGAATATTTTACATAAATTTCCATTAATTTTCTGGTAGAATTAAGGAATAATAACAATAAATGAAAATTGACAGCTAATTAAAGTAATAGTAATGTTAAAACCTCTTATTTCCAAATTAAAGCCTTTACTTCAAATCAGTATCATGAGTAGAATCAAATATCTCATATCAGACATCACCAAGCTGTAATATACAACTGGTTGTGAAATTTTGTTTTTCTTTGTAAAACAAAGAAGCACATTAGAATTAATACAACTAGTTTTAAGTGCATTTAGTTAGTTAAATACTGCCATTACATTATTTAAATTGCTGATACTTGATTTATTAACTAGCCTTGAAGGCTCAAACAAATGATCTAAACCTTATCTTGTTACGTCATTAGGTTATTTTTGTCATGAAGGAGTTCAGCTTAAATGAAGTTGTATCAGTGGCAAACTTTTAAATTTCCCTACTGTATCTCTAACATTGGAATCCATGTGTTCTGCAAGTGCACTTATTCTGCTTCCAAAGTGACCTCTCTTTAATATTCGCATTTAGCTCTCAGCGAGTTAATTCAGGATAAAACAAAGTGAGCTATGTATTTTTTGTTATATTGAAATTCTAATGTTGGATCTCTAACCAACCTGCAATTTTCAGAAACAAGACTTTTTCTTGCTTGATACCTTATTTTAATATTTTGTAAGTATTGCAACTGCTAATTTCTTTTCCTTGAAATTCTAAACATTGTGTCCCAACTTCATGGTAAGCAAATATTAAATTAAAGTTTTAATTTTGTAACTTAAAATAAATTCATATTTTTGTATACAAAATAAAAAAGAAATAGATATTTCTCATTTATTGCTAAAACATATTATTCTCAAAAATTTGCAATATACATTATTTCAAAACTATATCAAACACTAACAAAACATTTTGATTTTAATTCAACAATTTTGTCATTTATTATTAAAAACAAAAATTCTTGCTTATGTCATAACCAATACCTACTTCAGCAAGGTCACAAATGGTTCAATGTAGATCCTCACAAATGAGTTAACTTTGGGCATTTGCAGTTGATGGGCCTTCCCATGCAGTTATCTTTAGTGGATATACAGTCAGTTCTGAACCAAGAACAGCCCTCAAATACATGCACAACTGATGTTTTGTTCCTTGAACACCTGTTTAAAATTTGCCCGAGTCTCCATTGCACTTTCCCCAAGATTCATACATAACTTTATGCACACTTGCTTCTTGACTCCAGTGTTAAATAACCACAAACCATAGACAGGTTTTATGGAAACAATTGTAAAATCTTATGCATCCATCAAGTTACATGAAACTCCACATACTGATTCAACTGACTCTAGTGCTACTGTCTATGATTTCAGAATGATATGGAAGCAGCAGTCTGAATATTTTTTATATTTCCTCATATTTCTGTTAATCACCAGCAATCTTAAACATCAGATGTTCATTCTACAGTGAGTAAAGAAAAATGTGTAGCCAGTAAATCAGGAGTATTATTGCATTAAAATCACACAATTTTCTTTCCAACAACATTTAGAAAGATCTTACTATGTATTATATACATGGGAATGACACTTTGCAGCAACTTTTTAGCTGTTGCAACATAGCTGTTACGCACGCACACATGCGCGTGCACACACACACACACACACACAATATATATTTATTCAACATGCCAGTTTAAGATACCACTCCTAGAAATAAAGTTCATTGTAGCTGAAAATAGCAAAAGGTAATTTCAATTTGTAGCCTTTCTCTAAAAGTTTTATTAGTTAAACAACAAACTAATAAACCATAAAATAATGCATCTGTCTAGGTCATAATTTGGTTTTTATCACTTCACATGTAACATCACAATCAATAGAAATATCTGTTTTATGTTTTTATTTATTTATGAAAATACCCCAATGAGCCAAGCAAATTGAGATGTGTATTATTGAATCAGAAATTATACATAATTACACATCATAGAAAAACATTAAATAATGAAATATAAAAGTTTTGGAAAGGTTAAGTATAAAATATGAGGCAAATAAGATTTTTCCAAAGATAATAACAATGGAACTAATGAATAAAAATAATGATTATAATAATATAATAACATAAAACTAATACATTTTGCTAATTTTAGTTTGAATTATATTTGTTTTCAGTTTTAGTTTAAATTTCTGAAAATTGGAGACAATCATAATTTCTTCTGGTAATTTATTATAAATTTTAATTAAGAAAAAGTTTTAAGCCTTTTGTTCCATAAGTTACACTTTCAAAATGGTTAAAATAAAATAATTACTTTAGCTTATTAGCAGGGATATGGTTCCATTTTATTCATCACAGTCTCATTTCTTTACAGAGTCATATTATCAATATTCTAAAAGCAAAACTTACAGGCTATCGAGATTTCCATACATTACTGTACACATGTTCGCCTGAGTTTGACTTTCTGCCACTAGCAACTCTGGGAACGCTGACGGAAACTCTTTTATTACCTTCAGTGACTATGGTAATAGCAGCTGTGACATGGTATTGGATCTCCAGCTTTTTATCTGCACTGAAAAGGAGGAATGTAAGGAGGTAATTAAAAAAGCGTCTTTTGGATAAGTATTCAGTAGAGCTAAACTAGATAACATATTTTACAATAAAATTCTAACTTATGTAATAGAAATATTTTTAAAATTAGAGTAGGGTATATCATGTTGGCCCAAATATAATGTGCCAATAAAAGTCTTATTTTTACTTTCTCTAGCCCATATGTATAATGTACAGAGTGGATAGAGAAAGCATTGTATTGCATCCAAAAATTTGACACCAAAATTTCACCAGAAGTACATGTTTTGAGACCCACTGAATTAAAAAAAAATGTCCGTCCATGTATGTGTGTGTGTCTCTCCCTCTTTCTCTCCCTCTCCCCCTCTCTCTCTCTTGGAGGATGCAACAAGAAGATTTTCAAGAAAGTCCCCCCATCCCAACTACCCTTTACATCAAAAATTTTTCAAAAATTTTAATTTTCTCAAAAATGACTAATGATTTTGATTAAAATGTTATATTTTTAAGATACTTTTATGACAAACGAAATGTATATCTTGAATTTTCTGGGAATAGCCTCTGAAGACCTCTTCATTCTTGATGACTGTTGTATAACTTTTGTATAACTGGTAAACATAAGAGGTAGACAAAAATTTACTATACAAAAAATGCAGATCTTATTAAAACACACAATTTATGTCATATACATTTAAACTTTTCTCAAATGGGAGACATCTTTCTTTCTATCCCTTGTGTGTTTACTCTAGCAAGCAAAGAGAATGAAATTTCAATTGTTTCACTTAGTGACTGGTTTTTAAACATCTGACTTTATCTTGCAGACAGTCAGGCACTCAGTCAGTGAGTTTTTAAAAAAAATGTTGTTGTTTTTTTTGGACTCAGGGGACCTCAAAACATATTTCTGCTGAAATCTCTGTATCAAATTTTTGGGTGCAACATTATACCTTCTGTATACACTGTACATAGTACGTGTAGAGAAAGTAAAAATGGGAGCTTGATCAGCTAGAAACATAATTTTATATGAGATGAAGGTCATTTCTAGATGTAAGTTGGCCTGATAGTTGAATAAACACAAGTTTGAACCTACTCAGGCCACTTGATTAATCAGCAACATGGGAGGGGTTACTAGTACTAATATTGACTTTGAGCAGCAACTAGGTATGCCTATGTTAACACAATTTGCTGCAAAAATGAAGTATACTTGCCAACTTTTATAGTTTTTCTGTTAAGTGTATGTTCATGGAGGAGTGTGAGCAACCTTACAACAAAGGAGGTATTTTTATGGCTTTTGTAAGGAATTAAGAGTTTCAGATTTTCACTACAGACATGACAAATAATTAAAGTCCATTACATTATATTGTAACTTAAGATTTCAGACATGTGCCATGCTAATTAGTATACAATGCTATGATAGGCCATAGTGTGCAGATTTAAAATTTTACTAGTGGTCTCTAGTAACCTGCAGTATGGGCACTAATATTTAGTAATAGACTTCATGAACTGATAAGTCAACACCTACATGTAAATTATCTTATTCACATTCTTTGGCCGTGGGATATAAAAGCTGATTCACAATAACTGAAAATGGTAACCAGAACAAGAATGAGTAATTAATGTTGTTAACTTATACACGCTCTTTTTACTTTTATGAAGGACAATTGTTTCACAAGCCTTTGCCCGCATTGTCTGTTGTTGAATCACTACTGTTGAGATCAAATCCAGTTGTCGATTGGTTGATTGTGATGACATCTGAACTTCCTCATATGGATTGGTTATCCACCCTGATTGTCCACCCACCAGATCCTGACAGTAGTGGTTTGACAGCTGAGATGTGGGCAAAGGCTCGTGAAACTATTGTCCTTTTTCATAAAAGTGAATGAAGAGTGTGTAAAAGTTAACCATGTTAATTAATTATGCCTTTGTATATACATTCTGTCAAGAATATACCAGGAATTGATCATTTAAAAATCCTGTTAAAAGGGGATTCAAAATTATTGTTGTCGCAAAGTTGGTACAACTTTCCTCTATAGCCATGCAGAGTTTGATTGTCATCTGTTGTCTAGTTTGTTTACAGTACGCCATTTTGTTAGTTCATCTCAAAGGTGATTTGCGATTTTACGATTGATACAAACATGTCTCAAATTTTGCATTGCAAATGATATTTTGTGTGCCGAATTGCTGAAAATGTTACAGAGGGCTTACGGTGAATCAACTTTATCAAAAACATGTGGATATTAGTGCTACAGTTCATTCAAAAGTGGTCAAGATGTGGTGGAAGATTTGCCTCGCTCTGGTCGGCCATCAATGGTTTCAACTGAACTGAACATTGCTAAAGTGAAGAAAATGGTGTCTGAAAATCGTCATTTAGGTTTGAGAGAGATTGCTGCTGAACTTTCTGTGTTTCATGAATCGTTTGGGCATGACACGCGTTGCAGCTCGGTTAGTTCTGAAAGACTTGAATTTTCTACAAAAATTCAATCGCGTAAGGATTGCTGAAGACATGCTAGAACGAGTCAGTTCCGACCCCACATTCATGAAACGCATTGTAACTGGTGATGAGATGTGGGTTTATGAGTTTGACACTCAAACCAGTCAACAAGCTTCCGAATGGCGCCTTCCAACTGAACCGAAACCTAAAAGGGCACGTCAAACTCGATCAAAACTGAAGGTCCTGTTGACAGTTTTTTTCAATTATCGCGGTGTCATGCAGAGTTCTTGCCAGATGGTAAATAAAGACTATTATCTGAGCATTATGCAGCGTTTGAGAGAACAAATACAGCGAAAAAGACCAGATTTGTGGAATGACAACTCATGGATTCTGTACCACGATAACGCACCAGCTCACAAGGCTATTATTGTGAACGAATTTCTGGCCAAAAACTCAACAAATTTCATCAAACAACCACTGTATTCACCTGATCTGGCTCCTGCTGATTTCTTTCTCTTTCCAAAACTCAAGTTACCTCTTCAAGGCACCCGTTTTCAGTCGATAGAAGACATAAAGGAAAATTTGCGGCGATGATTGGATTACTCGGCATAAATGTATAATTTCAGAAGGTGCCTACTTTGAAGGCGATAAAATAAAATTGGATGAATAATTCATTTTTTGTGTTTCATTGGCAAATTCCCGAAACTTTCTTGACACAGTAATAAATACTTCACAATATTGCACTTTTTGTAAGAAGATCAAGTACTAATATCAACGAAAGTAATCATATATTTTAAAAATAAAAATATATCAAATAGGAGTAAAAACGTAGATTACACTCAAACTTCACTTTGTTGCCTCAAAAACAATAGCAAATAAACTACAAATAACTGCAAAAGTTGTAGAAATTAACAAATAGCAACAAACAACATTAATGCATGCCATTAGTAAATAAATGAAAGCTTGGTACAACTAAAGGAATCGGAAATAGTAATGGTCTGCATTTAGATCATGTTTCTCAGTTTGTTATTGATATACACTTTTGTTTTCGTTGCTGGAGTATTATGAACCAAAATGTATATGTTGCTTTCTTTCCATTGTCATTTTCGTTCATGCATTATTGTGAATTAGCTTTAAATTTCTCATTTTTATGACAAGTTTTTATTTATAGTCCATGTTATGAAGCATCAAATATGAATTAAAAACCTGTGTACTACTGCTACCATGTAATGCATGTTTATTTGTGGTACCAGAAAGAGTTTGGCCTTTGTGACAGAAGCAGCACTACCAAATCTTCAAGGATTCTTATAAAACAGAGTTCTCATTTATCATCATCATCATCATTATTATTATGTTTGTACATTTGCTGCACTGAACATATTCTCAATTTCATGTGGCAAAAAAAAAAATTATGCTTTGCTAGACAAGAGAAGGTTTTACAGGCTTCAAGTTTAGGAAGTTGGCAAGATGCTGTGTAAAAACATATGCCTAGGAAGAAATGTAACAATTGCAAAAGCCCAAGTAGGGAAAAAGCGTTTTTTTTATTATTATTATTTATTTATTCATTCATTGGCATTATTTAAACTGCTTTCTCAGTCCTTATTCTACATTGGGTGGAAAAACTACTTAATTTTGCTCAGAGATCTGTTTATTAGGCTTGAGGTTCTTTTATGCCCTAAATCAACAACTTGGTATTACTACTGAAGGAAATTATGCTAAGAAGTTTAACACCTGAAAAAATTTGTCAACCTCTGCTGGGTTTAAGCCCATGACCTCGAGAAACAAGCTAGCATGTTATCGCTAGATCTAGTATTGCAACTGAAATGCATGCTCTGCGTACATTTGTGATCTTGTTAATTTTATGATTTTAAATTCTATAATACCTTAAATATTCAATGATCTGCAATGTTAGAACATTAAAACTAGAATTTGTATACCTATAAGCAATTGTAATTTATTATTTTCTCTTTTCATTGTGTACTATATACATAGTGTATAGAGAAGGTATTGCAATGCATCCAAAAATTTGATTCTGAACTCCCTGAATCCAAAAAAATCATTTTCAGAGAAGGGTCCTTGTGTATGTGCATATTTGTGTGTATGTATGTGTGATTGTGGACAGTAAAGCTCAGAAAAGAAAAGATTGTTAAATACCTAGCTTTCAAACACAGCCCAGGCTAATGGTTTTTAAGTGTGCTTAAAAGTGATAGCCCTATATCAGTACATTTATGGCATATGAAAGACTCTTGTGGGATGAAATTTTGGCACACCAGCAGCACTGATATGATCCTGGCAATTGACAGAATTCGTTAATAAGCAAGTAATAATGCAAAATGCCATCTGTCAATTACCTTCACCATCTCTCATATTTTTTCTACCACACGGATACTGGGTACTGTAAGCAAAAAATACACATATCAATAAGTAGAAATATGATTACTTATAACTGAAAGATGTACAACAACCTTTTTATTTTTTTTTATTGCTGATGCGTATAAAAGATAACCTAACTCACTTTAACTTCCTCTTCAGATTATTTTAAAAATATCCATTAATATCTCTCTGAAATATCATTACACATTGGTTGTTATCATTCCCCTTCACTGAAAACACCTGCTCTGAAGTAAGATTCAATAATGAAGACTGGCTGTTCTTGTGTTAAAGTCACTCTAATGCAGCTGATGATAAACAAACAGTCTGCTACAATAGAATACAAGAATCAAACTGTACTCCAACTGTTAGTACTGGCATTCTTCGTGGGGCTTGAAGTTGGCTGTTTGACATAGAGTGCCATTGGTATGAGTGCTGCTATAGAACTTTGTTACGTCTTCTAGGCAACTTGTTCGCCACAGAAGTGCCTTGCCCCTGTGACTTCTGAGAAGGTGAAACTCACATCAAAACAGTGACTTAACTAGAGCAAGAGTAAACTATTGCAGGACCAAGTTAAAATAGAATATGATATATTATGTCATTAAATTAGTAACATTTATACAACCTGTTGTCTGTAGCTGTGTTTACCATTTTAATTGTATTCATCCATAGCGATGAAATGGATCTGGGAGAGTTTGTGGAGCCAGAAGTATGGTATAACATCATTCAGCTGATATTTTTTGGTGCCATGGCATTCTTGGTGATGAGACTGAAAATATTCTTCACACCACAACTCGGAATAATTACGTCCCTTCTAGCTGCTAGAAGAGTAAGATATAATTTACCTCTGAATAAATAATAATTTTAACTAAGCATTAATACAATTAACATACAGTTGAAACTCATTTATAATGTTATTAAACTTTGTTTTTTTGCAGAAGTGTGTTACATATTTTATAAACCAAACTTTATCCATTTTCAGTTATATATTTCTCGTTAATATGGCCATTCTACTCCATACTCAACATATTCATTTACTAAACTCATTTATACATTATGTTTATGCTATGCTAAGATATATTATGCATGGTTTCTGGATATTGTATCCTTACTGTTGCAGCACAACACAGTGGGCTGTTGGATGCTGTTGCAGCACAACACAGTGGGCTGTTGGATGGGGCATTAGAGTATTAATCAAAACATTATTGCTGTGTATGGGTTAACAATATGGTCGGGCAAGGTCATGTATTAAGCTCTAGAAATTACACAATTTCTATCACTGCAAAGCTTAAATGATGAAAGATTTGTCATATAAACAACTGTATAATTAGATTGTGTGGAAAACTAAAGAAAACGTGATAATTTTTTTTTCAAACCACTGTGTTGCAGAGAACTCTTTTTTTTTCTGTCCCCCTCCCTTATTTTCTTTTACTTTGAATTCTGAATAACAATACTGGCATGCATGTTAAGTACCTAAATAGTATACCATGTTTATTGTTTGTGTTTCATTTATCACTTTATTTATTTATTAAATAGTATGTAATTATTTGTTTAAGTAGTATAATAAAACAGCTTTAGTTCCATAAGAAAATTATTTTTTGTGTATTATTATTTCACATTTTAACCATCTCCTGTTGAAAACTTTAACTGAGGTCATACTAAATTTTCATTTGGGATCAGTGCATCTTAATAACAACTCTTGTTTTAAGTGTTTCTTATGTGTTTCAGATGTATTTTAGTTATTGGGATTGAATTGATTTTTAGCTTATCTCTGAATGTCATGTTTAACATGGGACAAATTTAACACAGTAACTTAAGGTGTTTTTCTAGATGAACAAGATTTCTCTTTACACACATTTTTTATCTGTCACTTATATTGTTGCTCTTTTATTGCAGTATTTTCGTTTCCTTCGAACTAATCAAGTGCATTGGGCAATATTGGCAGTTCTAATCAGTGGCATGAGTGTCCGTGGCATCCGTTGTATTAGCGAACAAAGAAGCATTTTAGGTATTTCTATTCCATATTTCTTTTAATCAAGTTCATACTTAATGTGCACTTGTGTTACTATCACATATTACTGGACAGCATAATTTTAGTCAGTATCCAAAATGACATTTTGAGAACTGATACCAGTTTTTCATAATTACTGTATTACAACTGTATTTCATAATTACTGTATATTAGTTTTTCTAATTATTTGATGTCAAATTTATTTCTGGTAGCTGTTTCCATTGTTGTTTTATATTCTTTGTGAAGGGCTTTTACTATTCTATGAGACAAACTGTTGAAATCTGCCTATATATGTTGTGTTGGATCATAACTGAACTTCTTGATGGATTCAGCAAACACATTGGACAAATGTACAAAAATACAAAAGATACCACCACTCTCAGCAAAAAAATATTCCACAAGAAAGATACAGCAGATTCACATTAAAACCACAAGTTTGTAATAATTTCAACACATTATTTTTAGAATATGATATAAAATTGCCTCCATACAATAAACAAAATCTATAAAGCTAAGTTCAATTATACCAAACACTAAGAAATCAAGAATTTACCAGACTGATTTCTAAGACTGAAATGAAATATACATAGGTAAAATCATTTGAAACCTACAAACCAGACTAAAGAAATGCTTAAGAAATTTAAAGCAAATAGACAAATCTGCAGTAGCTCATTTTTGGTTAGCAAAATACAACAATTTTTAAAACATGGCAAAACACTAGATGAAGTCACAGCATCAAAAAATACTCACATCACAAGACACTACACAGTATACATATATTGAAATTCCACCAGTTGATGAGATAGTAAGATGGCAGCACAGCTGACTCTAAAGTAAAGATTCCCTTCCAGACAGTAGTGGATATGCAGATGATGATGGAGATAAAACTTTTTTGAAATGTGTTTTGAGTGAAAAGTTAGTAAGTTAAACCAATATGTCACTAATACACCCTCAAGTCCATTATTGTTTGTATTGATTCCATCTGGCTGTTCTTTCAGTCTTGAATCCACGCTTATACTTTTTTTTTTACCAATCTGCACACTCAGTTTGGTGAATGCCCAACTATACTGTTGGAAATTCCATATTTTAACAAGGTACAAAAAGGGTTCTGTAGAGGTACGTATCCATTATGATTTGAAAACCAGGTATGAAAGTTCCTTGTAGATAAATGTCTACCATTTTCATTTATTAAGTTATAAATTATATTTGTGTTTTTAGTATTGGTGTTTAATTATTACTTTTTATCATATGTATAACTTTTATTTGTCTTCCAAAAGAGATAAGATCTACTAATATCCTATTTGATATAGAACAGGATCTAATGTAGCTGATAGTATTATTCAAAATCGATGAAAAAACTGGTGAGAAATTTTGATTGGTTCTGTAGATCAGCTTGTGTGAGGGGTCCCAAATTTGATTCCTGGCTGGGCTTTTTTAATTTGCAATGCACACACATTAACACACCCCTTACATTCAGTAATGTTACATGTTTTACAATGTTTTAAAAGTATCTCATTTTTTTACAGTTATTAGATATTGAGTTACTTTGATTCAAAATATCAAAATTTAGGGATAATAAAATTATTAAATGCTTTAATAAGTCCCTGTATAAGATGTTCATTGTCATTGGCCAAGTTTCTGCATGTTTACTTTCTCTACACGTACTATGTACATAGTGTATAGAGAAGGTATTGCACTCCACCAAAAAATTTGATACCGAGATTTCACCAGAAATATATGTTTTAGGGTCCCCTGTATCAAAAAAAAGTAATTTCAGAAAAAGGTCCATGTGTGTGTGTGTCAGTGTGTCCTTGTGTCTGTGAGCACGATAACTCAAAAATGAAAAGTCGGTAAAATACCAAACTTGGTATTTAAGTTTAGTATCTTCCAGGGATGTGACATGAAGATTTTGAGAAAAATCCCCCCACTCCAAACTACCCTTTACGTGGAACTTTTTTAGAAAATTTTGATTTTCTAAAAAATGGCTAACGATTTTGATTAAAATATTGTATATGAAAGATATTTACCGGACAAATAAAATGTATATTTTGAATTTTCTGGGAATAGCCTCTGAAGACTACTTTATTCTGAAGGAATTTTACGGAATTTTGCATAACTGCAAAACCATAAGAGATAGACAAAAACTTACCACACAAAAAATGTAGAGCACATTTAAACACACAATTTATGTTTTGTAAATTTTTTTCGTGCAGTTGACCGTTTTTGAGATATTCCTTGTTTTTGTTTTCAGGTACGAAAAATTAACTTTTCTCTTACAGGAACTTGTCAACTCCTGTCCATACAAATAAAGGAATTTCAATCACATAGCAACCAGCTTTTGACTATCACTTTAACCTATGGTACTTCCTTATTTCTCTTCTTCGTATAAGGAAGCAAGTAATAAGACTATTTCTGTTTTTTGTGTTGATTACATGAAATCAATAGAAACATAAGCTTTTTAACAATATTTGTTGCAGAGATGTAGAGAAAGTCATGTGAATGGAACACATCAGAGTTTTCTTATCTCTTGCTACTCTCTTGCATTATAGAGAAGATGGTTCACAATTTCTGATGCTCTTCTGCACTTGCAAATTGGAACATCAATTATATAGATTCTATGAAGGTATTCTCCAGTTTTTCCATGACTTTAACCATTATTATGACCTCCGCTGTAATGGGAAGTCTAATTTTTATTCTGTCCTTTATTGAAGGGAAAAATCCTTTACTTATTTTTCTTTTTTTTTTAATTATTCATTGGCTTTGCCATTTTTTTAGTCTGATCATGGTATTCTATTACTACTATATGCATACCTTTTCTTGGGAGTTAATTTTAAGGGGAAGTGAGGGCCGGAGGAAAGAAAAGACAGCATGCCCACTTGTCTTTCCATAGGGTTGTCAAACAAAGAAAGATTCAGTCATTTTGGTGATTAGGTTATGTAATTTACTGTGAACTAGCTGAATTATTACATGCGCAAATGCAAGTGAACTGCGGGATCTACAGATATAATGGTCACTAGATATCAGAGTGTATAGCGTACTTGATATTTTAATGATGTCAGTTTGCTCTGCTTCCAAAATTGTGCGAAACCTATCGAATGAAGACTAGGGAGTCGAACTTCCAAGAAAAAGTACTCACATAGTATCACTTGCTTTGAAATGTTCTTAATATCGGCTGCTCTTTATTTCGGCCATTTTTAACAATGTTATCTGTCAGCTCTATTTCCAGTATATCTGCATATGCTTTTACCCAGCCAAAATAAATTTTCCTGTTCAAATAATTGAGCTTTGTTATAGTATATTGTCATTTAGTTTATACTGTAACAACTTGATGAAGTTTTTTTTTTTTTGGAATATTGTTACTCCTGCTCTGCTTTTGTTGCCAGTCTTACTATTGTCTGTGTATATCTGTGTTAAATGATCTTCTGAATCATCAGCTTTTATGATATTCTGTTCAGAGGAAGAATTTAATGGCATAAATCTAATAGTACATTGTAATCTTCTCTTTCTTTTATTGACTTATGAATGTCCATTTTTTCTTGTGTAATTAATGTGATTGGCTCTACTCCCAACACTACGCAGGATGCTGTGTATGAAACTGTTCTGTACACCTTTGTAATTGATGTGCATCAATCTTTGAATCCTCTGAGGTTTGTGTTGGTTCTTAACTTTCTGTGGTGCTTCTTTCCATATTGATGCTCCATAGGTATTATTTCTCATTGGTTTGTTGTGTTTAATGCTGTATATCCCAATCCCCACTTTAGTTTTGTTGTTTTTCCCAATGCATATATTAAGGTTGCTGCCTCCTCTGTTATATAGTTGATGCTATCAAAATTGAATCATTGTGTGTGTGTGTGTGTGTGTGTGTGTGTGTGTGTGTGTGTGTGTGTGTGTGTGTGTGTATATATATAATTTTTTGTCACAACTAAGGTTGGACACGGAGGAATAGCTGGGGATCAAATGATAGAGAACTCAAAGCTTGGCTTGGTGTAACTAATATATTCTGAAATATGCATAAGTATGAAAGAGGCTAGTGTTTGGTTTACAAAGATTGGGGCTCCCTAACTTAGATAACTGACTGAATTACAATATTGGGATTAGTTAAGGAGTTACGAATTTAGATGCTTACCAGAAAGTGATGTCGTACTGTACCATGGCAAGGTAGTGGTCGTGATCCAATTGGATCCTAAGGAGGCCTGCAGAGTCTGGATGCAGCGCAGCCCAAGGGGCTAAACCCAGAGCGTTGAGCAGACGGCTCGAAGACAAAAGACTAACAGACTAAAAGACCAACGAGGCGACCAAGCAGGCTTACTTATGTAACATCTTGAGCTCCTATCGGGGTATCAGTATTGACTTGACGGATATTTACCAAATATGGTGTGGACCCACCTTATCCTTGCACAAGTTAAAGTGACCTTTCCGCAGGATTGTTCCAGAAGCTTCTATGAGGAAGCTGAGGTGGCGGAAAAGCCCACAGGAACTTTCCTGGCAACTGACATTCCTATAGAACATTCTGTTGGTTGCACAACTTGGTGAAACTGCTGCATCTTTAAGTATAAAGAGATTTCTAAGCTAAATTCAAGTTACCATAAAATGATTAATAAAATAATCCTGACAATAAAATAAATTAAATAAAGCTCTTGCCATTGTACAGGTGACAATATAAAATAGTATTCCAAGATATTTTATTTCTTCAACTTCTTCCAGTATCTTGTTATAACATTGATTTCTTCATTAACTCTTGATCATTTCTTTGTTGTAGCCATTATTTATGATTTGTTTCTGTAAAATTGAATTTTATTATGTGTGGCCCAGTTTTTTATTTTCTTTATGTTCTGATTACCATAGGCTTCCAGCTCAACATACCCTTTTCCTTTCATTAACATTAATAGATCATCTGCAAATACTATGACTTGCATTTGATTTGAAAATTCTTAGATTTGAAGTAAATTCTAAAATATTCCAAACAGTAGGTCCGCTACAGGATGCTTGTGGACAGGCTTTTTTCACCACCTCCTCCGTTTCTATATGCATGTTGGATCCATTGTTAAAATGGCTTTATGGCAATCTGTACAAGTTCCTTGGACAACATCTAAACTAATACAGACTATGTAGTGGAAATGTTTAATAATAATAATAATAATAATAATAAAACATTTTTAATAAATTTATTCTATGCTCTTTTGAGGTATAAATCCAAACTGGTTTGGAAAATATGTTATTTTGAAAATATGTAGTGTATATTCTTCCTCTTAACAGTTTTTCAAGCACTTGACGTTCACATAAGCTGGGTAATCCATTAACTCTTTAGCTTTTAGTCTGATTAATTTGTCGTAAACATTATTTTCCATTTCATTGTTTGGTATGAAGTGGTCCATTATTAGACAAATATTGCTTTCAATGTCAGTAGTGTACAATCCATCCTCTTTTTCTAGTGTTGTGATGTAGTTAGGTCCCTAATATTTCCAGCTGTTATTCTGCAGATGACATTTCATAGCTTGCAACCTTAAAAAATAGTGCAGAAGTGTTTCCATGATTTAATTCTTTCGCTGTTTATATCAGATTGATGTATCCACTTCTGTTCAAAGTACTGTTTTTCTCTCATGGTAAGTATTTCATTATTTCTGGTTCTCTGGAATCTTCTTTTGAGTTCTCATAATTAGTTATGAAGTGCACCATGGAATAGATTTTACTTGTGTTGGGATTCTATTCCCTTAGCGCATTCAAAATAGCCCTCTATGTTTGTGGAACATTAAACTTTTGTTGCTAGATTTAGAAATTAACACTGAGTCAAACTTAACACTTTTTAAACTTCACTTGTTTTTACTTACATAGTAGTACATATGTTTCACAGAACTTGTCTGCATTCTCAACTACCTTCGACTGCCAGACTCATTTGTATCGATGCCTCCGGAATCTTGAGGTTTGCCCACTGGACATTGGATGAACTTATGGAGTGGTTGAATTCAGCGGGAATTTCAATGTTCATCAATGTTGACTCATACTTTTTCATAAAAATCTTTTCCCATTTATCAAGTTGTTTGTCTTGTCACATGTTTTAGAAGATAGACATTCTCTTTGATATTGTGGTTAAACTTCCAAAAATGGTTTGCTACTGCTGATTTCTCTGTATACTTACATTTGCTTGGCTGAGATGTTCTTTAAGGCAGATCATATGTTCCTTCTGGTTTGTCCTATGTATATTTTCTCACAATCTTCACATTCAGCTTTGTAAATTCCTGATTTTAATGTTGAAGGTGTTTTATTTTATCTGTTGGATTTTATTATGTTTTAATGCAATGTCTATTTTTTGGAGCTAGCACTATGTTGTAACTATGGGAGATCTTTTTAAATTTACTCATGTACTTCGGATGGTAAGTGAATTTTTTGAACTTTTTCTTCTCTTTATCTCCTGCTAAAGTGTGTATGTCTGATTTTTGTTTCTTCTTCTTTAATCTTTGTAGACTTTTGTGTACCAGTAACTTGTTGAAACCATTTTTCTCTGACGTTTATTCTATTTGTTTTAATTCTCTATTGTATTCTATTTCACTTAATGGAACTTGAGTAGTCTGTGTACCAGATTGTTTATGATGGTATGCTTATGGTTTTTAGGGTTGAAACCATCAGCTTTAATGTGGTTAGCTGTGTGGAAATCCAATTTATTGTTGTTTTCTGATGATTATGAAGTCTAAGACTGACTCCTCCATTGAGAATTTGATTTCTGATATCTGAAGGTTTAGTAGCTTTAAGGCATCATTGACTAATTTTCCATTAACTATTGTTAGGATATCATCCACATACCAGAACCAAGACTTGAAGATGTTGGGGAGCAAAGTGGTGATTTGAATCTCAAAAAACTCATAAAAAGATCAGTTAGGAGCAGAGACAAGGGGCTACCCATCATTAAACCTGATGTTAGTTTTTCATCCAGAGTAAGGCAAATGATGATATTAGGTTCAACCAATTGATTTTAAATTCTTTATATCCTTCACTGGATACTGTATAATATGTATAAGCATGTGTAATCATAAAGTAAGAGCTGAAGCTTTCCTGACAACATATTAACTCTAAATGTTCTCAGGCTTCTAGCCTGGTAAGTATATGGCTTAACTAAATTAGATGTTGCTCATGTTGAATTGTACACATCTCAGTTCTCCTTGCTATTAATTGATATTCTCTTTATATCTTAAAGCTGATCGGCAACAAAAACATTTCTCAGCACATTTCACCAAAAACTTGGGCATGATAAAACTGAATACACAGGACCAACTTATTAAGTTTTGATGTCACCTCACTATTCACAAGGGTTCTTACACCAGACATCTTGTGCCACATAGCTAAGATCTTCCTGGAAGACATCACATCTCTGTTTCGTCATTGTCTCACTACAAGCTACTTCCTATGCAATGGAAACTTCTATGAGCAGAAAGATGGGGTTTCCATGGGCTGTCCTCTAAGTCTCACAGTTGCAAACTTTTATATGGAAAAGTTCGAAGAAATAGCCTCGAATTTGCCGTTCACAAACCTAAAGTGTGGTGGAGATATGTGGCTAACATGTGTGTAATCTGGTCACAAGGAGATGAATTGGAAAAATTCCTTCATCACATCATCAACATAAATGAAAACTTACAATTCACAATGGAGAAGGAGCAGCCCTTTTTTAGATGTATTCGTAACCGACAACCAGACATGTCGCTAGGGCATACAGTCTACAGGAAACTGATTCAACCAGACTGCTATATACATAGACACTCCAAACATCACCCCCGGCAGAAGATAGGCATAATGAAGACCCTAACAGAACATGTCAAGCATGTGAACTGGCCTCGTTGGATCAGGAACTTGAGCACCTGCGCCAGGCATTACAAGCCAATGGATTTAGCAACAAGGAGATATATTGCACTTCACATCCAAAACACCAATCACAAACATCAATGAAATGACAAGAGAGGGCAGGAGAATAAAACATTCTTGCAATATATTCACTATATAACAGATTGCATCGGCAAACTCCTGCAGAGAGCCAAGATGAAACTGATCTTTAAACCCACCACAAAGTTAAAGTGCCAACTGAGATTGGCAAAGGACAAACCAGACCGGCTCTTAATGCAAGGAGTCTACCACATACCATGTAGCTGCGGCCAGGTTTATAGTGGTCCTACCAGGTGCAGCATAAAAACATGGATAAAGAGCACAAAAGCAACTGTCAACTAGGGCACACTGAAAAGTCAGCAGTAACCGAGCATACGCTACTAAAGGGCCTTGACATCAAGTTGATGGGACAGAAGTTCTGGATGACACAGGCTATTATCATGCATGGCTCTACCGAGAGGCTATTGAAATCTATAAACACGGAAATAATTTTAATAAGAAAGAAGGAATGACATGTTTACACAAAGTCTGGTTGCCCCTGCTTGATAAGACTAAAGTAAAGCTGCAGAAAACCAGCCAGACCAAACATATGTCGGTTTTCGCAGCTACTCAGGGACTGGTGGACAATCAACCAATTGGAGATGAGAGTGCGATCTCTCCCACCTCTATATATATATAAGTCAGGTGCTCCTCAATCACGCTACTCTAGTTTCAACCTGCAACTGTCAACCTATGAAAATGAGCGGTGAAGTCATGGGTAAAACGTCAGGTGACATTTCATCTAATTGACCACAGCCTACAAACCGGGAAACCTCTACATTTCCCTGGATCAATGCTAGCCGTGAAAGCCTAGGCATGTATAAAAAACATTTCTTATCCATTGAAGAGTGATTCTCAGTTATTTTATTTATTGTTAGTAATGGAATTTATCCATTTATATTTTGCCACTTTTGTACTGCAGTTGTTGAAAGCATGGTTTTTAGCACATTTTGTTAGTGTTTATGTAAATTCTTGAGCTCTATGATTTTACTTGTTGCATTTAAAACAGTGACTTACTTTTATATAGTCCAATTACATATGCTCCAGCGTATTTTCAATATATGTTCAATATCCAACTTTTTACTGAAAGAAGCACTGACTTCAAGAATTGTATCAATATAACAATTAATATATGTAATAAAACTTCACTTATCTTTTAAATTCAGAGGAATTGTCTATTAAGGTATTGCTAACTACCAGAATCAAAACAAATTTGATGGCAGAATCAATTGGTGATATATTAAAAATATTTTAAAGAACATAATATAAATATGTTAAACCATTACATCTAAAGGTTTGGGAAAAAATATTTATTTTAAAGGATAAATCTCATGCAATGAATTTTGATATACCACCAATTGTCACCAAATTTGTTTGATTCCAGTAGTTAACAATACCTTAGTATGCAATCCTTCATCTAACCATAACAATGTAAATAAACATCAACAAAATGTTAAACTGATGATGCAGTAAAATTGTGATTGCGAAACCAGCCCTTTGAAGTTTTATTATAAATTATTAATTGTAATTGTGGTGTTTGTGTTGCTTTGCTGCCTTTATTTTTTACATATTTCAATTCTTTTACCTGTCTTCAAATGTAAATTTTGGCTTCTCAGCTTATTCATATAGTTACAGCATCTACTATATCATCTACACATATTTCTCCAGGAATTCCAAAAATTCTGGGATTTCCTAAATGTGTAGTAACAGCTTCTAATTTTTTTCCACATTTTTCATTGACAAGTTATATTAAACATTTTCACATTATCTTATTTTTGGACTCAATACTGGTCATTTTTTGATTCTTTGAAAGACTTTATTCCCACCTTTATATCTATTGCCCAATTTTGTTTTTATGAGAGTCCTCATGTATTGCATATTTTATTTATTTTTGCTTTTAATTATTAGTTTGAACATTTTCTTCTGATTACCATTATGCCCTTTGCTGTAGCTACTGCAGAATAACTTTTCTATTGTCCTTTCAGTAACTTCACAATTTAAGAGCTACTAGCACCATGATACACAAGCACCATCGGTAGTTAGCATAGTATTAAAAACTGTTGCTCTAATCTGCTATTTGAACATGTCCTTTGCTATCTTCTTCTAAATGTTTTATTTTCTTATCCGTATCTATTTCTTCACATTTTAGATTTATCTTCACTCCAAAAATAGCAATTACACAAAATACTAGGGATTGTTCTAGACAGCAAATTAAACTTTACGAACCATGTACAAGCAGTCAATAGAAAGTTGAAAAAAGTTTACCAGTCATGAAGAACTATCTGGAGCTAAGTAGGGCTGTACCCAAAATACACTAAATCAGACTTATAAAACATATTTGAAACCCACCATTACTTAAGGAAGCGAAATTCTGATCTCTTTACACAAAGAAATTTAAATATTTTAGAAACTGCTCAGAATAAAGCTCTACGAATTATAACTGTATCTGTCAAAATTATGCCTATTGCAGCCATGCAATTATATACAAACAATCCATCCATCATATGAAGAAACAAGAGTAAGCCTTAAAATGAAGACCTCTCACAGAGCTAAGTGAACCCAGAATCACTCACAAAATTGTCTAAAACACAAACACCACTTGTGAAAACTTGTCATAAATTATTAAATGACATTAATGTTGAGCTACCCATAATAAATTTGATGGCAATAAACTCTTGCAATTACATCAACATAATAGGGCGCCTGACAATAGATGACATCAGCAAGAAAGACACACCTCCAATCGTCTGAAAGTGTTCAATGAAGAATACCCAGAACCAGAATGGATAAGAATATATACAGATGGGTCTCAAATCGACAATACTGCAGTAGCAGGAATATACAGCAAGTTGTTCTCTCAATATGCCCCTGTTGGTCGTCATATGACCAATTTCAATGCTGAAATAGAAACTTTAAAATTATCAGTTAATATTTCTTACAGGAAGTTATTTTATAAAAACTGTGATTCTAATTGATTCTAGAGCTACTATCCAAGCAATCACTACTAATCACACTGAAACAACTACTATATCTGAAATAAAACAAACCATAAAACTTCTTACAACAAGAAATAAGAACCCAATGGATACCCTTCCATGTAGGTATCAATAGAAATGAGTCAGCCAACTCATTCGCAAAAAAATGTGATACAATTAAAATTTGGTAACAATTCCCTCCCACCAGACACTAAAAAACTTACCCACTGAAAGATTATGTGTACACACATGAGAAATATAAATGAAAAAGCGAGGGAAAGCTTGGGCAAACATACAGAATATCTGGGAAAACTTATAATAAACAAAGGAAAGAAATTGTAGCCCAATTTAGAATGACATCAGGCCACAACTTTTAGCTAACATCTGAACAGCTCCCAACAAGTGAATGTCAACTTTGTAGAGCTGGCGCCATGAATTCAACCCATCTTCTTTTATGCCAGGTCTAGATGAAGATTCAAAGAAGCAAGGAAATATCAGTAAATTATGTTGGGAAGCCAGAAAACTCCTGAGCTGACTATTATTTTCCATGGTTTTTTTTTTGTGACATGTAATGGAATGCTTTTTTTTTTCCCCCTAATAAAGCCATATGTTAAAACAGATTTGTCTACACAATGTTTACAGCTTACCTACTGATTCCAGAATGTTTTCTTTTAAATCTTTGTAAAGATTGCCACTTTCTCCCGTTATAATTTTATTATCTGCACTCTGAAAGTATTTTCCATGTCCTCTTCAATTTTTTCCATAATTTCCTTTGGTTATATTGCACTGTCATGGTTTTTCAGTTACCACCCACTTCTAAAATTGACACTCACCTATATTATATGAATATTTTCATATTTTGTCACTGATCTGACTCATATTTGTACAGATACACAAAGAATTTAACATGCTATACAAAACAAAACTAGCTGTATATCAGTTTATAATCAAACCTTCTGAGGGTCTTAAATTATGCCTGTCACAGCACAATTAGATAAACAGAATATCTATTTGTCCATTCTTGCTGATACTAATATTACTCAACATTTACACAATATACAATAAAACAAAGCAACTAAGCATATAAAAATAACAATTTGAATAGCTAATGTTTTTCCTTCTTTACTGTTGCCAACTCCCTGTAAATGTGTGCATGCATAAATCAAAATTTAAGAGTTACCACAGGAGATTTTTGGGCAAATGTGTTAAGTAGCACAATTATAAGAAGTTAATCTGCAATCAGCATAACCATATGGCATAAATCGGTGCTGCAAAATCAATACACTCACATGCACCTGCACCCACACAGGCACATACAAATAAATTTTGACAGTTTACTACAATTAAGTTATGATTAAAACTTTGTTTTCCTATTCCACAGGTGAATATACCAATGTTCCGTTTGAAGAATTGCTTACATGGGTCAAAACTGAGACAGCACCCAATGCTGTGTTTGCTGGTCCAATGCCTATTATGGCTAATTTGTTATTGTCAACCAGAAGACCAATAGTCAATCATCCACATTATGAAAATGCAAAATTAAGGTAAGTCTGCAAATGTAGGTTTCTTTTAACGAAAAGAAAAACCATTATGAAAACAAAAATTTACTTCAAGGTGACTGTATAGTCATATAGCATTCATTAAAATGGTCAGCTAATTATTTTAAAAACCTTGAATTAATTATAAAATTAATATGTCTGATATGTTACATTCATCAATTTTGTTATAGCTTTTACAAACTATTCTTACTAAAGCTTATTTTTCTATTTGATTGATGTTAACGAGATAAACAATTGTAGAAATAGTTTTATTACACATTTCATTTTCTAGATACAAGACGATAGAGGAAACCAAATGAAAAGTTAGATGTAGAGAAGCAGCTTTGAAATTCCATATTCTTTCCAAGACATCATGAGAAACAAGTGAATAGCAACATCACTTTGAAACATTATGAAGTGTTAGAAACTTCTAACCAATAATACACAAATGACTGATTCAACAAAAAAAGCTATTAGAATCAAATTGTGCTTTAAAGAGATCTAAATTTTTTGGATAGTAAGTTTTGTCATGTCTCTACAGTTATGGTTTACCTGTTTTGCAATATTATACAAAATTACTTCTGGAAGAATTGGACTTCAGAGGCTCTTCCCAGATAATTCAAGATAATTAGCCATTTTTTATATATTTATTATGTATTATATTTTTTCAAATATATATAATGCACGTACTCCCTTTTACCAAGCACATTAGAACATGTAAAACCAAAGTTTTGTTTTATTAAATGGACTGAATTTGAGTTAGTTTTTGTAACACAAAACATCACTTGTTAATTACTTACTAAGACCAGTTTTGGAAACACTTGTTTTCATTTTCAACCCTTAATTCTGACTGAATCTCACTTCCTTGTCATCAACGATGAGGATAGAGGTGAATCTGGTGCTGGATCTATGAACCTCCAAAGGTTGCTGTATGGTAGTAAATCAAAATGCATAGTATGGTTCTTTTTCTTCATGATGTAGATCTTCTCCCAGACATCCAATTCTGCGTGTTTATAAACTGGTTTTAACAGTTTTATATTAGGTTGATTTCATGTCCTGATGACCAGAAATGATGGGCAACTGCTGATTTTTCTGTTTGTTTGTATTTTAGGTTTCTCATATGCTCTTTTAATCTGGTCTCCAGACTTCTTTTTGTCCTTCCTATGTAGATTAAATTACAGCTGAGCATTTAATTCCATAAATTCCCAGTTTTTTGTTAGCTGGTTTAGGATCCTTTAATTTTTTGCAGAGCAGTTTCTGAATGCTGTAGTTGTTTTTTGGAGCTAAGGTGATGTTAAAATTCTTGAAGATCTGAAATTTGTTGTGTGCTCAAGGATGATAGGTGAATCTTCTGAAATGAGATGATTATGGTGGTTTTGTAGGGTGGTTGTGTGTGTTTTGCAGTTCAATTTTTTGTGTGTGTATTCTCTTGCCTATTTGTGGAAATCGATGTTGGAAGGTACTTAGAGTATCTGCTGGCATTCTTGTTGATATTCATTATTCCATGGGGACGTGCACTAATCTGTATGTTAGACTATTCAGGACTGCATATTTGTGTGCTGTGGGATTATAGCTATCATACTTTATGTAGTTATCTGTATTGTCGGTTTTTATGCCTATATGTGTTTTAGTGCACTTTTTTTAACTGGAAATGGTTCCTTATAATTCCTACTTAAAAACATTTACTTGTGCAGATGTGGAATTGTAGAAACACCTGAACGTGCCATATGAGAATGCCCATGAAGATTGAGAAAGCATAAATATCACTATGTATTACATGGTAATGGCGTTTAAGGATATTGCAATATAAAAGGAAATTTAGCGCATCAAACTAACAGATGACTATTCCAGCATGAAATTATTAAGCTACAGTCTACTACAGTTTGTCACAGTATTTTAGTTATGGACTTATATCAAGAACAATAGTATAACTTTTCTTATAAGAAATAATCGTATGAATAAATTCATTTTTTTCTTCCCTTTCAAAATTACCCTCTTTATTTAGTTTTGATTGTAAAAATGTAGGAGAATTAACATACCAATGGACATGGCCTGGTTTAAACTATTAGGCATCAGGTCATATAAAACAAGAGAGCTGAGGTCTTGGCTTTGGATAATTCACAGCCTTTTTCTTTTTTACTTTCTCTACCAGCATAATGTATATAAAAGCACATAGTAGGTAGAGAAAGTATTGTTTTGATCAAAAAATTTGATATTGAGATTTCATTGAAAATACATGTTTTGAGAACCCCCGAATAAAAAAAATTGTATAGCCCCCTTAACTTCTATGGTTCATATTGGGAGCTATGACTTGTGAAACAACTCATATATTGACTAATCAAACATTGGATTAAACATTTTATATCACTAAATACATGCACATTCATTCTCACGTTCATACTTCCAGACTCTGTGGAGGATAGGGAATAATTCCGCTTAAAGAAAAATTCCCACCTCAGCCAGAAATCAAATCCGAAACCTCCAGGTGAGAGGTCAGCTTGCTGATCACTCGACCACAGAGGCAGTCAAGATATTCCTTGTTATTGGTTTCTATTTTAAAATACTTAACTTTTCTCAAATGGGAATTTCATTCCTGAATATTTTGTTTTACTCCTAGCTTCAATCTTCTTCTTCTTCTTCTTCTTCTTCTTCTTCTTCTTCTTCTTCTTCTACTTCTACTGCTTTTTTTATGCCTTTTAACATTGTAGGTCATATTGGACGATGAGTCGGGGTCCATGGGGATTAAAGTTACTCAACATTCATCAGGATAAGGGGAAAACCCTGGAAAAACCTTATCCAGGCAACTCACCCTAACTGGGATTCAAATTTGGAATCTCTTGAATGTGAGGCAGACACTCAACCTACATACTACAGAGGCAGGCTGCTAATGTTTATCTTGATTAACTTGAAGTACACAGAAGAATAAGCTTTCGTAAGAATGGTTTGTCACAGAATAGGTGGAGAAAGTCATGTGATTGGAACACAGATTTTTTTTTCCTCCATGCTGATGCTCTTACCATATTGAACTGTTATGCAAGATACATTTATGTACATTTAAATCTTCTTTGTGAAAAAACAACCTTTATAGTGATTTACTATAAATTCCAAAAATTTAAAGCACTTTGGAGATTACAAGTCACCTTTGAGGTATAGTATTTGAAATCACCTTGAAGTTTTATAGAGATACCATGTGACCCAAAAGTCAAATGATAAATGCCATAATTTTCAATAATGTAAAAATGTTATGTATCCAATTACTTGTATGTGAACCTAAGGTCTGCAAACAAATGGAATAGGTTCACAAAAGTAAAATATTATTTGCAATAGTTAAAACATTCAAATCAGTAAGGCTCATTCTGGAACAAAGAGTTGAGTTTATATTAATGTTGTGATTAAAAGTTTATTTTACTTGTACAATTATGTCCATACTAAAAATGCATGGTACTGGTCTGAAAAATCCAGATAGGATGCATGAGGCTACTGAGGTGGGGGTGTATGTGTGCATGTATGTGTGGGTCAGTGTGTGTGGACAGTATGGATGCAACACAAAGATTTTCAAGAAAATACCATTACCTCAAACTACTCTTTACATGAAAAAAGTTTTGAACATTTTTATTTTTCTCAAACAAAATGGCCTGTAACGATTTTGATTAAAATACTCTATATTAAAGATGTTTATATCACAAATGAACTGTATATTTTGACTTTGCTGGGAATAACCTCTGAAGAACTCTTTATTCTGATGAGTTTTGCAAAATTTTGCAAAATAGTTAAATTGTAAGAGATAGAAAAAAGCTTACTATACAAAAATTGTAAATCTCGTTAAAATGCATAATTTATGTCCTTTACGTTTCTTTATGTAGAGCTAAGTGTTTCTGAGATATTCCTTGTTATTGGCTTCAATTTTGAACTGCTTAAAGTTTTCTCAAATGGGAAGTGACATGTCATTTCATCTCTTGTTTTACTACAGGCCATGCAAAGTGAGCCAAACTTCACTTGTTTCACATAAAACCAGATTTTAAAAGCTTTAACTTTCGATTTAGCCTTTTGTCTCTTCTAACATTTAACATTCCAAAGGTTAGTGTTACTTATATGCATACACTCATAATATAGATACATTGGTCACTACAACAATTTTGAGATGTTAATCAATTTAAATAATTGCACCATTAGATAGTCACATTCTTTGCAAGTACAAAGATGTATCAGTATTCCTTTTCCTCCCTCCCCCCTTACAGTCTGCAGTGCAAGGTTTTCAACCTTAGTGAAGTGACAACTGGTTTCCAGAAAGGAGATGGAAAGAGAGCACTTTCATGCAATGGTTTTATATGATTTTAAAATTGGTTTAATCGAAACCCACTTGCAAAAGCTTTTGAGGATAGTGCACCTTTCCATGCCACAGTTTTTCAGTGTTTCATGAGTTTAAAAGAGGCTGAGCTTCATTAAAGAACGAGGTAAGGAGTGGTTGTCCATGTACTGTAGTGTCTGAAGAAAACATAGCTGCTGTGGAAATAATGGTCCGCAAAAACAATTGTGTGACATTTAAGGAAATTGAGGCAACTATGAAAATTGGATCACCAGCAGTTGCCAAAGCATTGCATGAATATCTTGATGTGAGGAAGGAGACATCCCATTGAGTGCCCCACAATTTAACTGCTCTGCAAAAGTGCTCCTGTGTTGAATAGTGTATAGAAATGCTGACCATTTAATGGAGGCAATTATTGGCGGGTTTGAAATTGTCACTGGTGATGAAACTTGGATATACCAATTTGACCCTGAGGTTGTTAGTCGACTGTGTGCATCTTTCTGGATGACAATCTTCCAAAGAAAGTGCTTCATGAAGAAAATGGTGGCCTCACTCTTTTCTAAATCTCATCATGTGTCTACTATTCCTCTTGGAACAAAGATAGTTACTGCACACAACAGTTTGTCTACCACAAGTTTTTGAGAAACTTTGTTAATTGCAGCAAAGCACAGCACTGCAAGGAATCCTGCTCCACCGCGACAATGCCTCTGTGCACAGAGCCAATACAACAATCCAGCTTCTGGAGTCCACAGAGGTTAAGCTGATGACTAATCCCCCCCTGCAGTCCTGATTTGGCTCCAAGTGACTTCTTTTTGTTCCCAACAGTGAAAAATCATATGCATGGAAAAAGGCTTTTGATTTTTGAAGCTGAAAGTGCACTTTTACACCTACATGAAAATGATGGAAGGAATGTTTTCAAAAATGGTTTGGGAGAATGAGAAAGTGCATAAAGCGTGGTGGTGAATACTTTGAAAAACTCAACCAGTCAGACTGATTTTATCCAGTTTAGTTTTTGTGTATCTCAGAACGTTCATAGTGACCTTAGATAGGGTACTAAGTTCTGCAGATAATTTTAGTTGGATTTTTCTTTCTTGTCATAAATAATTCTACAACATACAACATTCTTTGGGAGCAATTTGCAACTTCGTTCTGCATGCTACACATTATTGCCTCACTTTGCATTTATATTATCATGATTTTTAACATTTATCATAATTTTGCTTGTCATATATATTAATTTAAGAGAAAATAATTGATTTTATTTTATTTCAGAGAGAGAACCAAAAAGGTTTATACTGTGTTTAGCCGTAAGTCTCCACAAGAAGTTTTTAGGATACTTTCACATCTGAAAGTGGAATATATTGTATTAGAGGAATCTTGGTGCTTTAGAGAAAGCAGGTAAGAAACCTAATTTTTAATAAATGTACACAATATATAACAAAAGTCCATAGCAAATATATATATATATATATATATATATATATATATATATATATATATATATATATATATATATATATATAAATAATGTTATGCTTTTTTTTTTTTTTACTGTGTAACTTAATGTCCTTTAACCTGGTCATATCAACGATGAATGCAATTGGTAAATGATCTCGGGTCCATAGAGCTTTAAGTTACTCTACATTCATCTTTTCAGGATAAGGGAAAACCCCGAAAAAAAAAAAGCCTTATCCGGGTAACTCACCTTAAGCGAAATTCGAACTTGCGACCTCTTCAATTGCAGATCTTTGATTTTCTGAAGCTTTCTTTATCAAAACCACAAAAATAGAACTTCACTTCTTCCTCTTATATATGCAATAACAAAAAAAATTAAAGATTGCTTTGAGATTCCCATGGTTATTTTTGGAGTAGGTAAGAAATTTAATTTGGATGGTAACTTCCATGTAGATAGACAACATTCTAAAACCTAATGACCAACTTGAATAAACCTAGAATCAAAATGCCATGCCATAAGTGTAATTAACCACATACTGGATTCTCCTAGTTAGTTTGGAACTATTTCCTACAAAATTCATCTGCTACATAATGTGCACAAAAAACATCACACCCTCAGGGCCTATATTACAATCTCTGGTTAAGGTTCCAGTTAGATATTAACTGGGAGTCTAAATTTTTCTATTACAACCTTTGGTTAACAGCTAACCAGGAGTTATTTCTAGTGGTAAACTAACTGCAACCTCAGGTAGTAATTAGGATATTAGCTTGGAGATAACTACACAAAAATGGCGTACCTTTGGCAACAATTGATAGTTGATAGAATTCTATGATGAAATATTTACATAACAGGAGGAGAAACAATAAAATTCAGATGAGGAACAAGGAGGTATTTTCTAAAGGTTATAAAATTGTTGAAAGTTACACTGGTTGCTTTAATTGCTTTGACACTTTTACTGCAATACTCCAGCATTATTCCTAGACATATCTAGTTATTTTTTTTTAAATTCTCCTTATTATTAACATGCATGGAAGTTATATTTACTTAAATCTAATGCAATAGATATTAACCCAACATTCATAAAAGCATCTAACCTATTTTGCGGGTAACACAAAGTATGGTAGAAGCCCAAAATAATGTGATTGCTGGGAGAAGTGCTTTACCCCACGTTATAACAATTTACAGTATATTTAAATGAGAACTTAGAAGTGACAAAAATTTATCCCACAAAGGTGGAGGGAAACAGTCGCACAGTAACAAATTACAAGACATTATAAAGTATTTGATATGCAATAAATTACAGGACTTTTAAATGCAAAACAGTCCTAAATTTCCAAAAGTATCTTGGATGGAAAGTAAATTTACAGTAACTTTGTGAGGATTTTTTTAGCTTTTCCAAAGTAGTAGTTTCATTTAGTATTTTCTGCATTTTATGTTTGAGTTATCTTATCAGTGGAGTTCGAACTGAAATTATTAAATTTTGCTACATCATGTATGTGTTTGTAATCCCGTATGTATTTGGCTTCTGTTAGTGGAATGTTGACTAGGAAATTATTTAGAGATCACAACATAAACTTGATACCACAAAATAAATATATCAGAAATCTACTAATCCACCCTTTGAAACATAGCACACAGAAACCAAATTATCTGGCATTTACCAAATGAATTGCCAAGATTGTAGCAAAATATAATTGGACAAACAAAGAGAAATTTGGACGTTAGAAAAAAGGAAATTATGAGAATCATCAGATTCTAATACATAGATAAGTCTGCCATTGCCCATCATTTTTGGACAAAGAATCATAATACAGAACCAGAAATAAAATTAATCAAATGCTTAAAACAACCTTGGGAACTAAACACATGGGAAAACATCTTTATTCATAAGTATGAAGGAAATCTGATGAATTTTGAGATTGCCGCCATAAATTATGTCATCTGGTTAACAAAGACAAGAGATGGCAGCACAACTCTTCTTGGAACCAGACTCAATACAGGAGCACCAATCGACAAAGTAACTGAGGATAGGGTGGAAGCTCCCTGAAACTAGTGTTAAATAAAGACCAACATATAAAGGGAGAAATTTAAAGTGTTTATAATTTTGACTCATTATTAAACGATTCCAGTAATGGTGCTCCACTATATATAACTATTCCTAATCATTTATAACTTACAGGTACCTAGCATTCATAATATGAGGCATTTGGTTTGACCAAGAGCAATAAACTTTAACTTTTAAGCAGAGGTCATAATGTAAGCCATCAGTCAGATGATCAGTAGTTTAAAAGCACTGCACAACACAAGTGTGATGAACCACGATAAGAAGGATAAAGAAAATGAAGTGTTTTTGATTTGTGAACTACCATACTTGCAGGTTTTTACTTTTAGTTGTTAATGTGAATAATTTATTTTAAGTTGCCTGATATTGTTTCTTTTACATTTATCAATTTTGACATCTAGCCCTTCTGATGAATCAAGATTTTACACAGCAATTGTTTATTGATAATTAGGAAATATTTTATCACTATAGTGAAATATATTTCTTTTATCCAGGAATGGGTGCAGCATGGTTGAAGTGTGGGATATTGAAGATCCAGCAAATGCACACAGCCCAGCTGTTTGTCCTCAACTATTTGTACAGAGCCCTTCACCATTCCATCGAGTTTTTGCCAATGAGGCTTTTGTCGTCCTGCGATTGCATAGTCAATATGTCGAAATAAAGCCCCTCAAGGCTTACAAACTCTAACAACATAATTTCCAAACTGCTATGTGCACTATTCTTAACACTTTACAAAAAAAAAAGTAATATTAATGGTGCTGACACAACAGTAGGTTTGGGAATTCCATTACCGATAAATACTGCTCTCATCCACTAATGAGATGAAAGTTTTGGAACAATAATAGCTGTTTTTTTTCTTTCCTTTCAACTTTCTGAGGAGACAGCTGTGGATTGTAAAAATATGTAATTAAATATCTTGATTGGATCAAATATTGTAAATTATAACTTCAGTGAAATGTCATTATAATGAACCTTGAGACAGCTATTTATACTTATTTTATTCTTCACACTGAAACTTTTGCTTAAAGTGCTAGATATTATACATTTAATCATAACTTTAAATTCATGATATTTTACTTGAATGACATGAATAATCTTTCATTTCCCTTAAACATTAGTTACAAAATTAGATTCCAGTTTTTATCATCATAAAAACTGTATAAAGCAAAAATTAAAAATTAAATAACTCAGAAGTTTGAGACAAGTGAAGTAGTTCAAGTATAACAGTTGAAAATGAGTCGGAACAGTGACACTCACTTCACTTAAATAAAATTTTTTCAAAACATATGTTTCAAGAAACTCTCCAACCTGCAAATTAGCAAAGTGGTTAGTCAGCAAATTCAATAGCTTCCCAGAACATGACAATCTTTCCATTAAAAATTCTTTAGAACTAATTAAACATCTAGAACATTACAAAGTTTCAAACAATGAGTTGTTGGTCTCATTTGATGTGAAATCATTGTTCATCAGCATTCCTATCGAAAAGTTACTTGAAATCTTCAAAGCATGGCTGACAGACATAGGCTTAAATAAGAAAGAAATAGAAGACTTCCATACTTTCAGAACTATGCATCAATCAAAATTATTTTCAATTCAATGGCAGATTTTACAGACAATCATCAGGCTTAGCAATGGGTAACCCACTTTCGCCCTTTTTAGCAAATCTGTACATGGGACAACTTGAAGTTCACATAACCTTCAGTTTTCCGAATGTGTTCAAAAAATGGTTTAGATATGTTGATGATGTTTTTGTGGTGGTCCCCAAAATATTAGCAGAAGACACTCTGAAATTATTAAACCTACAGGACAGGCATATACAATTCACAATGGAAACAGAAAAAGACCAAATTCTACCATACCTGGACCTAAAACTAACTCGGAAAGAACAAAAGATCACTTATGGCATCTACAGGAAGACCACACATACAGACAATTACATAAAATGGAATAGTTTCAACCCAGAACCTCACAAACACTTGGCCCAGAAGAGTACAACTCAGAATACCTCCAATTAAAACACATAGCCTCAGCCAGTGGCTTTAACCCTGACATCATTGACCAAAAAATTGAAAAACATAAGGAGAAATTAATCTTAAAACAAATCACCACTCTGTCCACACAAAAATCAAAAGTTATATATAAAAAATTCACATATCACCCAACAGCGGATAGAAAATTCAAAAAAAATTTTCAAGAAATACAACATAAGTTTAGCTTCAAGTAACCAATGCAACATAAAAAATACACTGAAAACAGACATTAAGGACCCCATACCTACAAACCAGAGATCAGGCATCTACAGAATTAACTGCAAGGACTGCAAATTATGTTACATTGGTCAAACAAAAGGAATAATAATAATAATAATAATAATAATAATAATAATAATTCTTTATTGCCTGTATACTTGAGGATACAAGTTATAAGCATGGTCAGTCAGTATTACATTATAAGTATTACAGTATAATTATTAGTTACAAGCTATTTCATACAAACACACTTTCTCTCTCACACTCACACATGTAATCATTTGCCATGCGCACTCGCTCGCTCACTCACTCACACACACACCTCAGATCAGAGTTCATCGAGTCTGTACAGAGGTTTGTTAACAAGGTATTTCTTTAGCTTAGCTTTAAAAGATTTAATTTGTAGAGTTTTAAATTCTATTGGGAGTTTATTATACAAAGTTGCTCCTATATTCATTGGATCTTTGTCAGAAAACTTTTTTGTATGTACAGATCTATATACATTACTCTGACTTCTAGTACTGTGCTTGTGCACCTCACAATGTCTTGTGATGTCTTTAGATCCATGTATTAGGAGTAGTACACGATATACATACAGTGATACAACAGTGTGAATTTCATTTTTTATAAATAACTCTCTGCTTGGGTGGTCAGGTCTTACATTTGAAATTATCCTTATACACTTTTTTTGCAGTGTCAACACCCTATTCATATGCACTGCTGCAGCACCACCCTATACCATACAGTAAATGAGGATATATTACACCATAATAAATTGTGCGTAATATACTTGGGATTTTATGTCTAGAAAAATATCTTAACAAATATCCTCCTTTACTAATTTTATTACAGATGTGTTCAATATGTCTGTCCCATGTTAGATGTTTGTCGAATATTATGCCCAGAAAAGAGGTCTGATCGCTTTCAACAATATGTTCGTTACCTACTTTGGTTTTTAACTGCTCACTTTGTCTTTGGGAAATTGCAAAATTTAATATTTTAGTCTTACTTGTATTACATCCTAAGTTGTTGGAGTTGAAATAGTTCAGTAGCTGGGTTGTATCCACTTTTATTTTTGCAGCAAGATCAACTATAGAAGTGTGCCAACATAACACAGTTGTGTCATCAGCATAAGACAACAATTTTGAGTTTGAAATACTAGGAATATCGTTAATATATAGTATAAAAAGTAGAGGCACAAGCACCGAACCCTGTGGGACTCCATATTGCACAATTCCCTCCTTAGACTTATGCATGCGTTTACAATTGCCCTTATAACTTGGAATTTCTATGTACTGCCCTCGATCAGTTAGATAGGATGATATTAACTGTTCTGCCAATCCCCTTATTCCATAGTTGTTCAACTTCAGCAGTAATATTTTGTGGTCAACGCAATCAAAAGCTTTTGTAAGGTCAAGGAAAATACCAGCTACTTTATTCCTATCTTCTAGTCTAGTTATAATATCTCCAAGAAATTCAGTTGTGGCAGTAACAGTTGAGCGGTTCTTTCGAAAACCATGCTGTGTAGGTCTAACAACGTTATTTTCAGCTAGAAACTTGTTTATCCTAACTAGTAGTATTTTTTCAAACAGCTTGGCTAATGTGGACGTTAACGTGATTGGGCGATAGTTTGTTACTTGGGTTTTGTCTCCTTTTTTAAATATAGGGCGCACTATACTTGTCTTCAAACAGTTTGGAAACTCTCCCTTTGCTATAGAGTAATTTATCAAATGTACCAATGGCATAGTTATTTCTTTTTTACATTGTTTTAAACATTTAGGTGTTATTTCATCCCAACCACTAGATTGTTTATTATCGAATGTATTAATAATTTCTATTACTTCCTTTTCATCAGTTGGTTTTAAGTATATACTACCCCTTATGCTTTGTGCTTTATTGCCAATTGGCAAAACCTTGTTTGCTTTGGGAGTTTTTGCTGCTGTAACGTTTAAAAAGTGTTCATTAAAATACTGCATATAACATCTGGATTTTTCTCAATTTTCCCATGATTATTTATCACAATATTTTCATTCTTTTTTAGTTTTAGTTTTACCTTGTTTATGATGTTCCAGGCACCCTTAGTAATATTATCGCAAGTATCTAATTGGTGTTTATATTGCAAAGTTTGGATTTCAACTAAATATTTACGGAAATCTTCTTTCAGTTTTTTATACCTATTTTTGTAATGTTCCCATCCTGTTGATTTGTACCATTCATATGCATCCTTCATTCTATTTCTCAAACATACTCCCTGAGCATTTAACTTCACCTTTTTACTTTTACAAGCATTCTCCCTTTTTGTAATAATTGGACATGCTTCATTAAAATGTATGTTAAATGTTTTGTAAAAACTTTCCCACTTTGCGTTAACTCTTTCCACTGAGCACATCGTCTGCCATGCTTCATGTTCTAGTGCATATTTGAGTTTAGTAATATTTTCATCATGCGTTTTATGGTAACTAACAAACCCATTTTTTTCATCCATATTGACAGTGATGTTATCTATTTGAATGATTTGTGCATAATGGTCTGATAGATGATAGTTACCAACTTCTGATGAGTACCCAGTTTTAATGTTGGTAAATATATGATCAATAATGGTAGACGAGTGCGATGTAACTCTAGTTGGAGTGTTTATCACATCTTTTAGATCATATGTTTTTAAGCAGTCCATTAAATGTACATATTCCCTATTTCCAGCAGCCGAGTTAATATTTATGTCACCTAATACAATCAGATTTACATTGGTCTGCAGTACACTATTTAGTACACCCTCAAAAGATTCAATAAAATGTGTCACTGAGGTGCCTGGAGATCTGTACACTCCTATAATTACATAGGCACATTCATCACAACATATCTTAATAGCAGTCAATTCCATGACCATTTCAATACTCATATTACAAATCTTAGGCATTTCTTTGTATATGACCCCATTTTTAACACAAATACCCACACCCCCACCCTTGTGATTTTTCCTGCAGTATATACTTGCTAGATTATAGTTTTCAACTTTGTACATATTTACATTATTTTCCATTAGGCCATGTTCAGTTAGAATTGCTACATGTGAATTAACTTCATTCATAACTAGCTCTATGCTATGTACTTTATTACTGATGTGTTGTACATTTTGATGCAATAATTTAATCCCCTTTTTGGCATGTAATAACATACTAGCCTGTGGTATCACAAAGGGGCAATTTATATTAGGAGATATTCCATTTGTTATTGACTTATCTACTTTTGATCTACCGCTGTAATTAAAATCTAGTTTTTTGGTCCAATCTGATGTATCACCCTATTCAGAAGTCTACCAAATTTCTCAGTTCCCTTTCTGTTTAAATGCAAGCCATCCCACCCAATATCATACTCCCTGATCCACACATTACCATCTACAAATATACAGTTATTTTGTTGGCATACCCAGTCTAGTGTAGAGTTCACAGCGTCCACATATCGTAAGTCCTGGTCTCTTCTACGCAACACTCCACTAACACACACTTTTGCCTTAGGATATAGATCCGTTGTCACTGCCACAATGTGGTTCATTTTGTCCATGATTTCCTTTGGGGAACTTGATGAGTCTAAATTATTTGTACCCGAGTGCAATATTACAATATCCGGGTCATCCCTGTTTTCTTTTAGCTTCCTTTCAAGATGCTGAATTCTGGATCCTGGATAGCAGTATACTATGGCGTCAGCACCTATATATTTCCCAACATGTCGCACCATGGAGTCCCCCATAATTATCGCTGTTTTCCTTTCATATAACTCATATAGCTCAGCAGGAGGGGCGTCCTTACCTTCACTAGAATCTTCATATTCCTCTGAAACACTTTTTACTACACTTTCATTATTTTGGAGGTTAGGTTCTGGCGTACTCTGTTGCAGCGGTAAATATTTATTTCTTAGCGTAATTTTACTGTTCACTTGCGCCTGTTTACCTTGGATTCTTTTATTAGTAATATTTTTCCTTTCCTGTACAATGGTCCAGTGATTTGGTCCGTTTTCATTGCTACGTTCCGTAGGCACGTTTTCAAATTTCTGGTCTGCATTTTCCCGTGTGTTTACCAATATTGTTATGTCTTGTTTTAAGCTGCAAATTTCTTCTCTTAACCTATACCTCTCTTCATTGGCTTTGTCCAGGTCCTTTTTCAGGATTGCAATTATCCTTTGTAGGGACGTGGCACTTTCACAAGTAGCACATGTTCGACTCCCACCTAGTTTTCTTAAATACAGCTCTTCTGTATTCAGTATTACATTACCTTCACTTGTACCATTACATTTAGGTATGTCTTCACCATTTATCACTATATTATCTCCTTCACAAACATTAAATTCACTAATTTGTCTGTTATTTGTATAGCACTGCATAATTTTCTTGTTACTCGCCGCCATCTTGGCAGCTACAGTTGGAAACAAGGTTAAAAGAACATTTCAGACACATCAAACAGAAACAGACAGATAAATCGGCAGTAGCACACCATTTTTGGACATCACATCACAAAATAGAAAATGACATAAAATTGCTAAAATTTAAACAACCTGGCAGCACTCACAGTTTGGGAGAATATTCTCATTACACAACACAAAGACCAACTGATGAATTTTGAAATACAGCCACATGATTATGAACTTCTACTGAGAACACCAGATGAACACCTGAAGAAGAGGGCAAATGCCCTTGAAACATATGTTTTGAAAACATTTTTTTTAAGTGAGATGAGTGTCACTATTCCGACTCATTTTTAACTGTTGTATAAAGCAAGGCTTAGGTTTCTGAAACTTTAATTAAAAATTCAAAAACTTTAACTAAGGTGCTTTGTATTATGGTATATATATTCTTTATGGCTATGGTAAACACCTCTATTGTATTATTGTTTGTGAAGGACTAGTGAGACTTAAACTGTGTTGTGAGTAAACTGGTACAAACACTTTATCATACATGCATGCTCACAAACACACCCAATCACACACACAAATATTCAAGCAGGAGGCAGAGCAGGAAGTAATACACTACAAAAACACATACCCTCCTTTGTTGTAGATAAGTAAACAGTTTGAATGCCATGGTAATTAATTGTTTTAATTGATTGTTTTTCCCACAGAAGACGTGTGTAGGTCAAGAGTTAGAAAGGTTAAACTGAAAAATTCAGTGCCATAACCAGGATTTGAACCACAGATCTCCCAGTCTCTGTCCGATTGATCTTACAATTGACATTAAATTCTCCAACTGACTCGCATGTTTCCATTCAGACTCTACCTTTCTAACTCTTGTCCTACATGTGGCTCATATGGAAAAAACAATTATTATTGATTGATCTATTCGTTATTCGTTGGTTAAACTATGAAACTCAAGACTTAAGTTAGCATTGGGGTATGTCATCTCAAAATAATTTGGGGTCTCTTTTTTGGTTTATTGTTAAAAATATGCTAGTTGGGGAATTTGTCATGCTGGCATACTGCCATGGATTTTCTTTCTGACTCTACCTTTCCAGTTTTCAATACTGCCACTTAATCAGGTAAGCCAACATTTTAGTTTGTGCAATCAAGTAAACACCCACTCATTCTGGAAGTTTTAATATGCAACTGGATGAATTAGTCACGTTAAAACTCAAAATTAGGTAAGAAATTCTTTTTTTTTTTTTTTATAATCACTCACAATTATAACAATTTAAACAGCAGGTAATGTAAGAAATTCTATTAAATAATAAATAATTAGGTAACAAATTCTATTAAATAATAAATAATTAGGTAACAAATTCTATTAAATATTTGTTTTTAAAATCTCCATAATTTAAATAGTAGGTATTATTATATTAAAATATGAATGCAATAATACGCTTTATAAAAGGTGTTACAGTGGAACATCCATTTAAATCACTTTATTATTGTAATCAATAACAATACATTAATAAAACTAAATGAGTATGAGAGGTTATCTCTGTAAAAATTTACCAGTTACAAGATATGCTGGAAATGACCTCTCTTCTTGAATATACTTCTTGCCCATTTTCCTTGTTACTGAATACATACCTTAATATGAGAGCATCAGTATTTGTTATTTCTGCTGTGATATTCATCTGCAGATCCTGGACGGTACATGGGCTGCTCCTATAGTCTTTTTCTTTTAGTTATCTCTAAAAAAATAATCTGCTGAGTCAGGTTTGGTGACTTTAAGGCACTCTTCGAAGAAACTGTGGATGTGAGCCATGGAATCCTTTGAGATATGGCATGTAGCACCATCCTGTTAAAAATATTCTTGCTTGAGTTCAATATCACCTAACTGTTCTAAAAAATCAGCGAAAATAGTCCTACAAAGCTCAGTATAAGAGTTTTTCAAATAAAATTGCTGGGCTGATAATGCACACCACACACAAACTTTTTCTGAGGTGTTTCCTCATGGTACACATAAGGATTTTCTTTCCATGTCCTTATATTTTGTAATTTTTATGAGATTAAACGAACATTAATTTGTGAATCATGGCATTTTCAATATTTCTGGGTCTCTTGCAAACATCATTAACCAAATACAGTATTGATTTCAATTTTCCTTATCTGGTTCTTTCACCTCATTAACAACTGTCATTCTGTATGGTCTGGATTTTGCTTGATTTGCTGCTCTTTGGCACATTGTTACAGAGAACCAGTTGTTTTCAGTTTTTCCACTAAATTAAAATTGTCTTTCAATCAGGATGATCGCAAACATCATACTCACATCATTGGTTTTATATGTGGCAGTAACATAATTGATAGCTAGTAGTATTTCTTCAAATAAATACACATTGTTGAATTGTGTATTCCATTTCAATGTTTAAGTCACAACAATGACCACTGTGCAAAAAGATGAATCACAGAGCAGATCCACTAATGAGATGCATTTCGAATTATACATGAATAAATGAGACTCATCTTACCAACATGCGATGCATCATCATATTTCTTGAGAATGCCCAGTAGGTGACTCGAGACAATAGAGCCACGGCTTGAAAGAGTAATGCCTCTGGCTTATGTTTATAATGATTCACCAATACATCAGAAAAAATTATAAAAATGAAGAAATATTCTTGATTATGATTATTAAGATCTCTTACTAGTTCAGGAAAGAATGTGGAGCGACTAACAGATTGGTTTTCAAATATTATTTAATTTATGTGTCAGCTCAATCAAGCAGTTGTACTTTTTTTTGGGGGGGGGGGTGGAAGTTGTAGATTACCTAAGCTTCAATAAGTCTTATTTCTCATCAGAAATTTTGCTATCTGGTTGAGAATTCTATATTTTTTCATCTGTTCCACAGCTGTCATTACTACTTGACTGTATTTGCTTATGTTTGCTCAGATGTTTTAAATTTTGTCAAATTTAATCTGTTTAGAAACAATAACAGACTTTAGATTATATTATTTCTTCTAATTTCCTAGAATATAAAAAAATCTGAAGTGTTACTTTCAAATGATTTCTCTACCCATCTTCATTAACTATTATTACAAAAGTTTATTCTTTTAATCTATCATAATAATCAATAAAAACAGCTGCTGGGATTTAATTATTTAAGGTTTTAAATGACCTATAAAATGACTTCTAAAACTTAAAAAAATGACACAATAGTTACAAAAAATCTTCAGTTATATAATCTTAAATTTCTTAAATCTATCTCATGCTAACCAAGATAAATATTAGCAGAAATTGTCATTTTACTTAGTTCTTTGTAAGTAGAAGGGAAATAAGGGAATACACTAGGCTAAAGCATTAATCCGATCTTTTAAAAGCTGGTTGGCTCTCTTTATATGGCCAGAAGTAAAACAAAAGATGATTTCCTGTTTGAGAAAAGTTTTAGTAGTTTAAAAATGAAACCAATGGCAAGGAGTATCTCGCAAACGGTTAAATTATACAAACAAACAAGAAGTATATGACAAATTGTGTGTTTTAACCAGACCTATGTTTTTTGTATAGTGAGTTTTTGTCTATCTCTTGCAGTTTACAAGTTATACAAAAGTCATCCGGAATGAAAGGCCTTCAGAGGCTATTCCCAGAATATCAAGATATGCATTACATTTGTCATAAAAATAAAACATGATTTTCTTAATAAAGATCATTAGAGCCATTTTTGAGAAAGTCAAAACTTTTGAAAAATGTTCCATGTAAAGAGTAGTTGGAGGTGGGGGATTTTCTTGAAAATCTTTCAAGATACAGAACCTAAACACCAAGTTTGGTATATAATCTACTTTTTTCTTCTTCTTTTTTTTATTATTTTATTTATTCAGGGTGTCTCAAAATATGTATTTGTGGTAAAATCTTGGTATTGAATTTTTGGGTGGAATACAATACCTTCTCTTCAAACTATGTACATTGTACATACATGGAATGGAAAGACTTAAAACTGATATTTATTTAATTTTTTAAATTAGAATTCCAAAAGTCATAAACCAATTTATACATTAGCATAACTGTTAAACAAGCAAAAAGTCAGTATAAAAATGACAAGATAATTTAGAAAATTAATTAAAGCATTTGTTTGTTGCACATTCTTGCTTGAAGGCTCCAAAAATAAAAGTAAGAAAATTGTTTTTTACAGGTCTTATGAATATGTAGCATTAACTATTCTGAAACCTCAGATTATGCAAAATGCATTGAGAATGAAGAAGATGTCACATCTTATCACAGTTAAGGTTAAGGACAGTGGCAACCTGACTGTACTCACTCATTAGGTAACACTAAAAAGGGAAAACTAACCTGTCTCAGCCATAACTTAGAGCATGAGTTCATAACAGAAATCATACCTGCTCCCCTGGCATAAAGCAATCTGAGCACAAGTAACCCTTTCCAGATTAACCATTAAATAAGAATATGATTTTTTCCTACATGTGCGAGTAAAGGATATATTACATTATTATTATTATTATTCAGTTAAATAATGAAATTTGTGTGTTTCATAAGTTGTACATGTGCAGCATGTTTACAGTATAAAAATCTGATGTGTTCCATTCACATGAATTTTTCCACATCTCTGTAACAAATTATTTTAAAAAGCTTATTCTTCTATCTACATGTTAATCAAGAAAAACATTAGCAGAAATTGTCTTTATTTATTGCTTCCTTGTAAGTAATAGGCAAATAAGAGAAAATCTCTAGGCTAAAGCAATAGTCAAATATTTTAAAAGTTGTTGCTATGTAATTGAAATTTGTTTCTTTTAAAATCTTTCCCTTGTTAAGTAGTTGTTTAAATAAAACTTTGATATCAGCTGATAAATACCAGACCCAGAGTATTTAGTCACATTTCAAGCCTAGGAGATGCATCATGTTCACAATAAATACACTTCATTCATCTACATTATGAGATCCACCTCTCCAGTTACTTGAATCTCACATCTCATTATGTTCCATCTATAGATGCCTCTCATTTTTAGTCATATTGCCCATTGTTATGTTATGAATTGTAAATATGTATTGTTTTTGCATTATTTGGCACAAAGCATCTTAATGTTTCTTACATTGGATATGGTGACCTCTGCTATAACAGTTATTATGGGTGGGGAGCAGTACTAGAGGGTAGAACATGGTTAGCACCCTAAGCCCTTCCTGACTGGTTAATGTGGTCCGCACAACCTGGAGCCACTATTTTTCCCTCATTTGGCTCCTCAGGGACCTCACAAGGCTGAGTGCACCCCAGATCAGATCTCCCAGCAGAAGAAAATCCCTACATCCGTTCAGGGAATTGAACTCTGGTCTTGTGCTTGGTAAACAGCCGCACTACCACCACCCTAAGGAGACAATTCAGGTATATATCACAAAGACTCAGCGTCCTTTGGGAACGAAGGCAGCCGTCTCTAAATCCAATATATTCATAGTCAGTGCATAACAATAAACAATATACAGTTTAGGAATGGGAAGGATGGAAACGTGGGAAAGTAAAATAAAGAAGCAAGTTGGAATTCAGCAACTCGAATCTGATAAAAAAAATAATAAAATTATGATCATTCATCTGAGTTACACAATGGTCAATTAAAACAATAAAAGTGTGAAAAAGAGATTATATTGCTTTTGTGTGATATTATGCATTATCTGATTTATACATTTTTATAATCCTTAGTTTTCAATTTTATATTGATAACGACTGACTAAAGATTAAGATATGTATTTTACCTAGGATAAAATTGCTAAGTCTTTTTAAACAGATATACAAGTAAGATAAATATATAATCTTAAAAGTTCAGTTCTTCACACAGCAGAATTGCTAAAAATTTTGCACGCTGTTTCTGCTTACATTAGAGACTATTGAATATTATAACATGCTATATACAGCTCTTCTACTGTGATACTTGTAAGAAAACAAAACACAAATTAAATCACAGTGATACATAAGGCAGGAATCATCTATCTGTATGATGAACTGCTGTTTATTTGTATATGTTGTACTCCTCTTAAAGTCAATCACATAGTTAAGCCATGTCACAAAAAAGTTTCTGTTGAACCGGAAATTGTATTTTTTTAGGATATTTATTTCATGAACTAGGTTTCAGTATATAAGCAAGATTGTACAGAAAATGGCTAGCTTGCAGGCCTTAATGTTGCACTGGTTATGTTAAACAGAAAACTTATAATATCAAAAATTACAAACACTTAATAACTTCTGTAAATGTTAATGTATTAAATAATAAACTAGCCTCATTACTGACGCTATTTCGCTTGATACCAGAACATGTTTCAAGCATCCATTGTTGTCGTCTATAAATTAACTGTCTCCAAGTAAGTGAAGTATCACTAAATGACGTTGGTATATTATTTGTGTCAAATACAATTGTGTTTTAATGTAGAGCTACTTATAATGGCATTTCACTGTGTCACTAATTAATTGTCTTGAGAAGGAACAAAGCCTTAACTTGGTAAAACAGCATAGACTTGTGCAATGTTCATGGGAAATATTGAGAGTCAACTGTTCAAAGAGATAAAAAAGAAACGTATCATCATACTTATTAATAACTTTCTGTTTTTAAAATCTTTTAGAGAAAACAGTATTAAGCCCAGAACCCTTTTTAACAAGATAATTTGAATTAAAGCTTTAATATTCCTGAAAGCTACATCTATCATACTTTATCAGGATATACAGGATGGGTTTGAAAAAAATCTTGAAAAGTCTCCTCAATAATTCAGGACATTAGGAGTATTTTGAAGATGATGTTGCAAAAGTTTGGTGTATGTGACAAGTACATGTATGCCCATGCATGACGTAGCCTATCTTGGTACTTTTGGTAATTGGGACTAGTGGCCTGTTTAAAGGGAGTAAGCAAATAAAGAAGTAAATGAGCTTAACTAACAAGGAAGAAATTAAAATATAGTAAATTTGTGTAATATGATTAAAATCTCTGCCATGCAATTGGAACTGTGGAAGAGACAGTTACAAAAGAGGCAATCCCTTCAAAATCTAAATGAGAATAAGGACTTTAATAAGTACTTTTCCTTATTAGAAAATCTAAAAAGTAAATGATTTTCTGGGAAATGATTTTGACTTTTCTATAAACCCTATGCATGTCAAACCAGCAAGGATTCAGGTACAATTAATATCTGTGAAACATAGTAATTTTAAATATTTGTGCCACAGTAAATATGTTGTTAATCAGCTATCAGTTGAAAAATGCATATGTTTAAGATTCTTTGCACTAAATGTTGGCTATGTATGTGTAAGCTACTGTTTTCACAAATAAATTATATTAAATCAAAATACAGACCTTTTGACTAACAAACTGCTGTTGTCACAACTGAAAGTAGCTTTGCAAATGTAAAAGAATGTAATTAAAAATAAAATGTTTGTATTATTTTACTGTAGTTTAAACTGTATGCAAAAATAAGTATTACTAATCTAAGAATCAACAACTGTCACTGCTCTCATTGTCTGTTTTTTTTTATCCATCTACTGGTTCATTTCAAACTATATGGACTTTGCAAGTTGCGAATCAAGTGGTTTGGGATTTGCCCATACCTGTACAGGACAATGGATGGTAACCATAACCTGCCCAAGGGTATGACAAGCCATATGTATTGCAGTGGTTTGCCTTTGTCTTCTGCAATATGGTAAGAGTGACATCTCACTCATCCAGTGTGTAACATATGATGGAAACTCCTCTATAACTGAAAAGTTCCTCTATACCTGTTGGGAATCAAACCTGGGTCTCTTTGCATGCTAGCCAGAAGCTCTGTTCACTATGCCACAAGGAGACCAGTTAATATAATATTTATTTTATCCAGTTTATCAATTCAATGATTTTGGACACGTCATTACATACATATATACATTTATACAGAGTCACAATTTATAGTTCATCCAAATTATATAAGCATCTATTTAACAGATATACCTTAAATTTTAAGTTAAATTGTCGCTTTGACATCTCTGCAATTGCTTTAATTTCTGGAGGTAATTTGTTAAAAAGCTTAATTCCTTGATATTGCACATCTTTCACAGATACATTTTTATTTACATTACATCTATAATAGTTCATGTTGCCTGTTGTATTGTATTCATACATTTGTTTATTTTTTATTTGTTCATACTTGAATACCTTTCGGCAAATATGTTGTAACCCTCAAAATGCAAATTTTTCAGGAGAGAATAAAAACAAATAAATTTCTGCATCCTAGCAAACTGCAGCAAAATTACAACAAAAGATAAAAGGTGCGTAATGGTCATGTTTGCCAATATAACTTCACACATTCCTTACTCTTATCACATATGTTTATACACGAAAATCCAGCATTCTATAAAAGTGAAGGTTACAATGTTTTTGCCGGGAGGTATTCACTTGTCTATTACAAACATTATTGCTCTATAAGCATACAGAGAGTAAATGGTTAGTATCCTTTTATTAATGTCTCCAAGCATAATTCCCTGGATTTTAAATTGAACATGATTCTAACACTTTTAATTAGCTTGCAAGTAAAACCTCTGGATTTGGAAATTAGCACTCTTGACTTCTTCACCTGAAGTAACTTGAGAAAGACTTGTAATGATAATAAATTGTGCATCATAAACATTTCTCTGTAATATAGGGGATACAGCATGAGTGAGATTAATAAATTTGACAATTCTCCACAATTATGGGATAACTCAGTAGAATTTGATGATATTCCAGTTGTAAGGTTCCATTCATTGCTGACAAATTCCCTACAAATACATGCTTGTTACACACTTTATCCTTAACTGGACATGTAATAGATTTTAATGTTTTAATTGCCATATATGTTGTTATTCTATAATAATGTAGCTTAATTGATATTGTGTTTACCTTTCCTCTTGTGTAAGGATTAAAGGCCTGTTTCCTTATTGTGTTTTGCCATTCGCTTTATTTGCTTTTTTCATTTTGAAAGGCTGGAATAAACATTGGCCTGAAGGACCTTAATGATATGCTCTATTTCTTTAAGTGATTTTGCATCACATGTTTGGTGAGTTCATTGATACAATATATTTACCCATTTAACTGATGGTTGGTGTGTAATGTGACTGATGTGTATCTCTTTGTATGAGATGGGTTACATTCATGAATCAATTTATCTTAATTTCATCCCATTCAATAAGAACATCCAAAATTGAAGTTTGTTGTCCTCTTCTAATTTAATCATAAACTTAGTGGTTTTATGAAAACTGTTCCAGTATTACAGAAAATTGGAAATTGTATCCTTTACATGTTGCCAAATACAAAGATATTAGCAATTCCTAACCATAATGCTGGTTTTATGGGGCATGTTTCAATAACTACATTTTCAAAATCTTCCAAAATCAGGTTTGCTTCCACTGGTGACAGTCAAACCATTGCTGCACAATCTTCTTGCTTTAACAACTATCAGTTAAAATTAGAATATATTGACAATTGGTAGTGAGCAGCTAATCTTCAAAAGATCCATTGGCTTCTATTCTTTCTTTACAATTAACAGAGTATCTTCTATCGGTATGTTACTAAAATGTGATTTGATATCAAAACTAAAATTATAGATTAAGTCAGAAAGTATGAAGCAACTGTACATATTTATTCAAATAAACCATTGAATGTAAAATATGAGAGGCAACAAAATACAGCACGACTCTCAAAGTTTTACATGCATTACAAATCTTGATAAGCATTCAGTGTAGGAACCGTGTGACTTATGGCACACATCCAGACAGTAATTGTGTTCCTGCCACACACCATCCTGAGGTTTTTTTTTTTCACAACGAAACAGTCTCTTGAAATTATGGTATCAATGGTAGATACTCTTCTGAGATGGAGGATCTTTTAACAAAACATTTGTGGAAATAAAACTGTAATGCTATGATGGAATCTGTCTTTGCTAATTCCAACATACAATGCTTTTTCCCGATCAGATGCTATTGTAGCATGTGCACTGTGCTAATTATGAATCAAACTTTGTAATTGTTGTAATTTGATACCTTATTTGTTTGCCTATCTTCAGTAGTTTATTCAAAATAAATACATAAAATTGTTGAATAATCTATATATTTAGGCTCTAGTTTTAAATATATTTACTAGGTATGCAGAATCTCTTATATTTGTGGGAGATTTTCCACTAGTTGTTGCATTTTGCCAGCCATAAATTTTGATAAGACTTGGAGAACCTATACTAATAACTACAGGTCTTAGCACAGGCATGGGCATTTGCTGTTCACAAACCAGCAGTGGTTGTTGACCTTGCTGTGTGCGACAGAAAACGTTTTGAAGAAGTTTAGTGCAAGTATCCACCCAAATATGATGTAGCCTGTCATCAGTGTCCAGCCACAGCAGAGTTCTAATTTGAAAATTATCATGCAGATTCTAAACCTGTATATGTTTTGGCATTCCTTGTAGGCAACTACTTTCTTTAATTCAGATGTATGCCCTGTTTAAAGGGAGCAAATAAATAAATACTTAAATTAGCTTAGCCGAAAAGGAAAAAAATATTTACGTGCAGTTGGGACTTTGGAAGGGACAGTTACAAGAGGGGCAGCTGTATCATTTTCCCTCTGCAACCACTCCAAAATTCAAATGAGAACAAGAAATTTAATAAATATGTTTGCTTACCAGAAAATCTGAGTAGCCGATTTGCTGGGAAATGCTTTATTACCATTTTGTAAATATGAATATCAAATCTACAAGGGTTAGACTGTATTTTCAGCTACAATTAATATCTGTGAAAAATAATAAATTTTAAGTATTTATGTCATGCTAAACATGGTGTTGATCTATCTAGAATTAGATATTAGCTTACAGTATTATAAAGAAAAAAATTGATGTGTTCCATTCATGCACATATAACACCAAAATAGCAAGACAGAGCAAAAGAAATGACATTTGGATCCTAATTGTAGTGGTATGATATAGATATTATAGGTGTTTATTTCCTTGACATTTTCTAAAATGCTGCAGATGTGTAAAGTGAAACTGAATCAAAACCTCACAATCTTCGTTCTAATTCTGAGGAAGTATTTAGCTAAATTTCTGAATGCTGAAACCTTTTAATATCCCTTGTATAAATAAGTTAAATGATTTGTTTTCTGTGATTGTTGTAAACAAGTTCACTAAAATCTGCACTAAGTATATAAGGTCTGTTTCATTACACAGTCTCTGATTAATCTCTAATCAGTTTATGTATGGGTTCACAATTAATGCATAGTATTGGTTTGACATGACTTGTCAGTCAGAGTTGGTGCTTGCCCTTTACTACATATTTATTCTGATAGACTGTGGTGCAATCAAGAGTTTGTGGGAATTTCTGAATGTAGTACACAGATGCAATTGGAATTTGTTGGAACAAACCTCTAAAAGAGAAATATTTGTGTCCAGCAAAACATGTGCAACTAATTAAACTATTATAGAACCCAAAAGGACTGATTACACCTAGGGGGCTGATTACACCTAGGGGGCTGATTACACCTAGGTCTAATGGTGGAGTGGGGGCTGTAGCCAGAGAGTGAAAGCCATAGAATTGGGAGTATTAGCAGTGTTCTAAATGAGTAGACCTAAGCTCCATGAGGACTATCTCCCGTTCCTAATTTATTATAAAAAAAATGGCTCAAGGTAAGAGCTCCCAGAGGGAAATTGCAAGAGTTTATAAAGACTTACACAAGCTTACCTGCATAGTTCTGCCTGGTTTTCTAAACACTGTTATAGTGATACTTGATGCACATTCAGCCTCTTGGTCTTGTGTCCAGGTAGAGTAGCAACATGAATAAAATCTTGTGCATGCTATGTTCCCTTTACCTTAATTTATATATTCTTATCATAACTTTGTCAGCATTTTATTGACCCCAATATCAAGTAAACCAGTTTCAACATAAAATGAAAGTAATCTTCATTTTGGGTTCAAATCTAGTTCTGTAGAATCAAATCAATACACTATATTCACAATTAACATAAATGTATTTTTCTCCAGAGTTACAGAGTATATCAAACTCCAAAATTTTAAATTCGTGTTGCAGAGTGGTAGATTTTTAATATCTGCCTTTTTCACCCCTCTTTTGTTGAATGTTTTTAGGTTGATGTGAAATGTGAAGTTTGTATATTGTTAAATAATTGGAGGACCAAAGAAAAAACCACAAACTTTAAAATTACATCTTTTCTGTTTATCTAAAATTTCTTGACCATTCAAGTGATGCACCACTTGCTTCCAGACTACACAGCATTTCCGGATATTGCCTCTGCAGTGGAGTGGTCAGTGTTTGGCTTTTCAACCTAGAGTTTCCAGGTTCAGTTCCCAGCTAAGACAGGAAGTTTGCCTTTAATCATAACCATTCCCTACCCTCCACAGAGTCTGATAGTGTAAATGAAAATAAGTAAAAATCAACAGCAAACACCCACAAGCAAAAAGCAGTTGTATTATTTCTAAAGTGAAAGTCCCCTATATAACCACAGAAGTTGTTATACATTTAATTTTAAATAAAAAGGGAACAGCTGATTATCAGCTGGATCATATAATACCATAAAATTCCATACTCTTTTCGTGCAGTCAAGAAACAACTGAGTATTGATGGCTTTAAAGAATCAAAAGGTATTAAAAAAATCAAACCATTAATAATGAATATTTCAGAAAGGCTGATGCAACAAAAATGTTTAAATAAATTGTGTACTTCAAAAAAATTCATTATTTTCTTAGTGCTTTTACCTCTTGCTTGATGTTTACCAGTTATTCAAGATTATATAAAATTCCTTTCAAATAAAGAGAACTTCACAGTTTTATTTACATAAAATCTAAATTTTATTTGTCATGTAATCTTTTCTTATTTTTGTGGAATCCAATAGCTTCTCTACTCAAGCAGTAGAGAAAGTAAAAAGAAAAACGTTTACCAGAATTTCCAGGCAGGGAATAAAAAGCTGAGACACACGTCTGCCAATATTTTACTTCCATTTCTGATTCATAGTCATGAAACTTTATTATTTTATTTACTAAATGGGTTCTTTGGCAGGAGGTGTGGTAAGGAATTCTTTGGGTTATGAATATTGCCCAGAATTTTAGGTTTTAACCTGTTCTTTTTCTACCGATTAATTAAAAAATTTCAATATATATTCTTAGAACCAGCTGGAAAATTCTAGCCACAGCAGGATTTGAACATAACATTCAAATCCTGATTGTGGTTAGTTCTAACAATAAACAAACAAACAAAAAAAACCTTAATAATAACATCACCAATATAATTCAAGATATGCATTTGTTTTGCACTTCCTGAAGCAGAATGTATGACTTTCATTGCACCTAAAAAATCCTAAATGAGGGTTGACACCTAAAATAAAATAAATAGCTGTTTTGCCTTCTTGAAAAGAAGAATGTTATTTTTCCATTGAAACTCGTCAATGACTTGGATAAAACAAAATCTTTCTGGATATCATTGGCAATATTTCTAGAAAAGAAACACCTGGACCAATGGCAGTTGTGTATTCTTTAAAGCTGCAGAAAGTTCTTGAATACAGTCATGGTTTTGAAGATCTAAAAGTCATCAATTTAGTATTATGGGAGCAAGGAAAATTACACATAAAACCTGCTGCATTAGCATATATGCTGTATGCCCCAATGTCATTATTCTCCATTGAAAGGAATTTTCCTTCACACAAGAATGTGTTATGTGATAATAGGAAAGCATTTATACCAATTTGGATGCATGCCACTTATTCCACCATTTGTTCCATCACCACTTTTCTTATTATAATAGATAACATTTCAAAATTTTAGTATGTACCTACTTCCTTAGGGATGACAAGCAGTGGCATTCTAGTTGGAGTTCGAAAAAATTGTACTCCATCATTTAAAATTATTAAAGAGATGAACAATACAGATAAAATAGAAATAATTAAACTAGACATATGGAAAAATAAATCTCACTTCAAAATTTATTCTGTTTATAATCCCCCAAACAATACCCCAAATCTTGAAAATATCACAGTAAATTCAAATACAATGATAGTTGGAGATTTCAATGCCCATTCAAGACTATGGGGATATGACAAACCAAACAATTCTGGAAAGATCATAGAAGACCTACTAAATTCAACAACTACAGAAGTTGTTTAACACAAAAAAAATCCACCAACCTATATCCACTATTCTGGTGCTGGTACCAATCCTGATTTACTTTTAGTATCCTCAGATTTATACTCGTCAACTTCCAAACAAATCTTAGAAGATCCAGGCTCAGGACACAGAACTATAATTGCCACTATTCAACTTAAAAAGAAAAATTTAACTCCTATAAACCATAAACCTAGATGGAACTTTAAAAAAGCAAATTGGAAAGATTTTACAAATCAATTAGAAACCAAATTTAAAAACCAGTAAACAAATCAACAAAATCAGATAAACTAAACAAAGATGTATGTGATACAATTTTGAAAACGGCAAAAAAATACATACCAAGAGGATTTACTAAAAACTACAAACCTTTTTGGAACCCACAACTAGAAAAAATGAAAAAAGAAAGAGACCAGGCTAGAATCATAGCAGAAAAATCTAAAGATCCAAAAGAAGTACAAAATTGGAGAAAATTAAGTGCTCAATTCAAAAAAGAAATTACCAACACCAAAAGAGAACATTTTAATAATGTCCTACAGAACATGGACTATAGAAAAGATGCACAGATTCATACATAACATTCAAAACAAGTAAGACAATAAAAAAATACCTTTAATTTATAATAATAAAATAATTACAGATGACAGTGAAATAGCTAATAAATTTAATAAATACTATGATAATACCTATAAATTATCTGCAAATACCAAAAAAGAACAAAAAATTATAAAGAAAAGCATTAAAGAATACATAAAATAAACAACTAAACTTAAAGATAATATATTTAATCAGGAATTCAATATTAAAGAATTGAACATTGTAATTAATAACTTAAAATTGAAAAAATCTCCAGGACCTGATAATATACATACAGAATTCATCAAACATCTGGGGAAAAAAAGCAAAATTAAAACTCCTAAATCTCTATGGTTTGTAATGGAATACAAAAGTACCAGATGAATGGAAGAAATCTATAATAATACCTATTTTGAAATCAAACAAACCAGCAGAAAATTTTTCAAGTTATTGTTCAATAGCACTTGCCAGCGTATTAGCAAAAATCATGGAAAAAATTATTTCCAATCATTTAAATTGGTTTCTAGAAAAAAATAACTTAATTTCAACTAAACAAGCAGGATTTAGAAAACATCATTCAACAAATGAACAGATTTTAAATCTTAGTGAAGACATTAAAAATGCATTAAATAAAAAAGAAGACACTCTAGCAATATTTATTGACTTTCAAGGAGCATATGATTGTATTTGGAGATACAAACTACTTGATAAACTTAAAATTCTAGGAATCCAAGGCAAAATTTTACATTGGATCAGTGAATTCATTATTCAGCACTTTATTGCTACCAAATATAATGATAAATTATCAAAATATCAACAGACACACCGTGGCATACTTCAAGGCAGTATCTTTAGTACAACACTCTTTAATATTTATATCAATGATCTTCCATATCAATTACAAAAAAGAGAATCAAAAGTCTTAATGTTTGCAGATGATGTGGTCATATGGAATTCTAAACCGAAAAATCAAAATCAACAATTAATAAATATAGCACAACAATTCTTGACGACATTATAGAATTAGACATCTAATAATTTAATGAAAATTAATACACAGAAAACAAATTATCAACTATTTACACTAAAGAAGAAACCAATAAATATTTCCCTTCAACTAAATGGAGAAACTCTCACAGAAACACATGAAGCCAAATATTTAGGTATTATTTTTAATATAAAATTAACATGGAAAAAACACATTGATAATGTAATAAAAAAAAACAAGGAAAAAATTATCACTATTAAAAAGACTGGCAGGCAAGAAATGGGGAAGCACTACACAAACTTTAAAAACTTTTCACAAGATGTATATTAAACTAACATTTAAATATTGTGAAGAGATACTAATAACTGCAAGTATAGAAAAACTTAATATTCTACAAAATCAAATTCTTCGTCTAGTAACTGGAGCTGTTAAAACTACCCCAGTACTTCCTCTACAAATTTTAACAAATAATCCAAGACTGGAACTTGACATTGAACAAGCAGCCATCTTACAAATGAAAAATTAATCAGACTACCTTTTAATGACTGGGAAAAAAGAAAACCACAAGTAAATCTAAAAACTCAAAAAAGTTTCCTTAATAAAATCAAAGAACAAACATAGATTAAAACTTCCTTACTTAAAAGAAAACATACAAACAAATATTAACCCGTTAGAACTATTTGATATTGAACACTATCTACACTTAGCTGAAGAATTTACAAAATCTGAAATCTCTTTGTATGCTCTGAAACAAATCACACAAGAAATAATAAAATTAAGATACCCTACATGTTTATACTGACGGCTCTCGGTTCTAGCTTACCAAATAACAGTGGTATTGGTGCAGGTGCAATATGCCCTCTCTTTTCTTTCTACAAAAGATTAAGTTTAAATACTACAAATTTTGATGGAGAGATTTCGGCAATACTTCAGAGCTTACAAAGCCTACTATATCATATAAATAAATTTGAAAAAGTTGTACTATTATCTGACTCTCAAGCAGCTATTATATCCATAACATCTGATGTAACACCTAATAACTTAAATATTGCAGAATGCCGCAAAATCATAAAACAGCTAATGAATTTAAATAAAATATTAATATTTCAATGGATACCAGCACATTGCGGAATGCAGGGTATTGAAACAGCTGACTTTCTAGCCAAGAAAGGTAGTAAAATTACATCAAATTCATCAGATCCAATAAGTTATCACTATCAAAAGAATCATTATATCAGCATATAATAACAAAATTAAAGAAGATAATGTATTACAAACAAAAGGAAAACCAGGGAAAATTTATGTAATAGCACGACCAGAATCCTTACATTACCAAGAAAGTCCTCTGTAGCAACTTTTAGACTCCTAACAGGCCATGACTGTCTCAATAAACATTTATTCAGGATTGGTATAGTGAGATCTCCTCTATGTCCTTTCTGTACACAAGAAGATATGGATGGAAACCATCTACAGCGCTGCCCAGCCTTGAGAAACATGATAATATGACATCAAAATACTGGAATGCAAGAGAGTGAATGGCTTCACTGCCAACTGCTCAACATTAGATACCAACCAACATTTCTTATCATCCATTTCGCTTGCATTTTATATCATCCACTTCCTCATGCTCACGCCTGGCTATGGACCAACCACTCATTCCAGGTTCTCCATTCTATGGTTTCATGACGACTCCCCAACAAGCTTCTGATCTCTAGGCATCTGCTTGTAAGTCCTAGGGGCATGTCACTCCTAAATATGGGGAAAATTTATATATCAACTGCAATGCAAAAAAAAAATTAAATAATAACAATAACAACCTAAAGAGGAACAGTAAATTAATTCTTTGTGTGTTTTTGATGGATATCAAAAATGTAAACTTTTGTGAAAAAAGTTCATAAATAAATATCACAAAACTAAGAAAAGCAGAAAATTATTGGTGACTGAACTGATTCACAAATCGAAACCTATTTTAAGCATACAAGAAATTTAAAATGAAGGTTTATGCCACCTAAAAATCTGGACCATGGTTATATCAACGAATAAAATTCCTACTTTTTGTCGAGCATTTTGTCTTGAGATATTAGTTTGTGACATTTGTTGTAATGTTAGACGAAGATGTATATTGCATTTTCTCATATTTCTATGGACGCTTCTTGATTTTATACATAAGAACTGAATAACAGATGGCAATAAGGATATTTAGGAAAATGAAAAGAAATATTGAAATGTGATATTAGTTGCATATAAAAGATGAATGTTCAGACGGAGAAAGCAGATAAGTTTGCATGGTGTAACATTTCTGTGGAAGAATCTTGAATTTGAAAGCATGATGGACATTTGAAACCTTGTAAAACAACATAACCAGCAATTTGGAATAAACATTCATATTTTTACTTTCTCTATACGCACTATGTATTGCACTTCACCCAAAAATTTGATACAGAGAATTCACCGGAAATATATGTTTTAGGGTCCCCTTTATCTAAAAAAAGCATTTTCGGAAAAAGGTCCATGTATGTGTGTGTGTGTCTGTATTCGTGTGTCTGTGAACACGATAACTCAAAAACGAAAAGTCGGTAAAATACCAAACTTGGTATATAAGTTTAGTATCTTCCACACAAAGCTTTTGAGAAAAATCACCCCACCTCCAACTACTCTTTACATGGAACTTTTTTCGAAAATTTTGATTTTCTCAAAAATAGCTGTAATGATTTTGATTAAAATTTTGTATTAAAGATATTTACACTACAAATAAAATGTATATCTTGAATTTTCTGGGAATAGCCTCTGAAGACTACTTTATTCTGGTTGCATAACTGCTAAACCGTAAGAGATGGAGAAAAACGTACAACACAAAAAATGTAGAGCACCTTAAAATGCACAATTTATCTTATATACATTTTTTTTTTGTGGAGTTTATCGTTTTTGATATATTCCTTGTTTTTGATTTCAGCTATGAAAAACTTATTCTTTTCTCATACAGGAATTTGTCAACTCCTGTCCATACAAACAAAGAAACTTCAGTCACATAGCAACCAGCTTTTGATTATTAGTTTAGCCTATAGTACTCCCTTATTTCCCTTCTGCTAACAAGGAAGTAAGTAATAAGACTGTGCTAATTTTTTTTCTTGATTAAAGTATAAACTTTTTAACCATAATAATTTGTTGCAGAGAAGTAGAGAAAGTCATGTGAATGAAACAAATCAGATTTTTTTTAAATGTATTTATTATGTGCTAAGTTCAATTCATATCCAGATATGGCACATCTTCTTTTAATATGTACACTTATTTACTATAAGAGCTATACATAAATAAGCTCACAATGAAATCTCTTTAATCCAACATTCCTACTCGTCCATTTCATTCTAATTTACCCTAGGAATTTCCCTAATTCTCTTAGCTGGTCTGAATCCTTGAAGATCTTTATCTCTACCTCACTATCTCTCTCTAATCATTACTGTTTGATCAACTCCACTCTCCATTCATTTGTCCCCTTACAAACATTCATATAGTTTTAGCTATATGTCCTGATCTTTATCTCTACCTCACTATCTCTCTCTAATCATTACTGTTTGATCAACTCCACTCTCCATTCATTTGTCCCCTTACAAACATTCATATAGTTTTAGCTATCTGTCCTTGTTAATGGATGCAATTTTACTTCCTAAAGATTAAAAATAGAAGCACTATTAACAGTGAAACATACTTCATGATGAAGTTTTGTGGCATCACACTTATTTACACTCGCCTTCACTTTAATGTTGGAAAACATTGAAATGATTTCAGGGACATTTGTTCTCATCTTCAGCAGCTGGGTGACTATTCCTTACTTGGGTAGAGGAATTACTCTAATCTACCCAAACAATTAATGTTGAGATTTTATCTGAAATGTAGAATACTCACAAAGTTGGGTAGATGCAGAACTTTGCATTTAAGTCAGTATCTTTAAAGGTTAAAATCTGTTTTCATCTCAAACATTATTATATATGGATAACTTAAATGTTCTAGCCAGGTAAATACATGGAAGGAATTCTACGTTTCGAAGATGTGCATCATCGACTTCAGGGTAAACTATTATTATATATGGGTAATTTAGCATTTTTCAAATGCATTCTTTGCATCATCTCTCTAGCACTTTGTGGCTCCCAAGTATTTTGACTAAAATATAAAATGTTTTGAGTTATGCCATGATGGATAAAAGTATATACTTTTTAATTTTGGGAAAATTCTTTTCAGTATTAGTAAATTTTATATTCAAGGGGTATTTTAAAAGTTCTTGGACTGACTCAGGTGTTATGAAGATGTCTATGATAGTTGTTCTGCATCATCTTTGAATGGGGCATTCTAAAGTTTCATATATGTTAAACATAGTCACTTGTTTGTGTTGATCACATAAACAAAATAGACAAACTGAAATATTAGCTGTGATCAAGTGCTTTGTTTTGAAGATTTAATCCCAGAAAAAATACAAAAGGAATTAGATATGACATTAAAGATTCTTTCTGCACTTCCGAGCATTAGTGGGCTGCTCAAATCAAGCGAGTCATAATCAAGGCAATAAGCTCCCAAAACTGCTACAACCAATGATGTGATCAAAATTCATACTTGGTGGTTAGCAAGGTACACAAGTTATTGTTGTAGCAACGATCTCTATAGTGTAGTGCAGAAGGGATTCTGCACCTCAGCCAGTGAGTTGGCTTTATGTATGCCAGACCCTGAGAGGAGAGATGAGAACAATTACAGAGGGAGCCAGAACAGATTGTGACAGGGAACCATCATGGCATGTCCCTAACAGTTCCCAAGCAGTTCATCTTGACAAGGTGTGCACTAGGAGCCCCTGCCTCAAGTCTGAATAAAAGCCCCTAAGTATACTGATAATGGCCAGTGCCACTGAGAGCTGAGTTTACAAAGCACAATCACCTCCATGAGAGGACACCTTAACCGCAGTCCTCTCCGACACAACCTGAAAGAAAGGCCAGACATGAAATGGAGGGACAGGAAATTCAGGAGAATAAAGAATCTTCCCCAGCATTTGGCTAGTGACCCAAAAAAAAAACCCGGGTCAGAGAGGTTGGCCACAGGGAACCGATCCCACGACCTCCCAAATGTCAGTCTGAGACAAAATATCTGAACCACCTGGCTATGTCCACTACAAGTTTTGGGCATCAGAATGTTTTCCACACAGTGGAGTGCATTTCATAAATATAGTCAAATGAATATTTCTCAAGTGTTTAGACTAGTTTAAACACAACTCCAGTGAGTTTCTCTGATATAACAGTAATGGATTCATTACTACATGCCAGAGATGGAGGATCAATCCAAACAGTAGATGGCAACAGGTGGAAGTGCAAAGAAAGCATAAGGGTATACGTGAGTGAATGGAGAAACTCACCAATACATTAAAATTTTTGAAAGTTGTTAAATAGGCACCCTAATAGTGTTACAAGTCCTAAAGGGTGACAAAAGTCATAGGTCAAGTGGTACAGTGCTATGTGGAAAGGAGTAAAAAATATGAGTAAAGGTAGTGTTTGAAAGCTGTAGTGTAAGGTTCTCTTGGTCTGTAAGTGTAATTTTTATTTGTATCGCATTAAGTTATGCTTTAATCATTGCACAGAAAGGTCGCAGGATAGTTAAGTAACATAACCATGACGGATCACCATTATTTAAGATTGTTAAGCTCTTCCTTTACTTCTCATGTCTAGATTTTTCACCATCTTATGATAAAGTACTAAAAATATCCCTTGAAATAGCACAATAAACTTTGGGTGATTTGAGTATGGCAGATCTCCAACTCTTCCACTTTTAACTGTCAGAAATATCTTGTGGGTTCAGGAAAAAACTGATTTTCAGTTCTGCATTGCATTGTGCATTAACATTTCACCATCAGGTTGTCCTGTTCAAAAGAAACAGAAAGAGATGCAAGCTGAAAACTGAATTTCCAAAATGCATTTAAAGTGAGTTACTATAAAATAGTGAACTTTATCAGTGTTTTGCTTAATTTATGTTAAATGGGGAAACAGTTGTGTGCTGTTAATGCTCCACTTTTCAATGATTAATGGGCAGAACTTGTTGCATTTTAAATCCATAATTAAACTGCCCTATTCACTAATAACCTTCAAAATGTGTAACATTCCACTTTTTTTTTTATTTATTTATTTGAGTCATATGAATATAACAACACTGCAACACTGTTTACAAACTTCCACAAAAAGAAAAGTGAATGATTCCACATTTTGTTTTGTTTTTTTTTGTTTTAGTCATTTTCCCCCCCTCTTTGTTAATAGCAAGTCCATTTTAGTAGCCTCCCCTTCTTTGCTTTGACAGAAAAACATAAAATTTCTTTACCAACAACATTAATTAGATTTTATGTTGTTCTATCAAAGAAAGAGCCTCTTTGGATTAGATGTTTACTTTCTATTGATGCCTTCCAGCATAAAATTGTATCAATTTTCAGACGATGATATGTTTTACATTCTCACTGAATACTGCATTGGTCTGAAAGCATTCCCTAGGACTTCACTTTGCTTGTTCTTTGAACAGTATAATTTGTTCTGATTTTCTATATTTTGATCATGTACAGTTCATGGAGAGTTATATTGCTTTCGACAGTTTTCCATCATAAATCTGAGCCTAAATATTTTGTCTGTTTTTCTGTTAGAACCAGTTGAAAAATTCATTGTCACAGCTGGATTTGAACATGGCTCTCCCACTCTCTGTGCAGTTGCTCTAATCATCAAGCTACTGTGATAACATTCCAGCATGACATTCAATCCTCCAACTAATTCATGTTTTTTTTTACCTGGTGAACCAAATGTCTCACTTCAGAGAACACCTTAATGGCAACTTACATATTGTAAATACTTAGTATCTGGGTAATACTAACATAGTTATGCCAAATATTGGGCAAATATATTATTGCCCAATAATAATTGACACAACTATGTTAATATTACCCAGATAATACATTGTGTAAGTCATCATTAAGGTGCTTTCTGCAGGGAGGCATGCCAATTGGTTGACCAGGTAAAAAACACAAATAAAAAAAAACCATATTCAAATCCCAGCTGTGGAATTAAGTTGTTTTTAATTGGTTCATGAAAACATGCCCTTGGTATGACATAAATATATAAGCATTACTAATACAATAATAAATGTTTTTTGCTGATTGTCTTTCTCCTCTAAAACTACACTGATACTATAAAATTACCTCCATTATATTTTTTATTAGCACTTATACTCAATGTTAAGCAATAAAATCTCTGATGCAATAACACCTGTGTTAAATAACTAAGCTCCAATTGGTCTTTCGACAAAGGATTTTGGTTTAGTGCTTATGAGATAATTTAATGCTTTATTCACTTTATTTAATTAACATAAATCATAGATCATATTTTAGTGCATTAAATCTGGAGATTCTTCTGTATCTCTCTCAGCCCTTTCTCGTTATTTCCTCCTTTTCAATCTTCTCACTTCCACTGCTCTTTCTCTTCTCTATGCAACTTGCACATTCTGCAATACTTTGAAATTGCTTGTTGATGGAAAGTAGTAAAAATGCAAACATAGCAAAAGGTTTAAACATACATAAACTTAAAGCTGTTTTGGCAGGGGGGGGGGGGGTTGGAGGATTATTATGAACCTTATAAAGTCTATTTTTATAACACACTGCTTCAACACATTGTAACTGTGAGTCTAAGGCCCTGGATTTTGATTTAAATGTCACAGTGACAGAGTAACACCCCATTTTTACTTTCTCTGGTCTGTGGGATAGCGATAGAGAAGGTATTGTATTCCACCCAGAAGTTTGATACTGAGATTTCACCAGAAATATGTTTTGAGCTCCCTTGGGTCCGAAAAAAGCATTTTTAAAAAAAAAAAAAAAAGACCCGCATGTTTGTGTTGGTTTCAATTAAAAACTAATTAACTTTTCTCAAACAGGACCATGCAAAGCGAACCGAACCTCAATTGTTTCACATAGCGATCAGCTTTCATAAAGATTAGACTATTGTTTTAGCCAAGTGTATTCCCTTATTTCCCTCCTACTTATAAAGAAGCAAGTAATAAGACAAATTCTGATGTTTATTTTGATTAACATGACGTAGATAAAAGAATAATCTTTTGTAAGAAAAATGTGTTGTACAGCTAGAGAAAGCTATGTGAAATGAACACGTGGGATTTTTGGTGTCATTTGCAACACTTTATTGATAATTATTTGCTTTTTGAAATTTCGCAGCTTGTATGCTTATAGGAAAGTTTTATGTTGTGGCTAACCTGTTCGTCTACACATCCCGCTTAATTTTGCAAGTTTACGTCCTTACATCATTCATTTGTTCTGTAGTGTTTAAACGGGAAGAAATAGCACGTGTTTTGTAAAATTAGTTTTGAAAATGTGTAGAAAGATAGTATAAGAAATTTCGTGGAGACCCAGGGATAAAATGTAAAACAGTTCTAATAGACAGTAAATCTACAGAAAATAAAGTCTAGTGATGTAAGTTTGAGGATAAGACCCCTGAAACTCAAGCCATAGTAACCAACCGTGTGCCAGTATTTCATGAAGAAAATTCTTTCCCAACAATTTATATGAAAATGCAAAGTGTGATAGTGATCAAGTTTGCTGTAGAAACTTCATAATTAATGTTGAATTACTTTGCAGTGTGAGCAATTTTGTCAAGTTTCAACTTTGTAGCGAACAGAACAGTGTAAAGCTAATAGATCACAAACATAGTAAAGCTAATAGATCACAAACATAGGAAGGGTTTAGCTGCTAAACTGCTATTAAAGTTTACAAACTTGATGCTAAATAAGAGTTTTTATACATATTATATATATATATATATATATATATATATTTTTTTTTTTTTTTTTTTGTAGTGTTTAACGTCTGCTTTAACTACTTATGGCACCGCAGGCATTGACACTGATGATACATGAATGATGATGGAGCACCAGTGGAATGCAATGGCGGGGGAAATCGGAGTACCCGGAGAAAACCCGCCCCAGCGCCGCTTTGTCCACCACAAATCTCATGTGGTCACTTGGGATCCCATAGATATGAAATCTGTGGAATTTGTATATGGTAAGAAACCAATAGGGAAGGTTTATGAAGCTGGAAAGAATTTCTTTGCAGTGATGAACTTAGCAAAACCCCCTACCAAATTCAAAAAGTTCAGTACTGCATTGTTCAAAAATGAAAGGAATCTGCAGAAATGTCTGTGCATAATGCTGTGAAGGAAGCTGAGATATTCTTTAAAATGAAAGCTTGTAAAGAACCCGAATGTGATGTCAGGATTATAATTCCTTGTTATATTCAGTAACAAAACAGGATAAAACTAGATATTTTCGTGCAAGAGAGGGCATGCAGAACAATTTTTGGAGTCCGTGGCAAAAGGCACCTGGATCAACAAATCCAGATTTACACCTGGCCATAGTGCTCCTTATGTACAGTATTGCAATTAAATTAATCATACGAGCAAACTTGTACAAAATTCTTGTGGATACAGCAATGTTAGCCACACAACAATAGCTAACTGGTTATAGCTACTGTGTGGAGATGTGCATCTTCTCAATGGACAATAATTACATAAGCAGGGGTAAAATAGATGGTGCCAGCCATGTCATTCAAATCAACAAGTGTAAAATTGGAAGGAGGAAATGCCATGGAGGTGTTATTGTGAAAGGAAACTGTATCCTTGAATAATTCATATGGTCACCAATGAGGTGAGGATGCCCCAATAATAGAAGAGATGGTGCAACACTCTTTGCATTAATTGAGGAGCATGCACAGTTTGCCAGCATACCAAACGGTGAACCACAGCCAGCATTTCATGGACCCAGTAACAAATGTCCACACCAACAATACTGAGCCATGCTAGTAATCTCTTTGGTAACACCTATCCAGGGGCAGTATCAGAAAGAACCTTTTATCCCTTTCAGGAATTAATCAAATGTTTACCCTGTAGTGTAGTTCATTAGTTATGTCTAAAACAATTTAGTTTAGATAATAGTTTTGCATAATTAAAATAAGAGAAGAACATGGCAAAACTCACAGTGAATTGATGTTTAGTGTGTTGGCAACAAAAACTAGTGTGGTTAGGAGCAGTGTTGAGTGTGTCTGCTACTGACCTCAGCGCATGCACAGTAAGTACCTTTGGACTGAGATTTTAAACAGAAAAAAATGTACAGAAAATCTAAAGAAGAGCCAGAAGCTGTTTCAGACAATGAAAGCTCAATAGATTTTTGGCAGAAACATGGACATACAAGTGCAAGTGGTATTGTTGCTGCAACTAGTATTGATACAGGGAAAGTCACAGATGTAGAACCTCTGCCAGAAATGTAAAAATGCGGAGACTGGAGATGGAAAATTAATATCAGGGCATGGTAGGCTAACAGAAAAGGAAATAGATAACATACAGAATAATTATAGCATAGCCATAAGAAGAAACACAGATAGAGAAGAATATGATGCAAGATATTTGAACAATAGTTTTTACAAGGTGTCAACAGATGAAAAACCCCAGCATTATCTGTGTCCAAAGGGACCAACTATATGCTGTAAGCTCAAAATGGCGATTGAAACCAAGGAAGCTTATCAACATAAACATTTCCTTTTGTTGCAGCTGTCGAGGCTACAAGGTCAGTATTTAGAAATCTAGCCAACCCAAAGCTTCTACGCAAGTTGAAGCTTAAATGGCAAAATCCAGAAGTTTAATGAATCATTGATAGTGTAGTGTGGAACCATGTACCCAGAACAGTGTTAGTAGGTTATGACCAGCATGCATGCAGTATTGACATGCAATGAGGATTGTATAGTAGAGTGAAGGTACTGCAAAAACTAGGCAATGGTGCTAGCAGAAATATGAGAAAATTTGGCAATGAAATTGATGCACAAAGGATGAGAAAATCTGACAAGCAAGTTGAGATGGTAATTAAACAGTGCAGGGTATTGAAAAGGGACAAAAGAGAGCAAAAGAAGATTCAGAGGAGGATCCAAATGGTCATAGGCATGGATCAGGCATGTATTAAGGTATTGTTAACTTTGAGTTTTTCCAAAACGTTTAATTTTCAATATTTATGTTTCTTTTTTTCAGAAACTATGTTATCAGCAGTTATGTTGTGGTTGAATAATATTGTTCTGTCTTTAGAATGCTCTAGTTTAAATGCATTCAAAATTCTGGCATAGAACCTTTGAAAATTTGAAAAATATTTGTATTATAAGAACTATAGCTTTCCTGGCGACGTGTTAATTCAAAATCTTCTCGGGCTTCTAGCCAGGTAATAACTTGGCTTGACACCAACGTTTCGAAGAAGTGCATCTTCCTCGTCTTCAGGGTGAACTGACACCAACTTCACCCTGAAGACGAGGAAGATGCACTTCTTCGAAACGTTGGTGTCAAGCCAAGTTATTACCTGGCTAGAAGCCCGAGAAGATTTTGAATTAATATTTGTATTGTTTATTACATTTTTTCCTACTAAGAATATGACAATACAATCTCTTGAAAAAATGAGGTAATATACAGAAATGATTCATATATTTGTATACCAATTTTCAGCAGTAAAACTTTGATGTTTTATAGAAAAAAGAACAAGAACATAGTATATTTTAACAATATGAAATAGGTGTACCACCTCCCCTTAAGCTTGCAATCAATCAGAATCACATTAGAAACATAATGCTTATATGCTTTCATGTTGTAGCTTTATAAAAAATTTGAAGTTACTTCTCTGCCAAATATTTTGCAAACTATTCTTACAAAAGCCTATTTTACTTGTTACTTTCTCAAGCTCATTTGTACAATATAGTGGATAGAGAAGATATTGTCTTGTACCCAAAAATTTGATATCAAGATTTCGTCAGAAATATATGTTTTGAGACCCCTGAACCCAAAAAAGAATTTTTAGAAACATGTCTGTGTGTGTGTGTCTCAAAAGCGGAAACTCTGTTAAATACCAAACTTGGTATTTCTAAGAAAATCTCCTCATCCCCAACAATCCTTTACATGAATATTTTTCAAAAATGTTGACTTTCTCAATAATGGTGCTAACAACTTTTATTAAAATGTCACATGTTTGAGATATTTTTATGGCAAACAAAATGTGTATCTTGAACTTTCTGGGAATAGCTTCTAAAGACCTCTTAATTCTGGATGACTTTTGTATAACTGGGGAGCCATAATTGATAGACAAAAACTTACTGCACAGAAAATGAGATCTCATTCAAACAAACAATTTATGTCACATGCATTTTTTTGTAGAGTAAACTATTTTCGATGTTCCGAGATATTGGTTTCAGTTTTAAGGTACTTAAACTTTTCTCAAACATCTCTCCTTTGTTCACTCCTAGAGAACTGTATTTCTATTGTTTCACTCAGCAACTAGCTTTTAGGTCGCGCCATGACCGAGTGGTTAGACCATTCTCCTCTCACCTAGATGGCCCGGGTTCTATCCCAAGCGACTGCATGTGAGATTTATGGTGGACAAAGCGGCGCTGGGGCGGGTTTTTTCCGGGTGCTCTGGTTTCCCCCACCGGTGCTCCATTATCATTCATGTATCATCAGTGTCACCACCTGCGGTACCATAAGTAGTTAAAACAGGCGTTAAATACTACCCAAAAAAAACAGCTTTTAAAAGATCTGACTCACTTTAGCCTGGTATATTTCCTTATTTCCCTTCAAAGAAGCATGTAATAAGACTAATAATGGCAATGTTTATCTTAAGTAGCATGATGTAGATAAAAGAATAGTCATTTGTAAGGAAAGTTTGTTTGTGGAACAGCTAGTGAAAGTCATTTGAATGGAACACATTAGATTTTTATAATTGAAATAAACCTTTGCAGAAATTGTTTTATTACATATTTTATTATAGCTACAAGAAGATGCTTCCTTGTAAGTAGGAGAGAAATAAGGAAATACATCAGGCTAAAGCAATAGTCAAATCTTTTGAAAGCTCAAAATATTAGCGCCATTTTTCACAAAAATAAAATTTTCAAAAAATTTTCTACGTAAAGAGTAGTTTGTGGTGGGGCGATTTTCTTGAAAATCTATGTGTCATATCCTTGGAAGATAATAAACATAAATATCAGGTTTGTTATTTAGCAGTCTTTGTGATTTTTGAGCTGTGCTCTCCACACACATGCATGCCTATACACACATGTATGCAGGCCTTTTTCTAAAAGTGCTTTTTTCGGATTCAGGGTACCTTAAAAACATATATTTCCAATGAAATCTCGACATCAAATTTTTGGGTGGAATACAATACCTTCTCATTGTATATACATATGGCTGTAGAGTAATTGAGAATTCAATAGAATAAGAAAGTATTTTGGAAATAGTTAATCCCACAAAAATAATATATTTGACATAAATTGTAAGTTTTCATGTGATTTATATATATTGTTTGTTTTTATCTCTTACAGTTTAGAATATATACAAAATTCATTAAATTAAAAGAACTTCACAGGCTGTTTTAAGAGATTTTGGTATTACATGTTATTTGTCGTACCAATATCTTAAACATATGGCATTTTAATCCAAATCTTTAGTCAAGTCTGATAAAATCAAAAGTAATTAACATTTTTTCCATGCAAAGGATAGTTTGAGATGGCAAGATTTTCTTGAATTATCTGAATTAACATGAAGTTAATAGAAAATAGGCTTTTTAAGGAATAATCTGCTCAAGAGTTATAAAAAAAATATAAGAAATAGAGAAACTAATATGAATGCAATAACTAACAAATGAAGTTTTCCTCTGTGGTCTAGGGGTAACATACTAGCCTGTGGTTCCTATGTTATGGGTTCAAATCTGGTGGAGGATGATGGATTTTTTGGAGGTAAAAATCCTCAGCATGGTTTCCTTCATAAGGGAAGTCGTCCTCCGATGTGTAATGGTTGGCATGCTATGGGTTCAAATCCGGCAGAGGACGATTGATTTTTTCAAGCATAAAAATCCTTGGCGTGGTTTCCTTTGGAAAGGAAGTAAAGCCATTGCTCATGTGTGGTAGATTTATGGCATGCAAATGAACCTCATGCCTGTTAAAGAATCCTCTGAGCAAAATTACTCGGTCCTTCACACTCAATATAGAATGGTATGCTGAGTACCACAGGTAAAAGATTGTCCATAAATTAAACTCCATTCCATTTTGGAAGGGAAGTAAAGCTGTTGGTCCCATGTCGTAGATTTACAGTATTTAAAAGAACCTCAATCCTGATAAAGAGGCCTCTGAGCAAAATTGATTGTCTTTCATGCCCAATATAGAATGGGATGCTCAGAACCACAGTAGTTAAAGAGAATCCATAATTAACACTCAATTTCAATTTATGTAAGAAATTAAGGTTTTGTTTTTATTTTGAACCACATTAAAACCCTTTCTTTGGACAAGAAGTGGCCTTTTTTTTTTGGCTTTAGCTTTATGTAAGAAATTAAGGTTTTGTTTTTATTTTGAACCACATTAAAACCCTTTCTTTGGACAAGAAGTGGACTTTTTTTTTTGGCTTTAGCAAGCTCCATAGATATTTCCAGTCAAAAGTGGAATCTTAATGGAATCAATAATTTCCTCTACTAAATAGTAGAGAATGTAAACATGCATTTTCTGGCTTCAGAATAGCCCCATAATTTACCTTAGGATCAATTACTCATCAGAAATAAAAAATTACTATAAACATTTTTGTTATAGTTTTATAATAAGTGTAGATGTTAAGCAACATCTTTTCAAATTGTTCAGTTTGCTTGTGTATCATATCCATTCAATTTATTTTGTCCTTAAAATCATACACTGGTATCAGACAACGAAATAATAATTACATATATAAGTATATACATTATTTACAATCACTTAAAACTCTGGTTAACAATAGGTTACAAACTCATAAACTCATTCACTGAATAAAATGAATGTTGCAGAAAAAAAACTTTTACTGCCTTTTTAAAATATATTAGATTTATAATTTGCTTAACATTTTCTGGGAGTCTTTATATAATTGTATACCTTTATTGACTGCACTAGACTTAAAAATTTCAGTTCTACAACTTTGAATGTAAAAGTCATCTTTGACATGTATTATATTTGTGAATATCTGCATTTTGTAAATTATTTTGTTTTAAATAAATGTTTCTAAAAAAATCATACACACCAAAGGTAATATTTTATGTTCACTGAATAATAGCCTACAGGATATCCTACTGTCTACCCCATGTAATATCCGTATGGCTCTTTTTTGTAGCCTAAAGAATCTGTTTGCCTCCTCCCCCCTTCCCCAAAACTTTATCCCATATTGTAACTGACTGTGAAAATACCCATAATATTCATTTCTTAATGTAGCTAAAGCATTTTAGCATTTAGCTTTAAGCATTTCATATTTTCATTTATATGCAGCCCTAGAAATTTTGTGGCACTGAGTTCTGAGGTTACTTAAACAAGGTAAGGAACAGAGTGGTGGAATTAGATAAACAAAATTATTGCAAAGTTTTAAAGATAAGGAAAGTGGTAAAGATATACAATGGTTACATCACACACAAAAAATGCTCTTAAGAAGTACTTTAAGTGGGGGTAAAACTTCCACTAGCAATCCATATTGAAATTGTTGAAAACATTTAAGTTGTTCAGATGTGAAATGCATCAGATTGTTGAGGTTTTGACTTCTTCTTGAATGCATCAGATTGTTGAGGTTTTGACTTCTTCTTGGGATCATTGGGGTTTAAGCTTCACAAATCCCTCAGCAATGCCCTGTTAGTCACAACTCTACTTATAAAAACATCCCTCAGCTATGCCTTGTAGCTTACGACCATTAATGTTTATAACACCAGTAAGTCACTACAAAGCGGCTTTAATGACATAACAAAAGTACCAAATCCAGATTACATATTGAAGTAATGCCAAATGGTGTAACCAACTTGTAGAAATAAGAAATGGATTTTAATACTACATAGACAAATGAAGATGGATTGGGGCAGAAAGAAGTAGGTATGTAGAAGTACGTGGTAGGATATAGAGGCGGGGTTTGGACGTGGATTAGATTAAGCATGCTTGGATTAAGAGGAGATAGGAAGGGACTTAGGTACCTTTTATGTGGACAGCAGATAATTGCATTATATAGTAGAATGTGAAGAAATAAGGTTGTGTAGGGAATAGTATACATAAAAAAAATGGGAAGATACCAGTGGGGAAGTTTTAAACATTTGGATAAAAGGCTAAAGAAGGAAGGTGATATAAAATGCAAGGAAAATTCATGGGAAGAGCAAGAGAAAAATGGGTAAAGAAAAACAAAGGAAACATGAACTAGGCTGTTTAAATAACCACAGCATTAAAATATATAATGAAGTAAGGAATAAATGCAGCAACTCAAAGTTATATATAAAGAAAATTGTAAAACCTAATGTATAGATTATAAAATAAATACAAATGCACTGTTATAGTGATGCTAGTTACAAGTGAATCTAGCATGCAATATATATTCACACTAGAAACAACTCAATGTATGCAATTGGTGTATGTAAATAGTAAGAGTGACAATAAGTTTGTATTCAAAGTGATGCAACTGTATATATATAGTGTAGAGTTTAGGAAACTGAAATAAATTTATTTATTCATATTGTTTGGATTGCCACAATCCCATGCAATTGCTTGAATGTCTCCATTAAAGCTTCCCAAAATAGTCTTCAGATTAAAAACCAATGTTAAACTTACCATGAATAAATTAGATATGCAACAAACATAAGGACAAATTAATGTTTATTAATACAAAAATATACATATTATCAAACACAAAATGATTAATCACATTTTTCAACAGTTATAACACATAAATATCCTATATTATCTTCAACAGCAACTTACAAGAATTTTCTCCCTAATTTAAGTAACTGCTTAATGCATACCGAATTATGTCTTAAAGCTTTTACAAATGTTATTTTCTGAGTGCTATGTCATTATCAGTGAAACCAATCTTTCTTTCTTAAATAAAATATATTTGAATACATATCTCTTTCTAATTGGTTAATGTAATTCTTATCGTCATGGAACAAACCTTCCAGAACTAAGGTTAGTTTTTAAATGCCTGAATGTATGCTGCACTTGTTTTATTGTTTGTCATGTAAATTCTTTGAAATCTTATTGAAGCCTATTTTTAAAACAGTTGTTTGAGCCATCCACAAGCGATGAATGTTTCTTCAAACTTTCAATAAACAAATTTGAATGTTTAATTTTCTGAAAACTAAAACAAATTTTCTTAAAACAATTATCTCTACAGTTTTTATTTCTATTTTAAAATCAGTGGATAAATGACTCCAAATAGTAATATCATGGCACAGATAGTTTTGGGCATTGCACTTTTTATTTGATAGTATATATTCTGACTGAAGTTATCTGAGAAGTGTTACATTTATGGTAATTTCTTCTGCATCCACTAACTTTGCATCATAATTTCTAAGTACATACCTACATTGCTCTTACCACCTTGGGTGTTCTGGAATCTAACTGCATTTCTCATTTTCTGGGTTAGTGATTTAAATTTCCATATAAATTGCTTACCTTACCTTTCCACTGATTCTCTGCAATTACACAAACTACATATAAAACTGCGATAATGACCAAAGCACAAAAAGTTGTAAAAGTACGTCAAGTACATAATTTAAGTAAAAGCTGCAGCTCCATATAATTGAAAATAATATACTTAATACATTATACAATTTATTTATAAAACAAGTAAATTTATAATCTCCTTTTAGTATATATAATGGTTTGAAATACCCTATTAACAAACTGTTTACATCAATCAGTTTTCATACAAAATAAAAATGTACCACAAACTGTATATTCTTTTTAATCACTTAGAGAAGATTCACTGTCTGAAGAGTCAAGCGCATTTTCTTCTGATTGTGTGTTATCTTCCACTGCATACCTTTTCACATATTCTTGTACCTTTTTCTGGAATTCTTCAGGATAATGCATGTACAATGCTGCTGCTTCTCCATTGAGAGGATCATGAGGATTTGGATAGGTTAGCAGCTGGGGCAGAAAAGTGTCAAAGATGTTTTTAAGATCATATAATGCTGTCCATGCTTGATTTATGGCATCCAAGCATACTGTACCTGAAGCTTCATCAACATTTGGGTGGTACATTTTGTTTATAAATCCTATTGAGGGGGATTTGAAAGGATAAGTATCCGGCAAAAGGACGCGAATTCTCCAAATTCCACCATAATATGGCGTGTCCATAGGTCCGTGAAACTTTACATGAAATTCGTTTAAGGTGTCATAGACCCAAACTTCGTGACGACTATGAATGAGGCCCATAATATCACTGGCACGCCTGTTCGCACTTGAAGTCATTTTGTGTAACGTCCACCAGTTGTAGAAAGTGTTCTGTTCCGTATAAAGCCAAAGATTTGTATTTATTCAAACAATATTTACAACAAATGCAAATCACGAGATACGGGCATGTTAGCAACTGATATCTACAGCGAAATGTTGGCAATAGTTTTTAGGAAACAGTGGAGAAACTATCCTTATGCTAACTTTGCACTTGACAGTTCGCCTGACTTCTCGTAATGTTGGCTATATGGCGACGTTGCCAGAGTTGCTAGTAAACAACAACAGCTGAGTATAAAACTTTCTATCGTGTGATGCATGTAAAGTCGCATATAATCAGCGTGCTAGTAGCGAAAACCGATGAACAATAACTATAATTCATTATTGTTATTGACCGAAAAATAACGGCATAATATATTGCAACGGATATAGAATAAATTAGTGTAAACTTTCTTGTTACAATTAGAGAAATTAAATAGATATAGCATAGTATAACAAAGTGTTTCTCATTTACGGTTTAAAATTGAAAAGGCTCCATTTAAACAGTTCTTGAGTGCAAGAGCTTCTGCAGTTTTATCAGCAGGAATAGGGGATGTCCATTAACCTTCATGTACTCGCGTTCAAAGAATTCCCAGGCCCTTAGTAATTCCAGTACCTCGTTATTAAGTGGCTTCTTTTACACAAAGGATTTTCACTTCGTGAGCCATCATTCGGTGATCAGTGTCATTTTTTTTTTAGACATTGTCGCACTTTAAATTTTGTGCAAATAATATGAATGAATATTATATATAAATCGAGATAAACAAAAATGTCCTGATTCATTTTTTCCCCCAAAATTGGATTTTTGGCAGGAAATTCTTTGATAAGAAATGCACATATGTAGGCATAAACATTCCAAGTTATACCTCTGTCAGTTTACTGTTGCAAGAAATATTTGAATGTAAACTAAAACGTTCTAATTTAATTGTTTCACACAAGCCGTTTGTAGGAGAGGAGTTGGATAGGTAGAGTCAGACTGAAAAATTCAATGCTATAGCCGGGATTTGAACCACGGATCTCCCGGTCTCTAACCACAGCTACCATGGCAACATCGGCACGATATTAAATTTCTCAATTGACTCGCATGTTTCCCGGTAAACCACAAGACGATCTCAAATTATACAAAGGCTGTGACATTGAATCCTTCCATCTGATTCTACCTATCCCACTCCTGCCCTACATATGGCTTATTTGGAAAAACAATTAAATGAACACTAATTGATAGTTCGCTAAACTATGAAGCCCAGGACTTCAAGTACTTATGACATTGAAAGTGACCAGTTCTTTTATATCACACGGGTAAATCCGCGAGAAAAGCGGATAGGTACCGTGGTGATTTGCCCCCGCCCGAGTACACTCGGGCGACTAGTTCCTACTCCTGGCTCCTGGCAGTGGGGTATGTTATCTCAAAACGTGTATTTCTGGTGGTCTCTATCAATTTTTTTGTTGGAATACAATAGTTTTCCTATCTACTATGTGCAGTTTACATACATGCTAAAGAAAATAAATACTTTCCTAACCATAAAAACAACCTAATGTCAGTAATTATTACTCTTATTTCTCACTAACTTTCTCAATATTCTATTTTTGTATGGTATTGCTAAATCTTGGCCTAATCCACTATCTTCATTTTCAGATAATTTGCTAGAAAAGCTTCAGTTCATAAAGAAAATTGTACAGAATGGATTTCCAACCTGGCAGATGAGATTTTCGTTCATTTACGAAGCTTGGAAACAAAAAATGAGTAACATATCTTTTTACAGTTCCTGATTGTGATTGACAAGGTCAACATCCAGTACAGTCACCCTATAAATAAGGTGAAGAGCAAGGCCTGCTTATGAAGTGTATTTTACATACCATTTAATGGTTAGTGATACCAAAAGAAAGGTATGTCTAAATGCATTCAAATTCTTGTGTGGAATAAAATTCAGTTGTATAAGAAGATTTTGCACACTTTTATTAATGGAGAAAAGCTCCAATGATCTCTGAGGCAAAAATCTACGAAGTACTACAAAGTTAATAATAAGGAAGCACATTGGGTGTTATCCACCCAAAGAGAGCAGGTTTATTGGGAAAATGAATACTAAGGTACCAGGTTCAGTGTAAAAGCTATGTACAAAATGTGTTAGGAAGAGCATCACTGAAGAAAATCTAGTTATGAACTTTTTTCTGTATTTTTCAAAGAAAATTTCAACCTAGGATTTGGTCAACAAATTGATTCTTGTATGTATGAAGAGTTAGGTCTGAAAATAAAAAGGCCCTCATATAGTGAAGTAGTGAAAGGATTGCTGCTAATCTTAAGGATTCATTAACACAGGAGCAAAAAGTTTTGTAGTAAAATGAAAAATGAAAATGGGGGAAAAAGGGCAAGAGGAAAGGAACCTCGTATATTAGCAATTGCATTAGATTTCATGCAAAATATTCCATTACCTATCATACCTGTTCAAAAAATGTTTTACCTAAAGCAATTTTCGGTCAGCTTATTTTGTATTCATGAAATTAAGAATAACAAATCTCATATTCCCCATGAAGGGAGAGCAAGAAAAATTTCGGACAAGGCTGTTCACTTGTAAACAACTGCATTTTATTTATATTTTTACTTTCTTTAGCATGTATATAAATAAAGTGTATGTAGTAACTATAGAATGTATTGTATTCCACCTTATTAAATGTCAATATTTCACCAGAAATATTGTTTTGAGGTCCCCTGAGCCCAAAAAATCATTTTTATAAAAAGGTCTGTGTGCATGCGTGCACAGTTCAAAAAACAAAAAGACAGTTAAATACCAAACTTGGCATTTAAGTATAGTATCTTCTAAGGATGTGGCATGAAGATTTTCAAGGACACCCCCCCCCCCCAACTACCTTTTAAATGGAGAAAGTTTTGAATTTTATTTTTTTTTTTTCCTTTCAAAAATGTCTAATGATTTTGATTAAAATGCTGTATGTTAAAGATATTTACATCACAAATAAAATGCATGTCTTGAATCTTCTAGAAATAAGTTCTGCAGACCTGTTCATTCTGGATGAATTTTGCTGAAATTTGCATAACTGTAAACTGTAGAAATAGACGAAAAACTTAACTACACAAAAAATGTAAATCTCATTAAACACAGAATTTATGTTATATTCATTTTTGTTGTAGAGTTGACCATTCTGAGATATTCTGTCTTATTGGTTTCAATTAAAAGCTACTTAAACTTTTCTCAAACGATAAATCATCTTTCTTTCGTCTATCTTTTGTTTATTCCTAGCAAGAAAAGAGAACGGAATTTCAACTGTCTCAAATTGCAACCAGCTTTTAAAGGAATTGACAATTGCTTTAATCTATCATATTCTCTTATTTCCCTTGCAATCACAATTCTATTGCATCATCACTCAACTTCTTCTTAACTAGTCCTTTGAATTTGAGTTTATTCATAATGATAAATGAAGTGATGTTACAAATTATTAATTGTTATTTTAATATTTTGTGCAGCCTCACTATTACTAGCTTCATTTTTTTACAAACTGTATTTTATATTCAGCAATCCAGAATACACAGAGCTATATGTGTATTCAGATAACTGCAGCAGGTAGAATAAAAACCATGCATTAAGTAGAATTTTCATAGATCTTGCAGAATTGGGAATTTAAACAAATTTAATAGTAGGTACTACCCTGTCACAGGACTTACCTATCCTGTGACAGGGATTTCTCTATAATAAAGAGATATTTGAGAAGATACGACAGAGTCACATCTTACACCAGTTAACAGAGATAATCATTCTCAAGTAAGTTTACTGTGAAGGAAGTGAACACATCAGATATACTTAATTTTAAACATAGAAAGAAGAAAATAAAGTAATATAGAAAATAAAGCTGGCCAAAATATTACAAGAAGATCTGCTTTTCACAAGAACAAGGGGAAGAGGAGTCCCTATGAATTACAAAGTACAGTTTGGTGTTTATTCATGAATGCATTTTACTTATGGAACTTCTAAAAAGACACTATTATAGCTAGGTCATTTATTGATGGATTAGAGGTATAATCTAAAAACTTTCACAGCATGGTGCTTATCAGATCAGCTTGAATTCCTAAAGCATGTATGTTATGATTTAGGAAAAGTATAAAAAGGATGCAAAAGTTATAAGACATTGCAAATATTTTGCCTTATACACCTGAAAATTCTAAGAGTTTTGTGATGTTCTTATGAAGTGGCCTACTAATAGGGAAGAACAGCACAATATTGAATAGATAGAAACATTATAAACTAAGAAAATATTATTTTGTTAATTAACCACAGCAACTGCTGTATTGCTCTCATTTCAAAAAAATGTTTAAAGCATTACTGTAAAGTTAAAAACAAAGAATATATGTTTTTGAAACAAAAATCAGTTTTTCACCTAGTTTTTCTTCCTGTCCTACGATGTAAACTAAAATATTCTAAGTATGGAGGTTTGGTGTTCTATAAAATGGGAGGTAAATAAGTACAAATAATTTGATAGTGGAAAATAGTGTGTATACCATATAAGTGGATCTCATTTTGTCCTCTTTCTAAAAGCATTGTCATAAATGAAGCACAAATTTCAGTGTCTACTATGTTTTGAACTACCCTGAGCTATGTCTGCTGTGTTTACATGAATCACACCAATTATAGTCAAGTAGGGCAGAGGGGATCAATCGTGTGACCTGTCATGTAAAGAACTGAACGTCTGAGAAAGGGAATAATGGCCATCCTAAAAACAATGTGAAATTCTCCTCATGAAATAATTTTAGAAAATAGTGAGAAAAAAAACCTCAAATAGTGTAGCATCACATCGTCCTCAAATACTGATACAAATATTTGCACTTATTCATCTCCCACCATGTAACAAATTAATTAGACCATAAAATTTATGGCTCTAGATATGAAAACAAATAAAAATAATATCCCAATTTTAACGAATTTTTATAAATAGCACTTCAAGTGATGAACAGTTTTGTTGTTTTCCACAAAAATTGTTTACATGGCTTAGAAAATTTTAGTTTACATCAGTTCATATAAATAAATTGGTAATTAAATGCAGATAAATATGCATAAACAATAATAGTAACACATGGAAATAATAATAAATAATATGTAGCTTGTAACGAACAGCTTGAGCAAGTGCTGCAGATCACAAACAGAAGAATGGGCTTGCAAATAGTGAGATCTGGCATATAGCCGCTTCCAATTCCATTTCCATTTTGCGACCTTCTGATAGGAATGCTACCTTGTGATTGGTTCAGGAAGTTTTTGAGCTTGTATACAGATATAGAGAGCATGACATCACACACTAGTCTCGATCAGCTGACTAAGGTTAAGCAGTGAATGCAGGACATGCTTTAGTTCAGGATTTTTTCCTATACTTCATTTAAACTTAAAATTTATCACAGAAAACAAGAACATTGTCTATTATTGTGCAGCTTATAGCTGCAAGGAAGCATTCCGAAAAGGATCTATATTTGTTTTCATTAGTACATATGTACAAGCTTTAAAAGACCTCCTTAGAAAAGTAATCATGATACATTTTTTGTCAAAGTTAAAGTATAAAATTTATTCAATCTATTTACATTAACAAAAAGGCATCATTACAATTTTGCAGTCATACTACAGCTGTATGCAGATTGAAAGACAAAAGTTGAAACAAAAAGAGTGAGAATCTAGAAAAATATGCTTGGTTAGATTGCTTTATGTTGTTCATATACAGATTAAATCATAGTATTCTTTTACTTGCATTTCAGTCTAAATACATGAGACATAAAACTTGAAAAACATGTTACTCTAAAAACTACTGATTCCCCTCCACCTTTCTTCTTCAGAAAATTGCTGACGTCAACATAAACATTAGACTTTTGAGAGCAAAATATGACACAAATTTGTTTTGGTCATTTTGCTCTTTGAAATTAATGAGGATATCAAATGAAACAGCATGAGACTCAGAACCCCATTCTATGTTTTGGGTGTTAAATTTCATTTATAAAGATTGTAGATTTGTTCAAATGCATTTACAACATTTTTCCCAAGTAAATTATGACATTTATATATGTTTTTGTATTTGATTAATGAATATAGTTGCATTAAGTGCTTCATATATTATTATTATTATTATTATTATTAGTAGTAGTAGTAGTAGTTGTAGTATTCTTTAAAATTTGTAACAATTTACTAAATTGTGATGCTCTGTAATTCTTACCAAAGCTTTTTTACTTAGATAAATCTTAAGTTTGGGAGGTTATTTAGTGCAACTAGTTCAACTTGCGCATTTAGAAAAAAACTCTGATGTGTTCCATTCACATGGCTTTCTCTAGCTAATCTGTAACAGATTATCCTTACAAAAACTGATCCTTCTCTCCACTTCATGCTAATCAAGATAAGCAGAAGATAGAAAATATGGACTTATTAGTTATTTTCTCGTGAAAAGAAGAGAAATAAGGGAATACATTAAGCTGAAGTGATAGTCAAATCTTTTAAAATCTGTTGGTATGTGATTGAAATTCATTTCGTTGCATGGCCAGGAGTTGACAAATTCCCGTATCAGAAAAATTGAAGTATTTTAAAACTGAAACCAATAATAATGAATATCTCCATGAAAGAAAAAAAATGTATATGACATAAATTGTGTGTTTCAATGAGATCTTCACTATTTGTGTTGTAAGTTTTTGTCCATCGCTTACGGTTTAACAGTTATGCAAAAGTCATCGAATGAAGAGGCCTTCAGAGACTGTTAGAAAATTATAGATATACATTTTGTTTTGCCATGTAAATATCTTTAATATATATTATTTTAATCAAAATCATTAGAGCAGTTTTTGAGTTATGTTCACAGACACACAAACACACACACATACATGGATGTTTTATCTGGATACAGGGGAATCTAAAATGTGGAATTTGGTGAAATCTCCGTGGAATGCAACTGTACATTATACATACGTGCTAGAGAAAGTAAATCACTAAACTTATCAGAAGTGGAATGATATATCTTGAAAAAGTGTTATACAGGGTGGGCTATTTAACTTGAGACTAGAATATCTCCAAAACTAAGTATTGTAGAAAGAAACATTGCGAATAAAATTTGCTTGATATAATGGGGGAAAGTAAATGCCATTTGTTGTATTTTAATTGGAGAAGGTTTGGATGGTAATTGAGGGTCAAGGTATGGTTTTTAAATGGGAACCTGCATTTTTTCTTTATTCCTCATCAAAAAATAAACAACCTTTGTTTAAACCATTTTTTTGTACAGGGTTCTTTTATTGGTGTAGACAATTAAACAGGTATAAATAGGAGAGAATGAGGCCTGTCAGTTTCAACTGGGGGGAATAGCTTGCGGCAGTTGAGTCAGTGTCAATGGGAAATTTGGATGCGGAGTAGCAGCCACTGTCACAGACAGCATAGAAAGGAAACCATATGGCAAATTGTGAAAACAATGAAGAAACATATTTATTAGAAAACATTTGCAATCATTGAAACAAAGTGTAAATTTATTGCAGTAATAAAGAAATTGTTAGAATAATTACAGCAAAACAGCCAAATGATAATAAAAGAAAACAATATAACAGTAGAGAATAGATGATATCTATATATATATAGATATCATGTTTTAATAGTATGCAATTCACATTATTCAGAGTTTTTCATCAGAAATTTCTCACTTATGCACAAATTAGATATCATCTACTCTCTACTGTTATATTCTTTTCTTTCATTATCATTTGGCTGATGTTTTGCTGTAATTATTATAACAAAAACTGTATTACTGCAATAAACAACACTTTGTTTGTTTCACTGGATTGCAAATATCTTTTCAAATGTGATTCTTCATTGTTTTCACAATTCTGCCATGTGGTTTCCTTTCTATGCTGTCTGTGACAGCGGCTGCTACTGCACATCCGAATTTCCCATTGAAACTGAGCAATTGCTACAAGCTATTCCCTCCAGTTGATACTGACTCTCTCCTTTTTATACCTGTCAATGGCATGGCAAGAAACTTCCAGAAGCAATCTCAGGTGTCACAAACTCATACAGGTGCAACAATGGCAGCTTCAATCATCTGCTGCACATGTCCACTCACGCTATAGCAACATTCCACTATGACTTCTGAAGCAAGCACTCACACACGTGCAACGATTTTGGTTCCAAGATATGGTTGCACTCTTCCCTCCTCAGGGCTGCCGTTCCAACCAGCACTGTCATAACGAGCTAGACGATCTAGGTATATTAGTTTTCCCAAATTGTGGTTCAAACATATTTTAATTTTCTTTGAGTTATTTGATTCGTACACTAGAGATCTGTCATGCTACTATGCTCTGCTGTCTGCTGGTATAGTCTAAAAATATGTTGTCTTGCTCAGTTGAGTTCAAGTCACCATGAAGGAATGCTGATGTGATTTTTATTAATTAACCCAGAAAACAACGTGATTTGCAGTGTATTAAAACTGCCTTTCTTTCATGGCATAAAGAAGATAAAAACAACCTGTTAAATATTTGTCCTCAAAAAATAAGGGAAAATTTAAATATTTTGTTCTTTATCACAAGGACTTGCTTGTTAGCTATGAAGGGAGACAAATGTATCACAAATGCATGCACAGCAGAAGAAAACGGGTATCGACACAAACATAGAATTAGATGTGCTTTTAATGCAAACAAAATAAATACAGAGCAGAGCAATGATGGAGAGAGAAGAATTACTGGCATATCTTTGTGATATGCACTTTACTAGTAATCAGAGGTGTGGAAATGAATCCTGGGCCTAAATGCTGGAAACTATTACCAAAGATATAATGGAAATAAAAATATGGAAAATAGAATCGACAAGAAATTTGGCAATAAGTTTGAAGAAATTAAAATGGAGTTAGAAAAATTTGAAGGCGAGGTAAAGGAGGAGATAAAGGAATGCAAAGGAAGATAGATACAATTGGAAAATATGGAGGAAGAAAATAGAAAGCCAAATTTGATAACCTTTAGGATTGAAGAGAGAGAGAATAGACGAACCTGCTGGATTTAGAGAACCTATTTCAAAGAAACTTAAATTAAATATGGTTGGATGGGAGATAACTTTATTTCAGAATTGGAAGAAAGGGACTGAGACCAAGACCAATAATTGTGAAAAGACAACAATGAAATTTAAATGGGGAGTGTTGAGAAACAACAAGCAGCTAAAAGGCACAAAATATTATTGAACAGGATAGCAATAATGGAAATGAAGAAAGCAAGAGAAGCAGGGAAAAAAGCCTTCACAAAAGGAGTTTATCTATACATTGAGGGAGTGAAGCAGGAACTTTGTCAGCATTATACACGAACACAGGAGATTCAGGTTACACTTGCAGCTCAATCTAGAAGAAATGGGCATTCAGCAGATTTCAAGACATACGTCACCAAGGTCAAAGCTAATGTCACCGTCACCGTCACCGTCAGCTCAGCTGTGGAGGGAGGAGGGAAGTACGTCATCAGTGACATCACAGAAATGGCTGTAATCTGATACACAGCTCATTGAGGTAGGCTACAGCTGGACTGGATGTATGGAACCAAGAGGGTTTAAGTGTAATTTCAACGCCAGTGGGAAGTATTTTGGAAGTGAAAGATTGTGTGTGTACCAGAAGGCAGGCAAATTTAGAGAAATTTGCATTTCATAGGAAAGGCTCGGAATAGGGTTAATATTAATGAGCTGGAATGTGGAGGGACTATTACAGAAAGTGCATAGTGCAGAAATACAAGTGCTAAGATATGGGATAGTAAGGGTAGTGGAGACATGTTAGAAAGCAGAATGAAGATAGGCATACCAGGGTTTAATTTCTATCGTATTACTGGTGAAAAAGACTAGATCAGAGGTAGAGTTTCAGGTAGTCTGTTTTGTGAGAGCTATGGAATAAGTTATGACTTTTATTAAGTGGCATTCACCAAATTAGTGTCCATGTTTGTATTGCTGTTGTGAATAATCCCCCCACCAAATATATTTAGAAAAGTAAGTTGGGGCATCAAGTTGAAAAGTAAATATGGCAAAGTGGAAATAATAATTACAGGTAGCCCAAATGCAAAAATTGTGGAGCAGCAAGTCAAGGTGAGCAACCTAACTGATGATTGTGATAAGGAGTTTGAAATAGAGAATAGGTACAGTAAAGATAGGGTTATCCACAATGAAGAGAAAACTTATACATTATAGATTTTTGGGAAGAACATAATCTTATGATCTGTATTGGTTCGAAGGATTCAGATTTAGAAGAGGAATACACATTTGAAATAAGAATGGTCAAAATGTGGTGGACTATATAATGGGCTCAGTAGATATTGAGAGTTAGATTTTGAACTTTGAGGTTATAATACAGTAACATTAAGTTACCATTTCCCACTGGCAATTAGGGAAATTAAGCAGGGTGAGAAGGAAGTGCACAAAGGGCTGTGTTGAGTTGTAGAAGTATATAAATGGAGGGAAGATAAGCAAGAAATATGAGGTTATAATACAGTAACATCAAGTTACCATTTCCCACTAGCAATTGGGGAAAATAAGCAGGGTGAGAAGGAAGTGCAGAAAGGGCTGTGTTGAGTTGTAGAAGTATATAAATGGAGGGAAGATAAGCAAGAAATATTTTATAAGGAATTAAGCTCAGAAAATGGGAAAATATTACAAGTGAGAGTAGAAAATGTATTAAATTCTGGTAAAATTGAAGAAGTGGAGTCATTAGAATACATTGTGAAAAGGGTAGGAGGAGGAATGAAAGCTGAGGCTTATAAAGATAATAAAAGGAAATGGTTCAATTAAGATTGCCAAATGAAGAAAAATAAAGTTATATAATAGTTGAGAAACTGGTAGTAGTCAGAGGAAAAAGAGGAGAGGGCAAATTTCTTGATCTCTAGATGGGCTTATAGGTGTCTCATTGAAGATAAGAAGCAGGAATGGAGTATACGAATAAGTAGGACATTAGACAAAGCAGCAAAAAATCATGATACAAAGAAAATATGGTCACTAGTAAAAAGTTTATTCAGAAGTGGGGGAGAGAAGATGATATAAACCCAGATAAATGAAGCGCACAGGTCAGGATAACTTGGTAGAAGTTAAACATACTGTTTGGGGGACAGCAAGTGTTAAATGAATTAGGTAGGGTAAATACTGATGAATTTTGTGAGCAGGTTAAGAGGCTAAACGCCAACAAAGCAGCAGATGGCATTCCAGGTGAATGTTAGAAGGCATGGTTGTTAGATGAAACTTGGAGAAAAATAGTAATAAAACTGTTCAATAAAATATTTGAGACAAGAGAGATTCCCAAGAGTTGGAGAATAAGCATGATAGTGCCATTGTATAAGGACAAGGGTGATAGAAACAACCAAGGGAACTACAGGGGAATAAGTCTTCTTTCTATTTTAGGTAAGATTTTTATGGGCATTCTAGCTAAGAGATTGCAAAACTGGGTTGAGAAGGAGTTATCTGAGTTTAAGTATGTTTTAGAGTATGAAGAAGAGCAGCAGATATCATTTTTATAGTTCACAAATTGTGGACAGTTATTTAAGCAACAAAAGGGGGAGAGTATACACGGTAGTTTTTGATTTGGAGAAGGCATTTGATACCATAAATAGAGAAGCTTTATGGGTAAAATTAAAAAGCAAAGGAGTAAGTCATACATTTATAGCAATACGTAAAATATATCAGGAGAATGATTTCAGTATAAAACTGGTAACTGAATGCCTACAGAGTAAGGCAGGGGTGAGGGAGGGCTGTAAAATTAGTCCATTGCTATTTAACCTTTATATTGATGATATTCTAGAGGTGATTCAGAGGTATAATGTACAATCACCAGCAATCAATAATTAAAATTCCAGGGTTACTGTTTGTAGATGACCTGGTAGTTGGGTCCATATCGTGTGGAGAGTTGAGGAAGGCAATCGAGGCAGTAAATAATTTTTGTGGAAAATGGGGGCTGAAAGTATGAAAAGAAAACCAAGATCATGGTTTTCAAAAAGGGGTACAGACTATGTAAGGACAAGAAATGGCAGATTAATGGAAGAGCAATAGAGGTTTTAAGGAGATTTGAATATCTGGGGATTAGTTCCAATGGAAGCTGGAGAGAGCAAAAAAAAGATGTGTACAGCAAAAGGAAAAATGGTCATGAGTATTATAGGATCATGTATGAGAAGTCTGCCAGACATTAATGTTAAATGGCTTGAAAGAATTTGTACGGCTGTAGTGGAAAACAAAATACTATATGGACAGAGATATGGGAAATAGATAGAGGAGAGAGATTGATAAAATTAATAAATATTTTTGTAAATGTATATTAGGCTATGAATAGCATCACCAAATGGGGCACCGCAGCCAAAAATGGGGAGGCATTCCATCAAGTCCAAAATTATCACAAGGACTATGGAATATCTGTACAGAATTTCCAATCTAGAAGATAGGGATATCATTAAAGAATGCTTCAGAATTCAGGAAAAAAGTAAATGGCAATGATTATGGTCAGTAAAAATGCAGGAAATTATGGAGAAAATAGGTATGGGAAGTTTATGTTACCTGCAGAATATAACGAATGAGACTTTTGAAGAGTAGTATGATCAAGGCTAGAGGATATTAATAGACAAGACATTTTTAGCAAATAAGAGAGAAAATATCCTTGATATATAGAGGAATAAAAACAGTCTAGAGAGGGAAAAGTACATAGAGATATGCAACTAGGGAGACAAAGATTTACATGGGCAACAACAGGAGTTAAAAACTTGGAAGGCATAAGACATGATGAAGATGTAAAACAATGTCCAATGTGGGGAGAAATGACAAAGATTTTCACTGTATACTATAATGTAATCAAACAAAGATATGGAGGGATCAAATTTAGCAATGAAAATGGGATAAATTGAATGGGGAAATAGTAATCAGAAGGGTTCTGTTTGGAAAAGGAGAGAAAAATATAAAAGATATAGGTAACTTTTTGGGTAAGGTCAGAGAGAAATGGATAAGAATATGCAATAAGAAGATGGAAGAGGAAAGAGATTAGAAAATAAAAAAAAAAAAGGGGGTAAGAATGGTTATATGATATAGGGCAAGGCACTATATATAATTGTGGTGTTAAGGTGTATGTGGACCAAGGTAAAAATAAAAATAGTAAGTCTAAGAAAGGTAAAAAAAACCTGTAAAAATATATGTACAGTTAATATAGTTAATGAAGACATTCTACATTCTAATTATGATGAGTTTTTAAACTGTGAAAATGATTTACACAATATGTTCATACTCAGAAGTGGGTAGCCCATCACTCGCTACCAAATGATGTGGTCTGGGTAGTTCAGGGTTAGGTGTTGGCCTTCTGAACTCAAGATGGCAGGTTCAAACTTGATCAAACCGATTGTTTTTAAGTATGCTTAAAAGCAACAGCCCCATGTCAGTGGATTTACTTGCATGTTAAAGAATCCCTGCAGGACGAAATTCCAACACGTTGGGGGTGCTGATATGATCCTGGCAATTGGCAGTATTGTTAACAAACAAAATAATATTGACTGCCTCCGTGGTCGAGTGGTTAGTGATGACTTCTCACCCGGAGATCCCAGCTGGAATGGGGAATTATTTCTTTAGCCAGAAGAGTCTGGAAGTATGTATGTGAGAGTGAAGTGTGTGTGTTTGAGGAAACTAAAACAATTTAAATCAAACATAAAAGAACCTACAGACGAGTTGTTTCAAGTGCAAAGCCCCTGATATGACCTTAGATGTTAAAGGGGGCTATATAAATTAAACAATAAAAAAATAAATAATATCTACCAAGTGATTGAGGCAGCATGTTCGTAATCAAGGAGAGGATAGAATATCCCAACCTATGGTCATTTAGGCAGTATGTTACTCAAGGAAGTTAGCCTCTCCCAGCCAACCAAGTCATTTAGGCAGCATGTTACTCAAGGAAAGTAGCCTATCTCAGCTTAGGAAGTGACTGAAACAACATGCTCATACTAGGAGTAGCCTACCAAGTTAGTTAGGCAGCATGTCCATACTCAAGGAGGGTAGCCAATTCCAGCCTACCAAGTCATTTAGGCAGTATGATCATATCTAAGGAAGGTCAAGTGAGTGTTATTTATGGACACTCTTTTAACTACTGTGATTCTCAGCATCCCATTTTATATGGGGTGTGAAAGACTGCTTAATTTTGCTCAGAGATCTCTGGATCAGGCTTGATGTTCTTTTGCGTGCTATAAATCTACAACACAGGACTAATGGCTTTACTTCCCTTCCAAAGGAAGCTATTATAAGGATTTTACATCAGAAAAAAATCCATCACTCTATGCCAGGTTTGAAACCATGACCTTGGGAACCCATCTATAGGAAGGTAGCCTATCCCAGCCTATCAAATTTCTGAGCCAGTATGTTCATGCTTAAGAACCTGAAATAATCTAAGTATAATTCCACTCTTTATAAAATTTGCCTGTGCACCTTTTCATGATTACCTTCGGGTGCCAAGTCAAGCCCACCAAGTCATTTAGGCAGCATTTTCAACTCAGGGAAGGTAGCATCAGTGACAGCCAGCCTAAGGGGCATGTGCCCTCCCATCAGATTTAGACCTACAAACATTTCAGAAAATAAGCTTTCCATAACGTCAGGTAACTTGGTATAATTTATAATTAATTTTTCTACAAATTTAAGCCTATTGTAAAGTCTTTCAGCACTGCACAGTTGTAGTGAAGCAGGCTGTCTGTAATATTAACCAGCTGTTTTCTTGAGCTCAAAGGATTTTGAGGCCATCCTCTGCACAAGTGCAGAAGAACTCAATACTTTTTAGACGTAGTTAGTCTGTTGGTGCAGGGTATGGAAGCTGAGAGGGAAAACTTATCTTCAAGCACTAGGGGCTGTGCATGCGCAAAGAGAAACTAGACAACATGTAAAAATTAAAGTTTGAGTCAAATCCCTGACAAATATATTTAGCCAAAAACCTTTTCACACATCGGATTAGATAATAAAAACAAACATACAGTTACAGTGTCTTCTCTGTTACTTGAAAATAAATTTGACATCTAAACCTCCTGAATAAAATATATAAAATTTAATAAATATAGCAGAAGACAGCATACATCACCGCAATGTGTAACAGTGTGGCCAATTCATGTGTTTTATAAATCTAGAAATGAAGCAGATCCACAATTTTTAATATTTCTACTTTTTAAAATCTGTTAGTAGTAGTATTAGTAATAGTAGTAGTAGTAGTATTGATTAATGTTTCCTTTCTAACATTTTAAATCTCAAGTTTCATATGAGAACAGAAAAGAGCCAATTGACCAATAATCGAGTAGGTATTGAAATTATGCAAGCTGCATAGCGCTAAGCCTGCCATGGCAATTGCTAGTAAGAAAATTGGCTAGAGTGATAAGTGAAGGAAAATCAGTTCTGAGAGTTACACAAAACGACCTAAAAGGTGAAAGTGTCTTGAATGCATTTCATAATTTAAAATGAAACCTAATCCAAATGTGCTGGTGAATAATTTGGTAAAATAAACTGCAGAGTATACCTTTATCAGTTGCTGGTGTGAACATTTTTGCAATGCATTGAAATAAACTGACAGTCTCAAAACTCGCCTTAAGTATAAAAACTCCTAAACAGGAGTTATGTAAATTATACAATTGACCATACAGAAAAGAAAGTGCTTCTGACAATAGTGATCATGATTTACCTTACTTTCAATATTTTTACAGTTTGTTGAGAGAAATGGGAGTTTTCTGTATGACAACAAACCATGTGAATATTGTAATTGACATTTAAGCTATTGAGATTGGTGACATGATAAAAATATGAAAGTGTCAACTCAAGCTCAAGTTGCTGAAAGTTTGGTGCTTAATTTTCTGACTTCAATTGGCGAGTTATCAAAGTATTTTCTTAAACAAATGATCAAAGCATGAACTTCATCTCATATAGAAAGGCTAGTGTATTTATTCACAAATTAGCATTGCATATTTAGCACTGATAGATTTTAGTATCTGCTCAGTTTAGAAATCTTTAAATTGTGGCTCATCAAAAAATTTGGTCACGAGCCACCACTGGATAGCCTAACTCAGCTTCCCAAGTTGTTTAGGTAACATACTTGCCTCTGGTTTCCAAGATCATAGGTTCAAACCCAATGGAGAATGATTGTATTTTTTCGGGTGTAAAAATTCTTAGCATGGCTTCCTTTGGAAGGGAAGTAAAGCATTTGGTCCTATGTCATAGAGTTATGGCACATAAAAGAACCTCAAGCCTGATGAAGAGACCTCTGAGCAAAATTAAGTGGTCTTTCATGCCCAATATAGAATGGGACGCTAAGAACTGCAGCAGTTAAAGAGCATCTATAAATAAAACTCAGTTTAATTTAATACTCAATGAGAGTAGCTTATTGCAGCCTATTAAGTCATTTAAGCAGCATATTGACGTTCAAGGAGAGGAGCCCACTGCTAGGCTATGTAGCATGTTAATACTTAAGAAGGGGTGCCTATCCCCAGCCTAGCAACTGGCTGAGGCAGCATGTTAATCCTCTAGGAGGGCAACCTATCTCAATCTTTTACTGGCCTACCAAGATAGTGTAGCATCATTTTGATTCCCCTTAGATGACTTCCTACCTTAGTTTGCACTAGCCTATATACCCCTGCCGTTGAATCCTTGCACTTGACAGTTCGGGTGGTTTTGTGTAAGGTTGGCTATGCTGCTTTTGTGGCAGAGTAACTAGTTAACAACAGCTGATTACAAATGTCTCTATCATGTGTAAAGACAAATATAAACATGTAGCACAGTAAATTAATTTCAATGAGTAATGAAACTAATTTGTTTCATTGATGTTAATTGAAAATGACAGTGATACTATCAAGTATGTAGCATAAATTATGCAATTATGACAATATAGAACAAATTAATGCAAAAAGCTGGTTACAATGAGAGAAAAGTATAATAAAGTGATTTTCACTGGTGTAGAATTTTAATGGCTCAATTCCATCCAGCCTCCGTCAACATCCTCAGAAGCATCATCTTCATTGTCATCACTGAGACATATCATTAGTGGTTCACATTCACTGATGATTCTGTCTAATTCCTGTGCTTTTTGTATTATTTTGTGCACATGATTCACTTTCTTCTTCCATGAAGCCGCGTCCATCCTCACCACGCCTTCCTGCAAAAGTCCATCCACCTCTATAATTGTGAAAGTCTTGCTATGTTCTCTCATGTACAAACAAACACCAACAACAAATATAAATAACAATAAATAATATGTAGCTTGCACAGAACACATCAATGCATGTGTTGAAGTTCACAAACTGAGCACATGGTTGAAAATAGCCAGCCAGATATTGTCTGACCTACCGACCGGAATGCTGCTTTGTGACTGGTTCAGAAAGTCAAATGGGTAAAGCTTTTCATCTGTTTTTGGAGACTGTACCAACTTAACTCCCAACTGTCAAGTGCAAGGATTTAGTATATTTATGGTTGTATTATGTTATTTTTTCAAGAAAATTAGAAAATGCTGCTTATCATACTTCTTTGCTCTGCAAATTCTCTCTCTTTGACTTTTTTGTTGTTGAGAAGTGGATGAATGATTTCAAACATTATAACATTTTATACTCAAAAGAGTGTCACTTTAATTAGTTCATGCAAATAAAATTACATAGTTGTCACTGTGGTGTAACAAAATAATCAATGCAATTTTACAATACATTTTGCATGTATGTGCAAGCTCTTTAATTGAAAAGAAAGTGAATATTTTGCATTGTTATATCAGGGCATTTGAACAATAAAAGTCTCTAGGACCGATTTAGTATTTGAAATATAAAATACAGATGAACAAACGTTACATTTTGTAAAATATTAATAAATATGTTAATGAGAATTTTAAATAAGAAAATTGTTCCATACATTTAAACCTGTATGTTACCATACGGATGTATTACAAAGAGCCCGTAAGAGCTCTTCCCTTCCAGAAGCTTTTCACAGCAACCTATAAGAACTCTTAGTTATAATAAATTGATATTGCATTATTTTCTGTGTAATTGCTTTAATGCTATAAAAATGAGCATTGCCAACATTTCAGATATCTTTGTTTAACTCTTATAAATAGCTTCTTTAATTTTCAAGAAGCAGGATAAAACTTTTTAAATATTTGAAAATAAAATTACTGAAAATGTAAACATGAATACAGAGAGCATAAGTTAGTGGCTGTTCACAAAAATCTCATTAATTGGCTAGATTTTTGTTTGTGGTAGGTATGTAAGTAATCTAAAATCAATTTTAGCTCTTGTATTTTTTATACAGGAAGCCTTATAACAGCACTTTTTCATAACAATTTATGAAACAATTAAAGCCCCAGTTATGAGTTTAACTTGCAATGTAAACTACAAACTATTTCTTTTCCCCCTCTTTTGGCATACATTTTTGATTAATCTAAAATATTGCAGCAATATTATTAATCTAAATCTAAACAATTAAGAAAATCTACCTTAATATCTTTGTTGTAATTTGCAGTTTGATTCCTTCACTGCATTTGGACATGTTAATAGATAATCAGTAATGTTACCTACTATGTATTATTGTATTTTGTTTCTCATTATGCATAAAGGGTACAAAAGCTTAGTTTTTACTTAAATATTCATGATGGTGTTAAAAGTCAGTATATTTTTTCACAGATTAATAGAATAAAACAATGATTTTGCTAATACTATTTCTACATACTAAAATACTTTGTATTACACTTTTTACATTACACCAACTTGCACCATTGTAAGAAAATAACAGATCTTTCTCAGCTCACACCTCTTCTTAAATGTACTAACAAGAACTGCTAATTGATTGCTAATAAGTGAGCATGTGTTTTTTTCCAACAACTTTAATATTGACACTGTTCTATAGTATCCTTTAACTAAATTTCATTTGTGTGAAAAACTGTTAAATTCAAAGATGATACTGCTTTATCATATCTATTGTTATTAAATTTATTTTACCTGCCAATACATTTGACTACTGGAAATTGTGGATACCCTAAAACATACATTAATATGTACTTAAGCTTATAAAAATCCACAGAAACCTCTAGGAAACATGATTCCACGTTTTTATATGTTATTTACAAATACAAAGCATGGTATTAGATTACAAGTATGTAATTATCTATTTATAACTATGTTTTATGATTAAATTCATATCAGCAGAATAAATGCATAAATATTTCACAAACATAACAACAATAACAGAAGTGACACAGTACTTATTCTTTACATAGGTATGCCAATTTTACAATTAATATGAAAACATCAGTACCTTTTGTACAATTTATTGCTCCCTTTACAGCCCAGTGAGGGAATCATTCCAAGCTAAAGTAGTTGAAAAAAAATGGTCCTCACTCCATTTGGGAGACTTCATATAAAGGCTCCATTATTTTAGATATAATACCATTATTTCCTTAAAAATACAAGTACAATCTAAATAGTTTACAATTTAATTTTTATGAACATCTATACATAACATCAACACAATTGTATTCCATCCTGAAGTAATTCATAAGAAACACACTATAGTGTCTTCATACTATAATTATGGTCTAACTAACAAAATCATAGCTTTGTTTCACATATCTGTTGCACAAAGCTGTCAATATAATAAGAATATTATTACTTCTTATATGTTTCAAAATATGTATTTTTTTATTATTGTTAAATGTTAAACTCGTATCTACAATTGTAAGGTATATATATGCAAGAGTTATTCTAGATCTATTTTCTTCAAAGAAACTACAGAATTGGATTACATGTACAGCATCGATTATTTGAATACCAATCCTACCAAAACTTCAATTCCAGTTGCCAAATTAAAACAGCAGTTTGTATCTGTGCTAGCTGGGTTGATTAAAATCACCAGGATTGAGGCATGTGACCAGGAAAACATTCAAGAATGAAGTCTGTCTCAAAAGTGATGTTGAGAGGCTTGGCTGTCAAGTACTGGTAAACAATGAAGTCATTGTCCGTGCTATTGACAACCAAGACCTTTGTGACAATGAGGAAGAGGCTGTTAGTGACATCCATGCTGAAAACAGTCAACCAATGAAGGTTTTCACTGTCTTGAGCCAATTAAGTGGTTAGAACAGCAATAAAAATGGTTGCTGTACAATTTCTGTCTATAAAACTTTTCTTCTAGATTTAGCAGCCCCCCCCCCCAAAAAAAAAAGAAAGGCTGGTCTCTGAAGCTTCTCCTCCCTTCCCCCCAAATTACTTTTACTAAATGTAGGCCTACTTTAATGGTAATTTTAAAGTGTCATACTAGATTTTCTCCAAGTTATTTGTAAGACTATGATACAAAATATATTTGTTCAGTTTTGTATTTGCTTATAAGTGTTGTTTTTTGTTTTGTTTTTTTTCACATTCCTCACGTGGCACCTTGTACAATTTGTTTTCATAAACACCTCATCCCTAATTGTTTTAATCGATGCTGTATTGTATTTCCAAAAACAACAGATTTTCTATATGCTCTTTATCATTTTCCATCTTCAGTAGCATATCTCTATTAACAACTAACATCAGTCTGGATGAGTACATGATAGGTTCTTTTCTATTCTTCACTTTGGTAAGTATAAGATATTGTTATACAACTCACATTATAGACTAAATGAGTATTGCACTATATGTCACAGTAATTTTGGCTTTTAATAGCCTTCAAGTTAATAATTATTATAATGTAAGTACAATTAACTGAAGTTTACTTCATATATTGAATTATTACCTAATGAAGTAGATATAACACTTAAAGTAGATTCTTGAATAGTATCAGCCAGCACATATCTTTTATGTTATATAATATATATATATAATATACTTTTGTTTTATTTTATATACATCTTTATGGTACAGAGAAGCGCATAACCACTCTCAGGATAATTTAATATGAAATATATTATGAACTTGTAGAAATGACACTGTTTTTCAGAGATTATCAATGGCTGTAATGACAATTTCTGAAAATATATTGTGTAAATGATATAGTTTTATCACAATCAGTTGTAGTTAAGTAGATATATTACAGTCCAATTTGGAATTACTATGTTCATCAAATATAATAAAAATATAATGTATTGTATATATATTTTAAGGTTTTCAGATATAGATATTGTAAACTACATTGTACACTGTACATCTCTCTTTCTTTCTATATGCATTCAGATACCACTCAAAGCTTTTTATGTATCTCTGCTAATCTAATTCCCTATAATGAATATGTAAACAAAACATATCTATACACAAGAATATACATTTTCTGCACTGCAGGTGATTCAGTGATATGAATGTTTTAAATTCAAATACTTTACACTCAGAAACATTTTATTTTTAGTACTGACAAATATCTATAAAACAATATACAGTGCTTTAATTTTAAATTCTACTGTTAAATATCTGTTATAATGGTGCTTTTTTTTTTTTTTTAATAGGTGAGTAAATACTTCATTTCCTATCATATCTTACTCATGAAATTAATATATAATGTTATTAATGGCAAAGCTAATATCACTTGATGTACAACAAAATAAAAATTATCAAAGTTCTGTTGAAAACAGCTATTGAGTTTTAACTTTCAGTAACTTAAAGAAAAATATTATTTTATTTCACCATTTAGAATAAATCCCCTTAATAGATGAAGTGAATTTACTAAAATCAAAATTTGCATTTCATATCTTTGGATAATTGTAAAAAGACTGTTTTTTGTTTAAAGACATTAAAACAGTTGTAAACCAGGACTCTAAAGCTCTGTCCAAGTTTTAAGACCATATTAAAATTTAACAACACAAGATTTTCTTTGATACTATACTGGAACATTGTTAATTATTTATCGACTATAAAGACCACATTTGTTTACAGCAATTAAAGCACTAGGCTTCTAATTTATTTTCCTAAAAGTAAAATTACAAGTTGTGATACCCATATTATTAGCAGAACAATGATTTTAAATCTTTATAGCAGTGAAAGGTGTGAGCTGAAGTACAATGTAAAAACTCTAGAATAGCATTTTTTTGAAGTATAGTTTTTTTACATTTTAACATTTCTTCTTTTTCTTTGAATGATGTATAAGTAGTGAAGGTAAACTTCAGCAGTTCCTTGTACCTGAAAGAAAAAACAGCTCTTTTATTATGTGTTTTAATAATAATGCAGTAATATTATAGCAAAGAGCTTTTATTGTAGGTTGTACTACCAATATTTTCACAATTCTATCCCATATTGTACATTGTATGCCAATTTTTGTTATTTTCCACAGCAATTACTTATAGTTGGGAGAGAAGACCCCTGCCCCCTGTAGCTTAACCTCCTTTAACTTGGTTGGTCATATCGAATAATGAATGAAATCAATGAAATGATGCTAAATGATCTCACTGCCAATGGAGCTTAAAATTACTTTACATTCATCTTCTCAGGATAAGGGAAAACCCCCAAAAAAACCTACCAAACATTCTACTGAGGCAGGCAGAGGGAGCATTGATTTCCACCCAGAAGTTTGGTATAAAGTTTTCACTGAAAATATATGTTTTGTGGTTACCTAATTTCAAAATAAATAAATTAGTAAAGGTCCATATTTGTGATTTGTGTGTGTGTGTGTGTGTGTGTCTGCACGTGGTGTGCGTGCATGTACTTTGCATAATTTAGACCTTTGTAACTTAATGTCTCACTTGGCAGCCCCAAGCATCATGGCAACTACCTTGCAAGGAGCCAAATTGTGGCCCTGATGCTTAAGCAAACAGACATGACAGAATGTTAAGGTGCACGATCAGACAGGTGTTCACCCAAACAGTAATGAGGAAAATATTATTTAGCCTAAAATTCTTATAATAAATATGTATTTAAACATAAAGTGAACTTAACAAGCTTTTAAAACTAAACAAATATTAAATATTTTAAACATTTAAACAAAAACAATTATTCTATTATAATAATATTTAAAAAATTGCTTTTTACCTCAAAATTGAAAAAAAAAAAAAAAAAAAAAAAAAGTTTGATACATCTGGATGTAAATTATATTTTATTCCACCAAATCAAAAATAACATATAGAGATTTTCGATTATAACACAAATTGAATTCAAAGCTTATTGTTTGTAATTAAAAAAAAAGTTATTTAATCTGATCATACCTGTAGCATTTTAAACACAAAATTGTTGAAAGAAAGGTGTAAATGCAAACATTTTATTTTCCAAATTCAAAATAAATTTGATATTTTTAACATAACACAAGCAAGTGTAAGTGTTGCACTGAAAATACAACTTTTCAGTTCCTCTTATGCCAACCCAAATCTTTTATTTGAATGTATTTCATCTCTTTGAAATAGATACTTGGCACCTGTTGGATTCTACCAGTTTAGTTACGTCAGGAAAATTGGTTTGTATGGTTTGAATGTGTAAAATAGTTTCCAAACTGGATCCGATATACTTGATTTTTTTTTTTATTTATTATTTTATTATTATTATTATTATTATTATTATTATTATTATTATTATTATTATTATTATTATAGATTTAAACTAATTCACACACTTAGTTTCTAAATAGGTGTTAGAACACGTTTCAAGAAACATTTCCCATCTAGGTCAACAGTTGAAGTTGGAAATAAATAGTTCTTGAAACTTAAAACTAATGGTGTGTGAATTAGCTCATATTCACAATTGGTAAAATAACCTGAGATAAGTGAGTTTGCAGCTGGCCTTATTTAATTCTTTTGTTAACTTGCCACACTTATTGTGCCTTACAATTGCGTTGATATTAGATTGTCACAAAACTATATCTGACTTGCCACATGTGCTCAGTTTTATGCCCAGGAATTCTAAAATATTTATAATGAGTGAATTGCTTGTTAAACAAGGTAAAAATAAAGTGCATATCTGAAAACTGATTTTTTTCGTTTAATACACATTTTGAAATGTGTATTAAACTATGTGACCTACCAGATTAAAGGATGTTAAGCTAATAATATAAACAAAAACTAAACAAAAATTTGTTTTTAAAAATTGAATTTTATAATCACATAAGACTATTTCTTAATTCCATACCAACAGTTATTCTAACTTCAAATCCCAAAATAACTCCATGGCATGACAGCTCACAAGGAACCTTGGCCTACCACCCGGCCGCTGTGTCCCCCAGACGTCATGGATGGGGTGCAGTATTGGAGGGTGAGACATGGTCAGCACCTCGAATCCCTCCTGGCCAGTTAATACGGTCCTCATGACCTGGAGCCACTACTCTTCCATCAAGTAGCTCCTCAATTGGCCCCCCCAGGGACCTCACGATGCTGAGTACACCCCGGTCCAGCAGGGGAAAAATCCCCACGCCGGTACTGTGAATCGAACCCTGCTTGGCAAGCAGCTGTGCTACATCCCGCTCAGGAGACAACCTGCTTCAAATCCCATACCCCATTTAATACCATAATACTTATAACATACCCTCACCTACTAATTCCACATTCTCCACTATAACTTACCCATCTTAAAATGAATCCAAAACCTCAGCCAACCAGCAATTGCTAAAGATGCATGAAGTGTAAGCAGCCAGCCAGTGTATACCAAAAGTAAAAACAATGTGTATATATCCAAAATTTTATTTGTTTAGCGATTGTGCAGGAAATTAGAAGGAATGATGTTTAAATGTCTGAATCAACTTGCAGCACACTGTTTGGAAGAAGTATAAAAGGAGGTGAATCTGATCAAAATTTCCATATAACTTAATATTTTTAAATTAATGTTTTTGTTAAAAGAGGCAAAATAAGGAATTATATTTTATATTTGACAATGATGATACTGAATATCATTATCCGATTTCAACAGTGGCATATTTATTTAACAGTTTATTGAACGGTGTCACTCACATACTGTGGGTGGGTTTCATTCAATGTCATTTTAAGCCTTTAATATGGGTGAATGCAGTCTCAACTGTAAGTTTGAAAAAATATTTTCATAAATTATTCAGAAACTACAAACAGTAATACAAAAACTGTACATTTATATTGCTTATTTCTGTAGTAGGACACTTAAATTTCTCAGCAAATTTTATAACTATGGATCAATATTTGATTTTCCTTGGTTTCTTTGATTACAAAAAAATAAAAACAGTTGAACAAATATGCTTTCATAATTTGATTCAGTCCATTACTTAATGTCATTAATCATACCATCTATGTTTTTGAATAGGTATTTTTCTCTTCTTTGAGTTTCACATTCTATTTTTCAAACTATATCTCACTTTTCTCTACTTCTAAAATATCTTCAATCTCGGGAAAAATGATTATGTGCCAAGTTACCACTTTCTTTTTTAGTTAAAAACAAAAACTTCAAATAAATTCCTAACTTGACACAGACTATGTGAGAAATTAGTTTCATCATAATAATGTTAGATGTAGGGATTCCTTTCAGTGATGTTTTCAAATTAGAGAAATCTGATATGTTCCATTCACATGACTTTCTCTACATCTGTGCAACAAATTATTGTTAGAAAGCATGCTTCTATTTACTTCATGCTAATTGAGAAAAAAAAGATAGCAGAAATAGTGTTATTACTTGTTTCCTTGTAAGTAGAATCAAAATTAGGGAGTACCATAGATTGCGGTGATAGTCAAAAGCTGGTTGCTATGTGACAAGTTCTTTTGTTTGTATGGACAGGTGTTGACAAATTCCTATATGAGAGAAAAGTATACATTTTTTAAAGCTGAAACCAAAAACAAGGAATATCTAAAAAAAAAAAAAAAGAAAAAAAATCTACTCCACGGAAAAAGTATATAACATAAATTGTGTGTTTTAACATGCTCTACATTTTTTGTGTGGTAAGTTTTTGTCCATCTCTTATGGTTTATCAATTATGCAAATTTCCATAAAATTCATCCAGAATAAAGTAGTCTTCAGAGGCTATTCCCAGAAAATTCCAGATATGCATTTTATATGTCAGGTAAATATCTTTAATATACAATATTTTAATCAAAATCGTTAAGAGCCATTCTTGAGAAAATTCAAATTTTCAAAAACGTTTCTATGTAAAGGATAGTTTGGGATGGGGGTATTTTCTTGAAAATCTTTGTGTCGCGTTATAGAAGATACCAAACTTAAATGCCAAGTTTGGTATTTAAAGGTCTTTTCGTTTTTGAGCTATGCTGCACGCACACACACAAACACACACACACACACACACACACATGGACATTTTTCTAAAAATTCTTTTTTTGGGTTCAGGGGGTCCTAAAACATGTATTTTTGGTGAAATCTTGGCATCAAATTTTTGGATAAAACAATACTTCATCTATACACTATGAACATATTACGTATAGAGAAAGTAAAAATATTCATGCATTGTAACATGTGTAATACTGCTCTGACCCTCTTTTATATTTTCACCCAATCTGACACTTAATTCCTTGTTCCTTCCCAGGAACCAATATAATCGATCCTTGCTGAATCTGTTATCAGTGAATCAGGAAATCTTTCTTTTATTTCTGCTACCCTATTAGATAACTTCAACTGCATTTCTAATATCCCAACTTCTTAGCAGGAAACTCCATTTCAGATACATTGATAACTCTTAAAACATAGTTTTTTCCTCTACTTTAGCAGTTTGTCTTCCCAATTTGAGTTTCTGTTGTTTATGAGGGTTATTCCAAAAATTTTGAGAATAGATGCAATAGAACATTAAAAGTTAAGATTGATCATTACGTCTTTTCAAATATTCTGTATTGCATTCTATATATTCTCTCATCCTAAATTCCAATTTTCTTTGGAGAGAGTGCAAATGCATTCTTAATAAGCAGCTGCTGCAGCTTCAGGTGCCTTAAATAGTTGATCTTGAGTTTTTTTCTTTCATTTTGGGGAATAAAAAACTCGCTTGGGGTCAGATCTGGACTGTATGGGGATGGGACAAATTTCTGACTCCTGAAGAAATGGATTGTGTCTTGTGCAGTATGGGCAAAGGCACTGTCATAGTGCAATGCAGACCAGTCGTAGAATGCTTTTTTCTCAGTCCATTAAACTTTTGTGGCTAACATTTTGTATGTACCATGGGGCAGTGACAGTTTTTTGTCCCTCAAGCGGAATCATCACAATATGGTCACTTGCTGAGAAGAAGGAACAGATCATCATCTAGCCAACAGTTCTCATTAACTTCATTCTTGTTGGGGGATTTTCTGGGAAAATCCAGACCAATGACTGTTGTTTGGTTTCTGCATCATACTGGTAAATCCAGCTTTTCTCACCTGTTACAGCATTAAATGTGATTTGAATATTCCTCCAGTGAATTTGTCAACAATTTCCTGGCACCATTGCACACATGCTTGTTTCTGCTCATTTGTGAGATGGTAGGGGATCCAGTGACTGCAGAGATCCTTACATCAAGTATCACTGCTGCCAATCCAATATTTAGGGCTTTTTGAATTTGACCATGTGTGTAATGATGATCTTCCTGCATCATCTGCTCTGCTTTCACCATATTTTCATCTATTGTTGCTACAACAGCCATCCTGCTCCTTCTTCAAGGGAATCCCTTCCTCTTCTAAACCCTTCTGATAAATGGTGAATTGCAAAGGACAAAGATCCCAAATGCACAATACAGTCTTTCAAGGGATTCTCCCTCCCCTAAACTGACTAAAGTCATAGAAAGTCATAGCACAGAAATGCTGTCACTTGAGGTCCATCTGAGTATATGCCATAGCAATACCTGCAATACATTCACATGTGATGCTGACAATGCATATTGTTGGAGCTCACCCAGACTTGCACATGTGACTATCTGAATTTCAATTTGAAGTTAGAAAGAACTGATTTGGTTTACCACAGCTCCTTGTTGTCCATTCTCAAAACTTTTGGAGTGACAATGCATTTTGGATACTTAATTTTCCTGAATTGACATTTACTACATTGACTATTTACACAGAATTGTACTGACATCTATCTACTGCCAGGCCAACTTTTTATTTTCTCTATATGAACTATGTACTAGTGTATAGAGAAAGTATTGCATTGTACCCAAAAATTTGATACCGAGATTTCACCGGAAATATATGTTTTGAGACTCCCTGAATCAAAAAAAAAGCATTTTTAGAAAAATGTCTGTGTGTGTGTCTATGGGCAGCATAGCTCAAAAATGAAAAGACCATTAAAGCCCAAACTTGGTATTTAAGTTTGGTATCTTCCAAGGATGCGACACAAAGATCCCCCCCCCCCACCCCAAAGTACCCTTTACATGGAAAAAATTTTGAAAATTTTGATTTTCTTAAAAATGGCTTTGACGATTTTGATTAAAATATCGTATAGTAAAGATATTTACCTGACAAATAAAATGTATATTTTGAATTTTCTGGGAATAGCCCCTGAAGACTACTTTATTTTGGATGAATTTTACGGAATTGTGTGTAACTGCTAAACCCTAAGAGATGGGGAAAAACTTACTACACAGAAAATGTAGCTCACAATAAAATATGCAATTTATTTCATATACTTTTTTTCGTGGATTTGATCATTTTTAAGATATTCCTGGTTTTTCGTTTTAGCTTTGAAAAACTTATACTTTTCTCATACAGGAATTTCTTAACTCCTGTCCATACAAACAAAGAGGCTTCAGTTACATAGCAACCAGCTTTTGGCTATCATTTTAACCTATGGAACTCCCTCATTTCGCTTCTAGTTACAAGGAAGCAAGTAATAAGACTATTTCTGCTAATTAGCATGAAGTAAATAGAAGCATATGCTTTTTAACTACAATTTGTTGCAGAGGTGTAGAGAAAGTCATGTGAATGGAACACATCAGATTTTTTTTTGTACTTCCCCATGCTGGTTGGATACACCATACAACATAACTAACAATTTTTAATATTAGACAAGCTACCATTAATACAAAATGCATTTTAATAATTATAGTTACTGATATTAGTGTGATAAATATAAATGAAATTAAATATATATTGAAACATACCTTGTTATCCAACAGCAATGAAATGTACAACAGAATAAACCTTACTTCCACCACTATGATATACTTCTTAGTAAGGTCAGTCAAATTTATGTCCAGTCTCATATTCTTAGAGCAGTTTATTTTGCATACTTTCATAGTCTACTATGAAATTCTAAAAACAGTATTAAGGTCTTCAGGATGCAAAAGAAAGTCATAAGAATTATGGCTAATGTCTCAAATAAAACTAGCTGTAAACCATATTTTAAAAATGTTTAAATTTTACCATTACCATGCATGTTTATCTATGAAACACTAAATTATACAAAAGAAAACTTAAAATCCTTCAAAACAAATGCTGAAGTTCACACACCTAGCATCAGAGCAAAGAAAAATGTATTTGTAAATTCACATAGAACCAAACTGTATGAAAATAGCTTCACATATGCTGGTCTAATTTATACAACAAACTACCCCAATATATAAAGAACATTGAATCACAGCTAAAATAGTGAGGGGTGAATCGAGTAAAATTAATCAAAGGCGCTTCCTCCCCCCCCAAAAAAAAAATTGCCCAAAATTCAAACTTTTAAGAACAATTGAAAACATTGGTCCCATTAACAATACTTTTAGTTTATTTTTATACTCATAGATTCAAACAAAAAATTATTTAAATTCTTAATGGACAATAGCTTTTATAGTGCAGATGAATTTATACATCAGGAACTGGTGTAAATTGTACAATTTGTTAAATCTTATATTTCTGGTATTTTAATCTTTATGAATTTTGATATAATTTTGTTTTTTCTTGTATCTTGAATTGAAACGTCCTATAACATGTACCATGTTTCTATGGATGAAATAAATACAATACAATAAATTGTTGTATTCTAAATGTATTTTTGTTCCGAACATGCAATACAGTAATTAAATATAAATAATATTTTTGATTAATTGCTACTTTCATGTAAAAGCAGAGACAATTGAAACTGCTTGCCCATACCAGATTCACCTGATTTTATGATACACGAAACTCTCAGTTTCATTGTTTATATACCCAAGGTCGCTGGTTCAAACCCGGCAGAGGATGATGGATTTTTCCGGGCATAAAAATTCTTAGCATGGCTTCCTTTGGAAGGGAAGTAAAGTTGTTATCATAGATTTACAGCACATAAAATAACTTCAAACCTGATAACAAGGTCTCTGAGCAAAACTGAGCAGTCTTTCACACCCAATATAGAATGGAACACTGAGAACCACAGTATTAAATAGCAACCATAAAACTCCATTTCAGTTTTTCATTGTTTATGCATAACTGGCAAGTAATGGATGAGCTACAAATGGAATGGAATCTGCTAATCAAGACAGAGAAAGCCAACTTAAATTTGAAACTACATCAAGGTAGACATAAAAATAAGTATGTACTAAATTAATTTATTATTAACTCAATGTGATCAAATATTTTCATTGCCCAGTTTGAAAAAGTAGGATTCTTACAAATTGTGTAACATCAGTTGTTGTCCTACCTTATCTTCAGACATCATCAGCAGCCACTGCATTCGAAGTTAAGCGCACCTGAATTGAATCCATCTGAACACCATTCATTACACTGGCAGCTACCTGCTGATCCCTCCATGGAGTTGTCAGAAACTTCAGTCTCTATAGTAAAAATATATAATGGAGGAAAAATTTTAAAAGCTCAAATTTACAATGCCATATTATCTCCAGTTAGACTTTATCTTAATTGAAAAATTTACAATAATAAATTTGATTAGTATATTTTGTGTTGAATATTTTACATAAATTTGCATTAATTTCATGCTAAGTTTTGGACAGAATTAATGACTGAAAATTTACAGATAACTAAGTGACATTAATGTTAAAATGCCTTATTTCTAAATTCAAGCCTTTTATTTTGAATCAATATCATGAATAAAATCAAATATCCCATATCAGACTTCACCAACATACAACATACTGCAACATACAAGTTCTGACTTTTTTTTTTTTTTTTTATAATTGCCCTTCTGCCTGTTATAACTAAGTTATATGTAGCGAAAAATCTCTCACATATATCAGCATTTGATATTTCTAGCCAAGCATTGAATGCCGTTTTCAGAGAAAATGTAACACTTGCCTTTTGCTTTCAGTGCCAAGGGTGATGTAACCACCTAATTTGTTACCATAACCACCAAGACTTAACTATTCAAAGTTCTTTATAACAAATATGTAAACAGAAATAATACAACTATAACTACATAATTTTAAATCATTTTGTTGGTTATTTAACTCAGAATGCAATGTTAAATTAAAGTTTAATTTTTAACTTTAAATAAATGCACATTTTTCTATGAAAATAAGAAAAATAAATATTTCTCACTTATTGCCAAAAAATTATTATTCTCAAACATTTGTGAAAAAATAAGCCAATACAAAGTTTCAGTATTGTGTCACAAGTTTTCAAAGCATTTTTTTTTTTATTCAACAACTTTATTTATCATTAAAAACAAAATCTTACCTTTGGCTATCTCTCATATTTAAACTTGCCTCAACACAATGAGAGTATTTGCACTTGATTACTGCCTCAAGCTCAGTTATGTGTAAAAATGCAGTGCATTGTAACTGTGTCATGAATTTTTCATAAATGGTTTGAAACTGTTGCTTTGTGGTAGAAGCTCTGGGTACCTGAGTTCAAACATTGTATGGGGAGAAATTTAATGGCACAAAAATTATGTTGAATGCTTTCCATGCCTTAATCAGTAAAACAAATTGAAATAACATCTAAATTAAGAGCTACAGTTAATAATGTTTGCAGGTTTCAAGATGGAATTCATACAGTAAAAAAGCTAACCACTTCATGGAAAAAGAAGAAGAGAGAAGTGTGCAGTTTCTTTGAAAATTAATTACCAAGGATGTTGCAACAGTGATCAATCAAGTTCCTGAATTTCAGCCACTCTACTTTGTACAGATTCGTTTAGGAAATGTAAAATTTGACACATCCAAAGCAGTAAAGCTACATATGCTGCTTTCCTCTGAAGTTGGTGCTGCTGTTCAGAAGGTAGTGATATGTTTGCACAAATTTTTGATGTCACACTAATATGACATTAGATACCAATGTGATGTCAAACTACAATACACGTCTAAATACAGATTAGGTTAAGTATCACTGAGTCTACATTCAGGATCATTGAGGAGGTAGTCAGAATGAACAATTCAATTCCACAGCCGGAAAACATGGATCTCCAGGTTTTATATACCATTGCTCTTACCACTGAGCTACCATGACAACATGCCAACTTAACATAGAATTCCCCAATTGACTTGCATGTTGTCATGGTTGTTCTGTAGTAAGAGCAACCAGACAGAGATCCATGGTTCAAATCCTAGCTATAGCATTGAATTTTTCATTCTGATTCTACCTTTCCAGTTCTTGTCCTACACACAGCTTGTGTGGAAAAAACAATTAAATATCATGATTGACCTAATAATTCAGGATCATTTTTTTTATGTTCTTCCGTCCTTTAACATTCATAATTTTGTGGATGCACAAACTTATTCATTTCGGTCTGTATCACAAGAAAAAGATTATCATCTACAAGAAATGTTGAAAGATAAGGTTTGTGCAAACAGTCTATAAATCAGATGAGAATACTGGGTATAGAGTATTAGACTCTCCAATATTTTGGCTGCAGAAATTAGTCAAAGATTCCAAAATATATTCACAAAATACTTTTGAAGCAGAAAATGATTGGAGCATAATAACACACCTTCATGTGTTTATTTATTAATGTATTCTTATTTGCATGTTGTGGAGTGTAAAGATGCTGGACCTGTCCTATAATACATGTATAGAACCATTGAGGGATGCTACAGGATTTATGGCAATACTTTAAAAATGTTTTATTTACTACTGCTACAACTACTTTGTTGAAAACGGAATGGCTGTTCTGTGGGTATACCTATTAGCTGTGATTTTCTGTATAGAAGCATTTCACTATTAGAATATTAGTTTTCCTTAAAGCTGTTTATCTCTCAAGTCTTCCAATAACAACAGTTTCAGTCATTTTATTTGGTGGTTGATATAATGCAGAGTGAGAGCACAGTTTCACATTAAATGACCTGTCATAAATCTATCAAATTGACTTACCCACATTAGTTGGGGATACTGGGATACTAGTTAAGATATTATTATTATTAATTTATTAAAGTACTAAGGGTATACATAGAACTGACATTAACCCTAGTTAGTTGGACATTCCATAACTATTTCACTATACCCTTTTTTTGTTTTTTTTTTAAAATATTACTATCATTTGTCATCTAAGTTCTGATATAGGTACCATGTTTTTCAACTGACCATTTCCATTTCCTCTGTATCTTCCACAAATACTCTAATTTAGGTATCTGCTTCTGATCTTCAAAATCTTCTTAAGTACAATTTCTTTGTTCTTCAATAACCATTTCTTATCTATTAGACTTCTCTCCAATCTTTTGTGGCATTACATTGAAATGTAAGTGAATTTCACCTGCCTTGTTCCTACAGATGGGGCACATTCCTGGATTAATCTCTCCCTTAATTCTGCTTAGTTTCCATACACCCAATCTAAACCAAGCAAACTCCTCTCTTTAATGTTCATTAGAAATTAAAATGTACTTCTCCTTCTGTGGGTCATCTTTTAGTATTTTGTGCAATGACAATGAACTTTTATCCCTACAGATTGGCCTACTTATATTTCCTATTCTCGATTACAGTTCCCTCCTAAAACCAATTCCAAATTATCCTATTTTGATCCAAATATTTCCTAACCCATTTTTAATTACATGTTCCCTGATTTTCTTCAGCCACCCATTAGATATAGTACCTAAACTTTCCTCTTGATATATCAAGCATATTTTCACTAATTCTGCATCAGCTTACTCTCGGACTCGACATAAATGTTTCAGAACTTTCTCCAATTAGCCCTCTCACACTTATCTTTCCTTACTCTAATAAAGCTACTACATTTAGTGTTAGTGGGAACATAATTAATTTACAGGAACTTCTTAATTCTAAATCCATATTATACCAACCCTCATCTATTCTCCAAATTTCCCCCATTGAGAGTTCAGGAAATTATCACATAGGTCTACTGATAACTGAATGAGGCAGCACTACTTCCTTTTCTAAAGAACATCTGCCATGATTCATTAAACTATGAAGATGATCTACCCCATGACCCAAGCGAGTTAGTGAACTTCAAACTCTGAGCCCCTCCACCTCCTGCTGCCTACAAGCTTGTGTTATGTTTATAATATATGTTTATAATTTCACTATCAAGGGAAGGGAAATATTTTTGTGTCCAAGAAAACAGTACTTAATTTTTGCAAAATATTTGAAGTTGAAGTTTGAATACAGTATCACACAACATTTGCAACTACTTAAATTACAGAATTATACTACAATTAAATATTTTAATAAAGAAAGTTGGGAACTCTTAAATCACTGCCTTGTGATTTGCAATAAATGTAATGGCAATCTTAGGATCCACATGTATTTGCGAGCAAACTTTTTCCAAATTAAAAGCAATATTGTAATAGGATAGTCATGGTTAGCTGTGGTTGGGCATCCCTGATCTACACTATAGATTGTATACTAAAGAGTTGAATTGCTTCTTTCATCTATCCCTATTATGTATCACTGATCATTCCACTAGCCTAAGTCTCTTTGTGCATTCCACAATCATTATGAGAAAAATGAGATTTGTTAATCGTTGTATGAAACAAGTAACCTACCTGATAAAAAGTACCATGTGTGGTGAGTAACTTGTAGATGGCCACAGCTGGAATCATAATTACACTGGAGCCTGCTATGATCCAACCCAGAACATTAGCCCATCCTGGGTACACATAGTCTTCATAAGTCAGTGGCTCATATCCCACCAAACCATACACAATTATGAACTGCAGAAAGAAATATTAAATACAGATAATTATTAATGAACAGCAAATGGGGGGGGGGAATTATGTTTTCAAGATTAATAAGTTTGAACAACTACATTAGAAAGATTCTGTTGGTATGATATCTTGGGTTAAACTTTTGAAGGTAAAACTGTCATGGAATGTATATATTAGTAAGATCGAAACTTAGTTATGTCCAACACTAATTGTTTGCATAATATATCAAAGATTATATTGGCTGCAGCTGCCAAGATAGTCTATTTTGCATTAATTTACCCAACAATTACATATGGTATGGAACTATGGGGATCAACCTCCAAATCATAAATCAATAGGATCTTTATATTACAAAGCAAGCTCTCATATACATTGTAAAAGAGTTCCAAGGTAGAGTATGAACATTATAGGTGGATATCTATTTTATCAGCTTTTTACTTTCTCTACACATATTATGTACATAGTGTACAGAGAAGGTATTGCACTCCACCCAAAAATTTGATTCCGATTTCACCGGAAATATATATTTTAGGGTCCCCTTTATCCAAAAAAAGCATTTTCAGAAAAAGGTACTGTGTATGTGTCTGTCCGTGTGTCTGTGAGCACGATAACTCAAAAACAAAAAGTCTGTAAAATACCAAACTGGTTTAGTATCTTCCAGGGATGCGAAACGAAGATTTTGAGGAAAGACCCCCCCACACTCAACTACCCTTTACATGGAACTTTTTTTGAAAATTTTTATTTTCTGAAAAATGGCTAGTGAGTTTGATTAAAATATCATATATTAAAGATATTTACACAACAAATAAAATGTATATCTTGAATTTTCTGGGAATAGCCTCTGAAGACTACTTTATTCTGGATGAATTTTACGGAATTTTGCATAACAGCTAAACCGAGAGATGGACAAAAACTTATCACACAAAAAATGTAGAGCATGTTAAAACACACACTTTCTGTCATATACATTTTTTTCATGGAGTTAATCACTTTTGAGATATTCCTTGTTTTTGGTTTCAGCTTTAAAAAATGTATACTTTTCTCATACAGGAATCTGTCAACTCCTGCCCATACAAACAAAGGAACTTCAGTCACATAGCAACCATCTTTTGACTATCACTATAACCTATAGTACTCCCTTATTTCGCTTCTACTTACAAGGAAGCAAGTAATAAAACTATTTCTGCTAATTTTTTGTCAATTAGCATGAAGTAAATAGAAGCATAAGCTTTTTAACAATAATTTGTTATAGAGATGTAGAGAAAGTCATGTGAATGGAACTACATTACTTTTTCTAAAGTAATTGAAAAGGTGGTGTACAATTGAGTGTTATCATTTCTTAATAAATATAATATTACATCAAAAGTCCAGAATGGATTTCAGCAAGAGAAATCAACAAACCCTGCATTAAAGAGCATTATTGAAGAGGTGCTTAAAAATCTAGATATTGGAAAACAGTGCATGGGAATATTTCTTGACTAATCAAAGGCTTTTGACTTGGTTGATCATCAAGACATATTATTACATAAGCTGTATAATTATGGTATAAGAGGAATTCCATTGAAATGGTTTGAATCATGTAATAGAAATAGAAAGCAACTAAGTGAAATTCAGTACCTAAGTAAAAAGCTGTTTTAAGGAGACTAAAGCAGCTTGTTCTAATGTAGAAAGTATTAAATATGGAATTTCTCTGGATATTGGGTCCCTTATTGTTTATACTTTATATTAATGACTTGGCTGAAAACAACTACATTGATACTAAATTTACTCTTTTTTGCTAATGATACAATGTTCTAGTTTCTGGTAGTAATAAACAAGAACTTGAAACTAACATTGACGGGATAATAGATTGCAAGTTAACAAAACTGTAAGTTTTCCTAATGTTTGTCTTATCTCTTACAGTTTACCAGTTATGCAAAATTCATTCAGAATGAAGAGGTCTTCAGAGACTATTCCCAGAAAATTCATGATATACATTTTATTTGTCATGTAAATATCTTTGATATACAGTATTTTAATCAAAATTATTATATTAAAAAACTTTTCCATGTAAAAGGTAGTTTGGGGTGGGGGAATTTTCTTGAAAAATCATCATGTGCATTCTTAAATACTAAATTTTGTATATAACAGTCTTTGCATTTTTTTAGCTATGCTGTCCATACATACACACCTTTTTCTAAAAATTGTTTTTTGGATTTGAGGGACCTCAAAACACATACTTCTGGTGAAATCTTGACATTCAAATTTTGGGTGAAATGCAATACTTTCTCTCTATCTGCATACTCTACGTAGGGAAAGTAAAACTAAGCGGGATTATCTCTTTCAGTTTTTCCAAGCAGTAAACACAGACACTATATTGAATTTTGATTCAGATGCTTCTTGGTTTGCCTGTGATATCCACTTTACTTCATAAATACAACTTCATCTGTAGTTGTACCATGCAACAGCATTGAGATAAGCTGCTTAAGAAATCTAGAAAAGGACTTTTCCGAGATTTCAAAGTTTGGTCTTATAAAATTATTTAACACTACATGAGATGTCCCATTTCAAAATTAAGTATTATAGAACAATTGCAAGCTGATGAGCAGTAATCAAACTAATTCAGATTCTAAAATGGCAAAAACTGGAGTTCTTTGGAGAGCATGCCAAATACCTTTTAAGAGCTCTTTTTCTAAGACATACTTTTTATTCATGATGATGTGTTTAAACAAATATTGATATCAACTAAAGCCCATCCTTAGTAATGATAATAGCGTCAGATTTGCTTTACATGGTAATAACTAAATATCTTTGCGTTCAGTTAAAATTCTCCCAAATGAACTGAATAAAAAGCATATATTGGGAAGAGTTTAACAAAATTTTTATTTTAAATGTCTTAATTGTCATGAAATAAGCTTACTGTTAAGAAAAAGTCTAAGAAGAGAGAGCTGTCATTTGAAAGGCCAGGATAGAGCCTGCTGCTGAGGAAAATATATCATAATATAAAGGTGGCAACATTCCAATAGAAGAAAACAAGTGCATTTTCAATAATTGTAAGCTAATATCAACAATAGATATACTGTGTTATTAAGTTAGTCCTTACATGGAATACTAAATCATTCATATTTTAGCCTACGTTGGAATTTCAGTTATATAAGTGATTTGACTTTAAAAGCCTTATGAGGAAAAAGAGCTGCAATGCTCTGAAATTGAGTAATTAAAACTTAAAAGAAACAATACCCATATGAATCGAGCAGAAGGAAGTGCATTAGTACTTGTTATACAGCTCTACTTCACTGCATTGGCATTGCAGAATTCTGGTTTCCATTTCCATACTTTTTAAATGAAGCTGGAGGTTAATTTCTTTTATATAAGCATCTTTTGTCTTCTCTCATGGCTATTTGAAGTTAGAGTTTTCTTTGTTAGTTTAAATTGCACTGAATGTCATTTTTTATGTATTTTTATTCTGAGCCCTTTAAGTCACAATTTCTTGGCCTGTGTTTATAAGGTTATTGAAATATCACTGGAAAACAAAGAAAAACATACAAGTAGATGAGTAAACTCTAGTTGTATATACTTTTCAAACATACAAACACCACAAAACACCCACCCAAACAAATATATAATGTGTAAACCCAAATCGTATGCCAGTGTTGTGCTATGGCAGTTGCCTCATGTGAACATACATTGCGTGCAGTCGTGCTGCTCTAAGTGTGTATACAGTCTTATATGCAACCTTATCTTAGAAAAGATGTTAGAAGTATCCTCCTTCCTGAGTTATACAGCCATTGCATCTGGTAACCACATTCTACTTGTTACGAGTGAGTTCTGCAGCGTAATATTTCTGATTTCATGTTATGTTTTCTTTCAGTTCCTTTGATGTGTGCAGATTTGTTGGATATACTTTTCCTGTATAACCTAACACTTCCAGCATCTTTTATAAGGTAAAATTGCATATAAGATTTTTATATATACACTTAGAACAGCACACATACATTTGGCATAACATACAAGGCAACTGCCATAGCACAGAGCACAAACACCATATGTACAGTCTGGGTTTACATAGAAGAGCCTATATAGTGTTCATACTTGCCATTAGAAATGCTGGAGCAAGGAATCGCCAGCAAACTCTCCAATAGATTCCTGGAGAAAATCCAATCATATCCCTGATATCATCACAAAATCTCTGAGTACCTGCAATATAAATCATTAAAGTTTCATAAATATTCATAATGAGTGCATGCATTCATAAAGATAACCCAATTTTCCGTGATTCAAACACAGTAGTGGTCTCAAATAATTTACTTGCATGAAAAAGCTTTTCTGAATGGCACGTATTCAAGGAAAACTTCAAAGCTTAATGCAAATGTACTTCAAAATAATTGCTTTGTGAGAGTGACATGAAATTCTAGGACTAAATGAAAGTACTTAAGACCTTGGTTTCCACAAAACTGCAGGTCCCTTGTGGGGGTCAAGGTATGGGAAATGAATTCCAAAGGTTCTAGGCTCTACCTGCATCAGCTGATCATAATCACATGAATCAATAAGTAGTGTAAAAATTATTTTTTTAAGTAATTATTTCCAATATAATTGAAAAAGAAACTAACAGGCAGAAAACTAATGAAATGAAAATTTACTGCAATTTAATATGCTAACAAACTAGAAACATAGAATATGTAAAGAAGAGATAACCAAAATGACCACAGATTTGTGGAGCTTATATTCAAAACAAGAAAAGTCTTCATTGCTGATTTCATCGAAAGTGAAAAAATTTAAAATAACCCTCATATTAATACTATAATTTCCATATTTTGTGGTTATGACATGTCAGGCACATTTTTATTGTTCTTAACTACATTTTGTTTAAATAATATTGTCTTAATTTATTGTAAAAAAAATACATTTGGACTTGTTAAGTTTGATTGACACATTAATTTTTTTTTTCATTTAACTTATATGGTCATAATTTGAAGCAACTGTTGCTCATTGAATTATAGGGTTCTTAATTTTTTTTCCCTGCATTATACAATTAAAAACACACACATTCTCTCCCACAGTCATACTTTCAAACTCTACTGGGGCTAGGGAACAGTGAGAAGCCAGTACACTGACCACTCAATCACAAAGGTGTCTCAGATGCACTTGCTCAGTATTGATGATTGAAACAGGCGCAGATATGTTCAGTTTTGATTGTACATAAATATCTATGATAGCTGTATAAGTAAGTTTAAATTGCAATTTCTTGACACCCATCTACATATGAATTTCTGCACAATAATCAAAATTGCCCACTTAGGTAGTGTGGTGGTAAGTGTCTGTCCCTCATTCAACAGGTCCTGAGTTTGAATTTGGTTTGGATGAGTTACCTGGATGAGTTTTTTTTTTCAGGGGCTTTCTCTTATCTTAATGAGACAAATGTCAAGTATTTCAAGTATGTAGGCTTCATTTCACCCGTTTCATTTGTTCTTCATATGATCTACCAGGTTAAAGGATATTAAGTTAGTAAAATATATAAATAAAAATTATAAAGATGAATATATGAAATAAAAATTCTGATGTGTTCCATTCACATGTCTTTCTCTACATCTCTGTAACAAATTATTGTTAAAAAGCTTATGCTTTTATTTACTTCATGCTAATCGAGAAAAAATTAGCAGAAATAGTCTTATTACTTGAAACCTTGTAAGTAGAAGTGAAATAAACAAGTATCATAGGTTAAAGTGATAGTCAAAAACTGGTTGCTATGTGACTGAAGTTCTTTTGTTTCTATGGACATGAATTGACAAATTCCTGTATGAGAAAAGTAAGTTTTTCAAAATGATCAACTCCATGAAAAAAATATGTATAACATAAAGTGTGTTTTAACGTGCTCTACATTTTTTGTGTGGTAAGTTTTTGTCCATCTCTTACGGTTTAGCAGTTATGCAAAATTCCGTAAAATTCATCCAGAATAAAGTAGTCTTCAGAGGCTATTCCTAGAAAATTCAAGATATACATTTTATTTGTCAGGTAAATATCTTTAATGTACGATATTTTAATCAAAATCGTTAAGAGCCATTTTTAAGAAAATCAAAAATTTTGAAAAAAGTTCCATGTAAAGGGTGGTTGGGGGGATTTTTTTGAAAATCTTTGTGTCACATCCTTGGATGATACGAAACTTAAATACCAAGTTTGGTATTCAACAGTCTTTTTATTTTTGACCTATGCTGTCCACATCCACACACACACACACACACACAGACCTTTTTGTAAAAAATTAATTTTTTTATTCAGGGGGTCCTAAAACATGTATTTCTGGTGAAATCTCGGTATTGAATTTTTGGGTGGATTACAATACTTCCTCTATACACTATGTACACAGTGCATGTAGAGAAAGTAAAAATCAATAAAATATACAAGGTGTAACATTTGTATAAGCAGTAGCTGCATAGACAATAACATAAAAAAATTATCTTATTTCAAAACATTGCACAGATTATTACCCAGTATTTCATTTCTCCAATCTACCCAAGCAATTTGTGTACAATATTGAGTTATTCTGTCCTACAAATGATCTAATATCCTTCTATATTTGGTTTATGTTTTAGATTGTAAAGAGAGATTATTGAAAAAAAAAATTCCATTTATTTCTTTTTACTAATAGTAAGGTTCTTTTCTATTCGCTGCTTCATTTTTTAGAAGAATATTATTTTCCAAGTTTCTATTTTTGAAAAAAAACCTTGATGGCAGTTTTTCATTTTTCTATTACCCTTTCACAACCTAACAAGATTTTCTCAAGATTTTATTATGCTTCTTGTAAAAAGTAGGATGGAATTTATTTAATTAGTCTTGTAATTGTTTTCCATAATTTCAAAATGTATTCTTCTCAGAAACATCCACTAACCTAATTACAGTTTATAATACACAGAATAGTTGTCTAGTAATTCAAAGAGTCAAAATATTAATCTCACTTGATGCGAGTTGCCTGTGCACAATTTTCTTTGGTGATTTTAGGTTTTCTTAATAGGATAAATGTTAGGAATCCCCCAGGTCTTTGATCCCAGAGCAGAATGACACATTAGCCATCGTGCCATTACTTGTATATATGAATCTAGAATGTTATACATGGAGTTCTTTCATCTCTCCCTCTCCCCCTTTCAACCTCTCTCTCTCCAAAAGATAATCCTTTGTAGTTGTATTATTTATATATATAAATAAAAAAATATATATACATATTTTTTAGTTTAGTTTACCAATAAAAGGTTCTGTATGAGATTCTTGAAACTTTAAGCTACCATTTCATTAATGCTGTAAGAAATCACAAGTGTGCATTCCTCAATATTGAACACTATTCTGTATATAAAGCTTTATTCCAATCAACTGACCTCAAGTGAGGTTGACCAAAGTGATCCAGAAAACAGGACAAAACATTCAAATATAAATAGCGTGTATGGTAACCTTACAGCATAAGTAGAAAACAAAGCACAAGCAGCATGGTCATGTTATGAGATTAAAGATGGAAGAGATAATTATGGCACTGCAGTATTAATGTATGAAATATGTGTGCCTTATTTTAGTTCTAGCCAAGTAAAAAATGTAAATAGTGTGTTATTTATGGACGCTCTTTAACTGCTGTGGTTCTTAGCATCCCATTCTATATTAGGCATGAAAGACCACTTAATTTTACTCAGGCTTGAGCTTCTTTTACTTGCTGTAAATCAACGACACAGGAGCAACAGCTTTACTTGCCTTCCGAAGGAAACATTGCTAAGGATTTTTACGCCCGAAAAATTCAAATTTTAAAGATGCAAGGGGAATACATGAAATTCATAGTGTGTATGTGATTGTAAAACACCTTGCCCTTTCTCTCACTTCGCACCTCTTGCCAGCAACTTTTGCAAACTGGTCTTTTACTTAACAGGGGCTCTACTACATTATTCTTAATTCATTTGGCAATACATGTGATTGACATAGGATATTTCTTTTGTGGATCTATATTGTGTCCTCATAGATACTCTTTGTTGCTATTATTTGATGAAAGTTAATTGGTTAATGTTTATATTGTTTGAAAATGTTGTATATACTGTTACCATAGATCCATGATACAGCGATGGTTTCAAAGAGCACAGCAAATAACATAGAATATCCAGCAGCATATCGGTCCAGCAGATGGAAGAAATAGAAACCTCCCTAGAAAAAATAATAAAGTTATATTACATTTGGTATCTATACTAAGTGGCCCAACTTCCCCATATTCAATGTGTGCAGATATTCCTTGGTGCATTAAAAGAGTTGCAGAACTCAATTGGGCTATTGCAAGTTGTAACCCAGCAGTGGAGAACTAGCTAGACCGATAATAATGCACCATGCTGTTGTTTTACACAATACTTCAACAAAAATTTTACTTGTACAGCAGAACTGGTATCGTAGGATCTGTTCTATATCATCAGCTGCATACAACTATCAGATGTAGGTGAGTTATTTATAGTGGTCAGTTTCTTCTCCTTAACAAACTTCAGCAACAAATTTTCCTCTAGCAGGAGATCAAAGTTCGTAAGTCTGGTTTTGAATTTTTCCGTATATATTTTTTCCCCAGGTATCCAGTTCAACAGCTTTTTGTATGCATTTTAGAAGGTGACTGGTTTTTTGTAATTGTAGGATAATATTGCAGGACAAAAAGGAATCAAACTGAAAGAGCACTTTAGTCATGTAACAAATAAACGCACTGAAAAATCAGCAGTTTCAGTTCATTTCTGGTATGAACAACAAGAAATAGAACACAACATTCATCTTATAAAACATGCTGTGGTTAACACTTTGCTGTTGAAGCTGGAGAAGAAGCTGAGCACCACAAATAACTCACCTGCATCTGGTAGCCATATGTAGCTGATGATTCAGGACAGATCCTACGGTACCGGTTCTGCTGTGTAAGTAACAATTTTGATGAAGCCTTGTGTAAAACGACTTATAGTACATTACTATTAACTGAGCTTCTCAGTGTATCACTTCCAATTCATTACTATTATTAGCTAGATTGTTCCTCGGTTTACCCCTTGCAATGAGCATGAACCGCTTATGTGTGTGCTGATAAGCAACAGCACTCTTGGGTTTTAACATGAAATAGCCCCATTGAGTTTTGCAGCTCTTTTAATCCACAAAGGGATATCTGCACATATTATATACAGGACAGTTGGGTCACCTGGTATCATTGGACATATACAAAACATTATATTAAATCATGTTTTATGACAATACACAAATTGTGTGTAATGAAATCATTTTGTAATTGTTTTTGGACTTGACTCTTCTGCATAGAAAATTAATTATGGCAAAATGTTACAAGCTCTTAGTCATAAAGAATAACTCTCGAGATGAGACATAAAGGGAAACATTAGTAGGTATTACCCAGCAAGAAAGTGACCTCATTGGCTGCGAGCTTTCACAAAAATGTATTTATTTAATATGCTGTATATTCTTAATTAACTTATTCATCCATTGCATACTTGAAAGTTTCAGAGTCTTCCATTAAGAGTGTGGCAGGGAATGAAGATTTTCCTTCTGTCTCCTGCAAACAGCTGCTTTCAGCAGCTTATTTGTTTTCAAGTATTGACTGCCTAGTATATAAAGATAAGGATCTAGTGAACTGTGTTCACAATCTGGTTAACTACCTCACTATTCTCAATGTTCATGCAAAGCATATGATGTAACTTATAGCAACACATTTTTATTTGTGGGAAAAATGAAATAATATACTCTTATATAAATGTTTTCCTATTCTTGAAGAGCTCTATAAAATATCTGGCGATAAATTAATAACTTTTTCAAGTAAAACTCCACATTTCCAGCATCGTGTTCATGAAGAATGAGTACCTGTGAGCAAATAAAAGTTCAATGTTATAGCCATGATTTTTCAGTGTGATTCAACCTTTCCAGCCATGTCCTGCACAAGGCTTGAGTGAAAGAGAATTAATTACCATTAAAAATAAAAGTTACTTGTGTGAGTTATCCAACAATATGCTCAGTACTGTGTTCCCGATGATGAGAGCCACTCTATGCAATGCAGGCTCCAGCTGCTTTGTTAAGAGGGATGATAGGGGGGGGGGGGTTGTCAGCGGTGCCATAGTAGTAATATACATGAGGGTGTTATACATGAGGCGGGAATTTCTTCCCGGCCACCTAATTATTTATCAATGTTTGTTTTTTTTGTTTTTTTTTTTTTTTTTGCGATGAAAATATGTAAGTTTATTTTTATTTGTAATAATATAATTTAAGATATTTCATTTTTCTAATATCTAAAGCTGAATATATGTGCCGATTGAATCTGTGAACCTGGGGTGTTCTTTTGAGAGGAAAAAGTCGGTTTCTTGCAGGCTATTTAGGAAGGGGCCGAAGTCGCTAGGAAATGTGCCGTTATGTTGCTATTGTGTTCCAAAAGTCTCGTTCAGCGTGCGAGGTCAAGAGATCCTAGGTATTTGCCACATCCAACTAATGTTTACAAACTGCGACTTGTAAGAAATTTTGATTATGCAACCTATTTACATAAAACAAGGGATTTGTGGTGTATAAAATGCCGGCAAGGCGGATTTTACTCGTCACAGATTTGTCAATGTTAGACTTAATGGTGCACACAGAGAGATAGATGGGTATCTTCATTTAAACTGGAGCGTTATCATACTTAGAATAGATTTATAATCATATCTGAAAGTTTAACTTTCCCATGCTTATTAGAATGTGTTGAATTAGAACATCGTTTTGGTGTTATGATTTTTCACATAGTACAACTGTTTAGAACACAATAAATACGTATTCAGCCTTTTTACCATTCTGGAATTGCCCATTACACATTCCCATGTGTATCATTCTCATTTACCATTCTCAATGAAATATTACTGTCTAATGTCATGTACACAGCTAAGCAGACACAGTGGTGGAGTAGGTAAGGAAGGGGTGGTAATGTTTGTGTGTAAATGTGAGGAACCATCCTCGGCCAGAAGCGTTGAACAACAAAAACCTTCTTGTTCCTGGAGCCATAAGTCTAAGAGCTGATGATATAATTTATACATGTATTAGCTCAAGTGTATCTATACATATTAATTCTTACCTGTGAGCAAGATGCCAAACCGACGAGGAAGTACAAAGTGAAGAGACAGGCTACAAATATTTCCCGGTTTTTTCCGATGATAGCATACTCATCACTCAAAGCAGTTATTATTGCCTCTGAGCCACCAAACTGTGAACACAGGGGCATATAATGGTTTATTCTGTAGAATGCTGCTAATTAGAATTATTCCATAAGAAGAGGCTTAGGATTTGTAAATGTAGCTGCCAACTTTCTCATAGTAATACACAACCCGAAGATTGCAATTGTTACGGTCTAGAATATAACTTCCAAAATAATACATATTTATAATTTTACCTAATTTTCTGATTTTCTTATGTGTAGCAAGTGACAGCAGCTTACAGTGATTCGATTAATGTTTGCTTTTTATGCTACAATAACATTTAGCAATTCCTTTTCGTTTTTTTACATTTGAATGATATTTGGTTAGACGTAAAACGCTTCGGCCATAAAGGCACCCCAATTATAACTTCTTCCTGTACACAACTCAGTACCTCAACTCCATGTGTTTCATATTGTAACATCTTTATTAAAACTGTCTGGAAAGCGTAACTTTCCAATAATAACTGAATTTACCATGTATTAATATTTACTTGCGATGTAAGAAATATGCTACAAGTTGTTGATTTTTTTAAACACGTTTTTCGACTGCCAATCTTCCACTAAGGGAAATGATACTGACTTTGCTACTGGAACCACCGTCTACACTTGACGGTAATTCATTTCATTTTCGAGTAAATACTATCTCTATTATTCACTATCATCGTAACAATAGTATATGTTAATGAGAATTTTAGAAGAGAAAAATATTAGACTTAGTCTCGTATTTTTAAAAACCTCCTCGTTCTCCAATGATGTACATATACAACTTACTATTGTGTGGTACACGAAATATCAAAACATGTAATTATCTCATCAAAAATATAATGTTAAATCAGTGCTTACAACTGCAGTAGTGCATGTTGAAAATTTTTGTAATTGGCATGACAATTTATATACCTAAAATAATTGCTATGAGCACAATCTTGTTTGTGAAATGGCAGGCAACAATGACTGATAGTTTATTACGAAACTTTTACTGTTTTCGCCTGAGTGTTGTAAAGACTCAGAAGTGTTTTCATGTTAACTTGAATACACACTGTTCTAACAAAATGACAATAAAAGACTATCTGATGAGTTTTTATTTCGTACACAAGGCGTTGGATCTTTGAGTATGTCACATAAAGACTCAAAGCAAAACATGACCACTTCGTCTGGGAGATTCCCTTCACACACACACACACACACACGCGCGCGCGCGCGCACGCACGCACCCACCCACACAGAGAGAGAGAGGAATGATGCTCAAATGAGCCCGGGGGCTATAGAGCTTAGAGTTGCACAATATTCGTATTCTCAGGATAAGGGGAAACCCCGGAAAAAAACTTTGTCCAAACAACTCACCCTAACTGAGATTCTAACTTGATATCTCTTGAATGTCAAACATTAATATTTGCTGCATGTGAAACAAATGATATGGTATTTCCTGAGCTTTCATGTAAATGTAAGTATCCATTTTCGTTACATAATAATATGTATGACTTATTTTGAAGTTTTGTAATAAAATATGTATTTTAAACATTTAAATCACATATTTGTTTATTGTCAAATAACCTTAATAGGGTAAACGAAATATTTACTTTACCTTAGCTTAATATATCCATTACAAATACAATATTTCAAAGGATGTTGTAATATCTAGTGAAAATAGAACCATGCTGGAAATTCATTTTTGATCAAAGTGAAAACATTTACAAAATCCATTTCCCAATATTTTGTTAAACTGTCAAACTCCTGTGATAGTAAGATGCATTATGGCACATAAGAGCAATTCCCTCTTAATGCTTATTTCAAAATACCCTCTTATTTAGTATTAATAGTATAGTAATAATAAATGTTAGTACAAGAATGACCTCAGAAATAATGCACGGAGCAGCTTTTCAGTCTATTTACATTGACACTGTTCACTCATTGGCGTTTAATAGCTGCTTCGGGATTTGCGAAAGTTGTTGGATGCCGTTTATGTTTCCTTTGAGGTTTAAATCTTCGTTACGTCAGATATCCATGTAGTTTAAAGCCGTTTAACGCTGATCCAGAAGTGAATTCTTCAATTTGTGATAAATGCCAGACTTGAGGGGACTTGAATCCGGAATGTAAGCTGAGTGAGGAAATATTCTCCTTCTATAGTACAGTCTGTCAAAACAAGTCCATCAATGTGAAGTTTTGGTTGTTCGTTGAAAAGCAGGACTGAATGATTGTGATAGATTAAGGCGAAGTTTTATTTACAGTTTCTTACACAACAGCTTCTAGTAATGGTATACAGTGACTGACGTGCATCAGCATCACTTTCGCGACCAAACGCCAGTATTTACTTCAGCCAGACGCCGATGACATGTTTGAGATGAAGTTCGGCGTTTCAGTTGAACTGATCGTGCCTTTAATTAAATGTCGAAGTAACATACGTCTCATCAAGAGTAATGCTGCATTTAAGTATTGTTCTCCTTGTCGAAAGCGAGTAACAGTTCTGCAATTTCTTTTATTTATCAGACAAATTATTATGTGAAAACATCGAGTATAGTCCGTTAAAAGTGGTACATCAATTATTTACATGTATACAAAATTCAGGAGCCATCTGTTTAGACTTAGATATAAAGGAATTGCACTATGGTGAAATCCCTAGAGGATGACGATATTCCATGATATTGGTCTTCTTCACTGATACTTTTTCTTCTGGTCCAAAACGATGGATCATCGAGAAGTTAATGAGCTGCTTCTCGAAGTAATTTCGGACTCCTCGTAAGTGTAAGGCTTAGATTCGAATGAAATATTATTTATGTAAGACAATTAAGTGATCTGAATGATTTTGGTCGTGTTTTTCATCAACTCGTGTATTGCAGACTAAGCAGGTTTTGGCAACTGAGCTAAATCTGTACAGATTTGTTCAGAATTACTGTAATAGCGAGAGGATGAGCATATGTATTATTTCTGAAATTACCTTTATAAATAAATATTTAAAATCTATGAATATTATTAGAGTGGATTAACAAACACAGGAAGAGAAAAACTTACCGAGCTGTCGAGACCAAGTGTGAGCAGCATCATGAAGAAGATAAGAGCCCAAAAGATGGAACCTGGCATGGTGGCTATGGCCGCAGGATACACGATGAATACCAGGCCTGGCCCTTCAGTTGCTACATCCTTGATATCACGTCCAGAAGCCCGTGCCATGTAGCCCAGTACAGAGAAAATGACAAACCCTGCTATGAAACTCGTGAAGGAGTTGATAGCACTTGTCATCAGAGCATCTCTGAAGTGAAAAGGATTCATTTCATTTCGATGCTCAATACAATAAGACAGAGTAATGTTAGACTACTTTCTACATTGGGTTCCTTATTCAGAGTAAGTTATCTATTTCTTTCCACTCAAAAATGAAACCAGGGTTGAACGTTTCTGTTCTCAAGTATAAAAGTGGTCTGCGCTTGTTTGTGGTAGCTAGTTTTTCATAAACAGAATATATGCCTGTATTTTAGTATATTCACGAACGTTTTAGCGTGCTGAAAATAAATTGGAGACAAAATTCACCTATGCCACTTCCCTCTTCGCATCCCCATATTCCACACAGAAATAAATCAGGATGAATGAAACCTTCTCCATGTTTCACCGGCACGCATGCGTAATGTACATAGCGCAAATGTCTAATAGAATGGCACAAATCTAACAGCAGTGGTGGTGTGTCTTTGAATTAAAATTTATTTTATTGATAGACTAGTATTTCAAATAATTTTCTAAATAAACAAACAATACCAAAGGATCCGGTAACGTCTCTGGCCCGCTTTTGAGCGATCTGTGCTTATAACACTACCTTAATAAAATAAAATGCATATTATGATTGTTTATTATCATTGACGGTTATACCAAGAATGCAGTCATGTTTATTACTCTTCAAGGCACAATGAATGAAACGGCCTGTCTTACAATCGAAAAACTATAAAAGCTACTATGCTACTTTGATGAAGGACAAATATGTACTATCAATCATTTGCAGTAGGTATAAGTGCGGAAAATCGTGTTTTGCCACATCAGATTCGTCATTAATTTTCCATTGTTCATACTTAACATTAAATTAATAATTATTTTCTAATAATGTTACCTGCACTGCCAGGAGTCAGCAGGCGATTGAAGGAGATATTGCTAAAGACAGTAAAGACTTTGAGAGCATGTCTAGTCATGTGCTGTTTTATTTAAGTGAATAAAGCCAGTTTTTTTACTAAGGAGCCCATTTTGTACATTATCGTTTGAAGATTAATGCGAAAGTGAAATATATGACATCTATTCCTGACTACACATAAATATATCGCGTTAGAAACTTCAATAGGGTCATTTACACGAAAAACAAATGGGTCTGTGCTGGCCAGAGCTCAGTCGATAGAGTGTCTGCCTGCTTATGAGGGGACCAGGTTCCATTTCCGGCTTGGGGTGGAATATTTTCTTTTAGCCAAGATTGTGTCCCAACGTCCTCAGAGTCTGAAGTACTGTCTGAAAGAGAATGTGTGTGTGTGTGTGTGTGTGTGTGTGTGTGTGTGCGTGTAAAACCCAAAGAAAAGCAGAAACGCAAACCCAATGACAATAGTAAATGAGTTGACACTATTGCCAATAGGCAATATGTTCCAAAGGTGACATGGCCACTTATGGTTAAAGGGAAGGGAATAAATGGAACATTAAAAAAGGGGAGATCTGAAGATGTGAAGTCCAAAATATGTTATTCTGCGATTTGTTTGGTGGCATAGCTACTTCCCAAGTATAGTAGTACCTATATTCGAGTAGATAACTTTGGAAATAAGAAAAACAGCTGGCTCTGTGTAGTATGAAATAATACCAGAATTATTGTTAAACAAAAATTCGAATTTTTGGCAAATTTTATTAATTTGGGAGGATTTTTTTGTTGTTCCATTTTACTTAACACCCCTCACATACCACCTCTAGTGGCAACATAAAATTTGTAATTGGTTTGGAAAGAATTTGAATTAGTTGCATGATCACCTTTACTTCGCAGCCTCCAGTTGCCATGAAACGGCAGTTTCTTTAGTGTAAATGTATCATATAATTTGAAATAGGGAATCCAATTTCTAATTGTGTCTTTGACAAAGTTTGAAGAGGATATGCCCTCACAAAGAGACGACTCAGCGGTAATATGTGAAGCGCGCATTTGAGACAGTATTCATGCCATAATAAATATTAATGTTTCACTTTCTCTACACGTACTATGTACATAGTGTATAGAGAAGATATTGTATTGCATCTAAAATTCGATACTGAGATTTCACCGGAAATACATGTTTTGGGGCCTCCGCAATCCAAAAAAAGGTATTTTTGGAAAAGGTCCTTGTGTGTGTCTGTCAGTCTGTGGACAGCGTAGCTCAAAAACGAAAATACCGTTGAATACCAAACTTGGTATTTAAATTTGATATCTTCCAAGGATGCGACACGAAGATTTTCAAGAAAATCCCCCCACCCCCAACATGGAACTATTTTCGAAAATTTTTATTTTCTCAAAAATGGCTCTAACGATTTTGATTAAAATATTACATATTAAAGATATTTAGCTGACAAATAAAATTTATATTTTGAGTTTTCTGGAATAGCCTCTGAAGACTACTTTATTCTGGATGAATTTTACGGAATTTTGCACAACTACTAAACCGTATGAAATGGTCACAAATTTACCACAAGAATTTGTCAACTCCTGTCCATACAAAGGAACGTCAGTCATAGCAACCAGCTTTTGGCTATCACTTTGACCTATTCCACTCTCTTATTTCGCTTCTACTTACAAGGAAGCAAGTAATAAGACTATTTCTGCTAACTTTTTTCTCGATTAGCATGAAGTAAATAGAAGCATAAGCTTTTTAACAATAATTTGCTGCAGAATGTAGAGAAAGTCATGTGAATAGAATACATTAGATTTTTTATTGTATTAATGTTAAATGACGTATGTAATAAAAGGCGCATTAAATCTTTAACTACCGCCATATACAGAATAAAGGCGCCAGCTATATGTGGCTGAACGCATAAACAAATTAATATTTCATGAAATATTATTACATATTATGTGTTCCATTGTTCTCTACCTGTCCTGTATACAGATTATTCTTACAAAAGACTATTTGTATCTACATCGTGCTAATCGGACAAACATTAGCAAAATTGGACTTATTTCTTGCTTCCTTGTAAGTAGAAGAGAAATAAGGTAACACTTTGGCTAAAGCGATACTCAAATATTTTGAAGGCTGGTCACTCTGTGAAACGATTGAGGTTCGGTTCGCATTGCACTGTCCCATTTGAGAAAAGTTTGGTAGTTTAAAATAACAAGGAATGTCTCGAAAACGGTCCACTGTACAAGAAAAATGTACATATATGACATAAATTATGTGTTTTATTAAGATCTATTTTTTTGTGCAGTAAGTTTTGGTTAACTCTTACGGTTTAACCGTTATACAAATATTATAAAGAATTCTTCAGAGGCTATTCCCGAATGGAAATGCAGTCAAGGTCTATCAAGAACTATATAAAATTGCATCTCTTTGGGAATACTTACGAAGCAATAATACAAAGTCTCGGCGGGTGTTATTCCTTATCTATCATGAAGTTAACGGAACAACTTTCAATTATGCAAAACTTAACGATTAAAAGCATCGAAAAAGTGTCGAAGGTTTATCTCAAAGAATTAGACATATTTCGATACATATCTACTTTACTTTCTAACAAAGTAAAAAATGTCACCCCAAATATCACAAAAATAACTAAAATAAAATAATAAAATAATTAATAATTATCTTACCATTTACTACTTATGATTATTTATCATATTTACAGATTCTAAACCTATTACACTTACTTCTCCATATGTCGAAAGTATCGAGTTATCGACGTCCCGTCCTTAATAATGATGATGACGACAATAATAATAATAATAATAATAATGTAAGATCGTACAATCCCTGCTGCAAGGGCTTTATATTTTGATAGACTTGGCTGTATTGTTCTTTGACGCTTTAACCCCACGAAAATTGTCCAAATTGAGGTATATGTCAAGCTAAAGTATTAGGGTTTGATATTCAAAGAGCTGATATCGTATTGATCATTCAATAAGTAATGAACATAATTTTATTTCTCGATAGCCTTTCATTAGAAATGGACGAAAATTGAAAGAATGTATCTTACATATTTTTGTTATAACATCACGAGTTGTATTGCTTTCCGACAGATGACTAATGCAGTTTAGTTTTAAAATGGGGGCTGCTCGCGAAACACGTACGACCGCTGTGATAGAATTACTGTCTACGGAGCAGAAAAACCATTTCAAACATTCAGACACTTACAAAATGTCAATGGAGATCAAGCAATGCATAGTAGTAGTCAGTCGTTGGATTAGCAAAAGTGTCAGAGGTAGAACGAGGTTAAGCAAGACTGGATGGTACTGAACTTACATGCACAATCTGACATCTAGATGGCATAGGGCCATAGATTTGAATGGAGACTGTGTGGAGTAGCCATATATAGCCATTTATTGGGGAATAGTATGGTGCATTTGGATTTGTAACAAAACACATCTTGAGTAGTAAGAAAAAAATCACGTGCACTACTTATTTAACTCATATTAAGAGATAAGTGTTAAAGAGTCTGTTCTTAGTATGGAAATATAATATAGCAACGTTTGGTATGCGTCCTTACTTGTAAACGTTGTTGTGATATTTGTTGTAGGAAGCGTAGGCCAGAAGAACTCCAAAGCCAGGACCGAGCGAAAAGAACACCTGAGTCGCTGCATCAACCCAAACCTGTTAACAAGACACAGTCACAATATTGTTAATACAAAATAAATACAGTATAAAAAAAATTGTTAGGCTTTTCTAAAAAGGATGAAATTTCAAAAAATAAAAAATCTGGCATTTATCAATTAAACTGTTTAAATTGTGACCTTGTTTATATTGGTAAGACTAGACGTCATTTGGAAACCAGAGTAAAAGAACACTTTAGGAATATTAAATACAAACAAATTGATAAATCAGCTGTAGCAGAACATTTTTGGAAATTTAATCATGAAACAAATCCAGATGTTAAATTATTAAAACACTTAAATGGGCCCATAGATTTAATGGTTTGGGAGAAAACTCCACAATAAACTGTATATAACATAAATTGTGTGTTTTAACGTACTCTACGTTTTTATGTGGTAAGTTTTTGTCCATCGCTTACGATTTAGCAGTTATACAAAATTCCGTAAAATTCATGCAGAATAAAGTAATCTTCAGAGACTATTCCCAGAAAATTCAAGATATACATTTTATTTGGCATTTAAATATCTTAAATATAAGAGATTTTAATCAAAATCGTTAGTCATTTTTGAGAAAATGAAACTTTTCGAAAAAAATTCCATGTAAAGGGTAGTTGGAGGGTGGGGGCATTTTATTGAATATCTTTGTGTCGCATCCTTGGAAGATACCAAACTTAAATACCAAGTTTGATATTTAACGGTCTTTTCGTTTTTGAGCTATACTTTCCACAGACACACACACACACACATGGACCTTTTTCCAAAAATGCTTTTTTGGATTCAGGGAGACCAAAAACATGTATTTCCGGTGAGATTTCGGTATCGAGTATTTGGGTGCATTACAATACCTTCTATATGTAGTATGTACATAGTACGTGTAGAGAAAGTAAAAATATGCTTTGATCAATCCATTGTACTCTGCTGCCATCTAATGTTTTCTACTAGTGAGAACACATGGTAGTCTGTAAGCTGCACCTGGGTCGCTGTGGTGCAATAATTACTAAAGTTTGTGAATATATCATCTATATACCAATTTACTTCTGAGCTTTATAATTAAATATCGCCCTTTTTAAAAGCTATACAGTAAAGAGCCACTCACATAAAAATATTAACATTAACGCATGGTTCAAAACATATAACATGAACACAAAATTCGCTTTGCCATTCATAATGTCAACAAAAGTTAGTCGCCACATGTTCAAACCCGGCGGAGCGATGGATTTTTTCCGGACTTAAAACTTCTTTGGCATGGCTTCCTTTGGAAGGGAGGTAAAGCTGATGGTCGTAGGTTTATGAGACGTAAAAAAAAAACCTCAAACCTGATAAAGAGGCTTCTGAGCAAAATTAAACTATCTTTTACACCCTATATGAATGGGACCCTGAGAACCACGCTAGTTAAAGAGTGTCCATAAATAAAAAACAAAACAAAAAACGGATGTGTTCCATTCACATTACTTTCTCTACATCCCTCTAACAAGTTATGGTTAAAAAAAATTATGTTTCTATCTACTACATGCTAATCGAGATAAACATTAGCAGAAATGCTTTCTTTTAAGTAGAAGGGAAGTAATGGAATACACTAGGTTAAAACGATAGTCAAATCTTTTAAAAACTGGTTGCCATGTGGATGAAAACCGTTTCTTTGCATTGCCAGAAGTTGACAAATTTCGTATGTGAAAAGTTTTAAGTATTTTAAAACTGAAATCAACAACAAGGGATATCTTAAAAATAGTTAACTCGACGAAAAAAATGTATATGACATATCCAGCAAAATTCATTCAGAATAAAGAGGTTCTCAGAGGCTATTCCAGAAAATTTAAAATATACACTTTATTTGTCGTGTAAATATCGTTTATATGTGGTATTTTAATCAAAATCGTTATAGCCATTTTTGAGAAAATAAAAATGTTCGAACATTTTTCATATAAAGTCTAGTTTGAGGGGGGGGATTTTCCTCAAAATCTTCATGTTACATCCTTGGAGGATACTAAACTTATATACAAAGTTAGGTTATTTTACCGACATTTCGTTTTTGAGTTATCGTGTTCACAGACACACATACCTTTTTCTAAACATGCTTTTCTTGGTTACAAGGGACCCTGAAACATCTATTTCCGATGATATTTCGGTATCGAATTTTTGGGTGGAATGCAATACCTTCTCTGCACACTATGTGCATAGTAGGTGTAGAGAAAGTAAAAAACAAAACAACTCAACAAAAGATTGGCGTCAAAACAAGATAATTTAAGCGTGAAAGCGATTTAAAATGCAAGATATGACAATTACCGACAATGTAGCATCTATATCGTTGTTTTAGCTTAAATTTGTAAACACTATTTTTACTACGTGTGTGTCTCTTGTGTATGGTATTTAACTTCAGTATCTTCCAAGGATGCGAAACGAAGATTTTCAAGAAAATCCCCCCACCTCTAACTACCCTTTACATGGAAAAATTGTCGAAAATTTTGATTTCTCAAAAATAACTTTAACTATTTTGATTAAAATATCGTATATTAAAAATATTTACATGAAAAATAAAATGTATATCTTGAATTTTTTGGGAATAGCTTCCGAAGACATCTTTATTCCAGTTAAGTTTGCGGAATTTTACATAACTGGTAAACCGTAAGAGATAGACAAAAACTTGCTTAATAGAAAATGTAGATCTTGTTAAAAAATGTAAATGGCGTGTTATTTATGGACGCCCTTTAACTGCTGTGGTTCTCAGCGTCCCATTCTAAATTGGGCGTGAAAGGCCGCTTAATTTTGCTCAGAGGCCTCTCTATCAGGCTTGAGGTTCTTTTACATGCCGTGAATCTACGACTTCCCTTCCGAAGGAAGCCATGCTAAGGATTTTTACACCCGAAAAAGTCCACCGTCCTCCGCCGGGTTTGAACCCGCGACCTTGGGTGTATGAAGTTAGCATGGTAACCACTGCACCACGGAGGGCGACTAGAGCTCGTTAAAACACACCATTTACGTTATATCCTACATGTTTTTTCGTGGAGTGATCGCTTTTAAGATATTCTTTGTTATTGGTTTCAGCTATAAAATATTTATACATTTCTCATACGGGAATTTGTCAACTCCTGTCCATTCAAACAAAGGAACCTCAATCACACAGCAACCAGTTTTTGACTATCACTTTAACCTATGGTGCTCCCTTATTTCGCTTCTACTTATACATGGAAGCAAGTAATAATACGATTTTTGCTAAAGTACCAGGTCGGATAATATTTCTATTTGTTTCAATTAGAAATATTATCCGACCTGGTACTTGAGCAATCCGACTAGCCGCCAATAGAGTAATAAGACTATTTCTCCTAATTTTTTTCTCAACTAGCATGAAGTAAATAGAAGAAAAATAAGCTTTTTAACAATAATTTGTTGTCGAGATGTAGAGAGTCATGTAATGGATCACATCGGGTTTTTACCTATGATTCATTCGCAATATGTTTTCAAATATTTAGTTTCCAAGAATTTTCTTTGTAAGATTATTATTTTTTATCATTAAGACAACTATGATTTTCAAATAAAATAATTAACTTCAATTCAAATGTCTCATTTTTTCCTCTTTTATGTGTCTGCACAGTACAATAGTCTCCCCCCTCCTCCTTTCTCTCATCCCTTTAATGCAAACATAAAAGCTTAGAGATTGCAAGGTTTTGCGCTGGCATCTGGCGATAGTATTCATGTTCATGTAAATGATAATAATTTTAAATGACTCCACAAGCTTTAGTGTTCATATTGCATTTGGTTAACGTTTCTATGTGAATGGCTCTAAGAGAAGTTATTTTATTCGCTACAGCATCTCCTCGCAAGGCGCATAAAATTTCATGATCATGGTGACGGCATGCTCTCAGCAGAACACAAAGATCTAGCGTAGATTCCAGGTTTACACTCGACATAAATTTAAAATTCTGACAGAAAATAACCACTCGCATTCTTCTACAATAAAGCCTGCTATTACTCGGCGTGCTACTTCCACTGTTATTTCAAATCTCCGCCAGAAAAGGGATAACAGCAAAGGAAGCGATCTGTGACGTCGTCACAAGGAACGTGCCAGTGAATTATTTGAATCGCAAAGATTGATGGCGACTGCTGGAACAAGAAGTTTCCATTACCTCTGGAAATAACAGCTATCACGTGACAAGAATGTAAAAGTCCCGGCCTCCTTTTTAATAATTCTACGAGGGAGTAAATCTGAACGGCATTGTGGCTCCTCAGTGTATGTTATGAGTTATTACAAGTTTTCTAAAAAGTTGAAAAGAACCGTAACCAAAAACCTTCTGATAAGTTTTTTTAAATTATTTTTTTAACCGACCAACTAAAGGATATACAGGTCATTTATAATAATTTAACAGAAAATAAGAAGTAAATAACATTGATATGGGCCATATGACACCATTAACATATGCTCATTGTCTGAAAAGTATAGAGGTTAAAAGAAATTACAATAACTACGATGAAGTTTATAACACGCTTAGAAATACAATAAATCTGTATTAACAACAATATTAACATGAAGAAGAAGGTATAATTATTACAAATTATGTTGATTTCGGTGTCCAATAATAAGATGATTTGAGGTAACTTTCTCTCCAGTCTTGGCTGTTGATGGCTTATTTCTCCAAATTTGTACATCAGAGCTCCTGAAACGCTATATAATTTAGAGTAGAAGATCTTTGAGAGAGAATCTGATGTATTGTTTGATAAGTTTTTCAAACATATACCTAGTATTAACGTTTATAATCGGCTACTCTGAGGTGAAATATAACATATGAGCCTTGTTTATTTTGTGTACTGTGTACTCAAATAAATAGAGGAAGTATTGTATTCCATCCAAAAGTTCAATACCCACATCTCACCGGAAATACATTATGCACTCTGAACCAAAAATAAAGAATTGGGCGTGAGACTGAGAGCTGGGCAGGCAGGCTGTAGTGCACTGGGCTCTAGCACCTTAGATTTATTTCTTATATGATGCAAGTGTTTTCATGACAAATTGAATGTATATCTGGAATTTTCTGGGAATAGCCTCTAAAATCCCTATATTTTGAATGTTTTTTTGCATAACTGTAAGAGATAGACAAAATCTTACGACACAAGAAATGCAGATCTCGTTAAAGCACACGATTTATGTCGAATAATTTTTGTGGAGTTAACCATTTCCGAGTTTTTGGCTTTTTTATTTTTGGTTTGCATTTTAAAATTATTACACTTTTCTCAAATGGAACGTCATTATTCATTTTTATTTTCTCTCTCTCTCTCTTTTTATCTATCTTCGCTTTGCCATAGAAAGAGAATGAAGCTCCAAAGCTATGCATAGTGTTTTTTTACTTTCTCTATACGTGCTATGTACGTAGTGTATAGAGAAGGTATTGTAATGCACCCAAAAATTCGATACCGAAATTTCACCGGAAATACATGTTTTGAGATCTCCTGAATCTAAAAAAAAACATTTGTAGAAAAATGTCCGTGTGTGTTTGTGTGTGTCTGTGGGCAGCATAGCTCAAAAATGAAAAGTCCGTTAAAAACCAAACTTGGTGTTTAGGTTTGGTATCTTCCAAGGATGCAACACGAAGATTTTCAAGAAAATCCCCCCAATCCCAACTACCCTTTACATGCAACTTTTTTCGAAAATTTTGATTTTCTAAAAAATGGCTCTAACGATTTTGATTAAAATATCGTATATTAAAGATATTTACCTGACAAATAAAATGTATATCTTGAGTTTTCTGGGAACAGCCTCTGAAGACTACTTTATTCTGGATGAATGTTGCATAACTACTAAACCGTAAGAGATGGACAAAAACTTAACACACAAAAATGTAGAGTACGCTAAAACACACAATTTATGTTACATACATTTTTTTCGTGGAGTTGATCGTTTTTTAGATATTCCTTGTTTTTGGTTTCAGCTTTGAAAAATATATTTTTCTCATACAGAAATTTGCCAACTCGTGCCCATACAAACAAACAAACGAACTTCAGTCATGTAGCAACCAGCTTTTGGCTTTCACTTTAACCTATGGTACTCCCTTATTTCACTTCTACTTACAATAAAGCAAGAAATGACTATTTCTGCTAATTTTTCTCGATTAGTATAAGCTAATAATAAAAGAATAAGCTTATTAACAATAATTTGTTACAGAGATATAGAGAAAGTCATGTGAATGGAACACATAAGTTTTTTTAACTTATTTTAACGATAGCTATGCATAATGACCATATTGGCTCGCTCGTTTTTTCTTTTTTTTTTTTTAATTATAACGTCCATTACTCTAATACGTCATATCACACGATGAATGACATCGAAATTATGCTTAAAATATGCCCGAGGATCCATGGAGCTTAAAGTTCGACATTCGTCTTATCAGATAGGGGAAAACCTAATCTGGGTAATTCATTGAAAACGAGATTCGATCTCAGGACATTTTAGAAAAGGTTTACTATTGCTTGAAGCCTACTATACTACATTGGGAGTTACTTCAACTGACTTCGAGACTGTAAGTTATGCTTCGCGAGGCAAGAGAGAAGATCTGTTGTGTTTGTTGTAGCGACTTCCCCCCTTCACATCTCCAATCGTGAATATGGCCAGTATACCACGTCGGTCAATCATGTTACTCCCGTCTTAGAAGACAGGCCACAATACGTTGCAAAGGGAATCGGATTTTATTGCAAGGAGCTCATCTTATGTCATAACAACAGGTTAGAATGAAACAGCCAAAAGATTAGGAATGAATTCTTAGTTATTTATAAATTTAATAGAAATGCTTTCTCTGTGTTTCCTGAGCTTCGCAAAGCACCGAATGGATAGCATAACCGGGCCAATGCCACCTGTAAGGAAAGTGTACGTTCGTATACGGAAATCTATGCTCTATACGGAATAGTATTGATAGCAATGCACCATTTTTACGATTCCCATGACATCAGAGTGTGAAATAGTTATTTGTGATACAAGTGGTAAAGATAGTATTTTATACTGTGAGTAGGAAGCTTGCGAAATGAATATGAAATATACAATTTATGCTAAATAACATAAAAAGGTTGCTCCCAGTTTATATAGTATATTCTAATTGTGTTTATTTACTTTGTTAGCAAAATTGCATTTCATATATAGAACATACCTCTGCTTTGGTGATGGCGGAGATATTTGGGTAGAGGTAGTACCAGATACCGTCAGCAGAACCTGGAAGTGTGATGCCACGTACCAGAAGTATGAGCAATACTGCATATGGAAACAATGCTGTAAACCATACCACCTGCAGAAAGTAAAGTCAACCTTCATAGTAAGCTGTAAAGTAAAGTTAACATTCATAGTAAGCTGTAAAGTACCTATTGTTTGCACAAATAAGTTTAGCCATTATTATAGCATTATACGACTTAAGACTAGTGACATTAAATGATGTAAGTCCGGCGAGAGATTCCTGAAGAGAAACGCTGCAATACCTCCGAAACATAGGATTTTATCTCACTAAACACCCATTCACAGTTAAAAGTTCAAACTCGGCGGAGGATGATGTTTTTTTTTTTCAGGAGTAAAAGTGCTTAGCATGGATTCCTTTGGAAGGGAAGTAAAGCCTCTGGTCCCGTGTCGTAGATTTACGGCACGTAAAAGAACCTCAAGCCTGATAGAGAGGCCTCTGAGCAAAATTAAGCGGTGTTTCACGCTTGGGCGTAGAACAGGACGCTGAGAATCACAGCAGTTAAAGAGCGTCCATATATAAAACTCCATTTCATTTTCATTTTTACAATTAAAAGTAAGGCAGATGCAGCATAAACACTAGCTTAGCCTTGTTATTTAATGGAAGCGACAGGCAACGTAAGAGATTGCAAACTCCAAACTTCTTCTTGTATTCTGTGTTTAGAGCAAGAATTTTGTATTTCTTTCTCCATGTGATAGCTTCTGATCGCGATGGAGATTTTAGCAATGTACTTGACAGTCGCGGTACTGTTCAATTTGGCAGTGCCACTCCGTTTTATAAACGCTGGTGCCACATGCTGCACTGATTGTTTACAGTTACTTCAGCACCTCGTATGCTCTACGACTATTTATACAAAGTGTAACAAAAATGTATGGCACAGTTGCAGAACACATTCCTCACACGTAGACGAAGCAATTATGCTATATGGGTCTGGAAACGCTTTGTTACCATGTTACAGCTCATTTTCTCCAACTCATTAAACATTTATTAATATTCGAAGGCTTTCACGGACGGTGTTAGAATCACTTATAGAAAACAAAACTGGGCTTGTAGGTCGTGGTCCACTGGGCTTCACCCCTTGTTCCCCAGACGTTTCGCCTGCGTCTGCGGCAAGCATCTTCAATGGTGAATACATCTCCGTGGTCTCTCAGTAACGTCTGGGGAACAAGGGGTGAAGCCCAGTGGACCACGGCCAACAAGCCCGGTTTTGTTTTCTATAAGTGATTCATAAAACATCTGTCCTACAATTTGTGCCCTACATTTTTGTTACATCCTGTGTATAACGGCTGTATGAATTTTCATTGTGAATATTTCAGGTTATATTATGCAACTTGCAATATTCTAGAAATTTTCTGCATGCTATTTATGGATCTAGAAACCAATGCCAAACATTTGCGTTACGCCTACGGGTGCATTATCTTACCTTATGCCTGTCGTTATACTGCGTTAAGTTAACGTTATTACGTCTTAATTGTGAATGGGGTCTAATGTTTAAGCTGTGGGGTAAGCTATAAGTTGTTTTACGCTGTAAATAATACAGGCGCGGCTGGTGACTCTGAACATTGGTGGTTTTCACATAATTATCGCGCTATTTGGATCTTTAAAGTAATAAGCACTGTAATTTTGTTTACATATTATATTAGGAGTAACAATTACATGTTTCCAAATATTATTATGTTCATTTTAAAGTTATCTGCAACTACGCTAGGGAGCGTTTTAGCACGATCATGAAGATGCTGCAAATTATTCACGCCATTTATAGTTAATTCATGAATTTCCAACATTTCTTCCCCACAAAAGAAAATGCAAAGAAAGCAAATATCGTCATATTTTTATATCACCCATATTAAATGTTCTGTTAAAACATTTGTTTTGTTCTAACTGCCTAAGTGATTTTCAGATTTGTTATGGGTATAGTTATTATAGTATAGTATTTTCCAAAAAGTTTAACATGTCACTAGAACCAGGGGCGGCTCGTTCCTAAGAGCTGCAGCACGCCTTACCTACTGTAACATACATTATTGTTCTTGATAATTACATTTTTTTCAAGATTTTTGGAATATTTCGTTATTTACTTAAACAACTTGGGTTATATCAGTTGCGGGAAGCCTCCTCTTTCCGGACGATCGTTGCTATCCAATATGATCCGACATAAACTCGTTGAATATTTTACTGCCTTTAGTAATTGGCGCTGCAACGCAAGACAGATCAAGAATACACTTTCGTGAAGGTGATAGGGCGAAAGGGAATTGAGAGGTAGTCACAGTTTGAATGAGCCCCTGTGGCTGCAGATCTTTGCAGATCGGACAGGAAACGAAATTCTTTTAACACCTGCCCCCCCCCTCATCGGCCACATCCTTAATAATTGCAATGGATGCTTTATTTTCCTAAAACTGTTCAGCGTTCGGATAATTTATAACACTAGAATATAACCGATTTGCGGTAACCAAATTACGATATAATATTTCTAGCTAGAATGCCTTCTTTTTTAATGAAGATGGCTGCTCTAACACAGCCCTTTTAATGTCGCATAACAGGACAAGGGAACTGATCCAGAGTTAGGAAATGTCTCGGTGTATCGTGATTTTCTTGGGTGACACACTTGAGCAACTCGGTGCAAGTAAGAATGTTTCCGGAAGTAAACAAATTTACACGGGTAGATACTGTTACTACTGCATGAAGAAAAGCGTAAATACAAAATCCTCATTCAAAAATAACTTTAGCACAAATGTGAACTATAAGCATTTTTAACATACTTATTCAATTACTAATTTCTCCCTTCTCCAAATGAAGGGGGGAAAAAAACGCGCTTTCAGTTAAGCGAACCTCATATATATTACTAAATGAGGTGGCTGTAAATATATTGTTTGTTTGTTTTTTGCTTTTCATTTTAAAGATAGATTTTGATATTACTAATTCCGCCGCAGCACTAATTCATAACATCACGATACGCTCGTTTATACTTCGTGATCTCGAACAGAACTTGGTTGACACACTCTAAAGGCGTTAAAAACGAACAGTTAATTCAATCTTGGGTTTTAGCATGAATTGTGCAAACAAAAGACAGGTGACGAATTCTTTGCATTAACCTACCTTGCCAGATGTTGATATTCCTTTCCAGAGACTGAAGTAACAAATGATGTAAACAGCAAACAGACATAGAGCCATGTCCCACTTGATGGTACCCAAATTGTGTAGACCAGCGCTGCGATGTAACTCCAGTATTTCTCGGCTGCACACAGAAAAGAGGAGAAATATGTGAGCAAACATGTTCAAAGCTAGTTTTGTGCGTCAGCTAAACATTTATCTTCAACAGCATTCTGCTGTTGCAAGGTTGTCATGAATTGAATATTGAATCAATGCACTTGAGCATGAGAAACATTCGAGGGCGGTTCAAGTAGTCGAGTTAAGAATGAAGACACCATTTTTCAAACATAAATTATTTATTTATCAATTAGTCCCCTTTTTACTTTCTCTACACGTACTATGTACGAAGTGTATAGAGAAGGTATTGCATTCCACCCAAAATTCGATACCGAGATTTCACCGGAAATACATGTTTGGGCCCCCCTGAATCCAAAAAACTTGGTATTTAAGTTCAGCATCTTCCAAGGATGCGACACGAAGATTTTCAAGAAAATTTCCCCACCCCAACTACCCTTTATATGGAGATATTTTCGAAAATGTTTATTTTTCTCAAAAATAGCTCTAATGATTTTGATTAAAATATCGTATATTAAAGATATTTACCTGACAAAGAAAATGTATATCTTGAATTTTCTGGGAATAACCTCTGAAGACTACTTTATTCTGGATGAATTTTAAGGAATTTTGCATAACTGCTAAACCGTAAGATATAGAAAAGAAAACTTATCACGCAAAAAATGTAGAACACGTTAAAACACACAATTTATGTTATATAAATTTTTTTCGTGGAGTTGATCGTTTTTTGTCAACCCCTGTCCATACAAACAAAGGAACCAGCTTTTGACTATCACTTTAACCTATTCTACTCCCTTATTTCTCTTCTACTTACAACGAAGCAAGTAATAAGACTATTTCTACTATTTTTTTCTCGATGAGCATGAAGTAAAAAGAAGCATAAGCTTTTTAACAATAATTTGTTGCAGAGATGTAGGAAAGTTATGTGAATGGAACACATCAGATTTTTGGATATTCACTTCTCACAAAGTTCTTACCATTTATAACCACTCCAAAATATGTACGTCAAACTCTGCATAATACTGACCTCATGTGTGCTTTTACTGCTACCAGCACAGAGAAGACAATGTGAAGTTTTGAATACTTTGAATACAGAAGACTGATCCAAACCGAGGAAAGAATTAATAAATTGCAATGGTTAGTTCGTAAAAAACAACTGGATGCAAAATGAGAACTATATGTGTAAAATCCTGGTGTAGTCAAAATAAACATTAATAAAGCCCTTGTATAATGCAAGGAAATATTGAGAAAGGCCGAGCAGCCATGGAGCTTATGTGGCATATGGCAGGAGAACAAGGGGCAGATATTATAATGGCCGAACCCAATAAAAAAATTATGTGTTCCACTTACATGACCTTCTCTAGCTTTTCTATAAAACTTTCATTACAAAAGATTATGTACTATGTAGATAGTGTATATAGAAGGTATTGCACTTCACCCAAAAATTCGATACCGAGAAAAATATGTTTTGAGGTCCCCTGAGTCCCAAAAAATGTAGAAAAAGGCTCATACGTGTCTGTGGACAGTATAGCTCAAAAATTAAAAGACCAAACTTGATCTTTAAGTTTATTACCTTCCAAGGATTTGACCCGAAGATTTTCAAGAAAATCCCCCGCCCCAAACTATCCTTTACATGGAAAATTGTTTTATTTTTTTCCTCAAAAATGACTGTAACGATTTTGATTAAAATACCTTACATTATACATTTCTACAACACAAATAAAACGTATATCTTGAATTTTCCGGGAATAGCTTCTAAAGACCTGTTTGTTCGGGATAATTTTTTCTGAACTTTGCATAACTAGTAAACCATAAGAAATAGACAAAACTTGTCATATAAAAATGTAAATCATAAATCTCGTTAAAATACATAATTTATGTCATATGCATTTTTGTTGTAGAGTTGGCCGTTTCCAAGATATGTATTCCTTATACTTTGCTCAGATAGGAATCGTCCGTTTTTGTTTTGTTCTACTCCTGGGCAAATAAAGACATTGCATAACAATAGTTTTTAAAATATTTGATTATCGCTTTAGCATAGAGCATTCCTTTAATTCGCTTAGAATAGTGTAGAAAGAAGAATAATCCTTTATAAGAAGTTTGTTTGTAAAATAAAGAAAAAAAAATAAAAATGTAAATGGCGTGTTATTTATGGACGCTCTTTAACTGCTGTGGTTCTCAGCGTCCCATTCTATATTGGGCGTGAAAGACCGCTTAATTTTACGCAGAGGCCTCTCATTCAGGCTTGAGGTTCTTTTACGTGCCGTAAATCTACGACACGGGACCAACGGCTTTACTTCCCTTCCGAAGGAAGCCATGTTAGGATTTTTACGCCCGAAAAAAATCCATCGTCCTCCGCCGGGTTTGAACCCGCGACCTTGGGTATATGAAGTCAGCATTACACCACGGAGGGCGACTAAAAAAAAAAAAAGAGAAAGTCATGTGACTAGAACACATGAGATTATTTTTTTACTTACGTCATGCTAATCAAGATAGGCATTGTGAGAATTGGTCTTATTGCTTCTTTGTAAGTAGGAAGAAATAAGGATATATGCTGGGCTAAAGGGTTACTCACATCTTTTAAAAGCCGGTCACTAAGTGAAACAATTGAAATCCTGTTCTCTTTGCTTGCTAGGAGTGAACAAACGAGAGACGCAAAGAAAGTTGTTCTCCCGTTTGAGAATAAGTTTAAGTACCTCCCTTAAAACGGAAACCAATAATTCGGAAATCTCGAAAACGGTTAACTCTACAAAAGAGAGAGAGAGAGGGAGAGAGAGAGAGAGAGAGAGAGAGAATAAGACATAAATTGAGTGCTTTAATGAGATCTACATTCTTTGTGTAATAAGTTTTTGTCTATCTCTTACGGTTTACCAGTTACACAAAATGAAGAGGTCTTCAGAGGACATTCCCAGAAAAATTCAATATATACATTTCGTTTGTTATGAAAATATCTTAAACATATGACGTTTTAATTAAAATCGTAAGAACCATTTTTTAGAAAATAAAAATTTTCGATTTTTTTCACATGTAAAGGGTAATTGGGAGTTGGGAGGATTTTATTAAAAATCTTCGTGTCGCATTCTTGGAGGATACTGAAATACCAAGTTTAGCATTTATCCGACTTTTCGTTTATGAACTATGCTGCCCACAGATACACACACACACAGGCGAGCGCGCGGGCGGACATGTTTCTAGAATGCTATTTTTAGATACAGAAGAGGGTCTCAATCTCAATATCGAATTTTTGGGTGCAATACCTTCTCTACCTACTTTGTAAATTGTACATAAACATGCTATAAAATGCATAATGCGACTATTAAGATGTTTAATATGGGACGGATAGGTATGTTTGGATTGAGACTAATTACATTGTCTTCTTTGGATGGTATATTTTCAAAATGTTGAATTGCCTTCTTTCATACGTTTTTTAACAGCTCTATGTTGAAGCGATAAAACCCGACAGATATATAATAGTAACTGGAAGAAATAAAACAAATTAAATAAATAAAAAGAAAAAATAAAGAGGGAATTTAAGGAAATCAATAAAGTAATAAATAGATACAATCACGAATAAAAACAGAATTAAAACTACTTAAATAAATCATGGGCAAGAAGCTATGCTAAAAGGGAAGAGATAGCAGAAATAGAATCGTTTAAGAGTGCGAAATCTCATGAGTGGAGCGCAGGAAAGCCATGACAAGCCACTAGCAGACATGGAGACGGGTATTTCAGAACCTAGGAGCTCAGCTGCGTAGAATGAGTGGGAAATTCACGCTCCACCAAACACAGAAAGTGTAATCAGGCGTGTTAAGAACGTAGCCTGGCGTCTAAATATGTGATAGCCCATGAAAACGCGACAAGAAGCAAAAATGCAACGTATTCTCAGCCAATAAAATCGGTGAAAGTAGCCGAAATAGCAAAAGTCTAGAAGCATCTCAGAAAATGGGCGGCGAATAGACTCTGGTCTAGCCCCCCGAACTCAGGGAAATTGGTGTACACATCGTCAGTTGGGTATCAAGCACCGTGTCGTGAACCCGCATCGTGTTTTATCTCGAGGGTGATCAACAATTTACAGGTCCTTCACGCTGGAAGGAAATTAAGAGGGAATGCGAAATCTATTAGCGTGACGAGAAAAGGAGAAAATTTAATTTTATTTACGACCGGTTTTGGTGAGGTTTGGCCCTGAAATCAATTCTTGGAACTTGGGCGCCAGGGGGAGAGTGACTTATCATGTGCGGTACAGTAAAGGACATGCAGGAACAGAAAAAAGTGACCGTGTTTCTTTCAGAGTTCCCCCCGCACAAATCAGCCCGAGATTCTCAAACCATTTCCTTAGGTAGCCGGCAACCCAACTTTCTCCTCCCCTACCAAAGCCACGACCATACCGCCACAAAGAACAGTATTGAAGCTCCATAACAAAAGATTGTTGGCGGCGATTTTAGTGCTAAATCGCATTAATGGTCCTCTTCGGCGGAAAATGCCAGATATGAATTTATGACTGATTTTGGAAGAAGTGGATAATGATATATCGGGCAAACGTTATCAGCTCGTCACACATAAATTTAAAACTACTCCAAGCGTAAGTATGACAGCTAACAATTTCAGATCGCACAGACACTGTTTCTGAAGTATACTCGTATTAAACGGATGAAAAGTACTGTGAGCCAAGGTGAGGTGCATTTGTTTACTGGTGATGAACTACTAGAGTATCTGGTAAAACTAAAATAAAGAAATATTTTAGCCCGTGTAATACTGCTTGAGGTGGTTAAAGCTATAGTAATGGATCATGCTTTAGATGTTTATAACAGATCTCCTGAAGGGAGAATTTCCAACTATATAGAAGATGGGAAAACTAGTTCTGTTAGGGAAAATCACTCAATCAGAGCACCAAAGCATATCGGCCAGCTTGTCTGTTAAATGTGTATGGGAAACTACTTGAACGATTACTCCTGTAAAGTTAAAAGAGAAATAGAACATGTATTCCGTTATGGATAAGGAACTCATTTGGGGTTTTAAACTATAAAATACAATTAGTTTGTTTACATGTGTATATTAAGAAATACAGAGGAAACAGTTTTGCTAAATAAAAGTTTTAAAGATTTACGTATTTGAAGATTAAAGTGTAATCATCACATAGCAAAACCTAGATACCAACTCCCAAAATATCAGTTCATAAAAATAAAGCCGGCGATGGAGTACATTTCATACAAGACAATGTGAGAAGCTATTGGAAAGTTAATATAAAAATTCAACTCTGTAATGAGAGTTGGTCTGCGCAGGCGTAACGCTAAACAGGAAAACGTTTGTCTCCCTCTTCACATAAAACAGCTGCTTTAAACATGAATATCGCTAAAGAAAGAGATGGCGATTCCTCTCCTTATAGTTCAAGTGAATAACAGAAAGGTGAGAGGTGATATCGTGGAAATGAAGTCACTTAGCAGCCAAACTGTCTCTATCGCTCTTTTATATACCGAGTGGAAGGAGTATATATGCAATCTTTTAAACTAGACATGGCTCTTGATAGATGCATTATTTTTGTCTTATCTTTCACAGATTTTTAGGGAAAAGCCTATATATTACTTTCACACTTGACAGGTAAGGCCAGATCAGTCACTTTTCCATGTCGCTGCGAAGATGTAGCTGCATTAAGGGAAGGTGCAAATTAAAATGAAAGCGAATTATACATACATCCCCGTCCAATCTTTGCTTCTTTCTTTAATCTGGCACACAGATGCATGTTTTTCCCGTTTCCTCTGGAGCGGGTTAAGTTTTGGGTCTGTAATTTTCGCAAAGAAAGAAAAACATATATTTTTTTACTGTTTATGTCATTCTCTTTTCGTAAAGGAACAACAAACCTGTCAGAAACTGGAGCAATAATAAATCCAATAGGGCCGCTTTCACAATTTTCATATTAACATCGCATATCATTTATAAAACCATTGTACACTAATTTATTTCAAAGCATTTGCCTAACTTATAGAACAATAACAACATTCATGTCGCTTATTCAAAATCTATCTCAATACACATTGAATTCATTATAGAAACGGGTTCATACTCATTACGGAATACCGATTTATTCACAATGGAAAATATGCAAAAAATGCTGCCATGATCGCACGGCAACATTTTGTTCTAAAACAAGCTGTATCCCCCCCCCCATATACAAGAAATTTCATTACAGAAAAAAAAAATAGGAATACGGTTAATGATTCGAACAGTTAACCTGATTAAAATAATCGAGGTTCTACTGTATCTCTTAACACATCCGCTACAATATGGCTATGTATAAAGTGATTTAGAGTAAATGGAGTAAAAAATTGGATGTGTTCCATTCACATGACTTTCTCCATCTATTCTACAACTAATTAATTTTTAAAAAGTTTATACTTATCTATATCTACTATATACTAATCAGGAGCAACATGAACAGAAATATTCTTATTACATTAATGTAGGTACCAGAGAAACAAGGGACTAAACTAAATTGATATAAAATTTCAAATGTTCCGTTCTCTTTGCATGATAAGCAGAAAAAAAAAAGAAAACCGAATGACGACTATCCATTTGAGTAAAGTAAAAAAAACAAACTTAATTGGACATAGATTGTGTGTTTTAACGAGGTCCACATTTTTGCAAATCATTCAAAATGAGGAAGACTTTAGAGTCATTTTTGAGTAAATTGAAAATTCTGAAAAATCTTCCATTAAAGGGTAGTTTGGGGTGGGAGTATTTGTTGAAAATCTTCGTGTTGCATCTTTGGAAGGCTCTGAATTTAACCGAAGTTTTGTTTTGGTGTTACGCTATTCACTCATTCGTTAATTCATTCACGCATACATACACACACGCGCGTGCACACACATATACATATCTGTTACTAAAATGTGTTTTATTATTATTAATATTATTATTATTCAAAATCTTTCACATCACGTATTTCCGACTAAATCCCGGTATCGAATTTTTGGGTGAAATGAAACACCTTTTCTATCTATTTTGTAGAGAAAGTAAAAATTAGCAACTACATATTTCTCATCAGAAAATGTTACTGCTTCAGACTCACTTGAAAAATTCGAAGGCGGGGGAAGTGTACTTGGTGCCGTTGTGGTGGTTGCTAATGTTGGAAACAGCGTGGTGATGCTGAAGCGCGACCCCTGCTCCTGCCGCCTCCATTGTCACCTCGTCGTCCCCAACACTCATGTTGCCTACCGTTCTGTCAGAGGCCCACACGTTCAGGTCCAGCTGTTCCAAACAGACAAATAAAAATATATAGAAACACTGCAAAACTGAAAATGGTGTGGGGTCCGTCTTAGCCATATTCGTTGCAAAAAAAGAACTTATATGTTCCATTCACATGACTTTCTCTAGCTGTTCCACAAACAAACATTCCTCACAAAAGATTATTCTTTCATCTATGTCATGCTAATCGAGATAAACATCAAAATGGTCTTATTATTTGCTTCCTTGTAAGTAGAATAGAAATAAGGGAAAACACTAGTCTAAAGCGATATCTTATAAAGCTGATCGCCATGGGAAACAATTGAAACACGGCTCTCTTTTGCTTTCCCGGAATAAAACAAAAGTGAAAAGTTGACTTCCCGTTTGATAAAAGTTTAAGTATTTTAAAATTGAAAGTAACAAGGAATATATGGTTAATTTTACAAAACAAAATAAAACATATATTTACCGGTGTAACAAAAAAGTATGTCAAAACATTTGAGAAAACATTTCTTGTGTATAAAGGATAACAAAAATCTGATGTATTCCATTCACATAACTTTCTCTACACCTCTGCAAAAATTATTGTTAAAGAGCTTATGCTTCTTTTTACTTTATGCTAATCGAGAAAAAGTTAGTAGAAATAGCAGAAATTACTTTCTTCCTTGTATGCAGGAGCGAAATAAGTGAGTACCATAGATTAAAGTGGTAGTCAAAAGCTGGTTGCTCTGTGACTGAAGTTCCTTTATTTGTTTGGACAGGAGTTGACAAATTCCTGTATGAGAAAAATATAAGTTTTTTAAAGCTGAAACCAAAAACAAGGGATATCTCAAAAACGATCAACTCCACGAACAAAAATGTATGTAACATAAATTGTGTTTTAACGTTCTCTACATTTTTTGTGGACTAAGCTTTTGTCCATCTCTTACGGTTTAGCAGTTATGCAAAGTTCCGTAAAATTCATCCAGAATAAAATAGTGTTCAGAGGTTATTCCCAGAAGATTGAAGATACGCGTTTTATTTGTCAGGTAAATATCTTTAATATATGATATTTTAATCAAAATCGTTAGTCATTTTTGTGAAAATCAAAATTTTCTAAAAAAGTTCCATGTAAAGGGTGGTTAGGGGGTGGGGGGATTTTCTCGAAAATCTTCGTGTCGCATCCTTGGAAGATACCAAACTTAAATACCAAGTTTGGTATTTAACGATCTTTTCGCTTTTGAGCTATGCTGTCCACAGACACAGACACACACATACACACGCGCACGCACACGGACCTTTTTCCAAAAATACTTTTTTTTTTGGATTCAGGGAACCCAAAACATATTTCCGGTGAAATCTCGGTATTGAATTTTTGGGTGCATTACAATACCTTCTCTATACACTATGTACATAGTACGAGTAGAGAAAGTAAAAACGTTATATTAACATAGGTCCGGGAATTGTTTATTTCCATGGTAGAGCTCTTTTTATACAACTCTGCTTACTCGGTGAGACGTGTAATATTTAGCTGTCCTGTGGCGGGATTTTTATGCTTGGTTTGCCATTTTATGATAGGATTTGGAAGGATAAGAAGGGCTTAAGAGCAGGATCTCTTTTAGAGATTTTCTCAGGGTATGTGTGAACAAAATCACTATTTTTTTTCGGATTACCCCAGTTTATCCATTTTCACACATTAAATAATTGGTCCTCTCTGACTTCCGTTTCCTCGTTTACTAATGTTATTCTCCAACACTGAATAAGTGTCTTACAATAAACTTTGTAAATTTACTCAGATTTATACTATTTTCCAACTATTCCCTGATCTAATTCTCACGTGAATTCGGAGAAAGAACTCTTTGTCCACCACTCAGTTTCCGAATCTAAGGAGATACATACTTTGTATCGCAGCACTGAAGTTAAAAATTATTTTATAATAGGCACATGTCTGCTCAGGACCACTAATACTTTATAAATAACTTGTCTCAATCTCCATTCGTGACCGTAACCTTCCTTCGTGCCTAGACAAATTTCTTATAGCTGCTATTTTCTACGATCTGACACGAATGGATCCGAAGTTAAATATTTCTTAATTTCTATGAGTTCCTTATCCATAACGGAATACATGTTCTATTTCTCTTTTAACTTTACAGGAGTAATCGTTCAAGTAGTTTCCCATACACATTTAACAGACAAGCTGGCCGATATGCTTTGGTGCTCTGATTGAGTGATTTTCCCTAACAGAACTAGTTTTCCCATCTTCTATATAGTTGGAAACTCTCCCTTCAGGAGAACTACATTTTTGTGTAGCAAGCTATCTCTTATGATGTTCCTGTTATGCAAAAATCAACTAGAATGAAGAGGCTGTTCTCAGAAAATTCAATATGCACATTTTGTCATAAAAATATATATTGCTTTTTTTTCGGGGTTTTCTCTTATCGTGAGAAGACGAATGTTGAGTAACTTTAAGCTCCAGGGACCCCGAGATCATTTGAGCATCATTTCATCTGTTTCATTCATCGTCCGATATGACCAAACAGGACGTGAAGCAAAAAAACAACTGATGCGTTCCATTCGCATGACTTTCTCCACATCTCTGCAACAAATTATTGTAAAAAGTTTATTCTTCTATTTACTTAATGCTAATCGAGAAAAAAAAAAACTAGCAGAAATAGTCTTATTACTTGCTCCATTGTAAGTAGAAGCGAAATAAGGGAGTAGAATAGGTTCTAGTGATAGTCAAAAGCTGGTGCTAAGTGACTGAAGTTCCTTGTTTGTATGGACAGGAATTGACAATTCTTGTATGAGAAAATGTTTTTTAAGGCTAAAGCCAATAGCAAGGAGTATCTCAAAAAAGATCAACCCACGAAAAAAAATGTATATGACGTAAATTATGTGTTTTATCGTGATCCACATTTTTTTTTTTTTTTTTTTTTTTTTGTAGTAAGTTTTTGTCTATCTCTTACGGCTTAGCAGTTATGCAATATTCAATAAAACACCCAGAATAAAGAAGTCTTTAGAGGCTATTCCCAGAAAATTCAAGATATACATTTATTTTGCATGTAAATATCTTACATATAAGAGTTTTTTAATCAAAATCGTTAGGACTATTTTTGAGAAAATCAAAATTTTTGAAATTTTTTCCTTGTAAAGGGTAGTTTGGGGTAGGGGGATTTTCTTGAAAAATTTCTTGTCACATCCTTGGAAGATACAATCTTAAATACCAGTTTGATATTTAACGGTCTTTTTGTTTTTGTGCTATGCTGCCTACAGACACATACACACACACATCCACAGACAGACACACGGACATTTTTCTAAAAAGTTTTTTGGATCCAGGGGTCTCAAAATATGTATTTTACAGTGTAATCTTGGTATCGATTTTTGGGTGCAATATAGTACCTTCTCTATACACTATGTACATAGTATGTGAAGAGAAAGAAAAAAAAAAAAAAAGGAAAAAAAGTAGGTAATGGTTGAAATACTTATTCAGTAAAACAAAAGTATAAAAGACTAAAACTATCGTTTAAAGAAAGAAGCATCACATATATGTATTATACTTGCCTTAAATAATGTTCGAAAAGAAAACCAGTTTCATGCTTCCGGGCTTGTAGCCTACAACTACGTGCCCGAAAACTATGTTCTATTGGATAGCGTGATATATTTTTATGCCTCCTAAATCTTTTCCATTAGAATTTATTCAGTTAACTGCTACACTATACATTTTATGGGGAAACTTAAGAGATCAATACAAGATTGGAATCAATGGCCAAGTTGTTTTATTCATCGGACCGATGAGCAATGCATTGCACCTATGGAATCTACGGTGATTTGCGATGGCTATGCTTTCCGCTGAATTGAAGAACGGTTCAATTGTTTACAATTTAGTTGAGTTATAGGACTATCCATCGCTTTCATCGGTCTCTCGAGGACAATGGAACCGATGGTTATGCGATGCGTGCAGCGCTGAAAACATGAGAGTTGGTGACTCTTAGCGACGAGAGAACGGAACGATGCATTTTCAAAGGTTGCGCATGAAGCTAAGCATTTACAAGTCATGTTCCATTCACATGACTTGCTGTACTTGCTAATCGAGATAAATATTAGCAAAAAGTGTCTTTATTGCTTGCTTCCTTGTAAGTAGAAGGGAAATAAGGGGACACACTCGTAAAGCGATAGTAAAATATTTTAAATGCTGATTGCCATGAGGATGAAATCCATTTCTTGCATAGCCAGGAGTTTACAAATTCCAGTATGAGAAAAGTCTTAAGCATTTTAAAGCTCAAACAAATAACAAGGAACATCTCGGTAATGGTCAACTCCACGAAAAAAAAAAAAAAAAAAATGTGTATGACATAATTTGTGTGTTTTATCGAGAGCCACGTTTTTTGCGCAGTAAGTCTATCTCTTATGGTTCACCAATTATGCAAAATCCAGCAAAATTCATCCATAACAAAAGAGGTGTTCGACGGCTATTCCCAGAAAACTCCAGATGTGAATTTATTTTCAAAGTTTGGTGTTTTAGCGACTTTTTGAGTTATCGTGTTCACAGACACACGGACATTTTCTAAAACTGCTTCTTTTTGATACAGGGGACCTTAAACTGTATTTCCGGTGAAATCTCGGTTTCGAATTTTAGGATAGAGTACCTTCTGTATCATGATCTAGATTCTAGGTACTGAAAGTACAACTACAATGCTGTAACATGAGTACGCTAGCGTATCCATCTGAGCCGTGTGGAACTAACTGTGCCATCTGTCATTGGTATTGCCGCTAGCTGTATTTTCGACCGATCGTGCGTACGGTGACACCACAGAATAATGCATGAAAAAAGAAAAAGTGAGTCCTTTTATGGGTTTGATCCTTATGTTTCAGAAGCTGAAAGGCTTGTAACTGCTACTGAAGAACAAAGGAAGCAAATTGAAGAAAACACCAAGGATCAATTTGAAAAATAATTTATTAGAACAATTATAAATGCAGAAAATCATATTTAATCAGCTTATATATTTGAATAACTTTCTAATAAAGTAGTGACAAAATCTTCCGGTTTAAAGTGCTGCGAGCATACTTTAATGCTTTTGCTCAACTTCTTTTCGGTGAGGTTTTTCCTTCTTTTGACATGTAACCAAGTTTTTCTCAAAACGTTATCCCCAGGAAATCGATGAAAAGAAAAGAGTCGCTCTTGATTTTCGCACAATGGAATACAGCAATTGTCTGGCATTATTGATAATATTCTATTTTTGCCCAAATTCACTTTTTATATAGGCCAGTTTGGTTAAATATTAACTTATACACATCGTAACCTCAACTTTCTTATATGAAACAAACGAACGACATGTGCTTACCGGCTAATTCAGTGAAGACATCTAATGGTACTAGTTCATACGTCCCTATTCTGTAGTGAGACTTCCATCAGGAAAACAAGACATAACATTTTTGGATACGCAATGAAAGGCAAAACTGAATAATTCTGAACATTTAACATTAATACAGTGAAATGTGAAAAGGAAATCATTGAACTCAAGGACAGTAGTATCCGATTACTGCATTCCTATCAATTTTCCAATTTCATTTTGAAAAATGAAGCATCATTATTAAACTGAAAATTCTTTTATGTTCTCAAGTAGATGGTTAGAGAAATATAGGTAGTTTGCCATACAAACGCAGTTTGCTCTATACACAACAGATTACCACTGCTAAATACTAAAGTGTGTGAATGTCTGTTTTTTTTTTTTTGTTTTTTGTTTTTGAATTTTATATTGAAAGCATCTAAAAGCCCCCATTTGAACAACGAATAATAGCATATATTTAGTGTTTAGTAGAACATCATGTAAAATACATGCAACAATGTAGTGGAATAGTAATTTACGTTTAAGGATTGAAATTTGAAAGTGAGGTTTTAAGGAGGAACTGAAACCGGAATTTCGAAACAAATCCAGCAAACGTTTTCAATTCTTTCAGCGTTTAAAATGCAATTTTATGATAATTATGTGGAATTTCATTTATTTCAACAATGAAATACGTATAACAGGCATACATTATCAACGAGTGTCTGTATTAGAAACATTTGCTGTGTAATAACTAAGCTTCAATGCTGGTTTTAAAATAAGTATACTTATTAAGCACAGAATGAAAAAGTCAATTCTTGACAAGTAAAATACTCCCATGAAATTAAATTAATTGCAATGTTAACCAGGAGTGTTTTCTTCTCCACCTTACCATCTCTTTACCAGCCAAATACATTCGCAGTATCATAAAAGCATAACATTTGTTTATGTGCATTTAACTGTTTACAGTATTATTTAGCTTGGGATTCTATCTTAGGTACTATCCCAGGCCATATATAATAATATATAACCCCTGCGTTCTACAATTAGTACATTAAAATATCTAGCTCCTAGCCCGGCAATATATTTTTGATGCATGATGAAACGGGCAAAAGAAAACTCTGAAAAAAAAGTTAGAAAGTGATATTTCTTAAAATACAACCATGTATTGAATTAGGCGCTCTACGATAGATTATGTCTTAATATATCAAGTATGTTCCTATTATACAAATCTGGCAGTGTAGCACTGAAGTAGTGGAATAGCTTATCATTGGAAGCTCTGTATATATTTAATATGTTGTGCTTTAGGACTTTAATATTAAATCCAACAGCATTATCTGCATTGTTTCTTCCACGTGGCCTATTTTCACAGCTACACGACTTTTAAAATGATTTTTATTTAATTTGGATATAATTTAACAACTGATAGTTTTTAAATACTGAAATTCACAATTGATATGCCTCTCTCTTGTAACAATTAATGTTTTAAAAATACCAAGCACCTTGGCTAATGGACTGCTCTGAAGTATTTATTAATTCCTAACATCACTAAATTGAACACACGCCATCTGTCGACAATTGTATTACTTTGTATTTGCTGCCACCTAGCGACACCATTGAGATTTACCAACTTAAAAATTAGAGAAACTATCCTGCCATCTTTATAAAATGATCTTAAATAAATAAATTAAAAAGAAAGTATCCTGCCATATAATCTATGCTGTCATTTGTTGAAGAACAGTTGACAAGCTAGTAGTCCAGCATTTGAAATGTTATAAAATAATCAGAACTGCAAGTATTTAAGCAGGGATATGTTTCTATTAAATATGTAGCTAATTTGTTTCACATAAATTAACTTAAAAGCAAACAAGAATGATTTGTTCATAGAATTTATATTACTCCTTTCCTGGTTTATTTGTAAGATTACTAATTAATTTTGCCATGGTTTATATAGTTAAGTCACAGTGACGTCCCTTTTGTGAATATTTAAGTATTGTTGATAAGACTGCAAAGAGTGGAAATGAGATAAAGCTTAAGATAAAATATGTTAACTAAATGCATCTCCCAAAAGTCAATTCAGAATACGCGTGGAGTGATCAGATTTAACAAACTTATTCGCAGTTATTCATATACATTGGATGTACGTTACATTAAAAATAAATAAAGAAAGAAAGAAAGGCAGAAGTGATGAAAATGAAATGAAATAGTAAGCCATATAAACGCTTGATAAGTTGAAAAAGTGAAAAATATAACTGAGCAAGTGTTGTAAACTTTTTAGTAGGGTAGCTTCTTCACATTAGAGTAAATGTTGTTCTTGAAATAGTACTAATGTAATGCAAATATCGATTTGTATCGGTCCCCTTTTGTCGGGAGTATATTCCATATATTTAATAATCTTTATAAAATTAGAATTACATTCGTCTTCCTTTACAACTATTTCAGTCACAGTCTTCAGTACATTTTGTATAATAAGTACAGATGTATAATAAATACAACATACAATAGTCATAATTTTATATATTATTATATTAGGAAATAAAATTATGAGTTATCGATCACGTATATGAAGATGGTTGAACTTGTTTGAAACTCTAAAATGTTGATTCCACATCCATAACCAAATTCCAAATTTATGTGTAGGAAGAGAGCGAGCGAGAGAGAGAGAAAGAGAGTGAGCCCTTACCTTCCATATCGTGAGTAAAGTAATGGGAATGAACAAGACGGCTTAAACCGCGGGAGAGGGGAAGTTTCTGTAGCTGGTTGGAGCACGCGGTACATCAACATCTCTCCAGATGTCCTCACGCTAGTACAACTGGAACGCTAAAATTTCATCGCTAGATAGCAGCAGAGGTAAATATGCTGTGAAAATAATATCTTTTGACATTTTAAAGCATATTTGAATAAATAATCAAATATCGTGATGAAAACATAAAGGTAATTTAATATTTATTAGTATAGTATATATAGTATGTAATCAATGTCATTTTATGAGAAACATTAAGGTTATAATTTCGCTCATGTCGCAACCTCGTCTCTTCGGTTCTTTATTGAAATCTGAAACCAATACACATTACCGATTGTCTTCAGTAGGGTCTCAATTGACCTCTATTGTAGTAAGTGATGATTTGGGGATATGAAGATATTTGATTCAAGTCCTCCCTGGCAAGGGACTCGACCCCCCTTGTCAGGATCTCTGATACTACAACTACTGAAGACAATTATATTGTATGTTAAACAGAACTTGCTATTCTCAAATTCTACTTTGTTAGTTCCAGTTAACAATGTATAGCTTGTATTATACATCGTAGAACCCTATTAATCATTGAAATTACAAAGTCGCATCGGTTTTTTATTTAAGAGTGAATGTGTAAATTATTGATTGGGATAAAGTTTCTGTTATTCATGTTTGCCAAACAGTGTTTGGGTGAAATTAATATCTAATGGCGAGAACATTTACTTTTGGGAAAATTTTAATTTGTTTCTGTTGCAACCACAAAACAGTTTCGAAATAACCATTTCCTGCAACAGAAATTCTCTAAACTGTTGCAGACATATTGTGTACCACCAAATACTACTAAGACACGGTCCCTCGATAAAATCACAATGCGTCAAATGCAATCCACTTACTAGATGCACTGAAGAGGAAATTATCAAATTACGGTTGCAAAGCATTTTTGCGCGTTAATGAGAGGGAATGAGTTTAGTTGGTACATTCGAATCTCGCGAAGTATACGTGGCCAAGCGCTACAAGGTGTAAAGGGTACCTTGCGGAAAGCAATGACACAACAACCCCACGTAGTAACTGCTGCAATAAATGAAACAACTACTCAGGCGATGCCGTTATTGTTGTGGGGAAGCGATACATGAAAGAACAGCGCAACGCACGCAATTTCCAGAAGTGTTTTATGAAACAGTTTTAGTGGTGAAACAGTTTCAAATAGTTGTGTTAGCGAAACTGTTTCAAAATATTTGTGTTATTTATCACTAATTTTAACAGCTGACATGTTTCTTGTAGAGTTGAGTCGAGCGATTCATACAATTCCTTCATATAATATAAATCGAATTATTCGATTAGTTCACGATTCATTAGGCGTCATCTTATCTTCTGTGTTTGTCTTAAGCTGTCTGGTTGTTTTTACACAGTCTAATTGCTGCTTCTTTAGCATAAAACAGTAATGTATATAAAAATGTCTACTCTTTTCCATCTATTGCAAACATATTTTGTAAAATTCCCTCCATTCGAAAAAAACTACATAAAAGGTGTTTTTAAATTTAAAATTGATACCTAAGCTTTAACTGCATGGCGGTATTTGTGTAATGTTAACACGCAGAGCAATATTATTATCACTGACGCTGTTGCACGACACTAAATCGTGTAATTTTTATAAATACGTCATTATAAAGCAACGCTAGTACCCAGAATAATTATTTTTTTCAGAAATATTCGAGGTAATTTTAATGTATTAGAATAGTATGTTCCTTTACCTATTATGTTGGAGCATAATTATTTTATTTGTCGTAAAATTTCCTTTCTGAAGTTATATATCTTGCTAATGTAGTGACCATTAATTAGCCTTGCATATATTATATTTAAGATAATGTAGTCGCCCTCCGTGGTGTAATAGTTACCATGCTAACTTCGTTCAAACCCGGGAAGGATTTTTTTCGGGCGTAAAAATCCTTAGCATGGCTTCCTTTGGAACGGAAGTAAAGCTGTTGGTCCCGTGTCGTAGATTTACAGTACGTAAAAGAACCTCAAGCCTGATAAAAAGGCCTCTAAGCAAAATTAAGCGGTCTTTCACGCCCAACATAGAATGGGAAGCTAAGAACCACAGCGGTTAAAGAGCGTCCATAAATAACACTCCATTTCCATTTAAGATAATGCAATATATATAATATGTAAATTCTAATGCCTCCTTTCACGTTTATAATAATTCATCCCTCAACAATAAACACGCTCGTGGTAGCTTCGGCAATGATCGGCAGTGTTCCTTTTCTTATGTATATTATATATATATATATATATATATATATATTATATATTCTTATATTTAGCCTCAGACTTTTTATTTTCTCACAATAAATGGTCTAAACCTCTGTACACACCGTCGTGTGCACTCGGCAGTTTTCGTCGAAGCTCGGCTTGGTACTTCGAAAGGTGGAAGCAAAAGAAAAACAAACTCCATACCTGATCACGATTCTTCAAATTGCGATTTTTTTTAACGACGATGACACCTACTATGATTGACACGATTCATGCTATTCTTTTCGATTCATGCGAATAACGATTCATTTTGAAACTAGCCCGATTCTCACGATTCTTTTTGAACGATTCATACGGTTCTTTCCTTGTAGTAGTTCATATGAACGATTCATTATGAATCACCCCATGTCTAGTATCCTGAGATGTAATTAACATAAGAGTAAATATGTGTTAACTTTGAAAGTTTGTAGGTATTTTAATTTGCGAAGTCAAACAGTATCACAACACCATAGCAGATATAAGATGAAATGAAATTTCTTCGCCTCACCTACAAATGAAAAATTGAGCTATATTATGCCGTGGCCGAGTGGTTAGACCATTCGCCTCTCATCCCAGGTTACCTCGTATGGGGCGCCAGGCGCAGTTTTCCTCTGGTTTGCCATAAGTAGTAAAAGCGGACACTAAACACTATATAAATCATATATAATGCCCAAAAATATCCGTCCACCTCCGCCGGGTTAAACCCGCGATTTTGGGAACCAAAGGCTACTATCCTACAAATGACGCTAATGTATTTGCTCATTCCTTCGTAGCTATATGTGCATTTATCGTATGATCATTTTGGTGACAGGTGAATATATTGATTTCTCGAACTTGGGATGTTGTCACATTCATTATGTTGAAGAGGTTTCCTACAAACAGCATTAGAAATAGGAAGAGGCTAACAGTAATAATGCCAAAATTTAGCTACTTTGAAAATTAATGGGCTCCAAAATTTTATAATGTAAAACTGGCCAAAATTTATATGAACTTGTCAAAGCCAGAATCCTACAATTTAGCCAGTCAACATTGTTAATAGAATGCAATAATGTCGAATTAATTTGTTGTGCGAATGTCTCCAAATGGCAAAATTTTGCTTTGAAACTAACTTTTATGTGTGTGTGTGTGAGAGAGAGAGGGGGAGAGAGAGAGAGAGAGAGAGAGAGAGAGAGAGAGAGAGAGAGAGAGAGAGAGAGATTGATTTTAGGGATGAAGTATTGAAGTTCATGAAAGTGGTCCAAATTGGCAGGTAAACTTTTAACAAGTTGTTCCAATTAACACCTCACTCTTCTCTGCAATTATTAGCAATTTGCTAGCTTCCAACCCAACTCCTGGAAATACTCAATAATCGAAGGGGTATTGTCGAATTGCACAAAACTACCCCTCAAGCTTTCCCCCATCCATCTCTTCACTCTTTGGTGCAATTGCGTTAGTCTACAAGTTTTCCAAAATTGTCAAAATTTGTTCCACAATTGCAGAAAATCGTTGTTTATTTATTACCTTTATTTAATAGGTTTTATATATGTATAATACAATTATACTGCATTATATAATTATATATATATATATACACACATTATATATATATATTGTTGGACCCTTTGCTGCTTTTGCAGTTGTATTTTAAATATTAAAGCGATGTTATTCGCTTTAATTATTCCTACTGGCTGATTCTACAATTTCGGTATTTTAAGAGCGCGTCCTCATAAAACAAAAAACAAAAAACAAAAACAAAAAATAATAAAAAAATTAAAAAAAAAAAAAAACATTGATAGGAAGCAACGGTGGAAGTTCTTGGTGTGCTTTGTTGGTTCCACGAATTAAAATATCCTTTCCGTTGAAAATGGTTTTCTTTATAGCAAATGGAAAGCATATGAGAACTTCCAAGGTATGAACTTCATGAACATTTCTTGTAGAATATTGGTAGGTTACTTCTCTGGGTCCCGATATTTCTCCTGATCCTTTCCACAACCCATACTTTGAAATTGTTGTTAGTATCAACAATATTTCCTTCCTCACTCTTTTTACTTTCTCTACACGTACAAGTACATAGTGTATAGAGAAGGTATTGCATTCCACCCAAAAATTCGATACCGAGATTTCAGCGGAAGTACATGTTTTGGGTCCCCTGAATCCAAAAAAAGCATTTCAGAGAAAGGTCCGCGTGAGTGTGTGTGTGTGTGTGTGTGTGTGTGTGTGTGGACAGCATAACTCAACAACGAAAATACCGTTGAATACCAAACTTGGTATTTAAGTTTGGTATCTTCCAAGGATGCGACACGAAGATTTTCAAGAAAATGCCCCCACCCCAACTATTCTTTACATGGAACTTTTTTTCGAAAAATTTTATTTTCTTTAAAATGACTAACGATTTTGATTGAAATATCGCATATTAAAGATATTTATCCCACAAATAAAATGTATATCTTCAATTTTCTGGGAATAGCCCCGGAAGACTATTTTATTCTTGATCAATTCCACGGAATTTTACATAACTGCTAAACCGTAAGAGATGGACAAAAACTAAACACACAAAAAATGTAGAGCACGTTAAAACACACAATTTATGTTATATACATTTTTTCGTGGAGTTCCATTCTCTAATCTTTCATCCTTCCCATATACCCCAAACACCTGTTATCCCTTAGAACCTTATTCCTGTTTTCCCTAATTTAAATTAATTAGAAAAAAAAAAAAACACGCACAGTTTAGTTTCAGAGATTGAGTGCTGTTAGATCAGAGCAGTCGTCAACTGTGCACGAACGCTGAAGTGACGTTAGATACAATTCTGCGGCATTGAGTAAAGACATTTGTAACATGAGCAAATTGAATAGAGTTTGTTAGAATACTTACTGCTCGACATTGCGGGGTGTTCCACTCGTTGTCACAAGATGTCCATGGAAGCGTGCTGGTGAAAGACGCAAAGAAGAAGCGCAGAGCCCAGGCGATGATCACGTTGTAGTAGAAGTCGACATAAAAGGCGATCAAAACCACAGCGTAGCCAATTCCTGCAAGCCAATAAAACAAGATGTTATAGTATAGAGATTCCTTCATTCAACACACCATTTTATGAAAGTAGATACTGCTCCCATACAAATGTGGGATACTGCTCCCATGCACTGTAGATAGCCGTGTTGGGGTTCTTTGAATGAAGAAAGAAAGAAAAAAGGTTGATATGTTCTATTCACATGACTTTCTCCAGCTGTTTCACCAACGAACTTTTCTTATAAAAGATAATTCTTTTATTTACGTCATGCTAATAGAGATATTACTTGCTTCCATGTAAGTAAAAGGGAAATAAGGGGATACACTGGGCTAAAGCGATAGTCAAATCTTTTAAAAGCTATGTGAAACGTTGAAATTCGTTTCTCTTTTGCATTCCAGGAATAAAACAAATGAAACTAAAGTTGACTTTCCGCTGGAGAGAAGTTTAAGTAGTATAACATTGAAACAAATAACACATATCTCGGAAATGGCTAACTTTACAAAATATGTATACATTCAAATTGTGTGTTTTAATGACATCTACATTTTTTGTGCAGTAATTTTATGTCTATCTCTTAAGGTTTGCCACTTAGACAAGAGTCACCCTGAATGAAGTGGTCTTTAGAGACTATTCCCAGCAAATTCAGGATATACATTTTGTTCTTGTCATAAAATACCACATTTCCGTGTATTTATATTTTATTTGTATCTCGGTGAAATATCGGTATCGAATTTTTAGGAGGAATGCAATACCTTCTCTTTATATTATGTACATAGTACTTGTAGAGAAACCAAGAATGTATTTTTTTGGCTACAGGGGACAACGTGTATATGCGGTGAAATTTGGTATTGAATTTTTGGGTGGTACAATACCTTCTCTATCTACGTACCATCTACTATGAAGAGAGAGTATACAACTGGCTTTTATCGCATGTCAACCAGCTTTTAAAATATTTAATTATCGCTTTAGCTTAGTGTATTCTCTTACTTCCCTTCTACTTACACAAAAGCAAATAATAAGACAATTTCTACTAATGCTTTTCTCGGTTAGCATGACGCAGAATAAGCTTTTTACAGAGGTGTAGAAAACTCACGTAACACATTATAGTTTTTCTTTGTTAATAAATAAAATGCAGACCTATAAAGATCAGAACATTCATTTATTATCTTACAAAACGAGCAGAGTTTCTTTCGAGTCTTACGAAGGGTTCTTTTTATGGTGCCGCACATCATTAATTATTGATATAGGTTTAATTTATTTTATATGTTTCAATCATAGCTATATGCTATATCTGATCCGAGATGGTTAAAACGTTCTATTTTATTATTTCACTATAGTAATAATAATAATAATAATAATAATAATAATAATAATAATAATTTATTAACTTGTCCTTTTAGCGTAATAATATTTTTTGCCGAAACTTTCTCTTAAAACATTTTCTAATAACAGAATAACATATATAATCAATTATTTATTCTGTAATATTGAAGATATAAACTAATATAATTTTACATTTTTAAAATTGTTAATATTTGAAGCACTGTTAACGGTGAAGAAATATATTAAAACAATTGCATATTATAACTTCTACACTTTCATCAAGTGGTTAAAAACAAAACGTTTACAGAAGCGTTTGCCTCTAGGTGATTGGGGACTGAACAGCTGTTGAATTTTCTCCCTCTTCTGTGCTTGACCCTGTTGCCCTCTATCGGAAGTTCTATATAACTTCAAAAACCTCTGAATTCCGTCTCTGAAGTTATTTACGACTACCGCTAGATGGCGAAAGGGTATAGCACAGAAGAGGGAGGGGAATCAACTTCTGTTCAATCTCCATCCGCTGAAGATATACTTTTAGGAAGGGGGGGGGGGGAAGTGTTTTTAAACATTTGACAAATGCGAAAGCAAGTTTTAATATGTAATTCTTTGTATGTTTTAATGTACTATAATATATTTTACATGCAACTCAAAGCACTAAAAATAAGCAGGTGTATACACAATTCTGCTCCTATTCACAGCTACACATGTACATGTTTGTTCATCCGGCGATAAGTTTTTAGTCATAGAACATCCAGAAAACATCGGAAGTTTGTGGATTAAGCATCTCTTCTACACATCTTTACACATTAGCATATTATATCTACATATTTCTCGTACAAAGGCATTTTGCTTATCCAATGAAATGAAAGAATTCAATCGCTCTTGTGAAATGAAGATGGGCATATGGAATTGAATTATGGGGAGTTAGTAACGGTTGAATAAGTGGAGAACGAAATCTACTTTAGTTGTACCCAGAACACTACAAATGTAGAAAAATGGAATATATGTAATTGAAGAAAATATTAAAAGTATGTTAAATGAATGAAAAGATTCTTTTAATCCAGTTTTGGGCAACATTGGATTATTTCGGAAGGGTAGACCTTTGTCTTTTTTACTTAATACACTCCTCACAAACCGAAGTGTACTGGAGCTAGGTAAAGTGAATGTATGGGGACTAGCAATTGAAAGAATAATACAATTTTTCTTTAAAATCTAAAAGTTACTAGACAGTGAACTATTAATAGTTTAAATTTTCAAAAAATAAACATGTCAGGATCATGTAAAACAGGTTTGGAAAAATTGTTGATAAATATGTTAAGTGACATGTGAGTTCCGGAATACAAACTAATGAAGGTTGTTTGGAAAATAATAAGAGAAAGGTTAGCAGATAAGAATAGGCAAACGTTATTTACCCAAATGAAGGACAAAAATTCTTAGTTTTCACAATGAATGGGCATCTGAACTAGGGAGAGAGTTTTATCCCAAGGTTTGTCAAAACAATGAAAGATAAATAGATTACCTGTTTTCGTTTGGAAATATGGAAATTGAGGAATGAAAGGAAGACTGTGTTGAAGCAAATGTGTCCAATTATAACGGTAGGGAAGATGTGATGAGTGTGTTATTAGAGCATTGGAGCAATGGTCAAATAGATATACATAAAGAGTTGACGGTGAGGACAAATTTCAAAGACCAGCCGGAACTAAGATCGTTGGAAAATGTTTCTGCAATGTGACAAACAAATTAAAGTGGTCAGAGAATAAGACAGTTGAAGGACGAGACTTTTGTAGCTAATTGCAGATTTTGTAATAATCGTTATGGTTTATTGCCTGGTAAATGGCAAGGGACAGTATTAGTCAAACACTATGTAGCATTCGGCTAGCACTTATACAAGTAGACACTAAAATCATACCAAAGCATATTACATTTTTGAAGGAAAAAATAAGGAAATATTATGTAAAATGCATAAATATAAAGGGACCATAGATTCTTAAGCCCGTCCCTCTTTTTACGATATCACATATTCATCCCGCAGCATTAAATAACCTCTCTAAACATAAGTAGCTTTGCTTGTGGTGAACATAAACACATACTTGTATGCCTGTAAAGCTACGCTGACCAAAGTTTGACTTGTGTAAGCGCAAACTAACTGGTGTAAGGTAAGACGGAATATCTCCATGCACATATTATCTATCTCCTGTCTTAAGTTATGATTCGTTTGTGCTGTATTTACAGGTTTTGATCACCAGAGTAAGAAAATGTAATGGCTGAAAGCGAGTCACCAAGTCAATTTATTGCAGAGTCGTGACTTAGTGCGTTAGCTAAATCGCTTCATTCACAACTCAGTTAACGTTGCATGATACATGAGCACCTCTACTCCTTACCGAGCAAAGTGGCGCCGCGGTAACGCATGCTATTTGCATTTAGGGAGTCATGGGTTCGATCCCCATCGACCGCGCAGTCTCACTTAGGGTTCCTCGTGGTGTCTCCTTATATTAATACCCTTAATTGTTATAAGAGTAAGTAAGAAGCAATTTAATTTTAATCGGATGTTTTATTACGGGTATTTGAATATCTAATAGGATTTGGGATAGTAATTCATTTATTTTGGCTATTACACTGATAGGGGGAGTTTTGGTTAGATTGGTATGTTTTCGGCAAGTAGATATAAAGTCTTTAATTGCTTATTCATCTGTAGCTCAAAGTAATTAAAGCTAAAATAATAAATTAATATAAAGATAATTGATAAAAAGATAAATGTCGATAGAATTTTATTTGATTGTCACTTAGGCGAATACTGGTGCTTCCTCTCCACAACCTTCTTTCCATCGCTTCCTTTCAAGTCATTTCGTTGCCATCTTTCAGGTATGCTTCTAGACTCATGGTGAGTGTCAGTACCGGCTGATACCGCATGAGGCATGCGTACAAACAATGCTGTTATCGGCGTTGAGGCAGCGTTATGGTCATTGTCTTCGTGGGTGCGGGGAGTTCTGATGGCCCCGAAACCCGTAGAGTTGGCGGCTGCACGGCGGATCCTGGCGCCTATGTGAACAAGTTTCAGCCACTAAGTCAGAAACCTCCGTGTGTTTCTGTGGCCTGTCTGCAGCCGGCCTATAGCCACCGACTGTTTTAAGCCTTCCAAAAAGTAGGACTTAGGAAGGTTCTCAAAATGGGTATCTGTTTGGGTGATGACCTTTCGTTAGACGTGAGTTGTTTTCCGCCGCACCACTTTTTCAAGTTTGGAAATAAAAAAAAAGTCACTGGGGGCAAAAGCTGGTGAATATGGTGGATGTTGTAGTAATTCGAACCTTAGTTACACAATTTTCGCCATCGAAACTGCAGTGTTTTGATGGAAGAGGATGTTTTTCTTTGCCAGATGTTGGCGTTTTTTTTATTTCTTCATTCAGCCGGTGCTATAACGATGCATAATACTCTCCATTTATCGTTCTTCCATTTAGCAATAATCAATGTAGATAATCCCAAAAAATCGAGGCCATCACCTTGTCTGCAGATTTCCTCACCTTTGCCTTCTTCGGAGCCTGTCGCTTTTAAAACCCCCTGCTTTGTATCTGGAGTGTATCCATGTTTCATGCACCAGTTATGTATCGACACAGAAACTCGTCACTATTGCAACGGAAGTGTCAAACCAGCTTCCGGATCGATCACACGATTGCGTTTATTCTCCATTGAGAGCAAACGCGGCATTCATCTTGCCGAAACTTTGTTAAGCCTATTTTGTGGTCAAAAATTGAGAACGCTGGACTTTGTGATATGTCTATGGCCTCTACTATTTCGCGAACTTTGATTCGTCGATCACTCAAAATCATATCCTGCATTTTGTCAATCATTTCAGAAGAAGTGACCTCTACTAGACGTCCAGAACCATGCTCATCATTTGTGGATGTACGGGCACGTTTAAATTCATTTATCCAATTGTAAAGTGTTGCAAACGCAAGAGCAGATGTGTCATGAACTTCATCCAACTCGGCTTGACTCGGTTTTTGTGTTAAGCCTTTTAAATAGAAGTGTTTAATCACCACACAAAACTCGTTTTTTTCCTTCTTTCTAAAGAAGCACAAGATTGTTGATTCAATCGCCTATGGCAACGAAACTTCGTGATGGATATAGCTGAAAATTTAACTGCCATCTAGTAAGAGATGACGCTTACTAAATACTAACTTTTTTCGGTGTTACGAATGTAATTGCTTGGATTTTTCTAAGGACTTATTGAACGCCTCTCTACCACCTAGTTCAAAAGTATCAGGTATTGAAGTCCCATCTCTAGTAGATACCTAACTTAGATATTCGGAACGACAAACTGAAAATATGCATAAAAATTAGCAATTGACTAGAGATCTGCAGTGCAGGAGTATAGCATGCGAATGAAGCGAAGGGGATGTTTAAATATCCGATACCAAGAATGTGGACCCAGGTGGAACTGAAAGAAAAATGCGCTACGGTTCTTTAAAACCAATATTTCTTTCCCCGGCCGTTTAATTTAAAACACCCATATACAACTGATACCATCATATGTATTATATAAGGGGACACGCGCAGATTTCCTGCCAATATGACAATTTCATGTTTTCAAAGACAAAAGCATGGGTTTCTAACATCTTAATTACAAGTTTATTTTCTCTACTTGGTACATAGTACATAGATGAGAAGGTATACAATTCCATCCAAAAATTCGATACCGAGATTTCACTAGAAATACCGTTATAGGGTCCCCTAACCCGAGTCAGTTGAATTTAGTGCAATCCCGGTATGGTACCATAGTAGCTCAGTGATTAGAGTAACTTGACAGAAGCCAGGAGATCCGTGATTCAAATCCCGGCTATGACATTAAATTTTTCAGTCAGTTTTTCCCTCTAACTTCTGTCGCACGACTGGTATCGAAACATATTGACTGCCCTTTAGTTTGTAATGCCAAGATTGCTGTTACTACATCTAATTTTTTACCATAACCCCCATGACTGAGGCCTTGGGTGTTCAATAATGCACAAAGTTCTTTGTAACGGAGCATGAGCATTGACGTAAATGGCTAGCAGAGAATTTCACAGCTAAAATATTTGAATTAGTAGAAAAATCAAGAGTCCGGTATTCCACATTCCTCAAGAGGAAAGAACACATTTTAATTTCACGTCTGAGGATAGAACACTCCAGACAACACTCATATCTACTCACCAAGAATAAACCGCCGCAATGTACACAGTGTAATACGAGACAGTCCATCAGGCACATTTTAGCAGAATGCCCACTCTATTCCAAATAAAAAGAACCACACAACCTTCCCACAATTTTATCGGAACCCAGCAAGACAAGAAACCTCATATGCTTCATGTATTTTCCATCTTATCAATCACATCTCACGAAGAAAGATCTGATAGGATATCATCATAGATGTAAACATTATCAGCCAAGAAGGATAAAGAAACAACTTCAGCAGTTTACTTGTTAATTAATTTGTATTGTTGTACTATTGTATTATATCAATGTAAGCAAGAATTGTCATATATGAACCAAGTACTGGATTCATGCACATCTGTCGCAATAAAACCTCTGTAGTCGAGCGATAAAAAAATCTGATATGTTCCATTCACATGGTGTTTTCTACATATCTGTAATAAATATTTGTTATAAAACTTAATTCATACTAATTGAGATAAATATTAGCAGAAATGGTCTTATTACTTGCTTCCTTGTAAGAGAAGGGAAATAAGGGAATATACTAGCCTAAAGCGCTATTCAAATCTTTTAAAAGGGGTTGCCATATGGTTAAAATCCGTTTCTTTAAATGGCCAGGAGTTTACAAATTCCCATATGAGAAAAGTAATAAGTATTTTAAAACTGAAATCAATGGCAAAAAATATATCTCGGAAGTGGTCAACTCCACGAAAAAATCCGTATATGACATAAATTGTGCTCTAAATTTTTTGTTGAGTGAGGTTTTGTCTATCATTTACGGATTACCAGCCATGCAAACTCAGTAAAATTGTTTCAGAATACAGATGTTTTCAGATTCTATTTCTACAAAATGCAATATATGCATTTTATTTGCCTTGTAAATATCTTTAAATATAAGATATTTTAATCAAAATTGTTAGAGTCAACATTTTCGAAATTGTTTCCATGTAAAGAGTAGTTTGGGGTGGGGGCGTGTACTTGAATACCTTCGTGTCGCATCCTTGAAAGATGTTTAACTTAATTATCATGTTTGGTGTTCAACCGACTTTCTAAAATTATTATATCATCAGCTTCGTTTGCCATAAATGGTGTCCAATTTATACCAAACCACACGGCAGCAAGCATTTATATTACTTTCTACCGTATGTCTAGCTGGGACTCATGCGTTCTGCAAGTGCACTTACTCTGCTTCAAAGTGATACTTTCTAATATCTCATACTTGTTTCTCAGATAGTTAATTCAGGATAAAACCGCATTGGCTATCGGGTTTCTTTAAATTAAAATACGTAGTAATACTGAATCTGCTACCAGCATGTGAAAAAAAAGAAAAAAAAAAAATCTGATGTGAGCCATTCACATCTCTACAAACTTATGTTATAACAGATCATTGTTTTATGCACAGCGCTGGATTCAAAATAAACATTAGCAGAAATATTTGCAATAGTTTCTTCTAAATAGAAAGGAAATAGATAATACACTAGACTAAAGCGATAGTTAAAATCTTTTACAAAGACGATTGCTATGAGAAGTAATTGAAATTCAGTTTCCGATTTGCAAGGTCAGGAGTAAAACATAACAGAGATGAAACGAGAGATGACCTCCCATTTGAGAACACTTTAGAGCACCTTAAAATTGAAAGCTATAACAAGGAATATCTTGGAAATGGTTAACTCTATAAAACATGAATATGACATTAATTGTGTGTTTTAACGAGATCTATACTTTTAGAGTAGTAAGATTTGTCTGTCTCTTACGGTTTACCAGAATTAGGTCTTCCGAGACGATTCCCAAAAAATTCAAGATATACATACATTTTATTTGTCATTATTATCGCTAGTGCCATTTTTGATATATTTTCGAAACTTTTTCCATGTAATGGGTAGTTCGGGGGGGGGGGGAGGGGTTCTTGAAAATCTTCATGTCGCATCCTTGGTAGATACTAAACTTAAATACTAGGTTTGGTATTTAACGGATTTTTCGTTTTTGAGGTATGCTGTCCACAAACACATTCACACACACTCTTGCTCTCTCTTTCTCTCTCTCTCTCTCTCTCTCTCTCTCTCTCTCACTCTCTCTCTCTCTCACACACACACACCATATGTACTGACCTTTTTCTAAAAGTGCTTTCTTTGGGTAAAGGAAGTCTCAAAACCTATATTTCTACTGTAATCTCGGTATCGAATTTTTGAGTGGAATACAATACCTTCTTTATCTACTAAATACATAGTCCACGTGTGATAGAGAAAGTAAAAATTGATATTTCTCATTTATCGCCAAAAACATGTAATTTTCGAAAATATGAAAACTTCTCAATAAAATTGCGAAAAAATAAACCTATGCATCATTTCAAAATTAACTTTTGTAATTCAACAACTGCCTCAATTAGATATCAAGGCTTTAGGCAACAATCGATCCAATACTGCCCTTTATTTTTCAGTTGGCATTCCTGCAACTCATTCAGGAATCTATTCTTAGAACACAAACAGTTCCGAGGGTCGTTTCTCTAAGTTAAAAATTTCAGATAACAGCAAGCAAATATTAACCAGGAAAAGATAGTTCTTGTTCCTCTCTACTAGGCCCCTTTTATGAACACAGGCTATCGATTATGACTTCCCGTCTATAGGTAATGATATTGCTGTCAATGAGCGGATGTAAATCTGTGCTGATGTGTCAATTACTGATAGCTACCTACATAGGTATATGGTATCATCCATTTATATACGGAAATGACTCGCATGCGCTAGTTACGTGAAAGAGATGTGTAACGCGCGTGGAATTACAGGTTTAAACTTGTCCACAACGCAGACGAGCCAAAGCAGTCGTACTTCCGCTGTGTTTACAAAACTTCGTGTGAATGTTCAGTGCGTGTTTTCGAGTATGGTGTTGTCACAAGCGTACATCACATGTTCATTCTAACAATTAACACTTCTGGAATTTAAATTAAAGGTAAGATAGCTGAATAAACTCTAAAACTAGATATAGAATGCCTAAAAAATATATATAATCAATTCCACAGCTGATATGAGGAATGTGATAAATTCAACTAACTTGTATTAAAATTAGTAGATATTGTAAACTTAACAAATATTTGCAAGAAAAATTCGTTTATCTTCTTCCATAAACTCCGTAATAGCGTTAAAAAATATAACTGAAGTGAAAATGTAACTGCGCACAAAAGTTGTACGAGAGTGGCGCTTTTTCAAAGAAATATACAGATATCTCTGAAAATGTTTTTTGACACCTGTAGAAACAATTTATCGGAATCTCGTAAACTTTATGACTTGTAAATGTTTAATTCGTTTGAGTTACGATCCAGCGCAGACACAAATTGTTGGTGAAATAAATTATTATACAAAACTCCAGAAAATATTGGTATTTAATTTAAGATATCCTGGCTAACATTATAACAGAAAGGAATCTTCTTAATATGCAGAAAATATAATAAATAATACACTTCTGGACTTTTCACGATTTTGTAATTTAGTGTTTTATAGTTCCTTGAACATTTTACTGACTTCTCCAATTTCTTACTGTGGTTTACAAAAGCAGTTACATGTATGCGCAAATGTTTTAGTATAAAACCTGAATTTGTATGTTTTTTTTCAAAATTTCTGTTTACCTTCACTACTTCATATTAGTACATAGGCAGAGAAGAAATTGCATTCCACTCAAAAATTTGATACGGGGATTTCATTGGAAAAAACGCCTTTTACTGTCCCATTATCCCAAAAAATAATTTTTAGAAAAAGTATCCGTGTATGTGTCTGTGTGAACAACATATCTGAGTCAATAACGAAAAGTCGATTAAATATCAAACTTGACATTAAGTTCAGCATGTTCCAAGGATGCGACACGAAGATTTTCAAGAAAATCCCCACCCCAAACTACCCTTTACAAATATTCGAAAATGTTTCTTTTCTCAAAAGTGGTTCTAACGATTTTCATTAAATATTTGAAATATTAAAAGTTAAAATGCAATAAAATGTATACCTTGAATTTTCTGTGAATAGTCTCTGAAGACCTGCTTATTGTGAATTATTTTAGGATAACTGGTAACCCGTAAGAGACACACAAAAACTTACTGCACAAAAATTGCAGATCTCGTTAAAACAAAAACATATATGTCATATGCATATTTTTGTGGAGTTTAATCATTTCCAAGACATCCCCTGTTATTGGTTTCAATTTTAAACTATTTAAAAATGTTTTTCAAACGAGAATTTGAGATTCTATTTTTATGCAAAAAGAACCAAATTTCAATCACATAGATAGCAATTAGCTTACTGTATTCACTTAAATATTTTCCATTTACTTAATAAGGCACTAATAAGTAATAAGATCATTTCTACTGATGTTTATCTTCATTAGCATGAAGCAGATGAATAAGCTTTTGTAAGAATAGTTTGTTATAGAATATGTAGAGAAAGTAATGTGAATGAAACAATAATATTTCTTTAATTATGCCGTTCACTGCTAGAGAAGGGGACACACACTCATGCGCGCGCATGTTATACAACGCATTTTATAGTTCATTGGAACTTAAACATATTATTTCCAATGAAATACCTATATGAACTTTTGGGAAAACCTGTACCTACTAAAGATAGATAAAGTGAAAAGGAAAGTCCCTTAAAACCTGAAAGTCAGATGCAAGATTTTGTGGCGATTGCCTCACCCTCAGATCACCTTTTACGAATAACTTTAAAATGTTAGATTTATTTATTAGTTAAAAGATATTAACTTCTTTTATCCTACAGATACTTGTAATAGACAACGTTGCTATGCAGAAACGACATAAGTAAACTTTAAATCAAAGTGATAGATATCAGTGCAACAGGTGGGATAAAGTAAACAAAATTTACTCGTTGCTCCGGTAACGAGTGCGATAAAGTAAATAAATAAATATTCTTCATTAATGCTCTGAACATTTCTTCGTATCTGCCAGTCTGAAACTCTTTTTGGTATAATTTCCGTGAAGTCGACGGCAATAAAGCCTCGACTGCTTCTTTTGCTTCATTTAATATATCATTTAGAACCGATGCATTAACGTTCTCAACGTCCATCGTGAACTTAATCAATTTGAAACGAGCAGCAATAAAAACAAAATTAGTATTCATGCATAACCTACCATATTTTGTAACTATAAGAATGCCGCAATTCAATACCTTATTTCTTATTTAATGTATTATTATGTGTTGTAAAATCATTAACTGGATATATTGTCATATATTAATTTATCGTATCTGTAGCATAAAATAATATATTATACAAGTGGAAAAACCTCTATTATTCACATGTAGAACTTAAAACGCGACCCGAAGGGATAAAGTCTCTATTTATCCACTTGTATAATAAATAACTATTATTAAAACATCATATGTTTGAGATGGTGAAGTTTGTCTAAAATTCTGTAAATTGCATTTGATGTCGAAATGTAACTGGGACAGAAAATTTGTGAACGGAATGTTCCAGATCTAAGTTTAGGTACCTCCCTGGCATTCGCGAGTTACATATAAGAAGACCTGAGAAAATCCTGGAAAAACCTTGGACAGGAATGATGGTCCACTTAGCCATCTCTAGAATCCTGCTGCTGTTCACTTGGAGGTTTTCGTGCTTTGTACAGTATATTTTGTCACACAAGGTGGTCGATCTGTTGTCTCTCAATAGCTAATAATAATAATAATAATAATAATAATAATAATAATAATAATAATAATAATAATAATAATAATAATAATAATAATAATAAATATCTAATGATAATAATACCTAATAATTACAACAATAGTAATAACAACAACAACAACAACCGCTGTCATGGCCATAGAAGAGGTGGATGATCATCCAACCGATATGGCCAACAATGAATCCCCAAGCCGTAATGTTGGCTATTGTCGAGGGATTCGCTGCCTTTCCTCACGTTGCTAAATGGGTATGGGATTTCAAATCCGTACCCCCATGGATAGGACCAAACCCGGGCGCATTCCGTGGCCAGGAACTATACCACTATGGCCACCTCACCGCGCCACGACGCAAGAGCCAAAAACTTATGTAGAAATTATATTATATCTTGGTTGATATATATTATCCACAGCTAAGATTTTTAAAAGTTACAAAGTGTGTGTTTCCGGTGAGCTTTAAGAGAACAGAAAGTAGTTAGAAAAAAGTCTAATATGCTGCATTCACATAACTTTCTTTACCTGGTCTATAAATAAATTTCTTATAAAACTTTATTCTTCTTCAAACGGCATGCTAATCAACATAAACATCAGCAGAATTATCTTATTACTTAGTTCTTTATAAGTAGAAGGGATCTAAAGAAATACACTAGGCTAAGTAAAACATTTTAAAAATTTGATGTGTTACACTCACATGACTTTCTCTAGCTCTTCTACAAATTTCTTACATAAGATAATTCTTCTTTCTGCACCTTGCTATTCGAGGTACTCATTAGCACAATGTTCTTATTACTTAGTTCCGTATAAGTAGGAAGAAAATAAGGGAATACACTAGGCTAAACTAATAGTCAAATGTTTTAAAAGCTGTCGTTGCGCGATCGTCATTATAAATCGCTTCTTTTTTTGGCCAGGAGTAGAACAAAAGAAAAACGGACACTCCCGTCTGAGAAAAGTATAAGTACTTCACAACTGAAACTAATAACAATGAGTACAACGAAAACGGTAAGCTCCACGAGAAAAATGTGTATGACATAACTTGTGTATTTTAAAAAAAACCTACTTTTTTTTATAGTAAGTTTTTGTCTATTTCTTACGGTTTACTAGTTATGCCAAATTAAGCAAAATTCATCCAGAATAAACAGGTCTTCAGAAGCTGTTCCCAGAAAATTCACGATATACATTTAATTTGTCAGGTAAATACCTTTAATATACGACATTTTAATCAAAATCGTTAGAGCCATTTTCAAGAAAATCAAAATTTTCGAAAAAAGTTCCATGTAAAGGGTAGTTTGGGGTGGGGGATTTTTCTCAAAATCTTCGTGTCGTATCCCTGGAAGAAACTTAAATACCAAGTTTGGTATTTTAGCTACTTTTCGTTTTTGAGTTATCGTGTTCACAGACACACGGACATACGGACACACACACACACACACACACACACACGGACCTTTTTCTGAAAATGCTTTTTATGGATACAGGGGGTCCTAAAATATGTATTTCCGGTGAAATCTCGGTATCGAATTTTTGGGTGGAATGTAGTACTTCTCTATCCCTATGTACATTGTACATACGTGGCTAGAGAAAGTAAAAATTGTCGCTAAGTGATTGTCATTGAAATTCGCTTATTTGCATGGCCAGGAGCAAAACAAAAGATACACTGACGATTTCCTGGTTGAGAAAAGTATAATTGTTTTAACATTGAAACCAATAACAAGGAAGTCTCTGAAATGGCTAATTCTGAAAAAAAAAAACAACAACAACAACAAAAACAATACATATATATGACATTAATTATACGTATGTTTTAACAAGATCTACATTTTTTTTTGTGTTGTAAGTTTTTGTCTATCGCTTACAGTTTATTAGTTATACAAAAGGCATCCAGAACGCAGAGGTCTTCTGAAGCTACTCCCAGAAAATTCAAGATATATATTCCATTTGCCATGAAAATATCTTAAACATATCACATTTTAATTAAAATCACCTGAGCCATTTTTGAGAAAATCAAAATATTCGAAAAATGTTCCATGTAAAGAGTAGGATTTAGAGGGGGATTTTCCTGAAATCTTCGAATCGCATCTTTGGAAGATACCTCACTTAAATTCCAAGTTGGTATTTAAAGGATTTTACTTTCTCTATACGTACTATGTACATAGTGTATAGAGAAGGTATTGCACTCCACCAAAAATTCGATACCGAGATTTCACCGGAAATATGTGTTCTAGGGTCCCCTGTATCCAAAAAAGTATTTTCAGAAAAAGATCCGCATGTGTGTGTGTCCGTGTGTCCATGTGTCAGTGTGTCCGTGTGTCCGTGTGTCTGTGAACACGATAACTCAAAAACGAAAAGTCGGTAAAATACCAAACTTGGTATTTAAGTTTAGTATCTTCCAGGGATACGACACGAAGATTTTGAGAAAAATCCCCCCACTCCAAACTACCCGTTACATTGAACTTTTTTCGAAAATTTTGATTTTCTAAAAAATGGCTCTAACGATTTTGATTAAAATGTAATATATTAAATATATTTACCTGACAAATAAAATGTATATTTTGAATTTTCTGGGAATAGCCTCTGAAGACTAATTTATTATGGATGAATTTTGCATAACTACTAAACCGTAAGAAATGGATAAAAACTTAACACAAAAAATGTAGAGCACGTTAAAACACACAATTTATGTTATATACATTTTTTTCGTGGAGTTGATCGTTTTTGAGATATTCCTTTTTCTTGGTTTCAGCTTTGAAAAACATACTTTTCTCATACAGGAATTTCTCAACTCCTGTCCATACAAACAAAGGAACATCAGTCACATAGCAACCAGCTTTTGGCTTTCACTTTAACCTATGGTACTCCCTGATTTCGCTCCTACTTGCAATAAAGCAAGAAATATGACTTTTTATGCTAATTTTTCTCAATTAGCATGAAATAAATAAAAGATAAGCTTATTAACAATAATTTTTACAGAGATATAGAGAAAGTCATGTGAATGGAACGCATAAGATTTTTTCTTTTTGATTTATGCTGTCCACAGACACACACACAACACGCATCTTTTTTCTAAAAATGCTTTCTTTTTATTCAGGGGGTCTCAAAACAAACATTTACAGTGTAATTTCGGTATCGAATATTTGGTGGAATATAATACCTCCTCTATCTACCATATAGGTACATTGTGCGTACGTGTTAGAGAAAATAAAAATTATGTGAATAACTAGCCTATGTGTAGATCTTCCTGAGTTAAAAGGGTTCCTTTCTCGACTTTCTTCTTTTTTCACTCTTTCACTACTGTTCCCTTTATCTCTCTCTCTCTTTCTCTCTCTCTCTATACATCATTTTCTCCATCTTCCATTTGTATCTCTCCCCTTCTCTCTCCCTCTTTATGTGTAGATAGCATGTGCCTTTAAACTGGCAAAAAAAAATTGAATGGAGTGTTTATTAAAACAGAAATGGTTTAGGATATAAAAGGTGTACCTCAAATGTTTATGCTTGCAACACTGTTACTTTTTACTTTCTCTACTATGTATAATGCACTAGAAGTATTGTATACCACCTTAAAATTCCATGTCGGTATCTCTCCAGAAACACGTATTTTGAAGCCTCCTGGATGACCTTTTACATGATTGTACACCATAAGAGACATACATACAAAATCTTAGTACACAAAAAAAAAAAAAAAAAAAAAAATTAAGATCTGGTTGAAGCACAAAGTTTATGTCAAATGCGTTTTTTGTGGAGTTTAATATTTCTGAGGTATTCCTGTTACTGGTTTAAATTTTCCGTTATTTATTTATTCTTTAACTTAACGTCCTTTAACCTAGTAGGTCATACCGACGATGAATGAAACAGTTGAAATGAAACTCAAATGAGCCCGGGGACCATGGAGCTTAAAGTTACTCGACATTCATCTTTTCAGGATAAGGGAAAACAACATTTATCCAGTTAACTCACCGTAACCGCGATTTGAACTTGGGGCATCTTCATTGGAAGGTCAACACGCTGCCCCCACACTACAAAGGCGGGCTTCCAATACTTATTCAAATGGAAAGTCGCTATTAGCTTTCCTCATCCTTGTCATTCAAGGAGAACGCAATTTCAATTCATCATATAGTCACCCGCTCTTAAGAGATTTGACAGTCGCTTTAACCTGGAGTTTATCCTTATTCCGCATGTACGTACGAGGAACTATTTAATAAAACTATTTCTTCTAATATTTATTTCATTAGCATGAAGTAGAAAGAAGAATACGTTTTGTAAGAACAGTGTTTTTGTAAAATAGGTAGAGAAAGTCATGTGAATGTAATATATCAGACATTTAGATACCGTTTCTAATGGCAGCTAGTTTACATAACGAAAACATTGGTATAGGTTCTTCGAATTCATTCTGCCAAAATTGTTAGAAGTATAAATGTTGGTTAACTTTTTTCTTAAACATTTTCAAAATTCAGTCAGATGGCATAACACCAAGGAATGAAGAAGGTTTTTGAATAAATCTGATATGTTTCATTCACATGACTAGCTCTACAAACTATTGTTACAAAAGGTTATATCTATATCGTGGTAATCCAGATAAATATTAGTAGAAATGATTGTATTAGTTCCTTCTAAGTAGAAGGGAAATAAGGCAACACACTAGGCTAAAGCGAATAGTCAACTATTTTAAAAAGCCGGTCGCTATGTGAAACACTTGAAATTCGTGTTTCGCTTTGCACGACCAAGAGTAAAACAAAAGAGAGATAAATGAGAAATGACCTTCCGTTTGAGAAAAGTATTCGTAGCTTAAAATTAAAACCTATGCCAAGACATGTCTCGGAAACGAGATCTACTTTTGTGTAGTACGTTTTGTCTAACTCTTACGGTTTACCAGTTATGGAAAATTCATCAAGAATGAAGAAGTCTTCAGAGGCTTTTTACTTTCTCTACACGTACTATGTACATAGTGTATAGAGAAGGTATTGCATTCCACCCAAAAATTCGATACCGAGATTTCACCGGAAATACATGTTTTGGGTCCCCTGAATCCAAAAAAAGCATTTTCAGAAAAAGGACCGTGTGTGCGTCTGTGTGTATGTCTGTGCGTCTGTGGACAGCATAGCTCAAAAACGAAAAGACCGTTGAATACCAAATTTGGTATTTAAGCTTGGTATCTTCCAAGGATGCGACACGAAGATTTTCAAGAAAATCCCCCCACCCCAACTTCCCTTTACATGGAAATTTTTTTCGAAAATTTTGATTTTCTTAATATAGACTCTAACGATTTTGATTAAAATAACGTATATTAATGATATTTACCTGACAAATAAAATGTATACCTTGAATTTTCTAGGAATAGCATCTGAAACCTACTTTATTTTGGATGAATTTTACGGAATTTTGCATAACTGCTAAACCGTAAGAGCTGGACAAAGACTTACCACACAAAAAATGTAGAGCACGTTAAAACACACCATTTGTGTAATAGACATTTTTTTCGTGGAGTTGATCGTTTTGAGATATTCCTTGTTTTTGGTTTCAGCTTTGAAAAACTTATACTTCTCATACAGGAATTTATCAACTCCTGTCCATACAAACAGAGAAACTTCAGTCATACAGCAACCAGCTTTTGACTATCACTTTAACCTATGCTACTCCCTTATTTCGTTTCTACTTACAAGGAAGCAAGTAATAAGACTATTTCTGCTAATTTTTTCTCGATTAGCATGAAATAAATGGAATTTATTACAGAGATGTAGAGAAAGTCATGTGAATGGAACACATCAGATTTTTCCAGATAGTTTTAGTTATTTGTCATTTAAATATATATCTTTAGTATATGCTATTTTAATCATAATCATTAGTCATTTTTGAGAAAAACAAAATTTTCAAAAACATTTTCTATGTATAGGAAGATTTTGGGAATTTTCTTGAAAATCTTGTCGCATCCTTGTAGAATACTAAACTTAAATACCAAATTTGCTGTTAAAAGTATTTTCGTTTTTGAGCCACACACACGCCTGATTTTTTTCCCCTAAAAATGCGTTGTTTTGGGTGTATTCCCGGTGAAGTCTCGATATGGAAATACACTATGTACAAGTACGTGTAGAAAAAGTAAAAACTGTCATTAAGAAATTTCCAGGTTAATATAAGATGGTCAGATACCAATAATAATTGCTAGAAATAATACTGTAACAACTTAAAACTTGGCTAATGAACCGATAGCTTATGAGCTGCTGGTGAGAGAGTATTCAGTGATATTGGAAATATTGCCACTAACACAAGGGTGTAAATGTAATAACACGTGTGCGGTTCTGGAGCAGAGAGATCTGATTGTTAGTAACTTTGAACTTCACATTTTGAAACGTTTGTGTCATTAAATCATTAATATTTCAGAATATTAAAAATATGAATGTAACTGCTTTTTATTTACTTGTCGTTACTTGCAAGTCACCAAATACAATTATAAACTAAATAATTTATACTATAAACATTTATTGTTTATAACATATGGAAGTATATATTTTTAATGTATAATGTCGGGTGTTTTTATGGCATTTAAATTCTATGAACACGATTAAATTGTCTTTAAAATTCTCAGAATAAATCCAAAAATACATTAATATCGATTAATCGACTATTACTCAAATACAGGTATTTGGTTAACCATTTGAAATGTTTAATCTATCGACACCATTATTTCTTATTAATTATTATTTTTCCTTCCTTTATTTTAATCAATATAAAGAGTATTGTAGATACAGAGAAATGTAAGAGACTGAAGTAAAATCTTCGAAACCTTCGAACATGTTTGAAAAATTCAACAAGATCTTTCCTTGTGTAGTAAGCTTTTGTCTGTTTATTTTGGTTTATCAGTTATGCAAAATTCATTCAGAATAAATAGAACTTCGCCCGATATTCTCAGGTATAAGTTTTATAAGTTATATGAACGTGTGAAACTTATGGAATTTTAATAAATATATTTTAATAATCCAAAATACCGAAATAACACTTCTGTGTAAAAATAATTTGAGGTTAAGAAGTTTTTTTGAAAGTTTATTTAAGATACTGAACTATATCTATACTAATCTGGAATTTCGTTTTTCAGTTGCGCTATTCTCCAGCTCTCTCTCTCTCTCTCTCTCTCTCTCTCTCTCTCTCTCTTTCCTTCTCTCTCTGACACATACACACACATAATCACACACGTACTCACACATACACATAAGCTCTGAACATAATTTGTTGGCTTACTGTATTTTATTTTTTAAGTTAAGGTCCTTTAACCGGTTACGTATGAACGATGAATAAATGGGTGAAATGTTCTAATGAGTCCGGGATCCATAGAGCTTAAAGTTACCCGACATTCATATTTTTAGCATTGGGAAAACCCCGAAAAAGTATTTATCGGGTAACTCATCGTAACCGAGATTCGAACTCGGGACCTCTTAAATGTAAGAGAGATACGCACCTACCAGGCCACAAAGTCATAATAGTATATTGCGATGCAAGGAGTAAATGGCCTCTAACATAATCGAGGAAAAGTCCGAAATTATGACATGAAGTCTAGTGTTTTTTACTTTCTTTAGTACATAAGTACAATGTACATATTAGATAGAGAAGGCATAGTACTCCACGCAACATTTCGATACCGAGATTTCACCAGAAATGTATGTTTTGGAACCCCCTGAATTAAAAAACTCTGATGTATTCAATTCACATGGCTTTCTATAGCTGTTCCGCAAACTTTTCTAGTTTATTCTTTTATCTAGACCATGCTAATAGAGACTATTATAAACAGAATTGGTCTTATTACTTGATTCTTTTTAAGCAGGAGGGAAATAGGGAATACGCTAAGTTAAAGCGATAGTCAATTACTTTAAAAGCTGGTCGCTACGTGAGACAATTGAAATTCCGTTCTCTTCGCTTGCCAGCAGTAAACAAAAGACAGACGAAAGAAAGAAACCGTTTGAGAAAAGTGTAAATAGCTAGAGTTGACACAAATGATATGGATATCTCGAAAACGATTAACTCTACAAAAATGATTATATATAACATAAACTGTGCGTTTTAACAGATCAAAATTCAACAAAATTCATCCAGAATGAACAGGTCTTCAGAAGCTATCCCCCAAAAATTTCAAAACTTGGTATTAAGTTAAGTATCTTCTAAGGATGCAACAAAACTTTTTTCAGGAAAGTCCTCGCTTCTCCAAACTATCTTTTACATGCAAGAATTTTCAATATTTTGAATTGTTTAAAAAAAAGACAACAATTTTGATTAAAGTTTCGTATGCTAAGATATTCATATATCAATAAAATGCATACCTTGAATTTCTTGGGAATAACTTCTGAAGTTCTGTTCATTTTTAATGACTTTTGCATTACTAGTAAATCGTAAGACATACACAAAAACGAACTATACCATACGTGCAGATCTCTTTATTTGGTATATCTAGATATTTCCGAGTTATTCCTTCTTATTGGTTTCATTTTAAAATTCGTATACTTTTCTTAAACAGAAAACTTTATTCGCTTCATATTTCTTGTATTTTTAGTCCTGGGCATGCAAAGAGAATTTAAGTCATATGGTGATAGTGTTTAAAATATTTGACTTTAACTTTAGTCTAGTTGACTCCCTTATTTCCCTATTACTTACAAGGAACTAAGTAATTAGAATATTTCTGCTAATTTTTATCTCGATTAGCATGAAGTACACAGAATAATAAACTTTTGTAAGAATACTTTGTTGCAGAATACATAGAGAAAGTCATGTGAGCGGAGAACATAAGATTTTATTTTTATGCATTTTTTAGTAGTGCACCATCACTGTTGTTTCAAACTTAAGCTCTTTTAAAACCAAGAAAATGTACAAGGTAAATCTTATCCTTAAAAAAGAAAGCAGAATAAATCCGAGTTATATTAAGGGACCAGGAAGGACTCAGGTGGGGAAGGGATTTTGCAAGGATAAGGCGGGACACTGTAAGTCTCTTATCCTTGCATTAAACCCTTTTTTAAAGGACCAATTACGTTCCTGTCCACCGGAGAACCGGAAGTAGGGCTCCTACCGGAAACGTTTGCCATTTTCCACGTTCTGAGAACGAAGAATGGAACTCGACGTCTTTTAAAAGTTGCGGAAGGGCGTGAGAAGTGAAGCGAAGTGCCACCTCAAAGAAAAGCTTGGAATGGGGCACTTGCTCAGAAGAAATGGCTGCGCTTCGGGGTGGGGTGGGGTGACAGAGGCAGCGATTTTATATATTATGTGCCTGCCAGGCGTTCTTATGAAGCAAGGGGGAACGCTATCGTGCGAGGCATCCTTTTATTCTTAATTCACATAAAGATCCAATACATTTTGAAGTGTAAATTGTATTGAATATTCTTCGTCATTTTTTCAATTACATAAATACTTTCGATAAATTTACTGCACTCAGCTGTTACAGAAAATTTCCATTCGTGTATTTATCATCAGTAATACCACGAGTGTTGATAGTTTTTACTTTCTCTACTCGTACTATGTAGGTAAATAATGTATAGAGAAGGTATTTTAATGCATCCAAAAATTCGATACCAGATTTCACCGGAAATACATTGTTTTGGGTCATCCTGAATTAAAAAGAACATTTTTAGAAAAAGGTCCGTGTGTGTCTGTGGACAGCATAGCTCAAAATCGAAAAGACTGTTAAATACCAAACTTGGTATTTAAGTTTGGTATCTTCCAAGGATGCGGCAAGAAGATTTTTAAAAAAATCACCCCATTCCAAACTATCTTTTACATGGAATACTTTTCGAAATTTTTGATTTTCTCAAAAATGGCACTAACGATTTTATTTAAAATGCCGCATGCTTAAGATTTTTTAATGACAAACGAAATGTATATTGATTCATTCTTTTACATAACTGGCAAATCGTAAAAGTAGATATATAAAAACTACACAAAAAAGTAGATATCAATAAAATACAACATTTATGTCGTAAACATTTTTTGTAGAGTTAACCGTTTTCGAGATATTTCGGATTATTGGTTTCAATTTTATCTCTCAAACGGGAAGACATCTTTATTCTCTTTTCTTGCTTGTTTACTCATGGCAAGCAAAGAGATTGGAATTTCAATTGTTTCACACACAGACCGGCTTTTATAGGAGAAGACTATCGCTTTAGGCCTGTGCATTTTCTTATTTCCCTTCTACTTACAATGAATCTAGTAATAAAACTAATTCTGCTTATGTTTGTCTTATCTGTAGATAACAGATTAATCTTATGAATAAAAGATTTGTTTACGACCATGTGAATGGAAACTTATACCTTCTCTATACACTAAGTACATCGTACGTGTAGAGAAAGTAAAAATGGATCATATTAGTTAAGAAATACACTAGACATGAGATATGCGTAATAAAATAGTGTAATTAATGGAATATAAAGACTGGAATGGGGCTTCAAAATGCAAAATATCTTGAGATTGTGTAAGGAAGCCTTACATGGATGGATGTTATAGTTGGATTATAAATTGAGGGGCTCGGCCTTAAAACTTGTTAAGTGACATATTTGAGAATTTGAATTTTTGTATTAAAACAAGTTATTTGGCATGGAGATTTAGATGCAGTATTGAGTACACCAGCTTCCACACAGAAGGCGGTAGAATTATGTCCATTTTCAGATGTGCGCAGTTCCTTCCAAGTAAAACGTGACTTAACATCCAAAGGGCGTTTTAGACGCATACAACATGCGTTTCAAGTTGGCCACATAATACTACCAAGCAATCGGGACTTCAGGTTCGAAGACTAGCTGCAAATTGTTAACATTTTGGTGAACCATCGAGACTTTCTCTAAAGAAAGAGGTCATTCTTATGATCAAACATTTTCTAAAAATCTGATGTGCTCCATTCACATGACTTTCTCTGGCTATTCCACAAACTTTCCGTACAAAAGATTATTCTTTTATCAAAATCATGCTAAACGAGATAAACATTAGCAGCATTGGTCTTATTACTTGCTTCCTTGTAAGTAGAAGGGAAATAAGGGATACATTAGGCTAAAGCGATAGTCAAATTTTTTAAAAGCTGTAGCTACGTGAACAACTTAAGTAAAACAAAAGAGAGATGAAACGAAAGGTGACTTCCCATTTGAGCAAAGTTACGTAGTTTACAACTGAAACCAACAACAAAGACTATCTCGGAAACGATCAACTGTACAAAAAATGTATATAGCATAAATTATATGTTTTAAGGAGTTATACATGTTTGCGCAGTAAGTTCTTGTCTATGTATTACGTTTTACCAATTATGCAAATTCAGAACAACTCATCCAGGAAGAGAACTCAGATGGTATTCTTAGAAAAGTCAAGATACACATTTTATTTTTGATGTAAATATCTTTAATATACGGCATTTTAATAAAAATCGTTAGAGGCATTATTGAGTAAAGCAAAATTGTCAAAAAAAAAAAAAAATGTTCCATTTAAAGGGTAGTTTGTGATGGGAGAATTTTATTGAAAATTTTCGTGTCGAATCCTTGGAAGACTGAATTTAAATACCAAGTGGTGTTTATTACTTATTTCCGGCGAAATCTCGGTATCGATTTTTGGGTGGAATATAATACCTTCTCTATCCACCATGTACATTGTATATACGTGTTACTTATCTAAAAAATTTACAGATCCTGTTGCTATTATTTTCATAAAGCTTTAACATGTGCCATGTCATGTCATGCATGAAATGGTTTGCCTTCTATTTGTCACCAATGTTTTTACAATCTCTTCCAGTAGTATAGACAGTGAAAACTCGACTGATAGTAAAATACAAGTAGTAGCTTAGTGATAATAAATTTATATAGCTTCAGTAACAAAAATCTGATTTTTTGTATCCCACTTAATTTTGTGTCAATGGCATAACATTATAAAGTTATATTAAACACATCTTATGTTTTCCATTTACATGACTTTTTCCTTATTCTGCAAAAGAACTTCTTAAACTTCTTACGAATGATTCTTCTTCTTTCTACTCCATGCCAATTGAAATAAGCATTAGGAGAATGGTCTTATCACTTAGTTCAGTTTAAATAGAAGGGAATTAAGAGGATACACTATTCTAAAGCGATATTCAAATAAGTTATTGCTCTGCGATTGCCAAGGAAATTCACTTCTTTACACGGTCAGGGCTTAGAAATAACACACAAGAAACTCAGACAACTTCCTGTTTGAAAAAAGTATAAGTATTTTAAAAGTGAAAACAATAATAAGGTATATGTCGGAAACGGTTAGCACCATAGCAAAACTTTGAAGTTCATAAGTTGCGGGTTTTGACGAGGTCTACATATTTTGTAAGCCAACTTTTTGCCAACCTCACATAGGTTACCAGTTATGCAAAAGTGATTCAGATTGAAGGGGGCTTCAGAGGCTATTCCAAAAAAATTCAAGATTTACATTTTATTTGGCATAAAATTATCTTTAATATATGGTATTTTAATCAAAATAGTTAGAGCCATTTTTGAGAAAATGAAAAATTTCGAAAAATTTTCTATGTAAAGAGTAGTTTAGGCTGTGAGATTTCTTTGCAAAATCTTCGTGTCACACCCTTGGGATATACTAAACGTAAACATAAAGTTTGATATTTAACGGATTTTTCGTTTTTGAGTTATGCTGTTCACTCACACACACTCACACGTGCGCGCGCACGTACACAGATACATACATAATTACCTTTTTCTAAAAATGCTTTTTTCGGATTCAGGGCGACTCAAAACATGTATTTCTGGCGAAATCAAGTGTTCAAATTTTTGGGTGGAATGCAATAACTCTTCATCTACTATGTACGTGCATTGTTCATATGTAATAGAGAAAGCAAAAATAAATAAATAAGTAAAATAAATGAAAAGCTGTTTACTATACCTTATCGTGATAAAGTAGTTTTACCTTCTCAGAAAAAAATATTGACACGAAGGAATTCTATTTGTTCAGAGAGAGAGAGAGAGAGAGAGAGAGAGAGAGAGAGAGAGAGAGAGAGAGAGAGAGGAGTAGCAATTTCCGTTGTGAACCTTAATGAAATGTCTACTAAGCGTTACTTGAAAACCATACAATTTATCACAATGAAAATGTTACCACTTATAAATACTTCTTTTAGTTCAGAAACCATATTCAAATCACAACTTAGATTAATAATTGCTAATCTATTGATATTTTAATAAACAAGAAAATTTGGGAAAAAATCACACTGAAGTATACTTACTAATAAAGTATAGGCTATTAGAGCTGTGATTTTTTGCGCATATACAACATGCATTCTAAATAACGGTGAAAGCTTTTATATTACCTGTGTATGAAAAGCCTAAACAAATAAACATCTAAACAATTTAAAATAATGTGCACTTAATTATACATTTTTTAAAATTACTGTTTTTGTTAAACTGTTCTTAATCTTTCATCAGCTATGTCAACTAATATGTTTTTTAAAGTGACTACAAAGTCTGAAGTGTCCTACTTTAATTGTTTTGGAGAAAAAATAATTTAAAGAAGAAAATATGTGAAAATGTTTGCAAATTGTTCTCGTTTTGTTTTGTTTGCGCTTGTGTACTCATACAACTGCACTAAGGGGTAAATAAATATTATTCAATATTGAAGCGATCACTATAGAAAATTAAATATTTAAATTCCTCAAATATGAAACTACCAAAAAGATTAACGTGACCAGAAGAATAATAGTGACTCTTACCTTTGAACAAGGGTACGAGGCGGCCCCAGCAAGTGATTGCCCCTTTGCGGTTAAACTGTCCAAGTGCCAGCTCCATGTAGAACAGGGGGATGCCCCCCACGACTAACATGATGCAATATGGCACCAGGAACGCTCCTGCAAAAATAGACCATCTTGAATCAATAAGCGTATTAGGTATTTTAAAAAATCAGATGTGTTACATTCACATAATTTTCTCTATTCTCTCTGGTTTATTAGTGTATATACAAACTATTTTTACAAAACTTTATGTTTCTATCTACTTCAATTGAACATAAACATATACAAAAATAGCTATATTATACATTTCATTATGTATACAAACGGAACAGCGATAGCCAAATGCTTAAGAACTAGGCAGTATTCAACGTGAAGGTCGGTCAATGGCCGGAGCGGAATCGAGGGAGATATCACAATCCGACCTCGGCGTTAAGGTAATAGATGATACCGCGGTAGTTTTGCCATTTCCCTTCCGAGGAATGTAATAATGAAAGGATACACCCAGTCCTGCCAGCAGTTGAGAAAATTCCGAGACTGATACCGGGAATTGAACCCAGATTGCCCGCGCCAGAGGTAGGTACGCTACCACTGCGCTAACGGGTCGATATGTGGCCTTAAAATCCATGGTGTTTCCATGCAATTGCGAGGTGACTATTGAAATGACTTGCATAGAGCTAAAAAAAGTATTAGCTTTCTCTATCTATTCTACATTGCATAATTTTTACTAAAGCTTGTTCTTCAATCTCTTTATGCTAATCCAGGTAAACAGCAGAAATTCTTTTATTACACATTTCCTTGTAGGTGTAAAGGAAATAAGGGAATAAACTAAGCTAAAGCGATAGTCAATTTTTTTAAGGATCACTGAGGGTGAAAAATCAAGTTTCTATAGTTCTGTATAGATTTTTTGAGAAGTTTACTGTGATTGTACTTCTGTCTCGTTAATATATATATATATATATATATATATATATATATCCAGTTTTATTCAAATTTAATAAATGCTTTGCAAGTATAATTTATTTTTTAAACTTATGTAAATATATTGCATAACATAAATATTTCACGCACCTCAAAATTTTAAAAAAGTGGTTAACAGTTTCTGTTTTAAGATATGAACCACATACAAAAAATTTAAATTGCTATTTGCAATAGCTTTAATTACTGAATTATTATAATTTAGAAGGTTAGAAATACTAAGCTCTAAAATCAACGCTTTTTTCAAAACATGCATTCTTTTAAAATTATTATGGTGTAAGGATAATTTTGTAGTATTACAATATATATAGATAGATATATCTATATCTATCTATATATATATATATATATTTCTACACATACTGACACATTTTAGTTGTATGTACACGACAATTGAGACACGTAAACATTTAGAAAGCCTGAAGTGTAGTTTTCAGAAAAATGTTATTTTAATAAAATAGTATGCTAGGAAACAGGTATATTATATGATCTGTAAACGGCTGTAGAACCCAGAACAAGGGGAGGGCAGCTAAATGTTTACTCTCTATAGATGTCTAAAGGTGTTAACAACTATTTGCTATAAAAAACAATTTTCGATTTTTTGACCGATTGTAGTTAAAATTCCATTCCCAGTGTCACTTAAGAAACGGTCGCTATGTTATGGTGTTGAAATTTCACTTTTTTTTTTTTTTTTTGCATGACCAGGGGGGAAAGAAACTAACGACTTCCCATTGAAGAAAACCATAAGTATTCTAAAATTGATTGCATTAACATGGAATATCTCGGAAATGATTATGTAGCTCTGCACAATACAACGTACACGAGCACACGCGCGCAAAATACATTGGTCATGAATTGTACACTGTAAATAGATCTATGTTTTTATGTAGTAAGCTTTTTTTTCTCTTATGGTTTACCAATTATGCTAAAGTCGTCCAGAACTTAGAGGACCTTAAAGTCTAATTCTAAAAATTTCAAGATATACATTTTAGTTTAAAAAAAATGTCTACATGTACAATATTTTAATCAAAATCATTCGAGAAAATCAATATTTTTGAACAATTTTCCATCTAAAAGTTAGTTTGGGGACGGAGTTTTATTGAAAATCTTTGTAACCTATCTTTGGAAGATATTGAACTTATATGTCAAGCTTAAAAAGGTTAAATTGAGTTTTATTTATGGGTGCTCTTTAACTGATGTGACTCTGTGTCCCATTGTAGATTGGGCGAGAATGACTGCTTAATTTTGCAGGGACCTCTTTATCTGGATTTAGCTTTTTACATGCCATAAATCTACAACACGGGATTAACGGCTCTACTTCTCTTCCGAAGGAAACCGTGCTAAGGAGGACAAAAAAAAAAAAAAAAAAAAAAAAATCCATCACCCTCCGACGAAATTTGAACCCGCGACCTTGGGAACCACAGACTAACATGTTAACCCAAAACCACGGAAGTCATCAAACTTGGTATTTACCCGACTTTCGTTTTTAAGTTTGCTTACACGCGTGCGCACGCGCACACACACACACCTTTTTTTCTAAAATTGTTTTTGGGTACAGGAACCATTAAAACAGATATTTACGGTGAAAGCTCATATGGAATGTTTGGATGAACTGCAATACTTCCCCTACTTACTATATGCAGTAGAGAAAGTTAAAAGAGGGCAGTGGTGATTTTAGGAGAGTGATTATAAGTCCCATGCCTTTCCACTGAAACGCGTACACAGCAAGCTGTAGGCAGACACACCATTGACATTTGGAAACCACGATCACTATTATCTGTTCATTAATGTCTAGGTGATGCTAGAAACCTGAAGTCAGCCCCTGTTCATCGTGTTCCATTGTTCTCCATCTGAGACAAATTGCTGGGTAATTGAGTCCCTCGCGACAGCAGCTTCAAGGGGCTTCAGCAAGAGGAAGAGGGGAGAAAGCTCGCCAGTATGTAGTAAAAGCTTTTTCCTTCTTTTTACTTATTCTTATTATTGGATTTAGTGTTCTTACTTCTTTCACCCTCTTAAAAAAGAAAAGACGCTTGATCGAAGGTAAATAGAAACTGTGAGAGTTCCAAAGGGGAGAGGGGACATACTGAACAATAATAACTTGCGAAGTACTAAACCAGATCAAAGTTGTAGAGCTAGGTGCCTTTGATGTCCTCAAAACGTTTTTTTATATTTCCGTGATTTTAGGACTCTTCTTTTCAATACGAACAGAGAGGATGTATGGCCTCTTTAATTCTTCCCGTAGAATTACACAAAAGATTAGGCCTTGACTTTAATGAGAACATAGGAACATAGTAGTTACAGACGCCGTCGAAACGCTTAATAGAAGGCTGTGAATGCCTAGATGACAGGGTTGCTAAGTCTATATCTCATTTGAAGAAAAATTTAAAAATTTTCAGAGAAGAAGATATTCATAATTCATTTTTGGTTGTTTCTTTTCTAAATAAGTATTTAAAATATATTTGTAAAATACTATTAGAAAAGCTGACTTCTGAACTTTAATTTGACTATTTCGCTTATGACACGTGATCTTAGAAAGTGGCCAATCCAGTACATTGGCGCGTAAAATTCCAACCAATCGGAACTCATGTGCATTTTAATCGTTTTTTTATCACACACACACACACAAACACACACGCACGCACTATGCACATAGTGTATAGATAAGGTATTGTAATGCACCCAAAATTTGATACCGAGATTTCACCGGAAATATATGTTTTGGGTCCCCCTGAATCCAAAAAAAGCATTTCTGGAAAAAGGTCCACGTGTGTGTGTGCGTGTGTGTGTGTCGATAGCATAAGCTCAAAAATGAAAAAACCGGTAAATACCAAACTTGGTATTTAAGTTTGGTTTTTTGCAAGGATGCGACACGAAGATTTTCAAGAAAATCCCCCACCCCCAACTACCCTTTACATAGAACTTTTTTTTCTCGAAAATTTTGATTTTCTCAAAAATGGCTAACGATTTTGATTAAAATATCCTATATTAAGGATATTTACCTGACAAATAATATGTATATCTTGAATTTTCTGGAAATAACCCCGAAGACTACTTTATTCTGGATGAATTTTACAGAATTTTGCATAACTGCTAAACCGAAAGAGATGGACAAAAACTTAACACGCAAAAAATGTAGAATACATTAAAACGTACAATTTTATGATATAAATGTTGTTCGTGGAGTTGATCGTTTTTTAGATTTTCTTTGTTTTTGGCTTCAGCTTTAAAAAACTTATGCTTTTCTCATACAGGAATTTGTCAACTCGTGTCCATACAAACGACGGAACTTCAGTCACTTAACAACCAGCTTTTTACTATCACTTTAACTGATCGTACTCCCTTATTTCGCTCCTACTTACAAGGAAGCAAGTAATAAGACTATTTCTGCTATTTTTTTCTCGATTAGCATGAAGTAAATAGAAGCATAAGCTTTTTAACAATACTTTGTTGCAGAGATAGAGAAAGTCATGTAAATGGAACACATCAGATTTTTTTTTCTTTCTAAATTTATTGCACCCACGTGCATTTGTTTTCTCTCTGAACTAGTGTTCGTCTTTTAATAATAGTATCAATGTGCAGTGATATTCCCGTACATAATGGTGGAAGTTCCAAAACGTTTTCGGGATAGGTCTAATGCTGAAATAGACATTAATTGAAAACTCAAAGCCGCAGGATACTAAAACCAACAATGAGAGAGAGAGAGAGAGAGAGAGAGAGAGAGAGAGAGAGAGAGTGTGGAACCAGTTCATGATATCATGATGTCATGATATGGACATCAAGTTGCAGTGATTTCGGTCAAGACAAATGGGATTTTGGGAATATTATTCTTCGTGACCATATAGACTAACCATTGTTATTTTATTCACGAAACAGTCTTATTAAATACAACTCGAGTTACTACTTTTCTCTAGATAAAAATTGGAGCTCTCGTTATTTTTGGAGGCAATGGCTCTCCAAAAAGATTTTAAATAATCTCATAAATCAGCCATTTTAATATGTATTTGTTTCATTTTCACAGAAATGTGGCCAAATATCCAAAAATGGTGTTTTGTTTCATAGTATCGTACTTTTTACATTTGCAAACCAGTCAATATATTAAATTGAACTTTTCCGTTCTCCAATACAATATGAGAGTATACTGATTATAGATCCACTATGAAAATAAAGTTTCAGATTTTCTTACGTATATTATAATTTCACGTTCCTATATTAATTTTAAAATGTTAATATTAATTGAAAATATACCTACTATAAACTAATTTTATAGTGCCTGTAGTTGCCTATTTTCATAGATTGTGCATTTTCTTAGCTTAAGGGCCTATTCTGACTTTGCTGGCCTTCTTTTGTAATGAGATTTTGCCTACGGTAATTTAATTGGTTATTTGTGAGTACTTATTGATATTATTTATTTTATAATATTTCAATTATTAATATTTTGCATTCTGATCCAATGAGTCATTGTTGGCAGCATATGTTCCCAAACATCAGCAATAGCTTCGTGTCATTATTGATTTACGATTGGGAAATCGATTAACTCATCACTTTTGTCGATTAATACGATGGCTTTATTGTTTTCTACTTCTAAATTTCCATATTCTTAGAATGACAAAGAGGGTCACCCTCTTTGCTTTTGAAGACCAGATGAGGTAATGTAAATATAAATTTGCATCAGAAAATCTGATGCATTCCATTCACTACATCTTTGCAACTATTGTTAGAAACCTAATACCTCTGTTTACTTCATTCTAATCGAGAAAAAAATAGCAGAAATAGTCTTATTACTTGCTTCCTTGCAGGTAGAGGCGAAATAAGGGAGTTCCATAGGTTAAAGTGATAGTCAAAAGCTGATTGCTATGTGACTGAAGTTCCTTTGTTTGCATGGACAGGAGCTGACAAATCCCTGTATGAGAAAAGTATAAGGTTTTTAAAGTTGAAACCAATAACAAGGAATATCTCAAAACTGATCAACTCCGCACAAAAATGTATATGACATAAATTGTGAGTTTTATCGTCATCTACACTTTTACGGTTTACCAGTTACGCAAAATTCAATAAAATCATCTAGAATAAAGAGGTCTTTTGCGGCTATTCCCAGAAATTCAAGATATACATTTTATTCGGAAGTAAATAGCTTAAATATAAGAGACTTTAATCAAAATCGTTAGAGCCAATTTTAAGAAAATCAAAATTTTCGATTTTTTTTTCAGATAAAGGGTAGTTTGGGGTGGGGGAGTTTTCTTGAAAATCTTCGTGTCGCATCCTTGGAAGATATTAAACTTAAATACCAAGTTTGGTTTTTAACGGTCTTTTTGTTTTTGAGCTATGCTGCGCGCAAACACACACACACACGGACATTTTTCTAGAAATGCTTTTTTTGGATTCAGGGGGTCTCAAAACATATATTTCAGGTGAATCTCTGTATCAAATTTTTGGGTGTAATACAATACCTTCTCTATACACTATGTACATAGTACATATAGAGAAAGTGACAACTATTTTTGCATCAATTAAACGTGTATTTATACTCCTGCCTGTTCACAATTTCAAAGAAACGCCCAGTGTGATTTTACCCCGAATTAACTATGCTTGTTTATTTCTATATAGAATATAATTATGCTGCTGAAATCAACACCAAACGCGTGGCAAATGAGTTGCACCACAATCGAAACCATTAACTAAAACACTGCGATTTCACTCGTAGTGACTGGTATTCTTCATTAGTTCATTATTACGCTTACTTACAAAGAAAAATGTTATTTATCGCTTGGAGACTTTATTACACTTTTATGATAGATTGTAAACTTCAAAGTGCAACAGAAGTTGTAAGGATGACTACGGTTACACCGCGCTGTAAAATTGTTATTTTTCACTGGCGATAACCACGAGTAGTTTTCTTCAGTTTCACCGTTTTTAAATAATACATAGTCACCTTTTCTTAGGGGAGGTATCAATCATATTCTTTCAATAAATAACAAGCGGGAAGGGAAATACAACCAGCACAGTCCAGTAAACACCTTCCCTCTTCGGACCATGTGGCCAGTAGTTACCATTATTAATGTAATATAGTATTTAAACAATGAATTGCGGATTTTTTATGCCTCGTATGACGGTAATACAGCACACGATTCTTCCTTCTGGAATACGGGAAATCCCGTATAATACAGGATGTCTAGCAAGTTTTCCTTCCCATGTGGACGAAAACAGCACCGACTTAGGCTGTTAACAGATTGTGCACACCTTAGTTTAATGCAACAAATGAAAATGTTTCAAGGTTTTTATGAATGTTGGGTAATCCTTTTCTTTTAACGTTTATGTTATTCTGGAACGTTTTATAATATATTTTAGTGGTCGCGTATTCGAAGTATTTGATGTGGATCACACCATCTGAAAGGCTGAAGAGCATGCTTATGCAATGCTTAACAAAGCATAAAGGTTTACGATTCTATGCCACAGAATTACTAATGCTCCCTCACCATTTTGCGGTTGTCCTGAAGAAGCAGCATAAACTAGCACATCATCTCCTGACGGAATGTGCACTTTTCCAGTGAAAAGACCTACAATATTCCGAAGTCTCCCATTAAATCAGGTGCTGAAATATCTCAAATATCACATCAACATGGTCATTGTTGCCATATTCCTAAAATATACCATCGGCACACTTAAAGGCTGATTTGATTGTTCAATTATAGACTTGTATAATAAATTAACTTTAAGTATCCGTAGATGACTTTTGATAAAACATGAGTTGCAACGATTTGTCAACAAATATACATCCCTGCTTTAATCTGTGTCATAGGCAAAAGGTGTCCTGGTTTCTTATGAAGTAGACGAAAGCTCAAAAAGTCGCTAGCTCACAAAAAGAAAAGCATTAAGCATATAATGAAATTCCAGAAACCAATTTAGAAGATCCTTTTTGCCGTTTAAAGGTCACATGTCACAATAAATCACAATGTAGGGGTGTATCCTACTCAACAGGTTGCCATGGGGACGGGACGTGCAGCGGAACCTGTTGAGCCGGATCACTACTGGATTTCGGCTTCCTACCCTTCTTATCCCAAGAGGAATGAGAGATGAACTGAAGCGACGGGCAATTTCTCCCATCTAGGAACATTCTGATTCAACTGTCAGCTAATCTCCTCCGTACGTTCTCCCTTTCCATTTCGAAGGGAATACAGTCTATCTTGTCGATAAATTCATGAATCTTTTCTTCTTCTTCTTATAAGTATTAGGCAATATTATGTATTTTCTACCTTATCATTCTATCCCGTTACTCCGTTACTACATTTACTTTGTGGAAGTTTGAAATACATTTCCTCTTATAAATGGTTTACTTTTATTTATTAATATATCCTAGTATTCTTTTTTCATGCATGCATTTGAAATATTCTCTCCAGCTATATTATTTAATTTTATCGCATTATTCAGATAATTTATTTAATTCCTATCCTACATTTTCATTTCCAATTAGATATTTTCTAGTACAGTTCATATAAAACTCATTGAAGGAGTATTTTCTTTATTGTATTATGGTATATTATTATACAGGAAATAAAATTCTGTGTCTCTTATGTGACATTTTAATATCTTCTCTCTCTCTCTCTCTCTCTCTCTCTCTCTCTCTCTCTCTCTTTCTCTTTCTCTCTCTCTCTCTGAGTAGAATATTAGAATATATTGTAGTGCCACATTGTTGAATTTGCTTTTGTTCTATAATATCTTCGAAGGAAGTTGTATGTGGAAGTTATACGAATGAAGTTCCATAAAAGAATACGTTGTCAATGTCATCCATCATTCTATTTCGATGATTTTTTTAATAGAATTTTATAAATAAACGCATTTAACGCCATGCAACATTCAAATTGTTTTACAGTTCTTAAACATTCGCAGGGAAAAACTCCTGCCAATCTCAACAAAGAAGGGATACAATATTATAAATGATACCTTTAGATAGGTATTTTCGGTTTCACTTTTAAAATAAATTAAGCCTGGTTTCCGAATTAAGGAATTTAAGTGAAAATGTCACATTTCAGCTCTGATGTAACTTTTTATGCATCTTTATTGGTTTCTGTTTAATAACTTGAAACCTAAAAAAACTATTTGGCCCGTGGGGGGATCGAACCCACGACCTTCGCGTTATTAGCACGACGCTCTAACCAACTGAGCTAACGGGCCAGTTAGGAGAATAGCGGCTAAATAAGTATAAAGTATACTATAGTTCGCGATGTGATGAATAACAAGTTAAATTAAGTAAAATAAAATATAGATAGCCGCAAAAATTTGATCGGTATATGCAATCTAATATCATTTGTTCATGCTGCATTCATGTGCCTTTCTCTATTCATTTTTTCGACTATTATTACAAGCCTGTTCTATTCCATATTAGTCTAAATAAACATTTGCATAATGATTTTATTATTTCCTTGATACAATGCCAATAGTATAATATATTAGGCTTTAACGGTAGTAGCAATGCTTCGTTTGTGATGGCTTTGAAGTTCCCTTCTCTTTGTTATACTAGAAGAAAAAGTAAAACAAAACCGATAAAAAAAAGGAGGGGGCACAAATGATTGTGCCTTGAAAATTCTAACAAAAGCAATGAAAATCTCGATAATGGTCACCCGCCCAGGGAAAGTATTTTACATAAATTGTGTGATTTAATGAGATCGACATTTGCGTTTTAAGACTTAGATTTTGTCATCTCTAGCGGTTTACCAGTTCCCACAAATCTCTTGTCATGAGAGGATTTTAAACACGTGAAGATGCATCAAAATCTTTAAGAGGCATTTTTGAGAAAATAAAAAATCATTTCATTATAAACTATTCGTGTCGTGTTCTTGGAAGATGGAAAGCAAAATCCAAGTAGTTGGCATTTAAGTTCAGCATCTTCCATGAATGCAACATCAAGATGTACAATAACATCCTCCCACCCCAAACTAACCAGGAAATATGGAAATATTTCATAGAAATGTTTTCGGAAATGTTTATTTTCTCAAAAAAGATTCTAACTATTTTGATTAAAATACAATATTACTTTCTCTAGCACGTATGTAAATATATAGCAGTTAGAGAAGGTATTCATGTTATCTAGATAAACATTAGCAGAATTTGTCTTTTTACTTGCTTCCTTGTAAATAGAAGGGAAATAAGGGAATGCATTAGGCTAAAGCAACAGGCAAATCTTTTATAACAGTGACTGTGTGAAACAATTAAAGTTAGGTTTGCTTTGCATAATCCCGTTTTAGAAAAGTTAAGGTAGTTTCAAATTGAAACTAATAACAAGGAATACTTCGGGAAAAATCAACTCTACAAGAAAAACATATGAGTCATAAAATGGTTGTTTTAATGAGATCTACATTTTTTGTGCAGTAAATGTTTGTCTATCTCTTACGGTTTAACCGTTATGCAAAATTCTGCAAAACTCATCCAAAACAAAAAGGTCTTCAAGGGCTATTTTCAGAAAATTCAAAATATGCATTTTATTTTTCATATAAATATATTTAATTTACGGTATTTTAATTAAAATCGTTAGAGCCATTTTTGAGAAAAACATTTTCAAAAAATTGTTCCATGTTCTGTGGTGGAGGATTTTCTCGAAAAGCTTCGTGTCCCATCCTTGGAAGATACTAAACATATATGCTAAGTTTGGTATTTAACAGTTGCTCCGTTTTTGAGCTATGCTGTTCACAGACATACACATACACACGGACATGTTTCCAAAAATATTCTTTTTTCGGACTCAGAGAGCCTCAAAACATATATTTCCGGTGAAATATTGACATCGAATTTTTTGGTGAAATACAATACCTTCTTTAGCTACTATGTATATTATATGTACATACATGCTTAGAAAGATACCGAGATTTCACTGTAAATATTTATTTTTGAGACACCCTGAGTAAAAAAAAAAAAAAAAGAAATAGGAAAGTTCAGTGTTTGTATGTGTGGGACAGCGTAGCTCAAAAACGAAAAGCCAGTTAAATACCAAAACTGGTATTTCAGTTTAGTATCTCCCAAGCATACGACACTAAGATTTTCAAGTACATTCCCATACCCAAAACTGCCCTTTGCATGGAAAAATGTTTGAAAATTTTGAGTTTCTCAAAAATGGCCCTATTAATTTTGATTAAAATACCGTATATGAAAGATATTTGTATCACAAATAAAATGTATGTCTTGAATTTCCTGGAAATAGCCTCTGAAGTCCTCTTCACTCTGAATGACTTTTGCATAGGTAGATAACTAGTAAAACATAAACGATAAACAAAACCTTACTATACAAAATATATAGATCTCGTTAAAACACATCATTTATGCTATACGCAGCTTTGTTTAAGAAGTTAACTATTTATGAGATAGTCCTAGTATTTGATTTCAATTTAAACTTTTATCGAACGGGAAGATCTCATCTGTTGCATAGCTCTTTTGTTTTACTCTTGGCCATGGAAAGAGAACCGAATTTCAATAACAGTGAATAACGACATCTTTTAAAAAATTTGACTGTCACTTTTGTCTAGTGGATACCCTATTACCCCTCTATTTATAAAGGACTAAGCAATAACACAATATCTGCTAATTTTATCTTGATTAGCATGATGTAGTTACAAGAATAATCTTTTGAAAGAATAGTTTGTTTGCGGAACAGAAAGAATGTAACACAGCGGATTTTTAAAATACATTTTCATATTAAAAAAATCTGACGTGTTCCATTCACATGACTTTCTCTACATTTCTGTAACAAATTATTGTTAAAAAACTTATTCTTCTCTCTACATCGTAATAATCGAGATAAAAAAAACAGAAATTGTTCTTATTACATGCTTCCTTGTAAGAAGAAAGGAAAAATCTAATGTGTCCATTCATTTGATGTCCTCAAACTGTTCGGCAAACAAACCGTTTATTCAAAACATTTAGCTCTGTTATATACATCATGCTAGTCAAGATAAACATGAGCAGAATTAGTCTTATTAAGTAAAAGGAAATAAGAAAAAGCACCGGCCAAAACCATAGTCTCTTCCTTTGAAAGCCGGTCGCTATGTGAAACAAATGAAATTCCAATCTCTTTGCATTGCAGGAGTAAACAAACGAGAAACGAGATGTCTCTCCGTTGGAGAAAAATTTAAGTGCCTTAAAATTGAAACCAATAATCGGGATATTTCGAACACGGTTGACTCTACAAAAAAATCTGATATGTTCCATGACTTGCTCTACACCTCTGCAACAAATTATTATTAAAAAGATTATGCTTCCTTTTACTTCATGCTAGTCGAGAAAAAATTAGCAGAAATAGTCTCCATGCAAGTAGAAGATAAATAAGTGAATAGCATAGGCTAAAGTATTAGTCAAAAGCTGGCATACTATGTGACTGAAGTTCCTCTGTATGGACAAGAGTTGGCAAATTCCCGTATGAGAAAAATATGTTTTTAAAGCTGAAACCAATAACAAGGAATAACTCAAAAACGATCCACTTCACGAAAAAAACGTATATAACATAATTTGTGTGTTTTAACGAGCTCTACATGTTCCGTTATGTAAGTTTTTGTCTATTTCTTACGGTTTTCTAGTTATGCAACATTCCGTAAAATTCATTCAGAGTAAAATAGCCTTCAGAGATTATTCCCAGAAAATTCAAGGTATACATTTTATTTGTCAGGTAAATATATTTAATATACGATATTTTAATCAAAATCGTTTTAGCCAGTTTTGAGAAAATCAGCATTTTCGAAAAAAATTCCATGTAAAGGGTACTTGGGGGTAGAAGGATTTTCTTGAAAATCTTCGTGTCGCATCCTTGGAAGATACTGAGCTTAAATACCAAGTTTGGTATTTAACGGACTTTTCGTTTTTGAGCTATGCTGTCCACACACACACGCGCGCGCGGACCTTTTTCCAAAAATGCTTTTTTTGGATTCGGGGGGACCCAAAACATGTATTTCCAGTGAAATCTCGGTATCGAATTTTTGGGTGCATTATTACAAATACCTTCTCTATACACTATGTACATAGTACATGTAGAGAAAGTAAAATGTGTTCTTGATTTTTCTGGAAATAATAATAATAATAATAATAATAATATTATTATTATTATTATTATTATTATTATTATTCGCCCCTTGAAGGCGAAATTAGTCGATCATAGATAAAGTAAAATAAAGGGCATGTTCATTAAAATATCCTGAGATTCATATGCACATAAAAATGTTACGACACTGCAGTTTCTAAAAGGGGCGGGCTTCAAGTTTTTGCCTAGTAAGAAGTAGATGGCACAAATGGCATCTCGCTGCTTCCACGAGACTACTATGCGAATCCGTTGTGTGTATGCAGTGACCATGGGTGGATCGGTCTAGCTCTTCTGTCCTGATCTAAAGATCGTGGTGAGAAATTATCATAAGGTAAATGATTCGTTAGGAAGTTTTACTTCCCAGACAAACACCCACAGCTGCGGGAAACCTATCTAGGTATATACCTATCATAAAGCTCATATTGAACATTTTAGAACAAGGAGCAAATGTCTTCAAATGAACAGAGAGACCTGTCTGAAGTTGGCAGAGAATACACGAAAAATCTCCAAAGAGTGGACACTTTAACATGGCAAGTAAAGTCGTTTATCCCAGGGCTACACAACCGTGCAAATCGAATCTACCCCGTCCACAACAAAGGCATTGTGAGCAACATTCAACATGAAGCAGCTCTTAAAAACGCCTGCCCGTACAAGAGGAGGAAGCTAGACCGTGTTGTGGTTCCGCTTGCAGGAACGTCTGATTGATGAGCGCTGAGTTCATGACCTGGTCGATAGTGTCCAAAAAGAATACTTAACGATGTAGCATCCAATGAACCCTCTTATTCATATCGCAGCGAATGGAGAAACAACGACGCTGTTGTGGACTGGCCAGTCTGGCTGGGCTTTCTTTTTTTTTTATTATGGTTTGCCTCAATCGCCACAGTAAATGCCGGATTAAATATTTAATACCACGACCCTAATTTCCACCTTCAGCCTAAAACAGTACTAAAACTGAAAATACTGCGTTGATATTTATCCACAGAAAGCAGTAGTTGCGGGGCTAAGTTGTGATTTAGGATAAGTACAGTTCAATTTGGCGTCATAAAATTGCCGGATTGAGGTTCTGTGCACAGAGTAATAGCTATGATGTGATGGAGTAGGCGCGGTCTCCACAACTCGTTTCGAACCGTGTTGCACTCTACCTAGCTTCGTTCAGTTCCTGCGAATTTTTTTACCTTCTTTTTTATACTTATCCTTACGTTTCTGTTGTTTTCCTATTTGTTTTATTTTTTTACACACAGATACGCAGACTATTACACATTTACAAACACCCATGTCCGAGGTGGGACTCGAACCCGCGATATCCTGTGCCACGAAGCAGCAAAACTCGGTATTTTAGCGAGCGCCGCCAAGGGAACCGGCATCTAGTAGATAAACCAGTAAACACTGAAAGAGCGAAAATGTAAACATTTCGAAACTACTAAAGGATAGGCGTTTGATACTGAACTCGCGTGGATGATTCAAACATATTTTGAGTGAGAGGAGAGGAGCCGATACAGTAAATATGTATCTTGTAATTCTGAATTGAATTCTGAGTAAGTTTGGTTGATTTATGATCATTGTCTTTTCCAAAGTTCTGCATATTATTATTCTGAAATTTTGTATCAAACTTTGTATTTTACTTGTATAATAACGGCGTTTTATTTACTAATTATATTATGAAATAATTGCTTTATTGTTTACTTTATGCATTAGAACGTTGTATATGTCAACACTTGTAATGAGCTACTTTTAGAACAGATTATACTTTAATGTGTGCATGTTTACGCTACAAACCCCTCCCCACTCTTTATGCCGCTGGCTCACTGTGTGTTCATAACTGTGTGCGCTTCGGAACGCAAAACCGAGCTCTAGTGATGAGGTTAAGCATCTAACTCCGAGCACCGCGGATGGTAGAGGAGCAAGACGGGACGGTATTCTGAACTCTGGCACCATCTGTTTGACTCTAAGCGAAAGTAGTATGGTACGTGGACAAGACCTTAAAAGCGACTTCATCACACACCATCAGCGAGGTATCTTACCGAACAGATCCATCGCGATATGACCAAGTTAAAATGACATAAAATAAAATTGAATTTAAAAATACGCTATTTGTTAATCCGTCACGCTTCTTTATCCATCAAATGTAAACATTTATTGATGTGGCATTTCATGTTAGTAGTTTCAGTAGAACGATTATTTCTTAGATAATTTATTTATTGTTGATAAATCCTACCAACACACCATTAATATGTATACTCAAGAGCAAGGTTCTATTCCAAAACTGCAAGAACCCCCTTATCACAGAAATCCCTCAAAAAAACTAGTCTCTCATTAATTTGAAGAAATATTAATATATGACCAAAGGTCAATTCTAGGTGAGAAATTAAAGGGGGGGGGGAGTTAGCAAAAGGTTAACCTGAATAGATAGAAGACTTTAAAAGTTGTCATCCATTGCAATAAAATGTGTTTTACTAAGTAAAATGACACTGAGGCCCTCTGAGTTGCCTTCATTAGCGTTTTCTCTACTTTGTACATGTCGCCCTCCGTGGTGTAATGTTTACCATGCTGACTTCATATACCCAAGGTTGCGGGTTCAAACCCTGCGGAGGATGATGGATTTGTTCGGGCGTAAAAATCCTTAGTATGGGTTCCTTCGGAAGGGAAGTAATGCCGTTGGTCCTGTGTCGTAGATTTACGGCATGTAAAAGAACCTCAAGCCTGATAGAGAGGCCTCTGAGCAAAATTAAGTGGTCTTTCACGCCCAATTTAGAATGGGACGCTGAGAACCACAGCAGCTAAAGAGCCTCCATAAATAACACGCCATTTATTTGTTTTTACTTTGTACATAGTACAAAGGTAGAGAAGATATTATATTCCATACAAAAAGTAGATAGCGAGAATTCACCGAACGGTCAGGTTTTATACCGAAGGCCCTATAATATTACTCATGAGTAAGCAAAGACCTGAGTAAGTAACGCGGAAGTTTTAGGGCCTAAAACCCCACAGTGTAATAGACAGTGCGAGGAGCACACAAGATAAGGAAGCACTGTTGTTATGATAATATTTAAAAATCTGCCAGCAAATACATATTTCTCTGGAAAAGAATATTTTCGAACCAAGAGATTAAAATTAAAGTTCTGTTCACTCTTCAATCTACGCTTGATACTTGATCCTCATGTTGGACGTTATAATCTGTCCAAGATGACATGGCTAAAGTTACCTACAGATTAAATGAAGCAGGATAGAAAATGTACCGCAAGGTTGATTCCTTCAGGGCAATGCAATCAATAAGATCAGCATGGCTCAATGAAACACGCAGAGGCAATCATCCCTCATCCCTTACGGATGATGAAGAATGATTAGTACCTAATCAAGGAATTAATTACTCCGCTGCCTATCAAAATTATAGCCCTTAGCAACCAGGAGGATAATAGTTTGATTCCACTGCGAAACCATCCTCTTCGCCCATCAACTCGCGGATTTCATCGTTTTAATACTTTAAGAGGATTGCAGTCGAAGTAGTTCCAATCCAGCAAATTATATAACATCAAAAGTTACATCATTACACACAGGTTATGTTCTGTTTCTTTTAACTTTCTCTATCACGTGCATGGTAGTCAGAGAGGGTGGTAGTATCTATATTCCACTCAAATATTCCATATCATAGTGGTATTCAACCATTTTTCTCCGCTTACCCCCATGACAATTTCCCACCCCAGCTTGTACCCCTAGGCCTAATTTAAATTATACATAACCACGTCTAAAATAAATTATAACATTTACAATTTATTAAATATTACAGAAAGGAGGATTATGCTACAAGCGTATAAAATAAATACAGGAACTATGTAAATACGTTGCAGATAGCACATAGACACAAAATTGTATGAAGTTATATATGTTTCTGACCTGTTAATGAGATAGTTGAGCTCGTTTTCTGGACACCAGCTCCTCTATTCGTGGCTGAATCTTCGTTAGTGCGAGTATCAATGGGGATTCTGGATTCAAGCGATTTCTTTGTTTTGTTTTGATTGCTGCCAATGCTGAGAAACCCTGCTCACACTGAGGGGAATGGAAGAAGGCGTGTAATGGCCTAGTCACTAAGTTCAGTGTACTCTTTGCGTGCGTAACACTAGAAATCAGAAACTGACATGTTTTCGAATTTTATTTTCAGTGAACTGTCAACGGACATTTCCAAAAGACTTCCTTGAAAATTTACGGGAAGATTAGAGAAATTGGTGGCAGTGGTGCTAAACGAATTTTAATCCATTCTTGTGTAATATCGTCTTTCTCAATTTCTGGGAAGTATTTTAAAAACTGTAACCTGAGATTTTGTAGGTGGAATTTGATTATTTCCAAAAGTCCATCAGCAACACTAAGTTCATTTTGTTCACTATATTCCAAAAGAGTTGGAAAAACTCCAATATTTCCTTTATTAATGCAATCAATCCCAAATAAATTTTTCTTATAAAATCCATTTATTTTCTCATGAGCTTTAAAAATGTTTCTGTAAAAGCCTTGGAGCTGAGGATTAAGCTCGTTAAATTTGTTGAATATATCCATCAAATAAGCTAATTGGAAAATCCATTCTTCATCTTCAAAACGTTTCACCAGTTTGGATTTCAATTTTGTAAGGAAACATTTTACCTCATTTTTCAGTTCAAAAAGACGAGTCCACACGCGTCCTGTTAACCAGCGCACCTCGGTGTGCAAAAAATAAAAATTGAGTGTGCATAGCTCCCATCTCCTCACACATTTTTTGAACAGACACCAGACTTTATTAAATTGACTACTTTTATAGCGGTGTTCAATGTTTCGTATACATCAGATGTTATTTTTTTCGCTACCAAATTTTCTTTGTGTATAATGCAATGCTGCCAAATTATCTTGGGGTTAATTTCGCGAATACCAGCAACAAGACCGCTGTTTTGCCTGTCAATGAAGCAGCGCCATCTGTGGGCAAACTTACACACAAATTGAATTTTAATCTTATAAAATTCTCAAGAATTTTATAAACATCCTTCCTCCTTGTATGTTCTGGTAATTGTTTATACCCTAGAATTTCATCAGCAATAGCACCCTTTTTAACGTCAAAATGCCGAACATATAATGTATGTTATATTCAGCGTCATCGATTTGAATGGCAAATCTTTTGTTAATTCGAATATTTTCTACTATTTGGTCAATAATATATTGTGGCATATCATGAATTCCAAGCTCTACAGTTGTGTCAGAGTTCGGACTTGTTTTTATTACTTTAGTGGAATCTTTGTATAACATTTTATTTGCTATAATCAAAGAACCAGGAATAATAAGAGATTCAACTGCGGTATAAGGTGATCCATTTTTTGCAACTAACAACGCTAACTCATACGATGTCTCCAGTGCCACCTTAGTTGATTTTGTAAAACTGTATATCACGTTTGAACTTTTATTCAATTTTCTGTTTTGCCCCGGAAAAATTCGACTGACTTGTCTTTACATTTGCCGTAATTGGTTACCAAATGTCTGTGATGTAGGGATGGAATTATTCGACAGAGTTTGGTTGCAAATAATGCAGAGGGGAGGAGGTTGATCACACATATTTGACACGAATCCAAATGTAATGTAAGATTCACTGTAATATCACATTTTCGACTTGCTCGTAGATGGTTCAACTTCAACGCTATTTTCACAACGACCCTTGGTGGAACAAGTGTTTTCACTTGCGGTGGTTCAACATTATCCACACTATCACTTGTTTCACTGAGTTTACGTTTTCCTCTTATAACGAATTTATCCATCCTACAACAAACATTAAAATAGTGGGCTATCACAATAAAGACATTCAACAGTTCACAGATATAAAGAATGAGATGTGGAACTTTGAGTAAAGAGAACAAACCTGCGCCTGACAGTCCCGAGAATATGCTGAGTACTGTACTGTCAGTAGATTAACTGTTAATCTACTGACAACACATTCTTATACACTGTTATTGTTTTCGACATTTGAAACAAACAACACAAATTATTAGCGAGCGCAGCTGTATGATATCATTGTTGGGTATACCAGTAGGGCAGTCTCTCTGGTTGAAATAGTTTTCGTTACTTTGTGATCATTCAGGAAATATATGATATGTATCCTTAAGAAGTCTTCGAGTACCCCAGTTTGAATATGCCTGCCATATAGATCCCATTGAAAAATACATGTTTTAGGCCTCTGAATTAAAAAAAAGAAGATATTCCTAGAAAAAGTTATACATATCCGGATATATTCTGATCTTAAACAATAAAATAGAAGAAGGTATTTATAGCTATTTTACATCGTAAATACCTACATTTATTTCAATATTATTGTAGTGCATGAAATCCATGAAATGCAACTTCGTCAACATCGCGTGCCACCACATCGATGATTTTATGTGGACACTCCATTTACCACAGGCATTTGACCGCTATCACTGAGATCCGAACTCGCTGCGTTCTGCTTGAATGGATGACTGCGAATATTACTTATTGCCTTATTTGTATAACATTATGAATATCAGACTACTATAATGACACATATAAACATGGACATCATAAATAATATCTCCACAAAAAGCTTCTTGTTAATTTTTGAGCCTAAAATAAATAAAAACGTGTTAATTAATTACAAATCTTTAGCGAACAAACCGAAAAAATTAAAATTGGTCATAAATGACGTACGCTACAAATGAACAAGTTTTATCACATTGTGCAGATAGGGACAATGTAGAAAAGCTGCATTAGGCTTAAAAATTCAACGTCACGAGATTTGAAACACGATTTTTGCCCCTCTAATAATTTTTAGACCTAGTACGTATAGGTAGTTAATTAGTTGCAAGTTCTTTATGGTAAGTAATATTTTTCAACTAATTTATAGCATTAACTGCTCGTAAAGGTATTGCCACTGCGTTCCTATAAACGAACACGAGAACTGCCTTTGCAATCGGAATTTTTTGATGCGAATTGAAAGCAGGTACAGCGAGTGGAAGAAGCGCACTTGAAATAGATCAATTAGCATGTCCCACCCTCTTCTGATTGCCTAGCAGAGAATTTCGATCCGATACTATCCCATCCTCGCCGACTTCTCACGTTTGAGTCCCACGCTCCAATTGTGCCTTTGAAAGCCGTCCAGGACAGTTTCTTTCTCAGCAGGCATTTCACGTTAAATTAGATAATATTAGTTAAAATGACATCTAGATTGGGTTTAGTTATACAGCAATGCCGAAAACTTGTGCTCTGTTGTACTGTCATCTAGTCCATTAGATTAATACCTTAAGGATACCCATAGGTGAACATTGAACGAAATGCTTTAAAAAGTCAATTATTAATAAGATTGAATCATCTAGTTTTAGAATCTCTATTTGGTATCCATCAATGATCATTAGAATACTTTTATACGGGATTTTAAATGTTCCTTGCGCATCTCTTTAAATCTCCAAAGCTGTTTTTCTCGCTTTCTGTTTTTTCTATATTTTTAAGTGTTCAAAATGTTCCACGCGATGAAATTTTGATTAAATTTTATTTACATTTTTAAAGCTACACCTAAAGCTATAGGTATTAAAATGTCGGGAGTGATTTTACTTTACTGTATTATTGGAGGAATATTAATTAGAATATCTAAATTAAACACTAAAATTACTGGGAAATATTGTTTCTCATAAGTATATAGTTTTTCTCTGAAAAACTTAAACGTCAATAATCATGTTCCCAACATTTATTTGTTCTTAAATATTTCATAGTAAATATAGATATTTCTAGCACTAATTTTCTATTTTTTTTTATCGTGTGGAGTATTTTTTGTTTACCATTAAAATAATCCATTAAAAATTAATAACGGGAAATCACTAGAAATACTGCAATGGAAATGTAGTTACGTGCTTACGATTTGTGCCTTACTTATATATACACACACACACACACACACACACTCGGTAATATAGAATTTAGAAATTTCATTTATGGGTACCCTTAAAAGCATATTCACTAACTTTGTATTGGTTCATGGTTATGATTCCTAATCTTTTGGCACAATATATTGAAATCTAAGATCAAGTGAAACTCTGACTTCTCCTTCCTTCCCTTTACATAACCTGCTAAGAGCGGTTTCTCTTTACTTCCTCTAGCACGTACGCACATAGCTAGAAAAGGTATTATATTCCACCCAAAATTCGATGTCGAGATTTCACCGGAAATACATGTCTCCTGAGTCCGAAAAAAGAATTTTTAGAAAAATGGTCCTTGAGTGTGCATGTGTGTTTGTGTGTATCAGTAGATAGTATAGCTCAAAAATGAATAGGCCTTTAAGCAAACTTGGTAACTAAGGATCTAACACGAAGATTTTAAAAATATATCCCCACCACAAACTATCCTTTACATGGAAATTATTTTGAAATTGTAATATTTCTCAAAAATGGTTCTAACGGCTTTGATTAAAATACCTTATATTAAAGATATTTACATCAGAAATAAAATGTATATTTTGAATTTTCTGGGAATAGCCTCTCAGACCTCTTTATTGTGAATGGGATTTTGTAGGGTTTTGCATAACGGTTAACCGTAAAAGATACACAAAAACTTAATACACCAAAAATGTAGATATCGTTAAAACAAATAATTTATTATATATATATTCGTGTAGTTGACCGTTTTCGAGATATTCCTTGTTATTGGTTTCATTTCTAAAATATTTAAAAACTTTTCTCATACAGGAACTTGTCAACTCCTGACCTTGCAAAGAAATGGATTTCAATCCCATAGCAACTAGCTTTTTAAAGCATTTGACTATCTGTTTAGCCTTGTGTATTCCTTTAATTCCCTCCTACTTACAAGGAAGCAAGTAACAAGACCTCTTCTGTCGTAGTTTGTCTCACTTAGCATGAAGTAGAAGGATAATATTTTCAACAATAATTTGTTATAGAGGTGTAGAGTAAGTCATGTGAATGGAACACACCTACGATTTTTAGACTCGTATTGTATGCAGAGGTGGATCCAGAATTTCCTAAGGAGGACCCAATTTAAAAAGGAGAATTTCTAATGTGTTCCATTCACATGACTTTCTCTATCTGCTCTACAAACTAACTTCTTACAAAAGAGCATTCTTCCATGTACTTCATGATAATCGAGATAAATATCAGAATGGCCTTATTACTTAATTTCTTATAAGTAGAAGGGAACTAAGGTGATACACTAGGATAAAGCGATATTCATTTTTTAAAAGCTGTCGCAATACGATTATCGTTGAAATTACGTTCTCTTTGCGTGGCCAGGAGTAAAACGAAAGTAACACAGACAACTTCCTGTTTGATAAAAGTGTTTTTTTTAAAACTAAAACCAATAACAAGGAATATCTCGCAAATAGTTATATATGTCATAAATCGTGGTTTTGACGAGAACTACATATTTTGTGTAGTAAGTTTTTGTCCATCTCTTACAGTTTACCAATTATGCAAAAGTCATTCAAAATGGAGAGAGCTTCAGAGGTTATTCCCAAGAAATTCAAGACATACATTTTATTTGTCAAGTAAATATATTTAATAAACAGTATTTTAATCAAAATCTTTAGAGCCATTTTTGAGAATGTAAAAAATTTGAGATTTTTTCCACATAAAGGGTACTTTGGGGTGTGGGTTTTCGTGAAAATCTTCGTATCGCTTCCTTGAAAGATACTAAACTTAAATACAAGTTCAGTGTTTAAAGGGCCTTTCTTCTTTTACTTTCTCTAGCCCGTATGTACAATATTTTAATCAAAGTCGTTAGTACCACTTTTTAAGAGTATAACAATTTTCGAGATTTTTTCCATGTAAAATGTAGTTTGAGTGGGGTGATTTTCTTTAAAATCTTGTGTCGCATCCTTTGGAGGTACTAAACGTAAAAACAAATTAAGTATTTAAAGACCTTTCGTTTTTTTCTGTCTCTAGTCCATATGTACAATGCAGATAGTGAATAGAGAAGGTACTTACCGTATGTAACCCAAAATTTTGATATCGAGATTTCACCGGAAATGCATGTTTTGAGGCTACCTGAATAAAAACAATTTAGAAACCTATTCATGTGTGTGTGTGTCTGTGGGCAGCATAGCTAAAAAACGAAAAGTCGGTTAAATACCAAACTTGGTATTTAAATTTGCCTTCTAAGGATGCGAAACAAAGATTTTCAGGAAAATACCTGAACCTCCAATTACCCTTTTCATGGAACATTTTTCGAAATTTTGATTTTATAAAAAATGGCTCTAGCTTTTTTTGTGAAAATGTCATATGTTTAGGGCATTTTAACGACAAACGAAATGTACATCTTGAATTTTCTGGAAATAGTCTCTGAAGACCTTTTCATTCTTCATGACTTTTGTATCAGTTTGTATAACTAGTAAACCATAAGAAATAAACAAAAACGTCTAGAACTCGATAAAAAGAATTTATGTCATGCACATTTCTTTGTACAATTAACCGTTTTCGAGATATTCCGAGTTACTGTTTTTAGTTTTAAGATATTTAAACTTTTCTCAAACGGGAGACATCTTCCTTTTGGTCTCCTTGCAAACAAAGAGAATCGAATTTCAATCGTTTCACATAGCGACTGACTTTTAAATCATTTGAATATCGCTTTAGCGTAGTGTATTCCCTCATTTCTATTTTAATTACAAGAAAGTAGGTAATAAATTAATTCCGTCAATGTTTATCTTAATTAGCATGACGTAGATAACGAACAATTTTTGAAAGGAATGTTTGTTTATAGAATAGCTAGAACAATCTTTTGTAAGGAATGTTTGTTTGTAGAATAGCTAGAGAAAGTCATGTGAATGGAACACATCAGATTTTTAGTTATACTGTCCACATACACACAGACAGATACACACAAGAACCTTTTTCAAAAAAATGTTTTTAAGGGGAGTGGTTAGTGTGAGCATAACAGACATGTAGCTAACCCAACATATATGCCAAAAAAGAGAGAGAAAAAATATCCTGGTAACTCATCCTAAGCGAGATTCGAACTCACTACTTGTTGCATGTGAGGCAGACACTCTGCCACCACACTACCCAGGCGAGTTTGGTAGAATTTATTGTTATTTATTTCACCACTAGTCAGCACGCCTACTTATTTTCCTGCAACAATCCCGACATCATTGCCACCTATTTCCACTAAGGTATTAGGAATTCGAATTTTTATTTCGTCACCTGCAGACCATTTCCTTTTTCAGTAGTCAGACTTCTGAACACTACTGGAAGATATTTTATCTATCCGCTTCATTTTTGCCTTTTTAAAACCGATAACAATCAAACACTTGAAATGTAAGATTGTTACTCACAGCAAAGGAAAGTAGTAAACTTTAGCTAATATTTTAATTATATATCTACTTGTGAAGTAGAAATGTTTTTGAAAATTGAAACGCATTCACTGTTAGTATTAAAGCGCTGCAATCCGCAACCTCGTCGTAAGCTTGGAGGCATGTACTCTTATCGTGACTGATGAGACCCTGTCTATGGCGCACCAGTTTAGTTTCCTGTGACGTCACAAGCATTGTCTTAAGAACAGAAACCGATACCGAATCGCAGCGGTTGTGCGTAAAATAAATGTTATAGATACACAATAAATATTATCAAAATGTTATCCATTGAGTATTCTTCTATACTAGTTGTGGTAGGTTGAGTTTGAGAAACTCATTTGCCATCTCTGGCGAAGCTTTGAAAATTACAAATCTGATTCACCTGCCTATAAATACACTGGTAGAGAATTTAAAGGATCGAAACAAATTACTGAAGCACAACGTGAAATGCTTTTTTCGTGCTATTTAAATAGCATTTAATTATTTATCTATGGCAATTGACAATGTACATTTAGAATTAAAGATGTGGGTAAGCAAAACTTGGAAAACCTGAACTATTGCTTTCTCTTAGTTCTGCAATGTTCATAAATTTAGCTCCCACTGTTAATGATACATCACTTTTCAATATGTACCTGCAGATTAAAAAGCTCCAGAGTTTAGAAATAAGTTTAGCAAACATTTAGTTTTTATATAACACACCAATAATATCTGTTCAATTTGATCCCTTAATTTTATTAACATTTAAAATGTTACTATTCATAATTCAAATTATTGTTCATTTTTATAAAATTACTGTCTTAATTCCAAACACCTCTATTCTATTAAAAAAAAAAAACATTGACGCAAGCAGCTATAAAAATGCATAATTTTGCTTCAATGGAAAACTTGGATATAGCAATTTTATAAGTGTTCAGGTCAAAATTAATAGTTGCATCTCAAGTGTATTCGCTATAAATTAATTTTACATTGCTTACCTTAAACTTAAGTGGTTACTTAGAGTTTTAAAACCCAATTTAATTTCAATTTCATTGTTAACTTATAAATACCACAAATATTAATCATTCCAATGTACCACAACTCATAATTCATTACATACTTCAAACACACATAATTTAACAAACGAAATATAATCGTAATACATATAAATTATAAAAACGAAGCTAGAAAATAATCTTTCACCTTTTTAACATTGTTAAAAACAGGAAAATACGATATAAATAATCATTTGAAAACAGTGTTATTATATGAGGTTAATGAAAAGCAACATCACTATACTTCGATATTCAGTTATTTCTCGCTATTGCATGGAAGCACTATGGATTTTTAAGGGCATAAACTGTCCTTAAGTCCAGTCCTTAAAAATTTGACTATCGCTGTTTGTCTATAACGAATTTCTAAAGTAATTACACTATTTATTCAAATGCTTCTCTCAATTAAAATCAAGTAAACGGAAAAATAAGCTTACATAAGAATAGTTTGTATACACAATAATAAACGAAAGAAGGCGGAGTAAGTCGCGTGAAAATGTATCATCAGAGTTTTTATAAATGTGCAAATATACTTAAAGGCTCTAACGCCTTTATTGCTCATAAATAATCACACAGAACTCTATAAATGAATATGATGATTTTACAATTGTATTAAAAATCTGATATGTTCCATTCACACGACTTTCTGTACATCTCTGCAACAAATTATTGTTAAAAAAAACGTATTCTTCTATTTACTTCAGACTAATCGAGATGGCTAGGAGTTAACAAATTCCTAAATGAGAAAAGTATTAAGTATTTTAAAACTGAAACCAATAACAAGGAATATCTTAGAAACGGTCAACTCTATGAAAAATGTGTATAACATAAATGGTGTGTTTTAACGAGCTCTACATTTTTGTTGTAAGTTTTTGTCTATCTCTTATGTTTACCAGTTATGCAAAATTCTGCAAAATTCACACAGGATAAAAATATACTCAGAGGCTATTTCCAGAATATTTCAAGATATGCATTTTGTTTGTCATGTAAATATCTGTAATATACATATTTTAAACAAAATCTTTGAGCAATTTGTGAGAAAATCAAAATGCTCAAAATGTTTTCCATGTTTCCCTTTAAGGTAGTTATGGTGGGGGGGGGGGGGTTTCTCGTAAATCTTCGTGTCGTATCCTTGGAAGATACTGAACTTGAGGACTTTTCGTTTTTGAGCTATGCTGCCCCCCCTCCCAACCACACACACATTATTCTATTTTTTTTTTTTTTTTTATTCAAGGGGTCTCAAAATATTCGGTGAAATCTCTGTATCGAATTTTTGGGTGGGTGCAATACAATACTTTCTCTATACACTATGTACATAGTACGTGTAGACAAAGTAAAAATAGTATATGTTACACCGACATAACGCTATCCTCTCTTATACAATTCATTGCTGCAAAAGCTCATTCTTCTATCTATTTGTTGCTGGAGTTGAATTTTTGGCATATAATATTTCCATTGTTATTTCTTTGTAGGTAAATGTTGCATACAGAAGGTTAAAGAAAATGGCATTCAGCACTAATACCGGAAACTTTGACGATTATAGATACGGATAGCTGGAGACTAGCGACCGTGCTACCATCTAGCGTAGCGGCCTGGAGTACACAGATCAGCTGATTTAACTCAATGGAAATGTTATACACTTCAAGATTTCTATTAAAATAGCATAAATACAGCAATTTATGCATTTACTTTTCTATGTGGGTCACAAACAAAAATATCCGTCTCTGAGTGTGGTAGTAGCGTGTCTGGTTCACATTCAAGAGGTTCCGAGCTCGAATCTCGATTAGGATGAAGTTTCCCGATAAGGCATTTTCCTGGAATTGCCCTTATCCTGAGAAGACAAATGTTGGGTAACTCTTAGCTCTATAGACCCCCGGCTTATTTGAGCATCGTTTCACCCATTGCATTCATCCATTGTCCGATAGGACCTATCGGATTAAAGGAAGTTAAATAAATAAAAAAGGAATGCAAGTTTTAATATTTCAAATGTGGATTGCGTTAACATCTACAGCTTGCACAATAAAACTGTTTGTATTAACTTAGCTTTCATGTAGGCCTATATTAATGTGAAGAATAAGAACCAGAAATTTTATCATTATCATTCATTTCTTGAGGTACTGCCGAATAAAATGTAATTATTACACAACTGATTTGTGCCGAAAATACGCATTTCAAGAGCCGCCAAAGCGTATTTCTGAAAAAGAAGAAAAAACAATCTTGAGCCATAGGCTGATGCTCGTTAATCTTTAGTGATTCATTTATTTATTTTGCAGCCTAATGTCTTTTAACGTGGTTGGTCATATCGGACGATAAACGAAATCGGTGAAATTATGTTCAAATGATCTCGGGGTTCATGGACCTTAAAGTTACTTCTCAGGATAAGGGAAAACTCTGAAAAAACGTATTCGAAAACTCACCCTAAGCGAGATTCGAACTCGCGACCTGCTGAATGTGAGAAATGGATATGGAGTTTGATTTATGGATGTCCTTTAATCACTGTGGTTCTCAGCGTTCCATTCTATATTGGGCGTGAAATACCCATAAATTTTGCTCAGAGGCCTCTTTATTAGGCCCGAGGTCCTTTTACGTGCCGAAGATTTACGACACGGGACTAACGGCTTTATTTCCCTTCCGAAGGAAGATGTGCTAAGGATTTTATGCCTGAAAAATCTGAGGGCGACTGTTGAGTGTGAGAGAGACTACTCAGGCGGACTTTTTTAGTGAAAGCAGCAGTAGGAGAAACAGTAAACATCATCATTGACAGCTAGCTTAACCAAAGATTTCCTTTAGTTGCCAGTGTACCGCCTTATTCATCTGTATTACACTTTTAACTTTTCAAATTTCTAAATTTAAATATATTGGATAAATATAAAACGTAGCTCTATGGATTACGACAAGAAATGCACAAGCTACAGATTATGTGTTATAATTAGTGATAGCATCTTGGGGACGGATAGCGCGACACAAGCGGATACCAGTTGCTACCTACCGAGACCGATTTGCATTAGCGACTGCACGTGCCACATGTAAACAATCTGTAGTAACGCGCTGGGGATCATTGTTCGACTATGTATATTACAATACTGTTTTACAGGAAATCAATGCCTTTGATGATAGTGCATGCCCTTCAATCAAGATTGTAAAATCTATTACTTCAAATGGATTGCATGAACATTTGCAATTCTTACAGAAGAACTTTGCAGACATATCTACGACAATAATGCATATTTGGAAACATCGAACACTGAAACGTCTCGATCCCTGAAACCTGCCGATGAACTTGGTGCAAGCAATTAATTAGAGATCCGTGATACTTGTTATAGACCTTGTGAAAAAGAAAGTGAGGACAGTTTGGAAACAAAATTCGGATTTTCAATAACGCGTGAAATGCGAAATGTGATGCGAGGCGTTGCTACGCAGATAATTGCTGATGTATCTTACCAAACAGTCGATGATGTGTCCTATTTCCGTTTTGCTCCAATTCAGTTTGTGATGTGGGGCGAAGATGGCGGAGATGGTTCACATTTGAGAGTTACAATGTATGTTGTTGTGCATTGCTATCTATGTATCTAGAGAAAAAATGAAATGGATAATGGTGCTGATACAGCAATTGAATGAATGTAAATATTAAAATTGTTAGTTCCCGTGAGTCAGCGGTATTTATGTTTACCAACCACCCAACCTCAATCGCCTTCTACTGCTAGTGAAAACACCACAGTCCACAACGCAATCACGGTCCCATTTTCTTTCTATTAGTACCACTACGTACACACTACGTTGTCAAAACATCACATCTACACACCATGCTGAGCTAACTTCGATTCTGCCCCGCTATCGCTCCCCAAGATGCTATCCCTAGTTATAATTAACTCATTCCGGTTACAACAGTGCTGATAAAACAGCGTTGCTTACCCTTTACTATAAAAGTTTGTATTTCGAAAGTCCGAGGTATTAAAGTGTTTAGCGCAGATTCTGTAAAGAGATGATCAACTTAGTTCAGCTATAACTTTTACTTCATTTAAGCGGAACTTGCTTACCCACCGAGCACAGCTGAAAATGGAACGCATATAACCTATAACTATTGTATATTACATATGTATCTATTTTTGGCCCAAGAATCATTGCGACCGTATACTTTGGTGTATTTTCTCTATATGCTTATATTTATAACTTAGGAAACGTAACCTCGTGAAGAAACAGGGATCTCAAACATTACAAAAAAATATTTAGCTGTCTTTATCTCCACAAAATCGAAAGATTACTTTGCCAAATATAATGCTAGCAATAATATAGTGCACACACTTTCCCGTTATTTAAGGTTTTTATTGTTTAAAATTAGAAAAACATACCTGAACACCTATTTCACCACATTCTCTGCATAGCTGATACAATACTCCAGGCCGTTGTGCTAGGAGCGCAAGTGTTCTTTGTTTCCACTTTTTTCGGCCAAGTTTCCTGTATTAGTACTGAATGGTATTTGGTTAAAGAGATAATGGAATATTTAAAAGTTAGTCGCTGTGCCCGATCTTTGACATTTCGACCTTGTTGAAATAATCTAATGAACTAGAACTTCTACTAGATCGTTCAATAAGTAACACACATAATTTTATTTCTCAAGGTAAAACAAGATCTCTCAAGTTTTCCCATGCTCGGTAGAGCAAGATCAGCAGAATGGTACTGAACTGGTATACAGAATCTGACATCTAGATGGCAGGTCCATAGGTTTGAAAGAGACTATGTAGAATAAGGGTATCTATAACCAATTAATTGGGGAATAATATAGTGTGTTTGGATAAGTGATAAAACAATCCTTGAGAAAGAAAAAAATAACATGTTTATTGCTTATGAACATCAGGTATTGCGTATTAAAGGGTTTAAACTAAAATGATGTGTTTAAACTAAAATCGAATATCTCGGAAATCGTTAATGACACACATATTTATTATAGAGATTAAGTATATGTTTTAGTCAAATATCAGTTTTTAAATTAGGATTTTTCCCAGTTCTTGAGTTCTTCAGCAATACAATTTTCAGAAAGACGATTCTCACGCTATTCGCAGAAGTTTTAAGATAAGTGTATATTTTCTCATGCATGTACCACAAACATGTGCCATTTTCATAAAAATTGCTAACTCCATTCTTTAAAAAATCAAAAATAACGAAACTTTTTCTATGTAAAGGGTAGTTTAGGGTAGGGGCAGAATTTTCTTGGAAATGTTAGTATCACATCTTTGAAAGATGTTGATTTCAAGTAAAAGTGTCGTATTTATCATAGTATTTTGATTTTGAGTGATACTCTTCACACACGCACACAAACACACACTTATTTTTCTACAATTTTTAGATTCAGGAATTGGAAATGTGAATTTGCAACGTATACATTGAACATTTTTTGCGAAATACAATACTTCTGTATCTGCTTTTGGAAGGTGCCAGAGAAACTATAAATGTGTCTATGAAAATAAGTACATCAAAGTTGTTTAGTTTAAGCATAATTTCTCACCCAGAGCCATATTTGATAACTTAGATTTGGATGCTTAAAAATCCATACTGTGTTCTGTTTATCGAAAATATCCTGAATAGGCAGTATGCGAGTTAAATCTCAATGAATAGCTTGCATCTGGGTGCCTTCCAACACTTCCCTTACTTTGTCACTTGTGTATACAAATTATTGCATGTTTTATACAAAATGGAGTGTACGTTTTATTAAATACATCCTAATTTGAGTGAGCTGGGGCAATAAGTGCGCCTGAGGGTACGCCTGAGTGAGACATAACACCCCCTTCCACCTCTTTGTCCCATCCCTCAGTCCTTTCATTGGATTAGCCGAGGCGAGCAAAAGTTAATGGCGCTTTCTGCTTGGTTGAGCCCTCTTGTATTTGGCCTACTCTTCGGTTTCTTTGAAGATGAAGTTCGAGAACATAGCACCAGTTTCCGGCTTCAGTTTCCTTTCCGGCATTCTCTCTTCTAGTTACTGAAGGTAGAATAAGCGAATCGAATTCTGTGCAGAGCAAAGACTCAATTAAAAATCTCTTAGACAGAAATTCCTTTCTGTTTTTCATAGCCTGTCGCTCTGCTCCTCACTTTATAAGCATTCTTTCGATTATTTGTATCATCAATACGTACCTGCATATACACTTTTGTTAATATTTGTTAAGTTTATTGCACTTTTGGGCACGATTTTCCACAATATTCGTTATTTTAGCAATATAAAAATAAAAATAAAATCCTAAATATTCCATTATATGATTTTCTCTACTATTCTATAACGAACTATTCTTACAAAGGATTATTCTGCTGTTTATTTCATGCTAATCGAGGTAAACATAAGCAACAAAACCATAAATGGTTTTTCTAATAAGTAGAAAGCAATTAAGTGAAAACACGTACAATAGCTAAAGAGATAGTCAAATATTTTAAAGCTGGTCGATATATGATTAAAATTGGGTACTCTTTACATGACCAGGAGCAAAACAAAAGAAAAAGAAAAACAAATTCCCACTTAAGAAAAGTTTCAAGTATTTTAAAATTGAAACCAATAACACGGAATATCTCGTAAGTGGTTAACTCCACAAAAGAAAGAAAACAATGTAAGAAATGACAATTTTTAACGAGATTTATATTTTATGTGCAATAAGGTTTTGTTTATCTTTTACGGTTGACCAGTTATGAAAAGTTATCCATGGTGAAGAGGTTTTCAGAGGCTATTCCCGGAGAATTTAAGATATACAGTTTATTTTTCATGCAGATATCTTTAACATACAGTATTTTAAACAAAATCGTTTGAGCCATTTTTGAGATAATCAACATCTTCCAAAAAAGTTCCGGTAAACGTAGTTTGGGGTGAGGGATTTTCTTGAAAATCATGTCGCGTCCTTGGAAGATATGAACTTAATTATCAAGTTCGGTATTTAACCGAATTCTCGTTTTTGAGTTATGTTTTCAGACAAGCATACACACACACATGGAGCTTTTTCTAAAATTGCTTTTAGAGGTGATTCAGGAGTCATCAAAACATGTATTTTTGGTGAAATATCGGTATACAATTTTTGGGTGCAATACGATACCGTCTCTATCTACTATGTGCATTGTACCTACATGCTATTGAAATTAATAGATTATTATGGAATGTAATTGAGAAAGATACTGAAATTAAACAATTCCTATAGCAAATAGAACAAGATAGTAAATGTAAGTGCGAATGCGTCTGCATCACTTTGTGTCTTATGGACATTTTACAGCCTCTGCTTATAAACTGCACTTAAATTTGAATGGGCTCCAAATAAGTTAAATCCCAGAGCATAGGCTTAACATTTGTTAGCATTACTTGATGTAGCACCTGCACTATTTAGTATTTCACCATTTACTTCAACGTGGAAGTCGCATGTTGCAGTTTTCTTCCTAATGAAGAGGGTTTCACAACCTATGCCCATGAAACTGAAGATTTACGTTTTATTTGGCAAATAAGTATCTGAAACATATGTTATTTTAATCAAAATCGCAATCCTCACGTCACTACCCCTGCCGTAGCGTAAGTGAGCGTAAAGAACTTCAAGATGGTGAACAACAAACTCCAGAACAACATAAAATAAATATTGTAATGGAAACAAAACTGTAAATATCTCATGGTATATCTTTTAAGGTGAAACACGAGCTGTATTATAGGACAAATAAAAAAATACCCTTCACATTTTCTGCTGAAAAGATAGAACGTTCTTTTAGGAGGTGATGACCTTTCTCAGGGCAGTTGCAGATTGGCGAAGGAGCTTTCTTCTTTCTATGGAGGTATTCTCTGAAGCTTCCGTGGTTTGTGAGAAACTGCGTTAGGATGAAGTTAGGCCATAAGGATATAGAGAGTCTATGTGGGATATTTGGGATGAATAACTTGGTGTGTGTTGCTACTGTGGAATTGATGTAAGTTGTATTTTATTGTAGCAGTCCCTCAGTAGTTGTTTGCCTCGGGAGATGAGGATGGCATTACATTCTATATTGCTGTTCTGGTAGGCTATTACTTTGGCTAAGTGGTCTGCCCTTTCATTTCCTCTGGTTACATTGTTCAAAGACACGCACACAGACACACATATACGTACACTCCGCACAAGGGACTTTTTGTAAAAGCATTCTTTTTGGTTCGTGGACCTTAAAACATGTACTTTTATGGCATCCAATTTTAGATTGGAATAGAATTCTTTCTCTAATTTCTATAAATGCCTATCAGATAAAATAAAAATTAATTAGACTGGCATGATTAACAATTCACAAGCTAAATGCTCATACTTTTCTCTCCTGATGATAAGTTTTCATGATGTTTCTTTTCCCGTGTGAAATTTTTGTAATTGTATTGTGTAACTTCCAGCAGTTCCTCCCATTGTATTTAGTCTGGCTGATGAGAACTTTCTTTATCATCCCCTGTCATAAAATTTAGAAAAAAGATAATGAATGAATACGCAGCTGCCTCCAATGAGTCAGAGATTTGTGATCTCCCCTGAAAGTTTGGGTTCTGCTGTAAGTTTTAATACTTCTAATATCCAGTTAGTAATAGTAGTAATATTTCCTGTTGCTCCTAATTGGAGCATAGGACATTGTTGCGATGTTCCCTTGTTAGGCTTTAAACTTCTAATTCCTGAGTTCGCCGCTATGTGCCTTGGTGACGTGGAATCAGCTCGTCGCTCACAAATAGCACTGTAGGACGAAATCACGGCTTGAGGATGCAAAGCCGGAATTTTGTCCAGGAACCTTCTTTAAAGGTATGAGGTTCTTTTACGTGCAAATAAACATTACACGGGATCATCGGCTTTACTTCCCTTCCGAAGCAAATCATGCTAAGGCTTTTTGCGTCCGAAAAACTTCATCACCCTGCGCCAGGTTTGAACCTGCAATTTTTAGAGGCAATCACTACACCAGGGAGGGCGACAATATACAATTCCATATCCTGTAACAAACATTGCAGAAGTGAGAACAGAGCGGGTAAGAAAAAGTAGTTTTCTCTCTCTTTCTTAAATATTGTCCATGATACATTTTCTTCATTCGGCTATGTCTTGGTTAAAACGTCCCTTGATTATTTCTGGGAACAACCTCTACCTATAGTTAGCATTCTGATTGATTTCCCCAGTCGGGTTTACCTTCATTATCAGCGAAACATTGTAGTAGTGTGCATACACAATCTGCATAATCCAAATCCTCAACTTCCAGTTTAAGCTTCGTTTCCATCTCATGTGGACACACTGACAAGGTGTTTACAGAAAACACAAATAATAATGGTTTAACTCCTGATCTATGAACCAGAGTTTTGTTTGCAAAATATTTACGGATTCCTGTATTTATTACATCCAGTGTAATTTTGAAGGAGTAAGAAATATATAAAGTAGGTGATGTTGCTTCGGTGAAGTGACATTGCCCGCCCTTCTTTGCGATCTAACATATGTACAACAAATTAACACCATTATCAACTGTACCTTATCGTCTATGAGCGCCAAAAATAGCAGTAAATCAACATTGCCAACCTATGAAAACGTCGCTAAAATAAAAATCAGCTTTTTTGTTTAATTTACGTGAGTTTAGCCCTCACAAATACCTCAGCTACGCCGTGGTTCATTGGGGATTAGCTTCAGATCCCTCGACTACGCTCTGTCATCACATTCTCCTCCTTCTAAAACATCCCTCAGCTACGCTTTGCGGCTTAGGGCCCTTAACCCCATGGCAACGGTTTATTGCTTAGGGCTATCTACCCTCAGCTACGCTGTGCGGAATCTCCGGATATGTTCAGATTATGAAGGTTGGCAACACGCGAAAGAACAGAAGATACCTCGGATACCTTTGCGTTGAGAAACTGACTGACGCAGAAGTGCAAAAGTGAAAATGTTGTACTTTAAACTCATTATAACTGAAAAACATAAATGAATAATTATTGGACCGCGCCGTGGCAGAGTGGTTAGACCGCTCGCCTCTCACCTAGAAGACCCGGGTTCATTCCCAAGCGACCGCATGTGAGATTTGTGGTAGACGAAGCGACAAGTTTTCTCCGGGTTCTCCAGTTTCCCCCGCCATCACTTTCCACCTGTGCTCCCTCTTCATTCCACGTGTCATCAGTGTCATCGCCTGCGGTGTCACAAGCAGTAAAAGCGGGTGTGAAACACTATAAAAAAAAGTGAATAAGTGTTGTATAAGTGTTATTAGAGTATATTCTCCACAATTTAATGATACAAGAGTCTTATGTGATGGATGTAGCGATTTGGAGTGGTTCCTTACGTTTACTTTTAAAAAGATTGGTTTTAAAATTGCGTTTTATTTGTTTTGAAAATATCTTAATATAATGTTACTAAAAATTTTAGGCTAATTTTAGGAAATTAAAAGATAACGGAAAGTTTTAATGTAAAAGATAGTGAGGCACGGGATATTCTTAAAAATCTGATGTGTACTATTCACATGACTTTCTCTACATCTCTTCAACAAATTACTCTTAAAAAGCTTATACATCTATTTACTTCATGTTAATCAGACTAAAATAGCAGAAATAGTCTTATTACTTGGTTCCTTGTTGCTATGTTTGCATTGTTCCTTGCTAGTTGCTATGTCACTGAAGTTCCTTTGTATGGAAGCAGTTGACAAATTCCTATATGAGAAAAGTATAAGTCTTCATAGCAGAAACCAAAAACAAGGAATGACTCAAAAACGATGACTACACGAAAAAAATGTATATAACATAAATTGTGTGTTTTAACGTGCTCTACATTTTTCGTGTAGTAGATAAGTTTTTGTTCATCTCTTATGGTTTAGCAGTTATTGAAAATTCCGTAAAATGCATCCAGAATAAAGTAGTCTTCAGAGGCTATTCCCAGAAAATTCAAGATATACATTTTATTTGTCAGGTGAATATCTTTAATATACGAAATTTTAATCAAAATCGTTAGAACTATTTTTAAGAAAATCAAAATTTTCGAAAAAAGTTCCATGTAAAGGGTAGTTTGGGTTGGGGTGATTTTTTTTCAAAATCTTTGTGTCGCATCGCTGGAAGATACTAAACTTAAATACCAAGTTTGGTATTTTACCGACTTTTCGTTTTTGAGTTATCGTGTTCACAGACACATGGACACTCTGACACACGGACACACACACGGACCTTTTTGTGAAAATGCTTTTTTTGGATACAGGGGACCATAAAACATATATTTCCGTTGAAATCTCGGTATCGAATTTTTTGGTGGAGTGCAATACATTCTCTATACACTATGTACATAGTGCGTATAGAGAAAGTAAAAATCTGGTGCCTCATTTCTAAAAATACCCAGCTTAAATACCAACTTTGGTATTTAACCGACTTTTTATTTTTAAATTATTCTTTCCAGCTATATGCGCACGGACGCTGACTTTTTTCTATAAATTTTAATTATTTATTCAAGGGATCCTAATTGTATATTTTTAGTGAAATCCTAAAAGCTAGAGAAATGGCTCCGCGGTAATATGTGAGACTGGAATTTGGGAGGCCGATCTCTGTCGACTGTTCACTCTGACCGAGGGTTTTTCGTGATTTTCCTGATGAATAGGCGAATACTGGGTGGTTTATATACCACGATTTTCTTTCCATACCGTTGCCTTCTCATTTTTCAGGTGCGATTTATGTTTCGTGGCATATGGTGGTGCCGGGCAGATGGCGTGGATGTTTCGGAAAGGAAATATTACTTCCTACTTGATCGACTGGTCGTTCATTGCTGTCTCTAGGCAGCTCCAGGTCTCCGTGCCTGGAACTTTAAGGTATCTCCGTGTCTCTCTTTGGCCTGTCTAGCTTTTTTTTTTTTTTTTAATTTTAAATACAGTTCCGGAATCTGATCGGGACTCCGGCGCTGTATACCCTACTTTTTATTTACCTAATTTGTTTACTTTGATTACTGTATGATTACTGAATTTCTGTTTTACTGTTTACACACACATACACAAACATATAACACCCATGCCCAAGGCGGGACTCGAACCCACGTTCCCCTGCGCTGCGAAACACCAAAGCGAGACGCTTTGGCGAGCGTGGCCATGGGGACCGGCACTTTCGGACTTTTGCCCCTCTGTAGTACCATTCACTTCGTCCCTTCTTTCTAGGGCTTGTAGCCACAATAGATTTATGTAGGTCGCAGTGCGCGAGGTGTTTCCCTCCGTCTACGGTATTAAGCAACAGAGAAAGTAAATATATATATATATATATATATATATATACACACACACATATACCTATACCTTAAACTGTGCTAATTACCATGCCAGCAAAAGAATTGCTTAAGTTTGAAGGGAAATACGTCTATTAATCATCTAGTGAAATTTTCTAACCTTAGAATAATGTCACAAACATTGAAATTAATTATGTATATGTGTGTAATTAGTTTTTAGTAAATATTTAAATTTAACTTGGTGTATTTCTGTACCTCCTATTAGGGAGCTTAAGTAGAACTTGAAAATCCCATATTTTTAGTATATTTTATTTGCTGTATCATATGTCGCAAAAGAAAGTCTCGGGGGAGGGTGGTCTGAGTACTATTCAAGGAGACAACTTATAGCACGAGCCACAATACTTTATTAATACAATCAGTCGGAATATAAAACATTAATTTACTTGGTTTCTATGGTGAAGAATAGTCCCCAATGCTTCAAATATATTAGAATAAAAACAATTTCCTAAGGCGCGTTGGATAGCTAATTTTGCTTTATCCTTTTCAGTCTAACGCCATTCAAATTACGGCCTGATCTCTTACCAAGGCGATCCCAGGTGACCGCATGTGGGATTTGTGGTGAAAAAGCGGCACAGGGGCGAGTTTTTTCCGAGTTCTCCTGTTTCTACCTCCATCACATTTCACCGGTGCTCCATCTTCATTCCATGTATCATCACTGTCATCGCTTGTTTTGCCAAACGAGGTAAAAGCGGTCTTTAAACTCTATAAAAAATAATAAATTCGTAATAATGTAATGTTATAATTTTGTAATTGTTATTTTTTTGAATAAAGGCCTCATTAATGGTGAAATAAAAGTTCACAGACACTTTCTCCTAGAAATAATAAGAAAATGCATCTAGCCCGCCTGTCTGCCCCATATCCGAGAAAACAAATGTCTGTAACTTTAAGCTACATGGACCCCAAGCTCATTTGAGCACAATTTCACTAATTCCATTCATCATCCGATGTGATCCAACAGGATGAAATGTTAAACTGAAGAAAGAAGAAAAAAATCTGATGTGTTCCATTCACATGACTTTCTCTACATCTCTACAATAAATTATTGTTAAACGCTTATTCTTCTATTTACTTAATGCTAATCCAGAAAGAAAGAAAAAAAAACAGAAAAAGTCTTATTACTGCTTTCTTGTAAGTGGAAGGGAAATAAGGAAGTACTATAGGCTAAATTGATAGTCAAATCTTTTAAAAACTGGTTGCTATGTGATTGAAGTACCTTTGTTTGTAAGGACAGGAGATGGCAAATTCCCGCATGAGAAAAGTACAAATATGGATTTTAAAGCTCAAACAACTAGCAAGGAATATTTAAAAAACGGTCAGTTTCACGAAAAAAATGTACATAGCATAAATTGTGTGTATTAACGAGGTCTACATTTTTGTTAAGCAAGTTTTTGCCTATCTCTTACGGTTTACCAATTACATAAAATTCCGCAAAATTCATTCAGAACAAACATTTCCTCAGAGGCTATTCTCAGAAAATTTAAGATGTACATTTTATTTGTCAAGTAAATATCTTAAATATAAGAGATTTTTATCAAAGTCGTTAGGGCTATTTTTGAGAAAATCAAAATTTTCGAAAAATGTTCCATGTAAAGGTTTGTTGGAAGTGGGGGGATTTTCTTGAAAATCTTCGTGTTGCATCCTTGGAAGATACAAGTTTGGTATTTAATAGTCTTTTCGTTTTTGAGCTATGCTGCCCATAGACACACATACACACACACACGGACAAATTTCTAAAAATGCTATTTTTGGATTCAGGGGTTTCAAAACATGTATTTCCGCTGAAATCTCGGTATCGAATTTTTGGGTGCAATACAATACCTTCTCTATACACTATGTACATAGTGTGTGTAGAGAAAGGAAAATGATGCAATTGTAACAAAACACATGAAATGATCCACAAGCTATCTTATTCATCAATTCTGACACGTAATCACTCGCGTGCTTTTATAGCCAGTGACATTTACAGCTGTCCTTTATGTATTATAACGTTTGTTTTGAAATGGTTTCAATGGTTCAATATAGATTTGGTTACCTGTAAGATGCGGAAACAACACTTTTCTGTTCACATATTACCCACGACGCTGCCGGCTTGCCGTACCTGTGTGAGCTAGCCGTCTAGCTAACGCCTTCGACCGACCGGTTAGAGCAAATGGCCCACGGGCTTTTCTGATGGCTTCCCCGAGTCGTCAGGCGAATGCTAGGTAGGTTTCTTCTCTCCTCCGAATTCCCTGTCCCTCCATGTCGCTTCCATTGAACTCCTAATTTCATTCATCCTTAATGCCTGTTAATTTATTTCAGGTTTGGAAGTGTTGGAGATGGTACTCGTTGTGGCATGGCACTGTAAAAGGATGTTCCTCGATTTCGGTTGGTTGCTGGAATGAGGACTGCCCCTGGTGGGGGCGTAGTACCCTATGTGGGGCAGGGTACTCGGTCCGCCAGTCCGCCAGTTGGGGTGATTCAATATGGAAAAACTAGGAACCCATGTTTGTGTCGTCGCTCCTGTTTCCGGCCGTCCGATGTCTCCGAGAGGGACTCTCCCTAGTGAGGCAGAGGTACAATAAAAGCATTGAATCAGTGCATGTGTCCTCTAGTTCTAATTCTAATACATAGTTGAGAAAGTAAAAAAAAAAATTCGCACTTTTTTAGACTTCGGGGAGTGTAATACTTTCTCAACTTCATGTAAATGCTGTAAACGGGGGAGGGGGGGGGTCTAAACGATTATAAAAAGTATATAAGCGCATCATTTAATGAACACAGCTACGCAAGAAAGAATCAACTACAAACTACTCTTTACGAGTACACCAGTGTTAGGAAATAAAGAAATAAGGTAAAATATAAGTTCTACTTTAAGATTACTTCTTTACTTATTTGGAATCCAAATTTTAATTTTTAATTTCTCTAGCACGCAAGTACAATGTACATAATAATAGATAGAGAAGGTATTGCATTCCACCCTAAAAGTCGATGATTTCACCGGAAATATATGTTTTGCGGCCCCCTGTATAAAAAAAAATAGAAAAACGCCCATGTATGTATGTGTGTGATTCTGTGGACAGCTTAACTCAAAGTCGGGTAAATACCAAACTAATATTTAAGTTCAGTATCTGCCAAGGAATTCGACCTGAAGGTTTTTAGGAAAATGTCCCACCTCCAACTAACCTTTACATAGAAATGTTTTGAACATTTTGATTCTCTAAAAAATAGCTCTAACGATTTTGATTAAAGTGCCGTATGTGTAATATATTTATATATTTTCATGACAAATGATATGTATATCTTGAATTTTCTGAGAATAGACTCTGGAGACCTCTTCATTCTGGATGCATTTTGCATAACTGGCAAACCGTAAAAGATAGACGAAAGTATATATCACATTAAAACATTCAAGTTATGTCATATAGGTTTTTTATAAAATGTTAACCGTTTCCGAGATATTCCTGGTTATTTCTTTCAATTTTAAACTAAAACTTTTCTCAAGCGGGAAGTCAATTTTCTTTTCATCTCTTCTGTTGTACTCCCAGGAATGCAAAAGAGAACCGTATTTAATTTTTTTCACATAATATGAGCCTTTAAAATATTGTACTGTTGCTTTAGAGTAACGTATCCCTTATTTCTTTCCTACTTACAAGGGAGCAAGTAACAATAACTATTCTGCTAATGTTTATCTTGATTAGCATTATGCAGATAAAGGATAATCTTTTGTGAGCAAAGTTTGTGTGAATGAAGCACATAAAATGTGTACTATTTATAGTACATATGTTTAAACTATTATTCAAAAGCTTCCACCTTTTGTAAAGGTGGTGGTTGGTTCCTTCTTGCATAATAATTCAAGCTGAAAACAGGAACAATCCGTTATTTCCAATGCGTGCAACAGGCGTCATTTATTACGCATGTTGTAAGCTCATAAATAAAACTCGGCACGTGCTCAAAAAGCTTTAGTATTATCTGATTAAGAATCAGTCCATTGTGACATGAGTAACATTTCAACTTTTAGCAGTACAAGAGAATCCTTTTATGTTAACAACTATTCCAAAAGAGGTACAAACAATACTTGAATTGTTGCATTTTAAATGCAGTTAAAATAAAGACAAGTAAATGGAAATGGCGTGTTATTTATGGACGCTCTTTAACTGCTGTAGTTCTTAGCGTCCCATTCTATACTGGGCGTGAAAGACCGCTTAATTTTGCTCAGAGGCCTCTCTTATCAGGCTTGAGGTTCTTTTACGTGCCGTAAATCTATGACACGGGACCAACGGCTTTACTTCCCTTCCGAAGGAAGCCATGCTAAGGATTTTTACACCCGAAAAAATCCATCGTCCTCCGCCGGGTTTGAACCCGCGACCTTGGGTATATGAAGCTAGCATGGTAACCATTACACCACGGAGGGCGATATAAAGACAAGTGTTCAGAGTTTAGCAAAAATAAATTGGCTCTTTTACAGACCGTAATCGCTTTTATGTTTATTTTTCGATTCTAAATTGAAAATTGATATAAACATGTATAATGGACTACTCTGAACAGAAAAGTAGCAATTTCTTTAAAAAGAATAATGGTGTGTAGGTACACATTTATGCTGTGCTAAGGTGTGCAAAACTATAAAATTGAAATATCTGGTTTATTAATTAGATTTTTAAAATATTGCAATATTATAAGAATAATGTGTCTGACAAATGTTGCTATTTGCTGGATTTCGATAGAATTAATACTGGAAAGTTATATCTATTTATTTTTAGTAATAGTGTCAAACGCACCACAAGCTGTAGAAACTTATGATTGAGAAGGTATTTACCGTTATGAGGACTGAAGGAAAACCATCCTGACAGACCTCTCGGTCTTGAGTCCTTGCCTTTTCAGACTGAAAAATCCAATGCTGTAGCCAGATTCATGGATCTCCCGATTGCCGTCCGGTTGCTCTAACCATGCCATCACGACATTAAATTTCCCAATTGACTTGCGTGGTTCAAATCCCGGCTATGGCATTGCACTTTTCAATCTGATTCTATCTTTCCATATACAAGGGTCATTCAATAAATAACCGGAAATATGTTTAAAAAAATGGAGAATGGAATATTATAGTTATTATTTTACATCGTGACCCCCCCTAAGTTCTATGCAATTATGCCAGTCCTGGATAAGGTTATCAATTCCACGTGAAAAGAGTTCTTGTGGGCGTGTGCGTAACCACTTATGTACTGCCGCTTAGATTTATCATCTGCGAACTTTGAGCCACTAAAACCTTCTTTTATTGAGCTAAAAATGTGATAATATGAGTTTTGGAGAATATGAGGGGTGAAGCAAGCAGACGTACTTCAGGTATTTGATGGTATCTAATCTAATTCTAGCAGAGTGTGGCCTCGCGTTGTCATGCAACAACAGTACGCCACTGAACATCAGTCAAAATTCTTGATTTCAAATTTGGACACTTAAGGTTTGCGTGCATCTCACTGTTTATATTTTGACCTCTCGGCATGTAATGTTCAAGAATCACTCCCTTAAGGTCCTAACATGACCTTACCAGCACTTCTTTCAGTTTGCACCAACTTTGGTTTTGGGACTCCTCGTTTGAATTTATCTGCCCATACATACACTTGTGTTCGACTCAAACAGCTTTCGCCTTATTGCACTGTCATCTGACGGTGACTTTCAATTGGTTTCAACCCTTCTGCTCACAAAAATCTAAAGACACACCACTCCGCTGCTCCACGCTGGTGCAAACTGTAAGGGTGTCGCCATCTAGTTTTCACTGAATACCAGCATTCCGTTCTCGAGTCAGGGATGCCGAGCCATCTGATAACAGCTCTAAGACACCACTAAAACATAACAAAGAGGCACATGCTTTGTTGAAGTCTTGTATTTTTATTCAACTTTTGTGGTTATTTATTGAATCGACCTTGTTGTAATTTAATTAATGTGCGTTAGTTCACTAAGTCAGATTATAAATGTTTTATTAATTATTTATTGTTTAAAACTAAACTTTAGCCTATTAAAATAATTTCATAGCTTCCTTACTTTTGGTTACATATCTATGAAACTAGGATATGTGTTATCTGATAGATATGTGTAAATGAGCTGCAATTAAATAGAACAAATATTTCTGATAGAACTGGATAAATGTGCTTTCAAAATTAACTTTTCCTCAATGTACAATTTTAAAAATAACTTTCGGAGATTATTACTTGAAGATTTAGTTTTAGTAGTCAGGATACCTTGTCAGGATTTTTTTTCTCACCCTTTTTTATTTTATATATTTTTTTAAAATTAGTAATCCTAAATTGATATTTCTTTCCAATTGTGTTCATTGACAATTTATGACAGCACCTTTAATATGTCTTATAATGTAATTGAGCCGGTCGTATTCTTTTCGGTTAGTTATGTAGGCAGGGGAAGGGTGCCGCTTGACACAGGAATTTGTACTTCCCTCTCTCTCACCTGCGGCCGAAAAGAATGCGAATAGGCAGTATAAATTTTCAAACTTTCATCAAAATATAGAGGTGCGCCTGAATAGTGTAGTGGTAGCGCGTCTGCCTCACATTTAAGATGAGATACACTTCTGTGTGATACACATTGTCCTCTACTAAATATAAAATGATTTGCACCTTGTCACCTCACACCCTGCATAATTGGTTAATATAGGGAGCAGACACTATGGAACACTATACTCTGTAATTTTGAAGTATGCGGCAATATTTGGTAACGAAGCAGTATGATGTTTCAATTACCACTGTTTTCAAAAACCTGCATTCATTTTGGAGTTTTTCGTTAAATTATCATTTTCTTTTTCCCACGGCGATGTCACAAATAGAAGATGATTCGAATATTTTGCTACAATATTCTTGCTTTTAATAAAACAAGAGAAATATACCACACCTGCTGAATGCTGATCATGTTTTCGCATAATCAATACTTGCCAAAAACGCAATACAGCCATAATTTGCCTGTAATATACAAAGCCACTTACAGTAATAAGCTGTATTCACGCAAGCGCAGACGTAACGTACCATAAACGCAAGCGCGAGGGAATACCGTTCACAATGTAGGCGTGCACACTATATAATAATAATAATAATAATAATAATAATAATAATAATAATAATAATAATAAAAGTATACACAACTGACACTCGCGGCGGTGACGTCACAATAATTGTTTAATCAAAATATTGAAAATAATGCAAGAAACCCACCTCGGTTTTATGAGGTAGCGTGTCTACCTCACAATTTACAAGTCGCGAGTTCGAATCTCGAGAGTTTTTTCGGGGTTTTCCTTTATCCTGAGAAGACGAATAGAGTATCTTTAAGTTTCATGAACCCCATTATCATTTGAGCATCATTTCACCGATTTCATCTATCGGCTTATATGACCAATCAGGTTAAAATACGTTTAGCTACAAAAAGAAAGAAATGCAGGATTGGATACTGTAGAAAGTGATAAAGATGTACGTTTAATGGAGTATGAATACTCTTTGCGCCGTACGATGTATGAGATCCAAGTAATCTAGACACAGATGGTGGGTACACCCATTAAATAAAAGGGTTTGCAAAGAGATAACCACAACTTCTTAAAGGAAATGAGAGATGTCGCGGCACAGCCAAATAGAAGAGCATGAATGGATTGGTCCTGTAAAATCTCGCAATGCGATCGTCTATAGTAGAAAAGCAGGCAATGCATAGAGGAAGGAATGCAGAATTCTTTCTCTGTGTACGCATTACAAACATAAATGTTGAAGTTTGTAAGATCTTGCATTGCATTGTATTGAGTAGCATGTTGCGTGTGTCTATGTGAATACATTGAAAAATATGAGCGCAAAGTCTTGCGCTTATCCTGCGTCTGCGCTTACATCGCATTGTGAATGGGGCATTATAGCTTCAACGCGAGCAGTGTTTACCAGCATTTATTTTACCTCATTCCTTTTCGCCAAAAACAAATATAGTTTTTTAAAGTTATCGTAATTATAACAAAATATTTTATGTTCGAAACCCCGGGCAGTATAAGAAACCTAGAACTGTCAGGCCAAATCCCGGACGGATGGTAAGCCTAGAAATGAACCACCTTTCCTGCTCCGACGTACCTAAAGGAGAACAAAAGTAACGGAAGTAGATTACTCTTCAATTAATTGCTCACGTTTGTTCTTTGTCTCACTAAATTGCCGAACATCCATTTCCACAAAAGTACATTCGCCATGGTAGTTAGATAACAGGCACGCCTATGAAAGTGCGTATATAGGCAATATTTTGAATTGTGCAGGTGAACCCTCCCCTTGTGCTGCAAGAGTGGCGTCACTATAACATGCCAGTAACTCAGTTAACGCGTGCTATAGACTAACTCTTGATTGCTCCCCTTAATAGCTTATTTATGCTTAGCCTCATCTTCCTGCGAGCTGCCTGCACAAAAATCCACATACAAGCTGCTGGACTCCACTCTGCATGCCCGTGTAAAGCTTCCTCTGACAGGATCCCTTACTTCTGTTGTTTCTGCTTAGTTTTATTTAACTTTTTGTTTACAAAACATTTTAAATCTGCTGGTTTCATTCACACGATTTCCTCTACATTTGCAGCAACAAATTATTCTTCTATCCAATTAATGCTAATCGAGATAAACATTACCAGAAATGGTTCTTCCACTTGGTACCTTCTAAGTGGAAGGAAAATAAGGGAATATATTGGGCTAAAGCGATAGTGAAATCTTTTAAAAACTGGTCGCTATGTGATGCAATTGAACTGCCCTTCTCTTTGTATAACCAGGATGAACAAAATCTGATGTGTCCCATTCACATGACTTTCTCTACATTGCTGTAACAAAATACTATTAAAAAGCACATTTTTCTGTCTACTTTATCATAATTGAGATAAACATTAGCAGAAATTGTCTTAATTATTTACTCTCTTATAAGTAGAAGGGAAATAAGGGAACACTCTAGGTTAAAACGATAGTCAAATCTCTTAAAAGCTGGTTGCCATGTGGCTGAAATCCGTTTCTGTGCAGGTCCAGGAGTTTACTACTTTTCCGGTGAGAAAAGTTTAAGTATTTTAAATCTGAAACAAATAACAAAGAATATCTCAGAAATGGCCAATTTCACGAAGAAAGAAACCTATAGTACATAAATTTTGTGTTTTAACGTGATCTACATTTTTGTGCAGTAAGTTTTTGTTTATCTCTTATGGTTTACCACTTATGCAAAATTCATTCAGAATAAAGAGGTCTTTGGAGGCTATTCCCACAATATTCAAGAAATACATTTTATTTGCCATATAAATATCTTTAATATACGGTATTTTAATCAAAATTGTTACAGTCATTTTTGAGAAAATCTAAATTTTAGAACTTTTTTCCAAGTAAAGGGTAGTTTGGAGTGGGGGGATTTTCTTCAAAATCTTTGTGTCACATCCCTGGAAGATACCAAACTTAATTACTAAGTTTCGTGTTTTCAACTTTTCGCTTTTGAGTTATCGTGTTATTACGGACACACGGATACACAGACAGACACACATACACATGGACCTTTCTCTAAAACAGGGGGACCCTAAAACATATATTTCCGGTGAAATATCGGTATCGAATTTTTGGGTGGAGTGCAATACCTTCTCTAAACACTATGTGCATAGTGAGTGTAGGTTTTTAACGACTTCCCATTTGAGAAAATCTAAGTATTCTAAAACTGAAATCAATGATAAGGGTTATCTCCATAACAAAAATGTATGACATAATTTGATTTGACGAGATCTACATTTTTTGTGTAGTGAGTTTTTGTGTATATCTTACGATTTGGCAATTATGTAAATGTCCTCTAGAATGAATAGGGCTTCAGAGGCTATTCTCAGAAAATTCGAGATAAACATTTTATTTTTGAAGAAAATATCTTAAGCATACTGGATGGCCAAACTACCCTGCATTTGACGTTTGCAAATATTCCTTGAATTTGCAAAACTCAACGGGGCTATTTCAAGTTAAACCGGTCGGTGGAGAGTTGGCGACAGTGACCTTAGTAACTTGCAATAGCCCCGCTGAGTTCTGCAACTCTTTTGACGCACGAAGGGACATGCACATGTCAAATATGGGACAGTACAGGTATGGTACTTCAATTAAAATCGTTAATAATAATAATAATAATAATAATAATAATAATAATAATAATAATAGTAATGCCCATGTAAAGAATATTTTGGGGTGGGGGATTTTTTTGAAAATCTTCATATCCCGTCCTTGAAATGTGCTGAACTTAAGTACCAACGTTAGTATATATTTAATAGATTTTCCATTATTGATTAATACTGTTCACGGACACACTCATACGCACATGCGCACTCGCGCGGACCTTTTTCAAAAAGTATTATTTGTTCCATTCACTCGACTTTCTCTACAAGCTCTATAAACAAACTCTAGTTCTTCTCTCTATTTCATGCTAATCGAGACAAACATTAACAGAAATGAACTTAATTACTGAGTTTCTTATAAGGAAAACAAGGGAATACACTAGGCTAAAGCGATAGTCAAATCTGTTAAACGTGACACTCTTTGCATGGCTAGGCTAAACAAAAGAAAAGTAATGACGATTTGCTGTTTGAGAAAAGTATAAGTTTTCTAAAATTGAAACCAATAACAAGTATTTTTAGGAAATGATTAGCTTCACAATAAAAATGCTTACGACATAAAGTGTGTGTTTTGAGGAGGTCTACAGAATGAACAGGACTTCAGATGCTATTCCCAGGAAATTCAAGATATACATTTTATTTGTTAAGTAAATATCTTTAATATACGGTATTTTAATCAAAATAGCTAGAGCCCTTTATGGGAACATCAAAAACTTCGAAAATGTTAACTTAAAGGGTAATTTAGGGGGCGGGGATTGTGCCGTAGCCTTGAAAGATGATGAACTTAAATATCAAGTTAAATACTTTTTATGAGATATGCTGTTTACAGACATACATACATACACACTCAGGTGCGCGCGACCTTTATCTAAACATATCTCATGTGTTCTTCTTTCTATAGCACGCTAATCGCGATATGCGTCAGCAGACTGTACTTATCACTTAGTTCCTTATAAGTAGAAGAAAACTAAAGGAATACGCTATGCTAAAGCGATAGTCAAATGTTTTAAAAGGTATTGTTAAGCAATTTTCATTGAAATTCGTCTTTTTTGCTTGCCCAGGAGTAGAACAAAAGAAAAACTTCCTGTCTGAGAAAAGCATGTGTTAAAATTGAAACTAATAACAAGGAATATCTTGAAAACGGTCAACTCTACAACAAAAATGCATGACATGAATTGTGTGTTTTAACGAGATCTAAATTTTTATGTGGTGCATTTTTGTCTATTTCTTATGGTTTACTAGTTATGCAAATTTCAGAAAAATTTATCCAGAATGAGCAGGTGTTTAGAAAATATTCCAGAAAAATTCGAAATATACATTCTATTTTTTATGTAAATACCTATAATGTGAAGTATTTTAATCAAAATCGTTAATCATTTTTGAGAAGAACAAACTTTTCAAAAATTTTGCCACGTAAAGGGTAGTTTGGGTGAGGAAATTTTCTTGATAATCTTCGTGTCGCATCCTTGATGGATAACAAACTTAAATACCAAATTTGGTTTTTTAGTTTTGAGCTATGCTGTTCACAGACATACACACATGGAACTTTTTCTAAAAAAAAATTGGACTCAGTGAACCTCAAAACATATATTTCCGGTGAAACCTCGGTATCTAATTTTTTATAAAATACAATACTTCTGTGCACTAAGTACATAGTATGTGTAGAGAAAGTAAAAATCTGATGTGATCCATTCACATGACTTTCTCTACATCTCTGCAACAAATTATTGTTAAAAAGTTTATACTTCTATTTACTTCATGCTAATCGAAAAAAAATTAGCAAGAATAGTCTTATTACTTATTTCCTTGAAAGTAGAAGCGAAATAAGGCAGTGTCATAAGTTAAAGTGGTTGCTGGTTGCTATGTGACTGAAGTTCCTTTGTTTGTATGGACAGGAGTTGACAAATTCCTGTATGAGAAAAGCGCAAGTTTTTAAACATGAAACCAAAAATAAGGATTATCTAAAAATTATCAACTTCACGAAAAAAAGGTATATAACATAAATTGTGTTTTTTAACGTACTCTACATTTTTTGTGTGGTAATTTTTTGTCCAACTCTTAGGGTTTAGCAGTTATGCAAAATTTTGTAAAATCCATCCAAATAAAGCAGTCTTCAGAGGCTATTGCCAGAAAATTCAAGATGTACATTTTATTTGTCAGGCAAATATCTTTAATATATGATATTTTAATCAAAATCGTTAGAGCCATTTTTAAGAAAATCAAAATGTTCGAAAAAAGTTCCATGTAAAAGGTAGCTTGGGGTGGGAGGATTTTCTTGAAAATCTTCGTGTCGCATCCTTGGAAGATACTAAACTTCAATACCAAGTTTGGTATTTTAACGACTTTTCGCTTTTACACAAAAAATGTAGAGCATGTTAAAACACACAATTTATGTTACATACTTTTTTTCGTGGAGTTCGTCGTTTTTGAGACATTCCTTATTTTTGGTTTCTGCTATGAAAAACTTATACCTTTTTCATACAGGAATTTGTCAACTGCTGTCCATACAAACAAAGGAACTTCAGTGACATAGCAACCAGCTTTTGATTATCACTTTAACCTATGGTACTCCCTTATTTCGCTTCTACTTACAAGGAAGCAAGTAATATGGCTATTTCTGCTAGTTCTTTACTGATTAGCATGAAGTGAATAGAAGTATAAGCTTTTTAAGAATAATTTGTTCTAAAAATGTAGAGAAAGTCATGTGAATGGTACACATCAGATTTTTTTTACGGTAAGCTTAGTCCCCCTCATTTCTTACGGTTTAGGTACCAGTTAGATAAAAGTCATTCAGAATGAAGAGGAGTTCAGAGGCTATCACGGAAAACTCGATGTATACATTTTATTTGTCATGTAAGTATATGTTATATATGTATAATATTTTTATCAAAATCGTTACCACCATTTTTGAAATAAATAAATAAATAAATTGAATTTTATCCCATGTAAAGGATTGTTTGGGATGGGGTATTTTCTTGAAATACTCAATTTTCTTCAGCATCTTCATCTTTTGCTCCAGATTGAAAGCCTCTGACGCCGCTCGTATCAATCCACAAGCCCTGAGCCTCCGGAGGTTCTTTGAAGGGGTCCTAGCCTGAAAACACTCAAAGATTGGTCCCGAAAGAGCTGTACCGCGACGACGTCAGAAATAAACATCTAGTCACCATCCAGCCATAATCGGCCGGACACCGTTGTTTGGGTACCTTCAATCCTGAAACAGATGTAAGGAAATAATGGAAACAGGAAATAAAGGGGAGGAAATTGGATATGATTCACTTTCCCAGGATTTGTAGGGTGATCTGGGGAAACCCTATATAACCCATGGGAATCGAACCCACGACCTCTAGAATGCGAGTGTATACGTTCTCCTCGTTTGTGCTAATTTTTTTAATTTAAATTATCTACGAAATCTCTAAACTGTATTGCACCAGTTTTTGCGTATAACGTAATTTGGAGCATCTACTTCTACTGCTGCCACATGAGAGCATGGCACCAATAAGTGCTATCTTCTTAATCTTAAATCATGACTCCGCACAAGTACAGAAGTGGAAGCCCTGAATGTTTCTGCGCATGTTTGAAACATGCCATTACTATCCAGGTATGACAGTCATTCACAACCCCTATTATAATAGGGATGATGCTTTGAAGATGTGAAGCGAGGATTCATTTTAAGCTATCGGTTCATGCGATTCGTTCTCGATTCTTGAATCATCCCCTTGCTTATGCCCGCTAGCCTGCCCCCTGTCTCGTCTGCACTGGTGTACGATTCATTCATAAAGGGTATAGGAGGCTACAGACTGCAGGCAGACAGTAGCGAAGAACTCCCAATTACCCATTCGCTGCTGAGGCTACCAGAGAGAGCATCAAGCAACCCGTAGAACTAGCAGCAGTCTATTGTCCACGGGGAGTATTGTTTCCATTGAACATACATCTGCGCCATCTGTCCGGGTCTATTGTCCACGGGGAGTATTGTTTTCATTGAACATACATCTGCGCCATCTGTCCGGGACCGACAGAGACTACGAACCTAAAAGCACACCTGAAAGATGAGAAGAAGCGGAATGACGGGATAGAAAGAAAATCGTGGTAGGTGAGAAGCCACCGCAGCATGCAACAACTGACCTGGGAAAACAAGGAAAAACCCGTGAGACAGAAAGGAAACGTCGAAAGAATCGAAACCGAAACTCCCGAAAACGAGTCTCACGTGTTACCGCGGCCCCGCTTAACTATATTTTTTCCCGTTCTGTTTTTATATATATATATCCCCTTTAACTTCCATGGCTATATGGAGGACTTTGGCTTGAGAAACAATTGTTAGTGTTTTCTTGCTGAACTGTAGAGCTTTTTTAATGTTGATTTTTTTTTTTCAGTATTAATACTATTAAACACACGCACATTCACTCTAACATTCGTATTTCTAGACTTTAAAGGGGATATGGAATGACTGTGGTTAAAGAAAACTTCCTGACTCCAGTCGGGAATCGTACCCGAGATCTCTGGGTAGAAACCAGAACACTCGGTATTGTTTTGTGGCGCTATGAAGAGACTAAAATATGACATTGTATTTGTCTTACATGAACCAAATACATACATAGATTAATCCATAAGCTTGAGTCGCGAATATTTGTCCAAATATATGCTTGAATACTTGAAATCTATAGAATTTTTCTCTTTCACAACATTTATTTCATCTCTGGAATAATTAGTAAGCAAGTATGTATACACATGCAGATTTAAGAAATATTTTAACAGAATATTGGTACTTACCTCCGCCGTTCTTGTAGCAAAGGTAGGGGAAACGCCATACGTTAGCCAGATCTACGGCGAACCCGATGACGGAAAGGAGGAAATCCACCTTTTTGCCCCATGTCTCTCTTTCCTCCTCCTCCTCCCCGCCCCCGCCCCCACGAGGGGTGGGCGTGCGGGTTTTGTCGGGGGCCATGCTCTAGCACCACCACCACGGCAGTAGGATCTCCACCCTGAGAAACAGAGAGTACAACGTTTGAGTGACCAGCTATTTTACTTTAAGAATTTTCAAATAATGGAGATTAAAATAGATAATAAATATGCTTAAAATAACAAAAACAGTGCGAGAAAAGCAAATAAAGCCTGATGTACTGTATTTACAAACTTTGTCTAACCATTATTGTTATTTTATATCTCTTCTTTAATGTTTTACATTTCATATTTCTCTATCCGATTTGCGTACACATTTGTAGATTTTGTTTCATTACCAATTTCACTGTGGGAACAAAGAAGAGGGGAAGACACGAGAGTCAATTTTTTTAAAAACATCTGATGTTTTTCATTCACATGATTTTCTCAACTTTTTCTGCAGCAAACTATTATTACAAAACCTTATTCTTTTATGCAGTTCATGCTAAATCATGATAAACATTACGATACATTGTTTTACTACATATTTTATTATATTTTCAAAGGGAATAAGGGAATACATTAGGCTAAAGTGATAATCAAATCTTATAAGGCTAATCGCTATGTGATGTCTTGAAATTCTATTCTCTTTGCACGAGGCTGAAAAATCCATAAAAATGAGCATTTTTATTTGAGAGAAGTTGAAAAATGTTAAAATTTAAACAGAAAACAAGGAATATCTCGAATCCACAGAAAAATGCGTTTGACTTTGAAGCATTGCGGACCAATAGCCATGTTTATTTCATGTTTTATTTGTATTTTTGATAGACTTCTTTAGAATGCGTCATTTGCGTTTTTATGTTATTACTCCTAGGTTACTTTTTTTTAAAAGATAGAATTTCGTTGCGGTTTTGTTTTCGTCAGTCGATTTTTCATTACGGCGACGATTTGTTTCGTTTTGTGTCAACAACCTGTTTTAGCAACAAAAAATGTTTGCTGTAACCAAGAACAATTTTGAGAGCTTTTACATTTCTCCTTCTGACTTCGTCGGGGAAGGAGGTCTTGCGTCGATTCTCCTCCTGATAATTGTATATGGGAGCGAAACTAAGTCTGAGAGATAACATTCCTCGTCAGGCAAGAAGATTAATGCTATAAAAGTATTTGTGCTTCAAAGTAATATTACATCGGAGAATAGATCAGCTATCATTTTCAACGAGATAGTTGATTTTTCCGGGGAATTGAAGTTATTGTGCGGAACATCTTATTTCAAGCTAGAAAGAAAGATACGTAGTAAAGTGAAAATTTTCGACGGGAATAAAGACATTTCGTCGGAAATACAATCGTTAAATTACAGATGATTTTCAACTTTAAAAGAAAGAAGGCTATCTTTAAAATATGAAACTGTGTTGAAAAGTTTTGAATAAAGGCGAGCTTTGTTTCAAAGAAAATAAAATGTTCTTTTTAACAAGTAAAACCCTGCACCATGCACACGCCCTGAGTGTAAGAGTTCTCAAGAAGTGCCCAATCGACAGATCTGGACCCGGGTACGCAGAGTCATTGTACACAACTGCTGCAAGTAAGCCACGTTTTAAATCCCTACTGCACATTAAATTGTGTGTTTTAACGAGAACTATACACTATTTGTCATACAATTTTGTCTATCTTTGACGGTTTTACAGTTATGCAAAAGTCATACAGAATGAAGTGGGCTTCAGGGCTATTCCCAGAAAATTCCAAGATATACCAGATGGCCCAACTGTCCCAAACTGACATGTCCGAATATCGCTTCGTGTGTTAAAGGAGTTGCAGAAAGCAACGGGGTTATTTAAGGTTAAAACCCGTCAGTATACGAGACAGCTAGGCCAGCTGATACATTTTGTCATATAAATAGCTTTAATATCTTTTGTTATAATTAAACTCGTTTTTGAGAAAATCGAAAAATCGGAAAAATCTTTCATGTAAAGGGTAGATTGGGATAGGGGGGATTTTCCTGAAAATCGTCATGTCATATCCTTGGAAGATGCAGAACTTAAGTTTGGTACCTAACCGACTTTTCGTTTTTCAGTTATACTGTTGACAGATGCACAGATAGATAGTCAGAAACAAACACAACGGACCTTTTTCTACAAATATTTTTCTTTTATTCAGAGCCCTCAAAACATGCTGCAGTTCCGGTGAAATCTCGACATCGAATTTTGGGTGAAATGCAATACCTTCTCTACTTCTATGTACATTGTATATGGTAGAGAAAGTAAAAAGGGGTCCTTTGAAATCCCTAACTCTTTCCAGACATCGTGAAATACGAGAAAATAGTAGCTGCAGTATTTTAAAAAATTATGAAAGTACCTACAGGAAATATCAAACCAATTAGTAACCAATATCTAAGAAATAACTGATGCCACAAAAAAGCATTATTTGAAATAAATCTTTTGTTTTAACACTATCCACATTTTTTGTGTTGTAAGTTTATATTGCAGCTAAGATGCAACACACAATGCATTTTAGCCAATTTTACTTTCTCTAGCACGTATGTACATACAATGTCCATGGAACCTAGAGAAGGTATTGTATTCCACCCAAAAATTCGATGTCGAGATTTCATCGGAAATATGTGTTTTGAGGTCTTCCGAGTGTATGTGTGTGTTTGTGAATAGCATAGCCGAAAAACGAAAATACCGTTAAAAACTTAATTTGGCATTTGCGCTTAGTATCTTCCTAGGATGCGACATGAAGATTTTCAATAAAACTAAAAATACCTCCTACCACAAACTACCATTTGAATAGTTTTTGAAAATTTTGTTTTTCTCAAAAATGGCTGTAACGATTTTGATTAAAATGTCGTATATTTAAGATATTTACTTTACAAATAAAATGTATGTTTTAAATTTTCTGAGAATAGCCTCTGAAGATCTCTTTATTCTGAATAAGTTTTGCATAATTTTGCTTAACGGTTAAACTGAAAGAGATAGTCGAAAACTTAGAATACAAAAAATGTAGATCTTGTTAAAATACATAGTTTATCTCATATATGTACATTTTTCTTGTAAAGTTAACCATTTTCGAGATATTCCTTTTTATTTGTTTTCGGTTTTAAACCTAGTTCTCTCAACGGGACCATGCAAAGCGAATCGAACCTCAATTGTTTCACACTGTGACAAGCTTTCAAAAGATTTAACTATCGTTTTAGCATAATATATTCCCTTATTTCCCTTGTACCTATAATGAAGCAAGTAATAAGATCATTTCTGCTAATATTTATCTCAATTAGCATGATGTATATAAAATAATCTTTTGTAAGAATACTTTATATATGGAACAGCTAGTGAAAGTTATGTGAATGGAACACTGCAGTTTTTTATTTTTGCAATTTACTTCTGATACTAAATTACTCACGTACCTTTTTAGCCTGCTAAATGACTGGAAAACAAAGTGATCTACAATATCAAACTTGCCCGCCTGGGTAGCGTGGTGGTAGCATGTCTGCCTCACGTTCAAAAGGTCGTGAGTTCGAATCTCGCTTAGGGTGAGTTACCCGGGTAAGGTTCTTTTTTTCGGGGTTTTCCGTTATCCTGAGAAGACGAATGTCGAGTAACTTTAAGCTCCATGGACCCCGAGATCATTTGAGCATCATATCGTCAATTACATTCATCGGCCGATATGACCAAACCAGGTTAAAGGACGTTAAGCTACAAAAAAAAAAAAAAAAAAAAAGTTATTTCCCGGGTCATGTCTAGTGAGCGTGGAAGTTCCGGACGTTTTGCCAAGCGCAATCCATAGCGAAATGTGGGGAATTTTGGGATCCATTAGACCACGGTCTACAAACCCGGGAAATAAGTTTGATATTCAAGATGCCGGCCGTGAAAGCCTCAGCTTGTACAAAGGTGAACTAACGTTACTAAATTAAGACGTAGCAGACAAAAAGCTTTATTTCTCATATTGGCTGCAGGTAAGTCAACATTTAATACATTTGCATTCATTTAAATCAAGGATTGTAAGGCATTAAAATAAATCTGAAAAACAAATCTAATGTGTTACACTCATATCACTTGTTCTGCTCATTATTCAAAAACAACTTTACAATATAATATGCTTATATCTACTTCATGTTAATGGAGATAAACCTTACTTATTTCCTTGTAGGTGCAATGGGAATAGGGGAAAATTAGGCATAAGCAATAGTAATGCATTTTATAGGGTCGTTGCTAAATGATGGGTTTGAAATTCTGTTCTGTTTGTATGACCAGAAATTAAAGAATAGTGACTTCTAATTTAAGAAAAGTATATATGTTTTTGAAAATTCAAATCATTAACAAGGGTTACCTCCGAAATGGTATTGCACTCACACAATTATTTGATATCAATTGTGTGCTTTACCGAGATTTTTTGTGGTAACAGTTTCCCTGTATCTTACCGTTTACAAATTATGTAAAGTCACCCAGAATGAAGAAGATTACAGAGGTCAAGAAACATATTTCAATCGCCATAAAATCTATTAAATAATAATATTTTAAACAAAATCGTATCGGATGTTTGGGTGGAATAAAGAAGGGAGTAGAGAAAGTAAGAATATGAATTTACATTCATATAGCTTTCTCTATTCCTATTCTTCAGCAAACAGACGAAAATTCCAAGTTTGGTATTTAATTGCCATTTTGTTTTGAGTTATGCCGTTTGTTCTCTCTCTCTCTCTCTCTCTCTCTCTCTCTCTCTCTCTCTTGCGCGCGCGCACACACGCACATGAACATTTTTATAAAAATGCTTTTAGATTCGGGTGACTCAAAGCGTATATTTCCAGTGAAATCTCGGTATAGAATTGTTAGGTGGAATGCAATGCTTTCTCTACAAGTAGTAGAGAAAGTAAACATAAATGTTTAATAGAATATTCAACATTTTTAATATATTTTACTTATTACTGCATTAATCGCAAACGTTGGTCGTTTATTTTAATACTGCAGCATGGGTATTAATGAGAGGATAGTGAAAATATGGCGCGCTTAAGCATTCCTTTCAAAATAAAGCAACTATTATTGGTAAACGACAAACAGTGGTGAGGGTTTCTTTTATTTCAGCGTGGTAATGTGGTTACGGTGCAAACAAAGACATACATAATGAATGTGGCTCAGAATTCCTTTTCAACTCTCCGCCATTGAATTTGGCAACTCTTTCATTCCTGCACGAATGAAGGAGTTGGATGACGACATCCTCTAAGAATTAAGACGTAAAGCCCATTGCCTGGAGTGGTTATAAGCCTGAACCGTAATGTATTTAGGCTTGCGTGCAGATATTCTCTCCCCGTGGCGCAATGCCTCGAAGCCGGGCTATGCCCTACCGCCCGACCTTTGTCCATTATAGGAGTTATGAGTGGTTCGCAGTACTGCAAGGTAGGACGTGGTTAATACCCCGCGTCCCTTCTGGCCGGTAAATACGATGCGTGTAACCTGGAGCCTCTACTTTTCCCTCAAGTAGCGCCTCAATTGGCCCCTCATGGGTCCACATCTGACCAGGTTTCCCAGCAAGAGAAAATCTGCACTCTGGTACCGGAAATCGAACTTGGGTCGCCCGCTTGGTAAGCAACTGTTTGCGCTACACATAACTGATCTGGCTAAAACGCCACAATACTTATTAGAACAATGACAGTGCATTTTCGAAAAGGATTTAACAAACTTTACACTTAGGTTAACCCCCCCCCTTTTTATAGTTTAACGTCCCTTAACCTGGTAGGCCATATCGGACATTTATGAATGAAATGAGTCAAATGATATTCAAATGAGCCAGGGGTACAAATAGCTTAGCTTTACCCCGACATTTGTCTTCTCAGCATAAGAGAAAACCCTGGAAAAACCTTATCTGGATAATTCACCTTAACCAAGATTCGAACTGGGGACCTTTTGAAGACGTGACAGACACGTTACACAGAGGCGGGCTTTTCTGTCATTATTTTACTTCCAGGAACGCAATTCTCTTTTGTTTTGTTTTTTAAAGGTTGTATTGAGAATACTTTTTCCCGTCTAGTTAGTGTGGTGGTAGCGTGTCTGCCTCACATTCAACAGGTCGCAAGTTCGAATCTCGCTTAGGGTGAGTTACCCGGATAAGTTTTTCTTCTTCTTCAGAAGACGAATGTCAAGTAACTTTAAGCTTCATGGACCCCAAGTTCATTTGAGCATCATTTCATCAATGTCATTCATCGTCCGATATGACCAACCAGGTTAAAGGACGTTAAGCTATGTGTTTATATATACACATAGCTTAATATATATATATATATATATATATATATATATATATATATATATATATATTCAATAAAGTATCCCAATCCAAACTATCCTTTACATGGAACATGTTTCTAAATTGTCAAGTTCTCAAAAACTGTTTTTGATTAAATTATCATATATTAAATATTTTACACTACTAATAAAATACAAATTTTAAATTCTCTACGAAAAACTTGTAGGTCTTCTTCATTCGGAAATAATTTTGTTTAATATAAATAACTGGTAAATATTACAATATTAACGAAAAAATATTACACAAAAAGTGTAGATCTTTAAAAACAGGCAATTTATTTCAAACAACTTCTTTTGTGTGCAAGACATTTCCGAGACATGCGTCATGGTTTGACTTGTTCAACCCTTTGTCATTCTTTTATAGTCCTATCGATTTTCATTTGTTTCTCGCTATTGCATGGAAAGAGGAGAGAATTTTAAGGACACCATCTGTTCAGTTCTTAAACATTTTCCTTTTCCCTTTGTATCTACCAGATGTCCCAACTGCCCCGTATTTGACGTATACAGGTATTCCTTCGTGCGTTAAAAGAGTTGCAGAACTCAATGGGACTATTTCAAATTAAAATCGGTCAGTAGGTGCTGGCATGAGCGACCTTCGTTTTCCCATCTTTGCCATCGGCGGAAACAGTGAGAGGATCCCGTTCATTGAACGAATGGTCATGTAAATGTAACAAATAGGATTTTCTTTTTATCTTCTTTTTCTTTTTATTATCTTCTTCTTAACAAATGTTAAGTCATTTCTAATGCTGAGGACAAAAATAGGTATTAAACATTAGGATTGGGTTATTAAATTAACATGTATTAATTGCGGAGAAAACCATCAGTTTATTTTAAAGTTTTGTATTACAGGTGCATTACCCTTTTGTTTCTTTACTATTTTCCAGACCCCTAAGGCAATGCTATTGTAATGTTGTCTCATGCTCAAGGCTGTGTTTGCTTTTTATATTGACTCAAAGCACACGTGCAGTTTAGGGATAGCTGAATTATGTTATCTAAATCAGAAATGCTGCCCTCTACAACTGAATGGTTATCGAACATTGTTCGGACCTAGTGTCTCATCATCCTTTGAAGGGAGTGGCGTCATAATTCACACTCCTCCCAAACCTGCAGCTGCATTCTCTATACATCGCTGACAGGCATGTGGCAAACACAGGGTAATCTCACATTAGCTACCGTTTGCTCTGATCTAATTCTCACAAAAGCGTATTCCCCTCCCTAATTTTACTGCATCATTATATAGCCCTCTTTAACTTCTATGATCATATCGGGGGCTCTGATTTCTTGCTGAACTGCTGGGTTTCTTAGCATTGGTTTTTATTTTTTTCTGCCAGTTATACTATTAAACACACGCACATTCACTCCCACTCATACTTCCAGACTCTGTGAGGAATAGGGAACAATTATCCTGGTAAAGAAATTTTCCCACCTCAACCGGGAATCGAACTCTGGACCGCAGGGTAGAGAAGCTAGGACGTTGGCCACTCGTCCGCAGAGGCAATCTACCTACTTTTGTTAATTGAGGTAAGGTTTCTTTACCCATTTATATATTGGTTGTGGGTATAAAAAGGCTGAAGCGATATTCAGATTTTTAAAAAGCAAATCGCCATGTGATGCCCTGAAATCCTCGCCTGACTTCGAGAAAACACGAAAAGTGATTTGTCATCTAAAATGTAAATCAATAACAAACAACAGCTTGGACATTTTAACACAAAAAAGTGATTTAATGCGATCTACTCTTGGGGGGGGGGGTTCTAGTAAGTTTTGTCTATCTCTTAAGACTTACCAATTATATAAACATCATTCAGAATGAGGAGAACTTCACAAGCTATTCCAGAAAATTCAAAATTTGCGTTTTATTTGTAATCGACTGTCTTTAATATATTTTAATTAAAATCATTGGTCATTTTTGAGAAAGTAAAAACTTTTGAAGAGTGTTCTATGTAAAGTATGATATGGGGTGGCGGATGTTCTTGAACATCTTCGTGTCACATCCTTGAAAGATACTGAACTTAAACACCAAGTTTGGATTTTAAGGAAACGATACCTACGTGGAAAAAAAGGTAAAAGAATTGCTCATTAAAACGCCAAATTTCTGTCAAATACTATTTGTTTGTTGCCCTTGCTAATTTTTTACGTTAGATGTTTACATTTTCCTAAGTAGGTACGTCATCCGACGGACATGTTTAAAAAATGGTATTTTTCTTTTTGTTTCTATCGCAGCTTGTTGACCATGACTAAACTTTCGAATGATGTTTCCTCATATTATACTAACTAATCACCAATTGCTTAATCGAAAAACATTACTAAGTACAATTAAGATAACGTCGATAGAAGAATTGCTTTTTATTTGAATACTATCATGTATAGCGGTATACGTATATGCATTTTTCGTTGGTAGAGAAAGTCTTGAGTGTTCACGTCACATTTTAGCAGTGTTAACATGGGTAATATGAACGCTAGATACCTTAAAAGTTGTTTGGAGGGGCCTTATTTGAGAATATTTTTGTCTTACATATTATAAAGGTACTTAGCGTTAAAAAAAATAAGTATCGTATTTTTTCGAATTATCGATTTTGAATAATGAATGATCATAACAGGCGGAAACACGCAATCAAACACTCATGACATGTACGTTTTTCGATTTTATTTCATGTTTGGCATTTTTACTAAATAAATTAGATTTCATAGTTTTCATTAGAACTAAAAATCTGATGTGTTCCATTCACATGACTTTGTACACCAATTCTATAACAAACTATTCGTACAATTCTTCTAGCATTTGCAGAAATGGTCTTATTAATTAGTTATTTATAAGTGGAAGAGAAATAAGGGCATACACTAGGCTAAAGCGATAGTAAAATTTTTTGAAAGCTGGTAGCTATGCGATTAAACTTCGGCTATTTTTGCGTGCCCAGGAGCAAAACAAACAAAAATAAATTGCAAATTCCCGTTTTAGAAAAGTCAAAATACTTTAAAATTGAAATTAAGAACAAGGGATATATGAGAAATTGTTAATTCCATAAAAATGTATATGCATATTTTGACTATATATTGGAGTAAGTTTTTGAGGTCTTAACAGGCTATATCCATTTTATTTGTCCATTCTTTAATGTGCGGTATTTTAATCATATTCTTTAAAGCCATTTATGAGAAAATAAAAAAAAGCAATAAAACAACATGCCTTTCATGTAAAGAGTCATTTTCTTGAAAATCTTCGTGTTGCCCCATTGGAAGATCCTTAACTTAGTTATCAAGTTTGATACCTATCTAACCCAATTTTTCATTCTCAGTTTTGTATTTTCCAGACACATAAACACACACATACACACAACACCTTTTTATAATGTTTACTTTCTTTAGCACGTATGTACAGACAATGCACATAGTAGCTAGAGAAGGTATTGTATTCCACCCAAGATTTCATTGGAAATATGTGTTTTGAAGTCTCCTGAGCCCAAAAAAATTAGAAAAAGGTTTGTGTGTTTGTGGACAGCATAACTGATAAGCGAAAAAACCGTTAAAACCAAACTTGGCATTTATGCTTAGTATCTTCCTAGGATGCAATATGAAGAGTTTAAAAAAATCCCCTACTCAAACTATTCTTTACATGGATTTTTTTTGGGAAATTTTATTTTTCTCAAAAATGTCCGTAACGATTTTGATTAAAATATCGTATATTAAAGATATGTACATTACAAATAAAATGTATATTTTAAATTTTCTGGCAAAAGCCTATAAAGACCTCTTTATTCTGAACGAGTTTAGCAGACTTCTACATGGTTAAACCGTAAGGGATAGACGAAAACTTAAAACACAAAAATGTAGATCTCGTTAAAAATCTCGTTAAAATACCTAGTTTATGAAATATATGTTTTTCTTGTAAAGTTGAACCGTTTTCGAGGTATTACTTGTTATTTGTTTTAGTTTTAAACTAAGTTTTCTCGAACGGGAACATGCAAAGCGAACCGAACCTCAATTGTTTCACATAGCGACCAACTTTTGAAAGATTTTACCATCATTTTAGCCTATTTCCCTTCTATTTACAATGAAGCAAGTAATAAGACCAATTCTTCTAATGTTTATCTCGGTTAGCATTATGTAGATATAAGAATAATCTCTTACAAGAATAGTTTGCGTTTGGAACAGCTAGGCAAAGTTATGTGAATGGAGCACATCAGATTTTTATAAGGGAGCCCTAAAACATGTATTTCCAATGAAATCTCCGCATTGAATTTTTGGAATGCAATACCTTCTCTACCTATTGTAAAGTACTAAGCAGAGAAAGTAAGTATAGTATTATTTTCGGCCGTGAGGAGGGATATCAATCTCGTCAGGTACCGGGATAACCGAACGAGAATTATGAGTTCTGTATTCCTAAAACTATAAAATAATGGATGAGAATGGAAGACAAACTTGAGAAACACGTTTGAAATCGTTATATTTCCTGTATTATATTTCCTGATATCTGCAGGATATCATCTGAGTTAAAGGTCAATAGAACAAGATGAAAATGTAATACCGATAAGCAGCTCTGTGGACAAGAAGCAGTCAGCTGATGGAGCTTTCCACCTCAAAGCCTGATAATAACCAAAGGGTGGGGGATAGTTGAAGAGGACTTAGCTTACTTTGTCTCCTCCATCCCTCCCTCCAAGTTCAATAATTAAAACTTGGTGAGACAGCAGAGCAAAATCTCGACAAGACACGGATATCCTATCTGCTGCTCTTGGGGAGACTTTAATTCTGAGGAAACAAACAATAATTCTTCGTTGAGGAATTTACTTGTCGCTTTAACTACACTATCATTCTGTCGTAACGGTGAGGTTATTTATGCAAATCTTCCACACAATGTTTCAGCTTTCATTCACAATTGTAGAATTGTGTAGAAGTTTAAAAACTATTTCTAAACGTCATAGTTTGTTAATGGGATACCAGGTGGCCCAACTGCCCCGCATTTGACGTGCGAGATATCTCTTTAGGCGTTGAAAGAGTTGCACACTTCAAATACAGAGCAGTTGGGCCACCTGGTTAACTCAGATATGTATTTCTACTGTTTACCATTTTCTGTCAGAATTGATATATAGTTTTTTTTCGGTAATCTCTCCGAGTTGCCAAGCAAATACTGGGAAGGTTCATTGGATCTCCTGAACTTCCTCTTCTTTATTTCCTATTCCCATCACGTCATTTTTATCTATTTTAGAGTTAAAAGATCGAATAACAGTATTCGACGGGTGGCTTGCTATTGTAGGGCAGCATGCCCAAAGGTAACTCTTGCGAGGTACTAACGTCAGAACGTCGTTTCTTCCGACTACTATTAAGGAGGGGAAGTATTGGTGAGTCACACATACTGTCATACATAGGTACAGTGATCGTAGCGAGTGTGCTGTCACAGAATGTCAACTTCGCAATCCAGGAAGTATCATTTTCATATAATTTTCGGAGATTTCACACAACCAGAAAATGGAATTATTGTATTAACGTAGATATTTTCTGATAATCTGCAGATAAGCTGCTTAGATACGCCTAAAATTTAAGTCATCCTAGGAAATAATACAATTTAATAATATAACAATTAACACTTAAATAAAAATAAAAATTATTAATATAAAGTTTAAAGAAAAGAAATGAACTGCCATATTTACGAGTACAATCTATAAAATATGTAAACTTTGGATAATAGCCATTTATTAAATATCGTTTTCTATCAATTATTAACAAAATAATGAAAAGAAATGAAATACTATTTTCTATATTGAATCTGTCGAACATTTCTTTTAAAAGTTTTCGTCTTGCACTTTAAACACTGTGATTAAAGGGATATAATTTTCTTATAGAGCAAAAAGACATACTTTTAAAGCACCCCCTCGCAAAAAAAAAAAACAAAAACAAAAACAAAAAAAAACCGACACTTAGAATTTTTATTTCAATAGCAGGCATATCACAGTAATAGTATGTGTAAATGAAGTTATATTCGTATATAGCACAGAAATAAAAAAACACGATAAAACGAACGATACTCACATGAGAAAAGTATAGAAATTATAGTTGGCAAAGAAAAGTTAGGAAAGAAACGCTCCAATTTGTCAGCAGGGAAGACGAGAACGGACCTGGCGGTTTTGAACGGCGTTCACGATCCCGCATCTTATTAACTTCGGTTTTGTGTGTAAATATATCGGTATTACTCACCCCGCTTACCCAGAGGGAAATCTGGAATGCGGGAATGTCCTTGAAAATATTCTTGCTTCATCCCTGAATCTGCTGTATTTGAATGTGAAGTTTCTTATTTATGTAACTTTTCATTTTCGAGTTATACTCACCAAATACGCGCATGCGTGGAGGCCTCAAAACAGGCATGGGGATGGCCAGCAAATTTGGAGGAAACGTGTCATACACATATTGTTGTCAAGTGGCGATGATTAACGCTTTATTTGGCTACAGGCATAGTGGATTTGTCCCACTCTGCGCATCAGTAATAATAATAATAATAATAATAATAACAATAATAATAAATATATATATAATACTTTAAATATCAGCGGAGAAATGTGCTTAATATATACATATATACATATAATAAGCACATTATATATATATATAATTATTAGAGCCACCTGCTGTATTTAAGCTAGTTCTTATCTTCAAGTTTATAAACATTATTTTATCTTGTGCACGTAATATAATCTTACACTATCGTTTGATCAATATAACACATTATTTATCTTTAATAATAGAGTAACAAAGCTCAATTGCCATTCAACTTTAAAACTTATTTTAAAAATATATGACCAACATAATAAATTGTTTGGTATTAAAAACAATAAATATAGTAATTAGGTAAGCTTCCATTGTTTTTAAAGTTTAAAACACCCACTGAACAATAGCTCATATAAGCCCGCTTCTTTAATGTAGGGATAGTCCGTCTGTCTCACATTCAAGAGGTCCTGAGTTCGAATCTCGGTTAGGGTGAGTTACCGGAAAAGGCGAATGTCGAGTTACTCTAAACTGCATGGACTTCGATTTCGTTCATCGTCCGATATGTATCAACTTGGTTAAAGGACGCTAAGCTATAGAAAAAAATTAAAAAAAAACACACACAAATTATAGGTATATATGTATGTACTCCTATGGGTTGGTTTATACTGCTAGTTTTCAGTTTTTGTTGTTGATGTCCCACGAGATTTATTATTATTTATTAATAAGGATATATTTGACTGTAAAGTGGAACAATTTAAAATATTTCTCTCATCCGCTCAATTGACGTTCCGAGTTCAAAGCCATACCCGCCACTGAGTGAGACTTGTTCAAAGTACTAGTGAAGGAAATGGCCGTTGCAGTGAGACAATTGAGCCGTTTATACCTATGCCTGCCTCAAAACATCTATTTCTGGTGAAGTGTCGATACCGAATTGGGTGGAATGCAATGCCACCTCCACCTACAGATATGCGGTAGATAAAGTATAAGTTGTGCTTTTACTGGAATCAGGGAAGCCCAAACGTGTATTTCTGACAAAATCTCGACGTGGATTTATAGTTGGAATACACTGCTGCCTTCTTTTTTCTCCGGCTCGGTTTAGGCTGTCAGCCTGTTTCGATTCCAAAATCCTGCTCTGTCTTCCTTAAGATCTGCCTTTGGTATTCTATGGCTCTCAATGTGTTCTATATGTTGTCTCCGTTTTATTCTGTATTACGTTATTGTGGTGCTAAGTTCCTCTATGTCTAACACTTTTCTAATTTCATTATTTTTTTATCCAGTCTGATGGATTCAGTTATTGACCTGAAAAATGTAATTGATCCTGTCTGCATTTTAGTTTTATATTGAGTAGTTGTGCATGTTTCTACGTCATATATAATAACAGAGTAGCCATTTTTGTATTATTTCATTATTGAATGTTTCTGATTGTTTCTAAGTGTCCATCTAATTGTTCGTGTTGTATGGTTAAATTTAATTAGTTTCATACTTTATATGTTTCTTCATAATTTATTATATTGCAACCAAGGAAATTTAATGTTGATGTTTGTTCTATTATTTTATTCTCCAAGATTGTTTTAGCCCAAACTATTTGGGAACTATTACTTTCGTGTTTTCTATGGAAATGTCCATATTATATTTCTTTGTTACCAAGCTTAATCTATACGTCATTTTTACTTTCTCTACTTGATATATTACATTGCATTCCACCCAAAAATTTTATGCCGATATTTCACCGAAAATACGTGTTTTGAGGTCCTCTGAATCCAAAAAGTAAGCTTTAAAAAGGTCCGTGTGTACATGTTTGTGTGTGTTTGTGGGTGTGTCCGTCCGTGTAAGCCTATGAAAAATATAACTCAAAAACGAAAAGTCTGTTAAGTACCAAACTTGATAACTAAGTTCAACATTTTCCAAGGATGCGACACGAAGATTTTAAGCAAATCTCTCCACCCCAAACTACCCTTACATGGAAAAATTTTCGAACATTTATTTTCTTAAAAATTGCTCTAACGATTTTGATTAAAATGCTGTCTAAAGATATTTAAGGTATACTAAAGATATTTACATAATAAATAAAATATATTAATTGGATTTTTTGGAAAAAGTTTCTGAAGACCTTCATTCTGTATGATATATCGCAAGAGATAGACAAATACTTACTACCAACACAGAAAATGTAGATCTGGTTATAACACAACATTTTTGTGATGTAAATTTTTATGGAGGTAACCATTTCCGAGATATTCCTTGTTAATGGTTTTATTTTTAAAACACATATATTTTTCTCAAACAGGGAGTCCTCCGTGTTTTTGTTGTTTTATTCCTAGTCATGCAGAGAGAACCGAATTTCAATCCCCTAGCAATCAGTTTTTAAAACATTTTACTATCGGTTTAGCCTAGTGTACTCCCTTATTTCCCTTCTACTTATAAGTAACTGAGCACTGAGACAAGTTCTGCTAATATTTAACTTTATTGGCACGAAATAGAAGAATAAGCTATTATAAAAATAGTTTGTTACAGAATACGTAGAAAAAATCATGTGAATGGAATATATAGATGTCTATGTAAGATTGTCGTAATTATGTAATATACCTTGAAATATGTAAAAATATGTAACATGAATCTTCAGTATATCAATGTGCCGTAGATATTCTGTGTTTTCGTGTGTCCACATATAATGTAATTAGACACAAAAGTCAGAAATTAGATCAAAACATGTCTGCATCGAATGGATACGACATGTTGGTAATATTAGGAATGAAAGGGCAGATATTCTAACAAAAGAAGCAGCTAGTAGTAATAATTGTGCCTACAGCAAATGTTCAATATCAAGAATAAAGTCAGCGTAGAAAATGCAGACAATAAATGTATGGAATTCACAATGAATAAATAGCAACAATGGCTCAGTAACAAGTAACCTATATATTTTCCCCTGATGTAGAACAGTCACCTAAACTGCAAAGTCTTTTTCTCTGATTTTATAATTACAAAATTTGTTTCTGGTCATGGCCAATTTAGTGCATACCTCCAACGATGTCATATTATTACAGAGAAGGATTTCAATTGCCTTTGTGGAAAGGAAGAAACAGTAGAACACTTACTTTTCAATTATCATTTCATGTACAGAAGGCACTGCATAAAATTTCTTTAAATAAATGCGATATAGAGTTTTACAAAATCATTATATTAACTTTTAATAGAAGATGTTATAAGTGTTTTGTACAACGTGTTCAACTCATCTATCAAAAATTGTAAAATGTATCTACCTATTGTTTAAATAATTTTAAATTATAAAACAGTAGCCCTAATATGCAAATGTAAAATAGAGTTCAATCTGTGGTATAAATAAAATAAATCTGATGTGTTCCATTCACATGATTTTCTGCATATCTCTGTAACAAATTATTGTTAAATAGTTTACTCTTCTATCTATTTCATGCTAATCGAGATAAAATTAGTACAAATGGTCTTATCTCTTCCTTAAAAGTAGAAGGGAAATAAGGGAGTATCTTAAGCTAAAGTGATAGTCAATTTTTTTTAAAAACTGATTGCTATATGACTGAAGTTCCTTTGTATGGCTGGTAATTGACAAATTCCGTATGAGAAAAGTATAAGTATTTTAAAACTGAAACCAATAACAAACTGTTTCTCAAAATCCGTCAGCTCCAGGAAAAATATGTATAATATAAATTGTGTGTTCTAACAAGCTCTACATTTTTTGTTAAGTAAGATTTTGTCGATCTCTTACGGTTTACCTGTTATGCAAAATTCATCCAGAATAAAGAGATCTTCAGAGGCTATTCCCAGAAAAGTCAAGATATACATTTTATTTTTCATGTAAATATCTTTAACATATGTTATTTTAATCAAAATCGTCAGAGCCATTTTTGAGAAAATCCAAATTTTCGGAAATTTCTCCATGTAAAGGATAGTTGGGGGTGGGGAGATTTTCTTGAATATCTTCGTTACGCATCCTTGGAAGATACTAAGCTTAAAAACCAAGTTTGGTACTAAGCGGACTTTTCGTTTTTGCGCCATGCTATCCACAGAATACACACACGCGCGCGCGCACACACACACATACGGAACTTTTTTTCCAAAAATACTTAATTTTTGGATTCAGGGACACCCAAAACATGTATGTGGTTAAATATCGGTATCAAATTTTGGGTGGATTACAATACCTTCTCTATGCACTATGTACATAGTACGTGTAGAGAAAGTATTGCATTAAAATTCAGACCTTAGTGATCACTATTGGTTCTCTTTGGTTAGTCTTTATCATTGTTCCGTCACAGACTTTTAATAATAATTATTAAATGTGAAGGTATTTCTCTGTTTTTTAAGCTATCACATAATTTTATTCTACATACTTTTTACTTTCTCTACACGTACTGTGTACATAGTGTATAGAGAAGGTATTGTAATGCACCCAAAAATTCGATACCGAGATTTCATTGGAAATACATGTTTTGGGTCCCCCTGAATAAAAAAAAAATAATTTATGGAAAAAGGTCCGTGTGTGTGTGTGTGGTGTCTGTAGAAAGCATAGCTCAAAAACGAAAAGACCGTTAAATACCAAACTTGGTATTTAAGTTTGTTATCTTGCAAGGATGCGACACACAGATTTTCAAGAAAATCCTCCCATCCCCAGTTACCCTTTACATGGAACTCTTTTAAAAAATTTTGTTTTTCTCAAAACTGGCTCTAACGATTTTGATTAAAACATCGTATATAAAAGATATTTATTTACCTGACAAATAATATGAATATCTTGAATTTTCTGGGAATAGCCTCTGAAGACTACTTTATTCTGGATGAATTTTACGGAATTTTGCATTACTGTTAAACCGTAAGAGATAGACAAAAACTTACCACACAAAAAAGTAGAGCACATTAAAACACACAATTTATGTTATATCATTTTTTTTTTTTTCGTGCAGCATTTTCTCATACAGGAATTTGCCAACTCCTGTCCGTACAAACAAAGGAACTTCAGTCTTATAACAACCAGCTTTTGACTATCACTTTAACCTATGGCACTCCCTTATTTGGCTCCTACTTACAAGGAAGCAAGTAATTCTGCTAATTTTCTCTTGATTAGCATTAAGTATATAAAACATTAGCTTTTTAAGAATAATTTGTTGCAGAGGTGTAGAGAAAGGCATGTGAATGAAACATATAAGATTTTTTTAATTGTTCCTTTGACTTCGTGGTCAAATTGGAACTACATACTTTATCAAATATTTTTATTATCAATAAAGAGGACATTGTCTATGAAGTAAGTAAATATTGAGGAAAGAAGAATTTGTGTTTTTCCTCGTATTTCAGTAGCAGCTCTCTCCCTTAAAGAAACTGATCGAGCCAGAGCGGTTGATATTTGTACTTTTCACCCCCTTGTGCAAAACGCCGCTCTTCTATACTTCTCCCTTACCCTCCCCTATCGTGAAACACTCATTGCCGTGATGTAACGATGTTAAAGTGTGCTAGAAAGCCTTAGATATAATTGCCCTGCTCGCTCGCTCGCTCGCCCACTCCCATACCTGAATGCATCATCACTTGCGATATTATCAAAGAGGCCACAAGCCCGCTCTAAAGGCGCGTCTACTAGCTTTATTTAGTGTAGATGGACCTTGCTACTTGAACGTAATTACGCTACGAATAGGTAGATGGAGCGTGGTCACTTTTAATTACAGCTCTAGAGATGTTTCATTGGGGACAGAGGGGACGGCCAAGAGAAATCGCCGTACAAAGTGCTCCACTTGAACCGATAGCTGTCAAGTGCAGTAGTGTTCGAGACCCTCCAAAACTGCGGGGAACGTTTCAAGAAACGATGAAAACATCACCTGCAATCATAAGTAGCTACTAGAAGTCCTAGCTCGCAAGTCCTCCAAAGTAATCATATGAAGGAACCACAAAGCAATGGTGTAATACCACCAAGGGGACATTTTGGGGTACTAAATGATCATCAAGTTACGTTTCTTAAGGCTGCATTCAAACATTCGTGCATACTTCATTTACTGATACAACTGCGATTCTGTCTAATGGGGCAGCTCATTGGTCGTGCCCTAATGTGGCTGTTGCCAAGCAGGAGGCCTGGGTTCGATTCCCGGTACCGGCATAGGGAGTTTCTCTCCTCTGGGAGACCTGGACGGCGGTGCACTCAGCCTCGTAAGACCAATTGAGGAGCTACTTGATTGAGAAGTAGCAGCTCCGGATCGAGAAGACCGCATCAAGCGGCCGGGAGGAACTTGAGGCGCTGATCATGTCTCACCCTCCAGCACTGCCCCCATTCATAACGTCTTCGGGTCGAGAAGGGGGATGCAGTGGCCCGGCGGTAGGCCAAGGTTCCTTGTGGACTGTCGTGCCATGGAGTTACGAAGTAGTTCATTAATTATGCATTGATGACTGACAAGGCTGGTGAGCATGTCTTCACAGTATCTCACGCGGTAAGAAAGAATTACATTTACATTTATTTTGAAATGGATGAGAGAATGAAACTGTCTTAGCATGCATAATTCCACAGCATACATTATACCAAGTGGCCCAACTGACCCTTATTTGGCGTCTGCATATATTCTTTCGTGGTTAGAAGAGTTGCACAACTCAACGGCTATTTCAAGTTAAAAGCGGTTTCAAAATAACAGTCTTCTAACTCTGTACAAATAAATTATTCGACTATTACTTTCTCCAGCACGTATGTACAATGTGCATAGTATGTAGAGATTTTTAGAAAAAGGTCCGCACGTGTGTCTGTGTGTGCGCGTGCGCGCGCACGGGTGTGTTTTGATTGTTGGCGTGTGCCTGTGGACAGCATAACTCAAAAACGAAAAGTCCGTTACATATTACATTTGGTATTTAAGTTCAGTATCTTCCAAGGATACAACACAAGGATTTTCAGGAAAATCCCCTCAACATGAAATATTTTTCGGATGTTGGTTTTCTAAAAAATTGCTAACGAGCTTGATTAAAATAATGTATATTAAAGATGTTTCCATTGTAAATAAAATATATATCCTGAATTTCTTGGGAGTATTCTCTGAATTCTGCATGACTTTTGCATAACTGTTAAACCGTAAGAGATACACAAAAACTTATTACATAAAAATGTAGATCACTTAAAACACACACTTTATTTCAAATACATTTTAGTTAACTATATCCGAGATATTCTTTGTTATTGATTTAAGTTTTCCAATACTTATGTATTTCTAAATTGGGAAAGCACCATTCGTTTTTCTTATGGTTTTACTGCTGGCAATGCAGAGACCCTAATTTCAATACGATGCCAGGACGACCAGTTTTTAAAATATTTTACTATGACTTTACCCTAATGAAATTCTCTTTTTCCATATATCTAAAAGAAATATGTATCAAAACCATATCTGCTAACACTTATCTCTGTTTGCATGAAACAGAAGATTAAATCTTTTTGCAAAAAATGGTAGAGAAAGTCATGTGAGCGCAACATATTTGATTTTGTAAAGTTATAATGTATCCTATAAATTTCGATTAGCCTAGTAGATGAAGTGCATGTATTTGTTTTCCTGACTGGGCAGCAGTACAGTTTTGTGTATTAGGGGATGAAAATAAACAATACGGCTTATTTTGTAAAGTTTTCGAGTTACAATTCTACTGTTGCAAAACAACCGAATAAGATGCATAACTTACTGCTTTTATAGGATGATGAGAAACATAAGAACTAGAGTTGGAAAGATAGAGTTAGACTAAAAGATTCAACACCATAATATCCCGGTCTCCATCCGGTCGCTTTAAACACTGAGCTACCATGGCAACCCGGTTAACTACAAGGAGATCTCAAATTATATTAAATTATTATGAGAAGACATAACCCATTCACAGTGTCGTAAGTACTTTAAGTCCCGGATGGCAGCAATGTTAATGCTTCTTAGTTCTGTACTTCTTAATATAGCGGCTGTAATAGTGCATTAATCTTGCCATCTTGCCACTTTGGCTGAAGTAGGTAAGGTACTTGCGCGCGAAACCGCATATTCTCAGCTGCAATTTAATTTACACATTACTTCGTTCTTACCTTGGAACGCTGTACCTAATGATGTACACAACAAACATATAAAACGGTCGTATTTTATATGAAACTTATGCATCCGTATCATCATCATCATCATCATCATCATCATCATCATCGACTTTGTTGTTGAGATCGGCTTCAGTTGTATACATTTTACGAAGCATATGCTAATTGACATTTCCAGGGCTATCCGACATTCAAATTTTTGTGAACATCCAGAATATTGCATACCTACTCCCAAGCCGCTACTGATCCAATTTATGATTGGAATTCAATAATTCCCCTATCTGCCACGAGTAAGTGCTTGAGAAAGAAATTTAATTTGATGATGAATATTTCCCATTAAACTTTTACTGTAGGTTTGGTATAACTGTGTATGCATTTCACGTACGTAACTTTGTATAACTTAATTAAATGTAAAATATTGGTCGTTATACACGTTTCACATGGAAGTTATAAACAGTGTGGTATATGTCATATTCACAAAATATTCCAAATTTTATCGTACATTGCTTTAGCTTATGGGGTCTCCAGTGAGTGAAAATTCCTGTGCTGAGTTTACAGGCGCCAGTGTAAATATTTTCATCTTACTTGCCAGTGTTTCAGAACAGAAAGCTATCGATGGACTCGTCTCCAGTCTATTAAATCAAGCTGCTGTAAACGTGTCCGGGAAAGATTGGATCCATTCCATTTCCAGCGGATCCGTTTCAAAATAACTGACATTGATTCCGATGTTGAAGGATGTGTGTGGCACTATACATAGGTGGAGGGGTTCGTGTCAGATGGTCGTGATGGAAACCCCAGTAGAGTGACGGGCTACGCAGTGAATGATGGGACACCGACCACTTAACAGGCGCACACACTAAACAATTGATTGAGCGCGCGCCAGCGAGGAAAATGTGGTGGCAGGTGTGGGACAAGAGGCTAAAGTACCAAAAAATAAATCTCTCGTAATTGGCTTTATTACAATAATAGCCGACTGAAATCACAGTAATGAAACGGGAAACACATGTATACGTTTAACGTGACTTCTGTTTCTGTCCTGTATTGCTAAAAGAGAGTGGCGAGCACACAGCATTAACAAATAAGTAACTACAGGATTACTATAAATGATGGATTCGTTTTTAAAATGCTATATTTGCCAAAGTATTACTTGTACAATATGATTGATACATCGAATTAACCATAATCATAACTAAGTTGTTTAATCATACTATTTTGAAATACACACACACACACACACACACACACACACACACACACACACACACATATATATACACTCATTCACTCTCACATGCACACATCTAGACTGTGGGTGATAGGGAATGAAACTTCTCCACTCCTGACGGGAATCGAACCCACGACCTCCGGGTGACCAGTCAGCTTGCTGACTACAACCACACAGACAGTCTAAATGTTATGTGTGCCTCTACACATCCAGGCGGTAGTTCCGTTTGTTCCACATTCTGTAGCAACATCCTATCACACTTTTATTGTTTTATCGCCATTTTGTGGAGTCACTACGCTCGTGCTACCAACTAGTGCATACATGTGCAAACTTGCTGAGTTAATGGTTCTTTTGATCTATAAACCATTGTTGTACTGTAAATATTTCGAAAAATATAGAGTTTTGAAAACGAATGATAAAATGATAAAAATGTGTTCCATTCATACGACTTTCTCTAATAACAAATTATTTTTAATAAGCTTATTCTTCTATTTCATGCTAATCGATATAAACATTTGCAGAAACGGTCTTATTACCTACTTAGTTCCTTATAAGTAGAAGGGAAATAAGGGAATACACTAGGCTAAACCGACAGTCACATGTTTTAAAATGTAGTTGCTTTGGAATTGAAATCCGTTTCTTTACGTGGCAGGTGTTGACAAGTTCCCGTATGAGAAGCATATTAAAACTGAAACTAATAACAAGGAATATCTCGAAAACGGTAAACTCCACGAAAAAAATGTATAGGACACAAATTGTGTGTTTTAACTAGACCTACATTATTTGTGCAGTAAACTTTTGTCTATCTCTTATGGTTTACCACTTATACAAAATTCAGCAAAATTCATCCAGAATGAACTGGTCTTCAGAGGCTATTCCCAGAGAATTCAAGATATGCATTTTATTTTTTGTGTAAATATATTTAATATCGGTATCTTAATCAAAATCGTCAGAGTTATTTTTGAGAAAATCAACATTTTCGAAAAATATTCCATGTAAAGGGTCGTTCGTTGTGGGGATTTTCTGGAAAAATTTCTTGTCGCATCCTTGGAAGATATTACACTTAAATACCAAGTTTGGTAACTAACCGACTTTTCGATTTTGAGCTGTGCTGTCCACAGACCCAAACACACAGAGAGAGAGAGAGAGAGAGAGACACACACACAGGACCTTGTGCTAAACTGCTTTTTTCGGACACAGGGGACCTCAAAACATAAATTTCAGGTGAAATCTCGGTATCGAATTTTTGGATGGAATACAATACTTCCTCTATACACTATGTACATAGTACATTTAGAGGAAAGTAAAAATGGAAGCCACACGCGAGAATGGCTAAGATTAATAAAAATCTGTGTTCGATTCACCTGGCTTTCTCTACATATCTGTAACAAATTATTGTTAGAAAGCTTATTCTTCTATTTCATGCTAAAACATTAGCAGAAACGGTCTTATTATTTAGTTCCTTGTAAGCAGAAGGGAAGTAAGGGAATACACAATGCTAAACCGATAGCCAAATGTTTTAAAACGTGTTTGCTATGGGATTGAAATCTGTTTCTTCGCGCGGCCCGGAGTTGACAAGTTCCTGTATGAGAAAAGTTTAAGCATTTTAAAACTAAATAAATATCAAAGAATATCTCGAAAACACCAAACTGTACGAAAAAAAATGTATATAACATAATTGTGTGTTTTATCGCGTTCTACGTTTTTTGTGTAGTAAGCTTTTGCCTATCTCTTACCAGTAATGCAAAAATCAATAAAAATCATCCAGAATAAAGAGATCTTCAGAGTCTCTTCCAGAAAATGTAAGGTATACATTTTATTTGTCATCTAAATAATTTAAATATAAGAGATTTTAATCAAAATCGTTAGAGCCATTTTTGAGAAAATCAAACATTTTCACATTTTTTCCACGTAAAGACCCACGCACACACACACGCGCGCGCGCGGATCTTTTTTAAAATGCTTTTTTTTTTAATTCAGGAGGACCCACACCACGTATTTTCGGTTTAATCTCGGTATCGAATTTTTGAGTGTAATACATAACCTTCTCTATATAATATGTACATAGTACGTGTAGAGATAAATTCTGATGTGTTCCATTCACGTGACTTATTATATCTATTCTGTAAACAAGGGATTCTTAAAAAAGATTATTCTTTTATCTTCATCATTATCTTCACCGAAATCCAGTTATCTTTCCATGACCAGGAGTAAAACAAAAGAGATATGAAACGGGCGAGGAATACCCGTTTGAGAAAAGTTCGACTATTTTATAATTAAAACCAATAACTGGCAACATCTCTGAAATGGCTAGCACCACAACAAAACTGTAATGACATACGTAGTTATATGTTTTAACGAGATGTACATTTTTTATGTAGTAAGTTTTTGTATATGTCTTACAGTTCACCAGTTATGCAAAAGTCATTCAGAACGAAGAGGACTTCGGAGGCTATTCCCAAGTAATTCAGGACTTATCTATCATTCGCCATGTAAATGTGTTTAATATACGACATGCTAATCAAAATCGTTTAAAAAGTTTTTTTTTTTAAATAGGATATTTTGAAAAATATTTCTTGTAAAGAATAGTAAAGGGTGGAGGAATTTTCCTGGAAATCTTCTTATCGCATCCTTGAGTAATACTGAACTAAAATATTTGGTATTTAACCGACTTTTCGTTTTATATTTATGCCGTCCACACATTGACATACACATACGCACATGGACCTTTTTCTAAAAATGTTTATTCAGGGGTTTCAAAACATGTATTAGGTGAAACCTCGATATCGAACTTTTTTGGTGGAATACAATATTAACACAATATTTTCTCTACCTGTGTACTATGCACGTTGTACATACGTACTAAAGAAAATAAAAATATTAAATGCATAGGTTGTAATAATCGTTTAATGTTTATATTTCAGTTAATATGTATTCAACGGTTAATTTTTATGGTTTCACAACGGTCAAATCCACTTGTTGTTGTTGTTGTTTTTTTTTTTTTTTAGCTTAACGTCCTTTAGCCTGGTTGGTCATATCGGACGATGAATGAAATTGATGCAATGATGCTCAAATGACCTCGGGGTCCATGGAGCTTAAAGTTACTCAACATTCATCTTCTCAGGATAAGGGAAATCCTCGAAAAAAAAAAAACTTATCTGGGTAACTTGTCCTAAGCGAGATTCGAACTCGCGACCTGTTGAATGTGAGGCAGACAGCTACCACTACCCAGGCGGGCTAAAAATCCAGGTTTGTCTTTATTAACTTGATTTTAATACATTCCGACTTCCCAATAGAACAGGTACTTGAAAAGAGTAGAGCTATGGTCGAGGCTTAGGGCATCTCCTTCACTACATAACTATGAAGAAGCTTGCTTACATATTACAGGATGAAAAACTAAACCAAGCATATGGGATTTGTGGTGGACGAAGTGGCGTGTGGCCGGGTTTTCTCCGGGTCCTCCAGTTTCCCCCACCACTCATTCCACCAATTTCTCCATCATCATATTTCCTGTTATCCATTTCGCTTGCATTTCATATCACTTCCTTACGCTCATGCTTGCTACGGGCCGACCACTCGTTATAGGTTCTCCATTCTGATGTTTCGTGCCGATGACTCTTCAACAGGTTTCTGACCTCTAGGCATCAGCTTGTAAGTCCTAGGTGAGTGTCAGTCCTATATATGGGGAGGGTAAGCCGACTACAAATAAATAAAAAACAAACAAAAAAACGAAAAACTAAATTGGAATCACAGTATGCTTTAGCCTTTAGCTTGCTAACTGATTCAAGAATATCAACAAAGATAGCTACTCTCAAGTCTCCCTATTGGGCTAATCTACCACATTCATAGTTATTTACGATGACAGGTACAATAAACTTTCACCTCTGCAAAGTACGACTAGCTCAAAAAAGCATGTAGCTTCTTGTGAATTATAAACGTTAAGTAGGGAAATGCAAACATCTTGATACTTTGTAGTAAAAGCTATAGGGACGCAACATAATATACTATACAGTGTTTACTTATTATTTTCTATACTTAGTACACAGGTATAGAAGGTATTGCATTCCATCCAAAAATTCGACACCAAGATTTCACTGCAAATGCACGTTTTAGGGTCCCCTGTATGAAAAAAGTATTTTTTAGAAAAATGTCTGTGCGCATATAGGTGTGGCGTGTGTCTTTGAACACGATAACTCAAAAAAGAAGGCCGGTTAAATACCAAACTTAATATTTAAGTTTAGAATTTCTAAGACTGCGACACAAAGATTTTGAAGAAAATCCCTCAACCCTAAACTATCCTTTAGATGGAACATTTTTCTAAAATTTTTATTTAAATTCTCTGTATTAAAGATACTTATATGGCAAATAAAATGCATATCTTGAGTTCTCTGGGAACAGTCTCTGAAGTTCCCTTTATTCTGAATGACTTTTTCATAACTGGTAAGCCGCAAGGGACAGAAAAGTGGATGTAACACATCAGCTATTTTAAACATTAACCACTCTCACATGCATACGTCCAGATTCTTTGGTGGTTGGGGAATAATTCAAAGATAATTGCCCCGGCCGCAATGTTCCGGAACCTTTGGGAATGACTATTCCATCTATTTACTACATAGTTACCGAATTACAATTTGCAGTTGCAGGCCAAGTTTTGTTCTTTCTATGTTTATAGTGAAATGCACGTTTTTTTACCTTCAATTTTCTGCGAATTATTAAACTTAGTATGATATTGCAATATTTTGATACACCTCAGTAAAAGTGTATAAATGCAACACAATATCCTACTTGGTTTTTACTTTTTATGTTACAGCAGGAGGGAATGGTTTTGTATAATGATAGAAATGACCGTAATTGGCTGTAATTAATTCTGGCTCTCAGATAATAAGAATAAAATTGTAAACGACTCATTAATAATAATAATAATAATAACACCAATAATAATAATAATAATAATGCGCTGATGGACCCTAGATTATGTTTCCTATGGCAGGAACAAAGTCCGTATCCAAAATTAGAGCTGACTAAATTCTGGAGTATTTTATTCCATAAAGTTACTTTTACGAACTAATATGTAGGATTTTACATGTGTGTTTGCACGGCCACTGATAAACCATAATCATGTAGAGGATATTAAATGCAACTCTTGCAAGGGATTGGCTTATCCATTCCGTGTGTATTAAATAATAATAATAATAATAATAATAATAATAATAATAATAATAATAATGAGATGATGGACACGGGATTATATGTTCTATGCCGAACAAAGCCAGTACCCAAAGCTAGAGCTGTCTAACTGGAGCATTTTATTCCATAAAGTTACTTTTACAAAATCATATGTAACTATTATGTCTTTGCACGGCCGCTGATAAACCTTGAAGATCTGTCGCTGGCAAAATATTGGTTTATCCAATTCCGCAAGTAGTAGTAGTAAATAATAATAATAATAATAATAATAATAATAATAATAATCGGCGCTACAGTTCTACAGTCCTCCGAAAATCAGAACCCACTCTAATCCTCTCTTGCTTTCTCACATCATCTTGTCACCTTTGTACTTGGTGCTGCAATGCACTATGGAACCCAGAGAGGAGAGGAAAGAATATACTCCTCTCCCTAATCCAACTACTCTTGGGCTTTCCTCTTCTCCTTGCTGAATGTCCCTGCACCCATCATTCCTTTAAGCAGACTGCTAAATACCTAAACGTAATGCGTGTGTTATTTCCAACATGTAACTGTTGCATCTAAGCAGCGAAGCTTTTACCACATAAACATTAACGGTATCTGTCAGAATGGTCACTTCCGGTCTAACGCCATAGGAGACAATGGCGGAAGTTGACATCACCACTGTGAATAATTTTAAAGCCGTGCAAACTGTTCACACCAGCGGATCACTTCTTGTATATGCAGCAGCGGTGGAGAGACACAGCACTCTATGCATGTGAATATTTATTGGATGACGGCGTCTTCGAGTTCTTATTAATATTCAGGGATCACTTCTACCTCCAATGATGCGACAGCTTTAACACTGCAATTTAAATACAATTTTAGCTAGGCCAAATATTAGAATACTCACGAATAACCAGAAATATTTTCACTTACTCTGGCACACATGTACAATGTATATAGTAGGTAGTAAAGTAAGTATTCCACTCAAAAATTCGATACTGAGATTTCACCGGAAAAACATATCTGAGGATGCTGAATAAAAAATAAACAATTTTACTTTCTCTAACACACATGTACATATAAATATTAACTTGAGAAAGCAGAAATTCTACTGAAAAATTCTATACGAGATTTCACATAAAATGCATGTTTTGAGGACCTCTGAATAAACACATTAGAAAAAGATCCGTGTGTGTCCGTGGGCAGCATAACTTAAAAAGGAAAAATCGGTTAAATACCAAACTTGGTGTTTAAGTTCAATGTCTTCCAAGCATAATCCAAGGAAGGTTTGCGGGAAAATACCCCAATCCAACCTTACTTTGTACGGAACATTTTTAGAAAATGTTGATTTTCTCAAAAATAGTTCTAACGATTTTGATTAAAATATCATCTGTTTAAGATATATTCAGGGAAAACTAAATGTATATTGAATTTTCTTGAAATAGCCTCTGAAGACCTCTTCATACTAGATGGCATTTCTATAATTGGTAAACCGTAAGAGATAAACAAAAAACATCTGATGTGTACCATTCACATGACTTTCTCTACATCTCAATTATTCTTAAAAAGCTTATACTTCTATTTACTTCATGCTAATCAGAAAAAATTAGCAGAAATAGTCTTATTACTTGCTTCCTTGTAAGCAGAAGCGAAATAAGGGAGTACCATAGGTTAAAGTGATAGTCAAAAACTGGTTGCTATATCACTGAAGTTCCTTCGTTTGTATGGACAGAAGTTGACAAATTCCTGTATGAGAAAATTATGTTTTTCATAGCAGAAACGAAAAACAAGGAATGTCTCAAAAACGATGAATTCCACGAAAAAAATTGTATGTAACATAAATTGTGTGTTTTAACGTGCTCTACATGTTTTGTGTAGTAAGTTTTTGTCCATCTCTTACGGTTTAGCAGTTATGCACAATTCCATAAAATTCATCCAGAATAAAATAGTCTTCAGGGGCTATTCCCAGAAAATGCATGATATACATTTTATTTGTGAGATAAATATCTTTAATATACGATATTATAATCAAAATCGTTAGAGCCATTTTTAAGAAATCAAGATTTTGAAATTTTTTTCCATGTAAAGGGTAGGTGGGGTGAGGGATTTTCTTGAAAATTTTCGTGTCGCATCCTTGATAAATACCAAATTTAAATACCAAGTTTGGGCTTTAACGGTCTTTTCGTTTTTGAGCTATGCTGCCCACAGACACACAGACAGACAGACACACACACGCGGACATTTTTCTAAAAATACTTTTTTTTGTATTCAGGGAGTCTCAAAACATGTATTTCCGGTGAAATCTCGGTATCGAATTTTTGGGTGCAATGCAATACCTTCCCTATACACTATGTACATAGTTCGCATAGAGAAAGTAACTAGACCAATCAATAGATTCGAAACATTTTCCATCTAAAGGCTAGTTAGGGGTTGGGTTATTTTCTTGAAATCCGTTGTGTCGCATTCTTGAAAGATACTGAACCTAAATATCGAGTTTGGTGTTTAACCGGCTTTTCGTTTTTGAGTTATGCACGCAGAAACTTTTACCAACATCTCGAAGAAACTTCTGAGTGAAAGAAAGAAAAAGAGAAGGGCGATATGGCTGCACTTATATACCTACAACAGAAGCCATGACAAACAGATCCTGGATGAACACAAATCAAGAACTCCAACACCTGTTGAACCCAATAGCGGGTCATGGTTACCACCACAAAATATGCAAGACCAAGTGTTTCTACGACCCCGGGAACAACTTTGTGTGTGTGTGTGTGTGTGTGTGTGTGTGTGTGTGTGTGTGTGTGTGAAATATGCAACTTTTAACACTTGACCATCTATAAAAAATCTGATGTTTTCTATTCACATGACTTTCTCTACATCTCTGCAATAAATTATTGTTATAAAGCTTATTCTTCTATTTACATCATACTAATCGAGAAAAAAAAAATAGCACAAATGGTCAAATCGTTTAAAAACTGGTTGCTATGTGATTGAAGTTATTTTATTTGTATGACCAGGAGTTGACAAATTTCCGTGTAAGTATTTTAAAACTGAAACTAATAACAAGATCTCAAAAACGGCCAACTCCACGAAAAAAAATGTATAGTATATAAATTGTGAGTTTTAACGAACTCTTCATTTTTTGTTAAGTAAGTTATTGTCTATCTCTTATGCAAAATTCCACAAAATCCATCCAGAGGCTATTCCAAGAAAATTCAAGATATACAAATAGTTTTCCATAAAAATACCTTAAGCAAATGATATTTTAATCAAAATCGTTAGAACCATTTTTGAGATAATCAACATTTTTTAAAAATGTTTCATGTAAAGGGTGGTTGGGGTGGGGGATTTTCCCGAAAATCTTACTTAGATTATACTTGGAAGATACTGAATTTAAACACCAAGTTTGATATTTAACCGACTTTAGATATGCTGCCCACAGACACACACGGACCTTTTTCTAATTTTTACTCAGGGTCCTCAAATCGTGTATTTCAGGTGAAATCTGGGTATAGAATTTTTGGTTGGAATGCAATACCTTCACTGCCTGCTATATACTAGATGAATTAAAATGAGACATCAGAAAAATGTACTAACAAATGTCACAACTAGGTTATGAAGGCATACACAGAGTAAATAAACAATCAATAGTCTAAGATTTCTTTTCGCAGCTGCAAAATCCATTTTGTAAGGGAATCTACCACACCTGCACTACCAACATGAAACGTTATGTAACGCATGCAATGAGTAAAACGTAGTTTACTAAGCTTTAAAGAACTTCTTACATAAAAACGATTCTTAAGTTGCAGATTGTAGTTCAGAAGTGATAGCACATGTATGCTGTAAATTCATTGCTTATTTAAATATTGCGATATTTAAATAAAAACAAACAAAGTTTTCACATAATTTCTATTTGGAGGGTCTCATTTTAGCGTGATGAGACATTTTTAAGCATACACCTAATGTAACAAACAGCAAAAAGGGGGTAATGTGTTAATGCATTTTAATGTCGCTTTTACTGCCATTAACAGCTTTTTAGAAATGCAATAATTTTGTATCCTGATTCTTTTTCATGCTATTAAATCTAATTACAGGACAGCATGAAATGTATTTAGCCCTGCATCGACACACTGCAAACAAGCTTTTGTTTCATTTCATTCGTTGTTGTTTCCTTGTTGACTTGTACTTTAGTGCAGAAAAATGTAGTGTGGTTTCCTTTTAGAGAAAATACTAAACTAAAACAATTTTTACTTACGGTAATAATTTGTTCTAACCTATATACATATTTTAAGTTATCAAGTTTATTAGCGATAACAGTATTTCGTATGATAAAATACATTAATACTTTATTCTAATAACTTATTAACTGAAATGCATTTTAAGTCTATTTTTAAGAGAATGTTAGCACAACAATCTACCTAAAAACTGAATACCGCAGTTTAAAGGAAACATCTAAATCAAAAGATTCGTAAGCAAATAGCCTGCAACTGCGAATATGGTGTTTTTTTTCTTTCTTTTTTCTTTCTTTCTTTCTCTCTCTCTCTCTCTTTCTCTCTCTCTCTTTCTCTCTCTCTCTCTTTCTCTCTCTCTCTCTCCCTCTCTCTCTCTCTTGTGTTCTGTTGTGATTTTGAAAGGGGTGATGGAAAGAAATAAAGGAGGAGAATCACATTCTTTTGGAAAATTATAAATATACCTACCTATAAATAGCAAATTAGGTGTTTAAGTCGGATATCTTATGTTGGCCCAAAGCAAAACATTTTCTAACCTTGACCTAGAAAGAATTCTGAAGTGTAACATTCCACCCCTAGAATTTATTGGTGGAAATACAAACTATTCTTACTACTTCATTTCAGTTGAGCCAAATCTTTTTAGAAATGCCTACATTATACATTTGGTTATAGACACAAAGTAAACATCCATAGTCAAATGTTTAAGAACTAGATGTCATATGTTGACCTTAAAACTTTAAGCTTTTTCCATGTAATCGTGAATGATTAAATCAATAAAATCTGAATATTCTACCCCGCCATCTAGATAAATATACCGGGATATTTAGAAACTCAAATTTAATTTAGTTAAAAAAAACATTGCAAATTGTGTATCAATTATTTATTTTTTCAGATACTTAATTAAACTAAAAACTAAAATTAAAATCAATAAATAAGATTAAGAATATAATATAGAGTAAAAGTGTAATTTAAATTAAATAAAATGTTTATTTTTACATTCTAAATCGCGAGAAACGTCGAAAATCAACAAGATTTTAAAAGAATGGCAAAGTATTGCTCACTTCGAACCACAATGTCTGATATGCCCCTCAGTAGTGTGGGGGATAGCGTCTCTGCCTCACATTCAAGAGGTCGTGAGTTCAAATCTCGTTTAGGGTAACTTAACTGAGTAAGGTATTTTTCGGGGTTTTCTCTTATCCTGAGAAGACGAATGTCGAGCAACTTTAAGCTCTATGAATTGAGCATCATTTCACCTTCATCCATCTTCCGATATGGCCAACAAGGTTTACGTACGTTAAGCTTAAAAAAAATCATTAAAATACCCTATACAACAAACCGTATCAAAATAATTTGTGAATTTTAGGTATTGAGTGTCGTTTCACTCTGTTGTCCCTCTTATCTTCACGAAATGTGTAATCAAACTATTTCTGTAAACGATTTAAATAAAGTGGATAGTTATATAAGCTTTTGTAAGAATAGTCTGTAGAAGAGTTGGTAGAGAAAGCCCTGAGAAGGAAACACATTATGCTTAGGAAGGTCCAAAATGTGTATTCTGTGCATTAAAAAGGCGATAGTGGACAAAGTTCTTTCTGAGGTTGTAAAAGGAAAAACAGTGGAATTTACACATATTCAAAACTGTAGTTGGTTGTAGTTTACCAAGACACTGCAGGAAAGAGACAAATAAATGGCGGTTCACAATGGTTGATTGAGCATTTCACCATCTCTTACTTCTCATAACCAAAGCTGAGAGAAGACTACCCGTCTATAATTACGAATAAAGCTTCTTGATGTTAAAACGAACCCAGTTTCTCATAGGGTTCATAAGTAAACAAGCAAAAAGCAGAGGATTTCCACTGGCTATTTTACAAGGATGCACAAAACCTGTTGGACAGTTCAGCTACATATAACTCCTTTTTGTGCCTGCTTTCAAAGACGGTTAATTATTTTGAACATCTAAAGTTTTGGGTAATCTCAGCAACTCAACCAAAAGTAGATGAAACCATGAACTAGTTGTATAAAATGACTATCGTTTAATGATTGTACAAACTATGTAGTTTAAACACAACCCAATGTATATACTTTTATTATTACTATCATCTTATGTAACAACTTTTATCTTAGGCAATTTCACAAAAGATTAAGGGGATTTATGTAGACTGTTCCATGAATAAAATTAATAGATTAAATAAATAATATCTACTTTTTTACTTATCTTGTTTAAAATTAAATCTCTACTGTGTCAGCTGTCAGATTCACTGCATATCTACTAAATGAACGAACAATCGAATTTGATACGGTAAGGAATGCTGCCAATAGGAGCAGAGGCAAATATCCAAAATTGTGATCTCGATACAGATCAGTCTCGTGTTTTTTTACTGTAACGTTATACCTATAGGTTTAATATACCATGTCGCCCTCCGTGGTGTAATGGTTACCATGCTGACTTCATATACCCAAAGTCGCGGGTTCAAACCCGGCATGGCTTCCTTCGGAAGGGAAGTAAAGCCGTTGGTCCCGTGTCGTAAATTTACAGCACTAAAAGAACCTCAAGCCTGATAGAGAAGCCTCTGAGCAAAATTAAGTGGTCTTTCACGCCCAATTTAGAATGGGACGCTGAGAACCACAGCAGTTAAAGAGCGTCCATAAATAACACGCCATTAACATTTTTAATATACCACACTCCACTGTTAATAAGCAAGACAATAAAATACTACAGAATGAAATGGAGTTTTTATATTCCTTCATGAAGGGTAAATTGGACTGAGTGATGAGGGGTAGATTAAGTAAAATAAAACAAAGACCCTTCCTCCCTAAAAAAGAATTTTCGCCCAAAATTCAAATTTTTAAGAACAAAACAAAACATTGGTTCCATCAGTAATATTTTTAGTATATTTTTATACTCACAGATTCCATTTTATTCTCTTCTCTATAAAAATGAAATCTGTGAGTATAGAATATGCACTTAATAAGATATTACTACAAAATACGGTTTTGATCTAAGATCAGTCATTTTCTAGAAAAAAAAAGGTTGTTTTTGCAATTTAGATGGTTTATTCTACGGGAATGCATGAAGATAATATTGTTAATTGTGACATGGGTAGAATAACCTTGTTCTTACCTAGTTTCGATAGTAACTATAGGGCTTTTACATTTTCCCAACACCCTTTTGCCCGCGTAATGTGGTTTGGAGATATATACAACGTTGCTAGGTCAATGTTAGAACCGGCAAAGATCATATTTCATCGTGTAAGTGGGAGCCAGCGGTTTTATTTTTCACACGACCTTTAATCCAAACAAACATGACGAACAAAAGTGAAACCTGGGTAAGTAGTCAATGTCATAGCCGGGATTTGAATCTTGGATCTTCCGGTCTCTAGCCGGTTGCTGTAACACTGAGCTACCATAGCAGTATGTCGGCATGGGATTAAATTTCTCAACTGACTCGCACGTTTCCCGGTAAAGCATAAGGAGATCTCAAATTATTTTGAGATGACATACAAATACCCCATTGGCGACTTACAATGTCATAAGTACTTTAAGTCCTGGGCTTCATAGTATAGCCAACTATTATGACATTGTAAGGCGCTCCACACAACTGACATTAATTGTCAACTGTAATATTGTGTACATGGCAAATTCGCGATGATACTCTCCCGTTTCCGCTAAGAACATCTGTGTTCTGGACTTTACTTTACATTCTACATACTGCTAGGTATAAAATCATGCGGATTGTTCACTTCTGGGATTTCGAGAAAGGAAGACATTTTTCCCACTTGTGAGCTAAGGGAAGAGTTTAATTGGAATGACGCTCTCTACAACAACCGGAGTTCTAAGCTATACTGGCCCGGTAAAACGCACACTTGGCCATCTCAGAGATGTGGAGATGTGAAGCTGATAGGTTTTCCAAGCATTGGCCTTGTGAATTACCTGGATGTAATGTTATCATGTGCTTCTCTAATTCTAACTTTGTGAACTCATTTCGGTACATACATTCATATACTGTTAGGGTACTCGGTATTAAAATTGCTAATTTCTAAAACTTTCAACCAAATTAGCTGACTTTTATGTTCTTTTTTCTTTCAAAACAGTCGGGGCACAATATTAATTTTCACGATAATGCGGCTTTATACAGTTTTGGCTGTCACTTCTAAGTTCTATCAGTATATTTTTATGATCTAGTTCAATTTTTATCTGTCACTTCATTTTTCCACGTCACGTAACCGTGTGGTGAAATACACGCAAAACACCATCTTGTTCGGATAATTAACTCACCGCGACAACGAATACAGGACGTCTCTAATCTCTCGCGGAAGCAGCACTTGCTGTATATCAGAATTGTCACAAACTCACTTGTAGAACCCACTAGATGTCGCATAAGAGAGATACTCGCCAACTGGCTCACTCGCAAAAATGCTCGCTCACACACCAGCTGAAATCTTCCACAAATTTTCACAACGTTCAAGAGGTGGAGCGAAAGGAAACTTCCAGAAGATTTTGGTGTTTTCCGGGCTTGTCGGTCGGTCGCTCTGCCCTCTGCCAATAGCCGAGGCAGATAGCTGCGTCACATTAATACATATTACCTTTTCAGGAAAACATTATTCAAAACATGAAAATAAATTGCCATGTAAAACGTGGACATTGGACATGAACATTTGGAACTTTAAACTTTTGCATTTTGCAAATTATTTACCGAATACAGTCCCTTAAATAAAACATTAAATCTTGTATTTTGTTAAAGACTTCCTTATAAAAATAATAAAATAGGTAAAAATTTAATTTTTCAAATTAAATCAATCATATGTATATTATTAAATGATTACACTACTTAATTAAAAGTTACACTTTTAACTGTAGAAAAGCTCTTTAGACCACAGAAAATTGAGACAAAACAAACAAATATTACACATTTTAGAACATTTTAAAGTCACAAAAACATTAGAAGTAAACAAAACTTCGATAAAACAATGGTTTAACATGTTATAATCCACTTATTAATTTGCTTATTTAAATGACCAGAAACGCAAAACAAAATTAGATTCCGCTTCTATGTAGACCTATGAGAATTTTTTGCATAAACATTTAAAACAAAAATCGCGTAGCATTAAAACATGTTAACTTAAAATAACAAAGAAGACAAGCCGCATGTTAACTTTTAGAGCGCGAAAATGCAATCAGACGATAATGCGGCTTATAAAAGTATAGGAATGCGGGTTTGAAGTTACGTCTTGGTGCTAATTATTGTTTTACTTTCTCTACACGATCTATGCACATAGTGTATAGAGAAGATACTGATTCCTCCCAAAAATTCGATACCGAGATTTCACCTGAAATACGTGTTTTGAGAATCCCTGAATCTAAAAAAAAAACATGTTTAGAAAAATGGCCGTGTGTCTGTGGGCACCATAGCTCAAAAACAAAAAGACCGTTAAATATCAAACTTGGCATTTAAGTTTGTATCTTCCAAGAATGCGACAAGAAGATGTTCAAGAAAATAACCCCACCCCCCAACCAATTTGATTTTCTCAAAAATGGCTCTATGGATTTTGAATAAAATCTCTTATATTTAAGATTTTCGTGTGACAAATAAAAATATATATGTATTCAATTTTCTGGAAATAGCCTCTGAAGACATGTTAATTCTGGATGAATTTTGCGGAATTTTGTATATCTGGTAAACCGTAAGAGATAGACAAAAACTTACCACACAAAAAATGTAGAGCTCGTTAAAATATAACATTTATTATATACATTATTTTCGCGGAGTTGACCGTTTTTTAGATATTCCTTGTTATTCGTTTCAGCTTTAAAATACTTATATTTTTCTCATATGGGAATTTGTCAACTCCTGTCCATACAAACAAAGGCACTTCAATCACATAGCAACCAGGTTTTAAAAGATTCTAGTATCGATTTAGCCTATGGCACTCTCTTATTTCCTTCTACTTACAAGAAAGCAGGTAATAAGACCCTTTTTACCATTTTTTCTCGATTAGCATTAACTAAATGAAAGAATAAGGTTTTTAACAATAATTTATTGCAGAGATGTAGAGAAAGTCATGTGAATGCAACACGTCAGATTTTTTTTTTATATCTGTTAGTTAACTGAACTGCGTGTTACATTCGTACACTTCTAATTTTTTACTTCGAGTGGTTATGCAAAGCTCCAGCAGTAAACATTAATAAAAGTCAACTCACATAAATGTCAGTGCAAATCGTTTGTTGATTTACTGAAAAGCCACAGAATGTAATTCTGTGTGACAAACTTTTCGACACCAGGAATTCTTTATAAGGCTTCAATATAAAGTTGGCCGGCGTCAATGTTCCAGTTTCTATTCTTTTCTGCCTGAAAACGTTAATGCATATACGAGTAAACTCGGCCTTTGAAGCCTTATACATCATCAACGGATTCTATTCACTGGTAATTGGAGCAAAACAGTTTCTCTAGTTATATGCTTTAGCGCTAAACAGACAGCACATTATTTGATATATAGCATAATGGACGCCGTTCAGAAATAGCAGAAACCCTAAATAAAGCAGCAGCAGCATCAGTCCCCTTTTAAGTATTGTTGCAAGTTGTGAGAATTGGGCCGAGTATGGATGTTACGGTGAATGCAGCACGGATAAGATATTTTCAGAGATACTAGGAGTGAAACTTCAAATGTTTATATTTCTGTATAGATTTTATGAAAAATTGTACCGTGATTGCATTGCTGTTGTGTTAATACGAATACCAAATTTTATTCGAATTGGATAGCTATTTTGAAAGATATAAACTATTTCCAAAATGTAATTATATAATTATATTTCATAATCAAAATGTTCCACACACCTCAAAATTTGAGAAAATCGGTTGGTATTTTCTGTATTGGAGCTTTAAACCACATACAAAAACAAAAAAATTAACGTTAATAGATCAATGACTTGGCTTACTGAATTATTACCTCTCTTAAATGCTAAAAATTTTAATCTCTAAAATTAAGCATTTTTTTTCATAAAAATATTTAAAAACAAAACTACTGGAGTTAGGATATTTTTGCCTATGTAGCATTATAATAGATACTTCTGCACATTCAGGGAATTTTTTTTCTATTTAAATAAATATGAGATGTGTACTACATTTAGAAAGAATGAAAACGTAATTTTGAGAAAAAGTCTGTTTTAGAAAAAATGTGCTAGGACACAGGCTATAAAAATCTGTTGCATTCCAGTTACATGACTTTCTCTAGCTGTTCCATAAAGAACTTTTCTTACAAAAGATTGTTCTTTTATCTACATGATAATCAAGATAAACAGTACCAGAATATGTCTCATTACTTGCTTCTTTGTAAGTTGAAGGGAAACAAGGGAATACACTAGGCTAGACCAATAGTCAAATCTTAAAAGCCGGTCGCTATGTGATACAATTGAAATTCGGTTCTCTTTGCTGGCTTGGAATAAACAAGATGACCAATTTGAGAAACGTTGCAAGTAGCTTAAAACTGAAATCGGAATATCGCGAAAACGCCTAACTCTACAAAAAATTGTATATGACATAAAGTGTGTGATAAAACGAGATCCAAATTGTTATAAGGTAAGTTTTTGTCGATCTCTTACGATTGACCAGTTACACACAAGCTATACAAAAGTCATCCAGAATGAAGAGGTCTTTAGAGGCTATTCCCAGAAAATTCAAGACATACATTTCGTTTGTCATAAAAATATCTTAAGCATATGGCATTTTAATCAAAATCGTTTGTGTCATTTTTGATAAATTCAACAATGTCGAAATGTTTTCATATGAAGGTTATTTGGGGGGGACTGTCTTGAACATTTTCGTAATGTATCCTTAGAAGATCCTGAACTTAAATACTAAGTTTGGTATTTAACCGGCCTTTGATTTATGAGCTATGTTAACCACCACCCCCTCCCATACACGCACACAAATATGCTTCTAATTTTTTTGACTCATGGATCTCAAAACATGTATTCGCGATGAAATTTAGGTATCGAATTTTTGGATGGAATACAATTCCTTCTCTATCCAGTATGCTTTTAAATAGTGTGCCAGAGAAAGTATAAAGCAATTTTCGATTTTTTGACCGTATAGTCAACAATTTCATTCCCTATGTTCCATGTTTCGGTGTATAATGAAAGAATCCAGATGGGTGCATTCCAATGACTTTCTCTACCATTTTCTACTAAATATTTTTACAAATTGTGTTCTTGTATCTTTTCTTGTTAATCCAGATAAACTTACATTACACTTTTACACATTTCGTTGTAGGTATAGAGTTCATTCATTTCCGTGAAGCCATTTCGAAGCAATAGGCTACGTTTACCACTGGTTTCTTGATCAATAGAACTTTTAGTTCGCGAGTTCGCCAATGTTGTATGCTCATGGTGACGAGGGACCAGCTAATCGCCCATAAATGGCACCATGGGACGAAATCATGACTTGCAGAAGTGAAACTGACTGACTTTAGTCCAGAGACCTTTCCTTCCAAGGTGTGATGGTTCTTATAGTACGTGCAAATAAGCATTACACGAGACCAACGGCTTTACTAACTTTCCGGAGAAAACCATGCTAAGGATTTTTATCCGAAAAAAATCATCACCTTCCGCCGAGTTTGAACTAACAACCTTGGTTATTACAGGTTTGCATGGGAACCATTATACTAATATGCTCCATCTACTTTTATGTCGTCGCTTCCCAGTGAGACTACTACATGAAGCTTCGGCTCTCCCACATGTGGAGGATTAGACTAGGCGCCGGGTTCAAAGTTTTAATCCAGACACAGGCAGTTCCGAATTCCTCGCATGGTTTGTGGATACTCCCGGTAACGAAGGCTTCAAACCAGTCAACAGTTACAAAATGAATTACATACTCTCCCACCGCACCCCCCTAAAGTAGTGGTCATCAACATTAAAACCAACTTTGAAATAAATCAAGAATAAGACACCAGTGGAGTAGCGGCAAGAATGCTACTCCTCAAAAAGCAACCGTTGATCAGCCTACCTGTAGCGCTACTCCATAACACTATCAATCTAAACTGCACCAAAACCTCAACCCATCTCGTACAATCCTGTAGTTAAGCCCTTATGGGTAGGTACGCAGACACTTTACCTAGCTCACCACGAGTCTACTAGATATCGCAAGCACGCACTATACTACGGAGGGCGACTATAGGAAGAAAACTAAAAAGGCTAAAGCCAAACAGACTTTTAAAACGCGCATCGCTATCTGAATGGGTATGGGCCGATCCCCCATTCTGGGTTCGTCACTGCTCGTCTGGTGCTCGAAAGGTCTCTGACGCTAGGCACTTGCGTGAAGGTACTGGAGGGCAAAGGGTAGTTGGGGTGGGGGAATTTTCTCGAAAATCTTCGTGTCGCCTCCTTGGAAGATACTGAACTTAAATACCAAGTTTAGTATTTAACCGGTTTCGTTTTTGAGCTATATCTACTGTCTAGAGACACACATAGGCGTGTGCGCGCGGACCTTTTTCCAAAAATGCTCTTTTTTGATTACAGGGAACACTAAAGCATGTATTTCCAGGGAAGTCTCGGTATCGAAGTTTTAGGTAGAATGCAATACCTTCTATATCTACTATGTACATTCTATGTAGATGCGTGTCAGAGAAGCTAAAATGAATAGTGACTTACTGAAGCATAAAAGTTTGAAAATCCAATAATCTTCTCATTAAAGTTCAGAAGTAATATTTGCTAAACAAAATAAACCAGTGAAACATAAACACTTGACGAAATTTAATAAGCTGAACGATTACAAGCATATTATTACTTTCTCTACACGTACTATGTATATAGTAGAGAAGGTATTGTATTATACCCAAAAATTTGATGCCGAGATTTCACCGAAAGTACATGTTTTGGGCCCCCCTGAATCCGAAAAAAGCATTTTGGAAAATGGTGCCTGTGTGTGTGTGTGTGTGTGTCTTTGGACAGCATAGCTTAAAAACGAAAAGACCATTAAATTTCAAACTTGGTATTTAAGTTTGGTATTTTGCAAGGAAGTGACACAAAGATTTTCAAGAAAATCCCCCACCCGCAACTACCCTTTACGTGGAACTTTTTTCGAAAATTTTGATTTCTCAAAAATGACTCTAACAATTTTGATTAAAAGCATCGAATATTAAAGATATTTACCTGACAAATAAAATGTATATATTGTATTTTCTGGGAAAAGCCTCTGAAGACTACTTCATTCTGGACGAGTTTTACGGAATTTCGCATAACTACTAAACCGTAAGAGGTGCACAAAAACTTACCGCACAAAAATGTAGAGCACTTTAAAACACATAATTTATGTCATATACATTTTTTGCGTGAATTTGGCCGTATTTGGGATATCCCTTGTTTTGGGTTTTAGCTATGACAAATTTTTATTTTTCTCATACAGGAATTTGCCAACTCCTGTCCATACAAACAAAGGAATTTATGTCACATAGCAACCAGCTTCTGACTATTACTTTAACCTATGCTACTCCCTTATTTCCCTTCTACTTACAAGGAAGCAAGTAATAAGACAATTTCTGCTAACTTTTTCTCGATTAGCATGAAGTAAATAGAAGCATAGGTTTTTTAACAATAATTTGTTGCAGAGATGAAGAGAAAGTCAAGTGAATAGAACAGATCAGATTTTTTTTAATAATTTTATTATTCGAGTTTTATCATGAATGGAAATCAAGAATCTCTTGAAAGACTTCTTATCTTCTATTTCCCGCATAACAAACAATTTCTCGGAAATGCTTAACGCCGCAAAATAAAGTATTTACATCAACTGTATGCTTTAATGAGAGCTTCCTTCATTTTTACTTTCTCTACACGTACTATATACATAGTGTATAGAGAAGGTATTGTATTGCATCCAAAAATTCGATACCGAGAGTTCACGGGGAATATATGTTTTGAGACCCCTGAATCCAGAAAAAGCATTTTTAGAAAAATGTCCGTGTGTGTGAGTGGGGGGGGGGGCAGCACAGCTCAAAAACGAAATGACCATTAATTACCAAACTTGTATTTAAGTTTGATACCTTCCAAAAATGCGACACGAAGATTTTCAAGAAAATCCGCCCACCCCAAACTACCTTTTCATGGAACATTTTTCGAAAATTTTGAATTTCTCAAAAATGGCTCTAACGGTTTTGATTAAAATATCGCATGTTAAAAATAATTACAAGACAAATAACATGTATATCTTGAATTTTCTGGGAAGACATCTTTATTCTGAATGAATTTTACGGAGTTTTACATAACTGGTAAACCGTAAGATATAGACAAAAATTTACCAAATAGAAAATGCAGAGTTGGATAAGACACACGATTTATGTTTTATATATATTCGTGGAGTTAATCCTTTTTTAGATATTCTTTGTTATTGGTGACAGCTTTAAAATGTTTGTAGTTTTCTCATACAGGAAGTTGTCAACTCCTGTCCATACAAACAAAGGAATTTCAATCACATAGTAACCGACTTTTGACTACCACTTTAGCCTGTAGTACTTCCTTAGTTCACTTCTACTTACATGGAAGCAAGTAATAAGAACATTTCTGCTATTTTTTCTCGATTAGCATGAAGAAAATAGAAGAATAAACGTTTTAACAATAATTTGTTGCAGATTGTAGAGAAAGTTATTTGAATGGAACACATCAGATTTTTTATGCAATAAGAGTTGTCCATCTATTACAGTTTACCAATTATATACAAAATTACTTCGGAATGAAAAGCATTTCACATCTATTCACAGAAATTCAAGATCTACATTTTATTTTTCAGGCAAAATCATTATAGCATTTTTGAGAAAATAAAATTAATGTAAATGGTAGTTTGGTGTGGGTGGATTTTTAAAGTTGTAGTGTCGCATTTCTAGAAGAGGCTGAACTTAAATACCAAATTTGGGTTGAAGAATTTTCGTTTTTGAGTTAGATTCACGCGCGCACAAACACACAAACACACACACACACAAAATCGCGCCGACCTTTTTTACTAATTGTTTTTTATTTCAATTTTATTTTCGATGAAATCTGGTGGGGAATTTCCACTTTCTACAGGTAAGCAGTAGAGAAATTAATACGCGTGCAGAAAAAAAGTTTCAGGTTAGTATAACCGAATACTTTATCAATAGTTTTGTAATCTATTATACAGTTCATTAATATGAAAATGGTGCCACGTTTTAGCCCACAAAATTATATTACATTCAAAGGTTTTAAAGAATATAAAACATAGTATATATGGACGACGAACCAGAGTTGTAAAACGGCTGAACTGGAAAAATTCGATGAACCGTCTGCGCATTTGTCTGGGATCCGGGAATATTCCTGAAAAAAGGTCGGCGCGATTTTGTGTGTGTGTGTGTGTTTGTGTGTTTGTGCGCGCGTGAATCTAACTCAAAAACGAAATTTAAAATACCGCATATTACAGATATCTACATGGCAAATACATTGTATATCTTGAATGTTCTGGGAATGGCCTCTAAAGACCTCTTCATTCTGGATGACTTTTGTATAACTGGTAAACCGTACGAGATACACAAAAACTTACTGCACAAAAAATATAGATCTCGTTAAAACTTTAATTTATGCCATGTACTTTTTACTTTCTCTACGCGTACTATGTACATAGTGTACAGAGAAGATCTTGTATTGCACCCAAAAATTCGATACCAAGATTTCACCGGAAATGCATGATTTGTGTCCTGAATCCTAAAAAAGCAGTTTTGGAAAAAGGTCCGCATGTGCCTGTGGACAGCCTAGTTCAAAAACGAAAAGATCGTTAAATACCAAACTTGGTATTTAAGTTTGGTATCTTCCAAGGATGCGACACGAAGATTTTTAAGAAAATCCCCCCAACCCCAACTACCCTTTACAAGCAAAAAAAAAAAAAAAAACTCGAACATTTTGATTTTCTCAAAAGTTGCTCTAACGATTTTGATTAAAATATCTAATATTTGAGATATTTACATGCCAAATAAAATGCATATCTTGAATTTTGTGGGAATAGCCTCTAAAGATCTCTTTATTCTAGATGACTTTTATTGACTTTTGCTAATTGGTAAACGGTAAGAGATAGACAAAAACTTACTACACAAAAAATGTAGATCACGATAAAACACACAATTTTTATGTCATATACATTTTTTTCGTGGAGTTGGCTGTTTTTGAGATATTCCTTGTTATTGATTTCAGTTTTAAAATACTTAAACTTTTCTTTGCCCACGCAAAGAAGCGGATTTCATTCCCATAGCAACCACATTTTAAAACATTTGACTGTCGGTTTAGCTTAGCGTATTTCGTTATTTCCCTTCTACTATAAAGGCACTAAGTAATAAGACCATTTCCGCTAACGTTTTAGAATTAAATAGAGAGAAGGATAAGCTTGTTGCAGAGATGTAGAGAAAGTCATGTGAATGGAGCACATCAGATATATTTTTTTTTTCCAAACTGTCTGAATGAGCAAAAATTTTTCTTCAGAATGTTCAAAATAAGCTAGCAACGACGAAATGCTATCAGCACACAAGAGAGTAAACCATGGTCACGATGTCAATGCTCTGTAGGCAGTTGAGCTGAACACTCATCATTATAAACAGCATGTGCATGTGTGAATGTTTGTCCGGTCGCAGGGTCACTGCAGATGCGATGTGAACTAAAAAACTCCTTGATCTTGGGCAACAGAGGAAAGGCAGTAGATGTAGCCTTGCATAAGACTGGCTAATACTTGCGTAATTCACTTAAGTTGAAAAAACCACTACTATAACACCCACTTGAGGCGGTTCACCTCCTGCGATCATATACGAAAAAAGAGAAAGGAAATAAGTTTTAAACACTGGAACATCTGTCAGTGTCATGACATGGGAAAGATACGAGAGGCACCAAAATGAAAATAGGCCTAATGCCAAAGAGGTCAATAAATATTTTACCGCTCACCATCATAACTGTAAACTAGGAGTGTAAAGGAGTGTAAAAGAATGCTTCTGTTAATTTCCTTTGAAAATGTTTATTTATATTATGGTCTCAGGGTAAAAGGGAATAAGTAATTTTTAACCATTCCCTCCCCCTTTCAATAAATTAAAGTATTTTGCGTGTGCATGTCTGGGTAAAAGGAAATAACTGAAAGCAGTACACTACATTTTGAGAATTAATTGTTTCAGATGATTCATGTATTTCTTTGTAACCGTTTAGGATATTCAGTGTAATTTTTTGGCTCTCCTGTAAAATATTTTTCTCAAAATTCTGACAGAAAGATAAAAGGAAACAAATCGTCTTGCAATGTTGACAGCTATCTAACATCGCCAAACCGTGGCCGTATAACAAGCTAACCAACTCGCTTGATTTTGTAGCGGAACAAACAGGCTTGCTCCGTGCATGTAGTGGGTAAACACGGGATAGGTATTTTTTCTTTTCCTTGTTCATCGTGATGTGTTTCAGTTTATGTCACAAACAGAAAGCAATCCAACACGTAAGCCATTTATTCCTAAGTTTATGCCAGCGTAGGAGGAATCTTTCTTAATTATAGAAAGTGGCGAAATAATTGTTTAGTTTTCGGTGAAGTCCTGCATCCAGAACATTTAATTTGCAGCGGCATTATGCAACCCATGCAAGGAGAAGAATGTTTCTTTTGAGTTGTGTTAAGATACTAATCAATTACCAAGATGCTTGCTCATTTTCAGTGCTATACATGTGAAAGTTTCTCTTTTTCGTTACAAATTAATTCCCATGTTGTTGACTTACAGCACCATTACAATGGCATTAACCAAGTTAAAGATATTGTTATTTCATTATGTTAATACTTCAATAATTGTCATTATTTGTTGCAATGATTTGTGTTACGACTACCATTTACCACCAAAGCTATGAAAATATGTATATACTAATATCCGAAATATATACTCGTACAAGAGACATAATAGAAACGTTCTGGTAATCAGAACCTACAATAGATGTATTAACCTATGAGAGATGGATTACGTATTTCAAACGCAAAATGAAACCTACTTCATAGCTCTTAAGGAATTGTCTGTTCTTACTTTCCACGCAGTTTGTCAGCAATTCAAAGTAGGCGATTCACTAATGTATTGAGCAAATTTGCTCTCCCTGCTTTACTCAAAGGGCAACCAGTTGGTCACGCCTGCTGTGTAGCAACAATATCCTGAAGAAAGCCCTCCTAAAATCATTTGTGCTACTGCGTACACGAAGGAATCTAAATAATAAATGAAATACATTTCAGTTCTTAAATTACTTTGGGGGTTTCATGAAATATACATACTAGAGATGTGCAAAATTTAATACACATTTGAGTGTCTCATCACGGCAAATTGGCGGTAGAACATTGAAGAGAAGTGGTATTGAACTACTCAAATTCGATTTATATTTAATGTTCTCGTTAAGTTGCTGCAGAGTATTGCGACATGCAAATTGGCTGCCTATAAAAGTTTCATTTTTGGTTTTTAAAACGTATTCATATTCGTCTTATTTACTTATTTTCCGTACTATTTTCACTATTTCTAGCCCGCATGTACAATGTGCATAGTAGGCAGAGAGGGTATTGTATTTCACTGAAAATCCCATATCGAAATTTCACCGAAAATACATGCTTGAAGACACTGAATCAAATAAAAGCATTTTTATAAAAAGATCAATGGGTGTGCCTGTGAACAGTAGAGCTTAAAAACGAAAAGTCAGTTGAAAACTTGATACTCAAGTTTAGTATCTTCCAAGGATGTGACACGAAGATTTTCAGAAAAATCCCCCCCACACGAAACTACCCTTTACATGGAACACTTTCTAAAAATGACTAATGATTTTTATAAAAATGTCATATATTAAGGATGTTTTCATGAGAACTAAAATGTATATTCTTAATTTCCTAGGAATAGCTCTGAAGTCCTCTTCATTCTTAATAACATTTGCACAACTTGTAAACAAAAAGTTTACTACACAAAAAATATATATCTCGTTAAAATACACAATTTATGCCATATACATTTTTGTCTAAATCTTATCATTTCAAAGGTTGGTTTCAATTCTAAAATTCTTAAAACTTTTCTCAAGTTTTTTAGTGAATCAAAAGAAAGGCAACTCCTTTTTCCGGTTTACATCACTGTGAATAAGAGGGGGGGGGGACAAGACCATCAAAGGGTTAAATTCCCTTCTTAACTTATTTACTTAACTAAACATTTAAAAGAAGATTTTTAAACCCAAATAAAAAAAATATAAAAATTTAAAGATAAAGGTAAAAACCTCCTTCATGCTAAATACATTAATTTATCAAAGTTAAAACCTATTTTTTATATTTGGTAAACAAATTTGCAAGCACATCTTTTTACTTTTTTTTACTATTCCACTAAAAATTCTATACTGATATTTCATTGGAAATACATGTTTTGGGGCTCCTAAATAGGAAGCTACCTACACTCTCTACTTCGTATAATAAGTAGGGGAAGTACTGCATTCCACTAAAAATATTGATGCCGATATTTCGCCGTAAAAATGTTTTGTGGAACCATGAATTCATCAAAAGTATGTATAGAAAAAGGTGTGTGTGTGTTTGTGTGTGTGAATTAGAATAACTTAAAAACGAAAAATTGAATCTTTCAAAGTAGCGACACGAAGATTTTCAAGAAAATTCACCAATTCCCAACTATCTTTACATGGAATATTATTCAAGATTGTCATTCTCTTAAACATTGATCTTACGATTTTAATTAAACTACCTTGTATTAAAGATATTTACATGACAGATAAAGTGCATAGGTATATGCATATACGTATATATGATTAACATATATAATATGTATAACAAAATTAATTATTAGTCATTATTAGCTGTTCATTTTATTTCAATTCTTAAGCTTATACATATAACTATATTCTTAACAACTATTGTTATTTTTCTAAACTTGTTTGTTTAATTTAGCGTTTAAACATAACATTCAAATACTTAACATTAACAATCATTAAATATTGAATTGTTTAAAAGAGTTTGTATTATTTAATCCTGTAAACTATCTTTTTACGTGTGATATTCTTTTATAATTGGTATATTACTTCTTTAAGAGATTCACTTCCTAAACTCCAAAAATTAATACACTAATAAGAACTGGAAAAAAAGAATTATCGAAAGAATCTAAATCAGCCATGAATAGAGTGAAATATTTTTCTGACCGGGATTTACAAGGATTCCCGCTGTCACGTGCACTGTTTAATTTATATGTAGAGTATGAGATAATAGATTGACAGCATGCATTTTAAATATGCATCAGGCTTTCGTCCCTGATGATCAAGTAATTATCTCTGCATCGGAATATTCCTTCCAGAGGTCCTTGTACCGCATTTTATTACACCTTTCAAAGTATTTCCGTGAAAAAGATTTGAAAGAAAAACCATTTAGACAAAAGCAGTGATGAGCTAAATGACAATATATTATGTATTCCATTCACTTTACTTTCTCTACCTGTTCTGCAAACAACCTATTGTTATAAAAGATTGTTTTTTCTTTATCTAAAACTTGGTAATCAAGAAAAACATTAGTAGAAAGTTTTGTAAAGCTAGTGAAACTCATGTGAATGGAACACATTAGATTGTTTAATTTATTCTGTGCTTGAATTTTTTCTGCACGTGCTGTATAAATCAGTACTTATTGCTAATTTGAAATAATTTCTATACAAAACTAGACCGTGAATCATATATAAGAACGAATTTGAATGAATGCTAAAATGAATAAAGTATATGTGTGAATTTATAGTAGTTATGTAGTGAAATCGTGTGACTTTACTAAGTGTGTTTAATAAAACGGATCTTGCTTAACTACTCGTACAGCAGTCATCTGTAAAATCTTTATAAACCATAGTTATAAGATTGTGCAACAACATCGCGAATTAATAAAATATTTAGTGCGATTATTAAAATAAAATAGTACGTGTTGAGAAAGTAAAAGCCAGATGTGTTCCATTCAAATCACTTTATCTATTATCCAAACAAACTATTCTTACAAAAGAGCATTCTTTTATCTACATAATGCTAAAATATAGGTATTTAATCCTGATTAGTTTCTTTCAGTTTACTGAAAATTAAATAACTGGTTCGCTAACTTAAAGTTGAAGAACAATAATTCTAATTCTGTTAAGATTTATATTACTGTTTTCTGGCGAAATTGTTGCATTTCAATTCATTCAATAGATGTGCGAGTTCATTAAGCCACAGGGTCAAGAAAGGGTAGACTGCGATTCAAATCCCACAATGCCATCCTCCCTAGAAGTGTTTTTTTTTTCTTTTTTTTTTTTTTTTACATTCTCTACTCAGTAATAGATGAGAAGGCATTGCACTCCACCCAACAATCCAATACCGTAATTTCACCTGAAATATATGCTTAAGGTCCTCTCTATTCAAAAACATTTTTATAAAAAGGTACGCGCACGCGTGTATGCGTGTGTATGTGTGTGAGCACAATAACTCAGAAACGAAAAGTCGTTAACATACCTAAGTGGTTTAAATTTAGCATCTTATAAGGATCGACAAAAAAATTCGCCCACCTCAAATTATTTTTCACATAGAAATTTCGAAAATTTTGATTTTATCAAACATGACTTTATATCAAATATATTACATGACAAATAAAACATCTCTCTGGAATTTTTGGCCAAAAGCCTCTGAAGACCTCTTGAGTTTGGATGAATTTTGCATAAAATATTTAGTTTTCTAATGCGAAAATATGTTAACTGATGGCCATGCAAAATTAGATTTCAATCAAATAGCAAACAACTTGACTATCGCTTTAGCTTAGTGTACTCCCTTATTTCCTTTCTACTTATAAGGAAGCAAGGCAATAGGACCATTTCTGCTAATGTTTATCTCGATTAGCATTAAGTAAATATAAGAAAAAGCTTTTTAACAATACTTTATTACAGAGCTATAGAGAAATCATGTGAATGGAACACATCGGAGTGTTTACTTTTTGTTTTGTTTGATACATCGATTTGTTAGAAAATTAAAATTTTCGAATCATTTTCCAAGTAAAGGGTAGTTTGTGGTGGGGAATGCTTCTTAAAAATCTTCATGTCGCATTCTTGGTAGATACTATCTTTAAATAACAAGTTTGGTATTTTACCGATTTTTTGTTTCCTTGTTTTTGAGTTATCTTATTCACAGACACACATATACACACGCGCGCGCGCGCGCGCGGACCTTTTTATAAATATGTTTTTTTTTTTTTTTTAATTTAGGGGATCCTAAAACGCACATTTACTGTGAAATCTCGGTGTAGAAGTTTTGGGTGAAGTGCAATACCTGATGTACTAAGTAGAGTAAGTTATAAAACTATAAAGAATCAACACATAATATAATATATTTCTGAGGACTCACCGCTTATTGTATCGATGTAAGCACCGGGCTACGCCGTGGTCATAATACAATTGCACTGCTGCAACGGGCTTTCAGCAAAACAATGGCGAATCGCGAATCTTCTTTATATTTAACACACGTAACATTTACTTATTAAAGAAACTTAGGGCCACAACACGTGAAAATGTTTACACTGTCAATCCATCGCGGCAACTGCAGGACGGATGCCAAGTCTTTCACTACTTCGGCCCAGCCAACCAGCGCAGCGGAATACACACTTATTTTTTATTTTATATGCTCATGTCAGGGTCAACTTGCCGCACTTTCACACACACGCTATAGACTCACGCCGTGTGATTGTAAAGGTATGTATGGTGTGCCGGTCAGCCATTGGTGAACTCAATGACGGGTTAAAGAGGTTAAGTCTGTTATGAAATTTTACATGATCTGCCATAACTCTATATAGTACCAGTTTTATCGCTCAGGTCTTATCAGTTTCGCTTTACCACTTATTCATTTGAAAAAAATCTGATCTGTTCCACTCACATGACTTTCTCTAGACATCCCAGAGACAAACTGTCCTTCAAACAATTATTCTTTTAACTGTATCATGCTAATCGAGATAAACATTGGCAGAATTTATTACTTGGTTCCTTGTAAATTGAAGGGAATACATCAGCTAAAGTGATAGTCAAATCTTTTAAAAAGCTCATTGTTATGTGAAACAATTGAAATTCGGTTCTCTTTTGCATTCCTGAGAGTAAAACAAAAAAGAAGACACAAAAATTGACTTCCCGCTTGATAAAAGTTTAAGTACATAGCTTAACATTAAAACCAATAACGAGGAATATCTCGGAAGCAGTTAATCCTACATAAAAACTGTATATAATACACATTGTGTGTTTTAATAGAGATTGAACAATCTTAACTGATGGGACGAGTGAAGTGGGCACTGAGAAGAAAGTACTTAAATTTCTTCCAAACGGAAAGTCTTTATTCGTTTCACATCTCTTTTTGTTTTACTCTTGGTCATGATAATGTCATAGCGACAGTCTTTAAAAGATTTAATTATCGTTTAGTCTAGTGCATGCTCTAATTTTCCTTCCTTAGTTCTTTACAAGGAAGAACAACTTCTGGGAGTGTTTATCTTCATTAGGATTATGTAGACAAAAGAATTGTTTTAATTGATTTTTTCACAGAAGCCATGTGAAGAACAGGAGTTGAATAGGTAGAGTCAGGCTGAAAAATTCAATGCCATAGCCGGGATTTGAACTACAGATCTCCTGGTCTCTAGCCGGTTGATCTTCCACTGAGCTACCATGGCAACATGTCGGCATAGCATTGAATTTCTCAACTGACTCGCATCAATGCTATGTTGCCATGGTAGCTCAGTGGAAGAGCAACCAGCTAGAGACCGGGAGATCCGTGGTTCAAATCCCGGCTATGGCATTGAATTTTTCAGTCTGACTCTGCCTATCCAAAAGAATTTTCTTTTGTAAGGATAGTTAGTTTGCAGAACAGATAGAAAAGGCCGTATGAATGGAAGACATCAGATTTTTGTGAAATAATAACATAAAACATTTTCATAACCCTTCAATTATAAGCTCGTATTTACTTCCTCCACCTCTTACCTATAGAGTAGAGGAGATGCTGTACTGCACGCAAACATTCAAATTAAGATTTAACTTGAAATACATGTTTTGAGTTCCTAAATAACATTATTTTAGAAAAAAAAGTCGCGCACTCACATGTGAGTGTCAGTAAACGGCATAACTTGCCATTTAAGTTCAGAATCTTCCAAGAATCTGACACAAAGGTTTTCAAGAAATTGTCTCTATTCAAAATTAACCTTTAAGTTATTTTCTTAAAAATGATTCTAACGATTTTTATAAATGCCACATGTTTAGGCATTTTCATGACTACTAAATATAATCTTGAACAATTTTCCACAAATAGAAGAACATATTAGATCTAGAAAAAATCTGATGTGTTCCATTCACATGACTTTCTCTACATCTATGCAACTATTTATTCTTAAAAAGCTATTGCTTCTATTTACTTCATGCTAATCAAGAAAAAAATTAGCAGAAATAGTCTTATTACTTCCTTCCTTGCAAATAGATGAGAAATAAGGAAGTACAATTGGTTAAAGTGATAGTCAAAGGCTGGTCGCTATGTGACTGAAGTTCCTTTGCTTGTATGGACAGAAGTTGACAAATTCCTGTATGAGAAAAGTATATTCTTTATAGCTGAAACCAAAAACAAGGAATATAAAAAAACGACCAACTCCACGAAAAAAATGTATATAACATAAATTGTGTGTTTTAACGTGCTCTACATTTTTTGTGGGGTACGTTTTTGTACATCTCTTGCGGTTTAGCAGTTATGCAAAATCCCGTAAAATTGATCCAAATAAACTAGCCTTCAGAGGCTATTCCCAGAAAATTCAAGATATACATTTTATTTGTCAGGTAAATATCTTTAATATACAATATTTCAATCAAAATCGTTTGAGCCATTTTTAAGAAAAATCAAAATTTTCGAAAAAAGTTCCATGTAATGGGTAGTTTGGGGTGGGGGAAATTTTCCCTAAATCTTCGTGTCGTATCCCTGGAAGATAGTAAACTTAAATACCAAGTTTGGTATTTTACCGATAATTCGTTTTTGAGTTATCGTGTTCACAGACACACCGACACACGGACACACACACACACACACACACACACACACACACACACACACACACACACACGGACCTTTCTGTGAAAATGCTTTTTTTTTTTTTTGGGATACAGGGGACCCTAAAACATATATTTCCGGTGAAATCTTGGTATCAAACTTTTAGGTGGAGTGCAATACCTTCTCTATACACTATGTACATAGTTCGTATAGAGAAAGTAAAAAAATCTGGTGTGTTCCATTCACATGACTTTCTCTACATCTCTGTAATAAATTATTGTTAATAAAGCTGGTTGCTATGTGATTGAAGTTCCTTTGTTGGTATGGACAGGAGTTGACAGATTCCTGTATGAGAAAAGTTAAGTTTTTCGTACCTGAAAACAAAAATCAGGAATATCTCAAAAACGATCAACTCAAAACAAAAAAAAAATGTATACAACATAAATTGTGTGTTTTAATGTGCTCTACATTTTTGTGTGGTAAGTTTTTGTCTATCTCTTACGGTTTAGCAGTTATGCAAAATTCCGTAAATTTACTCGAATAAAGTAGTCTTCAGAGGATATTCCCAGAATATTCAAAATAAACTTTCTTTTGGCAGGTAAATATCTTTAATATACGATATTTTAATCAAAATCAATAGAGCCATTTTTTAGAAAATCAAAATTTTCGAAAAAAGTTCTATGTAGGTTGGGGTGGGGGGATGTTTCTCAAAATCTTCGTGTCGCATCCCTGGTAGATGGTAAACTTAAATACCAAGTTTGGTATTTTACCGACTTTTCGTTTTTGAGTTATCGTGTTCACAGACACACGGATACACGGACACACACACGGACCTTTTTCTGAAAATACTTTTTTTGGATGCAGGGGACCCTAAAGCATATATTTCTGGTGAAATCTCGGTGTCGAATTTTTGGTGGAGTGCAATACCTTCTCTATACACTATGTACATAGTACGTGTAGAGAAACTAAAAATCACATAGATCTCAACATAGCATGTATGTAAAATAATTGCTTTTGTGTTATTAACTATTTCGGACATATTTGTTATTGATTTGAATTTTCAAATACTTCATACTTTTTCGAATTGTTAATCGCCTGTCGTTTGCTTCTCAGATCATGCAAAGAATGTATTTCAAAGATAGGATATAAGGGCCCACTGATTTAAAGATTTGCGATTCACTTCAGCCTTCTGTATTATTCATATCCAATAAACATGCAATGAAACCATTTTTCAAACTTTTTCTCCATTTAAGCAAAGTAGGTACAGAAAGAAGCTTTTGAAAAAATATTTCTTGATGTTATAGTTTTCTTAAAAATTAATAAAGAAAAATATTTTATATTATATGATAAAATATTGAACAAGTTATGGACAGAGTTTCAAAGCTAATTTAATCTTGTAAAAATAGTTTTCCGCACTTACATGTTGCAACAATTTTTGTACCGTGCTTATGAACAGTTGTTTGTGAATAATTGCTAATATTTCTCTTCGCATGGAGTAAGCAGTCCAAAATAAACACTGATATCCATTTTATTGATTTTACTAAAGAAGAAAACGAAACAATTAATTTTCATAATTATTGTTAGCTTACATCAGGCTGTTCCAACTCGACTCGTGTGAGTCAGAGTTTACACGTACTCAAAGCACAAAACTCAGAGCAGAGCTGCAGGGGGAAAGTGGTACCCAATAGGTCATCGTCCAATTGTCATACCACAATACTTGCGTCTCCTGCCACTTAATTTCTAACACTTGAATTGACCCTGATGATAGCTTGCTCTCAATGCTGCGCTGTAATGCATGATGCAGATTTGCCCCTGTGAATTGCGAGTGACTCAGTTATTTTGGCGCGTATCCAACCTGGCACCCTGGGACTTACTCTGTTTACTTTCTGTACATGTACTATGTACTATATAGTGTATAGAGAAGGTATTATATTGCAGCCAAAAATTCGATGTCGAGATTTCAACGGAAATAATTTTTTGAAGTCCCCTGAGTCCAGAAAAGGCATTTTTATTCTCTTAGCCCGTATGTACAACGTACATAGTGAATAGAAAAATTATTGTATTCCAAAAAAATTAGATACCGAGATTTTACCGAAAATATATGTTTTGAGGTCCCCTGAGTCCGAAAAAACATTTTAAGGAAAAGGTCCATGTGTGTGTCAGGCTGTGCACAGAATTACTCGAAAATGAAAAGTCAGTTATATACCAAACTTGGTATTTAAGCTCAGTATTTTCCAAGGATGTGACACGTTCTTTCACCCCAACTACCCTTTGCATGGAACATTTTTCGAAATGTTACTTTTCTAAAAAACGGATCTAACATTTTGTATTAAAATACCATATATTACAGATACTCATATCACAAATAAAATGTATATTTTGAATTTTCTGGGAATAGACTGAGGATTTCTATATTCCGGATGAGTTTTGCAGAATTTTACATAATAGTTAAACCGTAAGGGATAGTAAAAAATTACTACACAAAAAATTTAGATCTCGTTATAACACACCATTTATGCCATGTACGTTTTTATTGTACAGTTGACCACTTTCAATTTATTCATTGTTCTTGGTTTCAATTTAAACTAATTGACTTCTCTCAAACGGGACCATGCAAAGCGAAACGAACATAGTGACCAGCTTTTAAAAGGTTTGACTATTGCTTTAGCCTAGTGCATTCCCCAATTACCCTTCTACTTACAAGGTGGCAAGAAATAAGACTATTCTACTAATGTTTATCTAGAGTAACACGACATAGATAAAAATATTTTTATAAGAAAGGTTTGTTTGTGTAACAGCTAGAGTAAGTTATGTGAATGGAACATATCAGACTTTTAAAAAAAGGTCCGTGTGTGTCTGTAGACAGCATAGCTCAAAAACTAAAATACCTTAAATACCAAACTTAGAATTTAAGTTTGGTACCTTCCAAGGATGCGACACGAAGGTTTTCAAGAACATTGCCCCATCCCAAATTACCCTTTACACAGAAAAGTGTTTGAAATTTTTGATTTTTTCAAAATTTACTCTAACGATTTTGGTAAAAATATCATGTTTTAAAGCTATTTACATCACAAATAAAATGTATTTTTTGAATTTTCTGAAAATAGCTTCTGAAGATCTGTTCATTCTGGATGAATTTTGCTGAATGTTGCATAACAGGTAAATTATAAGAGATAGATAAAAAACGCACGTTGCAAAAAATGTAGATCGTTAAAATATATAATTTATGTCATATATATATTTTTTTTTCTGTATAGTTGACCGTTTCCGTGATATTCATTCTTATTGGTTTCAATTTTAAACTATGTACCTTTCGTTTTATCTCTCTTTTGTTTTTTCTTGAAATGCAAAACGAACAGAATTTCAATTGCTCAAGCAGACCGGTTTTAGCCTAGTTTCCTGTCTACTTTCAAGGAAGCAAGTAATAAATAAGACAATCTTTGTTAATGTTTATCTCCATTAGCATGATGGAGATAAAGGAATAATCTTTTGTAAGAATAGCTTGTTTGCAGAACAGTAGAGAAAATCGTATGAATGGAACACATAAGACTTTTTGCATAGTGTTTAACGCCCGCATTTATACTATGGCACCGCATTCGATGACTGATGATATATGGGATGGAAATAGAGCACCGGTGAAATGGGGTGGCGGGGAAACAGGAGAACCCGAAAAAAAAAAAAAAAAAAAAAAAAACCCGCTGCGGTCACTTTGGATCAAACCTTGGTGAGAGACGAGTGGTCTAACCACTCGGCCATAGTTGCCCTCCATGATGTAACGTTTACCATTCTAGCTTCTTATACCCAAGGTCATTGGGTTCAAATCCGGCCGACGATGGATTTTTTTTCGGGCGTAAAAATTCTTAGCTTGTCTTCCTTCGTACGGGAAGTAAAGCCGTTGGTCCCGTGTAGGTAGATTTACGGCAAGTAAAAGAGCCTCAAGCCCAATAAAGAGGCCTCTGAGCAAAATTAAGTGATCTTTCACGCCCAGTATAGAATGGGACGCTGAGAACCACAGTAGTTAAAAAGTGTCCATAAATAAAACTCCATTTCACTCGGCCATGGCGTGGCTTGCCTGAGGCTTACGTTGGGTATTAAGAAACGCGTCTGTATTCACTTTTTTAGTTAGAAATTAAATCGACACATTGTAAAACATGAAACCTATATTCGAATATTTTCAACCCATTGAGTTTAACTAGTTCTATGGGGCACATTTATTCAGAAATTATATATAATAGCAAGCTTACAATTTTAAACCCGCGCTTTTAGACAAAGAAACCTACTCCGCTCGTGTTGCGAATATTCTTTCCTTCAATTAATAATATGGTCATGTCATTGCAAAGTCAATTGCGCAATAAGACTTATTATAAGTGGAATAAATAACCGGTTACACTATTATCATTTAAACTCACTTTATCTTAGTTACTTGGAAGCTAAAAAAGACGTTTCCGTAACAAAATGCTGGTAAATAGCCAATTAGTTCTCACTTGTTTTCTCTGGTTATAAACCTGTTTTGACGTCAAATCACGTCATATGCTTTTATAAGTAAATAAGTCTCTTCTAAAACATGCAATATTCCTCTGTTTTATACATATATAATCGCATTAGTTGTAGGAATTTTTAGAAAGGCACTACAGTTTCTATACAATTTCGATAAAATAAAGGAAACTCACAGTATTTTGGTTTTGAAGTGCTCTACAAGGGGAGTAAGCTAAAGTGAAACAGAAAACCTTCCTTGGTTCTTAAAGACTTCAGAAGAAAAATTCAGCAATTTAGGGAGTGGTAATTTATAGTCTTCTCCAAAACATAATGGTCCTCAAGCGGGACCGCTCCCCCCTTCCACTGGGAAATAACCATTAGCAAACAAAAGATGAACCTGTACTAGGGGCGAAAGGCAACGTAGTAAAATCTACTTTCTGGAGGCACTGCTTCCAAGACCAGAATCGCGCCTCAGTTAAGGGAAGTCTTGTCAACAGCAAGGGTTGGTTTCCAACCGCAAACCCCCTAACCGCAAAGGGAAGGTTCATCATGTTCTGAAAAATACGCAAGGGTGATTTAAATGCATTTCGATTTTTTTATTTCAGAGTAACATCTTGACATTCCTTGTTGATTAGATGAGTACTTAATCTGGATCGGCAGGAAGCTCATTTAATAAAATGGTGATCATTCTTGTAATCTTAACTCTTAGACTCTCCTGTTGCACATATTCAGTTAAAAGGTGTGTTTCAGAAACAAACACGAGGGCAGCTCAAAAAGAACTCGTGTTGGTATTGCGCACATCGAAATGACTATTTATTATCTTGCTTCTCTCGCTGGCTGTAATCAGAGAAATGCTTTCAAAGCATTTACTTCAATCCTTTCATACTCTATAGAGGAATCGTGAACAGTTTTTAGAGATTCTATTTGATTAATCTCAGTGTGGGATTTGACATCCAACCCTTGTTCACATTATCAATAGGAATAACTAAAATATCGAAACATTTATTGGTTATCCATTCTCACTTAAATGAAGCCTTTGAATTCAGTTAATAATGTCTAATTTGGCATTAGATGCCATTGTATCCGATGCTGTGTGGATTTAGGTTCTTTTCGTGTCATAAAATGTATTCAAGTGTACACTATAACGGCGAGTGCTTTGAAAATCTGGTGTTATTTATCTTCTTTTCGTATTATAAAAATTATGTTACAACGCGGATTGACAGTCTCTTAGAGAATAGATTACAAAGCATATATGTAAACTTGTTTTGGGACTCAACGGCTGTAATCTGGTAGAGAAAATACAACAAAAAGAAATCTGATATGTTCCATTCACATGACTTTCTCTACATCGCTGTAACAGATTACTGTTATAAAGCATATTCTTCTATCTACTTTATAGACAATCGAGATCTAAAAATGCTTTTATGGATACAGGTACTCTAAAACGTGTATTTCCGGTGAAATGTCGGTATCGAATTTTTGGGTAGAGTGCAATACTTTCTCTATATACTATGTACATAGTACGTGTAGAGAAAGTAAAAAAGAAGAATTGTGACAATTTCGTAGAGAATATATTATCACGGAACATAGCTATAGCTAAATAGCCTAAGACTATATTGAAACTACGATAATCACGAAACATATAAAATCTGTATCGGAATGACCTTGGATAATCTCATTGAGGACAACATACATACAAGAAACATTCATTATTCGTAGAAGGTAAATAATTGAATACACTATGCTAAAGCTATAGTCAGATATTTTAAAAGCTGTTGCTATGCCATAGTCGTTGAAATTTGCTTCCTAGCATGTCCAGGAGTAAAACAAAAGGAATACGCACGACTTCCTGTTTGATAAAAGTACAAGTTGTTATTGGTTTCAAAACTGAAACCAATAACAACAAATATCGAGAACGGTTAGCTCTACAACAAACATGTTATGGACATAAATTGTGGGTTTTGACGAGATCTACAGTTTTTTTCTACTAAGTTTTTGTCTATCTCTTACAGTTTACTAATTATAAAAAAAAAATATTTCAGAATGAAGAGCACTAGAGGCTATTTCCAGGAAATCCCAGATATACATTTTGTTCGTGTAAATATCTTTAATATACTTCATTTTAATTAAAGTCGTTAGAGCCAATTTTCAGAAAAACAAAAATAGGTATATAGTGTTTAGAAAAGGTATAGTATTGCACCCAAAAAAATCGATACCTAGATTTCAACGGTGGGTCACCCTAAATACAAAAAAGTCTGATGTGTTCCATTCACATGACTTTATCTACATCTCTGTAACAAATTAGTGTTAAAAAGCTTATGCTTATGCTTCTATAGAGAAAGTAAAGATGTTTCACCATTTAAATTTTTCAATGACGTCACTTGTACAATAACGCTTGAACATTTTTTTTTTCATTTTTGTAAAATTTAAAATACTAAAATATTAAATGTTATATGTCTCAGAGTTAATTTTGGATTTATTTGCATTATTTCTTACATGAAAGACCTTGTATGTATGAATTTAAGTATATCTTACTAACGACCAAATAAAAATAAGATTCTAAGGAGATGAAACTTAATACTTGAATGTTCTTAACTGTAAGTAGCATCATTTTAAAGAGGATGGTTTAACAGAGGTGAGCATTTCAGTGGGTTGCTTTAAACAAGAGACTTCCGTGTGGAAGTACCTTGACATCTGCGAAGGTAAACACTGACGTGTGCTGCAAAGTAAAACAATTAGCAAAGTATAACTGTAGGGACAGACAGCTAGCATTTCATGGCGCCAAATAGGCTCTTCAGCACACCAAAATATTGCATGTACACGCTGTGTTTTCAAAATCTTCCCCATTATTACTTTCTCTACACGTACTATGTATATATTGAATAGAGAAAGTATTGTATTGCCCCCAAAAATTTGATACCGAGATTTCCTCGAAAGTACATGTTTTGGATCCCCTGAATACAAAAAAAAAAAAAAAAAAAAAAAAACGTTTTTAGAAAAATGTTCCTGTGTGTGTCTGTGGGTAGCACAGCTCAAAAACGAAAAGACCTTAAATACCAAACTTGATATTTAAATTCAATACCTTCCAACGATGTGGCACGAAGATTTTCAAGAAAATTCTCCAACCAAAACTACCCTTTAGATTGAAAATTGTTCGATAATTTTTATTTTCCTAAAAATGGCTCCAATGATTTTGATTAAAATCTCTTATATTTAAAATATTTACATGATAAATAAAATGTATATATTGAATTTTTTGGAAATAGCCTCTAAAGACTTCTTTATTCTGGATGCTTTTTATTCAATTTTGCATAACTGGTAAACCGTAAGAGATAGACAAAAACTTACCACCTCAAAACTTTAGAGCTCGATAAAACACATACACACACCTATATATATATATATATATATATATATATATATATATATATATATAACGCATAAATTATGTTATATACAAGTTGTCTGTAGACAGCATAGCTTACCACACAAAAAGTGTAGATCACATAAAACACACAATTTATGTGTTATATACCGTTGGCCGCTTTCGAGATATTCCTTGTTACTAATTTCAGTTTTAAAGTACTTAAAACTTTTCTCATATGGGAACTTGTCAAATCCTGGCCACGCAAAGAAACGGATTTCAATCCCATAGCAACCATATTTTAGAATATTTGACTGCCGGTTTAGTCTAGTGTATTCTCTTATTTCCCTTCTAGTTATAAAGGAACTAAGTAATAAGACCGTTTCTGCTAATATTTTGGTATTAAATTGATGCAAGAATAAGCTTATTGACAATTATTTTTTACAGAAATGTAAAGCACGGAATGTAACATTTTAACGCAAAATTACAGAATCCAGACATGCTGTTTTGGAAGTTTGCTGAAGTATTGCATCCTGCCATAATTCAGTGACTTACCGGAAGAGCGTTTGAAGATGGATATGATTGATCTGATGCAGTTGCACTCGAAGTGTCTTGAGTCATCAGCGGATTAGTGGGACAACGACATGGCAACCATTCCCTACAAATCAAAACTTTGTTTGCTCTTCCTAAACAATATACGATACACATTTACTGCATTTTTCGGCTACCACTTGTTGAACATCTGCTTTCAAATATTTCACAACTCGGCTAATTTAAATGTTATGCTGCTTTCGGTATCGTCAGTAAATTCTGTCGTTATGCCAAAAATATTAATGGAAAAGAAGGGTACTTTTCTAATTGCACGTTCAAAGCAATTTATTCCGGAGTGGTCACACTACAATTACTTGTTGCATAACGAACTACGAAATGGTTACGTAATCCGCTTACCCTCCCCGTATGTAGGACTGACACCCGTATAGGAATTATAAGCGGATGCCTAGGGGTCAGAAGCCTGTCGGGGAGCCAACGCGTCGTAACCACAGAATGGAGAACTTGGAACGAGTGGTCGACCCGTAGCCAGCCAGGCATGAGCGTGAGGAAATGGATGATATGAAATGAAAGCGAAATGGATGACAGGAAAGGTGATGATGGAGCAATTGGTGGAAGGAGTGACAGGGAAAACCGGAGGACCCGGAGAAAACCTGCCCAGTCGTCGCTTCGTCTACCACAAACCCCATACGGTATTTGGGACCGAACCCGGGACGTCACAATAATACCACGTATAGAAAAGCTGATTGAATAGAGAAAAATGCAAAAATTGCGGCGAATTCCCTATGTGTAGAAAACTTACTTTCATTAGTATTTTTTTAAATAACAACACATACACTATGTTTTTCATTTAGTTAATTGCATTTTCTAGCAATAATTAGAAGAAAGTTTATTTTATATTAAATTAGACATTTGTATAACGGTGTACAAAATATTGCTCTCGTTATTGTGTAGCTGTGAAAGCGTAGTTATTAAAAGTTTCAGCTCCATTATATACATAATGAGAATCTAAGTTTAGATACAAATTCTGGCTCCGCCACTATAGCAAATGCTTCCCTTGCCCGCAGTCGAACGTCAGAGCTTCAGAGCTTTTACTTACGCATGAGAACGTAAGTCAGTTGAAGATGCTGAGTGTTGTAAACATTCAAAAGTGAGCATTCAAGAGTTCATGGGTTTAGCTCCAGGAGGACAAAATTAGTCTCATTAGTTATATACTTCATGAAGACTATGATATTTGAAAATTACTTATGCTCCTTTTTTTTTTAATTTCGTTTTGTTGTATGCACACGTTTCAATGTTCCACTTAAATTCTTCTTTTAAAAGCTAAAGTTATAACTTATGTATAAGGAACACGCTGTAAATTCCGGTAGTTGGCATCTATAAGTATATCTCAGACAAATAAATGTCGCTGCTCTTTGCTGAAGATAAATAAATGTACATCCAAGTGTGAAGATACCTTTTAGTAGATGAGAAAGAGAAGAACAGCGAGCCGAGTTAGTACAGGATGGACCATTATTCGCCAGATACAAAGCCTTATTGTCAGCTATTGCTCCCTAAGGTAAGCTACAAAGAGAAATGGAAACAATTGCTTTCATATCATCTGCCCCTTCTTCTGTCTTTTCCCAAGAGGCTCGCTATCTAAAAACAACCGGAAAAGGCAAAAGTGGGAGCTAGTTGAAAAAGGTGTCTAAATACTTCTTCCAAATACTTGCAATAGATCTTTTGGCCTCTAAATAGCGCGTGGTTTGGTTTTTAAAATAAAAAAAAAAATCTGATGTCTTTTATTCACATGACTTTCTCTACATCTCCGCAACAAATTATTATTAAAAAGCTAATGCTTCTATTTACTTCATACTAATCGAGAAAATTTAGCAGAAATAGTCTTATTACTTGAACCTTACTTATGTTAAGTTTTTGTATACTGCTGTTTAAGAAAATATTTTCAGGTTAAAGTGATAGTCAAAAGCTGATTGCTATGTGGCTGAAGTTCCTTTGTTTGTACGGACACGACTTCACAAATTCCTGAATGAGAAAAGTATGTTTTTTAAAGCTGAAACCAAAAACAAGGAATATCTAAAAAACGATCAACTCCACGAAACAAAAGTATATAACATAACTTGTGTGTTCCAATGTGCTCTACATTTTTTGTGTGGTAAGTTTTTGTCTATCTCTTACGATTTAGCAGTTATGCAAAATTCCGTCAAACTCATCCAGAATAAAGTAGTCTTCAGAGGCTATTCCCAGAAAATTCAAGATATATTTGTTAGGTATTATTTTTTAAGTAAATACCTTTACTATACAATATTTTAATCAAAATCGTTAGAGCCATTTTTGAGAAAATCAAAATTTTCGAAAAAAAGTTCTATGTAAAGGGTAGTTGGGGGAGGATATTCTTGAAAATCTTAATGTCGCATCCTTGCAAGATATCAAACTTAAATACCAAGTTTGGTATTTAACGTCTTTTCGTTTTTGAGCTATGCTGTCCACAGATACACAACACACACGCACACACACGAACCTTTTTCCAGAAATGCTGTTTTTGGATTCAGGAGGACCCAAAATATGTGTTTACGGTGAAATCTCAGTATCGAATTTTTTGGTGCATTACAATACCTTCTCTATACACTATGTGCATAGTATACGTATAGAGAAAGTAAACCCGACCCATTCCTCTAAGTTAATAAATCACTTTTCTTCTTGTTCTTCAAGGGCCTAATTTTGGTGTTTAAAGAGTGATCAATAGAAAACACGGGTTAAGTGCATATCCAAAAGGGAAAATCTGTCGTGTTCCGTTCACAAGACATTCCCTAGCTGTTCTGCAAACAATTGTTTCTTACAAAATATTATTCTTTTATCTACTCCATCCTGCTAATCGAGATAAACTTTAGCAGAAATCGTCTTATTACTTGCTTCTTTGTAGTAGAAGGCAAATAAGGGAATGTACTAGGCTAAAGGGATATTTTTAAAATCCGGTCGCTCTATGAAACAATTGAAATTCTTTTGTCTTTGCCTGCTAAGAATAAACAAATGAGAAAACAAAAAGAATTATGACTTCCCGTTTGAGCAAAGATTGTGAAACTGATATCAACATCTCGGACTGTCTCAGAAACGTTTAAAACAAAATGTATATGGCATAAATTGTGTGTTTTGACCAGATATACAAGCCTTATGTTGTAAGTTTTTGTCTATCTCTCACGTTTACCAGTTGTACAAAAGTATGCAAAAGTCATCCAAAATGAAGAGGTCCTCTGAGGCCATTTCCATAAAATAAAATCGTTATAATCATTTTTCAGAAAATCAAAATTTTCGAAAAATATTCCATATAAAGTGTTGTTGGGGCGGAGGGATTTTCTTGAAAATCTTCGTGTCGCATCCTTGGAAGATACTGAAATTATATAACAAGTCATGTATCTAACCAGCATTTCGGTTTTGAGTTAGATATGCTGTCCACAGACACACATACGCGCGAACCTTTTTCTAATTTTTTTAATTCAGAGGGCCCTAAAACATTTATTTCCGGTGAAATCTCGATATCGAATTTTTGGGTGCAACACTTTCTCTATCCACTGCGTACACTGCACATGCATGCTAGAGAAAGTAAACATGCTAAATTGCATGCGGAGATTTCTGAACGCAGGCACTATTTGCATTTTGGCCCAACTTTTAATGCATGTTTTCCATGGCTTCGTGTGGAGAAAGAGAGAACGTTTTCTCGAACAATAGGATACGTAGATTTCAAAAAATACCTGTTAATATGTATTATTTCTTAAGTGCTATTACCAAATAAGAACCTTTGATTGTATACCTCTTTTTGGTGGGTTAAATATGTGGGTCTCAGTATGAGTATATAAATGGAAAGAGCTGAAAATGACATTTCCATAAATTATTAAGTCATATTTAAACTTTCTTTCAAGCAAAACAAAACTAACCGTATAACAAACGCAGATATTATGGTCATACCCTATATTTTTAAATCTTATTCTTCTATCTACTTCATACTAATCAAAATAAACATTAGGAAAATGGCTTTATTACATAATTTCTTATAGGTTCAAGGGGAATAAGGGAATACACCAGGCTAAAGTAATGGTCAAATATTTCTGGTCGCTATTTGATGGCCTTGAATTTCAATTCAATTTCCATGACCAGGATAAAAAAAAAAAAAGGAAAAAGAAAAATACTTCTTTCTTGAGAAAAAAATAAGTATTGGGAACTTTAAACAAAAGACAAAGAATATCTCGGAAAGGTTAGCTCCACAAGAAAAAGGGAGTTGTCATAAATTTTGTTTTAACGAGATCTAGGTAAGCCCATCTTTTGCGGAGTAAGTTTTTGTCTATATCTTACGGTTTTCCAATTTTATGCAAAAGTCATTCAGAATGAAAAGAACTTCAGAGGCTATTCCCAGAAAATTCAAGATGTACAGTTTATTTATGATGTAAATATATGGAATCTGTAGTACTTTAATTAAAATCGTTAGAGCAATTTTTGAGAACATAGAACATTTTGAAAAATCTTACATGTAAAGAGTAGTTGGGGTGGGGGATTTTGCTGAAAAAATTTTTGTGGCATCTTAAGATAATGAAGTTTGAAATTTAACTGAGTTTTCGTTTTTGAGGTATGCTTTTTACAGATAGACACACACCTTGGGCCTTTTATTGATTTTCTTTTTTTGGAATCGGGAGCCTGAAAACATATATTACAGCTGAAATTTCGACATTGACATTTTGGGCGGAATACAATACTTCCCTTACTTGCTACACGTTATTAAAAGTAAAGCAGACTAAGATCAACGTACCCATCATGCACAGATTGCAAAATCTAAGTCTGTGTCGCCCTCCATGGTGTAATGGTTGCCATATACCTAAGGTCGCGAGCTCAAACCCGGATGAATTTTTTCAGGTGTAAAAATCCTTAGCATGGCTTCCTTCGGAAGGGAAGTTAAGCCGTTGGTCCTGTGTCGGAGATTTACGGCAAGAACCTCAAGCCTGATAGAGAGGCCTCTGAGCAAAATTAAGCGCTGAGAACCACAGTAGTTAAAGAGTGTCCATAAATAACATTCTAAGTTTTCATTTATCGAAATCTGAGTACATTACCTGCATTTTAGTTGTTAATTTTAGTTTTCGAACAACTCTGAGACAAGTGAAAAACAACAACAAAAACAGCCGAATTAAAGTGCGTATTGTTAGCGAAGCTGGTTGCTTTTTACTTTAATTCTGGGTTAGTACTGTGTTTGCCTGTCTTTTTTTTTTTTTTTGTTTTGTTTTTTTTTTTTTAATTTTACTAGCAAACAATAAATTGTAGATTTGCCCCGAACGTTACTGTGTATAAAATTTAGGTGATATAATTTAGCCAAGGACTGCTGATATATTGATATATAAGAGCATGTGAACATCCTAATTTTTTACAACTTATGGATTTATTGGACATTTTTCTTTGATTTGTGTTAAACGTAACGTATGTACGGCAATTTAAAGTACACGGCGTTTAAATCTACCGTGCTACTGCTCCCAACTCGATTAAATGTAGCATCAGTAACGGTAGCACATCTTGAGTTGTGCAAGTTTTAAGTAACTTTTGCACATGCGCAACAGGTATGACATAATGGTCTTATGGGTCAAATACAAAGGTTGGAATGACTAAGATTTCTTTTCCGCGCTCTACCAGTACAATTTAACATCAATGACACCAGATGGAAGAAATCAAGGTCGCTAGAGGCCAGCAATATCAATGCTTCTTAGCACTGTACTTCTTAATACGGTGCGATGGCAGTTGATTCTGCCATCTTTCGACTTTTGGCAGAAGTAGTTAAGGTACATGAACTCGAAAGCTCATATTTCAGACTATCCATATTCTCAACTACAATTTTAATTTCCACATTACTTCATTCTTGCCTTTGAAAGCTGTACTTAACCATATACCAACAATTAGCCATAAAACACCCTTTCTTCGTAAGACGACTTATGTTTAAGTAGCATTATCGTCGTATTTATTGTTATCAGGATCGGCTGCAGTTGTATCAGCTTGTTCGTAATCATAATTATTATGGAGCAGATGCTATTCATATTTCTACGGCTGTCCGACTCTCAAACTTTTGTGAATACCCAAAAGGTGTACGAGCCGCTACTGCTCAGGGACCTTTGCTTTCAAGGTATTTACTATACCATTGAGCGTTACAACTACAACTCCTATTAGCTTCCGTAGGCGCGTAAGCTAGGCTAACGCAGAGCGGGAACATTCAATCCCATACCAGCTTAAAGTCAGAGCTAGCGCTGGCCAGTTTATCATTCATAGGTCCATAATGATTTAAAATAAAACAGTAAGTATTTAGGTTACCGCGGATGGGACTTCCAACCATTGGAACACACCACGATATGGAGACTATTGTGGCTATTTACGATTTAAGTGATCCCTGGGAAGAAGGGCGAGGAGAGAGATCCGAAGAGGACCAGATCAGAAAGAAGCAAGCATGGACGAGGTCTCTAACATTACCAACCGGCCGGAAACACTCCCACAAGGCCTTGAGTTATCCGTGGCTCTGAGATCACGGAGACAGGTCCTGTCTGCTATGCCTGAGGACGTCGCCAGGAGGAAACCTTCAGGGTGTACAAGACATCGCTCAGCCGCAACCTGCGAAACACAGTCGCCTAATCTCGCAACCCTGAAAATAGATGACAAGGAAGTGATGGTGCAGGAAATTATAGACGAAGGTCATTTTAGACGATGACCACCCCTGAATTTGCCATCCGATCCGGAAAATCCACGAAAAACCCATGACCAGAGTGGATTCGTTGGGGATCGAACTCGAGACCTCCCGAATACGGGCCACGGATCTAATGAGTATTAGTTAAGGAGATTATGCACAAACAGTATTCAAATATTTATTGGAAACATGGAGGAATAAATAAGGTAATAACTTCTTCCACAGGAAAAGAAGGATTTGAAATTTTCAAGAATTTTCCGTCAGTAGGCACCCTTAAATCTGAAAATAAATTATGAATAATTTCTAAATGGAAAAAAAAATAATATATTGTATATTTTAAAACATTCTAATTTTTCCTGAAGTAATTTCTGTTTACCCTATGATATTCAGTGAGGTGTGTAATTATTTTTCAAAATGGAGAGAACCTGCAGGCTACTCGAAAAAATGCAAAGTATACGGTTTGTAGCATGCAAATATCTTAAGTATATAGTATAATCAAAATCATTGCAACAATTTCTGGAAAAACAAAATCATAGCGAAAAAATTTCCATTTAACTAGTCGTTAGACCTGGTAAGATTTTCTTAAAATTCATCGTGACGCATCCTTGGAAAATAACGAACTTTTAACACCAAAAATATATTTATCTCAGTTTTACTTCTCCACAGAGTACTATATACATAAATAGTAGGTAGAGATGTACGCCATCCAAAAATTCTACCGAGATTTCACCGGAAATATTAACATGATTGAGGCCACCTGAATCCGGAAAAAAAAAAAATTAGAAAAAACACGCGTGCGCCTTTATGTAAACAACATGACTAAAATAATCTGATGTGTTCATACGACTTTCTTGAACTTTCAATCAAACTTTTCATACAAAAGATTATTCGTTTATATATGTCATGCATGCCATTCGACGTAAACGTTAACAGAAATGGTCTTATTATTTGCTTCCTTGTAAGCTAAAGCGATAGTAGAATTCCTCTAAAAGCTAACGCTATGTGAAACAATTGAAAGTACTTCTCTTTTGCATTCCCGGGAATAAAACAGAGGAGATAAAACGAAAGTTGACTTTCCGCTTGAGAAAAGTTTAAATAGTCTCGGAAAAGGTTAACTCTATTACATGTCTATGACACATACAGTATGTGTTTTAATCGCTCTATATTTTTTGTGATGTAAGCTTTTGTCATATCATACGGTTAATGAGTTATACAAAAGTCATCTAGAACAGAATAAAGAGGTTCTCAGAGGCTATTCCCAGAAAATTCAAGATATACACTTCAATTTCATGAAAATATCTTAAATACATGGCATTTTAATCAAAATCATTAGAGTCATATTTCCTGTAGGTAATATTCCCTGTAGATAAAGTTATTGGGGGTGGGAGGATTTTCACGAAAATCTTCGTGTCGCATCCTAGAAAGATATTGAACCTAAATACTAAGTTTGCTATTTAACCGACTGTTCTTTATTAAGCTATGCTGCACGCACACGCACACACACACACACGGACATTTTTCTAAAAATCCTTCTTTTTTTTGGAGAGAATGGGTATCAAAACGTGTATTTCCGGTGAAATCTCGGTATTTGGGAGGATTATAAATACCTTCTCTATTTCCTATGTATTTACAATGTAGAGAAAGTAAAAAGTTTGGTAAATACTAAACTTGGTATTTAAATTTGGTATCTTCTAAGGATACCGCACGAACATTTTGAGGATTATCTCCCACCCCAAACTAACATTTACATGGAAAAAAAAAAATCGACAATTTGGTTTTCTCTAACGTTTTTAATTAAAATACCTTATATTAAAAATATTTACATGTCAAATATAATGTACTTTTATCTTGAATCTTCTGGGAATATTCTCTGCAGACCTGTTCATTCTGGATGAATTTTGCATAACTGGTAAACTTTCTGTATAAAAATGTAGATCTCGTTAAAATACACAATTTATGTCATATGCAATTGTTTGTAAGGTAAGCCTTGTTATTGGTTTCAATTTTAAGCTAGTTAAACTTTTCTCAAAGAGAGATCATCTTTGGTTTCATCTCTCTTTTGACTCCTGGTCGTACAAATCGTAGCGATTTTCACATAGGGGTCGAGGTTTTAAAAGTTGTGAATATGACTTTAGCCTAATGTATTACCTTATTTACCTTCTACTTATAATGAACTAAGACCATTTCAGCTTATCTCGATTACCTCGATGTGGATAAAGGAATAATTTTCTGTAACAATAGTTTTTAGAAAGTTATGTGAATAGAACGCGTGAGGTTTTTTATAAGTACAATAGGGATAGAGAAAACCGAATCGATATTCAGGTATTTAAAAGCGACTCGTTACGGCTTTAAAACTCCGTACTCTTTCCATGGGATCAGGAGAAAAAAGCGAATAGTAAGAGACTTTATAAATTATTAGAAAACTTGCACCAATATTAACGGCAGAACATCAGGAATGGCTGGTAACAGAAAAAAATTATTTGAAATAATATTTTTAAAGAGATCTACTTGTTTGTCATTTCTATCCCTTTAACATTTTACCCGTTATACAAAATTATATAAAATGCCTTCCAATGAAGTGGGCTTCACAGACGACCATTTATATATATATATTTTTTTTTATATGTATATATATACACATTTTATTTGTTATGTAAATGCCTTAAATGTATGATATTTGAATAAAAATTGTTAGATCAATGTTTGAAAAAAAAATTATCGAATCGCATCTTTGGAAGATATTGACCTTATATAACAATTTTGGTATTTTTTCCGACTTTTCGTCTTTGAGTTATGCTGTTCACGCACACACACAGACGCATACAGAGTATTCTCTACAAGTGCCTCTTACTTACTACAGTAGATGGTAGAGAAGCAATGATAAGAGTAGGTATTTTCTGCCATTAATACTTATATAAGAGAACATTGTTAAAAATCTAATGTGTTCCTTTCGCACGACTTTCTCTACATCTCTGTAACAAATGATTGTTAAAAACCATATTCTTCTATCTACTTCATAATAATCGAGATAAACATTAACAGAAATTGCACGTATTACTTGGTCCCTTAAATGTAGAACGGAAAAATCTAAAGTGTTCCATTCACATGATGTCCTCTAGCTCTTCGGTAAACAAATCTTTTATTCAAAACATTAATCTGTTATCTACATCATGATAATCAAGATAAAAATGAACAGAATTAGTCTTTTTACTACCTTCCTTGAAAGTAGAAGGGAAATAAAAAATGCACAGGTTAAAGCAATAGTCAAATCCTTTAAAAGTCGGTGGCTACGTGAAACAATTGAAATTCCAGTATCTTTGCATGCCAGGAATAAACAAACGAGGAAAGAGAAAAAAGATGTCTTCCTGTTTGAGAACAGTTTAAGTGGTTAAAATTGAAACAAATAATACATATGTGACATAAATTGTGTTTTTAATTAGATCTACACTTTTATGTAGTAAGTTTATGTATAAGTTTTACGGCTTGCCAGATGATGAAGTCTTCAGAGGCTATTCCCAAAAAATTCAAGATATACCTTTCGTTTGTCATAAAAATATCTTATATATAAGGTATTTTAATTAAAATCGTAGAGCTATTTTTAGAAAATCAAAATGTTTGAAAAATAAGAACTGTAAAATGTTTAAAAAATGTTCCATATAAAAGGTAATTAGGGTGGGGATGTAGGAAAGGTATCTTTAATATATGATTCTTTGATAAAAATCGTGAAAGCTATTTTCAAAGACTCAACAATTTTGACAAATTTTCCAAGTAAATGGTAGTTTGAGGTAGGGAGACTTACTTGAAAATCATCATGTCATGTCGCATCCTTGGAAAGTACTGAACTTAAACCTTAAGTTTGGTATTCCACCGATATTTTGTTTTTGAGTTGACACCCAAGAAATACACACACGCGCGGATCTTTTGGTAAAAGAGCTTTTTTTGGATTCAGGGGGCCTATAAGCATGTATTTCATTTCGCTATCGAATTATTCTCTATACACTATGTACGTATTAGAGAAAGTAAAAAATAAACAAATAAAAAGGAAGAAAATAAAGAAGAACCTGTATCGTGCATATAAAAAGTAAAGTTTATACAGCTTAAAATATTTGAGCTCTTTACTTATTACATAGTTCTGGGTTGCTTTACTTATCTTTATTTTCAAGGAAGTTTAAGATCTTTTGAGTGACTTCGTTAACACACGAATATATATTTTGATTTGTAAATGTTCCACTCAACAGTGTTGTAATTGTGCTTTGTTAAAACCTGCAACAAAAGCTCAGAATAATAAAGAAAAAATATTTTTATATGATTTTTCCCAAAGCTTTTGCATCACTGAACACATCCGGAATTCGATTTCGCGAACTACAGGGGAAACTGTAAAATGTAATCAGAGAGGTTCCAATATATATGAAACTTTGGTTTTTAGCCCTAAATCTAAGCGTTAATAATTTTAATTTAATTAAGTATTTTTATACAGCTTATGTAACATTTTAATTATATTTAATTATTATAACGGTGTAATTAATAAGCGAGTGTACCTATGGGTCAAAAGGGGTATTTTTGTTTCATTTTTGGACTTGTTTATAAATTAAACTTTTAAAATGTATTTATATTGGATTTTGCCCTTTAATCTAGTAAAAAAAAAACACCATATTTGTATCTTCCAGAGATATATTTGCAAATATCAAGGTATGGCATTTGCTTCATATCTTAAATTTGGAATATTAAGTCCAACACATTTTTATTATGATATTAAGTGTCCTTTGTTATCATTTTCAATTTCTATACTACGTATAGTGAATAGGGAAGGTATTCTATTACACAAAAAAATTTTCATAGGAAATATAGTTTTGAGGTTCCCTGGATAAAAAAGAAAGTATTTTTAGAAAAAGATCCGTGTGAGTGTGTGTGTGTGTGTGTGTGTGTGTGTGAACAGCATAACTCAAAAACGAAAATAAGCTCATCAGCATCTTCTAAAAATGCAACACGAAGGTTTTCAAGGAAACCAGCTTCCTGACTACCTACCTTTACACGGAAGAAAAAAACTATCGAAAAGTTTGATTTTCTCAAAAATGACCGAAACGATTTTGATTACAATACCACGTGTTTAAGACATATTCGTGATAACATGAATGAATTGAATTTTCTGCGAACAGCCTCTGAAGTCTTCATTTTTGATGAATTTTGAGTGACTAGTAAACCACAAGAGATGAGTAACAATTACTGCTCAAAGATGTAGATCTCGTTATAACAGATAATTAATGTCACATACATTTTTGTGTGAATTTAACAATTTGCGAGACATCCCTTTTTATTGGTTTCAATTTTAAAGTTCTTATAATATCTTCAAATGAAATATCGTAATTCGTTTTTCTTGCTCCTAGTCAAGCAAAGAGAACTGAATTTCAAAGCTATCGCACAGTGGTCACCTCTTAAAATTTGATTATTGCTTCAGCCTAGTGTGTTTCCTTATTCCTTTCTATCTATAAAGAAACATCTATTAAAAGTATTTATGCAAATGTTTGTTGGGATTAACATGAAGTAGACAGAATAAACTTAATAAAATGTTTGTAGAGGAATAGGTAGAGACATGCATATAAATGTATCACATTCGAAATGGTTTTCATCATAATTCAGATAGATACTATTGGAAAAACAGGAATGAAATGTTGCATACTAATGTAGTTGTGAAATATGAACAGCACATACTAGAATCTTGCTTACGTTAGCTGTCATTTATAATTTTTAAATGCTATAACAGTTTTTTCAAAGTTATATCAGTAATAACCTTAAAAAAACATTTTTAAGGAATATAAATATATTATGGTGGGGATTCTTAAATACAGTTCAGCGAAACATTCTTTCAGATATTGCCATTTGAGGAATTTTTGTCTTTCCCCAAAACACACCTTTTTTTTTTTTTTTCAAAAGAAGAATGTTAAGCAATGGTTAATCCATTTTCCAGAAATTGTACATCGGTAATGTTTATATAATGCAAATTAGCCATAAAGTGAGTACCTACTATGTAGAGTTATAAAATACTGAATTTTGAAAATACGTGCTAGCTAAAGTATACACCCCACAAATATTTTTCTTATCTTATAAAATATATCAGCATCAGATTTTGAAATTATGTATAATATTAGTAAAGCAGTCTATAATAGTATTTGCACACATTTGGTTGAAAACTGCCGTTCGAAAAATGGCACCTGTGGATTCCCCTAATGTTACTTCACAATCTGAAATTTAGGGGTTTCTGAAATTCAACACAGTTGTAAAGCAAGTAAGATATGATAGTCATAGGGAACCACCACTTCAAAATTTTTCTGACATTTACCTTAGGTCTAAAAGGTGAGGCTGCAGTAGCGGCAGCATGTCAGCAGCAGTCGCCAGAGGATGACCAGCAGGATGAAACTCGTGTCGCTCTGCCCCATCCAGCAAAACGCTTCTGAATAACTTTATTCGACCAACGTCATGTGCGGCGCGCAGAGGCGCTGGCACCGGCGCCAACCAATGGCATTGCACCTCCTGCGTCATTCGTCAGCTGCAGGTGGAGGGGTAACCCCCTGAATAGTGGAAATGCTCCTTCCATTGCCAAGGAATTGTCCTTCCGGAGGACAGAGACGCCTGTGATCCACATTCATCTCGATAATAGCACTTCTTACCGCCAATATACCGTAAAACAACTATCTATCGACTATGTTTACAAATGGAGACGCCTGTACCGTCATTTATTTTGCCATCTCTAGCCATATACATTCTATATACTCTTTATACAAAAACCTATGTGCTCCAATCACATGAATTTTCTACCTATTCTGCAACCAAAATATTCTTACAAAGCTTTCTTTTATCTACATCTTATTACTTGCTTTCTTCTTAGCAGAAGGGACATAAGGAAATGCACTAGGCTAAAGCGACAGTAAAATATTTTAAACACTGGCCGTTGTGTGAAAAATTGAAGCTCGGTTCTCTTTGCATAGCCAGGGCTAAAGCGAAAGAGGGACGAAACGAAAGATAACTTCCTGTTATCGTTATTAGTTTCAATAACAAGAAATAACTCGGAAACGGCTAACTCTTACAAAAAATAAATGTAATGACATGTATGATTTAAAGAGGCTTCTGTCCTCTTACGGTTTACCAGTTATGCACAATTCTCAAACATTTTTCCATGTAGAGAGTGTTTTGGGGTGGAGAATTTTCTTGAAAATCTTCATGTCGTACCGTTGGAAAATACTGAGCTTAAATACCAGTTAAGTGTTTTTGTTTTTAAGTTATGCACAAATACACCCACCCATTCATACAGTTTTTATTCAAAAAATATTATTTTTGGGCTCAACGGACAAAATCCGGTGAAATCTCGATATCGAAATTTTAGGTGCAATACAATACCTCGTCTACCTATTATGTACATAGTACGTGTAGAGAAAGTAAATAGGTTTACCTTTCTTTTCACTTCATGTTATCATAATTATATATTTGCACCTGAAAAAAAAATATTAATGTGTTCCATTCGCGTGACTTTCTCTGCATTTCTATAACAAATTATTGTTAAAAAGCTTATTTTATCTATATACTTCATGCTAATCGAAATAAACATTAGCAAAATTATTTGCTTTCTTGTAAGTAAAAGGGAAATAAGGGAACGCACTAGGCTACAGCCATAGGCAAATCATTTGAAAGCTGGTTGCTAAGAGATTGGAATTCAGTTCTTTGTGTGGTCTGGAGCTATAAAATTATCGTAGGCGTAAGTATTTTAAAGCTGAAAAAAATGAATACATATACATTTTTTGTGTTGTAAGTTTTTGCCTATGTCTTACAATTTACGCAAAATTCAACAAAATTCATCCAGAATAAAGAAGTCTTCAGTTGCTATTCTCAGAATATTCAAGATATACACCTTATGTGTCATGTAAATATCTTTAATATACGATATTTTACTGAAACTCGTTAAAACCATTTTTGACAAGAATCAATATTTTTGAAAAATTGTCTATGCAAAGGGTAGTTTGGGGTGGGGAGGATTTTCTTGAAATTCTTTGTATCGCGTCCTTGGGAGAGAGTTAACTTATACATCAGGTTTGGTATTTAATGGACTTTTCGTTTTTAAGCTATAGTGTCCACACATACACACACTGATCTTTTTCTAAAAATGCCTTTTTGGGATTCAGGAGGCCCAAAACGGGTATTTATGGCGAAATCGGGGTATCTAATTTTAGGTGTAATACAATATGCATATAGTACTGTAGAGAAAGTGAAAACAGAATGTCATTTTATGTCTGAAAAATAATCATCTCTTTAAGCTAGATAGTACGTCATCTATAAACAACGAATGATATGCGTTCTGCCAACCAGATTTTAGGATGATGTACCAAACAAAAAGAAATTCGTAATATGCTGGAGATTCGCGTTTTTGGTGGCATAATTACAAATAACGCAAGTAATGCCCGCCTGGGTAGTGTGGTGGTAGCATGTCTGCCTCACGTTCGAAAGGTCGTGAGTTCGAATCTCGCTTAGGGTGAGTTACCCGGGTAAGGTTTTTTTCGGGGTTTCCCCTTATCCTGAGAAGACGAATGTCGAGTAACTTTAAGCTCCATGGACCCCGAGATCATTTAAGCATCGTATCATCAATTTCATTCATCGTCTGATATGACCAAACCAGGTTAAAGGACGTTAAACTTTAAAAAAAAAAAAAAAAAAAAAAAAAAACACACACACACACACAAGTAATCATAACAGACAGACAAAACGAAACGTAGTAAAATTTTCATTGTAAAGCAGTTTATGTATCTTCTTGACATATAGACATTTTAAGACAGATCTAGGCAAGCGGTTACTATTTGTTGCATAATATACGACTTCCTGTGGCACAGGCTTTCTGTTCTGAAGTAAAAGAAATACTTACCACAATTATTAACTTGTTTTCTTTGTTAACGACGCTGCCATCATAACGGCCAGTGTGCTGGAATTTTGTCCGCAGGACTTCTTTTCCATGCCTGTGTAAATCTACTGACATGGGGATGTCGCTTTTAAGCTCACATAAAGATCATCGGTCTGGGTCGGGTTTGACCAGCGACCTAGGGATCAAAAGGCCAGCGTCTAACAATCTGAGCTACAGGGAGCTAAATTAAACTGTAATGGTCCAAGATAAACAACGGATCCCGTGGCTCATTCGGTAGAGCAGCTTCGTGTTGTACTGAGGATACCAAATTTGATTCTCGACTGAGATTGACAAAGCGTTCTTTAACCAATCTTCACGGTATACACAGGATTGGTGTTTGAAAGTGAGGTGTGTATGTAATTTATAAGTTATTATTTTAATAATCAATGCGCCCATAAACAGGAATTCAGGATTGCCGCTGGGTAAAAACTTGAACACACTTGTTAAGTCATATAATTACATTACAGTTAATCGGCAATCAGTACGCGGCACTAAAAAGATAACAAGATTTAACAAAGGATATTACTTTCTCTACACGTACTATGTACATAGTGTATAGAGAAGGTATTGTATTGCACTAAAAATTCGATACCGAGATTTCACCTGAAATATATGTTTTGAGAACCCCTGAATCCAAAAAAAAACCATTTTTAGAAAAATGTTCGTGTGTGTCTGTGGGCAGCATAGCTCAAAAACGAAAAGACCGTTAAAAACTAAACTTGGTATTTAAGTTTGGTATCTTCCAAGGATGCGACACGAAGATTTCCAAGAAAATCCCTCCACCCCAAACTACCCTTTACATGGAAATTTTTCAGAAAATGTTTTTTTCAAAAATGGCTCTAACGATTTTGATTAAAATCTCTTATATTTATGATATTTACATGACAAATAAAATGTATATCTTCAATATTCTGGGAATAGCCTCTGAAGATATGTTTATTCTGGACTAAGTTTGCGGAATTTTGTATAACTAGTAAACTGTAAGAGATAGATAAAAACTTACTACACAAAAATATAGAGCTTCTTAAAACACATAATTTATGTTATATACGTTTTTTTCGCGAGGTTAACCGTTTATGAGATAGGTACGCCTTGTTATTAGTTTCAGCTTTAAAATACTTACACTTTTCTTATACGGGAACTTGTCAAGCTCTGGCCACGCAAAGAAACGGATTTCTATCCCATAACAACCACATTTTAAAACATTTGAATGCCGTTTTAGCCTAGTGCATTCACTTATTTCCCTTCTACTTAAAAGGAACTAAGCAATACAATCATTTCTGATAATGTTTATATTTATTGGTATGAAGAGATTGGAGAATACCTACGCTTATTAACAATAATTTGTTACAAAAATGTAGAGAAAGTCATGTGAATGGAACGCATCGGATATTTTTACTTTCTCTACTTGGTATATTCGATACCAAAATTTCATTGGAAACACACGTACTCAAAAAAGCATTTTAGAAAAAGATCGAGTGTGTGTCTGCAAATATAACTCGAAAACGAAAAGTCGGTTAAATACCAAACTTGATAATTAAGTTCAGTATATTCTAAGGATATGACACGAAGATTTTAAAGAAAGTCCCCCACCAAAATATACTCTTTACATAGAAAAGGTTTTCGAAATGTTTATTTTCTCATAAATCTAATGATTTTGATTAAATTACGTATATTAAAGATGTTTATATGACGAAAAAAAAACCGTATATCTTGAATTTTCTGGGAATAGCCCCTGAAATCCTCTTCATCCTGAATGACTTTTGCGTAATTGGTAAACCGCAAGAGAGAGAGAGAGAGAGAGAGAGAGACAAAAATTTAGTACATAAAAATGTAGTTCTCGTTAAAGCGCACAATTTATGACATATAGTTCTTTTGTAGAGATAACCATTTCAGAGATTATTCTCTGTTATTGGTTTCAATTTCGAAACATTTTTGCTTTTCTCAAACAGGAAGTCGTTATCCGTATTTCCTTAGTTTTACTCCTGGTCAAGCAAAGAGAAGCAAATGTCAATGACAATCGACAGCTTTTAAAATATTTGATTATCGCTTTAGCCTAGTGTATTCCTTTATTTCCTTCTACTTACAAGAACTACGTAATAAGACTGTTTCCTCTGTTTATCTCAAGTATCATGAGGGTAAATAGAAGAATAAACTTTTGTAAAATAGTTTTTCGCAGAAAATCCATGTGAATTGTACATGTACGATGTTTCTTTAAAGAGTTCAATTATATTCTATTACTGCATCGTTCATATTATACATGTTCTAATATAATACATGTCTTCTTCCTTGGATACATTCATAAATATGCCCCTCACTATCAGCTTAGACATGTCTTGATGTCTGGATTTTTTGCTTCCGTTTCGTGAACCCTGACTTTGATATATCTCCAAAAATAGAATTCAGGCATAACCTTCATTGGCCACCGAATGCAACCACTATGACTATTCACCGTCCGTGCTACACATTGTAGAATTTTTCATCAAATCCTGCGGAACAATAGGATGATATATTATTATGCTGAAATCAGTGATTTATATCTGACTTAAGTGGGGCGTCTTCTGGAAGCGTCCTCATTATTTAGCCCATTTGGAGGAACCATAGATAAAATTGGTCGGTGTGCAATTGCTTAAGCCACGGCATTCTCTTATTCTCATTGTTTCTACAAGCAAGTCTGTAAGAAAAGCGTTAGCTTCTATAAGAATAGTACATTTAAAATGGGTAGGGAAAGTGATGTGATTGCAACAAAGATTTTATCTTTTAAACTCCTGGTCATGCAAAGAGAACAAAATTTCAAAGCCATCACATAGCTACCAGCACTCCAAAATTTGACTTCGTTTTAGCCTAGTGCATTCCCTTATATCATTTCTACCTACAAGGAAGTAAAAACTAGCAAACACTAACAGAAATGGTCTGTTAATGTTTATCTCGATTAGGTAGAAGAGTAAGATTTTGTATGGGCCGTGCCGTGATGGGCCGAGTGGTTAGACAACTCGCCTCTCACCAAAGCGGCCCTGTTTCGAACCCAAGTGACTGCATGTAAGATTTGTGGTGGACGAAGCGGCACAGGGGCGGCTTTCTTTGGGTTTTTTGATTTCCCCCCGTCATTGCATTCCAACGATGCTCCATTTCCATTCCATGAATCAGTGTCACCTCCTGCGGTATGTAGTAAAATCACATTTTAATTTCTCTTTTTTTATATTCTGGATCCTTGCTTACTTGTTTTAATTTGATATTTTAGTTTTTAGATTAGTTAATCATCTGAAAAACTTCCCATTATAGTTACTTACTTGCCAGGGTAGCACATTCGGATTTTATTTTTTATAGTAAAAGCGGGCGTTAAATACTACAAAAAAATCTGATGTTTTCCATTCGCATGACTTTCTCTAGCTGTAATACAAACATATTTCCTCACATAATATTAGTCTTTTATAATCAAGATAAACATTAGCAGATACTGTCTTATCACTTGCTTCCTTGTAAGTAAAATTGACAAAAAGCAATACACTAGGCTAAATCAATAGTTAAATCTTTTAAAAGCTGGTCCTATGGGAAACAATTGAAGTTTGGTCCACTTGCATGACCTGCAAACAAAACAAAACAAAACAAAACAAAAAAAAAAAGCAACGAAACGTCACTTCCCGTTTGAGAAAAGTTAGAGTAGTTTAAAAAAAAGGAATATCTCAGAAACGGTCGACTCTACATAAATAAGTAAAACAAATTATGTTTTTTAACGAAATATACATTTCTTGTAGATTTACAAGTTTTTGTCCATCACTTACATTTAACCGTTATGCAAAATTCTGCAAAACTCATCCAGAACAAAGAGATCTTCAGAGGCTATTCCCAGAAAATTCAAAATATACATTTTATTTGCGATGTTAATATGTTTAATCAAAGTTGTTAGAACCACTTTTGAGAAAAACAAAATTTTAGAAAAATTTCCGTGTCAAGCGTAGCTTCTGGTTGAGATATTATCTTGAAAATCTTCGTGTCGCATCCTTGGAAGATACTGAAGATAAATACCAAACTTGGTAGTTAATGGTCTTTTCGTTAGAGACACCACACATGCGGATCTTTTTCTAAAAATCTGACATGTTCCATTTACGTGACTTTCTAGATCTCTGCAATAAATTATTGTTAAAATCTTATTCTTCTATTTACTTAATGCTAATCGAGATAAACATTAGCAGAAAGAGTCTTATTATTGCTTGCTTGTAAGTAGAAGGGAAATAAGGGAGTACAATAGGCTAGAGCGATAGTCAAATCTTTTAAAAGCTGGTTGTTATGTGATTGAAGTTCCTTTGTTTACATGGACAAGAGTTGACAGTGTTCCGTACGAGAAGAGTATAAATATTTTAAAGATGAAACTAATAACGAGGAATATCTCAAAAACGGCCAACTCCACGAAAAAATGTACATATCATAAATAGCGCGTTTTACGTATGGTAAGTTTTTTGTCTATCTCTTACGGTTTACCAGTTATACAAAATTTCGCAAAATTCAACCAGAATAAACGTCTTTGAGGCTTTTCCCAGAAAATTGAAGATATACGTTTCATTTGTCATATGAATATCTTAAATAAAAGAGATTTTAATTAAAATCGTTAGATCCATTTTTGAAAAAATCAAAATTTTCGGAAAATGTTCATGTAAAGGGTAATTAGGAGTGGGGGGATTTTCTTAAAAATCTTTGTCGCATCCTTGGAAGATACCTAACTTTAATACCAAGTTTGGTATTTATCCCGCAATTTCGTTTTTGAACTATGCTGCCCAAAGACACACACACACACACACACACACACACACAAACACAGATAGACAGCCACACTCACATGGACATGTTTCTAATTTGTTTTGGAGTCAGGGATCTCAAAACATGTATTTCAGGTGAAATCTCAGTATCGAATTTTTGGGTGCAATACAATGCCTTCTCTATACCCTATGTATATAGTACGTGTAGAGAAAATAAACATGCTTTTTACAGACTCAGGAACCTCGGAACATATGTATATTTTACGGTGAAATCTCGACATCGATTTTTGGGTGGAATACAATGCCTTCTCTATCCACCATGTACATTGTACATACGAGCTAGAGAAAGTAAAACAGTTTCTGTATGAATTGTTTGTTGCAGAATAGTAGAAAAACGCAATTGAATTGAACACAGACTTTTAGAGTAATAAGTTTTGATCGCATGGTTTATCAGTCATACAAAATTATGTAAATGTTTCATCATCTGTTGACAGAAAAATTTGATTTCTTCCATTCATATGATTGTTTACAAATGCTGCTACTTGATTCAGAGTGTCTTATAACGCATATTTTCCGTGAAATTCCGGTAAGTATCGAATCTCTGTATACAATAATTACTACACTAGTAGAAAAAGTAAAAAGGTTGCAAGCATGAACATACATTTAATACAATACCTAACTATTGTATCCAAAATCGTATTATGACTTGCAATTCTTATATGGTAATGTAATGGCTCCTGTCAATAGAATGAGCAGTTCTAGGAAATCATTAACAACCGATTCCCGCGCAATAACATGGTTGTTTTTCTGGGACTTCCGTACCGACAATAAATTATGGTCCTTACATGAGCGAAACGATGAAGGGAGAAAGAGAAAATATTTGCCAGTCAACTGCCGCACTGGAATTTTAACAACGTAAAACGCATACCTTAGCGTGACGTAACAGCACTGTTAGTCTGTGAGGTTATGTAATTAGTAAGATACACGCTTTCAGCGCACCAAAATAGATCGCTGATAGAGCATGTGTAGCGCGTTACTGTTTACCATCGCCATTCATGTCTTCACAGAAACTTACATCGATCAAGAGCTATTCAATGAGTCGGCATTTTGTTATTTTACAGTCAACTACGTGGTTAAACATTCACTGTTCAATACTTTTTTTTTTTCGTAGTCACTTACCCCGCCACCTAAGATTATAAGCGGGTGCCTAGGGGGTCAGAAGCCTCTAGGGGAGACAACGTCACGAAATCACAGAATGGAGAACATGGAACGAGATGTCGGCCCATAACCAGGCGTGACCGTGGAAGCGAAATGCTAGCGAAATATGATAGGAAATGTGACGATGGAGAAATTAATGGAATGAGTGACGGGAGAAACCGGAGGACACGGAGAAAACCCTCCCAGACGCAGCTTGGTCTACCAAACCCCACATGCGGGCTTGGGATCGAACCCGAGCCGCAGCCACGGCGCCGCCCTCTTCAATAGAAATCTGAAAATTTTGATGTGTTCTATTCACATGACTTTCTCTACATCACTGTAACAAATTATTGTTAAAAAGTATATTCTTCTCTACTTTTTGATAATCGAGATAAACATTAGCAGAAATTGTCTTAACTACTTGCTTCCTTGTAAGCAGAAGGAAAATAAGGAAATACACTAGACTAAAACTAATGTCAAATGTCTTAAAAGCCGGTTGCCATGCGGTTGAAATCCGTTTCTATGCAGAGCCAGGAGTGTACAACTTTCCGTGTGAGAAAAGTTTCAAGTTTTTTTTTTAAATCTGAAAACAATAACGTGGAATATCTCAGAAATGGTCAATTCCACGAAAAAATTGTATATGACATAAACTGTGTTAACGTGATCTACATTTACTGTATAGTTAAGTTTTTTTTTTTTGTCTATCCCTTGCGGTTTACCAGTTACGCAAAATTCAGTAAAATTAATTCAGAATAAAGAGCTCTTTAGAGGCTATTCCCAGAAAATTCAACATATACCTTCTTTTCGTTTTTTCAATTATCGTGCTCACAGACACACACACGCGGACCTTTTTTTAAATTTTTTTTTTTTTTTTTTTTTATTCAGGGGTCTCTTAAGACATCTTTTTACGGTGAAATCTCGGTATCGAATTTTTGGGTGGAATGCCAATACCTTCTCTATACTTACGTACAAAGTAGGTGTAGAGAAAGTAAAAATATTTATTTACAACCAAGATCCTGTAAGTTCTTATAGTGTTAAATACATTTTCAGACCACTCGCAAAACGTATTGTGTTCTGGTATTTAAGGGTAATTGCAGACAACGGAAAGGGACACATCGCGTGCTGCGCCCTAATTAGGTATATGGCTAACACTCCCCAGGAGGAGGGGACTAGAGGTTACACGCCGTAGGCAGGCAGGACTCAGAGAGGTGCAGAAGTACCTAAAATTTCCACCACTTAAGCCGCCAGAGGTCGACCTGGAAACCTCTAGTGTCCAGGAAAGTATTCATTCCACTCTGCATGCATCTCCAGCATCTCCCTGTACTGCCATACACTACCATCCTAGAAGCACACCTGAAAAATGAGAAGGAACAGAATGGAGAAAATTATGGAAAGGAAATAGTGGTGTATGAGAAACCATTGAGCATTTGTCTGTTGAAAGGAGAAACCACGAAACACAAAGTCAAACAAGTCGACAAAGTGAGAAGTCACCAGGAATCACACTGGAAAATCCTAAATAAAATTATTTTCTAAAGAACATATAAATCCTTTAATATGTAATTATTTGTTACATTATGTTTGGGAGTTGCACAGGTTACCGCAATGCCACCTCAGAAAGTCAATCTGGTATTTAGTAGATATTTTAGGAAAACAGTCAAACAATCCATTTTTAGCACACATTCTGTATAAATAAATACCTGACTTCTATTAAATTTGAAGCAGATTATATTTTAATATTTGCTAATTTTCTTTTCTTCTCTGCCTTCGTCTGCAGTCACTTAAATCATGCCAATATAGATGATATATTGCTTCATTTCATACATCAGCCTGCAATTTATATTTTGCAAGCCTGCTTACATTCTTGAAATGTAATGTTTACATTGTGTGATATAACGTTTGTACACCTATATTTATTCACCAAGGTGTATCCACCGTTTACTTTCTGCTCTTTGTACATAGTAAGACAAGGTATTGCATTTCAGCCAAAAATCCAATACAGAGATTCCGCAGGAAATACAAGTTTTAGGGTCCCTTGCATAAAAAAAAAACATTTTTAGAAAAAGGTTCATGTGTGTGTGCATGTCTGTGAACAAGATAATTCAAAAATGAAAAGTAAATTAAATATCAAGCTTGCCATTAAAGTTTAGTATCTTCTAAACATGCAACTAAGGATTAATAAGGAAGATTTTCAGGCTCAACCTACTCTTTGCATGGAAACATTTTCAAACATGTTTATTTTTTCAAAAATGATAAGGATTTTGATTAAATTACTGTATAATAAAGAAATTGACAAATCAAATAAATATCTTGAATTTTCTGAAGACCTCTTCATTCTGGATGAGTTTTTCATAACTGGTAAACTGTAAGGGATAGACAAAGCCTTGGTGCACACAAAATGAAGATCTTGTTAAATCACAATCTATGCCATACATTTTTATGTGCAGACTGTTTTCATGATACTCCTTGTTATTGGTTTCAATTTTTAAATGCTTAAACTTTTCACAAATGGGAAATGATAAACACATATCTTAAGAGTAAATAATAAAAAAAATCTTTTTACAAACACTTTGCAGTTTAAAAATTAGAAAGTTATTCTTGTTTCTCTTCTTTTTTTTTTATTCTGATGTACATGTTACCCTACTGCTTTGTTTGTAAAACACATCAATAAATTACACACACACAACACAAAAACATACTTATTAGCATAACTTTTGCACAGTTTAAACACTGCATTATTAAAGTCATTCTTGGATGTGTTTTTCAGGATACACTTGTTACACATCTAAGGTTATCCTGAGCAATCATTGCAGAAGGATGTAACTTTTTTTTTTTTTTGTCTGCTTCTTTTTTTGCATTGAATGAAAATCTTTTTGAAGCACAATGTACAATGTCATTGAAATGTTCTCGCTGGTTCCTCAATTTTTCTCCAAAGTATGATTTTTCTTTCTTGATGAGGAGTGGCACATAGAGCATATCTACACAACTGACTCTTTGATATGACATTATTTTCCTCAAATTGCTCTGTTTACAATACAGAATCCAGGCATTTACAATAGAGATCCCTTATAGGAATTCCATTGCAAATTTTCTCCACTATTTTATCCCCTTTCTCAATGGCAAATAATATGAAGGCATTCTGGTCACTAATATCAACACCTTTTTACTTTTTTTTTTTTACACATACTTTGTACTTAGTGTACAGAGAAGGTACTGTGTTCCACCCAAAAATCTGATACCGAAGTTTCACTAGAAATATACATTTTGAGACCCCCTGAATAAAAAATAAATCTTATGTGTTCCATTCACATGACTTTCTCAACATCACTGTAACAAATTATTGTTAAAAAGCTTATGCTTCTATTTCATGATAATCAAGATAAACATTAACATTAGCAGAATAGGTTTCTTGTAAGTAGCAGGAAAAAAATCTTCCTCTAGCTGTTCGGTAAACAAACCTTTTATCCAAAACATTAATCATTATCTACATCATACTAATCAAGATAAACTTACGCAGAATTAGTCTTATTACTAGCTTCCTTGTAAGCAGAAGGGAAATGAAAATGCACAGGCTAAAGCGATAGTCTCGACCTATAAAAGTTGGTCACTATAAGAAACAATCTCTTTGCTTGCCCAGAATAAATAAAACGAGAAGAAAATGTCTTCCATTTCAGAAAAGTTTTAAGTGCCTAAAACTGAAACCAATAATCCGAAATATCTCAAAAATGGTTAACTCTACAAAAAAATGATATATGACATATTGTGTTTTAATGAGATTACATTTTTTGTGGAGTAAATTTTTGTATATCTTTTATGGTTAGCCAGTTATATGTCATCCAGAATGATTAGGTCTTCAGAGGCTCTTCCCAGAAAATTCAAGTTATATATTTCGTTTGTCATAAAAATATCTTAAACATAAGGTATTTTAATAAAAATTGTTAGAGCCATTTTTGAGAAAATCAAAATTTTCAAAAAGTGTTCCATGTAACGGGTAGTTTGGGGTGGGGAGATTTTCTTTAGTGTTAGGTATCTTGCAAGGATGAATCACAAAGATTTTGAAGAAATCTCCCCCCCCCCAAACTACCCTTTACATGGAAAAAAATATCGAAAATTCTGATTTTCTCAAAAATAGCTGTAAGGATTTTGATTAAAATACCTTACATCAAAGATATTTGCATGACAAAATTAATATCTTTAATTTTCTGAACAACCTCTGAAGACCTCTTCATTGCAGATGAATTTTGCATAGCTGGTAAACCACAAGAGATAGACAAAAACTTGTATACAAAAAATGTAAATCTCATCAAAACACACAATTTAGATATTTACATTTTTTTTGGTGTGGAAATCACCATTTCCGAGATATTCCTAGTTATTGGTTTCAGATTTAATATACTTAAAATGTTCTCATACAGAAATTTTACAACTCCTGACCATGCAAAGAGTGAAATTTGAATTGCATAACAAACTTTTAGAGGATTTGACTATTGCTTTAGCCTAACATACTCCTGTATTTTGCTTCTACTTACAAGCAGGCAAGTAGTAAGACCGTTTCTACTGTTTATTTTATTTAGCATGAAATACACAGAAGAATAAGTTATTGCAATAATTTGTTACAGAGATGTAGAGAAAGGTATGTGAATGGAACACATCAGATATTTTTATCTTGTACTCCAGTACTGCCTTTGGTTTCATTATAGCTTCTCCTTTTATTCTTTTTCCCTGAATCCTCCAAAATATCAGTCTATCCAGAAACCGTTAAAATCATTAGAACTCTTTTAGCCATCCAGTTATAAATTTTGACTCCATTATTGTTCTCTACTCCAGAAATTTTCCCCTTTTTAAGCTTTTCTCCCACAATATCTTTGGGAAGTCTGCTCTATTTGGACAAATTGTTCCAAAGAGAAGCATATCCGTATCTAACAACTTGTGTGCCAGAGAAATGCTTGTATTGAAATTGTCAGCATAAAGAATACAACCTTTTTCAAAAAGAGGCTCACACATTTGCATGGTGATAGCCTCTGTATGTTCTGCACCTTGCAGTTCATGTTTTCCTTCACATATTCACAAGGCAGTGCAGCTTTCCTCTGTACAAGTAGTGTAGTTTTATTCCACACTTGTGAGACTTGTTGAGAATATCTGCCTGAAAAAACCATCTTCCTCTCCAAGGAATCATGGATTCATAGAGCATTTTGAAGGTTACTCTGCAGATGTCCAACTAATACATTTACTTTGCAAGTCCTGTGGTTCAAATTTCTATGGACATCATTATCAACCAAATGCCAGCAAGACAACAATGCTAGAAATCACATTTATAACTTTGTTTTCATACAATGGATTCTTTGACCAATAAAGTGAAATTTCTGGGACCTCATTTAACCCCATAAATAGCATTATGCCAATAAACTTGCCCATTCCTTCCTCAGAAGTGTTAGCCCAATTGGCTAGACCAGATCTTTTTTTGCTTGGCTTTTTTGGGCAGCTTTTGTGCTGCATATCTGTTTGCTTCCAACAACATATCTTGTATTACCAACATTTTGTAAGCATCAGAAGGAATGTCATAATTGGTGGAAATGTTAACTTCTGAATCTCAATTGAAAATTATCCTGGTATACTCTTTTGTCTGATTCTAAATTGGGGTATAATTTTCATCAACGCCATTATCATTTAAATCCAAAGAGGATCTTGGGGATTGTAAGCTGGATCATCAGATGCACGAGAAAAGTCACTATCACTTTAATTTAGATGAATTTAATTTTTGTTTCCTTGTTACAGGCAGGCCAGAAGTAAATGGATCCATTTCTAGCTAAACATGCAATGAAACTTGATTGAAACTGGGGCCCAACCATAATTATAGTACATAAACAATCATCTAACCATAATCAATATTTTTCTACACACCTTAAAGCAGCTAGTCTTGCCTGCTAGCACTAACAAATGACAGCATGTATTTTAATAATAACTAATCTAGTTTCTGCAGTCTTTGACGCTAAAGCAATGCAGCACAACATTTGGGACACAGGGCGATTGGAACAATTAAAAACAAGCACAAAAGTGTTATCAGGTCACTGGTGAGCCAAACGTAAGCAATACCAAATTTAAATTATTTATCCCATGCTGAATGAGACTTTTACATCTTAAATTTTGATACAATAATTGTTTTTGCAATTTTGGGAAGTCGCAAAATTCATGTCAATGGGGAGGAAAGAACCACATTAGCCACAGAGAACGGTTAATTTCTCAGTTTCGGGATACTGAATGGCTAGCTTGATCCCCAGATCCAACAACTTTTAATCCTTTCAGAAAAAATGTTGACACTCATCAGAACCAACTGCCAAATTCTTTTAGAGAAGTTTTGTGGAGCTAAATAGTCAGAGCAGGGAACAAATTGTTGCTTGATCTCTGTTATAAAGTCAGCATACTAATATGAAAAATAGTTCTTTTTAGTGTGCAATGCAATCTTAATTTATAAAACACACTGTGTGTTTGTGTGTGCACACGTTTTTTGTTTTAGCAGGCTTCTACACTGTTGCACCAATTTAACTAAACTTGGCACATAATGGAAAAATTACTTAGAATTCATAATTCCGTCCCATTTCACAAGACTATTTCATTTAATGTAATGCCTACAAAAGCTTGCACAACCATCTAAATCTTTCTCAGTGATTGTCTATATAACAGAACTAATTACCTACTTAGGCTTTCATGATCTCACAAAGTAACAGTAAGTTTGCATTTTATTTGTTAATCTAACATCTGAAAATGATCATGGAGTAATAAAACATCAAATAATTTCAACACTATTATGCTTAACAAAGCAAAAACAATATAACTACATGGTTGAAGGATTAACAAAATTTTGAACTGCATTATATTTAATTGTAATAACAGCAAAATCAAACCAGACAAAATACTACCACTTTATCATTATCACCTTATCTTCATATAATTATTTACTGTATATTGATATAAAATAACACTAATGGACCCAGTATAACTGCATAGGCTACAGTTCTGTGGTGCTCAAACATTACCAACATAGAGTAATTGATAAGTTGGTATTAGCATCCGTAAATGTGATACATGGATGCTAATGAGCATATTCCAGTGTTCGGACATACCAATTATGTTTATTTTCTCAATTTTTGTACCAGCTGGTTTCTTTCTCTATGGGAACTTTGTGGTGTTTTAAAAGCACAGAAACAAAAGTAATGACATATAAAAACAATAAAAGGGGTGGGGATATCAGCAATAGCATTAAACTTCTTCGTGACTGAGATTTTCTCTGTAAATAGTGTTGTCATCTCAAATGTGACAATGTATGTCATAACTACATTCACAAGAAACAATCATTCAAACTGATATTTGTAGTTGTTCAACTGTGCTATTGCATATTGTTTTCTAAGTTACTTTTCTTTCTTTGTAGTTTCCCCGAGTTTTAATTCATGTGTTGTTTAAAATTTCTAAATACATCCGAAGAAATGCACAGCTATTGGACAAGCAACCTAAGGCTAAATGTGGAAAGGATAAACTATCAAAACATGGACAAGGCTTGTGTGGGGGAAAAAAAAAACCACACACACACACAAAACTACCAGCCCCCCCCCCCCTTGTGTTTCCAATTATTCTATTTACTAAACAAAAAGCTGTTGTTTTTTTTTCAATAATATTTCTTTATTTCTCAGTTTTATAACATAAGACAGTTATTGCTATAAGTAAAACAAAAAATACATTATCATATAAAGCACTTTAAGCACTGCAGGCACAACGTAGTCCTAACATACACTAGGAACTTATATGTTGGTAAACTTAACACAAAAGTGTATTTAGATTCATAAAAATGTATATAAAAACAAAGCTTATAAGTATTCATAAATCAAATATCTGATATATTTGTCAAAGAGTATTTGTACTTTTTCAGTTATTATCAAGAGACATGTCTGATTCCAATCGCTTTCTTTTTAATGGTGGACTACGGCCAGGTGGAGCCATATTTTCTATATCAACATTGATTTTCATCAGATCTTTTGCCTTTTTAATAACACTTTTATCCTGCAAACACACAAAGCAAACATAAATTAATATTGTATAATTAATAAATAAAATTATGATGAGTAATTTAATAGTAGCTTACTGTATAGACTATACAGAGAGGAGGTGGACTGCTTTACTGCTAATTATTACTGCTTTGTTTTAAAATTGATTACCTTTATTTCTTCAATTTCTATGTTTTCAAATGAGAGAGAGAGAGAGAGAGAGAGAGAGAGAGAGAGAGAGAGAGAGAGAGAGTGAGTGAGTCAGTGTGCAATAGCATGATCTAAAAGTAAAGCATGCACATATGAGTTATATAGTTCAAGGAAACAGGTACAACAGAATTTCAATGGATCAGCACTTTGAAATGACTCAAGCATACTTGTGAAGGATATTAGCTCTGTCTCTGAAAAGCCATTTTACTTGATTCTTTGACATATAACAAAACGCATATAAAATGTATGACCAGCTTTCTTTAATGTCTTTGGGATCTCTACTCTTGGTCCTGGTCTTGAAGTTACTCGTCAATTTTTTGGAATAAGGGTAGTACTCTTCTAAACTCTCAAGCGATATTTTGAATTCTTTTCATGAAGTTCCTTAAGAGTTTTCCACGCTGCAAATACTGCTAAGTTCAGAGAATTAGCAAATAAATTCCACAACTATTTTTACTTTTGTATGTCCACATGTCAATGTACATAGTGGATAGAGAAGGTATTGTATTCCACCCAAAAATTTGATACCAAGATTTCACCGAAAATATATGTTTCGAGTCCCCAGAGTCTGAAAAAAGCATTTTAGAAAATAATCTGAGTGTGTATGTGTGTGGACAGCATAATTGAAAAATGAAAAGGCCATTAAATACCAAGCTTGATATTTGTATTTAGTTTCTTCCAAGGATGTGACACAAAGATTTTCAAGAAAATCCCCCAACCATGGACTACCCATTACATGGAAAAATTTTTGAAAATTTTGTTTTTCTAAAAAAATGATTTTGATTAAAATACCTTATATTATAGATATTTATATCATATATAAAATGTATATTTTGAATTTTCTGAGATTAGCCTCTGAAGATATCTTTATTCTGAACAAGTTTAGCACAATTTTGCATAAAGGTTAAACCGTGAGAGATAGACAAAAACTTAATGGACAAAAAATATAGATCTCATTAAAACACACGACTTGTTTCCTATAAGTTTTTCTTGTAGAGTTTGAGATATTCTTTGTTATTGGTTTTGATTCTAAACTACCTAACTTTTCTCAAATGGGACCATGCAAAGCGAACCAAACTTCATTTGTTTTGCATAGCGATGAGCTTTTAAAAGATTTGACTAACGCTTTGGACTAATGTATTCCCTTCTACTTACAAGGAAAAAGTAATAAGACCAATTATACTAATTTTTATTTTGGTTAACATGAAGTAGATAAAGGAATAATCTTTTGGAACAGTTTGTATATGGAACAGCTAGAGAAAGTTATGTAAATGGTACACATCCGATCTTTTGCTTCGGAGTTTAGGTCTATAGATGGATAACAACCTATGTAAGTTCAACATCACCTATTCCTTGGTTGTTTTTGTACAGGGACATCATTCTTCTTCTTCTTCCGTTGGCAAGAGTTTCTTTTTGTTGTTCCTTATGGTAGGTGAGTTTGGTAGTGGATGTTAAGGTCACCACAGAATTGTTATTCCATCTACACATACAGATATCACCAACACACTGGGAGTTAAACTCTTCTCTCACCCTTTTCATTTCCATTACAGGAAATAAGGGACATCTACCTACTTCTTCTCTTACTGTGCTGACTGCTTTGAACTCCTTGATTTTCAACTCTCTTAGCAAATAGTATGAGGTAAAAAAATTATCAAAGAATATCTCGACTTAAAGAGGATTGGTAATCACATTCAATAGAATAGTTACAACCCTGCTCCCTAGTGGAATATTGTGTTCATTGGTTTCTTTACCTTTTTATATTTTCATGAAATAGGGGTATCCACTTGAGCAAAATGTCCAGGTTTTGAACCTGAAACAGATAGGTTTCCCCTTTATGTATATTTTGCAAGAATGATGAGCACTGAAGGGGACCATCGACTCATCAATATTCAACTGTTTATGAAAAATTACAAACTGTTGCAAATTTGTATTTCCTTCTTCATAATTTGGTGAAATTTTGTTGTCTTTCTTCAACTTGTATTGTCCATGGCAATCTCTTTATATCACGGAACTTCTATCTTGATATTACCTTTGAAGCAATTGAAACAGCAGTATTTTCAGTTGTTGATCAATATATATCTTCTTCTGATGCAATATGATACAGCTGATTAAAAGAAAATAAAAAAAACTGAGCTATATCATTCTTGTTGTATGATACAATTTTACCCTTCTGAGATGTATAACGGCAAGTCATTGATGCCAGATGATCCAAGTATGTTTCCAGGCAATATTTTATGAAATAATTCTATAGCTTCAAGGGCTACTAATTCTGTGTTTGTTAGACAAGCATTGGGTTGTAGCATTATCCTGTAAAGAAATCAGTTCCTATAAATGTGGACTTACTCCATGAAAGGTTTTCTGCATGAACATTGATTCCACTTTAGCCATTTTCTATGTGGTTGGTTGAGCAGAGGATGGAGTACATTGTTCTATATTAGTTGTGACAATTAACTGACCACACGCATCTGAAGGAACAACTTCTTCTAAAACATTGTCATCAATGTCCTCTTCATCAGTAATATCTTCCATGAGCAACTGACAAATATACTTCATTTTCAATGCTTTGGTTACCATCATCCAAAACTTCATTGAGCTATTCAAAAGCTTGTTCTAATGTGAGGAACTGTTTCGATGCCATCCTGTCAGTTCAAAGATATCCACACACTAACAGTTAACACACAAAACCAAACACTGAGGCTATCATCTGTTGATAGCCAATTAAGATACATGAGATTTACACATTGTTGAGCTAAATAATATAAAATTCTCCCCCTCAACAATGGAAATACACAGTCCTCTCAAATCTCATTCTACTGCTTTTTCCCAGTATTCCGTATAAATAGTACATTCAAACCACAATGTTCCCATTTGGGAACACATAATTTTAGACCTACACAGTCAGAAGTCATATAGAAATCAATTTTCTGGTGTGTATTACAATGTTTGTACTTTCTGTTCCCTTATTATGCTCCATTAAAAATAAATTAGTTGAACTAGGAGGCAGTTAGGGATATATACAATTATGAAAGTGAATTCAGTCATTTTAGCATTATTTAATGATTTACTATAAAAATTACTGTTATAAACCTCAAATTGATACAAAAAGTGAAAAACATCATTGTATTTCAGTATACTCAAAATTTTGAAATCATTTAACCCATTTGCATATTTTGATGGGTTTGCCTATCATTGCTTAACTTCCATCTTCTGTACAATGACAAGTCTTTCCATCATCAGCGTTTGAAACAATTTTATTTGTGCTGCATTACCGATCAGACTGATTAACTCTTAACTGTTATTATGTGATCTTGAGGACTGCCGGTGAAATGTTAAGTTTATTAAATTATATACACATCTGCACCTTCTACTTTATTTTTTTCCCCTGCAATTTAACATTGTTTAACCTGGTTTGGTTAAATGGACGAAGAATGAAATTGATGATATGATGCTCAAATGATCTCGGGTCCATGGAGTCTTCTCAGGATATGGAAAAACCCTGAAAAAAAACCTTATCCAGGTAAATCCCTAAGTGAGATTCGAACTTACGACCTTTTGAATGCTAGGCAGACACGCTACCACCACCTGTAGTGCTACCTTCTAATCTGTAGTCTGTGTAGGAAGTGAACCTGTTCTGCTTGTTTGCATTGTTGAGTTATATTGTCTGGAACTCGAGAAGCGGTCTCTCAGACATCTAGTACCAGTTACGTTATTTATTTCCAACAAAGTAAATATTTTTAGTTATTCATATTTTTTAATTCTCAATTTACATTATTGAGGAAAATAATGTGTAATATCCCTCTATTAAATAAACATACTAGAATGTGTATTTATTATATATTACTTAATATTTAATTAACAGTATATGTATAAATGCAAATTTTTGCTGTAAATTAAATGCATATAAACGAATGTGTTTAAAAAAAAAAAAAAAAAATCAAGCATCTACAATATAACAAATATAGCTGGTACTAGCATATAGGGGTTTTTCTAGATTCATTTACAGAAAATGTCGTAAAACCGGGCCCATCGTCCATTAAAGCAGATGATCCCAGACTTAGTGAATTTATAACTGAGACGTTAAGAGAGTTAGAAGACTGTGACATTGTTGACAGTGATGAGTGATAACATAGCTGATCCCATACTGTAATGGAAAGTGACCATATTTGAGATTCAGAAATCGAAGGATGTGATGATGAGTCAGAAACATACAGAAGTGTACAAAGTAACATTGCAACTTTCCTAGGGAAAAAAGTTTCCCTAGGAAAGTTTTAATTATTCTTCCTGGATTGCGACATCCAGATCCAGCTAATCTATTGGTTACAATCCCAAGCCCAAAATGTATGACAATTATTATTCACCAATGAAATGGGGCTGCGCTGTGGCCGAGTGCTTAGACTACTCGCCTCTCATCTAGATGGCCCAAGCGACCGCATGTGAGATTTGCAGTGGACAAAGCAGCGCAAGGATGGATTTTCCCCCGGAGAGTCACATAAGAGGAAGACTTTCACACAATTTACTCCAAGAATTGAGACTCAATATAAGAAGGATTTTGAGACTTCCTGACAAAATTCCAGAAGGATGCAGCTGAAGAAGAGGCTTCTGAAAACCCCCAGAGGCTTTTCTGTGCCCCCTGAAACCGAAAAGAAAGACAGGCTACAAGTGTTAGCGTGCAAAATGTCGAAAAGTTTGTCAAAAAAAGTGGGTCAAATTTCTGTAGAGAAAGACTGACTGTTTATATTACACAAAAGTGTTCAGTTTTCCAAATTAAACAAATAACTACTTTTTGCCCAATATTATATATAACTGTTTTAAACTTATGCAGTCTCTCAGATCTCCTGTACCAATTATGTTTTCATACCATACCAGTTGAGGGTTAAATCGTCTGTTTTGGTCCTACAAGTCTCCAAGACATGTCTCTGACAGAAAGAGCTGTCATGGTTATTTGTATTGAACTCATATGAGCAAAAGAAAGCTCCGAGTGAATCATTTCTCTAGAAGACACCAAATTTCTGCCATTCCATGAACGGCAGAGCAGTAACAATGGCTGATCCGTACAAATTAGAAAATGCAAGGCTTTTGCAATTATTTTCTGAGGATAGTGATAAGCCTTCAGATGGTACGTTTACTGGTGAACTATCAGAAACTGACGATAGTGAGAGAGAAGAAAATGAAGAGTGCCTATATACTTACTGGCTTTACCAGACATTAGTGTTAGTGTCTGTCATCATGATTGCTTACAAATTTGCGACGGATGTGATATTTTCTTTTTTTACTGTAGCACATCACTGAAAATCCAGTTTCACATATTAATTTGTTCTGCAAAGCCTTTTATTTATTTGTTTTTTTACAGAAGTGGCATCAATTTGGACACTTTTTGGTTACATAACTTTGAGATTACAATATTGCATTAAACACTAATTCAGGATTATCATCTTATAAAATTAAAGCCAGGAAGCAGTACCATAATACATTGCTGAACTTTATTGCCGCATATTATAATAGAGAAACTCAACATTTGGAGAAATCTATCAATTTTTGGGACTATGACACTTCAACAACATGAGCACCACAACCTTGAAATGTACAAGATTTTCCCTAATTTCAAGTCCCCTGTTGTAAGAGAGTAATAATTCATTATATTTTATATTGGATACGGTATAAATTAAAAAGTATAATTTCCAACCTTGAGCAGAACTATTGTTTATGTCATCTCCACTTAGAGTATACAAGTTGCATAGCTTTGTATTAACAAAGGTATACCTTGAAACTTCTCTCTCTGCACCTTACCCTTGAAGTTCCACACCACAGTATTTACCAACTTGACTTGCACAGCTCAATATACGAGTCCCCTACAGACGACGATTTTTTCAAATTTTTGGAGAATCTTTATAAGTAAAAAGTATAATTTTTTATTAAATGGACCACTGGTTGCAATATTTTTGGGGGTAGTTACTCCTGCTACTCCCTCTTATAGTAACCCCTAATAGATTATGTATATATGACTACATTATAGTCTAATATAAAAATAGACTATAATGTAGATAGGTTATTTCTTCTTTTCAAGTTACAAACATCATACATATATAGTTTAATTTCCTAGAGTTTTTTTTTAAGCTTAACGTTCTGTAACCTGGTTGGTCATATCAGGTGGAATGAAATTGGTGAAATGATTCTCAAATAAAATCAGGGTCCATGGAGCCTTAAGTTACTCAACATTCATCTTCTCAAGATAAGGATAACCCCCCCAAAAAACCCTTATCTGGTAACTCACCCTAAGTGAGATTCGAACTCATGACCTGATAAATGTGAGGCAGACACACTACCCAGGTGAGCTTTCCTAGAGTTGCTGAATTTGTTATCATATACAGTTAACATCCTGGTTATTTATGTATATGTACCTTTCCCTCTATTTGTACATTTTTAAACCCTACCAACTTAATCTATTTACCTCTTCTATAAATTACGAACTCATTATTTCTATTATGATCCTCTCTTTCTTTGGTGATTTTCCTCTCCCATTTCTCTTTTACTTTCCCTGCATAATTACCTAGTTGTTTAAGAAATCCTTGCCTATTGTTTCCAAAAAGTTTTAAGTATGAATTTCTGCCAATCATTTTTCCGTTTTTATTCCATATTATCTCTCTCCACATTTTGTTTTCCTCATACTTAATTATACAGTGCAAATTGTTATAAACATTGCCACACACTGGACGTATATATCTTTATCAACTTTTAAAACACTGTTCCTGTTCTTGCCCATGGCAAACCCTCTCTTTCCAGTTTTTCACAAAAATCAATGTATTTTTCTCTTCCCATTCTTTTTTAAAACTCCTATATAATATTTAAGACTCTTATCTCTTAAGTTATCTATTATTTCTTGTTTAAGTTGTCTATCCTTTCTTTCACTTTATTCCATACGGATTGTCTGTTGATTGGCTAGCATCCTATATTATATTATTAACAATAACATTCTAGTAGAATATACTCAATTGCTTTAATTATTTTATACCGATCCAACCTTGCTTCAAGGCTTTCCAAGGATATTATTTGATTAATCCCCATGAAGTCACTGCCAATGATCAAACCTAAGAACATTTCCATTCTTTAACACTACAACATGTTCTATAACTATTTCTGCTTACCTGTAACCACTTGTGTCTTAGTATGTCATCAATCTTTATCCGTTTTTCAGGATCAACAGTAAGCATTTGTTTGATAAGACAAATTGCATCTGCTGATATAGATTTCCAAATGGGATCAGGAAAGGAATAATCTCCTTTTAATATTTGTTGATTTAGTGGTATCTTGCGATCTTTGGAGAATGGTGGATATCCACCAAGGCTGCAAATGAACAATACTTATAAAGCAAAGCAGCTCAAGGCTGTTCATGTTTTCAAGCAGAGCATATTTATATTTCTGATTACCCTCTTCCATGTGGAACTTACACCTCCCAAAATCTTAAAGGCTTTTTTCTAGGGCTTTTATAAAGAAATGCAAGTATAATAATACCCTGTTTCTGCAATATGGAGATAACTGAATGTGAATTAGTATATTAATGTGGTCCCAATGTGCACCATTTGAAGCAGATTTAGTGAGGCTTGAAGATAACAGCTAGTAATTAAAATAAGAGTTAATTAAGCATAGTTATTTATGTAACATAGTGATGTTAAAATTTTCCTCCAGGTAATTATCAAGTCACGAATCTAGATTCAAGAGAGAAAAAATGTTCTGGTTCATATTTTAACTTTAGTATTATATGCATTTCAAATATATGGATAATAATTTAATTATAAATCACATTAATAAGTATGAAATAACTATTTATATCATTCTTGGTTAATGGCTTTTAACCCATGACATATTATCACAAAAATAAGATAAGATCTTTATTGTCACATACATTTACAAAAGATGAGTAAAAACTCGAAAAATTGGTGACTCGTCATATATAAATGTACAATTAATAGTAAGAATTACAATATAAACATATATACAGGTAGTAGTGGTACCAACCTAGGAACAATAAGGTTTATGTTAACTTACAATATATGTAACTTGCAGAAATACAAAAATGTTACAAAAATTTGCCATTCATATGTTCTGTAACTGAGTAATGTGCTTTGTCAATAAGTTTTTCAATGCTTTGTTGAAACAGTTTTGGTTTTTTATTTCCATCATTTTAGTAGGTCATTTGTTATAGGTTTTTATTCCGGCATACCATGCTCTTTTCTCACATAATGTTACGCTATGCATAGATAGTTTCAGGTCATTTTTAGTTCTTGTTCCATGATTGTGTTTGCAACTTACACAGGACCTCAAAGTTTATATGCATTTATTTCATATAGGAATTGGGATGGTAAGGTTAGAATTTTAAAGTTTTTGAACGGATTTCTGCACAATTCTTTTGCTCCTGTTTGTGTTGTTGTACAGTTTTTTTGTTTTTGTTTTTTTTATGGATTTTAAAGATTGATTCCCCTCCTATCGATTTGCCCCAAAGTAATTCCATACGTCAACATCGAATGAGAGTAATTGAATTTTTCTTGTTTTGTTTTATATAAGTGATGGAATGCATATTAAAACGAACATTTAGTTTTTTAGACAAATGATTGTCCCATTATAATTGCTTATTTAAAAAGATACTGAGGATTTTAGCACTTTCTTTATGATTAACCGAATTGAGCATAATTTTTTTTCTTGGGTGCTGAGCTGCATAATGCATGTTTTGGAGATAGAGAGTTTTAAGCCATTCTTCATAAACCAATTCTTTAACTGAATAATTATCTCTCTTGTATTATTAAGTAACTCTTCAAGGTTACACCCATTTAGCAAGATTGACGTGTCACCAGTATACATAACCTAAATCTGAATAAGTCTGTCTTTGACGCATGATTTAAGTGAAGCCCATTGACATGTATATCTTTGATGCAAGACCAATTTTCCAAGGCTTACAAAATGTATTTTCTTCCTAATTTTCTATTTGTTACTATGAAAAAGTAATCAAATCAATGGTTTGTTTACTTTTAACTGACCTGAAAGAAATCTAACATGTTTTTCAAAGTATGTAATTCGTAGTTTATGAAGTCAGATAATGTCCTTAATTTAAAATAAAGCATGATTTAAATCATATTTAATTTTAAAATATGCCTATGTACATAAGTAATTCACAATATTAATATAACAATTGATAATTTGTAACACCTCATCACTTATATTTTTAAAATCCAGAGACCGGTTTTACAATTAAAGCTCTATTACATCTTCAGCTCAATTTCTCTTTGCTGCTATAGTTTTATTTATATTGTTAGGGTTACTGCTGCCAGGTGTTGTGTACTAAGGTATTGCTAACTACTGGAATCAAAATTTGGTGAGAGGATCACTTGGTGGTATATAAAAATTCATTGCATGATTTTTATTCTTTAACATTAATATTTTCCCCAATCCATTCAATCTAAGTATCAATTTAAGGGTTTTAATATCTGGATTTATTTCATGATTAAATTTTAAAAAATGTTCTGCCACAGCATAAATTCACTACTTACAATCTAGTTAAATGGTTAAATAAATTCAGTAATTTTGAAAAATTTGAGAGTTTAAGTATTAAAAATTCTTTTGAGTTAGTGGAAAAAATAAAAAATACTACATTGTCTGGTAATGATAAACTTGTTTCTTTCGATGTGACTGCTTTGTTTCCATGCATTCAAAATTTTTTTCTTACATTTTTAAAAAAATGGTTAAGTACAATAGAACTGAATGAATATTTAATAAATGTTTTGCTAACCTTATTATTTTTGTTTGGATCAAAATTTTCTGAGTTTTAATGACAAATTTTATCAACAAACTTCTGATTTATCAATGGGTAGTCCACTTTCACAATTAATGTATACTTAGTTGAAAAGGTAGTACACTTTTCTGATAGCATGTGAGAAAACAAGTTTCAAATTTTGTGGGTGCAGTAGCAGTGAAGCCTGGGTGAAGTGGTAAGGATTACTGCTAAGGTCGCGACATGTATGGCAGGCTCTGATCCTTTACTTTGCTGTGCAAAATTAGCTAGTAATGTATCTAGAATTGTAAACATTCTCATTGGATAAAAGATCTCTCTGCGAGACTAAAATAAAATTAAAGTATTTCCTTTTATATCTGTGGTTGCACTACAACAATGGTTAAACAGAAAGAGAGGTTTAGTTGCATGTTTCACAGCAGACATACCAGGTATGTTTCCGTTCTCGCCTATCCTTCCATCCATACATGAATTTTTGCACAAATTCAAATAAGTATAATTTTTTTACAATGATGCGTTATATTAAGTATGTTGTCCAATTAGAAAATATTATCCTCCATTGTCATTGCAGCTGTATTGTTGTCACAGTCACCTATTGCAAGTACACTCATTACATGAATTCCCATGCGAATATGAATTAGCCATTTACAATGATGTGCATATTGTCTAAATCACTTCCTACATACTGACACATTACCATTCTCCCCTCTCTCTTCTACCCATTATGTGAATTTCCACACCATTTCACTATTAGAGAGAGAGAGAGAGAGAGAGAGAGAGAGAGAGAGAGAGAGAGAGAGAGAGAGAGACCTAATCAGCTTAAGTGACCTTTGCCTTGATTAAAATATGTTCAAAATGTGTGTTTAAAAATTAATTTATCATCTCTTCTTTTTTTATAAAGATATGCTAAACTCCAAAATGAAGTTCTAAAAAAGGGGGGGGGGATCATCTTGCATCTGAGGTTTTCTTGTATTTGGATAAATATGATCAACATAGCTCTCTCTGTCTGAAGCTTACAAACCTACCAAGTATTAAACTTCTAATCCTAGTATATATGAGGAAGGAAACCTACCATACAAACAATATGACACCTATACTCCAAATATCAACCTGCATTGTGTATGTTCCAGCTCCATGATTTGCGAGTATTTCTGGTGCCACATAAATTGGTGTGCCACAAACAGTCTTGAGCATGCTCTGGGAATCCACAATTTTAGATAAACCAAAATCAGAAACTTTTATCAGTGGTTCCGGATCATCAATATAGAGCAGTATATTTTCTGGCTGTAAGTAAAAAAAAAGTCATAATTAGAAATATTTACTAGAAAAGTTGATAACACTACACTTCCTGAACGTCAAGAAGACGTGCAAGCTTTTCCATTTAACTAATATTTTTTTTTTTCCCCCATAAACATAGAATACAAAGCTAATGAGGGAGATTGAAAATAGTTGCAACTACTTGATGTTATGAGACAGAAAGCTCCAAATTATCATGTCAGGATTACATAAAAAATAGGTAAATAAATGAGTAAGGTTTTATTTTGCTATATGAAGATAATCATAATGATGGTGATAAAAACATTCACTGCTTAGCATAAAGTGATGGTAAATTTTATTTCTACCCAATGTTAATTTGGCAAGGATCTGAGCAATAAGTTTTTTTTTTTTTTGGTAATGTTTAACCTGATAAGTGTGATGTAGATAAAAGAATAATCTTTTGCAAGAATAGTTTGTTTGCAGGACAGAAAAAAACGTGATTGGAACACATCAGGTTTTTATAAGTATAACTATGTATTTATATATGTACACATTACACTATTATGAAAACACTACAGGAAATAATATATTGTAGGTTATGTAATTTACATACCTTTAAGAAAAACAACATCATAGATCATTCTGTAGTGAGAAATTTAAATAAATTGAGCTGCCACTGATGGGAATGAAAGTGTCTGGAAATTTCAAGGCCAACTATATTCATAATTTCAGTAGACCCAATGGATAATTCAGATGTTGCGTCAAAATATTCAAGGGTTCATGACAGCCAACACTACCTGGCGGGTGGGTGGAATGCCACAATCCTCCTCTCTTTCTTCTGATGACAGTTCTTGCACTTCACGTGCCATTATTTATGTATCAGTATCCATTGCAGCATAGACAGCAATATTGTCATCTGTGCTAGCCAATTCCTCAAAACTAATTCTAGGATTTGCAATACCTTGTAGAATATCCCATACGCCAGGTGATGTGATAGACTTCACCACCTAACTCAGACACCATTATCACTATGTCTCCAGGCTTTGTAGAAGCAATTCTATTTGTGCTGTGAAGAGAGACATTCCCATAACCCGATTGTTGACAACACAGTGCTCACAACTGTACCAGGCTGCACCATTATTAATTAAAATACTCTTGCCTGCACCTAAATATTCAGAATTTTAATAATATAAAGGTCTAACAAAGGACAGAACAATTTGAAAAGCTTGTGTTAAATAGATTTAATGATTCAAGGGACAAAAGTGTTTGTAGTTCATGGTAATGAAAATTTGCATTACCATCAAAACTTTCTGTAATACATCCCTGCCTGGACCAAATTTCTGGTCAATTACGAGTGCACATAAATGAGTTGTACTGTATTTACTTTGAGCATGTTTTGAAGACATATTGCCTCCCACATCGGCTAAGAGCTGATATTTCAGGTTTTGATGCAGATGCTTTCAGGCAAAAGGTGCAAGGAATTTGAAGTTATGAGCTTATGAGCACTTAAGAAACATGTTTTGGAGTTTCAAATGGTAAGTGAAAACCAAGAGTGAAGTTAACTCAGTTAAAATGTTAGTTAAGTATTAAGTAAAACCAACGTACCTTTAAGTCTCTATGAGTTATGCCATTGGAATGCAAATATTTCACAGCTTGTACAATTTGATAAAATATTAGTTTAGCATGTGGTTCACTCAGACGTCCAGCTCTCTGAATGTGATCAAATAATTCTCCTCCTTCCATCAGTTCTAGAATAATATACACTGCATCTGGAGAATCTATTACTTCTTCAATCTTAATTATACAAGGCTGAAAAAAACAGAGAAAAAAAGATACATATCAGAAAACACCAAAATCCTTACAGTATATTCTTTGTTAGTCATTGATTAAACTATTTTTAAATTGTGCATACTCCCCATTCCAACTGCTTATGATATTTTATCTGAGAGTCAACACATCTCGCTACAATTGCTTAAACCATGATTTGCTTAATTGAAAATGCAAGTTGTAAAGCAGCTCATACAGTGTTGGCTGAAGATGCAACATTCTAAAATATAGGTTGAGTCAGAATAACACTTATTAATTTTAAGTCGAGATTCAGGAGCTATAATTGAGTATTTTCTTACTGGGAATGTATGTCCATAAATGTCTGGTTATTGAGCTAGATAGCAATTAAGTTTTTGAAACACTGTGTTGGGTTAGATGAAATTCCACCAAAAAGGTTGCTACACATTTTTTCTACAAGGCAATTACTAAGAGTTCTGAAATAAAGTAGCACTATCTTTAATCTTAAACAAACAAAAGTATCCTGTAAATCTTGATTTAATATGTGAAACTAAATTCATTTGCTTTGAAATATGTAGGTCAAACCTTTTAACTGATTTAAAACACTTGTTATTGTCAACATATGAAAATACCACTATTGCTGGTCAATTTTCTTCACCTTTAAACAAGTTACTTAAAAAAAGTTAAAGCTTGGTAAATGATGCAAATACACATGTGCTTTTAAAAGACTTCAAACATAGTTAAAATAATAAAATAAGAATTGAACAAAAGCATAAATGTTTATAAAAGATGTTCAAAATGCCAACCATGGACTTTGGAGCATAGTTGATAGTGTTGTAATGATTGCCAGGTTCTCTCAAAAATACCTGGTATTTCACGAATGGTATCAATGGCTGTCAAGAGCTTGGTCATTAGCTCCTCCTATTAACTGGCACTTCATATACAAGAATCTGCTGCACATGTCCCCAAAAGATATAATAAAGATATAATCAAAAGGAGTTAGAGGAGCACCAATATCATAGCTTACCAGATCTATCAATCCAGTGATTAGGATATGTTACCCTTAGGAAATTCCTTACATCATCAGAATACTGTGCAGGTGCCCCAATGCCTTGGAGCCAAGCTCTTCTTCTCTCTTGCTCTACAAAAGTTTTCCAGCCTTGACCATCCCAACTACTCTCCTCCATTTATTCCTTCCTGCCCATGGCTATTCTTTTCCAAATGTCCATTCTGCCATTTAATAAGTCAGTCTCTGCACTTTGCAACCACCTAATTGGGGGTCATCCTAATTTTTGTTCCAATAGATAGTGCTAAAAAATTGCCATCCTGTAGGATCTTGTTCATTTGCTCCATAAAGGTGCCCTAACCATCTTACTCTTCTTGCTTTCACTTCTCTTATGACATCAGGTTCTCTGAAGCTTGTACAGTTCAGGGTTATATTTTACTCTCCATTTATTTTCTTTGCAAATAGGACCATGTATTCTTCTCAGAATCTTCCTTTCAAATATTTCTAACCTGTTTTCATTTATTTTATCAATAGCCCGGGTTTCTGAACCATATAATAATAGTCGAATGAGAGTCTATAGTTTGAGTCTGGTCTTTCTGTTGATGAATTTAGATTTCATTTGTCTTATCGGTCCATAGTAAGCTTTTAATAGTCAGGTATATTCTATGCTTAATTTCTTCATTCAGTTTCTCATCATTGGTAATTTTAGCACTAAGATATTTAAATTCCACACCACTCCCTGGAATTTATAGCGACTTACACTGAAATACTCAGAATTGGAGTGACTTTTGGTTATTTCCATATATTTAGTCTTGTCTTAATTTATCTGCAATCCCATCTTCTGTACTAGATGTTTCTAGCTTAATAAAAGTTTCCCTTAAATTTCTCGTTAATCTACTTATTATATCCAAATCATCAGTATATCCCAGAATTTGTGTTAATTTAGTACTGATTCTGGCTCTCTTGTCAATGTTAAGAGTATTGGAACCACATTAACTGGTGTTACTCCTAAAGGGACATTTTCCAAAAATTCTGGCAAAGTATGTTGGAAAAATTGTAGGTAAATGTGGCCCATCAAATGTGGAGGTAGTAAATAGGGTCCTATGGGTGTCATTCACAATGCCTATCTAAATGTTCACTGCAAACCAGTGTTGGTAATTTGTAACTCTAATAGCTCTAGGATTTTCCTGTGCCAAAATGTGACGTGTGTTAAACATGCTTTCTCATGTAACAGCCCTCTCGTCCATCCACAACATGGTTGAATGACTTAACCTCTGGACTGGTTGAAAGTCATCTGGCTCCAGTGCTTGAACTTGGGTAAAATGAAGAGATGCAATTGCTGTTCGTGCAGAATTCTTGTAACTGAAGACTGGCTTGTATGCACAGCATCTGCTACTGCTCTAATGGACCCAGTCAAGAACTTCCTCTTCTCGAGCCACTTTTCTTACACTTCTTTGAGCTGAGTGACACACTTGCTTTTGGAAAGCTTCCGTTTTTCACAGCCATTGATATAGCGCAGTAAAGGCATTTGATGAGGAAAAAGCTCAGCATAAAGATCTTGGGCTCTCTTCACATTTCCCCAAGCAACACCATACACATAATGTATGTCTGCTAAATTTGCATAAGTGGAACATGTTTACCATATGCTGTAAAAACAAACATTCTTCCAATAAGCACTCTAGTATATTAATATAAAAATAATAGTTGCAACAAATCTTCACTTATCTTTTGGAATCCTCCTTACTTTGGACTAGTTGCGCAATAAATAAAAAAATAAACTCTAGTATATGCTGATACTTGAGATCTTATAACCAGAACCACAAAGTGCGATGTAATCCCTTACCAGAAGTAACAAAATGGAGATTTTAGGTTAATGGTGATATAAATAATATTAAAAACAGAATACCAGTGAAATTCCAAAGCTCAAAGAAAATAAAACATAAGCAATAATCCAACACAAAAAGGGAAACAACGATCTATGTGACAGAATTTCATCTAAACAGACTTAGCATTTTAAAAGCTTTTAGTTCTCTATCGCGATAACAAGACCTTTACGGACACATACCTATTCCCGATTAGAAAATACTCAATTATAACCCCTGAATCTTGCCTTAAAATTATTTTGTGGTATTCTCATTCATCCTCATTATTCTCAGCATGCAATGTTGACATGTTTAATTTTATTCTAACAGGATGTCCTCTCGTTTAAACATGAATTTGCAAAAATGCTAATCTTAAGCATTAGCAGAAATGATGTTATTTGCTTCCTTGTAAGTAGAAGGATAATAAGGGAATACACTAGGCTAAAGCAATAGTCTAATGTTTTAAAAGTTAATTGCAATGTGTATAAAATCCATTTCTTTGCTTTGCCAGGAGTTAACAATTTCCCGTATGAGAAAAGTATTATTTTAAAACTGAAACCAATAACAAGAAATATCTCAAAAATGGTCAACTCCACATAAAAAAAATGTATATGACATAAATTGTGTGTTTTAACGATAACTCTCTCTCTCTCTCTCTCTCTCTCTCTCTCTCTCTCTCTCTCTCTCTCTCTCTCTCTCTCTCTCTCTCACACACACACACACACACACACACAGCTTTCCACTTACCAAAATTCTGCAAAATTAATTTAGAATAAAGATGTCTTCAGAGGCTATTCCCAGAAAATTCAAGATATACATTTTATTTGTAATGTATATATCTTTAATATACAGTATTTTAATCAAAATTGTTAAGAGCAGTTTTGAGAATATCAAAAATTTTGAAATTTTTTCCATTTTAAGAGTAGTTTGGGGTGAGGAGATTTTCCTCAAAATTGTTGTCGCATCCTTGGAAGATTCTATACTCAAATCCTAAGTTTGGGATTTTACAGACCTTTTGTTTTTGAGTTATAGTGTTCACACATGCACATGTGTGGATGGGTGCATGCAAATACTCACCCACATAGACCTTTTTCTAAAAAATGTTTTTTTTTGGATACAGGGGCCCCTATATCCTGACATCAAATTTCTGAGTGAAATGCAATACCTTCTCTGTACACTATACATTTAGAGAAACTAAAAATATGATTGCTTTGGAAATGCTGCTGAAAATTTGGGTCCTCCTGAGAATTTCTCAGATGAATCTTGGTGTTTTGTACAACATTTTTTGCCTATCATATAAGAAATTACACCTAGTGATGAGTTGGAGTCATTTCAAAGGGACATTTCCTTCTTTGAAAGTGTGGTAATTCCAAAGACTTTTAGATGATCCCCCCATCCCAAACTACCCTTTAAATGGAACATGTTTTGAAACTTTGCTTTTTCCAAAAATGGCTCAAACAATTTTGATTAAAATACTATATATTAACAATATTTACATGGTAAATAAGCATATCTTCAATTTGCTGGGAATAGTCTCCGAGGTCCTCTACATTTTGGATGAGTTTTGCCTAACTAATAAACCATAAGAGAAGGACAAGAGTTCCTACATAAAAAATGTATATCATTAAAACACACAATTTATGTGACATTTTTGGTAAGTTAATTGTTTCTGAGACATTCCTTGTTATTGGTTTCTATTTTAAACTACTTTAAATTTTCTAAAACAGGAAGTGCTCTTGCATTTCATATATCCCTTGTTTTAGCCCTGGCATGCAAAGAGAACCAAATTTCAATTGTTTCACACAGTGAGCATCTTTTAAAAGATTTGACTGTCGCTTTAGCTTAATGTATTCCCTTATTTCCCTTCTACTTACATGGAAGCAAGTAACAAGACAACTTCTGCTGTTTACCTTAATTAGCAAGAAGTGAATGTTTTTGCACTTCTCCCATTGTTCCCGCCATTATTTTTAACTCCTTTAAAAGATAGGAATTGTCAAGCTCTGCAAAATATATCTCTGTCTCGAAGATAACTTCCTCAATTGATTTAAATTTTGTTCCTGTGGACCATTTCTTAAGTTTGGTAACATGAAAAGTTTGCAGGGACCCAGGTCAGAGAATATACAATGCATCAGCAATTCATGCAATTTTGTAGCAACTTAGAGTGAATGTGCTGGTGCAATATTGTGGTGAAATCAGCATTACTACTTCTTCACCAAATAGGGCTTCTCTCCAACTTCTTTTGAATCAAGCCCAAACTCACTGTAGTATTATCCAGTAATTGTTATTTCCTTTTTCTAAGAAGTCAAAGAGTAAGATACCCTTCGGTTCCCAAAAAATTGTCAATTTTTTCCAGTTGATGGACTGTCTTTGCCTTTTTTGGAGCAGATTTACTGGAAGCAACTCACTGTTTTCATTGTAGCTTGGTTTCTGGAGAATGACGAATCCAGGTCTCATCGATAGTAACAATTCGAAAAAAGTTCTTCAGATTTCACTAAAATGGCTCCAAGCACAGCTTCGAAGATGAATACTGCAACACTTGTTTTCAACTTGAGCAAATGCGGTCCAACTTTTTCATCTCTAACTTATTTAAAATATGAATTGCCATCTATTCACACAAAATATGAATTGCCATCTATTCACACACCTATGGCCTCTATCACTTCACAAACTTTTTCTTTGATGATCAATGAGAATCATATGCTGGACTTTTTCAATGGTTCTGCTGGGCACCCATGTGCTCCTCGTAAAAAACTGATATTCAACCATGTTGTCATAGATGATGAAAAGACCCCCCAAAAACAGCATCCAATTTTATATCCTCGCAGGTTTTCAAATCCGAAAAGTAAAAAGCTAATACTTGAACAATTCTGCACTTTTTCTATTTTAGCAAGAACATGTTGGATTATGTGAAATGGTTGCCAACTCCAAACTAACCTATGAATCAGAACAATTTTTGGCAACATGTAACAAATCACAGTACACAAATGTAACACTGACTTGCTTTAACACCAACTATTTTGAACACGGGTACTTTTTGTACTGTACTCATAAATTATGATATTAAGCATGAATTAGAATATAATAACAAGAATATTATACTATTTTAACATATTGCTTTACTTACATGATCTAAGGCCTTCAATATGCTTACTTCATTATCAATGTACTTTGGATCATTAAATGCTTTCACGCCATTAACAGAAAGCTTTTTCTTTGATACAACTTTCATGGCATATCTTTTGGTAAGCGACTGTAAAAGAATCAACAGCACATTTTAAGTGAATATTACTTACAAAAAAACAACAAAAAACTTGGCAAACTTTCTGAATATACCCTTGCCTTTAGACATACATACATTTTCTACTACTGTGCAAATTGAAGAGCCAAACTTAGCACAACACACTTCATCATTAAAATCTGTAAATAGTCTTATCTTGATGTAGCTTTCATTTATAAATTCTTTCTATATTTCTGAATACCTTGCAATGGAATATTGCATTATGTTCATGATAAGTTTATTGGTTTGCATTACTTTTATGACATTCTGTAGACCTCATAAGGGGCCACTGTCATATTGTAGCAGCTTTCATACAATTTGTGAGCTGGGCAGCACTCTGGTCTCTGCATATTTGCAGGGTTTTTTCCTTAGAACTGATCATTAGGGTGAGATGTTAACAGGATGTAAAGAGAGAAAGCAGTTGGTGCTTGGAAAGGAAGGATGAATCAGAATGGCTGATATCGCTAGAGAGATGTTTATAGACATTTAACAATGAGTTATGAGGTGAAGATGACACTGTCATAGAAGGCAGTAGCCTCAATGCCGAGAGGGAGCTTAACACACCAAGATTTTAATTACATAGATGTGTCTACAATGCAAAAAGGTAAAAATAACATGTAAACAATGTAACAAAGTAAAAATTACATGATAATATATTTTCATTACATCATTAACAAATATTTCTCTTCCTTTTATTGGTTGTTCTCTTATGCCAGTTTTACTTTTCTTTCCAACGCAACATAAAGAATGGAATCAAATTTAGGTTTTCAGTGACCTGGTATTGCACTAACATTTGTTCTACAGCCCATTAATATGTTACATTTACCCCTAGTCCCTTTACAGTTATGGTGGGGCTCATACAATATATATGTTACAGATTGAGCTGGAAGCTTTTTAATGGAAGCAGATTAAAAATTAAAGTACCCCCATCTCAACTAAGCTTCTCTCTCTCCCCCGCCATCCCTCTCTCCCACCCTCCCTCTCTCTTTTTCAACCTAAGAAAATACACAAATTATATAGAACATCCTTTATTAAAACATTAATGGGAATGCACAGTGAAGTAACTAATTAAATAGGAGTAAAAACAGGTTACACTCAAACTTCACTCTTGAAATAAAGTAACTTACTTCGAACATGTTTCGGTGGCTTTTGCCACCATTTTCAACGGAGATTAACTGATGAACTCGTGGTTGCGGCCTGTAGAGGTCTCTCTTAGGGATAGATGAATTTTGAGATGAGTCCATTTGTTGTAGAATGTCAAAATTTATGACCTAGATTTTCCCAAACCGTTAATCTAATTGGATTCTGTACTAATTTTAATAGCTTGGGCTCGCTGTGAAAATTATGGTTGTGAGTCCAGAAATGACGTGCAAAAGCTGAATTTACTGTCACTTTGTATTTTAAATATCTCACGTGTTCTTTAAAACATTGTCCAATGTTTCGTTTTGTTTTTCCTATGTATACCTTTTTCACATTCCTTGCAGCTGATTTCATATATCCCGGATTGTTTCAATGGGGAGATTTTATCTTTTGTGTTTGTATGGAGGAGGTTTCTTAAACTGTGCTTATTAACTGGGGCTAGGTTGATGTTCCATTTTTTGAAAATCTTTTGAAATTTTTGGTGTGCCAAAGAGTGGTAAGTGAATTTTTTGTAGCTAGTTTCTGCTCTTATTCTTTTTAGAGTGCTAATTTGTTTTACTTTCTTCTGTTTCGTGAATTTATTAATCTTCTTCTTTACCAAATGTTCTGTATAGCCATTCTTTTGTGCAATTTCTATGATCCTATTAAGTTCTAATTTGTATTCCATCTGGCTTAATGGTAAGTTTGCCAGTCTGAATGCAAGGCTGTTGATCATGGCATGTTTGTGTGAAATTGAGTTGTAGCTATTGTTGATTATGTAGTTTTCTGTCTGTGTTTCTTTCCTATAGATTCCAAATTCTAGTTTATTGTGGTTCCTGATTATTTTTAGGTCCAAGAAGGAAAGCATGCCATTTGATTCTTTTTCTATTGTGAATGTTATGAAGCTGTCCTGAAAATTTAGTAATTTAAGGCTGTCCTCAATTACCTTTTTGTTTACTATTGCTACTATGTCGTCTACATATCTATACCATGTTTTGTATGTTTGTGGGAAGGCAGTGGTTATGTGGATTTCTAAATTACTCGTGTATATGTCTGCAAGTATTGGGGATAATGGATTTCCCATGGCTAAACCATATTTTTGTGTATAAAATTTTTCTCTGAATGTAAAATAGGTTTGTTCAATACATAACTATGTTAGCTTAAGTGCTATTTCATTAGAAATGTCTGTTGTAGTTAGCCATTTTTTCAGTACCGAAAGTAATTTTTCTCTTGGAATGCTGGGGAAAAGTGATAAGACATCAAATGAAACCAATGTGTCATTACTTAGGTCTTTTTGTTTCATTTGTTCTATTAATTGAAAGGAATTTTTTTATACTTAAGGTTTCATGTAAAGCTTTTGCATATTTTGGGGTGGATCTTTTGGAATTTCCACATATTCTTCCGACTGTAAAAGTTTTTCCATGCTGCTTTCATAATCTGATTTGTCCATCACTACTATTTTATTTCCTTTGTCAGCTTTTGTTTAGCGATTTTAGCACTCTCTGATGAGGATTGTGGTGGCTCTTGGATTTTTTTAATTGTTTTAAAGTTTTTTCGCATTCTGCTCTGATAAAGAGCTTATGGCTTTCTGGGTGTCAAAGATTGCCATTTCTATGTCTGCAATGTATTCGTCAACATCGCGGGAGAAACTAATGCATGTATTTAGGCCTTTGTTCAACACTTCTTTTTCTTTCTGTGTGAAGGATTCCTCGGATAAATTAATATGATAATATGACATCAAAATACTGGAATGCAAGAGAGCAAATGGCTTCACTGCCAACTTCTCAACATTAGATACCAACCAACCAACTTTTCTTTATCCATTACTGAAATCAAGGTAGCCAATGTGTTCAGCAGGGAAGGGATGCTAATGTCCACTTTACACTATGAAGCAAACAAAATAAGTTAAAAGTTAATAATAACCTCTGTAACAACTACCATCATTTCATTAAAATGTATTTGTTCTTCATGAAGTGTTAATTATTTTATGCTGAGATGGAAGACACAAGCAGATTGTGGCACCTTAGATCCACAATAACACAAAATTTTAAAATGCCCACTTTATGAGAAGCTGCCTAGATTTTAATAGAGAATGAAAGCACATACTTTATGTAGCAGAATGTAAATTAGGTTCTGCAGCAGAAAATAAAATCTCAAATTTAATGCTTGATGTGCAAAACCTTTCTAGAAAATGGAATCCGTGAATCTATGTAGCTTAAATCTTCTCTTTCTTTGATATTTGAATTCTTCACTGTTAACTTCCTCACCTCGAAATGTTATTTCTATTCACAAAACTGAAAATGGCAGGAAATGTGCTTGCAATCTTAACTGTTTAAGAAATGACAAATTTTTGCAATAACTCAGAAGAAAACAGGAAAAATGTTAGTAGTTACCAGAGTTTATTTACTTATTTTGGCAGATTTAACTATTAAGAATTATGCAATGAAAACTGCTGATATTTTACTACTGTGCATTCCCTGAGAGACCGGACCGTTTTGCAGCGGCCTTGGACTGGGTGACAAGTGATGTGAGAATAGCACTCTACTACTGCCACGTCATCCGAGTTGGATCTGTGGTGAGGGAAAGAGGCCTGTGTGCGTGATCAGAGTGACATGTTGTCTCTTGGTGATAATTTGTCCAGTACTAATGGCTCAGTACACTTTAAAACAACATATTTTTCTGTATGACACACATGTGAAATACTCTTCTGCAAGAAGATGTCGTAGAGAATTTCAACTTAGTTACGCAGGTGCTCGAATTCCTAGCAGGACAACTTTCTTGAACTTGTCAATAAAGTCAACACGAAATATGTTAAAAAATGCAGTGTGCTATGAGAAGAGAAGCTTGATGAAGTAGGGGCCCGGTTAGAGCACTCACCACAAAAATCATTGAGACGTGTAGGAAAGAGGTTGGCATTTCCAAGATGTCAGCGTTTAGAGTTCCATACAGGTTACCTGTTGGTCCTTTAGGCATAATTCTGGTGCAGAGTGCGCCAGCCCTCCCTCGTTATGGTGCAGCTGCGGGGCAGTTTGGTTACTCAAGGAACTTATTGTATTTTGCAACTAGTGAAGGCAATAAACAACATATCAAATGGAATCTTTATGCAAGGTTTCACCAATCACTGTCAAGGCATTTGAAGATCCTCAAGCTGTTGACAGTAGCAGAAGTTCCTTTTAAAAATATGCATCATCCTTTCAACGGCCGAACTACCTTTCAATTTTGAGGTACTCTTTCTTTCTTTCAAATCAGGCTGTCCAATTCTAGATTAAAAGTTATGCATTTACTCTAGCTCTTTAGAAATGGCAGCTTATTTACTTTCATTCCAGTAACTGAATGGATACTTTTGATACTGAAATAGTGTATGGGTGTGCCATCCGGGACAGAAATAATTTTTCTATGAAATGAAGGATGTAAAAATTGAGACTCATTACAGATACTCAAAATAGGTAGTATTGAAAACTTGAACCAAGACGCTACAAACAGAAATTGGTCAGGTTTACCAATTCAGCCATTATTGGCAATATTTTTCCACGGGTCATTCCATATTAGACAAATTGCAAAATGAATCAAATTTCACTTGCTTCACTAAATAAATAATCTGAACATTTTTCACAGATGGTGTTGCCTATATCATCAGTAGATTTTGACTGTTGTCCTGAGGCAAATATCCTTCATGGACTTCTTGCGTTTCTCTGGTAATCGATTGATAAACTTGTTAAGTGGATGTCTTCAATGGGACTTTTTGTACTTTTTTGTTCCAGAGGTGTGAAGCTACTGCTGATTTCTCTATTTTTTTTGGTTTTTTTAGGTGTTCCTCTAATTTGGTTCCATTTTTCTTATAGTCTTTGTTATGTATTTTTTATAACATTCACAACTGATTCTGTAATTCCTGATTTCTTAAATTAGGTGTTTTTTCTAACTTGTTTTTTTTTATGAGTATCATGATGTGTTTGTTTAGTGGGGCTAAGATTATGTTACATTCTTGGAAGATCTTTTGAAATTTCCAGAAGGCTTGAGGGTCGTACATGAATTTCTTGAAAATGTGCTTGGTATTTTATGTTGTGAGGGTATTTGTAATAATATTTTTCTTTCTTTTTTATGTTTTAAGTTTTTTAAAAACAAGTATTTTGTTGAAGCCATTATTCTCAGCAGTTTCTATTATCTGATCAAGTTCTTTTTCATATTCTGTTTTGTTCACTGGTACGCTGAATAATCTGCTTAGTAAACTGTGATTGATTGCACACTTGTGGTTAGTTGGGTTGAAGCTGTTTGATTTGATGTGGTTCTCTGTGGGTGTGTCTTTCCTGAAAATTCTAAATCCTACTTTCTATTTTTCCTTAGACTTTGAAAGTCTAAGCTCAAACAATTCAATAGAAGTGATTAATAATGTAAAACACTAGAATTATCACCTAGTGACAGCTGATGTCAGCTCCTTGTTTCCAAATATTTATCCCTAGACCTAAACATATGCATGCTATACTGCCAAAAATAGTTTGAATCCATAGCTCTGTAGAAAGAAAATGTTGAGGAATATTCCAAACTCATTCATGCCTACAGTGACCAATCCTTTTTCACCTTTAAAGAGAAGTTCTACAAACAAAAAATCAGCCCTCACAAGGGGAGGTCCCCAATCTCCATATCTAGCAAATTTGTTTACGAGCCTTTTTGAAACAAAATTCACCAATTCCCCCACATCTTTAAAACTGGGTTTCGGTATTCTGATGATAAATCCACATCAGTGATGTATTCCACTCTTAAATTTGCAAATAGATCAAATTCACTACGGAAATTGAGAAAGACACCTTCCATTTGTGTACCTCAAGAACATCAGGAACAAACGAAAACTAAATTTAGAACTTTCAGCAAAGACATATGCATAATAACCACATAAAATCAAATAGCTTCAACCCAACTAGCCACAAGCATACAATCATTCACAGTTACAAAATAGATTATTCAATATTCCAATGAAAAAAATAGAATATGGAAAGAACTTAACCAGATAATGAAAACCACTGAGAATAATGGCTTCAACAGAACACTTGTCTTTAAAACAAAAGAAAGAAGAAAATAGTAGCCACAACCACCCATATGATAGCAAAAACCGTAAATATTTTTAAAAAGCTCACATACCACAATCAGGTCTTGTGGAAATTTTATAAGATCTCCTCAGAACATAATCTTAGCCCCATAAAACACATATCAGGAACCTCATAAAAAAACTTTTTAGAAAACACACTTCCTTCCAAGAAACCAGGAATTTATAGAATCATTTGTGAAGACTATGAAGATACACCAAAAGAAACATAAGAACCAGTTTAAAGGAACATCTATGACACATAAAAAGCAATGCAGACATCAGCAGTAGCCTCACACCTCTGAAATGAAAACCACAAGATAGAAAACAGTGGACACCTGGTAAAATTGCTACAATGATTACTAGAGTTGGACATATTGGAAAATATTTTTATCCCAAAACAAAAATCAAAACTAAATGAATTTTGAAACTCCCATGGAAGACACACTTTCCAACTTCATCTATCGACCACCAGAGAAACACAAGAGGTCCACAGAAGATAACAATAGGCCTGCCAGTTGAAATCTGCTGATGATGTAGGCAACATGCCTGTGAAACATGTTCAGGCAATTTCTTACTTAATGAAGCAACTCAAGTTTAAATTTGACTTATTTTGCAGCTTGTGTGTAAGTTGCACTTCACTGAGTACACCTTCCAGTTTTTCAGTGTTTTGATCATTCCATATTATTTATTAATGGTGACTGTCACAGAGTTTTGAAATCCATGGCATGCAGATACATGGAGAAAGTATTGGAAGCAATTGTTTGTTTATGAACACTGCTTAAAAAAATTTCAAACACCTGTAAATTTTCCTGGCATTGTGAATACCATAGACCATACTCATGTACCCAATTTGTCTCCCAGTGGGCATAATATGCAGAAGTAGATAGTATACTCACTTTCCAATGAGCATTTACTAATTTTACCAATATTGTGACACAAGGTCAGGTTATGGTCATGATAGCTTTACAGTCCACAACAGTCGGTTAAGAATGCTGTTTAAGACAGGGAGATACATTTAGTACTTATTGACAGTGGTTACCGAGGAGCATGCCATGGTTTAAACAATATACACTGCACTTTTTGAAGCCATCATCTCAGCCAATGAAAAGAGATATGGAAACTTTTCTGTCACCAACAGTTACAAATTTATATGAGTTGTCAAAGGTTAACATTGATGTCATTGCCATTGGTGTACTGATAACACTTAAGTATTTATTTAACGTGCCACAAGTTGGCGAAACTGGCATTAGTATGCATTCTTGTAAATAACGAGCTGTACGTTTTATATATAAAATACTCTGAAGTACTAGCATAAGCTGTATATAAATGCTTGTCAATATTGCTTATCAAAAAATTATCTTAAAATTAATACCTTATTAGCGAACACCAAATGAACTTTTCCACATGCTCCACTTCCCAATTCTCGCAACACCACATACTTCTTGGTGATTTCTTCAGGGAATTCACCAGTATCCGCAGTTGCATCAACATATATGTATGCTAGAAAATCAGATCATTTTCATAATCATACTATTGCAGACCAGGCCTTGAATTAACTTTCAAATTAATGCTTTTAAAGGCAGCCATCAAATGCTTAGCCTTTTCTGTCATTTTACTTGTACAGTCAATATTCTATGCCAGATGGAATGCATGAATTATTAAGATAATAATTTTATCGTTGTACTCCAGTAAAACATTTGATTTGCAATGAATCAACAAATGTTTGGTATTTTGCTGTGTGTATATGAAACCAGGTGATAAGACAACATGTGGGCAATATTATAGTTTTGTATCCATTGAAAAAAAAAAATTGCGTACCCGTACACACCCGTGCATGCGCACCTTTTTCTAGAAATGCATTTTTTGGATTCACGTGGTCCCAAAAATGTATTTCCAGTGAGATTTCGGTATAACATTTTTGGGTGGAATATAATACCTGTAGAGAAAGTAAAAAGTGATTCTTTTATCCATGCTGCATTATTAATATAATACCTAGTTTTGCACAGGAATAATTTCAAAATGAGCAAAACAGTTTCATTATAATAATCATAAGGAAACTGAATTCAAAACAGTAATAGGACAGACTTATGATAGCAAGAAAAATGGGAATTGCATGCTCAACAAATGATGTATTTGTGAAAATCTGCAACATACAATATTTTGATAATGGCAATTACTATGTGAAAATTATAACATATTTTGCATTTTAATGAGCTTGACATTCTTCTTTTATTAAATGTTTGCCTATTCCTTTTAATTTCCTATTACACTGATTATAAAAATTCAATGAGTGTGAAGATATTTCAACACACTTTATTAGTCATGCAAACATCTTAAAACAGTGTCTTAATAAAATTTGTCATAAAATAAAAACTAATAAACATTTTCAATATAACAAGTAGTTTGAAACAGAGATATTTTTTTAAAAATGTAATGCCCCATGCTTGAAACATGCTGAACGAATACACCTAGTTTGGTCTTTCTCTCGCCTCACCACTGTCTCTCCCACCCTCCGCTTCCCTCCCCACATGCTCTCCCTCCCTCTACCAGGTGTAAATGAATAGCACTGCATAAATTTTACTGATATTGTATGGTTCATAGGCAGTTGAGATAGGAAACCTACAAATTACAAACAGTTGTGCCTTAAAATTGCTAGGGCATGTGCTTGCCACTGAGTATGTCTACTTCAATTGTAACTATAAGGAGAAAACAAGTGGAGCAATTTGGAGCCTGCAAGCTTATCATAATGGCTATGTTGTGAGGATGGCAAGGGTGTACAAACATTAAAATTATGGTTTTGAATCCCCCATAGCTACAGACTTCTTTGTACTTTTTAGTTATTCTTTCTTTCTTTACTTAGTCTAAAGTGATTCATAGGAAACATTTGTGTTGTAAATTTTCATTAACCAATGCTTAAGCTTTTATTTCCCATTCTTTTAACTACAATTTCAGTTTTCATATCCTAAATAATAGATATGCATTGGAAACTTAATACCTTAAATGAACTGGTACAAGCTCGACTCTCAAAAATGTAAATAACTGATAAGCATTTGTGAGAGTTAAATGTGACTGAATTATTAAAAAAATAAGTTGCATTGGTATTAACATTTCAATGCATGTGATAGGTGGATAAAGGCAGAACAAATAATGAGTGGGCACAGATTTATAGGAATTGCTAAAAATGGTGACATCTAACATCAACGACTAGGCAACATTAATGTAGAAATGATTCCTGAACCCTGCTGAGCATCCTGACACATTGCAAATCTCATCACTGGCTGCAATAATGTGGGCAACCAGTATCTCTTCAGAATCAGTTGGTGATGAATATACCATAGTCTGAAAATGACCATGCAGCTGTAAAATTCACTATAAATCTGTGGTGCAGCTATTGAAGAACATCTTGCTTCGCCTTACACAAAGTATATATCAATCAAAGATTTCAGTAAAAGTGTAAATTTGTTCCCTGAGTACCTATTTAAGTGCTTCAATGTAGTGTTGTGCACTGAAGGCAAATAGGAACTGACATGGGTGACCTCCTTACACTTCCATTACAGTGGCGTGCAGCATCATGTTAGGTCTACACTCTAAGCGATTCTCATTTAGAAATGCTTCTTCAGAGAATAGACAGACTTTACTAAGTGCCTAATAAACTCTAGTTCATTTCTAATGCAACCTATATATACACTTCTTTCTGATTATGACCTATTAATCCCAATCTCTAATTACTTTGAATACACATAACTTGGTAACTTAAACTTGTAGACCATTTGGTTTCTTATCTGAAATTGACTAGGAGCCATCTAATCCTGTGAGCACATGTATACATGTACACACACATAACATGCATGGGTGCATTTTTCAAATAGCAAGTTGGTGTTGCCATTGTGCACTGTCATATTATATAGGTCACCAAAACAAATTTTGTACTGATTCATAGATTAGTTTGAATTTGGCAGTCATTTAAATTAAGTCGTTCAACTTGTTTTCACTAAAATAGAAAAAGTGCAGTACTATACAGTGATCTGCTTTTAATTTTTGGATGAGTAAACTTGTAGGAAGAAAAAAAAAAAGAAAAGAAGAAGAAAAAAAAAAAAAAAAAAAAAATGCTGGTTATGGGGATCTGTTGCCATCTAAGTCAAAATTAGATATTGGTTTACTAACTTTAATGTGGTCGAACATCCATTGTGAATGAGTGCCCGCAAGGCCTGACAAATATGGTTACCGAGAAAATCGGTGAAAAAGTACACAAATTGATCCTCACTGATCGTTGAACAAAAGTTCATGAAGTGGCAGAGGCGTGTCAAAGAGAATGACAATTCATATTTTGTATGATAAGTTGGAGATGAAAGAGTTGTCAGCCTAACAGCTGCCAAGAATGCTCACAACAATCAAAACAATAGGTTGCTTCCGATGAATCTTCTCTAAAGATGGTACCATAGGCCAGAAAAGCAATGGCGACAATGTTTTGGGATACAAATGTTGTCATACTCTTGAATTCTTAGAAAATGGAAAAACAATTACTGAACAATACCACAGTAAGCTATTGCCTCAATTTGGCTACAAGTTTAAGTCAATAAGGCCCCATTTGACCACAACACACCAGCACATTTGTATGGAATTTTCACAGCCAAACCACATGAAATGTATTATAGATTAAGCCACAACCCCCACATTTGCCTGACTTAGCTCCCTGTGATTTCTTCTTGTTCCCAAATATAAAGAAACGCCTTGTGGGAACAAAAGTATGATAATATGAAATCATCAAAACTGAAACATATTCTGTAGAACTCGACAAATACTACTTTTGGAGCAGTTAAAAAGTGACAGGAAGCTTGAGAGAAGTATAAATTCTTAAAAGGGGGATGTTGAAAAATAAATAATTTGAGTTTGAACATAAATATATTGTGTTACACCTCTTCATTCCTAACATGGGTGCTTATTTAACTGCCCTCATATAGTGCAATTCTCAAGTCTTATATATTTTCTGCTACAGTTATATAGAAAAATGCTTTTTAAAAAATTTCCAAGACATGCAAACTTATATTTTAAAATGTGCTTCCTCACATTTCTACAAATAAACTGCATCAATAACACCAGGAAATTCAACTACTTATTTGGTTACTCTAGCGTAGCTGTATAAAACATTGATAGCTTATACAAGGGTCATTAGATAGGTATTGAAACATCTAATATTGGTCACCCTTTGGGGAAAGCATTGTTGCTGTATACTAACTTGGCACCTGATACATTGGTGATGCAATGGTAGCAAGCAGAGTATTATTGCATCCGTCCGAGATCTGTTAGACTTGTGGTGAGCCTAGGTATAGTTTCTGTGTACCTATCCTGGTAAGGGCTTAACCACAGGAATGAGGAAGATGGTTTAGGTTTGGAATATTGAGGTTTTGGGTGATGTTAAGGAGATAGCACTAGGTAGGCTCCTCAAACGATTGCATTTTTTAGGAGCAGCATCCTTTTCCTTTGCTCTGCTGGAGTTTGATTTGATTAAAATTGTTTTTGTTGGAGAATTTTGATTGAGCACTCCCAATGTTGGGAGGGGGGAGTACTTAGTTCAGCTAATAAGCTGTTGGCTGGTTTGAAGCAGTTGTTATCGGAGGTATACACAAGCAACCCGATTCTGCCTGCATCAGCGTTCAGTAGGTAAGCACTCCCCCAACGATCTGACAAGTGCATTCTCATGTTTGCCCAATCTGGCATAGAATTTCTGAGCCCAGTCCTTAATTACATCCTCCATGTTTGAGAGGGCCAAAGCTTCATTGAGTAGCATCAATGGGAAGCGTCAACATACAGAATAGATTGACTAGGGTCCTCTATTCTGTATCCACTGTAACCAGAGAAGCCAGGAATCTGCTGCCATACCCCACACTTCGCAGGTGTAGAGCATCAGAGGAACTATGAGCTCCTTGAAAAGAATTATCTTTATGTGGACTGGCCAGAACAGGGTAAAGGGTGGCCAACACCTCCTTCGCTCTGTCCAACATTCACTGCACTTGTTCTCAAAAAGTTAGGCCCTTATCAAGAGTGACACCTAGGTGTTTGATGGAATTTCTCCACTCTATCCTCTGGCCCTGGTGGAAGTTAGGTATCTGGGCTGCAGCAGGGAGTTTTCTGGTGAACAGAACAGCATGACTTTTGCTCGGGTTAACGGACATCTGCCACTGTCTGTACCAATGCTGGACGAGATGGAAGTATGTCTGTATTGGATTGAAGGGTCTGCATATGTTGTTGTCTGTGTGGTAGAGCAGGATGTCATCAGCGAACTGGGCCATGTTGATGCCCTGCACTATAGGGAAGTCTGCCATAAAAAGGCTAAACAAGATGGGTGATAAAGACAGAGCCTCGTAGAGGTTTTTGTGCTGATGTTTGCCCTGCAACTGCTGCTATGAAGGTGCGCTGATGTAGGAAGCTGTGTATGATGTTGATGAGCTGACTATGTAGGTCAATCTGGATAAGTTTGAACTGGAGCCCCTCATGCCAGGTGGTTGAGAAGGCCTTCTCGACGTCCAAAGTCACCACTGACATAAAGGCCCCATCTTGGAACTCCAGGGCAGGATGCTCCACTACTTGCAGCAGTTGTTGGGTAGTCAAGTGCCCAAGATGAAATCCAAACTGACGTCTGCCAGCTGTGGCAACAAGCTCGGAGTACTAACCTCTTGAAGACCTTTGAGAGGGTGGGAAGGAAGCTAATGGAGCGGTAGCTAGAAGGAAGCGCAGGGTCCTTGCCAGGCTTCAAAATGCACACCACCCACACCACTTTCCAGTCACGTGGGAAGTGGCCCAAGGTGAGGGACATGCCAAACACCTTGGTGAGGAAAAGTACCGCTCTGAAGAGAAGGTTGCTTAGCATGGCGGGTGTCAGCCCATCCTGCCCGCAAGCTTTTTTGGTGTTGAGATGCCAGAGTGCACCTTGTGCTTCACTAGGGTGGATGATTGGGAGGGCATCTGCCACTTCATCAGGCTGAAGCCACAGGTAGCGGTCAACTTCCTCATGAACACGGGCAGTGGAGGCCCTCTCTCGGCCTGCAGGTATCCTCTATGTAGTTCACAAGCACATTAGCTTTGGCTTGTGGTTTGCACATAACGCCAAGGTTGCCTTGAAGCAAGGAGTGGTACTGCTTTCGTTGGTGTCGAAGGCTTTTTGCGATTCTCCAGACATGGCCACCCTCCAGGTTTTGCACAGCCATTGTGGCTTCCCACACATGCACTCAGTGCACAGACACAGACCTCTCACCAGAGGCGCCATAAAAGACCTAGATTGTGTGGTGTCCGGTTTTGCTGGAATAGTCTGCAGGCTGCCCAGGAATGGCAGATCAGGAGTTCCAGGTCTAAGGGAGGACCTCTCGATGGGGGAGGGGGGGTTTTGGATGGTGAGGTTGTGAACTGTCCTTAGCACCGTGTCATTCATTTTCCCTCATTTTATAATTTAAGTCTGGAAAGTGTGAACATACTTGCAAGCACACAGGAGATTCAGAGAGAGCAGTTTTGTGCAATAATCTTGTATGACTTTAAATCTGGCATTAATGAAACAGTCACTTGAACATTTGAAAGGGGTCTTTTGTAGACTATTCTGTCATGTATCAGTTTGATAAAGAAACGAAGTGTCATCTTCCATTTGGTATACAGAATTTGCCTTTCAAAGTGTGTGTTAAAAAAAATCCAAGAAAATCATCCAAAGACAGGACTAAGGGCATTTTGTTGCATCATGACAATGCATCAGCTCACATCACTACTATAATGGAGTTTCTGCGAGGATTTGAGGCAAAACTATAAACTCGTCCACTCTAGTCCTGATATCTTCTTGTTCCCCATTTTGAAGAATCAGTTTCAAGGTCACCAATTCTCTGGTCCTGAAGATGCTATTGCAGCGTATGGAAGAGTTTGCAGTGCCAGAAACTGAGTGGTGTGGTTGTTTCCATAGGACAGCATACTGCATAGTGTCAGGGAGCTTACTTTGAGAAACTGGTATAAACAAAACGTTTCTATGACTATTCATTATTTGCTGTCTCAATACTTGCCTAGTAACCCTTGTGCAATCATACAAATTAATAAAATCTTTTAAAATGGCATACAATAAAATATATAGGGTGTTATTAAATGTTTCTAATAACTCACAACTTGCACAATGACATTAAGAGTGGTTTGTTTCTGTGAAATAGGTGTCATTTAAAATATACTGTTTGATGTGTTAGAGATTAGTTTATAACAAATATTTTCATTTAAATGCTGCAGAAAATATGCAAGACTTTGTGTGTGCACGCGCGAGTGTGTGTCTGTATGGGTGCGCATCCGTGTGTGTGTGTGTTTTTTTTTTCATGCATATATAAAAAACTAAGGTTAAGAATATATAAAACACTTAGTGATTCTAAGTCTCTTCTAACTGGAGATTTTTTTTATGAAGCACTTGTGGAGTGGGGGGAACATGTTTGTGCAAAAGGTAAGGCCTTAATCCATAACAAATTGAAAAAATTCCAAAACTACTTTTTATCAAAACTTACTTTAAAATGCAAGGTGCTGAATTCTGGACTCCCTATCTATACAAATATAACTGTACTTAGGCATGATGTATTTTGATAATCTATAAAAGAGCACAGAAAAATCAATACTGCTTATTATATGAGGAAGAGTCTATTAAAAACTTTAAAACTGTAATCAACAATTAAATTAAATTTTCCATTGCCATTGTTCTGTAAGTTAGTACCATTACCAATGTTTTAAAGAATGCTCAACAGGTGGCAGTATACTGCAGACAAGCAAAACATGCCATAATACCAGTTTAAAACGGCTGCCATGCTTGCAATATGGACCAATGAAGAACATGTTTTTCCGAGTAGTACAGCTATGAAACCTATTGATATCTATTGGCAAATTTTAGTCCCAGTACAAATAGAGTGGAAAGTTTAGAAACGGTAAGAGTTTTGTGATGTATGCTGCCCATCCAGGTCATGCACATGACATTATACCATATTCTATTTCAGCAGTTGAAGGTATGGTGTTGGAAAATGATGTGTGAAAGTGGATGAAATAGACACAAATCTAAATTTTAGTTATGGCTCAGCATATTACATATAATAACATGTTTAAGTTTCGCAAGATGGGTGCCACACAACAGCAATGCATTGACACCCGTGAAGAAGTTCTGTAGTGCTTTGAAGCAGAAGGGGAGGCTCTCCTTGGAGATAAAACCTGGTAGACTGCCAACAACCCAAAACAAAGAGAGCAAGCAAGGAATCATAGCATTTCTCATTACCAAAACTCAGTATGTTCTGGATACATCCATTTGCAGGGAAGAACAATGAAATGAAACACTACACACCTAGATGGAACACCGTACAGTACATCGCATAGTCCTATTTGTTGAAAAATCACCATCACTTGCAATCAGATTAAAAAGACATTGCAACATGACAATCAGTTGCAATCATCAATAACCTCTTTGTTACTCTTCCACATCTGCCATACTCAAAAAACCTTATCGAGTGATTATCACATGTTTGAAGCATTCAAAGAGCCAACAGGAGGAAAGACCATTTGGTGTGTTAGTGGCCGTGCACATGACAAGACTTTTTCCAGGAATGCACTTCCTATGCATTGGAAGATGTATACTCATTACAACTACACATTTGGTGTGTATAAAGACTAGAAATTTAATGCACATTTATCTGTAGACACAAGCAGGCAGGAGTGGTAGCACTGAGTAATATTATTACCCTGCAATCCCTCAAATGATATTCTAGTCAAGACTTCAGATTGTGATGACAAATGATACACTTAAATTTCATTTTGTTTAAATAAATTGAATTAAAAAAAATATTTAAGGTTTGATTTGACTCCCCCTTGTATTAACTTCTAATGACATGCAGTCATTTTTAAAGTAGGATTTCAAAACTAGGAAGGCAAGGGCTTTCCCTGCTTTTTGCAGAGTATAAGAGGGAAATAATTCTAATTTTCAAAAGTTTTTGCATGTATTTATGTTGCAGTGTGTATTAGAAAATGTAACCTGAGGTAAGACAATAACATGTATTTCAAGGCATATCACTTATCCCACAAACTATATGTGCATTATCTGTTTGTTGGTGCTAGTTAGGACAAGAAAACTTACAAATAAGACTACACATCTGAGGCTGCCATAAAAGTGATTGATAATCATATAAAGCGATAAAATGGATGCTCAGATTGTTACATACCTTTCAAGTGTGGCATACTTAAGCAGATCTGGTCATTGTTCTTCAATACCCGTCTAGTTCCTTTGCCCAATTTTTCACCATTGACAAATGTTCCATTAAAACTCAGGTCTTCTATGAAGGCAACATTATGTGAACTTGATTCTTCTCTTCCAATTTTAAAATGTTGTTTGCTGAATGTCAGTAAAATGGTTCTTTTAAATATCTCTTCATTAAACACAACTGCACAATCAGTAGCTCTTCCTATCACGTACTCTGCATCAATCAAGTCTAGAAAGACATAAGTGGTTAACAGTCATCTACTCTAAGGGTATTCAAACATGAAGTACCTATTATAATTTATTTATTAATCCTTTGAAACATATACTTGAAGTTGGACACACCAAGTTTAACAGAAAATAAATATATATACATACACACGCAAGATGAGTCAGCTGCCCCTATTTATTTTGGAATTTATGCTACCTGCTAAGCAAAATAGGTGACTTACACCTTTCTTGAATGCCTTCTAATGGATTTGCATAATGCTCAATAGAGGATAGATAACTCAGTGCATAAGTGTTTTAGGGGACAAAATGCAATCGCTATGTATATCAATGCCAAAAACATCATACCCTAACATTGGTAGCTGCAGTAGCACATTTAGCCAATTTTACAAACTTTTACTCCTTAGCATATGTTCATACACACCTTTGAAAACACCCCTGAAGGAACAACCATTGGTTGACAAAACCATTTGAAAACAAAATGGTAGATCTATACATACACCCAATTGGATTTACGCAGTTAGCCAATAAATGTTCGTTGTATAGCCTTGTCAAAAACTGCTAAGTATTAGGTGGATAATTTCACTTATGTCACAAACTATGGCATATTTCAGCTCATACAGTAGTTGTAATGGCTGATGCAGTTTATTTAAGTTAAAACTACCAAAAGGAGCACCAAGTAATAAAGTTGTAAAAATGTGTAAAGATTCCAGGTGGGATCTGAGTTCTGTGATTATTTATTTGCATAGAACCATCGGTTCCCAAGGTAGCATTGGTCAAATGGTATTATCATAGTGTCTTTATCACTGTGCCACCCACTTCATTTTGAGTTAAAAAATTTTATTACATTTTGTTATATCCCTTTAGGCATATAATTTCATATTATGATACAAATAACATTTTAATAATGTTATAAGTGTGTACAAAATAGAATAATCCCCATATTTTCCCCCGGCAGGTGGATAACTTATAGGCACTTCTTAGTAGGTAATTTATTGTGTCAGTATGCTTGACCCATTCAACCAAGTTTACTTCACACATGCAAAATAAAATGTCTTTAGGTATTTGTGCCTGCATCAATACTTGGTGTGAATAAACTCTGCTATATCTACTCAGTATTTGAAACATTTCTGACACATGGCTGCTGTCATAATGTATACAAACATGTTGACATGCTGTTAATCTATGGCCAAACAAGGTGTAATGCATTTGCAGCAAAGCAACTGTATGAAGAATGGTTTCCAGGAAGAGGGCACACATTGCGAAGTGTTGAAAGGCGCTTTTGTGAAACAGGATCAATTGGAAGATCACCACCTGCTCGCAATGCTCCAGTAATCTCTGGAGGCAATGAAGAAGCTATGCAAAACACAATAGAACACAATCCACAAACCAGTTCAAGGGCTGTAGAACAAGATATGGGCATAAGTCAGTCCTCAGTGATGTGCATATTGCACTGCAATAAATATCATCCGTACCATTTACAACCACACCAGGCTCTCCTCAGACGCAACTTTCAAACACGAGTGATGAATGCACAATGGCTACAGCAGTCAGTGCAAATGGATGCAGAGTTTTTAGGAAGTGTTCTCTTCAATGATGAAGCCACATTCCACAATAATGGAACAGTTAATCACCATAATATGCACTACTGGAGTATAGGCAATCCTCTCTGGATGAGAAAAACTGCACTCCAGGTACAGTGGAGCATCAATGACTGGTGCAAAATATTAGGCGACCAGCTCATTGGACCGCACATTTTTTAAGGCAACCTTACATTTCTACAAGAGTTGCCATTGCTACTGGAAGATGTGCCACTAATGAATAGAACAGGAATGTGGTTCCAGGAGGATGGAGCTCCACAACATTGGTCGCGGATTGTAAGGAATCACTTACATAGAACAAATCCACAAAAATGGATTGGTCGAGGGTGTCCAACCGCATGGCCCACTAGATCACCTAATCTCACCCATTGGATTTTTTCTGTAGAGTCATTTAAGGGAATGGGTCTATGCTCAAGCACCACAAAACCCAAATCATCTAAGGGCACTCATAAGAGAAGAATGCAGGCAGATTACACCATGCATGTTACAGCCTGCAAAAAAGTCTCTTCAGCTATGTACCCAAATGTGCATTGATGTAGGGGGTCATCATTTTGAACATTTACTTCCTTGATGAAATTCACAGTATTTGACAATTTATTATTTTGTTTACCTGTGAACCCAGCACATTTACAACTCCTTTGTAAGTAGGAGTGAACACTGTAATTCATTGCATAAATTAGTATACTAAAATACAGAAAAACACAAAGAGAAAGGGTAAAAAAAGAAATTGGTGTAGGTAAGTATTAGACTTGAACTTCAGAGCCTAGCTTTTGCTTTACCACATTCCTACATCTCACCCACTCAACCAGAACCCACATAATCGGTCCTGCTCTTTGGGAAAACATTCATCTATCACCTTGCTAACACTATATCAATAAAAAGCAGTCTTTTTTTAAACCTTTCACAGCTCCTTGGTTCTCATTCAGGCCTTTAACCATTAATGATGGTTACTATAGCACGGAATACAAGGGCAGAGCTATAATAACATTTTATTTGCTAAAAGGGTCAATGTTTTCACATTAGGCTATAAACTAAAGATTGCATAGATATGAATAACGAGGGGCAGCTGACTCATCTGGTACATATACACATGGATACAATAAATGCAGCCACATTATAACATTAATGGAAAATATTTGCATGTCACAAAAATACCTTGCAGACCTAGATTTATCATGTCATTTATGCAAAACATGAGTTTTTATACAGCAAAACTAATATAGTAAACACAACACACATTCTAATGAATTTTCAGTTTTCCATGTGAGAAAATGTTAAGTATTTTAATTTGTAACAAATAAGGAATATCTCAGAAATGGTCAATTCCACGAGAGACATAAATCGCGTTGTAACGTGATCTACATTTTGTGTGTGTTAAGTTTTTGTCTCTCTCTTACGGTTTAGCAGTTACGCAAAATGTATGATGCTTAGAAAAATCCCCTCACCCTTTGTATTATAAAACACTATACGCATTAACGCAGAACCATATCCGTAGCTTTGTGTGACAATTTCTATAGCAGTTGACACGATTGTGTACGTATATCTGTAAAGTAATTTACACGTTTATGTAATGTATATGTATATCTTCCATATAATTTGCACATGGTCGAAAGATGCACTAAATAAATATGAATATATATTATGTATTTATACATTTTACGTTACAAGTACATTACCCAAGGGAGGGAGCTTTCCCCAAATGGGATACAATCTTCCCCAAACGTTGCCATTATCTTCCGTAGAACTGGATAGAAAGTAGTCACAACAGCTATCAACTTCTTGTGTTCCTGGCTGATCTTCGTTTACCATCTTCTTATATTACTTCAGATTAACCGCTATGTTACATGCACCCATTACGGTATTCATCACCTTGTTCTTTTTTTTTTTTTTTTTTTAATATAAAATTGGCGGGATTTTTCATAAAGACCACTTCTAAAACACTAAACTTCCCGCTATACTTTTTTTTCTTGATTTAATACAAAACTTTAGTAAAATATACAGCTGGTGTATCATAATTAATATGCAAAAGTTATTAAAACATACTGTTATTTTTTCAGGATATTCTGAAAGAATATCGATCTCCACTCTCTTTCAAGATTGGAAAGTAAGACGGGAATTAATATACACAGAGGTTTTTTTTTTTTTTCGCGATGAGGTTGCGTGATGTCATTTCATTGCAAGAAGGAGAGATACAAACAAACCTCAAACATGGCACCAGCAAATGAAAGTCAGAGCGAAGTAGAGAAAGAAATTTTTGAAAAGATTGGTAAAAACGATGCAGCTGGACTTAAAAATATACTTTCACATGAAAAACTAAATGTAGATATATGTGATGAAAATGGAATGACGCCATTACAGCATGCTGCGTATAAAGGGAATAAGGAGATGGTACAGATGCTTTTAGATCAGGTGAGATTAATTAAACGTTTGATTTGTGTGGATTATTAAAGGTGCTGCATTTTGAATACTTCCGATATACAAAGTAGATAATGAGAACCAAAATCGAGCTTTTCTCTTATGCCTCGCAATGTATAAATCTCGTTTGATTTTAGTTTTACAGCGTTCTTCGACCACCAATCATGGAATTCCCAAAATGGAAATAAATCTTCTGGAAGCAAGTAGTAATTATCCAATTAAACAGCTGAATTAAAAGTATGTCATGCAGCCATTTGTCGGTTTCCAACATTTTCAGAAATAGTAAAATAGCATCTTACCTTTGATACCTAGGTCATTTTACAAAGTGACAGTATGTTAAGTTCATATTTTGTATGCTAAGACAAGGTGATAAACATTCATATGTAAGTAACAGGTATGTAGGGATAATTTCTGTGTATATGAAATGTGTACTGCTAAAAACACAGATTTATTCTTCAGTTTACATTAAACACTGCATTTTGGACTGTGTTGTTTCTCCTATATTTGTTAAAGATTTAATTGTTAGGAAATTGAAATAATTAAATTGGCTTAGTTGAGAGTTCAAGAGTAGTTGAAACCTCAGGAACCTGTAACCCACCTTTCCACCCTATGGAGAAAATAACAGAGAATCGATGAAAACACGCCATATTATGTCAACTAAAATAAGGATGGAAATGTATTAGAGATCCCTTGGCTACAGCCTGAATAGTTGGGGATTTATTTGCACAGATCCCTGTGCTACACTTTGCAGCTGTAAATAAAGTAAATGGTGTGTTATTTATGGACACTCTTTAACTATTGTGGTTCTCAGTGTCCCATTCTAAATTGGGTGTGAAAGACCGCTTAATTTTGCTCAGAGGCCTCTCTATCAGGCTTGAGGTTTTTTTACGTGCCTTAAATCTACGACACGGGACCAACGGCTTTACTTCCCTTCCGAAGGAAGCCATGCTAAGGATTTTTACACCCGAAAAAATCCATTGTCCTCCGCCAGGTTTGAATCCGAGACCTTGGATATAGGAAGTTAGCATGGTAACCATTACACCACGGAGGGCGACTGCAGCTGTGAAGCAGCAATAGGACATGGCAGCAGCATCTGCAAAGGTAAAACCTGAATGAACCAGGCAGAGCCAAGAAATCTTGCCAATTCAGTGGATTTCAGTTTCATTTAAAGTTGGCGGCAATTCATCTGTGCATGTGCAGTATCGACAATATGTCATGTTTTCTTGGCTTTGTGCTGTCCTTCTCATATTAAAGAAAATATCTTAAATAGATTGGGTGAGTGGGTTAAAAGATACCAAAGTGCAGACAACTGCTCCTACATAGATAAAATACATAATCCTAGCATTATTATTGTTCTTTATATTATTTCAAATAGTTTCTAAATAAACAAAGTCAATATCATGTTAATGACTCACATTACAGTTTGCCTATGTTGCACCATACCTATAAAATACAAATAATTGTAGCTGCTTAATATTGAATTGAATTTCTCCCACTAATATAAACATTTGATAGTAAAAGTTTACTTTGACTGTAGAGGTAATTTTATTTTTCCCAAAAACCCTAATTTGCATAGCTTTTTCAAAAACTCACAGAAATAGTTTTCAGGAACTGTATTTTTACCCATTGTTTCTATCTGGTTCATATACACACAAAACCTAGCCTCATGCAAATCTCAAAACCATAGGACCCTATCATTTACTGACCTCACAATGACTTCTGCTTAATACTAGTTTTTAAAAAAATGCTTAAAATCACAGATTCATTCATTTTAGCTTATTTTAATATTTTGGTGGATACAATGCAGCAGTTGCACTAAAAAATGCCCAGATCTTTTCCTTTGGTTCATATTTACACTTGAACACTTTCCCTGTATTTTATCTGTGTTTAATGAAAATTGATCCAATAATAGAAAAAATTCAAAATGATTATCAAAATTGGAGGTCCCATGTACTTAGAATGCCTGCATCAAGAATTCCACATCAAATATTGAATCACAGATCACAAGGAAAAGACTTAGGCCATCTGATGAAGGGATGGAATGAGACCATAACAGGCCACTAGGCCTAATGCTTGCAAGAAGATGATAAAATTAAATGGAGTTTTATTTATGAATGCTCTTTAACTACTATGGTTCTCAGCATCCCATTCTATATTGAATGTGAAAGGCCGCTTAATTGTGCTCAGAGGCCTCTTTTGTCATGCTCGAGGTTCATGGTACCAATGGCTTTGCTTCCCTTCTAAGGGAAGGATTTTTATGCCATCGACCTCCGTCGGGTTTGAACCCACAATGGTAGGTATATGAAACAGGAAAATGATGATAAATAACTCAACTATTTGTCTCAAGGAAAACTAATACACCAAAATAACGCAGCTCACATTCAGTTCCAGATGTTGATGACATGGCACAAGATTTGTTTCTTTTACAGTAATGCATAGCTGTTACTGGGCACTACTATACTACTATAGCGAGTTATTGGCCCAATTCGGCAAGAAATTGGAGACATGGTCCTTTTTGGCAAATAAGAAAGTGCTTTATTATGACAGTGCACTGCACATTCATCCAAACTTGTCTTTGCAAACTGCATGAAATATTGCCACTCTCCTATATTTGCATGAGCTGGCGCCCTACAATTTCTTCTTGTTCCCAAACATGAAAAAAAAAAAATCTGTGCAGCAACAAATTTTAGATCAAATGAGAGACATATTTTGCAGAGTTTGACCATTTGTGATTTTGGAGAGATTAATAAAATCACACAAATGTTGAGAGAAGTGTATATCCTAAAAGGGGAATATATTGAGAAAGAAATAATTTGTGTTTAAAAAAAATGGCATCCTCCTTTCTAACATGGGTACTTATTGAACAGTCTTCATAGACCCTGTTCTCAAGCTATCCTTTTAGTCATTCATAAACCTCATCAAACTCTTCTCAGGAGCTGCCAGAGTTAATTAGTCCGAAGCATGGAATCAGTAATGATCCTGATGTTCTTTGTAAAATGATTATCTGAAATTATATAGTCAAACTCCATATTATCTTATATAGCGTCTCCTATTTTACCTAATTCCTAGCAAACCTGAGCCTGTTTCAGGATACCTTAGTTTCCTAGCACTTTGCCACCTATGGATTGAATTTCTTGCCTCCTTAGTGCAGTGGAGTCTAGCCACTTGGTGGAACCAGGCTATATGAGAACTATTGAAACAACATATTCTAGTTAAAACTGTAGTTGTGCTGTAATATAATGTGTAATTAAAACAATAATGAAGTACATGAGTGAAAATGCAAATAACTAATATTCTGCATATTACTGTAAATTTGTTGGTTTAAACTTCAAATGTTGGAATATATCTATTATAACAATTTAATTTCGTATTATAATCTTATCTCTTTGTAGTATCTCAATAACAATAACCCTTGAATATATTGTAAGCTAATCCTGTGAAAATATATATATATATATATATATTTTTTTTTTTTTTTTGCGTGTGTGTCACACAATCATGATATATAACAATAACTCTATACATAAGTGTGCTAATACAAAGATAATCAGGTTATATGAATTGCTTACAATTCATAATTATAATAAATGAAATGTAACAACATTAATTTTCAGTTTAATCTACAAAAACGAATCGAAAAGTAACGCACAATCATTTTTTTACAAAAACGTTAAATAGTTTTAAAAAAAAAATCACAAATGAACTTACTTTTACCTACTTTCCATCATAGTCACCAACTTTTTCAACACATTTGTCCCATCATGATAGCATTTCAATATGCCCTTTTGAGAAGTCTGCTTCCCTGGAGTATAGCCACCTGCAGACTGCTGATTTCACTTCTGCATCTGTGGCAAAGCATTGACTGGCCAGGAATTTCTTCATGGGACCAAACAGATGAAAGTCTGATGGTGCAAGGTCCGGACTGTATGGTAAATGCTGGATCACCTCCCAATCAAATTGCAAATTTCTGAAGAATGGCACCAGCAACATAGGGGCGAACATTGTCATGAAGAAGTTTGGCATCATGAGCATTAATGTTTGTCATGAAAGGCATAATGCAACTTCACCTAAGTTTTAATGTAGGCCGCAGCATTCACAGTGTTCCCATGCTCAGCAAAGTCCACCAATAAAACAACTTTGTCACAAGCACTTTCCTCACAGATTGATTCACTTTGATTTTTTTCTTTACTGGAGAACCAGCATGTTTCCACTCCATTCTTGCCTGCTTTGTTTCGGCCATGTAGTGGTATGCCCACTACTCATCACCCGTGATGATTCCTTTCAGAAAGTCATGCCCTTCTGCAGTGTACTGCGTTAAGTGATCCAAGTTGATCAACATTTGCTGGCTCTGGTGGCCATCTGTCAGGTTCTTAGGCACCCAGCGAGCACAAACTTTACGAAATTTCAACGTGTCATGAACAATATTGTTCACTGCACTATAGGATGTTGTGATAAGGTTCGCAGTTGCATATGCCAGTCGTTCAAAATTGCTGCCTCTGACATTCTGTGAGGTTGCACAGCTGATATGTCTCCCAGAGCGTGGCAAATCACCAAAGTTCATACAGCTCTCTTCAAAGAATGCACACCACCTGGAGACATTGCTATGGTCCATACAATCATCCCCATATATGCCATGCATGTCCCTGTGAATTTCACTTGGTGTATGCCTTTTGGCCCACAAATATTGAACCACACCACTCTGCTCTTCATATGTGGATGACAGGAGCATACATGCCATCTTTGTTGTGTAGTTCACATTTTTCTCGCTAGAGCTGCACATGAAGCAAAAAATACCCTCTGTAGTGAAATCGCAACATTCCAGCTGTAATACCAAGGCAGAAAAAATTATTGTGCATTACTTTTCGATCCGCCCTTGTATATGTTCATATATTCTATAAATTTAATACAAATAAGCCCTCTAATGCCCTTTTCTATTACTAGTATAAATGACCCCTCCCATTTCTTTTTAAATTTTTTTTAGACTTCTATGGAACGAAAATAAAAAAAATCTTGAGTGTTCTGTTCATATGACTTTATCTATTCTGCAACAAACTATTCTTACAAAAGCTTATTTTTCTATCTATGAGAACAGTTTAGAAAGTATCCTCTTTTGCTGTAAACTCAAAATTTTGAAAAAAAATATATTACATTCTAAACTTATAGTTTGTTACTCTTTTTCAACATAATCACCATTTCAATTTAAGCATTTTTCATTGTGCATCACTAATTGCCAAATTCCCTCTGCATAAACTTCAGTTGCATGAGCTAATCCTTGACAGCATTTTGAGTTCATCTTCATTAAAGTGCTGTTATGCAAGCCACTTCTTCATGTGAGTGAAGAGATGGAAATCACTCAGCACCAAGTGATGGGGGGTGATGAAAAATGTTTGTTTTGTATTGTTTCAAAATCTCTCAAGTTTTTTTAACACTGTGAGGACAAGCGTTGATATGCAAAAACACAACACCCAATGTCATGCACGTCGTTTGTTTTGAGTGCTCACCTAAGTTTCTCAAAGTATTAAAGTAGACATCTGAAGTGATCATTGTCCATGTTCCATAAATTTAACCAGCAAAACTATCTTGGCATTCCAAAAAGCCATAACCATAATCCTCTTCAAAGACAAAGGCAGGCTTTCTTTGGCTTGAATGGAGAATTGGTATGGCCCCCAGCCATGGACTGTTGTTTCATTTTAGCATCTGTGTGTTCTCCAAGTTTCATCAACAGTCACAATTTTCTTCAACAAACCTTATCCTTCTGGTTTAATTGTTTTTTTTGTTTTTTTTTCTCACATAAGCTGTGTGTAGGACAGGAGTTGGATAGGTAGAGTCACACTGAAAATATCCAATTCCTATCCTACACAGGAGTTGGATGGGTAGAGTCACACTGAAAATATCTAACTCCTATCCTACACAGGGCTTGAGTGGAAAAAAAACAATTAAACCAATACCAATTGACCATAATAGTTGGCTATACTATGAATCCTGGGACCTAAAGTACTTACAACATTGTAAGTCGCCATTGGGATGTCATCTCTAAATAATTTGAGATCACCTTGTGGTTCACCAGGACACATGCGAGTCAGTTGAGAAATTCAATGCCATGTTGGCATGGTAGCTCAGTGGTAGAGCAACCGGCTAGAGATCGGGAGATCCGTGGTTCAAAACCAGCTATGGCATTGAATTTTTCAGTCTGGCTCTACCTTATCCTTTTGTGTTGTAGTGTGAAAGGAAGTCTTAAGACAGCACCCATTTGTTTCATTTTGTAGACTTCTGCAGGCAATTTTGGTACCCACCGAGCACAGAACTCTTGGTAGCCTAATTTATTGTGATAACCTTGCACAAACCATGCAAGAAATTTGTAGGAATTGTTGAAAATTTAGAGATGGTGAATCTTTGATTTTCATGAACCACTTTGTCAATTTTCTTGACAAATCATCACTCACAACAGAAGGTCTATCACTCTTCTCTTCTTCATGAATGTTTATTTGTTCTACCACTTTTAAAAAATATGGCCCATTGGCACACCTTCACCCATAATGGAAGGACTGTATGTATTATACAGTTGACTAATGTCTGCTGCTAAAACTTTTTGCACTGAAAGGAATCTTATTACCACGTTGACTTCATGTTTGGTGGATTTTTGCATTGCAACACTCATATTTTAGGTTATAACCAGTGAATGTATGAAAGAACGAACTTTACGCTGTCACAGCTGGATGCTTACTGAATCAGAGAACTCACAGATGTGAACATTGCAGCACTCACCTGCTAGCTTCATGTTAGAATGAAGTTTATTTTGTAAACCACCCTCATACTTAATACTAATCAAGATAAACATGTAAATGAATTAAGTCATTTTGTACATAAATGTTGTAGAAGTGTTTAATATGCATCATTTTCAGGGAGCTGATGTAAATTCGGGCAAACATGAACATGGATACACAGCTTTACATTTTGGTGCATTGTCAGGAAACACAGATGTATGCCATCTTCTGCTTATGGCAGGAGCTAAGAGCCAAGTAACAAATTCTGTTGGTCGCACTGCAGCACAGATGGCAGCTTTTGTTGGTAAGTCTGGTATTTTGGCATTTGTTTATTTTATAATTGTTATATATGAAATGTAAAATTACAGAATTTTTTTAATAAAGTATCTTTACCAGAAGAGTGAAAAAAGTACATACTAATGTCATACACAAAAACATATAATCCAGTTTTCAAAGTGTGGAAGAATTAATAAAATATTGATTCCTATGGTTAAAACTTAAATATAAGAGAATCTGCATTGTTTCAGTAATAAACATCTTATCAATACTACCCTAATGAGTAAAAAGATATTTCATTCTCTTTTATAAGTGCTAATTTTTACAAATTACCAAACTGATCTGGTTGTAAATTAGTTGTAGCTCATGTTTTGATTTCTTTAATAAGATTTGTAATTGATATGCATCATATTTGCAAAGGAAAAATGCATGTAAGACTCAGAACTACACAGTATGCCAGAATCATCCATTCAAAAGCCATATTACTTTGAAAATAATTACAGAAAAGGGAAGAGAACTGGGAGAATTATGTATTTCCTGAATGCAGGAGCATCTTTATAAGTTGAAATGCATAGAGGTCCATTACACATTTAGGCAAAGCTATTCAACCATTATGTAAAAAAATAAAACAATGAAGGAAGTTGAATCAGATTTGAAAAAGTGTGGAGACCGACCAGAAATGAAATCACAAATTTTCAGTTTAGCATAGTTACATACTAGTATTGTGTCACTCGGCTACATTGATGTGACAATTCAGCTCAACTATTAAACTACCAATTCAATGGCAAAGATTAGACAATTTCAACCAATCATAGTCATCTTACCAGAGCGATGTCAAAACATCTTATTGCAGCTGATGTTCATTTCTTTGAAATTTTGTCGCACCTGACGTTCATTTGGTTAATTCAGGAGACTGAAGAAAAAAAAAATTTGGTAAATAAATATGACCGAATGCATCATCTACCATTGGAGAACTAATCATAATCTATAATCCCTTCCTATATATTATAAATTATTAATAGTCTATTTTGCTGAATTGCCTTATCAAATACAACTCATTTTTTCATCCCTTAGGACAATAAAATTCATTCCCATTGCTTCACTCCATCTTGGATTATTGACAAGATGAAAACACTCATGGTATTACTTATGATAAGCTGAAAAAGATCTCTGATTAAATGCCTGGCATTTACTTAAATGTTTCAATTCTACAACTTCTAAACTTTAGGTTAAACTTGCCATGACTAGTGTGAACAGTTATTGGGATTATAGTTATTAGAAAATATGCAACATATCAACCAGATACTGAGAATAATATACAAACAATATATTATCCCATAAACTTCTCTGATAATATTGGGTGCTTTGAACATCAACTCACTGACTGTAGCTTCATTAAGATCATTTTTTACTTTCTCTACATACTATTTACATAGTGTGTAGAGAAGTAAAGTGCAGCATCTTACAAGGATGCACCACAAAGGTTTTCAATTAAATTCCCCTACTCCAAACTACTCTTTACATGGAAAAATTTTTGAAAATGTTGTTCTTTTCAAAAATTGGTCTGAATATTTTGATTAAACTACTATATATTAAAGATATTACATGACAAAATGTATAATCTGAATTTTCTGGGAATAGTGCCTGAAGTCATCTTCATTCAGAATAGCTTTTGCATAACTGGTAACCTGTAAGAGATGAACAAACACTACTATACAAAAAATATAAATCTTGTTAAAAGACACAATTTGTGTCTTTCTGTATAGTTAGCCATTTTCAATTTTTTTGTTTCTTTAAATTTTAAATTACTTAAACATGGGAAATCCTCTTTTAATTCATATCTCTTTTGTTTTAATCCTGGCATGCAAAGATAATCAAATTTCAATTGTTTCACACAACGACAAGCTTTTAAAAGATTTAAATATCGCTTTAGCTTAGTGTATTCCCTTCTACTCGCAAGGAGACAACTAATAAGATTATTTCAAATAGCATGATGAAGATAAGAGAACAATCTTTTGTAAGAACAGTTTGTTCACACAACAGGTACAGAAAGTCATGTGAATGGAACATACTTTTTTTTTTTATATATTTATAACACCTCTCATTCATTCCCACGTGCATACTGCCAGACTGTCCAGTGGTTAGAGGAAGATTCTAATTAAAAAATATTCCTCTACCCAAGCTGGAAATCTAATCCTAGGTCCTCTAGTTTGAGAAGCTAGATTAATTTATATAGACCAGTTTATCAAGGGAATACCAATAAGAGACAAAAAGTAGTACTCTAAAAAGTAAGCCAGGTATGTATTTCTTTTTAAGAATAGACCCTAATGTAAATACAGGGACCTGCACATAATTAAATTGAATGTATGGCATTGGTTGGTACTGTGTCCTAAATAGTACATGTTAGAATTCAGGTCTGTGGGAACAGAGATATAGGGTAAAAATTAAAAAAAATCTTTTGTGTTCCATTCACATGACTTTCTCTACATCTCTGCAACAAATTATTGTTAAAAAGCTTATGCTTCTAATTACTCATGCTAATCAAGAAAAAAAATTAGTAGAAATAGTCTTATTACTTGCTTCCTTGTAAGTAGGAGCGAAATAAGGGAGTACCACAAGTTAAAAGGATAGTCAAAAGCTGGTTGCTATGTGATTGAAGTTCCTTTGTTTGTATGGATAGGAATTAACAAATTCCTGTATGAGTAAAGTAAAGCATTTTTAAAGCTGAAACTAAAAACAAGGAATATCTATAAAAAAAAAAGAAGAAGAAGAAGAAGAATGATCCACTCCATGAACAAATGTACATAACATAAATTGTGTGTTTTAACATGCTCTACATTTTTTGTGTGGTAACCTTTTCTCCATCTACGGTTTAGCAGTTATGCAAAATTCCATAAAATTCATCCAGAATAAAGAGGTCTTCAGGTAAATATCCTTAATATATGATATTTTAATCAAAGTCGTTAGAGCCATTTTTGAGAAAATCAAAATTTTTTAAAAAAGTTCCACGTGAAGGGTAGTTTTTCTCAAAATCTTCATGTCGCATTCTTGGAAGATACTAAACTTTTAAACACCAAGTTTGGTATTTTACAGACTTTTCGTTTTTGAGTTATCGTGTTCACAGACACACACACACTTTTTTTTTTTTTTTTTTTTTTTTTTTTTTTTTTTTTTTTAAATATATATAGGGGACTCTGAAACATATATTTCTAGTGAAAGCTCAGTATCAAGTTTTTGGGTGGAGTGGAATACCTTCTCTAAACAATATATACATAGTACGTTTAGAGAAAGTAAAAAAGAAGTTCATCTCTCCTTACTTCAAGCTAATCAAAACAAACATTCGTGGAAAAGTCAAGAACACATTCGGTTTTAGGTTCAAGGGGATACAGGAGGTTAAAGCAATAGTCCAATGTTGGATAGGTAGAATCAGAATGGAAAATTCAATGCCAGAATTTGAACCATGGATCTCCCAGTCTCTAGCGAGTTGCTTTACCACTGAGTTACCATGGCAAGATGCCAGCATAGCATTAAATTTCTCAACTGACGCTCCTATCCAACTCCTGTCCTACTTGTATGAAAAAAACAATTAAGTTAACAATAATTGACCGTTACAGTGGCTATATTGTGAAGCCCGGGAGTTAAAATACTTGCAACATTGTAAGTCACAACTGAGGTATGTCAACTTAAAATAATTTGAGATCTCCTTGTGGTTCACCGGGCAACATGTGAGTCAGTGAGAAATTTAATGTTCTGCCAGCATGTTGCCAATGTAGCTTAGTGGTAGAGCAACCGACTAGAGACCAGGAGATCCATAGTTCAAATTGCAGCTATGTCATTGAATTTTTCAGCCTGACCTTACCTATCCAACTCCTGCCCTATACATGGCTGTTGTAAAAAAACAATTTAACAATAGTCCAATCTTTCACATGTGTGCTGTTACATGCTGGCTTTGAAATGTCACACACTTTACATGACATCACAAAAAAGAATTGACTACACTTAGCATTTCAAAAAATGTAAAACTATTGAAGAATTTAAACCAGTAGTTATTCCCACAAAAAATTTGACAAATTTTTCTTTTAATCACATTTTGAACTTTTTTATAGTAAGAATTTTGAATCTTCTTAGATTTACCAATTATATAAAATTATACAAAATTAAACCATCTTAAGCTATTCATAGAAAATTAATTATATACATTTTATAATCATGCAAGCATATTAAACATAGTATTTTAATGAAAAATATTGTATTCATTTTTGAGAAAATCAAAAATAAAGAAAAATGTGTCACCTAAGGGGTAATTTGAGATGATAGGATTTTCTTGAAAATCTTTGGCTCACACCCAGAAATATACTGAACTTAAACACAATGTACATCAAAAGTATAATTTGTTGTTTTTCATTTACACTGTTCACACACTCACACAGATCTTTTTTACTTTCTCTATATGAACTATGTACATAGTGTATAGAGAAGGTATTGCACTCCACCCAAAAATTTGATACCAGGATTTTGCCGGAAATATATGTTTTAGGGTCTCCCGTATCCAAAAAAAGCATTTTCAGAAAACGGTCTGTGTCTGTGAACAGGATAACTCAAAAACGAAAAGTCGCTAAAATACCAAACTTGATATTTAAGTTTAGTATTTTCCAGGGATGCGACACAAAGATTTTCAGAAAAATCCCCCCCCCAAACTACCCTTTACATGGAACTTTTTTTGAAAAAGTTGTTTTTTTTTTTTTCAAAAATGGCTCTAACGATTTTGATTAAAATATCATATATTAAATATATTTACCTGACAAATAAAATGTATATCTTGAATTTTCTGGGAATAGCCTTCAAAGACTCCTTTATTCTGGGTGAATTTTACGGAATTTTGCATAATTACTAAACCATAAGAGTTGGAGAAAGAGTTACCACACAAAAACTGTAGAGCATGTTAAAATGCACAATTTATGTTATATGCATTTGCTTCGTGGAGTTGATCGTTTTTTAGATATTCCTTGTTTTTTGGTTTCAGCTTTGTTAAAACTACTTTTCTCACAAAGGATGTTGTCAACTCCTGTCCATACAAACAAAGGAACTTCAATCACATAGCAACCAGCTTTTGACTATCCTTTTAACCTATGGTACTCCCTTATTTCACTTCTACTTACAAGGAAGCAAGTAATAGGACTAATCCAGCTAATTTTTTCTGGATTAGCATGAAGTAAATAGAAGCATAAGCTTTTTAACAATAATTTGTTGTAGATATGTAGAGAAAGTCATGTGAATAGAACACATCAGATTTTCTAAAAATCAAAACATTCATTTCTAGTAAAATCTTGATATTAGGTTTATACAGCATTTCTCCTACCTACTGTAAGCAGTTGTTAAAGAAAGTGAACATTAGTGGGAATTAAGAAATTGGTCGGTTTCAATACAAAATTCCCAAGTAAATTGAAAATATTTCTCCAGTCCTTTATGTATTCCAAAAATAAAACATGCTCAGTTTCCATATCTTGACAAGTTTTTATGAATACTTGTGGTTTTCAGGAAACCATGCTTGTGTTGCAGTCATAAATAATCATATTCCAAAAGCTGACATAGATTACTTTACCATGCCACAGGGATTGGAGACAGAGCCAAAACTTCCTCCAGTTTTAGCTTCTCCATTGCATAAATTTGTTATGCAGGTAAGTTTAAGTATGTGGCTTAACTATTTTTAAAAGAATCAATTATTTAAGGCTGAATTTAATATTTAATATTTTGATGTATTAGAAAAATAGTTCAAAATGCCCTGAAAGCATTTTGGAGATAGTAACACTTTTTCTAATAGTACAGGGTGGTCTGCTTGAATGTCCCAATTTCAATTGTATGTGATGGGTAAATGGTTGAAAAACACTTATATGAAAAGAAACCTCGACAATTTTCAAATCTTGTTGGTAATGATGCAAAGACATGGCTTTCACTCTTAGGTTTAATCGTTTATCAAAATGGCGACACCGAAGATCAGAGGCAAGCTGTTTTGTAGTATATGGAATTTTAAATCAATTTTCCAAGTTCAAAGGGATTTTAAATGAGTCTTTAACCATGAAAGCATAAAGAAGTGGTACAGTACATTTTTAGCTCCTGGGAGTGTGTTAAAGATGCATGGTGGTGGTTGCAGAACATCTGACAAAATGGTTGCAAATGTTCAAGCCATATTTGAGCAAAATTTTCTGAAGACATTAAGAAGAGCTTCACAGGAACTTCAAATTCCAAAGTTAACATTGTAACAAATTGTCCACAAATGCCTCAAACTGTTCACAGGAACTTCAAATTCCAAAGTCAACATTGCAACAAATTGTCCACAAATGCCTTACTCTGTGTGCATATAAATTACAGATCTTGGAACATCTGAAGCCGAATGTCAAGCTCCAATGACTGGAATTTGTCAATACAATGCTGGAGCTCTCGTTGCTGATCCTGATTTCACGTCCAAGATTTTCTTATCAGACAAAGCCGCTTTCTATGGTTAGGTAAGGTAAACCAGCATAATGTGTGGATCTGTGGAATCACAGAATCCTCATGCTACACAGCATGTTTGTGATAATCCCAAGGTCAATGTGTTTGGTGTGGTTTATTACAGAATAAATCATTGGACCATTTTTCTTCACTGAAAAAATTGTCCATGGTACCACATATCTTGACATGCTGTAGCAGTTCTTTTCACAAATTGAGCATCCTTTGGACAAGATTTTCCCTGGCCAATGGATTGGTAGGGGAGGATCGATAACAGCCCCCACCCCCAAGACCTTCCCAGTAGTACAGCTTAATTTCTTTTTCTGGGGCTAAGTTTATCCAGTCAGAGACCTTTGTGATCTTTGGGAGTGCATCATAGAGCTACTGAGAGCATTTCAGAAGACAAGCTCCAACTACTTGGCAAGAAATTGTTCATTGCCTTGACATTGTCACAGTGACTGCTGATTCGGACATAGAGATGTGGTGATCTGCATATCAAAATTTAGTGAGTTTTCCTTTCATATAAATGTTGTCTTAAGTTTCTATCTTCAACTGTTTACCTGTCACATACAACTGAAATTAGGACATTCAAGCAGTCCACCCTGTATCACCCAAACTAATAAAATTCTTTGCTTGTGCATTCATATATTATTCTGAGACAGGTGTAACACTAATAAGAGTTTTACAAAGGCAATTTTACTTATAATCTACACAGGTAATTTTGTCAAATTCTTTTTTCGTTTTGTTTCAAATGCTAGAAGTGTCAAGAACGTATTGTGTTGTATTAGCAGGGATATAGTCTGCAGTGACTGCTCCATTCATATGCCTTGTATTTTATATTTACCGATAGTGCTTAGTAAGACTTTGGTCATTTATCTTATAATATGCTTGCAAAGATGTAATTTTTTTGTATAAAGTATTTCTTAGCCATAATATCAGTATGCAGTGTTTAATAGGATACATCAATGCACAATCAAATAGTATTGTTTTCCAAATAAATTATGTTCTTGAAAAAATAATTTCCTTGTTGGCTTCTGGTTGTAGAGCAATTCCACCCTAACTGACTGACATTCACAATGCATTTTTCTGGATAAACCAAAGTCTTGCATGCATGATGATTTTAAAATATGAATTTTGGCCACATTTTTTGATAGAGAAAACCCAAAGAATTAAAATGATTAAAAAAATATGATTTAAGACCAAATTTATATGAAATATGTATTCACAGACATTTTGTAACAGACTGGCATTTTTGTCAGCTCTCTCTACAGGTCAAGTAGTGCAGCTATAAATTTCTCTGAAACTTTATTCCAAAAATAGTTTTCAAAATATCCATTTGAGGGAAGGATTTAAGCTTTATTAAAAGATTTAAAAATCAACATATTCAAATTGTTGAACTAAGGATCCAAATTGTGCTCCATAACAGACTGAACTCTGTGAGATTATAGATATTGCAGTGCAACAGAACAAAAACAATATATAATTTTTAAAAATTATGTTATAACCAGAGCTAGGACTTTCAAGACTTTGCATACTGTGTGCATGCTGTGAACATTGGAGAGCAACAGTAAACAACGCCAGCTGTCACAGGAATATATAAATGCGCTAAAAACTTTCATAATACTGTTTCTAATTTATTAAACATCTTTGAGAATTGTTCTGTAGAACAGGAAACATACCATAATTAATATTATACAATAACCTTCACACAATAAATGTTTACAGTATAAAAGTATGCTCAATGTCTGTTTAATTTTCAAACTTAGTACAAACAACGTACATTTTAAACCTTTCAAATTTGAAGAACTTCCTGTTATTTAAATAATGTGTTTAGAAACCTCTCCACTTCAATGATGTAATAGGGATAAACATATAATGCAGATGATACTGCATTGTAGGCACTATTTCATATTATATTTAATATTTACCATCTTAAATAAACTGCATTTTTCTCATGGATAGTTTTCATTTTCTGCTTTACTTTATCCATAACCAACCGCTCCTCTATCAATCTGTTGGGCTAGTTCTACTACAAGTCCTATTGAATTAAGTATTTTAAGCATTTTCTAAACATATTATGACTAGATAAGTCTAAAATATATGTTTTTAATGAACAACAAATTTTCATGTAATGTGTTTGAAATGGGGGACTCTGCGGCTCATTCTGTAGAATTATGATTGTTGTCCAAAATGCTAAGAATTTTGGTAACTATATTGTAAAGGTGCTCATAATATAAAGCCGCATTTAACCAGAAGTTGTGACAGGCTGAGGAGCTAAAGGCATGTTAGGAGCCATTTCTTTAAATTTTCATTTTTTGGAGCTTTAAAAAAATATATTTACTGTGATTGCAATTAAACTGTCTACATAGATAACATTTTAATTACCTTAGCTACACTGTGAAACACTACCTCCACACATGCCAGCCTGCCAATAACAGCTGCGTCCAGTGGTTGTATGGCCCTGAGAATGTTGTTGACAAATGACATACTAATCATATGTCATGTCGCAACAAACTGGTACTTCTCAATGAAGTCCTAAATTCCTAGCTCTGGTTATTGCATATTTATTTTACTCACCATTATTTAAGTTCCTGTAGACATGTTTAGAGGTAATATTCATTTTAGTCCATTTGGATTTCAGACAGTAGTAATTTGCAGTACAGATTTATATCTAAAAAGAAGTATTCATAAAGCTTCTTTATATAACATTTTCATCTCAAAAGCAATAGTTGAGAGAGAATGAGAGAGAGTGAGAAGATGAATATGAAATGCTAGATTTTCTTTTTAACGAACTTATAATGTTTTGATGATGTCACCATGCAATTACATGGTTCTCTGAAGTGCTTTGGATAACTGCAGATAAACACATTGCACAGCTGGATCACATGGTTTATAGTGTCACAGGTTACAAATTAAGGCTTAACTGCAGGTTACTTAAATGCAATAGACATGTGTGTAAAGTTTTGCTATTGCTTTATTACTGAAGCACGGAGCTTGTTGATCAGTTTGACTGAAGGGCATACATATTCAAAGACATGTTCATGTATCACTTTCACACAATGAACCGTATGAGTGACTGAAAAAGGCAATTTTTTTTTTTTTCCTTCAATTTTTCAACATCATTCCTGGAATCTCCAGAATACTAACATGTTTGGTTTTATTACATACATTACTAATGAACTCTTCTGCATTTTTCACTTATTTCAGATGAAACAGCTTCCTATGCCACCCTTCTTACGTACCTTCCAGTTGCATCCACAGCTCCTTTCCTGTGATAATATTTAGGTTTAACGTCCTTGAAGTTTTTTTGATGCTGCTTTACCTGGCTTGCAAGCAGTAAATCCTCATGCCAATAGGTTGACAATTAGTTTTAACCTCTTCCATAGAGACTTGTTTTCTGCACTTTCCAAAATGCTGTTGCAGGCGACGTAATAATGGGAACATCTTATGATTCCTGCTTCATCTGATGGATTCATTTACTATAAAAATTATAAGTATTGAATATTGTTTCTACATTTCTTGCAGTTTTATAAGCATTATGATATTTTGATATATGGTGGACTTCGAGACAGTGATGTGTTTTAACAATTAAAATTTAGTTGAGTCGATTTTGTAACACTACATCACTTACTTTTTTATTTCGGAAAACATGTTTCAGAAGCCATGTGCTTCCATTGTCAATTCCTTTGAGAGTCGACCAAAGGAATTGACAATGGAAGCACATGGCTTCTGAAACATGTTTTCCGAAATAAAAAAGTAAGTGATGTAGTGTTACAAAATCGACTCAACTAAATTTTAATTATGATATTTGTTTCTTCAATTTGATAAGTATGATTATTTTGAATTTTAAATCTTTATTGTATAATAATAATAAAGCGCTTGATATTGTTTTGTCATTTAATGCATGCCTTGGATTTTTATAAACAGAATTCTAGATTTTCAAAACTAATCTCTGCTTTAATTGAGGTGTAGCTACATTACATTGCAGTACCCACTCCATCCCTCTCCTCCACAAGTGACCCATTTTCCACCCATGTCTGTCATAAGTAATCCATGGACATATCAAAATACAATACAGTGTTGAAGTTTAATCAACAGGTGAATTACTTTAACCAAGACATAAGAGTAAATTCTAACCAATATTTGTGCTCACTACATGACAATTCTCTTAGACCTTTACTTTTGTAGTAATTTACTCTGTAAATGTCTTAAAAGAGTATAATATGCTGGAAATATGCGAGTGTCTTAAAGGAGCATAATACGCTGGAAATAATTACTCTTGTATGGAAGTTGCCAATGGCAATGTCTACCATATATAAGCTACGTACCTAATTTTTATTAACTCTCTACCTCACTTACATGCAGATGGAGAAATACTTTAGCTAGCCAAATTCATCTTCACTGTTTTTACCAGATGGGCACAAAATAGCACACTGTCAATTGCACCCATAATGAGTGAGAAAATTACGAATGTGAAGAATTGCCCCTTATTTTCTGGACACCCTTAATCTTTTGGGTATATTTACAATCCTTGTTCTTAACCTCAAAAGCAATCTATACTACAGTAAAAGATAGAACCAGCAGTTATATGTTGAACATTTATAAGATCGCCTTCAACTATGTGAAATATTTTGAAATGAAATGCATGGGGGCATATAAATTGTACTTTGGGTAATACAACTGAATTCTTGGCTAGAGTTTATATGTACTCCAAGTACATTCAAAAGACATATAAAATATTCTTTCCTATTACCCCAAACACAGACATACTCACTCACTGTCTCTCTCTCTCTCTCTCTCTCTCTCTCTCTCTCTCTCTCTCTCTCTCTCTCTCTCTCTCTCTCTCTTGCACGCATGCACACACCCACACACACATACACACACACACAAAATCATATGGATCTTGCCTTTCCAGTATTATTTGCGCTACTGCATTCCTGTGGTTTTCTTCATCGAGAGTACATATTAATATAATCTAAGTAATTCATGAACATGCCAAAACATCTTTCTCAAATACAATGTGGTATTGAAGTTACTCCAACCAAGTAACAAAAATAAATTCCAACCTGTAATAGTACTCTGTTTACTTCCATAGTAATTTACTTCAAGGTATCCTAAAGGAGTAAAATACTTCAGAAGCAGTTACTCTTCTATAGCAGTGGGCAAGTGCTCACCTTAATAGTAGTTTACTATAAAAATTGAGTTTACTCTAGGAAGTATTGCTTCTATCAAGTGCTTTTTAGTGAAAGTTGAGCCAATCACTCATCATTTTTGTTCAAGTGACAGATAACAGACACTTTTAGAAAGCAGTGTGATTGCTTTGCTAAAGATCCCCATGTTCTTTTAGTGGGTTGACTGGCTAAATGATATATTGTTTTAAAATGGAGTTCACTGATTAGGACAATTTGCATACATAAGATTTTATAGGATATGTAATGAGTACTAATTTAAATTTGCTTACATGAAATTTTACAGGATTTGTAATGAGTTCTAATTTATTGATCTACTAAAGAAATTTATATTTTTTTTTTTATTTATTTATGCTAAGCATTATACAGGTGAATATGATCGGTGTTCAGCCCTGGCTCTTTACCGGTCATACTCATATTTTACAATAGTTTATTAATTCTAGTTTATTGCATCATTTTGTCTATTTACTGTCCATATCCATTTATTTTTCACTTTGCATAAGAATTGTCCAATCTTCTTACTATCTTTTTGAAACATTTCAACTACTACTACATTTCTATCTATTTTAAACCATTTCTTATTAATATACTTTTTTCTCCAAATTTCAGTTCCTTTACATTTAAATAAAATGTGTTCTATATCTTCATTTCCGCCACATATAGGACATTGATTTTGTGGAATACCTTTCCTTAGACCTTTTAATCTCCATACTCCTGCTTTCAGCCATGCAATACCTTCTCGCTCCTCTTTATTTGTCACATCAATGTACTTTTCCCTTCCCCATGAGACTTTCATTGGTATATAGAAAACTAAAGATCTCTTTTCAGTTATTTCACTAAATATTTTTTGTATTTCTATATCCTCAAATCTTTTCCTTGCCAACTTCCAGAAGTTATTCACATTATTTTCTCTTCTTCTCCACATTTCCCCTAACCCACTACTTTCCAGGTTATTTCGAAGACAGTCTACCCATCCCTTGTTCTTTAAACTTTTCTCTTGATATACTAAACACTGTTTTAACAAATTCCTTTCTTCCAATTTCAATATCCTATGCCAAAATTTCAATGCCCTTTCCATAATCTTTCCCTTACTTGCCACTCTACCCAGCTCTATTTGTGCTACCTGCCTAACAATTGCATTTGGTAACCCCAGTATTTCTTTGCAAAATTTCCTATGCACCTCATCTATGCCTTCCCATCCTCCTTCTAATCCCCATACTTCTATCCCATATAGCATTTTTGCCTCAACCACCATATTGTACACTTTTTCTAACCATCTAATATTTATATTAGGTGCTTTGTATTTGCAACTTCTAATAGCTGATAAAGCTCCTTTTCCTTTTGCCAATGCAAATTTCTTTTGCTTTTCCCAATTGCCACCACTATCAATTTTAACTCCTAGATAAATACATTCTCTCACTACCCTGTACTCCTTTTCATTCTCATTCTTCCATTTTTCATATTTGCTCAATTTTCCCCCTTTTTTGAACACTACAATCTGCGTCTTGTCCTGGTTCACTTTTAAACTCCACTCTTTACAGTAATTATTTAATGTTTGCAAGGATTGTTTCAAGCCATTCACTGTAATTGCACCTATAACTAGATCATCTGCAAACAGTAATCCTGGAATCTGAATATTATTAATTACTGGCATCGAGTTATTATTTCTCCCAATTTCTGTTAATACATCATCTATATATAAATTGAATAGGACTGGACTTAACTTACATCCCTGTCTAAGGCCTTTCTCTTGTTGGATTTCTCTTGTTACAACCCCTTCCTCCACTCTTATACAAAAAGTATTTTCCTTATATAATGCTCTAAGGGTGTCCACCATTTGTTTACTCACTCCTTTAGTCAACAACTTATGCCACAGCAATTGAAGCTCTATCCTATCGTATGCTTTCTCTAAATCCACAAAAGCCATATATAACTTTCCTCTTTTGTCTTTCAAGTATTTATCTACCAGTGTTTTTATAATAAATAAGTTATCAACTGTCCTCCTCCCTTTTCTAAAGCCCATCTGAAGTTCCGAGAGGATATCATATTCTTCAACCCATGTTTGTATCCTGCTTGCCATAATACCAGTAAAAATTTTTCCTACATTTGATAATAATGCAATGCCTCTATAGTTGTTTGGTTTGTCAACACTACCCTTGCCTTTGTATATTGGATGTATGATTGCTTTCCTCCACTTATCTGGTATATACCCCTTCACCTTAATTGTGTTAAATAAGTCTACTAAAACCTTAACTCTGTTTATTTCAGTGCACCATTCCTTAAGGAACTCTGGAGGGATTCCATCTATTCCCGTTGCTTTATTTCTTTTCATTATTTTCACCTGTTGGATTATTTCTTCACTTCTTATTATATCATCGAGTATATCTACATAGTTATTACCTATTTCCCAATTTCCTATCTCATTTTTACTCTTTTTTTCCCCATACAAATTTTTAAAATATTCCATCCATTCTCCTGGTTTTATACTTGGTTTTGTAACATATTTATTATACATTGATTTCATAACCTTCCATATCTCATTTGCATTATTTTCATTTAGAATTCGTATCAAATTACTTTCATATTTTTTCATCCAGCTTGTTTTCTTTTGTTCCAGTAATAAATTATATAAATCCCTCCCTTGCATATACTCTTTCTTTAATTCTATGTTTCCTAATTCCCTCCACTTTATGAGCAGCTGTTTGACTTGTCTTTTAGTTACTCTACATTCTTCATCAAACCAGCCCTCATCTCTTTTGTAAACCTTCTTTCTCATTTTCATTTCCTCCCCAGCCCTTAGCATAATGATATTTAAGATATCCATAGCACTTTCAATTTCTTGTTCCTTTATCATAAAACTTATTCCACACTGACATATCTGGCCATAATTAGAGTTTAGTGTCTGCCTAAATTTATTGCAATACTCTTCCTTCCATTTGTATCTACTGTATTCTTCTATGTTGCACTTTTCCTCCCTTAAATTATAGACTATTTGCTCTGTGCATGTTTTTATGTCTACTATCAATGGAAAATGCCCACTGTTGGAACTTAAATTTAGTATCTTAAAATTACTTAAAATATACCCCATATTAATTGGCCATAATACATAATCAATCACACTTTGACCATTATTACTAACATACGTATATTCTCCATTCACATCTTCTCCATATTTCCCATTCAAAATATCAAAGGCATTCAATTCACAGAATTCTATAAATTTCATATAGCCTTTGTCAACTATCTTATCTTTGCTGTATCTAATTTTCTCAGGTTTCTCTAATGTATCATTGCTCATCCACCTATTCCCTCCAATAACATCATTTTCGCCAATCCTAATATTAAAGTCTCCCATTAATATAATCTCAGAATTACCATATCTCTCCTTTAAATGTTCTATTTCTATCTCTAGGTGTTTAAGGAGGTCCGGATTATGAAAGCGCGAAGGAAGAGGGGGATTGTATACTATGCCTATACATATAACATTTTCAACTATTTGTTTCTCCTCTAATACAATCCATAGTATTTCTTTTCTCCTTGACCAAGTTTCTTTAACTCCTTTACTTAACGTTTTCTTTACAAAAAAGCCTATGCCTCCAGATGCCCTCCCCTTTCTTGCTACCTTATCTCCTTTTATCCCTACAAAATCAAAATCCTTTACGTAAACCTGGTCCTCTTTTAGCCATGTTTCAGCTACCGCGAGATAATCAAGTTTTGTCAATAATTGATTTAAACTCCCCGCATATATTTTGTTTTTAACTCCCTCACAATTCCAGAATCCAAGCCTCCTTATATTCTCCCTTCCCTATTGTGAGCCTAATCTAAATCTAAATGTTTCTAGAGTCCTTTTACTCCTTAATTGTATCCCTTCTCGGGAAGAAATAGTTTTATTTCTATCTAAAACTAGCACGCTGCCATGTTCAGATGATATGATGTTGTCTTCTTCCCCTTCTGTATTTTCCCCGCTACTCTGTTGCCACGCCTTCTTTCCCTTCGCAGCCAAATTACGTGCGGCTATTACTTCCCCTCTTCTCGGTGACACTATTTTCCTAGGTGACGTCACTCTGGTGGCTCCTCCTCCTGTTGCTTCCTCTGTTGACGTCATTTCTTCGTCAGCTGTTATTTCTCTCGTAGGCAAGTTGGATGACGTCCTATCTGCGTATGCCGTCCTCATATCCATGCTGACAGGTAGATTTCGGTTCCAACACACACTTTCACTGTCTTCACCCACATCCATTCCTTTTTGTTTGGACTTTGATCTTCCTGTGAAATTTATATACTATGCATGAAAGTGGTCTTTAATATGTTGTTTATATTATTCTGTAATAATTTAAAATAGTCCATTATTAGATTAATAATTTAGTGAACAAGTAGCGTGGAAAATAGCTAGCATTGCATAAAATTACATTCTCCATTATTCTTAGAGGCACTAGATTTTGACACTGAGCTGAAGAAAATGCCCCCCCCCCCCCAATCTATTCAATGAATGCTTTGTAAACCTACAAGAAAAGGAAATAATAGATGTTTTCTGTTTTGTAAAAGACAAGAAGAAATATCCAACACATGTTTTGTAAAAGAAAATATATAAGAATACACCTTACCTGCAGTATTCAAATATCTTTACTTTCTCCATAAGCACTATGTACATAGTGTATAGAGAAGGTATTGTAATGCACCCAAAAATTTGATACCGAGATTTCACCGGAAATATATGTTTTGAGACCCCCTGAATCCAAAAAAAAAGCATTTTTAGACAAATGTCCATGTGTGTGTGTGTGTGTCTGTGGGCAGCATAGCTCAAAAATGAAAAGGCTGTTAAAAACCAAACTTGGTATTTAAGTTTGGTACCTTCCAAGGATGTGACATGATTATTTTCAAGAAAATCCCCTCCCACCCCAAACTACCCTTCACATGGAAAAAAATTTGAAAATTTTGATTTTCTTAAAAATTGCACAAACGATTTTGATTAAAACTTCGTATATTTAAGATATTTACTTGACAAATAAAATGTATATCTTGAGTTTCCTGGGAATAGCCTCTGAAGACTACTTTATTCTGGAATGAATTTAACAGATTTTTGCATAACTGCTAAACCGTAAGAGATGGACAAAAACTTATCATACAAAAAATGTAGAGCACATTAAAGCACACAATTTATGTAATATATATATTCGTGAAGTTGATCGTTTTTAAGATATTCCTTGTTTTTAGTTTCAGCTTTGAAAAATTTATACTTTTCTCATACAGAAGTTTGTCAACTCCTGTCTATACAAACAAAGTAACTTCAGTCACATAGCAACCAGCTTTTGACTATCACTTTATCCTATGGTACTCCCTTATTTCGCTTCTACTTAAAGGAAGCAAGCAATAAGACTATGCTAACTTTTTCTCGATTACCATGAAGTGAATAGATGCATACACTTTTTAACAATAATTTGTTGCAGAGATGTAGAGAAAGGCATGTGAATGGAACACATCAGATTTTTAATTCCAGGCTTTGGACTTCTACATGTATTTAATTGTATTCTTCTTTTACAGGTGAATGTTAATCCTGTGAGAGTAGCTTTGAATCTCCAAAAAGCTCCTTTATTGACTGAGCAACTAGATAAAGTTAGAAAGGTATTGGAATTGATGAGTGAGCGGGAAATGAAAAGAGGCACAGAAACAAATGAAGTAATGGCTTTCAAGTTTCATTACCTTGCATATATAGTGGCTGAAATTGCACGATGCAAGAAACAGCAACAAGACCGGAAGAAAGATGCAGTAAGTGTAAATTAAATATTTTATGGCTAATCCTTTGTACTGTCTTATTGTAAAATTGTCACTAGTGTCACTATTATTTTGAAAGACAGTTGGCATGCTGAATATGTAATGGTTTCTGAATTAGTTGTCTCAATGTTTGGAAATATGCTATCTAGAAGTGAGACATGCGGATCCAGGTCACTAATCTTTATTATAATTTAGACACAATAATATATTATTTATTGGAATTCTCATACTGTGAAGCATGGTGTTATATTTAACCAACATTAATTTGCCATAAACACTCTTATGCTTTACAAACCTTGTTTTCCTTTAGGACAATTATTTCACCTTTCTTGAAGGCATCCTCAGATTCAGCCGTAACTGAGGACACATTTAAGGAAGGTGAAGCAATTGTCCTAAAAGAAAACAAGGTTTGTGAAGCATAAGAATAATTATCGAATCAATGTTAGTTAATTATAATTTCTCATTATTGCCTGTTGTAGTTTCACTAAAGTTGAATATTGCGGAGTTGATTTCTATACATCCAATTATCATGGTGTACAAAGCTAAGCAAATGTATACTTCGCTTCCCTTCAAACGTTGTTGGTTTAAAAACTCATGATTCTAATAATGTCATAACCTTGCTCTAACAACTATAGGGAATGCAAAAAATTTGTGATCATGAGTTTATCCAATGCAATGCTGAGAAGCAACATTGCTGAAAAGGCACAGGGACAGATACATTAATAGTTGCCCCGTTGCACACTGCATGCCATATGCTGCATAGTTGTGAGATGTGAAGCAATGAACGGAGGTAATTAAAGTCTAAGAGAACAAAGCATTATATGGCTTTGTTTATATACAACCTATAAAATAGCAGTTAGCTTTTTACAGAAGTAGAAAGTAGGGGGAACTGCCAAAACCTCCTCATTGTTGTCATCTCCTTCCCCATCATATTCACTAGTGTCTGCATCGGATTCACTCGCTTGCAGAATAATAATTATATTTTGCACCATTTCCTCCTTTACAATTTCTTTACAGAAATTTTCTTTCTTAACTTTTCCAAATGTGCAATTCAAGATCCCCAGTCTCCTCTCATAATTCTGTTAAGGGCTTCATTTGCCTTTGTGGCATGCTTCTAGACATGCAATATTTTCCAGAGACCTAAACATGGACACACATCCCAGTTCAGCTGACCCTCCCCTCCCTCACAATATTTGTGACTATATGTACACTAACTCAACAAGCTTGAGCTGTTAAATCTCTACTCTGGGCAAAATTCATACTATCACACACTTCTTTAAGAGATAGAAGTTTGAAAAAAGAGCAGACAATAAAAACCATATTTTTTTGCTTGTTTATACAATAGCTGGCACATGTTGCCATCACAATCACACAATTTGCTTGTGCCGGGCTTGCTAAGAGCCCTAATAACAACACTTGAAAACAGTCACATTTCAGAATTCATATCTTTACCCTCTACTCACCAACGTATAACTGAAATTCCTGGAATATGATACCTGTAAATCAGTTTGGTAGTGTTGACAAACCAAACAACTATAGAGGCATTGCATTATTATCAAATGTAGGAAAAATTTTTACTGGTATTATGGCAAGCAGGATACAAACATGGGTTGAAGAATATGATATCCTCTCGGAACTTCAGATGGGCTTTAGAAAAGGGAGGAGGACAGTTGATAACTTATTTATTATAAAAACACTGGTAGATAAATACTTGAAAGACAAAAGAGGAAAGTTATATATGGCTTTTGTGGATTTAGAGAAAGCATACGATAGGATAGAGCTTCAATTGCTGTGGCATAAGTTGTTGACTAAAGGAGTGAGTAAACAAATGGTGGACACCCTTAGAGCATTATATAAGGAAAATACTTTTTGTATAAGAGTGGAGGAAGGGGTTGTAACAAGAGAAATCCAACAAGAGAAAGGCCTTAGACAGGGATGTAAGTTAAGTCCAGTCCTATTCAATTTATATATAGATGATGTATTAACAGAAATTGGGAGAAATAATAACTCGATGCCAGTAATTAATAATATTCAGATTCCAGGATTACTGTTTGCAGATGATCTAGTTATAGGTGCAATTACAGTGAATGGCTTGAAACAATCCTTGCAAACATTAAATAATTACTGTAAAGAGTGGAGTTTAAAAGTGAACCAGGACAAGACGCAGATTGTAGTGTTCAAAAAAGGGGGAAAATTGAGCAAATATGAAAAATGGAAGAATGAGAATGAAAAGGAGTACAGGGTAGTGAGAGAATGTATTTATCTAGGAGTTAAAATTGATAGTGGTGGCAATTGGGAAAAGCAAAAGAAATTTGCATTGGCAAAAGGAAAAGGAGCTTTATCAGCTATTAGAAGTTGCAAATACAAAGCACCTAATATAAATATTAGATGGTTAGAAAAAGTGTACAATATGGTGGTTGAGGCAAAAATGCTATATGGGATAGAAGTATGGGGATTAGAAGGAGGATGGGAAGGCATAGATGAGGTGCATAGGAAATTTTGCAAAGAAATACTGGGGTTACCAAATGCAACTGTTAGGCAGGTAGCACAAATAGAGCTGGGTAGAGTGGCAAGTAAGGGAAAGATTATGGAAAGGGCATTGAAATTTTGGCATAGGATATTGAAATTGGAAGAAAGGAATTTGTTAAAACAGTGTTTAGTATATCAAGAGAAAAGTTTAAAGAACAAGGGATGGGTAGACTGTCTTCGAAATAACCTGGAAAGTAGTGGGTTAGGGGAAATGTGGAGAAGAAGAGAAAATAATGTGAATAACTTCTGGAAGTTGGCAAGGAAAAGATTTGAGGATATAGAAATACAAAAAATATTTAGTGAAATAACTGAAAAGAGATCTTTAGTTTTCTATATACCAATGAAAGTCTCATGGGGAAGGGAAAAGTACATTGATGTGACAAATAAAGAGGAGCGAGAAGGTATTGCATGGCTGAAAGCAGGAGTATGGAGATTAAAAGGTCTAAGGAAAGGTATTCCACAAAATCAATGTCCTATATGTGGCGGAAATGAAGATATAGAACACATTTTATTTAAATGTAAAGGAACTGAAATTTGGAGAAAAAAGTATATTAATAAGAAATGGTTTAAAATAGATAGAAATGTAGTAGTAGTTGAAATGTTTCAAAAAGATAGTAAGAAGATTGGACAATTCTTATGCAAAGTGAAAAATAAATGGATATGGACAGTAAATAGACAAAATGGTGTAATAAACTAGAATTAATAAACTATTGTAAAATATGAGTATGACCGGTAAAGAGCCAGGGCTGAACACCGGTCATATTCACCTGTATAAAGCTTAGCATAAATAAATAAATAAATAAAAATAAATCAGTTTGACATGGATGCGTGATTTTTGTTAAGTTCAAGGCCATGTCTCTTCAACTGAATTTTTATTACCCCATATAAATGTTAATTATGTTACATAGCACTGGCATTCAGTGAAGATATCCGATGTTGATATTTCATTTAGTGCTACATGTGGTTGTCATGGTTGTCATAAACAGCCATCATACAGAATCCAGCATTTGTTGCATTTCTTATATAATGCATTATAGTACTTTGATAATACAACTTTGTATAATTTTGTTTCTTCTCCTCCCACCACTTTTTTTCGCAACTAATGTATACTTCAATTCTTCCTACTTTTTTATAGCTAAAATTACATCACAGAAGATTCTGAAAAATGGTGGAAGCCAAAGCTATCGGAAGAACCTGTGTGTATCAGACATGTCATATTCCAAATCTTCCAGTTACTGTGTTTTTATGCATTCCAAGGCGAACATGAGAATGGCCACACATGGACTGCACTGTCACACTGCTCCATCCTCAGGGCTGGTGGTCATGACCAGCATCATTGTAGCAGGCTAGTCGATCCAAAAGACTACCAGCTGCTTCCCTCGGGATTGCCTCTGGTTGTGGTAGACAATATCATATATCCTCTTCACCACTAACCTTGGGAAACTTCAGCTGTTGGCCTACCAGTCATAATAGGTTTTCATCTGATTGCTCACTATCTGCTACCTCATGCATGTCATGAAGTTGGTCTACAAGATACTCCATTTAGTTGACTGCTGGAGGACTCCCAAGCATCAGCTGCATGGTAGACACATATCTCTGACAAAGAACAAACTGGCCAGTTTCAACTCAGTAGTGTCGGTTGGAGAGTGAATGTCAGCAAGAAAAGTGGTACCCTGACATTGGATTCTGTCTGATGATTGGCCACAACCTTCCTCAAATGTTCTTCCAGAGTCTTGATGTACTGCTCAACCATGCTGCCTGACTGTGGGTTAAAAGGTGTTGTGCACATCTTGTGCACTCTGAGAAACTGCAATGTTTCCCTCAAAGTTGGTGTGTTGATCATTGTGTAGCTCCATTGGTACCCCATAGCAACAAAACAGTTCTTCTATGAGGCAGTTTCCAATGGCCTTGGTTCCTGGATAGGAATAGCTTATATATTCAGTTACTTGGTGAAGTAATCCATGTTGACTAACAAATACTTGTTGTCCCTGTCTGACAGGGAATGGCCCAGCTATGTCAATGGCTATGGATTTGAATTTTCCTGTAAGGGGCATTTTCTTGAACATCTTGTTACATCCTTGGAAGAGACTGAATTGAGAATCCAAGTTTGTTACTGCCATGGTTTTTATAAATGTATAATTTTGAAGCTGCTTACAGTGAAGGCATAATAAAATTGAATTAATTAAAGTGAAGTGTGTGTTAACAGTACCACTTTAATTAATTCAACATGGTTTTTATGGTTGTGTTATGCGGTTCACAGACAAACATGCAGTCCTTTTTGTAAAAGTGCTTTATTTTATTCCTGCATTCTTAAAACAAGTATTCTGGAAAAAATCTTAATATTAAATGTTGGATGAATTGCAATTCTTCCTCTATAAAGTAGAAATATATGGGTCTTGTCTAGTTTTTAAACACATAAACCAGTGAATTATCCTGATATATGGTGGACTTTGAGACAGTGATGTGTTTTAACAATTAAAATTTAGTTGAGTCGATTTTGTAACACTACATCACTTACTTTTTTTATTTCGGAAAACATGTTTCAGAAGCCATGTGCTTCCATTGTCAATTCCTTTGGTCGACTACCGGCATTGCTTGCTGTGGTGGTTGTCTCTGTCCCTGGTGGTGGTTTGATGAACTTCTGGATGAGTAGATCGCCTGGCGGGATTTCAAAATTGAAAACCCGGTTCTTGTTTTTCCAAATATATATGTTTTCCCAAACTTTTAATTCTGTCTTCCTTGTGATGTTTTTGAGGATTTTTGGGCTTCTATTTATAGTGTGTTTCTCTTTCCAAAAATGCCAAGCTACTGCAGATTTTTCTTCTTGTTTGAGTTTAATATTTCTGTGGTGTTCTTTTGCCCTGGTTTTTATATTTCTTTTTGTTTGGCCGATGTAGATTTTTTCACAGTCATTACAGCTGAACTGATATATTCCTGGTTTGTTTTCTTGTGGGATATCATCTTTTAATTTAGAATTTAAAATGTTTTTTATAGAGTAATTGTTTTTAGGGGCTAGAATGATGTTATGTCTTTTGAAGATCCTCTGGAATTTGTAGAAAGTTGTAGGGTGGTATGTAAACTTCTTGTAGATCTTGTTTTCTTTCTGGTTTTGAGTGAGTGTGCTGACTTCTTTAATTCTCTTTCTATTTTTGGCTTTATTAACTTTTTTGTACACCAGTTCTGCCCGAAATCCATAGCTACAGAGAATGGATCACAAGGAAGACAGAATTAAAAGTTTGGGAAAACATATATATTTGGAAAAACAAGAACCGGGTTTTCAATTTTGAAATCCCGCCAGGCGATCTACTCATCCAGAAGTTCATCAAACCACCACAGCAAGCAATGCCGGTAGTCGACCAAAGGAATTGACAATGGAAGCACATGGCTTCTGAAACATGTTTTCCGAAATAAAAAAAGTAAGCGATGTAGTGTTACAAAATCGACTCAACTAAATTTTAAGATAAACCAGTCCTTTAAGACATTTCTTTGTAACCTCAATTGTGAAATGATCTCATTAATGGAATTCTGTTCCTTGGAAATTGTGTTTTTTTAGTATTAGATTTGTTTGTTTTATTATTCCTTTAAGTTGATTTTGATGCAGCATTTTGCCAAGTTACAGATATAATTCATACTAATTGTTTTAAATTGCATTAAAAATGAGTAAAATATGTGTAAACCTGTTGCTTTTAATCTTAAATAGAAAAGAACCATATTTACAGAAAATACCCAGTAACGTCATTAAAGGTAAGATATAATAAAACAAATCTGATGTGATCCATTCATATGACTTTCTCTACATCTCTGTAGCAAATTATTGTTAATAAGCATAATCTTCTTTCCACTTCATGCTAATTAGATAAACACCAGCAGAAACAGTCTTATTACTTAGTTCCTTGTAAGTGGAAGGGAAATAAGGGCACTAGGCTAAACCGACAATCAAATGTTTTAAAATGTGGTTGCTCTGGGATTGAAATCCAATTCTTTGTGTGGCCAGGAGTTGACAAGTTCCCATATGAGAAAAGTATATTTTAAAACTCAAATCAATAACAGGGAATATCTTGCAAGCAAGTTAACTCCACAAAAAAATGTATATGACATAAATTGTGTGTTTTAATGAGCTCTACATTTTTTGCGCAATAAGTTTATGTCTATCTCTTATGTTTACTAGAAAATTCAAGATATGTATTTTGTCATGTAAATGTCTTACATATAAAAGATTTTAATCAAAATTGTTAGAGCCATTCTTGAGAAAATCAAAATTTTCAAAATTTTTTCCATCTAAAGAGTAGTTGGGGTTGGAGGAATTTTCTTTAAAATCTTTGTTGCATCCTTGGAGATCATGTGTGGTATTTAACAGATTTTTCGTTTTTGAGCTATGCTGCCCATACACACACACTGACATTTTTCTAAAAATACTTTTTTTGAATTCAGTGGATTGCAAAACATGTATTTCTAGTGAACTCTCGGTATCAAATTTTTGGATGCAGTTAAATACCTGCTCTATACAGTATGTATGTGTAGTGAAAGTAATACATTATGGTACTATGCTACTGCATTATCATGGATTACCTATTATTCGTAAATAATGCATAAATGAACTAACAAAATAATGCTATTAAAGGCATAAATATATGTAAAAAATGCATTTCTATAAGAAATTGTGTATAAGAAACAATTACAAGCATAATGCTAAAAACCAGATGTTAGCTAGACTTTGTTCTGCAACACCACAAGTTTAATAAATTTTAAAGAAATAAATTTAACTTTAAAATAAAAGATAACAGTTATGTAAATGCAAAAACTCATTTATCTGTCTTCAATTGTATTTAAAAGCATTGTATGCTATTTTCGCATTAAGATTTGGTACAAGATTTGCATAACCGTCAAAGGACGTTCTCAGTGTCTCTTATTATGACGTCTCAAAGCAACGATGCACTTTGGATATTTCTTCCAATACCCATCACCCAGCCTCTTCAGCAGTGTGTACATTGAGAAAAGTTGGCATAATTGAAACAGTTGACACATTTGGATTCTATTCATTATTACTTTCTCTATTTAGTCCATAGAGAAAGTATTGCATTCCACCCAAAAATTTGATACCACTGGAAATGCACACTTTAGGGGTCCCTGAATTGTTTTTTTGCTCTCCCTGCTTAGTACTAGATAGAGAGGTAATCATTCCAACCGAAAAACTTAATATAAAGATTTCACAAGCAATATGTTTTAGAGTCACCTACCAAAATGAGCATTTTTAGACAAAGGTCTGTGTATATAAGTCATGGTCATAAGTATTTGTACTGCTGCAAATGGAAATGAAAATGTTTTAGTTTGACCATTTCTACTTTTAAAAACATAAACATATGTCATGCATATGAACTTCAAACATCCCTTTGGCACTCTTATGTATTGGTATTAGATTTGCAATATTCTATAAAATATAAAAAAATGTTTTGTCTCAGGATGTAAGTATTCCTGCAGTGATGGTAAACACAGAACAAATAATTGTCTGTTAGCCCACATCGTGCTTGCTAGTCGTGTTGCATGGAGTGGCTGGTTATAGAAGTTCAAAATGGGCCACAAAGGCAAGGAAACATCTTTAGATCTAATTGTTGCATTACATAATCAGAAAAAATCATATCTGAAATAGCCTGCACCATAATAAGAAGTCATTCAACAGTGCAGGGTGTCATTTAAAAAAAAAAAAAAAAAAAAAAAAAAAAACATGTTAATAAATGAACAGAGAGTGGGTCGTCCACAGAAACTAAATTCTAGGTAACAAAGGAGGGTGATGAAAATGGTGAAGAAAAGCCTGCAAATTACTGCTTCTGAAATTGCTGCATATGTAGAAGACCAGTTTGAGAAGCATGTAACACCTAAAACAATAGGACTACTCGCCAATCGTTCAAGGGTACCCAGAAAGAAGCCATATATCAGTAAGAAAAATCAAAAGAGCAGGTTAGTGTTTGCTAAGGAATATATCGGAAAGGATAAAGCATTCTGGGAGAGAGTTTTATTTTCAGACAAAAGTAAATATATATTTCATAGTAATGGCCGAATGCAAGTGTGGAAAAGCAGAATACAGCCTTGGATATTCAAAATTTGCAAGCAACATTTAAACATATAAGTGGTGATTGTGTTATGGTCTGGGGATGCATGGTTGCTTCTGGTGTAGGGCAGTTAGTATTATTGAGGGAACTATGGACAGATATGACAACTACTACTTCCAACAGAATAACGATCCTAAAAATACTGCAGAGATTGTCCATTTATGGTGGGTATATAATTCTCCACATGCACTAAAAGCACCTGCACAATCTCCAGATCTCAATCCCATTGAACACCCATGTAGTGAGCTGGAAATGAGAATAAACAAACACCGCAGCAAATTGCAAATTGCAATTAAAACAGCTAGTTGTGGCAGAATGGCATAATATTGGTGCAGAAATAACTAGAAGGCTTGTCAATTCAATGCCCAGTTGGCTGAGAGAAATAATTCACAGAAGAGGTTTGTATACAAAATACTTGGAAGAAATACCTGTTATTTTTTGTTTGCATTAGCATGAAGAAAACTAATTTTATATTCTGCTTAAATACTTGTGTGTCTGTTTTATTAATTTGTTGAGTTGGTTTTTTAAAAAACCAACTCAATAAATTAATAAAACATCAATCCTTGTGTGTCTCTTAAAATGCAACCTGTGAAAATAAACATTTTATTTCTGTATGTAAAACAATGTACATTTAATTCCATTATATCTGTGCATTAGAGGGGTGTGTGAAGATTAAATTGTGAATTTTGTTGTAAATGTTTAACCGTTAAATACTCAGAATAAAATACTTTTTATTGTATTTGCAACTGTACGAATACTTTTGTCCATGACAATATATGAGAGGATGGGGACATGCGTACAACATAACTCAAAAAAGAAAAGTTGATTCAATATCAAGCTTGATAATTAAGTTAAGCAACTTCCACAAATGCAACACAAAGATTTTAAAGAAAATCCTCCCACTCCAAACTACTTTTTACATGGAAAAATGTTCTAAAATTTTGATTTTCTCAAACATGGCTCTTAATGAGTTTTATTAAAATACCTTATATTAAAGTTATTTAGATGATAGATAAAGTGGATATCTTGAATTCTCTGGGAATGTCCTTTGAAGACCTCTTCACTCACAATAATTTTGCATAACTGGTACGATGAGAGAGAGAAGAAAACTGACTCTACCAAAAATGTAGATCACACAATTTACATTTTTATTTTTTTAAGTTCATTTCCGAGATATTTCTGCTCATACAGGAATTTATTATCCTGTTTCTTTTGTTTTATCCCTGTCCATGGAAAGAGAGCTGAATTTTAACGTTAGCAACCAGCTTTTAAAGAATTTGACTATTGCTTTAGCCTAGTGTATTACTTTATTTCCCTTCAAGATCATTGTGTGACCATTGCTGCTAATGGTTTTCTTTATTAGTATGAAGTAGATATACATTTTTGTAAGAATAGTTGTTACAGAATAGGTAGAGAAAGTCAGGAGAATGGAACAAATCAGATTTTTCCATTTGCCTTACTGCTCTTCACATGTCACTTGCACCATCTTTGCTCACTAATTTTATTTTACTTAAGCAGGGCAGCATTTGATGAGACCATTTGCTTTTATAGCATAGCTCTCAAACTTATCTATCTGTAAACCTTGAACAACAAAACCCAAATAATGTTTAAAAAAATAATAGTGAAATACTTTTCATTCCTCCATAATGTTACAAAGCTAACCAATTTCCAAATTTGTAATTATTACTACCATAGTTAAACATTTGTACCACTAATAAGTATGGTTGAACATTCTTAGCATTTGTTTCAAATTGCTATTAAACTTATTTTGTGCAGGATGCTGGAAAGAAGGATGATGGGAAAAAAGATGATAAAGTCAAGGTTGAAGAACGTCGGCTGTCAGATCCAGTAGAGATGTTTGTGAGGAAGATGTTGAAATGCAGTCGTAATGGTGGTATCCCAGAATATCAAGAGAGCTTTCTGCGAGAATCAGTAAGGGAGTTTCCATATCGTGAGTCCACAATATTCCGGCAAATGGTTACCAGCTTGGCCCAGAAGGACTCGCCACCAGCTCTCAGCGTTATTTCTGCAGCCATCAATGGACAGAGAGGTTTTGCAGCTGATGGAGCACCTCTCATATGTTCAACCTGTGGTGAAGAAGGAGCTTCCAAGAAATGTTCAAAATGCAAGGCAGTACAATACTGTGATAGAGAATGTCAGCGGCTTCATTGGTTCATGCATAAAAAGGCATGTGCCCGTCCTACTCAGGCAGCAAATAATAAATCCTCTGCCGCCTCATTACCGACAAAAGACTTCCAAAAGCTTGAAGTAAAATGAAGGTAATACCATCAGAATGAGCTAATACCAAATGCAAGCTAAAGCTGATATTTATAGTCTGTGAACAGGATCTACGATCCCTGTTTTTCATAGAGATGTGTATGTTCAAGGCAGGTTCATAGAATTAAAACCCAGAGTTGTATGTCAGTTTTCTTGAAGATTACAATGCAGTGAATCAGGGATCTGTTGTTAGCCAGAAAATGTACTTTAATGTAGAAGTGCAGAATTTTTTGAGTCTCAGTCTCGAGTGCCAAAAGAGTGACTTGTGTTACTCTCATTTAAGCTGTTGTGCAGATACCTTCAGTGGGAAATTTTGCTGTCTCTAGTCACTAAAATATAGTGTTTTCAGAAACGTTAATACACCTATAATATCAAAACTAAAATGGAGAAGAAGACTAAGAGTTAAATTCTTAAGATATAGAGATTTCTATCGTCTTTTCTCCCACAAGTGGTTTACTAAGAATACAGGTATGCCTCTATGAGTAAATCTGTATAAAATGAAGCATTAATGCATAAAAGGGGTGCATAAATGAAGCATTAATGCATAAAGTAAATATTTAGCAACCAAGTGTTTGAGTTTATTCACTGCCTTGGTAAGCGATAATATAGGCCACAAAATAGCTTCTGTGAAGTCACACATTATCAGAAGTTATTGTATATCTGTTTTACGTTTTACTTTCTCTACTATGTATAGTAAGTAGGAAAAGAAATGTACTCCATCCATAAATTCAATACCGAGATTTCACCAAAAATGTTTTGAGAATGCCTGAATCCAATAAAAGCATTTTTAGAAAAAGGTCCAGGTGTGTGATTGAATCTGTTCATTTGTTCGTTTCATGTTACTCTCCCAACAATCAATCAACAAGTCAGCTTCACTAAATGTTTCCTTGGATATTAATGATGCCATGAATGCCATAGACAGTTAAAGGCTTTTTGTGTGTCATATCTCAGTGGAGTGTCTGAGTATGATACAGTTATTGTAATCCCAAGGTTGAAAAATATGAAAGCAACAGCTCCTGAAACTAAAATGAATGAATTTATTAGTAAAAGATCAAACATAAAACCCTTTGAGCTGGAAACCTTACCTGGACTACACAAATATACAAACACAAGGTTCGTAAACAGTGGATATAGGATCCTCTTTAGGAAATTGCTGCTTATTATCTCGATTGTGAAATTTCTGATGCAACATCCCATTTTATTTCCGGACACGAGAGATGTTGGAATAATCATTTTTTCACGCTCAATCCACTCATATTTATGCATATTTTAGTTTTATTTCCTTTTATAGAGAATATGCACTAGTTTAACATTAGTAATGTTACATAGCAACTGGCACCCAGCAAAATCAGCATTCTGATATTGATAGTTCATTTAGCGCCATTTGCGGTTGGCATAATTAATAAGAATCATCACACAGGATCTGGAATTTGTTGGATTTTTTACAAAGTGCATTATAGTATTTTTTTGTGATAAAAATTTGTATGATTTTGTTTCTTTTCCACTCGCTCCTTGTTATCACTGGTTATTTTTTTTTATTATTAATTGTGTTTTTAATATATTATTTGTGTTTGCTCTGGCTGGTTGGGTTCTTTGGTTGAGCAAGTATCTCTTAACATGGCATTATCCTAAAAGGAACTATTTCAAAAATAACGCTTTTTAACTTTTAGTTTGAGTATTTATTTAAACTATTACCAAGAATATTCACAACTTATATACTCTGTATAATTCTCTGAGATCCTAGCTGAAGCTGTACTATTTGCGTTCCCTTACAAGTGAAACTTAGATTTCACATATCATACATAAATATGTAGGACCAATATACTATGGGGAACAACTAACTGTAGAAATATTATGATGAACTGACTTGTGCAGAAAATAAAGATGCACTGAACTGAGAACTTGCGTTCTGAATAGAATATATATCGGTAATGTTGCTGACTAAGATTCTGTTAGCCTCGTAACATCAGGCAGCCAGCCTTTGCATCTGATATGTGCAATGTTCTGCATAATGGAGCATATATAGTTGTTATTGCTAAAAGGAAAAATAAAATGATGTTTTATTTATGGATGCTCTTTAATTGCTCTGGTTCTCAGCATCCCATTCTATACTGGGTGTGAAAGATCGCTTAATTTTGTCAGAGGCATCTCTTATCAGACTTGAGGTTCTTTTATATGCTGTAAATCTATGACACAGGACCCATGGCTTTACTTCCCTTCCATTTTATTTTTTACCAATGCTGCTATGTTTTCGTTAAAAAGACACAAAGCAATTGATATGCTTTTATTTGCTAGCAACTTTGGGTATTAAATTTCTCCATTTAACCCAAAATATTACTTGATCAAATGTATTAAAACCACCACAATTATAGTGTGACGTGGATAAGGTATCTTCATTTTCTGATGAAATCACCTTTAGCTAGCTCATGTACTACATAACCTCAAATAACCAACATCTGCAATGAGAAGGCTAACCTAAAACATACTATCTGGGTCCCATCATTTCTCTTGCCATTTTCAGATTCCAAGAAGGATTATTGGTTAATGTGCATATATAACTTGTTAATTTTAAAGAATTCCGACAACAAAAATATACTTTACATGTGAAACAAGTACATTTTTATTCCTTTATTTAAACGATGTGATGAAGGGAATGATGGTATTATATAATAATGTATTTGATTTTCACTGTTATTTTGCTTCATTGACTCCATAACCAAGGGAATTCACTTAGCATCGCATGGAGAAGAAAATTAGAGCAATGCTAAGGCCATCTAGTGGCAAATAAATGAGTATGTTTTTGTTTCTTTATTTTAAATTATAGGAGAAAGGAAAAGACGCTTAATACATAAAAATATATTTGAATTTCACTGTTGTGTTGTATCATTGTTTCAATAAACTGTTGTGTTACCGTATCATTGAATGGGGAAGAAAAACAGCACTACCACTGCCATTTAGCTACATTTAACTATGCTACTACTGACATCTTGTGGCTTTACTTGGAGGATGGCCCTGGCAGGATTTGAATAAAATTACAAGTCCATATCTTAACCTCAGCTACTCACGTCGGTAATTGTATTCTGTAGAAGAGTTATTAGAAAAATTCACATGAATGTAACAAAATGTTTATTTTCCATAAACTAAATATTTTAAAGTTCTGCATTTTTTTCCATTGTAGATTTTTATGGTATCCCAATTATATAAAATTCAATAAGAATAAAGAGTTGTTACCAAGCTATTTACAGAAAATTCAAACTCTGCATTTTGTTAACCAATATCTCAAACAAATGGGATCTTAATCAAAATTAAGATCAGTTTTTCTCCTCCCTACTCCCCCCCCCCCCCCACACACCTCTTTCCTTGTTTTAAAGATAGCATTCTGTGTAAATAACCTTCCATCCTTGAATGATGTTGGATTTACTCAAAATTTTCATTTTGAAGTTCCACTATTCACATGTGGGCCCTTCAGAAGACCAAAACATCCATTTGTGGTGAAATGTCGGAGGCATCTGACTAAACTTATTGATAGAATATAGCACATCATCTGACATAAGTAAGCAATAGAGAAGGTAAAAGTAAAATGAAGCAATAGATTAAATTTCATGTGATTTATCAAATGGTACAATAGTAGTAGATTCATATTGGAGGCATATGTCAAATCTGAATTAATTTTTTGTTGGAGAGATGACTTTTCTTCCAAATAATATAAGAGATTTCCAAAAACATCATACTGTTTCTAGAACTAAGGAACTAAGTACTTTATTGCCACTAGACCAGCATACGCATTTCAGTGGCATTAATCTGCTGTTCTTAAGCCACATCATTCAAACCTTTATTAACTGAAAACTAAAAGAAAGAAAACAGCTCTTAAAAATAAACTAAATGATGGCCTATAGTCACTATATGTACTTTTTATCCTTTAGGAACTTCATCTGTTATGCTTTGCAAGCCAACCTGAAAGATAGCAGTGTATTATAATCGAATAAGATCAAGCAGTTTCTGCTTTTGTTACAGAAATGAATTGAATAACAGCATGTTGCCAGTAGGCCTGTTTGCACAATCAGTTAGATGCAACATTAGAACTTGAAATGTGTCACTATTTAAAATGATGCAATAGCTCATATATTCATCTATTTGGAAGCTATTTATTTTGTGCATTTAATATGATGTATGCTTCAAAAAGACATTGTAAAGTGATTCCTTAATGTCCAACTTCTTGTACAAATAATACTAAGCGTTGTAAGAGGGATTTGTTCATATTTCCATTGTGCCAAATAGTTGCAGGATACCTTTGATGTCAACCAAAAAACATGTAGTTCAGGGCATTTATGTGTACTTAAGCTTATTTTAAACTAGGAAAGTGTGCCTTGAACATACATACAGCTATCTGTGTTACTTTCTATATGAACTATCACCAAACTTTGATCTAAAGACATTTCATTCGAGATTACATTAAATATTGAACCTGAACTAACAACAGAGGAGGTAAGAGTTTGAAACCCCATAGAATTTTATGTGCAGCTCTTTTTAAATGTATTTTTCTCTCCTCATGCACTCCTTTTAGCTGGTAAAATTATGGTGGATTGTATGGGAACAGAAGTGAACAGCCTAATAAATAAATGTTGCACTTGATTAAGCTAATTATTAAAGTCTACTGAGTGTGCCTCATAATTATAAGCTCTACAAATAAGTTACCATGTTGTGCTTGTGTGTGAGGAAGTTTAGAGAAAAGCACATTTCCAGGTAATAGTCCATGTAAGTTTATCTTCTTATTTGTAAATAAAATGTTAGATGAGATCCTTTCTAGGAAAGAACTTGTAACATAGAACTGCTAAATGTTTTAGCCATTTGCTCTAAAATAAAATGTATGTTGTGCTATAAGACTTGTAATACTATTTTGGCAATAATAAAATGTAATGCACTTGCAGAATTAGTGCATTCATCACATTATTCAGCATTCATTTCCTTTGCCTCTTTGAATGAATGAGTGAAATAAATTTAAGAAACAAACTTGATACAGCCCATTTTGGCAATTGTTTCTTAACTTTTTCAGATTGTTTTCTGGAAAGGACAGACAGTGGGTTTGTACCATGGTGAACAGAGTTGTTGGAGACTCAAGCATTAATATTTGTGACATTCTGCTCATGTTTTACAGAGCTTTATTCTCCCATGAATGGATATAAAATGTTTTCCAATTCATCCACTAATATTCTCACTTTCTCTACACATACTATGTACATAGTGTATACAGAAGGTATTGTAATGCACCCAAAAATTTGATACCGAGATTTCATTGGAACACATGTTTTGGGTCCCCCAGAATCCAAAAAAAAAGCATTTTTGGGAAAAGGTCTATGTGTGTGTGTGTGTGAAGAAAATACTGCCACCCCCAACTACCCTTTATGCGGAAAGAAATTTGAAAATTTTTATTTTCTCAAAAATGGCTCTTAACGATTTTTATTAAAATATTGTATAATAAAAATATTTATCTGACAAATAAAATGTATATCTTGAATTTTATAGAAATAGCTTCTGAAGATTACTTTAATCTGGATGAATTTTATGGAATTTTCCATTACTGGCAAAGCATAAGAGATATACAAAAACTTAAACAGAAAATGTAGAGCTCATTAAAATACAATTTTTTGTATACTTTTTTTTCGTGGAGTGGATAGTTTTTGAGATATTCTTATTGGTTTCAGCTTTAAAAAACTTAATACTTTTCTCATACAGAATTTGTCAACACCTATCCATAGAAACAAAGGAACTTCAGTCATATAGCAACTGGCTTTTGACTAATACTTTAGCCTTGCTACTTCCTTATTTCCGTTCTACTTGCATGGAGGCAAGTAATAAGATTTTCGGCTAATTTTTTCTCGATTAACATTTGATAAATAGAAGCATAAGTGTTTTTAACAATAATTGTTACAGAGATGTAGAGAAAGTTATGTGAATTGAACACAGGCTTTTACTTTCTCTACACTTACTATGTACATAGTGTATAGAGAAGGTATTGCACTCCACCCAAAAATTTGATACTGAGATTTCACCAGAAATATAGTTTTAGAGTCCCCTATATCCAAAAAGAGCATTTTCACAAAAAGGTCCGTGTGTGTGTGTTTGTGAACACGATAACTCAAAAACGCAAACTTGGTATTTAAGTTTAGTGTCTTCCAGGGATGCGACACGAAGATTTTGCAAAAAATCCCCCCCCCACCCCAAACTACCCTTTACATGGAACTTTTTTCGAAAAGTTTGATTTTCTCAAAAATGGCTCTAACGATTTTGATTAAAATGTCATATATTAAAAACATTTATCTGACAAATAAAATGCATATTTTGAATTTTCTGGGAATAGCCTCTGATGAAAGTTTATTCTGAATGAATTTTATGGAATTTTAAATAACTATTAAACTGTAAGAGATGGACAAAAACTTACTGCACAAAAAATGTAAAGCACGTTAAAAAAAACAATTTATGTTATATACATTTTTTTCGTGGAGTTCATTTTTGAGACATTCCTTGTTTTTGGTTTCTGCTATGAAAAACATACTTTGCTCATATAGGAATTTGTCAACTGCTGTCCATACAAACAAAGGAACTCCAGTGACATAGCAACCAGCTTTTGACTATCACTTTAACATATGGTTCTCCCTTATTTCACTTTTACTTACAAGGAAGCAAGTAAGATTTCTGCTATTTTTTTTAGTTTAGCAAGAAGTAAATAGAAGTATAAGCTTTTTAAGAATAATTTGTTGCTGAGATGTAGAGAAAGTCATGTGAATGGCACACATCAGATTTTTTCACATAATTTACCCACTACTAAAACATGTGATATTTATTTTTCAAGTGCACATAAAGCAGTATCCCATATGAAATTAATAACTGGTGGCATGGTTAACTTTTTACATTCCCTATTACAATATAGGGTGTTAAAATACAAGATAACCGCATCACACAGCCTCTCTCTGCAGCATGAGAGGATTGAGAATTGCCAGCACAATTGTGCTGGCAGAGACGCACTAAAATCTTCACTTTATAGTAAATGCTGGAAATGAATTGACCAAATGTTGAATATGTCTTCAAACAGGCAGCAAGCATAATCTTGTAAAAATGTTCTCACTCACTCGCCTAAGCTTGGCAACAGGAATCCTTGTGATTTCTTGCACGATGTTATAACTAAGTTCCAATAGTGTACATGGATTATAATGATATACTTTTTGTTTCAAAGAACCCCATAAATAACGCTCAAGTAGTTAGGCCACAGGAACGAGGGGACTGCAAATCATTACTTATCCTTCTGTCAACCTCTCTAATTTCATGTAGCGTTCTAATTCTTGTACATTAGAAGAACTTAGTGATCGATAGAATTATGTAAGAAATCATAAGGATTCCTGCTGCAAAGCTTAGGCGAAGCAAAATCAATTTTACAGGCTATGCTGTCTGTTTGAGAGCAGAAGGCCAATGTTTCAAACATCTGCTATAAGGTAAGAATTTTAGTACACCTCCACTGTCACAATTTTCCAAGTGTGTGTGTGTGTGCTCTTGCCCAATGTTGAGAGACACTGAGAGGGGTTACCTTATAGGTAAATTTACAACCCTATGCTTAATAGCTAGAGGTGTTATATTCCACTCAACATTTGATACCGAGACTAGCCAGAAATACATTTTGAGACTCCCTGAATTTAGGGGGTGGGGTGGGACAGGAAGCATCTTTAGAAAAAGATGTGTGTCCAGCACAACTCGAAAACAAAAAGCCTGTTTGATACCAAACTTGGTATTTCAGTTCAGCATCTTGCAAGGATGTGACAGAATTTCAGGTATATCACCCACCACCAACTACCCTTTATATGTAACATTTTTCAAAAATTTGAATTTTCTCAAAATACCTCTAACAATTTTTATTAAAATATTATATGTTTAGGATATTTTCATGACAACCAAAATGTATATCTTGAATTTTCTGAGAGAATAGTCTCTGAAGAACTCTTCATTATATATGACTTTTATATAACGGGTTAAGCCCTAAGAGATAGGCAAAAACTTATCAGAATTTTTTTTTTTTTTTTAAATATATACACAAGTAGAGAAGGTATTGTAAGGTACCCAAAAATTTGATACCAATATTTCGCCAGAAATACATGTGGGACCCCCTCTCTACATCTCTGCAACAAATTATTGTTAAAAAGCTTATGCTTCTATTTACTTCTGCTAATCGAGATAAATTAGCAGAAATAGTCTTATTACTTCTTCCTTGTAAATAGAAGCGAAGTAAAGGAGTACCATAGGTTAAAGTGGAAGTCAAAAGCTGATTGCTGTCTGACTGAAGTTCCTTTGTTTCTATGGACAGGAGTCGACAAATTTCCTTATGAGAAAGTAAAAGTTTTTTAAAGCTGAAACCAATAACGAGCAATTACTCAAAAATGATTTATTCTGCGAAAAAAATGTATATAACATAAATTGTGTGTTTCAAAGAACTCTACATTTTCTGTTAGCTAAGTTTTTCTCTATCTCCTACGGTTGCCAGTCATACAAAATTCTGTAAACTTCATCCAGAATAAAGTAGTCTTCAGAGGTAGTTGGGGGTGGGGGGATTTTCTTGAAAATCTTCATGTCGCATCCTTGGAAGATACCAAACTTAAATACCAAATTTGGTATACATGCGTGCAGATCTTTTTCTAAAAAAAAATTTTTTTTTGTTCAGGTGGACCCAAAACATGTATTTCCAGTGAAATCTCGGTATCAAATTTTTGGGTGGAATGCAATACCTTCTCTATAAACTATGTACATAGTAAATGCAGAAAAAGTAAAAAATCATTTTTAGAAAAATGTCCAAGTGTGTGTGTCTGTGGGCAGCAAAGCTCAAAAACGAGAAGTCCGTTAGATATTAAACTTGATGTTTAAGTTCAGTATCTTATGAGGGTGTCACACAAAGATTTTCAAGAAAATGCCCCCACCTCCAACTACCCTTTACATGGAAAAAATTTCAAAAATTTTGGTTTTCTCAAAAATGGCTCTAATGATTTTGATTAAAATGTCTTATATTTAAGATATTTACCTGACAAAGAAAATGTATATCTTGAATTTTCTGGGAATAGCTTCTGAAGGCCTCTTTATTCTGGATGAATTTTTCTGAATTTTGTGCAACTGGTAAACCATACGAGATAGACAAAAACTTACTACACAAAACATGTAGATCTGCGTAAAACGTACAATTTATGTCATATACATTTTTTTCATGGAGTTTCATGTTTTCAAGATATTCCTTGTTATTGGTTTCAGTTTTAAAATACTTAAAACTTTTCTCATATGAGAACTTGTCAACTCCTGGTCACGCAAAAAAATGGATTTCAATCCATTAGCAACCACATTTTAAAACATATGACTTGTATTCACTTATTTCTCTTCTACTTACAAGAAATTAAGTAATAAGATCATCTCTGCTAATGTTTATCTTGATTAGCATGTGATAGAAGAATAAACTTATAAACAATAATTTGTTATAGAGATGTAGAGAAAGTCATGTGAATGAAACACATCAGAAATTGTTTTTGGGGGTGGGGTAGAGTAACAGGTTTCTGGGAATATTTCTTGTTATTGGTTTCAGTTTTAAACTACTTAAACTTTTCTCAAATGGGGTCATCTTTCCCTTCATCTCTGTCTTGTTTACTCCTGGCCATGCAAAGAGAACCAAATTAAAAAGCAACCAGTTTTTAAGGCATAGTGTATTCCCTTATTCCCCTTCTACTTATAGGAATTGAGTAATAAGACCCTTTCTAGTAATGTTTGTCTGGATTAGTATTATGTAGATAAAAGGATAATCTTGTAAGAATGGTTTGTCTGTAAATCAGATAGAGAAACTCATGTGAAAGGAATGTCAGATTTTTATCATTATTACCTTCCTATTATGTTCACTTAGAAAGAAGCAAGTTGGCCAGTAACAGATACACCCATGGACACAAGTATTCACATTTAATATATGCTTATAATTTTAATGTTTATGAATACAAGTGAATGAAATTTAACACAAAAGATTTTATATGTATTTTTGTTTGTAATTCTGTACACAAACATAAAATAATCAAAATTATTTTTACAAAGATAAGTCTTAATTATACCATGATAATGGATGAATACAAGTATTTAACACCATTACCTATGCTGTACTGTTTTGTTATTTAGCATACATCTTTCTAATAACAGTCTTTCTGTTCTGATTGAGTTTACTAGCTGTTTAGTTACTACTTCTATAATATTCCCCATTCTTGAACAGTCATTTTCTACAGGTGTATCTTATTGGAAATATGATGCTTTTTGATTCTCTTCCCATAAATGATCAATAGAGTTAATTTCTGGTGGACTTAGGTGGCATTTTTAAGGTGTGGTAAGTATTACACAAGAATCCAAGTGTGTACATTTATGCTGCATGTTTTGGATCACTGTCTTGTTTGAAATAATAGCTCAAACCTTGTTTTTCTGCGCTGACTTTAAAATTCCTCTTTAAAATATCTAGATGTAGGTACACATTTATCCATAATTCCATCAACAAATACCAGTTGCCTCAGACCTGAAACAACCATGAGATCACCACCATCATGTTTCACAGTACACTCCATATAAGAAGGTTCCAGCTCAGTATTTCAACTTCTTCACACCAAAATATGTCCATCATTGTGAAAAAGGTTGTGCTTGCTCTTGACAAAAAAAATTACTCTGATTCCTTGTCACATATTCATTTGCAAATTACAGCCTTTTCTTTCTATCTCCCTTGCTTGTAAAAGGCTTATATATCTTGGAATTCAAATAATGTAGGTGATGAATTCTCCTGACGTCTTCAGGTGAACTTGTTTCATATAATACTTGAATTTCTGCAGTAATTCCTGATTAACCTATTTTAGACATTTCTGAATAAACCTTTCAATCTGCATCTCTTCTCTTTCTTTAAGTTTAAATGGTTTCCTAACACAATGCATATTTATCAATACTTTTATTTCTTATAATTTTTAACAATGCTGCATACAGTACATCTGCTCTTATCTTCAAAATTTTAGCTTGTAATTTCTTCTCATCATGTAACATTACCATTATCTTTCTTTGGGGGATGTTTCCTTCCATTTTTCATTCATTTGTCACTTGGGTATTTAACTGCTCCAACACACCAATCTTGCTGCTATTCTAACGCAGTACTCTCAATTTGGAACTGAGGCTCACTGTGAATATTGTTTGCCTTTTACCCCCAGTGTATGAATACTTATATATACAACTAAAATAACCTCTATCAGTATTTGGACTGATCTTAATAAATGCATTGGACACAACAAAGGAGCAGTTCATCACCTTGATTATAAAGGGAGGATCTATATACAGTAAGACTGTATATTATTATGTCCACAGTGTATATGTAGCTATGTTAAAACTTAAAGCATAAATTAAAAGATTAAAACTGCCTATATGCAAAGCAAAAAAATATCTTAAGTAAACATTGATCCAAAAATGAGACATCAGTAATTTGTTTATAAAGCATCATAAGGTTTATCTCTCTTTGTTTATAAAACTGAACATTGGTGGTGTGGATTTACAGTTGATTCATAAATACCAAGTATAATTATTACCATTAATTTAAGAACACAGGGAAATGTATTATATGCAAGCAAATTTTAATTTTACAGTTAATACCTGTCTCTGAAATTCAAAATATTCAATGCTTTATTGAGTCCTTAGGTTTAATGCATGTGCTTATTTCACTCAGAAAGGAAGAAAAAACCAAGTTGCCTAGAAATCAATAGGATGCAATGCATTAAGCCTGACTCGGGAAGCAAGGAGGGGACTGTGAAACAGGTTTCCATGGAATATTAAAGTCATGTGCACTACTGGCCTGGGGCTAGGAACCCGACTGCAAGCCTCGTGTGTGCTTATGCACAGCAGAGGTGTATGGTCGTCCAACCCATCTATGTGCCTGGCTAAAAAGTAATGGGGGTTGGAGGCCTTGCATGGGGAAAAAAGTGTGTTCTCACTTTACATGAAATATTTATTGTTGATAAATTGATAATATCAATAAAAAGTAGCTACATTTATTTTAGAGCAAGGAAAGTAGGACTCATGCTTAATTTTCACTGAGTAATAATTTAAAAACTGATACTAAGATTTTTTGTGTTTAATAACATTTAATGTCAGACTTTATATCCTATAGATGTTACTCTTCAAAAACAGATGGCTAGCAATTATCTGAATTTACAACTTCCCAAATATTTGTTTCTTCCTTTCATTATTATGAAATGTTCATTATATTGTGAGTTTCCTACTTGTCAACTTCCATTATATGAGTGGTGCTAATAGACAATTTACACAGTTGAACATATTCAGAATAGCCTTGTTTACTATGGAAATTAATAGAGCTATTCTTGCCAAGGGTGAAAATACTGAAATATAGCTCTCTTTTTTTACCCTCACAAATGTCAAGGCTGAAGATGCAGCAGTGGTACATATTTAATAATGCTTCACAAGCAAAATCTAAATATTTATTTATATGCAGAACGACAATACTTTGCTTATTTATGACAAATAAAAACAAACCATTACAAACACTGTTGCTGTGAAAAAAGGTGTATTCAAGCCAACAATTTTGTCATAATGCCTGCATTTCCAATACAGGTGCAAAATGCGTAATTTGAAATTGAATAGCCCAAAAAAAAAAAAAAAAAACTCCCCACCAGGCATGCCTGTGATTAAACGTGCAAGACATTCTTTATTATACTTCATTGTGTGTTTAAAGATTATGTTTGAATGTGTACATTTTCATTTGCTATTTTGGTATAGGTAACTAATACCTACATGGTTATGCTGTAGTACTATATATATATAGTAGCCTGACCAACAAGTATAATTATACTTGTAGATCATGATAATAGCTGCACATGCACATGCTCATACATGCCACATAGTCAAGCCATTATCCTTTATCTGGTGATTGTATTTTTTTATTATTTGCTACTTATTGAAAGAGTATGAATGATTCCTCTCATAAGAAAAGACGATTAAGTATCTGTTTAACAAAATGGGAAAATTAAAAAAATTCATAATTCTGTGCTCGTTGAATTTTGAAATACCACCGGCAGACAACACCTTAATTTCACCTCCAAGAAAGCCAGATGGCAGCACAGAGGTAATTATGACTGTAATCTCCCCTTCTGAAGCCAGTCAAACACCCACCGACAGTGAAGATGGACATCTTTGAAATGCATCCGGGAAAAAACTAAGTGAAACTATAGTATCCACATTTGACTCAAATTAATTATGTAATAAATTTAAAGTTTCACTGTATAAATCACTTCACATCATACCTTTTTGATAATCATCAAACTGTTTAATTCTGTTTCTTCTCATAATGAACAGTCTACATAGTTAAAGTCACTCATCTAATGCCACCAAATTCAGAGGCTGGAAGGTCAGCAAAACCTAGCAACAGGAGATGGTAGAAATCATTAAACTTTTCCAAAAAAGAATGTAAAGTAAACCAACAAGGTGTGTGTAGATTCTGCATATTATCATTAATATTGTTTGTACTAATGTTTACTATCACATTGAGTATAACTTTCACTAAATTAAACATAACTATTAGAATTTTTTTGTTTTAAGAAATTAAAGATTACTATGGACATTCATCTTTTTTCTCTTGAGTTTGTCACTTTAGTAAAAATTCTGGTGAAATACTATATCTAAGGAATTTCCAAAAACTTTATTGTTACAAGTAATTTTTACTTTCTCTATACGTACTATGTACATAGTGTATAGAGAAGGTATTGCACTCCACCAAAAAATTTGATACTGAGATTTCACCGGAAACATATGTTTTAGGGCCCCCTGTATCCAAAAAAAGTATTTTCAGAAAAAGGTCCATGTGTGTGTGTGTGTGTGTCTGTGAACACGATAACTCAAAAACGAAAAGTCAGTAAAATACCAAACTTGGTATTTAAGTTTAGTATCTTCCAGGGATGTGACACGAAGATTTTGAGAAAAATCCCCTCACCCCAAACTACCGTTTACATGGAACTTTTTTCGAAAACTTTGTTTTTCTAAAAAATGGCTCTAACGCTTTTGATTAAAATATCATATATTAAAGATATTTACCTCACAAATAAAATGTATATTGTGAATTTTCTGGGAATAGCCTCTGAAGACTACTTTATTATGGATGAATTTTGCATAACTACTAAACCATAAGAGATGGACAAAAACTTAACAAACAAAAAATGTAGAGCACATTAAAACACACAATTTATGTTATATACATTTTTTTTCGTGGAGTTGATCGTTTTTGAGATATTCCTTTTTCTTGGTTTCAGCTTTGAAAAATTATACTTTTCTCATACAGGAATTTGTCAACTCCTGTCCATACAAACAAAGGAACATTAGTCACATAGCAACCAGCTTTTGGCTTTCACTTTAATCTATGGTACTCCCTTATTTTGCTTCTACTTACAATAAAGCAAGAAATAAGACTATTTCTGCTGTTTTTTCTCGATTAACATGAAATAAATAAAAGATAAGTTTATTAACAATAATTTTTTACAGAGATATAGAGAAAGTCATGTGAATGGAACACATCAGATTTTTTTTTATTGACATTCTAATAATCAGGAAGCTAGGAAGTTCGTACCATTCGCCCATTCTGAATACAGGTTGCGACCGATCATCTCGCCGCAACAAAACAAGCCATTGATAAGAGCGCAAGGGGCAGAGATAAACAAACCTATTGTCAAGCAAACAGTACTGTTTCCAGAGAATAAAAATGACTTACGAGACATTCGTAAAAGCACTCCTATTTAGATCATATGCACCATACAAATTGTTTCATTGTCTGACTGATTTCCCTCTTTACATATGTACATTATGAAAATACCCAAGCAATTATAACACAAATTGTGATATTTACTGATCAAATGTAAAATAATATTCAAATAATAAAATTGATTTCTTAAATATCTTAAGACTCTTACCAGCAGGAATTAAACCAAATCTTTATTCATCTTCAGTTGTATTACTGAAAACTATATGTACTTCTGAAGCCTTTCAAATGAAAGCCTCAGTCTAGGTTCCAATAAACAAGATTTGTAACATGAAAAAGTTTGTTCCACTTCGCATGATGTATCAGTATCACAAGCAAATAGCATTTGTTGGGACCTAAAAGTATAACTTGTATGCCATACATCACACTGAATTCTACATTCTTTTCTTTTACACTTTTCATTTTTATCTCTGGTGGATGCTCGTGGATTGATATATCTGTCTTGGCAGTTCTACATGCTCACAGATCCAGTTCAGCTCCATACCTCTGGACTATAACTGTGTGATAGTTGTGGGTAACTTTTGAAACAAATTTGGAATCAATAATTTTCTGTGAAGCTGTTCTGTTACTAGATGTTTGATAGTTTGTTTACTAGAACTGCCATCCGTTTCTGAATAAGTACATGCATAAGTGCACTGCTAGAAAACTTACTATGGTTGTAAAATGCTGTGTCATGCAGTAATAGCCTGTTTTGCAGTAATGGGTTGCACTCTATGCTGAACTTTTCTGCGCAAGTAGTGCCACGTGGTATTGGCAATCCTGGCTGCTCTTGCTCTGCATAAGGAAATTGGTATGAACTTCCTTACTCTGCTAATAATGTACTACTCCTAAATAAAAATATGGTGATATGGAAGTGAGCTACAGGATTTTAAATTTTAAATTCTCTTTTTCTCTGAAACATTAAAACTAGAACATTCATCCTATTCCCCCTGGATGCTTCAATTAGTTAACAATAGTGTAGAGGCATGCATACATTTCAGGGTAAAATCTTCCCTGACTTTCCTTTGAAATTTTATAATGTATACTATATACTCTTAATTCATGTAAGTATATGCATTATTCAGTACAACCACTGGTTTTCAAAAGCTGGGGAGAAGCTAGAGTCCCTTATTTTCATTCTAAAAATCATGCAAGTCTACTTCTTCTAGTCAATATAAGGAGGTAATGTGCCAGTACCCTCTCATATCCCCCAGCTGGAATTTTGGCTATCATGACTTGGATCACTGCCTATGCAGCTCCTCCCTTTCCTCATGATGCCAAGTGGACACCCATCCTCTTCCATTGAAATGGCAGCAGATAAAAGACATTGTCCAAGCTTCCAGTGTTAAAATAAAAATGAAAGCTGCAGGAATATTATTGGGAATGTTTTCTCTTTCAACCACGCATTAAATGTAATTGCTATACAGAATGGACACACTGCACAACCTGACGATTAGAGGCATGTCATTTGAAAAGAGACTGCTGTACCACTTAAAAAAGAACATTCTCCGGTAAATCAGCTAACATTTAGAAAATATATAGTACTTTCACTCTACACTACTATTTGTGTGTAACTTTTAACTTAATTTGAGGTTTTCTCTGATAATCAGAAGCATTAATTCCTAACAATGGGTAACAAAGGAATTGTATATGGGAATTCAGTCTCAAGGGAACAGATTTTCCTTTAAAATATGCCCAGCACTTTACATGGAACAACCTTGATATTGCTGTCTAGTTGTGATTGTGCCTTATACAGAAATGCTACATTTTCTTAGGAAAAGGAGAAAGCAGGAAAATATAATCAGCAGAAAAGAGCTGGAGTACTGTCTGACTAGTACTGCAAAACATATTACACACACATAAGCATGCACGCGCGCACGCACCCACCCATGCACAAACACACCCACAACCACACACACCCACCACCCCCCCCCACCCCCCCCCCCACCCCCCACACACACACACACACACACAGAGTCCTGAAAAGATCTTGGATCCCTCAATTCAAAACAAATTGACAAGTACTACTTACAATACAAGAGGTAAAGCAGATCTACATATTATAAACCAGAATGCAATATTATTATATAACAAATTGAAAAGGAGGTACAAATTTGCCCAAAAAACATTCTTAATGGAAGGCTGCTTTTACTTTACTTTTTAAATTACAATTTTTCTTGACTATGCTAACATTTGTCTAAATTATTGATTTATAAGTTTTTTAGTTTTATAAGTTTTGGTGAAGCCCATTTCTTTGTACAAGATCTAAACGGTGAATAAAATATATGATAAGCACTATTGGTGAGTGAGCCCTGAAGAATTGAATGCTGTTGCCATAAAGCCATTACAATTTTCTTAATGGTGACTACATCTCAGCAAGTAAGAGGATGCTGTGCATCCATGTACATATAGAAAAATCTGATGTGTTCCATTCACATGACATTCTCTACATCTCTACTACAAATTATTGTTAAAAGGCTCTTGCTTCTATTTACTTCATGCTAATCGAGAAAAAAATGGCAGAAATAGTCTTATTACTTGCTTCCCTGTAAGTAGAAGGGAAATAAGGGAGTACCATAAGTTAAAGTGATAGTCAAAAGCTAGTTGCTATGCGGCTGTAGTTCCTTTGTTTGTATGGACAAAAGATGACAAATTCCTGTATGAGAAAAGTATAAGTTATTCTAAGCTAAAATCAAAAATGAGGAATATCTCCAAAATGATCAACTCCACGAAAAAAATGTATATAACATGAATTGTATGTTTTAATGTGCTCTACATTTTTTTGTGTGGTAAGTTTTTGTCCATCTCTTACGGTTTAACAGTTATGCAAATTCCATAAAATTCATCCAGAATAAAGTAGTCTTCAGAGGCTATTCCCAGAAAAATATACATTTACATTTTATTTGTCAGGTAAATATCTTTAATATAGGATATTTTGATTAAAATCGTTAGAGCCATTTTTGAGAAAATCAAAATTTTCGAAAAAAGTTCCATGTAAACGGTAGTTGGGGGTGGGGGATTTTCTTAAAAATCTTTCTGTTACATCCTTGGAAGATATATAACTTAAATATCAAGTTTGGTATTTAATGGACTTTTTGTTTTTGAGCTATACTGCCCACAGACACACATAGACAGACACGCATGGATATTTTTCTAAAAATATTTTTTTTTTGGATTCAGGGGGTCCTAAAACATGTATTTCTGGTGAAATCTCAGTATCATATTTTTGGGTGCACTACAATATCTTCTCTATACACTATGTACATAATACGTGTAGAGTAAGTAAAAAAATCTGATGTGTTCCATTCGCATGACTTTTTCTATATCTCTGCAACAAATCACTGTTAAAAAGCTTATAGTTCTATTTACTTAATGCTAATCGAAAAAAATCAGCAGAAATAGTCTTATTAATTGTTTCCATGTAAGTAGAAGTGAAATAAGGCAGTACCATTGGTTAAAGTGATAGTCAAAAGCTGGTTGCTATGTGACTGAAGTTGCTTTGTGTGTATGAAAAGGAGTTGGCAAAGCCCTGTGTAAGAAAAGTATATTTTTTTAAAATTGAAACCAAAAACAAGGAATATCTAAAAAACGATGAACTCCACGAAAAAAATGCATATAACACAAATTGTGTGTTTTAAAGTGTTCTACATGTTTTATGTGGTAAGTTTTTTTCATCTCTTACGGTTTAGCAGTTATGCAAAATTCCGTAAAATTCGTCCAGAATACAGTAGTCCTCAGAGGCTATTCCCAGAAAAATACATTTACATTTTATTTGTCAGGTAAATATCTTTAATATACGATATTTTAATCAAAATCGTTAGAGCCATTTTTTAGAAAATCTAAATTTTCGAGAAAAAGGTCCATGTAAAGGGCAATTTGGTGTGGGGGGATTATTCTCAAAATCTTCGCATCCCTGGAAGATACTAAACTTAAATACCAAGTTTGGTATTTTACCGACTTTTCGTTTTTGAATTATCGTGTTCACAGACACACGGACAATCGGACACACGGACACACACACAGACCTTTTTTTTTTTTTCAAAATACTTTTTTTGGATGCAGGGGACCCTAAAACATATTTCCGGTGAAATCTCGGTATCGAATTTTTTGGTGGAGTGTAATACCTTCTGTATACACTATGTAAATAGTACGTGTAGAGCAAGTAATTAAAGTCAGTGTGCTGGCTCTTAATCATAGATTTAGCAACTAGTATGCAAATGGCTTGTTTACTGAGTCATGAAGACAATATTTTGATACCTGCTCAGATTTCCATTTATATTATACCTGCTTATAGATGGTGCAAGTATACAATATTTCGTGACTCATTCAAAAATCTTCACCATGCCTTAGTTAATATCCATACAGGGAGTGGGGGATTTAAATAAAGCACAACAATTGTAAGCTGTTAGAAATGATAAAAAGAAAAGAAAGTAAAAATAATAGTTTATATGTACAACATAACATAACAATACAATAGCAACTGCTCAATCCATTTTTACTTTCCCTTTACATCCTATGCATATAGTAGGAGGTAAGGGTTTGTATTCCACCCAAAAATTCGATATAGAGACTTCACCAGCAGTATATGTTTTGAGGTCCCCTGAATCCAAAAAAGTATTTTTAGAAAAAGGTCTGTGTAAGGGGTGGGTGGTGAGTGTGTGCGCGCATGTGTGAACAGCATAGATCAAAAGTGAAAAACACCAAATATAGTATTTAAGTTCAGTATCTTCCAAGGATGCAACTTGAAGATAATCCTCCCACCACAAATCCATATACCCAAGGTCTGGGTTCAAACCCGTGTGTTTCGGGCGTAGATTTACGGCACGTAAAATAACCTCAAACCTGATAGAGAGGCCTCTGAGCAAAATTAAGCGATCTTTCACGCCCAGTATAAAATGGGACGCTGAGAACCACAGCAGTTAAAGAGCGTCCATAAATAAAACGCCATTTCATTTCATTTCCCACCACAAACTACCCTTTATATGGATTTTTTTTTAAATTGTGTTCTTCTCAAAAATGGTTCAAACAATTTTTATTAAAATACTGTACCTATATTAAAAATATTTACATGGCGAATAAAATGTAGGTATATCTTGAATTTTCTGGAAGAATAGCCTTGTAGATGGTTTTGCATAACTGGTTAAAGCACATAATTTATATCATATAATCAAGGACTTGAAACTTTCCCGGCGCTGATTATTAATGATCTCTTCGTCAACCTGACGTCTCGAGAAGAAATCATTATATCATATACTTCTTCTTCTTCTTCTTTTTTTTTTTTTTTTTATTAAGATTTGATCGTTTTCATAATATTCCTTGTTATTGGTTTCGATTTTAAGCTACTTAAACTTTTCTGAAATGGTAGATTATCTTTCATTTCATCTCATTTGTTTCATTCCTCTCCGGGCAAACCAAAGCAAAGCAAATCAAACACTGTTTCGTATATTGTTTTCCCGTACATTTTCACTAATCGAATCTTGTAATATCATCGAATCTACGGATGTATGTTAGCATTAACTTCATATCGTTTAAATAACTGGGTAATTAATCCACGTTTTGTACGTTTCTTATTGATTTCGTTTTCAGTGTTCGCTCGTCTGTTTCAACAGATTGAAAACAATCATTTACACGTGAACCTAACACGCAGCTGTTATATCAAAGGAAAAGATCTTCCGATTCCCCGCGCAGCAGATCCCGAATCTCGCTTAGAGTGAATTACTCGGATAAGGTTTTTTACGGGGTTTTTCTTTATCCTGAGAAGACGAATGTCGAGTAACTTTAAGCTCCATGGACCCCGAGCATCATTCAGCATCATTTCACCAATTTCATTCATCGTCCGATATGACCAACCAGGTTAAAGGAGGTTAAGCTACAAAAAAAAAAAAAAAAAAAAAAAAGCTTCTTTAACAGATAAGAGACCAATCCGTCGATAAAGTCTACCAATCAGTGTTGAAAGACAAACGAAGCAGTGGAAATGATTATTAAAGTTTCATTTTTAAATATTGGGGGGGGGGGACTGAAATATTGAAATTCTCGTACATTTTGCGTTCGAGCGGAGGGTTTACTCATGCGTCATTCAAAAAGCTGAGTTCTCGTATGCTTACGAGAATGGCAACCCTGATTCACAGTATCTTTCACTGCAGTCATTCCAGTCCAAGCGCTTTCCTTTGTAAGCGACAATGAAATCGAATTCAATATTTCCAATCGATTATTGCTGGTATTTTAATTTATATTAGTAAAATTTAATTGCTTTATTACTTTCTCTGCACTACTAGGTACACTGTATAAAGAACGTATTGCATTTCACCCAAAAATTCGATACCGAGATTTTACCGGAAATATACGTTTTAGGATCCCTATATCCAAAAAAATCATTTTCAGAAAAAGGTCCGTGTGTCTGTGAACACGATAACTCAAAAACGAAAAGCCGGTAAAATACCAAACTTTATATATAAGTTTAGTATTTTCCAGGGATGCTACACGAAGATTTTGAGAAAAATCCCCCACTCCAAGTTACGCTTTATAAGGAAAAAATTTCAAAAGTTTTTACTTTCTCAAAAATTGCTATAACGATTTTAATTAAAATACCGTATGTTAAAGATATTTACATGACAAATAAAATGCATTTGTTGAATTTTCTGGGAATAGCCTCTAAGACCTTTTTATTCTGGATGAATTTTGCATAACTGGTAAACTGTAAGAGATAGACAAAAACTTACCGCATAAAATATGTAGATCTCGTTAAAGCACACAATTTATGTCATATACGTTTTTCTCTCTCGTGGAATTGACCGTTTCTGAGATATTTCTTGTTATTTGTTTCAGATTTAAAATACTTAAACTTTTCTCACACGGAAACTTGTTAGCTCCTGGCCATGCATAGAAACGTATTTTAACCACATGGCAAGCAGCTTTTATAAGATTTGACTATCATTTTAGCCTAGTGCATTCCCTTTTTTCTTTCTACTCACAAGGAAGCAACTAATTAAAACAATTTCTGCTAATGTTTATCTCGATTATCATATAGTAGATAAAAGAATATGCTTTTTAACAATAGTTTGTTACAGCGGTGTAGAGAAAGGCATGTGAATGGAAAACATCAGATTTTTTTTTAGTCATCTAATGAAAATAAAATATTCTTGAAATGAAAATATTTTAGTGATGTATGTTTCGCTGTTTGTCACGTTATAATAAACCACACCGGGATATATTAGTGAGGGGAGGGGGATTCTTGGTATAAAATCATTGATGGGGGGAAATCCTAACCATCCACCACCTCCCGGCTCACTGCCTCGTACGACATGGTATGATTTTATTGAACATTTCCATGATACATCCTTGGAAGTTGTGAGTTGAGTGTTTTATCCAACAGTTTTTGACGTGCACTTCTACTGGTTGGTTTAAATAACATCTATTTCCAAATAAGTGTATATGACATGTACCTACTTGGCGTGAACCAGTTTCAACACCTCGTGTACTGTTCGACGCCAAAAAACTACCCTCTCTTATTAAATATACTGGCAGGCAGACTCCCGGAAGTGTTCGGAAGATTGTTTATAGCCGGTTCTGTCAGATCTGGTCGCCCGCCGAGATTTCACACATTCGTCCTACTGTCGTTCACACAACTTCCTGTCCCTTCAATCCAAATTGTTTACAAAATGCCAGGACCCTCCTCAAGATTTGCACCCCCGGCCTTGAGCTAGGCGGCATCTTTTGTCGCAGGAACATGTGGGTTACAAGCTATTCTTTCCGAGAACCTGCTCCCATTAAGAGCTTAATGGACTGCGTCCGAAGGCACTAGCCTTCGAATAAAATGCGTTTGTGCGGCGCCAAGTTTTGTACCATGTTTGGCTTATTAATTTCTGTCAAAACCCATGATATTATTTCACAGTTTCTAGAAGAAAGCGCTGACGTTTCTAGGAAAGAATTGAATCTATAACCAATCTAAGACGATGCATCTATGAGATTTGGGAAATCCACAAAATCTAAGACTACTTATAGAAATTGATACCAGCTATTGTACACTATAATAATGATAGCAGCCTCCGTGGCCGATTCCGGTTGGGGTGTGAAATTGTGTGTGTGTGTGTGTGTGTGTGTGTGTGTGTGTGTGTGTGTGTGTGTGTGTGTGTGTGAAAAATAAAACGATTTAAACCCAACGTAAGCCGGTGCCCATGGCCGCGCTCGCTTTAGTGCTTCATGGCGCAGACGATCGTGCGTTCGAGTCCCGCCTTGGGCATTGTTGTTTGTGTGTTTGTGAATGTGTATATGTTTGTGTATTTGTCATCAAACAGAAAAGGTAAACAAAGGAAATTTCAGGGGGGAAAAGAGGAACATGAAAAAAAATTAATATAAACGGTATTAAAAAAGGGGAGAATAAAATAAAAAAATGTAAAAGACTAGTTGCTTCTAATGCAAAGCCCCCGATATAACCTTAGAAGTTAAAGGGGGTTATATTAATGACACAATAATAAAATAGTGACATTTTGTTCGTATCAAAATTCTAGCTTGCATCGTTATTTAAATTGTAATTGTTATTGTCTAAAGTCACTGTTTTATAAAAATGTGCCATGTGATGCATTTAAAAAAAAATCGCATAAAAATCCAGTTTCACAGCAACTGTATAAAGAAGGTACTGTTCCACCCAAAAAAAAATGCAATACTGAGATTTCACCGGAAATATATGTTTCGAGACCCCAGTATCAAAAAAAAAAAAAAAAAAAAAAAAAAAAAGAGCATTATTAGAATATGGTCAGTGTGTGTCTGTGGACAGCATAGCTCAAACACGAAAATATCGTCTAATACCAACTTTGGTATTTCAGTTAGGTATCTTCCAAGGATGCGACACGAAGATTTTGAGGAATCTCTCTCCACCCTAAACTACCCTTTATATGGAAACTTTAGCAATTTTCGATTTTTTCAAAACTGGCTCTAATAATTGTAATTATAGCGTATATTAAATATATTTACGTGACAAATAAAATGTGTATCTTGAATTTTCTTGGGATACCTCTGAAGAACTCTTCATTTTGGATGAGCTTCGCTGAATTTTGCATACGTAACTGGAAAATCGTTGGAGATAGACAAACCCTTACTGTACAGAGGATGACCAGACGTCTTCTTTTATCCGGACATGCGTTTGTCCGGTGTCCGGGCAAATTTTTTCAAAATCAAGAAATATCCTCCTTTTTGAAACTTCTACACTCAATTAATTTTTTCCGCCTCTGTTTTGAGGTTACTATCAACAGATGGCAGCAGAGTCCAAAGAGTATAGACTTAGATTACAGTCTGTGAATTTGCCAGTAAAATCCATATATCGAATCGGTAGACTCATTTCCGTTATTTCGCGTTGCTGCTAGCATGTGTCCATCGTCTGATCATTTGATCAACACGAGAGTTGGTCTGTTTTGCGTGGGTTGTTGTATTTTTATTCTCTAGACCACGTTGTTTTTATAATTACTTGAAACTTGATAACTGTTTGTGCATTCAAGAAGACGCCGAAATGGCAGTGTAAATTTTCCGATACTCTAGGGAACAAATATCCTGCTTTCAAGAAAGGAAGAAACGACTTCGAAACAGAATGCAAAATTTGTGGAACATAGCCTCAGTTACAAATGAAGGTATGTAATTATGCAATTATTTTATGCAGTGTTTCTAGTTCTAAACTTTTCATTATTTATTTATTTGCCTATGTATTTATTATTGTAGTTAACATTATGTTGTATTCCCTGTAAATTGAAATCACAGGTCTTCATTATTTCTGGACATCTAGCTATACAGTAGAAATTCTTAATTAATAACTTTCCGTAATAATATGAAGTCACATATCGTTTATTTCTTGCAATAGGTAGACAAGATTTGGAACACCACATTGCAACCCAGAAACACAAGAAAAATCTCCAAGGTTGTGCTTCAACATGCAAGATAACAGTTTATTTAATCAGCAGCAATAGCAAGCAAGTTCTGCATTAGCTCATCGATCCTTGCTGGAGAAGGTACCCTAACTTTCCATACTGTTATACATCATTTTAGTTACAGGTCTATGGACTGTGCACCAAAATTAAATGAAGCCATATTCTTCAATTCCGATGTAGCAAGGAAGATTTCATCAGCCAGAACAAAAACAGAGTGCATTATTAATAGTGTGATTGCTCCTCATGCTGTAGATTTCATTATTGTGTGATTAAAAGGGCTATCTTGTTTTGGTATTGCTGCTGATGATAGCAATCATGGTCACATAAAGATGTTTCCAATTCTAATCCAATATTTTGATAATAAGTAAGGTGGCATTAAAACGAAAGTAGTAGAACTAAAATCTACTCCAAATGAGACCTCTGAGACTATAGTTGGCTATGTGACTGAAACCTTGCATAGCTTTGGTGTTGCCCATAAGTGTGTAAATGGGGTTGACTCTTTATCTGTAGATATTGATTGTTTAATCATTAAACAGTGTAATTACTTCTCAGTTTATAAGTTTATACTGTGAGAACGGAGTAATTAAATTATTTTTGTGAGTTTGTTCAAATTAATTATAAGCAGTTGTTGTCTCACAGCAAAAGTAGATGGTTGTCTCTTTTTCCAGCTGTGGAAAGAGTGTTAGGTATGTAAAATCTTATTTCTTATCTGAAGGTAAGCCACCTAAATTTATCGGTCAGTTCTTTGAAAACAAGTTAGGAGAAGCATATTTATGGCATACCTATACATTCATTGATGGCTGTGTTCCAATCAAAAATACTGGAAATAGAAAGAGAAGGAAATTCTGTCATTGAAATAATGGAGATTATAGAAACAGTGTGTAAGGTCCTGGAGAACGGACTGCAAGGGAAATTCATTTGTTTGAAAATAAGAGAGGTTTTATACAATGTTAGGCCAGAAGGGTTTGATGAGGAGGCTGATGCTTTCATGGACGAAGCTTTATTATTGTATGAATCTTGCTATGAATATTTGAAACGATGGATTCAAATGTTTGATGAATTTGCATGTCTTAAGTGGATGAAGCATAATATTGAATACAGTGATGTTGAAAAGTGTATTATTTATTTTATAAAGAAATGTAGTTCTCTAGAGATTGATGATGTTAAATGTTTCGATTACTTCTGTATTTCAAAAAAATTCCTATTTGAGAGTATAAATGATTCTGATTTCAGCAAGTTACTTTATAGTCAAAAATGAGCTCAGTATTTCAATGCTGGTCAACCAGTAGAACGTTATTCTGAGTTGTTAAGGCTGGCGGAGTATTTTTTCTGTATACCAGGTCATAATGCAAACGTAGAAAATGTGTTTTCTCTAATTACAACACAGTGGACTGATGATAGAAATACGCTTTTAATTGAACAATAGAAGGACTATTGATAGTTCAGTATAATTTAGAAGAATTTCCTTGTGCGTCATTTTATAAATATGTATTGGACAAACCAGTTACTGAAACAAATCAGGTTATCAGAAAAATATCATCAACATATGTAAATGTTAAAGAGTATGATGAATGTTTCATTTAATGTGTATGGGGCTGTGAGTGCAATATAAGCTTAAAATTAATGGTTTTCATTTGTCCTCTTTTTTCTCCAAATGTCCTACTGTTTACAACAGTTCGTCCTCATTTTTAGCAATATGGATCTGGTCACCCTAACTTGACAAAAAAAAAAAAAAATGTAGATCTCATTAAAATACACATTTTATATCATAATATTTTTTTATGGAGTTCGGCATTTCCGAGATATTCCTTGTTATTGGTTTTAGTTTTAAAATAGTTTACTTTTCTCATAGAAATTTGTCAGTCCTGACTGATTTCATTCACATGGCAATCAACTTTTAAAATATTTAACTATTGCTTTAGCCTACTATCCCTTCTACTTACAGGAAGCAAGTAATAAGACAGTTTCTCTAATTCCTATCTTGATTAACATGAAGTAAATAGAAACTTTACGATACAATTAGCTTTTTAACAATAATTTGTTACAGAGGTTTAGAGAAAGTGATGTGAATGGAACACATCAGATTTTTTATATTTGCCCTAAGTAATATAGGAAAATTATTTTTCTTACTCTTCAAATTTTTCAAAATTAAATCATTTATTTCCAAATTGGATTCCTTATTATTTCGAAAAAAACTGTGTAAATTTTCTTTAATGTGCTTTTAAGATGCAGTATAAAAATTTTGAAGCAAATTAGTGAAAAATTGCATCGTGTGGAACATTTTGGGTGTGGAAAAGAGTTGGAATAAAGTTTGCGACAAAATAAGGGTTAAAGCTGGAACCGCTATTACCTAATAAGCATGCGCCTACCCATCTATAGCTTGAGTTAATTGGCAGTTAAACTGCACTATGTGAAGAAAGTATATATTTTCTTAAAGTTTAGAATTCATATCATTTTATTAGGAACATTATTACTTTCTCTATACGTACTATGTACATAATGTATAGAAGAAGTATTGTATTCCACCCAAATATTCGATACCGAGATTTCACCGGAAATACATGCTTTAGGACCCCCTGAATCCAAAAAAAGCATTTTCAGAAAAAGGTCCGTATGTATGTGTGTGTCTGTCTGTGTGTGTCTGTGGACAGCATAGCTCAAAAATGAAAAGACCGTTAAATACTAAACTTGGTATTTAAATTTGGTAGCTTCCAAGGATGCGACACGAAGATTTTCAAGAAAATCCCCCCCAACTACCCTTTACATGGAACAATTTTCGAAAATTTTGATTTTCTAAAAAATGACTAATGATTTTGATTAAAATCCCGCATATTAAAGTTATTTAAGTGACAAATAAAATGTATATCTTGAATTTTCTGGGAATAGTCTCTGACGAGCTTTTTATTCCGGATGAATTTTGCTAAATTTTGCATAACTGCTAAACGGTAAGAGATATACAAAAGCTTACTACACAGAAAATGTTGATCTGATCAAAACACACAATTTTGTCCTTTACATTTTTGTTGTGGAGGTAACTGTTTCCGAGATATTCCTTGTTTTTGGTTTCAGTTGTGAGTACTTATACTTTTCTCAGACAGGAAGTGTCTCCGTTTTTCTTTTGTTCTACTCCTGACCAAGCAAGGAAGCGATTTGCAATGACAATCGAATAACGACAGCTTTTAAAATATTTGACTATCGGTTTAGCCTAGTGTATTCCCTTATTTTCTTCCTACTTATAAGGACCAAGCAGTAAGAACATTCTGCTAATGATTATCTTGATTAGCAAGATGCAGGAAGAAGAATAATCTTATGTAAGAAATTTGTAGAAGAGCTAGAGAAAGTCATGTGGGTGTAACACATCAGATTGTTTTTTTTTAATGTATTACATTTTTGAGTCAAATTTCGCAGATGCCTCTCCTTAATACATTTCTAGAATTTCTAACGAATAATTTCTTGCGTAAGCTTCGGCAGCTAGTGTCCATGGTATCCTGGTGTTCCGGGAAGGCCGCATTTCAAGCCAAGACGCGGCCTTCGCGGAAGACCAAGATACCATTCTAACGAATAACTTACTAAATAAACCTAATTTTACTTTCTCTACATCAATAGTATGTAGAAAAAATATTGCTCTACTCAATGATTTGATATCGAGATTTCACCAGAATATTTAAGGATTCCTTAATCCTGTCCCCCAAAAATCTGATGTTGCATTCACATTTCTCTACCCTCTGTCATATATTGTTGGGTATAAAAAGCTATTCTTAGAAAAGTTTATTTTTATGCATTTAAGTTTCAGATAAACCTTTGCAAAAATAATTACATTTTAAGTCCTGTACGCTATAAATGGCTTCAAAATTCCCCATTCTTTCTATGCCTGATATAACTGAGAAACAATGAATGTGGAAGGCAAAAGAATGACAAAGAATTGAACAATTCAAACCATTAATAACGATATCTCAGAAATGGTTTATACGACAAAAAGTTATTTGAAATATGTAAATTGTGTGCTACATTTCCGTCTATCACTTAATGTTCCTTACGAATAAAGAGGACTTTACAGGCTATTCTCAGAAAATTCAGAATATACATTCATTTTTCATGCAAATGTATGGCAGTTTAATCAAAATTGTTGTAGTCATTTTTGAGAGAAAAAAATTTGAAAAAGTTCCAGTTTATATAAGTATACACATATACGTATATAAATCAGTTTGTGTGTGTTGTGTGCACGTACGTAGTGTGTACATATGTTCCATACTTGGGTTATAGGTTTCTACAGCGTTGCCCCGAATAAGACCAAACTTGGCACAGATAACATTTGACACAAGGCGAAAATTACTGTCTAGCTTAAACAGGTAAAATTTCGCCTTATTTCACAGATTAATTATTTAATTTTATGCAATGTCTATAAAAGTAAAATCGCCCATATTTTTCTCAGCAGTAATCGGAATAACTCTAACATTGCCAACTTAAGAATAATAATTACTTAGGCTTTCACGGCCTCGGAACATAATAAAAGGGAAATTGCATATTATTCGTTGATCTCTCTGACAACGATCTTGTAATAATCACAGAATCAAACCGTTACAAACGTAATGCCACCTATGCCTATGCTTGCGCAAAAGCAACGGCGCTACAATCGTCTTTGGAAAATTACAAAATTTGTAATGGTATTGGATTATGCTAAGCAGTATCAAACCAGACTAAATACCACTTCTTCTTCTTCTTCTTCTTCTTCTTCATGTCTTTGTTCTTATTTATAATCCCATTATTTATTGCGTATTGATATAAAATCATTCAAAAGGATTGAACATAATTTATTGTATTGATTATAAAAGTCTCTATGCCCTATTCAGAATTTGATAACATAAGAGTAATATGTCGAACTTCTGCGACTATACCCCCGCCGCTGAATCCTTGCACTTGACAGTTCGGGTGGTCTCGCGTAAGGTTGGCTATGTTGCCTTTGCCCAGAGTAATCAGTAAACAACAACAGCTGATTACAAATGCCTATCGTGTGTAACGACGAATATAAACAGTGTAGGTACATAGTAAATGAATGCAGATGAATAATGAAACTAATTCGTTATTATTGATGTTAACTGAAAATAATAGTAACATATATTAGGTATTTACGACAATATAGAACAGATTAATGCTCGTTACAATGCGAGAAAGGTATAACAAAGGAATTTTCATCAGTTTAGAATTTTAATGGCTCAATTCCATCAAAGTCTCCGACGTCATCATTCTGGAAAGGACCATAGTCATTGTCATCATCAACATCGTCGTCGTCACCAAGACATATCATTAGTGGTTCACATTCACTGATGATTCCGTCTAATTCCTGTGCTTTTCGTATCATTTTGTGAACATGATTCACTTTCTTCTTCCATGAAGCCGCGTCCAAACTCGCCACACCTTCCCGCAAAAGCCTATCCACCTCTATAATTGTGAAAGTCTTATATATTCCCTCACGTACAAACACCAAAACATTATCAACAAATATAAATAGCAATGGATAATACGTATCTTGTACAGAACAGATCTGCGCACGTGTTAGGAGTTCACAAACTGAGCACGTGGTTGGAAATAGTCATATATTGCAACGGTGCGGCATCTAGATGCGTTTCGTTGTCTGACCGACCGACCGGAATGCCTCTTTGTGATTTGATCAGAAAGTCAAACGGGTAAAGCTTTTCATCTGTTTTCTGTGGATGTACCAACTTTACTCCTGTCAAGTGCGAGGATTCAGCGGCGGGGGTATATGCTCCGATATTCGGAAACTCATTTATTATATCTAATATATAGTTTTTCATTTGTACCTTCTCCACATACGTATGTAGAATGTAGAGCAGGTGTTGCACACCGCCAAACAATTTGATACCGAGATTTCATCTGAAATACACGTTTTAAGATCCCCTGAAACAAAAAAGAAGGTATTTTCAGAAAAAGATCCGTGTGTCGTGGTGTGCCCGCGTGTCTGTGGGCACAATAATTCAAAAACGAGAAGTTGGTAGAATACCAAACATAGTATTTAAGTTTAGTATCTTCCAAGGATTTGACATGAAGATTTTGAGAGAAACCCCCCCTCCCATCCCAAACACCCCTTTATGTGAAAAAAATTCGAACATTTTTGTTTTCTCAAGAATGACTAACGATATTGATTAAAATACGGTATATTAACTAGACATGGCAAATAAAATATAAATCTTGACTTTTCTGAGATGTGCCTCTGAAGACCTGCCTATTCTGAATGAATTTTTCTGAATTATGTTTAAATGTTAAACCATAAGCCATATATAAAAACTTACTGCACACAAAATGTAGATCTCGTTAAAACACAATTTATGTCATATACATTTTTTTCGTGGAGTTGACCATTTTTGAGATATTCCTTGTTATTGGTTTAGTTCTTAAATACATTATAATCTTTTCTCTTACAGGAATTCGTCTACTGCCGGCCATGCAAAGAAATGGATTTCAACCACATGGCTACCAGCTTTTAAAAGATTTGACTATCGCTTTAGCCTAATGTGTTCCCATGTTTCCCTTCTACTTAACAAAAAAGCAAGTAATAAGACCATTTCTGCTAAAGTTTATCTCGATTAATATGAAGTAGACAAAAGAGTAAGCTTTTTAACAATAATTTGTTACAGAGATGTAGAGAAAGTCATGTGAATGGAAAACATCAGATTTTTAGAAAAATGCCCATGTGTTTGTGTGTCTGTAAACACAAAAGCTCAAGAACGAAAAGTCGGTAAAATACCAAACTGGTTATTAAGTTTAGTATCTTCTAAGGATGCGCCTTGAAGATTTTCAGAAAATCCGCTACCCTTTACATGGAATATGTTTCGAAAATTTTGATTTTCTTAAATTTGGCTCTAATGAGTTTGATAAAATATTATGTTTTAAAGATATTTTCTAACAAATGATTAGTATATCTTTAATTTTCTGGATGACTTCCTTAACTGAAAATTCAAATCTATAACAAGGTAAATCTCAGAAATTATTATCTCTATAAAAATCTGATGTGTTTCATTCACATAACTTTCTCTAGATTTCCAAATACAAACTATTCTTACAAAACTTATTCTTTCATCTAAATCATGCTAATCGAGTTAAATATTAGCATAATATTCTTAGGTATTGCTTGCTTTTAAGCAGAAGTGAAATAAGTTAGCCTAAAGCGATAGTCAAATCCTTTAAAAGCTCGTCGCTATGTGAAATAATTGAGGTTCGATTTGCTTTTTATGGTCCAATTTGAAAAAAAAAGTATAAGTATTTTAAAGCTGAAACCAATAAAAAGTAATTTCTCAAAAACGGTCAGTTCCACAAAAAAAAGCGTATATCACATTAATTATGTGTTTTAACGAGATCTACATTTTTGTGTAGTAAGGTTTTGTCTATCTCTTGTCATTTAAACATTATGCAAAATTCTGCAAAATTCAACCAGAATAAAGAGCTCCTCAGAGGCTAATCCCAGAAAATTCAAAATATATATTTCATCTATGATGTGAATATTTTTAATATAGGGTATTTTAATCAAAATCGTTAGAGTCGTTTTTGAAAAATAAACATTTTAGAAAAATGTTCCATGAAAAGTTTAGTTGGGGGTGGGGAGATGTTGAAAATCCTCGAGTCGCAACCTTATAAGATACCGAACTTAAATACCAAGTTTGCCATTTAACCAACCATTCATCCACAGATGCTGTCTACAGACACACACGGGCCTTTTTCTACAAATATTTTTTTCGGACTCAAGGATCTCAAAACATATATTTCCAATGAAATCTCGGTATCGAATTCTTGGCTGAAACAACACCTTCTCTATCCACTGTGTACATTGTAAAGTTGTGTTTGATATAAGCTGTGTATTTTAACAAGATCTACATTTTGTATCTAGAAAGAGTTTTTCTATCTCTTGCGGTTTACCAGTTGTGTAAAAGTCATCCATAATCAAGAGGATTTCATAGGCTGTTCATAGAACATTCAATTTATATATTTCATTTGTCAAAACATATCTTAAACTTTTAATCAAAATATTTGGAGAAAATTTTGAGAAAATCAAAGATTTTGACTACTTTCCATTTAAAGAGCAGTTTGGGATGAGACCTGAGCCGGATGGCTCAATCGGTTTCGTCTGTGGCCCGCATTCGGGAGGTCACGAGTTCGATCCCCGTGGCCACCTCTCTGACCCACGGGATTTTTTCGAGGTTTCTCCGAGTCGTCAGACGAATGCTGGGTGAGTTTCTTTCATCACCCAAATTTTCTGTCCCTCGTCATTTCATTCATGCTTCATCCTGTTGGTTTCTTTCAGGATTGGAAGTATCGGAGATAGTATTCGGTGCAACGTGGCTGGGAAAAGGATGCTCTCCTTGCGACTATCTCCGTCCTCCGACTTTGCTGGTTGCCCGGATGAGGACCGCCCCTGGCGAGGGCGTTGGACCCTATGTGAGCTGGGATCCCTGGTCAGCTTGTCCGGCTGTCAGGGTTCTTTAATCTGGAAACTGTAAGACCCTGTCATTACTGTGCTGTTGCTCCTGGTTCCCGCCACTCTGTATATCCTTTCATCTCATCCTTCCCTCCCGAGGGCGTCCCCATCTCGGGCGTAGGTACAATATTCACTTAGCCCTCTCCGTCCTATCCTATTTCTATCTTATCTGGATGAGATTTTCTAGAAAACCATGTCGCATCCTTTGAAGATTGAGAACTTTAAATACCAAGTTTAGTATTTAAACGACTTTTCGGTTTTTTTAACACACAAACACACACACCAACACCACCACCACCGCTACCACCACCACCTCCACCACACCCACGGATCTTTTTCTAAATTATTTTGGAGACCCCGAAACATATATTTCCGGTGAAATCACGACATCGAATTTAGGTTGGAATGCAGTTCTTCCCCTATTTACCTACTATACGCAATAATAAAATGTATATATAAATAAGAAGTAATTCCCAATGCAGTGAAATTTCGATTGCTTACTCTCCGAAAAATATTAGGCATGAGAAAATATAAAGAAAAATGGATTTTTTCGGGCGTAAAAATCCTTAGTATGGCTTCCTTTGGAAGGGAAGTAAAGCCATTGGTCCCGTGTCGTACATTTACGCCACGTAAAAGAACCTCAAACCTGATAGGGAGGCCTCTGAGCAAAATTAAGCGGTCTTTCACGCCCAGTATAGAATGGGAAGCTGAGAACCACGACAGTTAAAGAGCATCCATAAATAAAACGCCATTTCATTTCAAAAATTAATGCCTCGAGACAAGTTTAAAGTGTATAAGCATATAATGTTTCATTGCATTTTGTGCCTGTGATTTTACTTGGTGGTTCGAACCTGTATAAGATCAGATTTTTGTACAAGTACATTAGGACTTAGTTCATCGGAGAATTTTGTTTTATTCAATTCTTTATAAAAAGCGAGAATAAGGTGATGTGAATCCACCGTCCATTTCTTGTGTATCACACAGTTCTAGAATAACAGAATACGTTTTCAATAACAGCGGACATTGTCAAGCGCCATCGCGTTTGCATATCGGATGTAAAAAGGAACGCTCTGTGGAAACCTTCGTTGATGGAATGATGTATGTGCGTGGTAACATTCTTTTTTTACTCTGAAGTAGTCATTTTACACCTAGCCTTGGATTATCGAATCCTCTCTTTTTCCCCGTAAATCTCCGTCACCCTTTCGTCGGCATTTCGCGTTACGGTGAGAGCGCCGGCAACTGAAAGATCATTCAGAAAAAAGGAAAGCATACGGTAACTCGAGCCTCTCAGGTAAGGCGATTATTGATGGGGCAGAGGCTACTATGTTTTAGTTTTGAATTAAACGTTGTGGAGTATAACTTTAAGCGCTACAGATATTTCCTTTGTAATCTAATACTGTTGCTTGTCTCGAACAGCTGTGGTCACACGAGAAAAAATCACAATTACAGTTTCAAACGGTAGAAACACGTTCCTAATATTGGAATTCTTATCGGCTTTGTTTGCTCGCTGGACAAAGGACGCCAGGAATGACATCCTGTAACTTCTGCCACTGTAGAACTTTTTACAAGACTCTGTAACAAACAGCCTTTAAAACTACTATCGATGTTTCCAGAACAAAAATCGGATGTTTCATTCACATGGTTTTCCCTACTTGTTCTGCAAACAAACTGTTCTTTTATCTACATCATGCTAATTGAGACAAGCATTAGCAGAAATTGTCTTACTTGCTTCCTATAAGTAGAAGGGAAACAAGGGAATACATTAGTCAAACCTTTTAAAAGATGCTCGCTATGTGAAACAATTGAAATTCGGTTCTTTATGTTGGCCAGGAGTAAAACAAAATATATGAAAAGAAAGATGAGAAAACTTTACGTAGTTTAAAATTAAAACCCATAGCATGGAATATCTCGGAAACGGACAGCACTACAAAATGCATGTGGCATAAATACGTATGTGTTTCAAAGAGATCTATATTTTTGTGCAGTAAGATTTTATTTTCTTTACATAGTACGTGGTACGCAGGTAGAGAAGATATTGCACTCCACCCAAAAATTCAATACTGGAATTATATGTTTTAAGGTCCCCTGCATAAAAAAATTAGAAAAAGGACCGCGTTTGTGCGTGTGTGCGTCCATGTGTCTGTGAACACGATAACTCAAGAACGAAAAGCCGATAAAATGCCAAACTTATTATTTAATTTTATTGTCTTTCAAGGATGCAATACAAAGATTTTGAAAAAAAATCCCCCCACCTCAAACTACCCTTTACATGGAAAAAATTTTGAAAATGTTGATTTTCTCAAAAATGGTTCTATGGAGTTTGATTAAAGTACCATATTAACATCTTTAAATGACAAATGAAATCTAAATTTTCAATTTTCTGGGAATAATCTCTGAAGAGGATGAATTTTGTTGAATTTTGCATAACTGGTAAACCGTAAGATGTAGACAGAAACTTATACAAACATGAAAATCCGTTAAAACATACAATTTATGTCATATACATTTTTTGTGCAATTGGCTATTTTTGAGATATTCCTTGTTATTGGCTTCGGTTTTAAAACTCTTAAAACTTTTTTCTTGCGTGAATTTGCAAACCCATAGCCATGCATAGAAATGGATTTCAACCATATAGCAACTAGCTTTTAAAAGATTTGACTATCGCTTTAGCCTAGTGTATTCCCTTATTTCCCCTTTACTTACAAGAACGCAAAATCCGATAATAATACCATTTCTATTAATGTTTATCACGATGAGTATGAAATAGGTAGAAGGATAAGCCTTTTGACAATAATTTGTTACAGAGCTGCAAAGAAAGTCATATGAATGGAATACGTCAGATTTTTGTCTATCTCTTACGGTTTACCAGTTATACGAAGACATCCAGAATGAAGATATCTTCAGAGGTTATTCCCAGAAAATTCAAGATATATATTTCTTCAGTCATGAAAATAACTAAAACATATGGTATTTTAATAAAAATCGTTAAGTCATTTTTGAGAAAGTCAAAATGTTCGTATAATGTTCTATGTAAAGGGTAGTTGGCGAGGGTGGATTTTCCTGGATATCTTCGTATCGCATCTTTGGAAGATACCGAACATATAAAAGCTAGGTTTTATATTTAATGTCCTTTTTGTTTTTGAGTTATGCTGTCCTCAAACACACGCAAAATACACACTTAGCCTTTTCTATTCTTTTTTGTTTGGATTCAGGAGTCATCAAATATATCTATTTCCGGTGAAATATCGGTATCGAATTTTTGGGTGGAATACAACAGCTTCTCTTCCTACTATGTACATTGTACATACGTGCTAGATAAAATAAAAAGTTAAATAACCGTACAACTTTCTCCCCAGTATCGTTTCATAGCGAGTCTACAAATTACTAAAAACTCTGATGAGTTGCATTCATAACTTTCTCTACTCACTCTTGCACAGACAATGCTTACAAACGCAAATTGACTTAAACTATGTGCTTCTTTTTTTTTTTTTTTTTTTTTTTTTTTTGTATAGTAAGATTTTGTCCATTTCTTATACGAATACTTACAAGTTATGGAAAGTCATTTAGAATGAGAACTTCAGAGGCTATTCTTAGAAAATACAGGATATAGGCACATTTAATTTGAAATCAGAGTAACTTAAACATTTGGTATTCTAATCAAAACATTAGAACCATTTTTGGCAAAATCAAAAGTTTCTAAAATTGTCCTTATAACAGGGATTGAGGGAATTTTCTTTAAAATCTTCGTATTGATTTCTTGAAAATCTGAAAATTTGGATAACTACCAAACTGGTATTTAAGTTCAGTATTTTCCACAAATGTGACACGAAGAAGTTCAAGAAAACCCCACCGCCTCTAACTACCCTTTTCATGGAACTTTCTTCGAAAATTTTATTTTATAAAAAGTGGTTCTAAAGTTTTAATTAAAACAATATACATCAAAGACATTTGTATTACCAATAAAATTATATTTTGCATTTTATAGTAATAGCAAGTGAAGTTCTCTTTATTCGGAAAGAATAATTTTGTATAATCTTGTGTTTACAATGCGATGATAGACGAAAACGTAATACAGAAGAAAAACTGCAGATATCTTTAAAACACACAATTTATCTCGAATAACTCGGTGTGCTATATTCTATTTTCGAGATTTTTGTTATTAATAGTTCCATAGTTTTCCCCATTCCTATAACCCATTTAATTGCTATGGTCACATTGGGGGCTTTGCACTGAAACGTTAATGCTTTGGTTTCTTTCTGTCTGTATTTCTCTCTCTCTTATTCTCTCTCCCTCTCTCTCTCTCTCTCTTCCATTTCGGCATTACACTGAAACATTCGTATTTTACACATCCACACTTCCAGACTCAATGGAGGGTAGGTAATAATCCTAATTAATGAAAAATGTGCAGTCCCGCCAGGAATCGAATCCAGGAATGGTTCGAATTTCATTCTTGTCATTCTTTTAAAGCCCTATCGATTTTCAGTTGTTTCTCGAGATGTATGGAATGACAATAGTATGCAATTTTAAGGCCATCGTTTACTGTCCAATTCTTATACTATTTGACTATCGCTTCCCTTAGTGTTTATAATGAAGTGTGTGATGCAGATATTTCTGCAGTTTGACTCGATAAAGACGAAGAACGAGTTTTCGTGGGAATAGTTTATGTTCATTAATAAACGAAAGAGGATAGAGAAAATAATGTGAGTGTGAGACACCACGTACGTAGTGTTTTGAATTGACTAGTGTAATATCCGAGTTCTCTGGTTTTCACAGTCATTCATTCCTCCGCCTGATCTATAATCACCTTTTCTTTCATCATTCCACGTTATTTTATAGCATTTTCTTCCTCACTTTCATACAAGGCACCGGGCTGATCACCCATCCTGACCATTCAGGCCGTGATGTAAGAGCTTATGTGAAGTTGTAAAGGATGGAAAAAATCATGTGAAGGTTTCCACCAATTTAAATTTCTGTACACCTCTTGAAATTATTTTCTTTATGTAACACTACTGGATAACATTTCTTTATGATGGGAAGTTAAAGAAATAACTTTCATTAAGGGACATTGGGAGCGAAATTTCAAATTCGTCTATTTTTGTATAGATATTTTTTAAAATGTCCGTGTGATTGTATTGCTGATATGTTAATATGAATTCCAATATCATTAAAATTTGATAAATGCTTTGCAAGATATAAAGCCATTCATAAATTTTATTATATAAATATATTGCATAATCAAAATATTCCACGTGCCTCAAAATTTGAGAAATTTGATTGACTTTTTTTAATTGAAGCTTAGAATCACACGTGATATTTCAATACCTTTGGATACTGAAATATGTTAAATTTAGAAATTTTAATTTCTAAAATTAATCATTTTCATAAAATAGGTATATAATATATATATTTTAAAATTACTATTGGTGTTAGGGTAATTTTGTCGCCTTTAATATTTCTATAGATACATAGGCACATTCTGATAAAGTTTAGTTTATTTAAACAAAAGCTGAGATTCGTGGAATACTTATTTTAAATGTGTGAAAGTGAGGGATGAACTGGATTGGTAAGTGAGGGATGAACTGGATTGGTAAGTAAGGGATGAATTGAGTAAAATTAAACAAAGGCCCTTCCTCCCAAGTTTTGAGAAAAACACTGTACCTAGTATACTAAAAAATAGGTGTATTGTGCTATTATCTTTAAATGGCTGTAGAGCCCGAGGCATTCTCTATGAAGGTTCAAAAAACAAGTTTCTATAAAAAAGAAAGCTATTTTCGATTTTTGGTCCATTGTAGAATGAATTCACTCTCAGTGTCCCTTAGTCTCTTTGAGAAAAGTCATGTGGTTTAAAATTGAAACCAATAACGAGGAATATCTCGAAAACGATCAACTGTACAAGAAAAACGTAAATGACATAAACTATGTTTTATAAGATCTCCTTTTTTTTTCAGAAACTTTTTGGCTATCCCTTACGGTTTAACTGTTATGCAAAATTCTGCAAAACTTATCCAGAATAAAGAGGTCTTCAGAGGACATTAAAATTAAACTTTTATTTGTGATGCAAATATGCTTAATATATGGCATTTTAATTAAAATTATTACACAATTTTTAGAAAAATAAGATTTTCAAAAATGTTGCCATGTAAAGGGTAGTTTGTGGTGGAGTGATTTTCTTGAAAATCGTGTTGCATCCTTGAAGTTACTAAAGATAAATACCAAGTTTGGTTTTTAACGTTCTTTTCGTTTTTAAGCTATGCTCTCCACACACACGGACCTTTTTCTAAAAATATGATGTGTTATATTCACGTGACTTTCTCTACATATCTGTAACAAATAATTGTTAGTAAGCTTATTCTTCTATCTACTTCAGGCTAATCGAGATAAACATTAGCAGAAACGGTGTTATTACTTAGTTCCTTATAAACAAGAAAGGAAATAAGGGAATACAGTAAATCTAACCGACAGTTAGATGTTTTAGAATAAGGTTCCTATGAGATAGAAATCCGTTTCTTTGTATGGCCAGGAGTTGATAAGTTACTGTATGAGAAAAGTTTAAGAATTTTAAAACTGAAATCAATAACAAGGAATATCTCGAAAACGGTGAACTCAAGGAAAAAATGTATATGTCATAAATTGTGTGTTTTAAGGAGATCTGCGTTTTTTGTGTGGTAAGTTTTTGTCTATCCCTTACGGTTTACTAGTTATGCAAAATTAAAAAAAAATATATCCAAAATAAAGAGTTTCTCAGAGGCTATTCCCAGAAAATTCAAGATATATCTACATTTTGTCATGTAAATATTTTAAATATAAGGTATTTTAATCAGATTCGTTAGAGCCATTTTTGAGAAAATCAACATTTTCGAATTGTTTTCCATGTAAGGGAGTTGGCGTGGGGGAGTTTCTTGGAAGCTTTCGTGTCGCATCCTTGGAAGATATTGAACTTAAATATCAAGTTTGGTATTTAATGGACTTTTCGTTTTTGAGCTATGGGACCCACAGACAGTAAAAATGTGTATAATGTTTAATTAACCATTATAAAGAATTCAGAGTTATCCCTTAAATGTTATTAGCTTACTTCCCGAATTGCAAGGATGCATTCTATAAGTAAGAGCTTGAAAATAATGATAGGGGCCGGGTTTTTAAAATCACATTTACTTCATTATACTTGCACATTTCATCAGCTTTTGGTCCGGGTTAGATCCCTGCGGCCTCACTCTGGCCCATGGATTTTTTATAGTTCCCTTGTGTCGACAGTCGAGTGGTGGGGTGGTTCACCTTCTACAACGACCAGCCACAATCCGTTGAACACCGTCACGGTTTAGTTTAGCAGTGGCAGTAAGGTTTAGATGCCGGGATCCGAACTCAAGATCAAATTCCAACAAATGAAAAAGCAGATTACAAAATCACCAAACTCGCATTTATACGTCAAATAATTTTCGAGCAATTAGCGATCGAAGTTACAGGAGCTCTTTTATTACACATTCATCCATTCAATCACAATGCACGCCTTGTGATTTATTTCATTCCTAACTAGGTACCAATCTTATTTCACCTTGTTTTCACTTATCAGAGCACTGCACGACACTTTCTTGCCTTATTTTTAACACTTATTTGCAAATCCTTCCCTCTTTAGGATTCCAGTCCTGTGAGCACACTTCGCTGCACCCTTCTCCAAGTCACGTGACTTTGCTTAAGCAACTGGATTAACCAAAATTCCCACTCAGACCAGTCTTGGGACGCTTTATTCTCAATTCATTAAAGAATTGTGTCAGGCATTTTATGGTACACCATCCTGCATAATAGTGTCTTGTTCCTCACCGGAATTGTCACAATATCTGAGAAGAACGGACAGATCACCTTCATGTTAACACTTCTTACTTGCCACACTTTTGTTAGGGGATCCTCTCCTGGGAAGATCAGAAAATGACACGTCTAGTTTCTGGAACTACATATATCCATACTATATTGTTACTATATAATGTTCCATACATGGAGCATACTGATATATACATTTTCATCCCTAACATGATGCTAAATCCGTATTTGGAATCTCCTCCATAATATTTACTTTCTCTACACGTACTATGTACATAGTGTATAGCGAAGGTATTGCACTCCACCAAAATATTCGATGCCGAGATTTCACCGGAAATATATGTTTTAGGGTGCCCTGTATCCAAAAAAAGTATTTTCAGAAAAAGGTCCAAGTGTGTGTGTCCGTGTGTCTGTGAACACAATAACTCAAAAACGAAAAGTCGGTAAAATACCAAACTTGGTATTTGAGTTTAGTATTTTCCAGGGATGCAACACAAAATTTTTAGAAAAAACCCCCCACCCCAAACTACCTTTTACATGGAACTTTTTTCGAAAATTTTGATTTTCTAAAAAATGGCTCTAACGATTTTGATTAAAATATCGTATATTAAAGATATTTACCTGACAAATGAAACGTATATTTTGAATTTTATGGGAATAGCCTCTGAAAACTACTTTATTTTGGATGAATTTTACGAAATGTTGCATAACTGCTAAACTGTAAGAGATGGACCAAAATTTACCACACAACAAATGTAGAGCACTTTAAATTTCACAATTTGTTATATACTTTTTTTTTCGTGGAGTTGATTGTTTTTGAGATATTCTTTGTTTTTGGTTTCAGCTGTGAAAAATTTATACTTTTCTCATACAGGAATTTGTCAACTCCTGTCCATACAAATAAAGGAACTTCAGTCTCATAGCAACCGGCTTTTGACTATCACTTTAACCTATGGTACTTCCTTATTTCGCTCCTACTTTCAAGGAAGCAAGTAATAAGATTATTTCTGCTAGTTTTTTTTTTTTCTCGATTAGCATGAAGTAAATAAAAGCATAAGCTTTTTAACAATAATTTTTGCAGAAAAGTAGAGAAAGTCATGTGAATGGAACACATCAGATTTTTTTCTATCATTTCCTCCCAATATGGCTTCTGTTAATTTGTGAGGCGGTGGAGGATCCAACAACTGTAAAGTAAAGTTCTGCTTTATGACATTCACTGCTGTCGAGCCAATATTCAGGGGTTCTTGAATCTTATTATAAGTAGAACATGATCTTTACGCAATAGCATTGTTTTAATCGCATTTTCATCCATTATTGTTGTAACTGGTTGTACTGCAGAGTCTTAATCTTAAAGGGAATCTTTCTTCTAAACTCTGCAAATGATTATCCATAAATTGTGAGCTGCGTAGGTCAAAGACCCAAAATACCCGATGCATTCTTTTAAGGAGCATTGTCCCTCCCCTAAAGTGCTTTAAAACATATTGAAAATCATCTTAATGCATAGAAACATCTGCATGCATATACAGAAGTGCTGTCGCTGAAAATTGTTGGAGCGCGTCCAGGCTCGCAGCTCGTACAGGTTACTTGAAGTTCACTCGCTAGGCGTACTGCTTTGGCGTACAACATATTGTTGCCCATTCTCAAAACATACGACCCTCGTATAGGTCAAGAGGCTTGACATGAACAACTGTTGCGCTTTCTTTCCCTCCCTCTCTTCAATGGCTGAGAGGGTTAATAACGATGCCACCTTGGCGCGAATGTAGCGTTAAATAATGATTGCAGTTCACAGGAAAATAATTGTTGGCACATATCCATAGTTATAACGAAATACGTTATTTTTATAGAACTAAGTTTTATACATATAATTATAATATACCATTAAGAATATATAAAAACGTGAGCGTATTGCTTGAAGGAATATCAGTATGTTTATTACTTTCTCTGCACGTACTATGTACATAGTGTATAGAGAAGATATTGCACTCCACCCAAAAATTCGATACCGAGATTTCACCGAAAATATATTTCCCCAAAAAAAGCATTTTCATAAAATGGTCCGTGTTTGTGTGTGTGTGTGTGTGTGTGTGTGTGTGTGTGTGTGTCCGTGTGTCTGTGAACACGATAACTCTCAAACGAAAAGTCGGTAAAATACCACATTTGGTATTTAAGTTTAGTATCTTCCAGGGATGTAACACGAAGATTTTGAGAAAAATCCCCCCACACCAAACTACCCTTTACATGGAACTTTTTTCGAAAATTTTGATTTTCTCAAAAATGGTTTAAAGATTTTGATTAAAATGTCGTACATTAAAGATATTTAAGTGTATATCTTGAATTTTCTGGGAATAGCCTCTGAAGACTACTTTATTCTGGATGAATTTTACGGACTTTGCTTAACGGCCAAACCGAAGAAGATGCACAAGATCTTACAAAACAGAAAATGTAGAGCACGTTAAAACACACAATTTATGTAATATACATTTTTTTTTTTGTATCAGCTTTGAAAAGCTTATACTTTTCTCATACAGCAATTTGCCAACTCCTGCCCATACAAACAAAGGGACTTCAGTCACAATAGCAACTTTTGACTATCACTTTAACCTATGGTACTTCCTTATTTCGCTTCTACTTACAAGGAAGCAAGTAATAAGATTATTTATGCTAATGTTTTCTCGATTAGCATGAAGTAAATAGAAACATAAGCTTTTTAACAATAAATTGTTACAAAGATGTAGAGAAAGTCATGTGAATGTAACACATCAGATTTTTTGTGGGGGGGTTGCGATTCAACTTATCATGCAATGAGTTGGCAACCATGAACATAGTAAATAACATGTTTCTACAACCCCTCAATCTCGCGCATTGTACCATTATCTTCGTCCTCATAACTAACATCGCTATATTCATGTTCATGTAAACGATAATAATTTTAAATGACTCCATTAATTAACCTGCTTACAAGCTTTAGTGTTCTTGTTGCATTTGCGATAACGTTTCCATGTGAATGACTCTAAGAGAAGTTATTACTTTCTCTAGCCCGCATGTACAATGTACATAATGGATTATGTTTCACCCAAAAATTCGATAATGAGATTTCACCGACAATATGTTTTGGGGTCCCCTGAGTCCGAAAAAAGCATTTTTAGAAAAAGGTTCATATGTGTGCCTGTATGTATGTGTGTGCGTATGTGTGTGTGTATGTGTGTGTGTGTCTGTCTGTCTGTGGACTGCATAGCTCAAAAGCGAAATAACCGGTATTTAGGTTTAGTATCTTCCAAGGATGCGACACGAAGATTTTGAAGAAATTTCCCCCACCACAAACTATCCTTTACATGGAAAAATTTTCGAAAATGTTGATTTTCTCAAAAATGGCTCTAATGATTTTGATTAGAATCCTGTATATTAAAATATTTACATACCAAATAAAATGTATATCTTGAATTTTCTGAGACTAGCCTCTGAAGATTTCTTATTCTGGATGAATTTTGACGAATTTTCCTTAGCTACTAAACCGTAAGAGATAGACAAAAACATAATACACAAAAATGTAGATCTCGTCAAAGTACCCAATTTATTTCCTGTACATTTTTGTTGTAGAGGTAGCTAGGTGTTTCCGAGATATTCCTTGTTAATGATTTCAGTTGTAAAGTACTTATACTTTTCTCAGACAGGAAGTGTCGCGTTTTCTTTTGTTCTACTCCTGGCCTAACAAAGATACGAGTTGCAATGACAATCGCATAACGACAGATTTTAAAAAATTTGACTATCGCTTTAGCCTGGTGTTTTCGCTTGTTCCCTTCTACTTATAAAGAACTAAGTAATATGAACATTCTGCTAATGTTTATCTCGATTATCATGATATAGAAAGAAGAAGAATATTTTGTAAGGAGTTTGTAAAGCAGCTAGAGAAAGTCATGTGAGTGTAATACATAAGATTTTTTGCTCTTGCCTCGCCTCTATTATGCATTTTATAGGGATTCTTCTGTTCACGTTATATTATTCAGTCTTAAAGTTTTCCATTAAATAATTTCAAATTACATGGTATGGTGCTAATTGTTCGTTACATGCGAAAACGGCACTTAACAGCTTACAAATCGAATCTATTAACAATGTCCCCTTTCGAAGGAAAAAAAGAAAAGAAAACATATCCTGTAATCTTCAAAATGTCACAGCACATGTGTCAATACAACTTACAAAAACGTAAGTATATAAACAAGTGATGTATATAAAACCTCTATACGAAAAAATTGTTTTAACATAAACTATTTATGTTTGCTGAATTCCACATTTTTTAGGTAACTCTTTTTGTCTATCTATGCTTTTCCAGTTGCATAAAAACCTAGTAAAATTGATTACAAATGAAGAAACTTAAAAAGCTATAAGTTGAAGATAACTTCATTTTATATGCTACTGTCTCAAAAGTTTTAATAAAAACCGAATGTTTTTGAGAAGTAAAAAATAACGAACATACTTTATCTCTAAATTGATATTGGCGGTGAAAGGAATTGTATGGAAAATGCTCTGCTCTTGAAATTAAATAAGTGCAACATTGGTGTTATAAAGGTCGGAACTGCACACGCTCTCCATAGGCACACACAAGTGTGCGGACAACTTTTTCTTAAACTACTTCTTGGGGAGAGGGACCAACGGATATCAAAAGCCTATCGCGTGTTAAATTTGATGTTGATTTTTTGGATGAAAGATAATACTTGCCCTGGAGAAGTGATGGAGAAAGTTGAAAACAAAAAACATATTACATTTTTTTTATTGTTGTATAGTCTCTTTAAATTCTATGGTTTGATCGCGGTTTTGAATTAAAAAACAACTAATTGGTTGATTATAAGATTTTGCTTTGGTTTTTACTAAAATTTTCATCAGGAAGTACACTCTCATTCAACCGAGCCAGGAGGTTCATGCGGTTTTTGTCTTTTTTTTTTTTTTGTTTATTTTTGCAACTGGAATTCAGTAGGTTGCGGGATCGATTTCCGCGCCCGACCTCTCTGACCCACGGGTTTTTTTGGAGGGTTTTCCTGGGTCACTGGGCAAGTGCTGGGGCGGTTTCTCTATTCCCCCAAACTTCCTGTTCCTTCATTTCATCACCATTTCATCCAACCGTTCTCTTTCAGAGTTGCAAATGTCAGGAGGACTGCGGTGGTGACACCCTTTCGTGGTAGTGACTGCGCTTTGGAAATATAGCTCTCGACGGCGGGATGGTGTTAGAAGACTCTCTAGGCCCAAGGGGGTTCGGTCAGATCTGGGGCGCGGGCTCCTAGTGCTCCCCGTGTCGAGATGATATGCTTCCTAGGCTAGAGACCCCACACGGTGGCTCCTTCTTCGCCGTCCGTGTATTCGGCCGCCCATTGTAATTACTCCCCTATACTTCCGGGATTTGAGTACAATAAGTCAACGTCTGCAGTGGAATCCCCTCCGAAATCACACACACACACACACACACACACACACATACACATACACATTATTTCTCTATCATTCATATTTTCAAATTCTGCGGAGGGAACAGAATAATTCTATTAAAGAAAAATTCTTCCGTCGGGAATCGAATCCGAGGGTCTCTGGGTTGAGACTACAGAGGCAGCCTTATATATATTTTTAGATTTGCTCAAAACGTTATGATAACCTAATTAATGCATATGTTTACAGGAATGGAAGCGAATTTCATATTCTATTGGCTCAAATGAGTTCAGCTTCTCACTAATTTTATTTTGGGAAGCTATTATACACTTCTGCGAACTTAAAGTATTAGGATGTTTGTTTTGTTGAAAGGTTCACTTTATAGGCTTTAATATATTTGTTGTCACGCTCTGACGAAACTAATAGGTACTCATTAGGGAAAACGGACAGTATTCTGTGTAACTGTATTTCTAGTCAATCTGTATTTGCACAGATGAGTACAGTTAAAAAAACGGATTTGCTTCTCATCCAAACCAGAACTAGGTATTCTCCGGAATAGTCCGAAAGGATTGAGAAGGAGCGCGATGTCATTTTAAAAATGTAGATTTAATTACTGCAATTTTTCAAAGGTTCTTCATTGTCCTCTACACGTTTCATTCTTTGAACACATTTTTCAAATGCCAAATGCCACTCTTTTGATGAAACATTCATCCTAACCATCTACTGCAGCTTCAGGTGATTCAAATGGTTGATCTCCAATTTTTACTTTCTCTGCACGTATTATGTACATATGAATCGATAAGGTATTGTATTGCACCCATCTCGATACCGAGATTTCACCGGAAATAATGTTTGGGACCTCCTAAATCCAAAATAAGCATTTCTAGGGCAAAATCCGCGTGTGCGTGTGTCTGTGTGTGTCTGTGGAGAGCATAACTCAAAACGAAAAGGCCGTTAAATACCAAACCTTGTATTTAACGGACTATCTTCCAAGGATGCGACACGAAGATTTTCAAGAAAATCCCCCATCCTCAACTACCTTTTACATGGAAAATTTTTCAAAATTTTCGATTTTCTCAAAATGGATCCAACGATTTTTATTAAAATATCCTATATTAAAGATATTTACATGAAAAATAAAATGTATATATTGAATTTTCTAGGAATAGCCTCTGAAGACATCTTTATTCTGAATGAATTTTTGGAATTTTTTATTCTTACCCAGAATAAGCATGTCTTCGAGGCTATTCCCAGAAAATTCAAGATGTACATTTTATTTGACATGTAAATATCTTAAATATAAGAGATTTTAATCAAAATCGTTAGAACCATTTTTGAGAAAATCTAAACTTTCGAAATTTTTTCTACGTAAAGGGTAATTTGGGGAGGGGGGATTTTCTTGAAAATCTTCGTGTCATATCCTTGGAAGATACCAAACTTAAATACCAAGTTTGTAATGTAACTGTCTTTTCGTTTTTGAACTATGATGTCCACAGACATACACACGGACCTTTTTCTGAAATGCTTTTTTTGGATTCAGGGGGACCCAAAACATGTATTTCCGGTGAAATCTCGGTACCGAATTTTTGGATGGAATGAATACCTTATCTGTACACCATGTTACTAGAACGTTTAGATAAAGTAAAAGGTGGGGCTCGTTAAAACACACATTTTTTTCCTGGAGTTGACCGTTTTTAAGATATTCCTTGTTATTGATTTCAGTTTTCAAATACTTAATACCTTTTTCATACGGAAAGTGTCCACACCTGACCACGCAAAGAATCGGATTTCTCTACCATAGCAACCACATTTTAAAGAATTCGACTATCGGTTTAGCCTAGTGTAATCCTTATTTCCCTTCTACCTATAAGGAACTAAATGATTAAACCGTTTCTGCTAATGTTTATCTTGATTAGCATGAAGTAGATAGAATAAGCTTATTAACAATAATTAGTTCAGCGAGATAGAGAAAGTCATGTGAATAGAGTATATCAGATTTTTTTATTTTATTTTGGGAAACAGAAAAATGTCGATGGGGCTAGTTCTGGACTGTACGAAGGATATATTTGCCTCTGCAGAATATGCAGTTTCTAGTGCGGAGTGGACACAGGTTCGAGCGGGATGCCTCAGGCGGTTTCATCTATAGCCCGCATTCGGAGGAAGCGGGTTGGCTTCGCGCTGCCGGCCTACTGACCCATGGGTTTTCTCGAGGTTTCGCCGGGTCGCCAGGCAGATACCGGGTAAGTTTCTTTCATCCTCCGAATCTCCTGTCCCTCCATGGGTTTCCGTGGTTTTTTCATTCATCCCGTTGGCTTCTTTCAGTGTTGGAAGTGTCGGTGCGGCGTGGCAGGGAAAAATGATGCTCTGTGTAAATATCTCCGTCTCCCGATTTCGGCTGGGTACAGGGATGCCGCTCCTGACAGCGGGTCTCTCCCTCTTCCCTCTCGCCCTGAATTCACGTAAGTGGCAAAGGGCCACAAGGACTTTCTCTGCCACAGAGTCCTGGGGGTTCCGCCCATGTATAATCCTAATCACGATACTATTTGACAAACCTACGAAGGAAAAATAATTTTTAAAAAAAATCTGATACGTTCCATTCACATGACATTCTCTACTCTCTGTAATAAATTATTGTTAAAAAGCTTATTTTTCTATCTATTTCATAATAATCGAGATACACATTAGTGAAATTATCCTTATTACCTGGTTCCTTGTAATCGTTTAATCAAAATCGTTAGAGCCATTTTTTAGAAAAATCAAAATTTTCGAAAATTGTTCCATGTAAAGGGTAGTTGGAGGTGGGGGGATTTTCTTGAAAATCTTCGTGTCACATCCTTGGAAAATACCAAACCTAAATACCAAGTTTAGTATTTAACGGACTTTTCGTTTTTGAGTTATGCTGTCCACAGACACACACACATACATACGGACCTTTTTCTGAAAATTATTTTTTTGGATTCAGGGGGTCCTAAAACATGTATTTCTGGTGAAATCCCGGTATCGAATTTTTGGGTGGAATACAATACTTCCTCTATACACTATGTACATAGTACGTATAGAGAAAGTAAAAATGTACCTCATGACAAAACACACAATTTTTGTCCTTTACGTTCTTGTTGTGGAGGTAACCGTTTTCGAGATATTCCTTGTTATTGGTTTCAATTGTGAAATACTTAAACTTTTCTCACACAGGAAGTGTCTGTTTTTCTTTTGTTCTACTCCTGGCCAACCAAAGAAGTGATTTGCAATGACAATCGCATAACGATAGCTTTTAAAACATTTGACAATCACTTTAGCATAGTGCATTCCCTTATTCCCTTCTACTTATAAGGAACTAAGTAATAAGAACATTCTGCTAATTTATCTTGATTAGCATTGTGTACAAAGAAGAAGAATATTTTGTAGGAGTTTTGTAGAGCAGCTAGAGAAAGTCATGTGAGTGTAACACATCAGATTTTTTTTTAATCTGCATTTTTACTTTCTCTATACGGACTATGTGTATAGTGTATAGAGAGGTATTGAATGCACCCAAAAATTCGATACCGAGATTTCACCGGAAATACATGTTTTGAGACTCCATGAATCCAAAAAAGCACTTTTAGAAACATTTCCGTGTGTGTGTGTGCCTGTCTGTCTGTCTGTGTGTATGTGTGTGTGTGTCTGTGGGCAGCATAGCTCAAAAACGAAAAGACCGTTAAATAACCAAACTTTGTATTTAAGTTCAGTATCTTCCAAGGATGCGACGGCCGCGCCGTGGCCGAGTGGTTATACCACTCGCCTCTCACCTAGACGACCCGGGTTTGATCCCAAGCGACCGCATGTGAGATTTGTGGTGGACAAAGCGGCGCTGGGGCGGGTTTTTTCCGGGTTCTCCGGTTTCCCCCGCCATCGCATTCCACAGGTGCTCCATCTTCATTCATGTATCATCAGTGTCACCGCCTGCGGTGCCATAAATAGTTAAAGCGGGGGTTAAACACTACCCCAAAAAAAAAAGGATGTGACACGAAGATTTTCAAGAAAATCCCCCCACCTCAAACTACCCTTTACATGGAGCTTTTTGAGAAAATTTTGATTTTCTTAAAAATGGCTCTAACGATTTTGATTAAAATATCGTATATTAAAGATATTTACCTGAGAAATAAAATGTATATCTTGAATTTTCTGGGAATAGTCTCTGAAGACTACTTTATTCTGGATGTATTTTACGGAATTGTGCATAACTGCTAAACCGAAAGAGATGGACAAAAACTAACTGTAAAGAAAATGTAGCTCGCGATAAAATACACAATTTATGTCATATACATTTTTTTTTTGTGGATTTGATCATGTTTAAGATATTCTTGGTTTTTTACTTTCTCCATACGCACTATGTACATAGTGTATAGAGAAAGTATTGCACTCCACCAAAAATTCGATACTGAGATTTCACCGGAAATATATGTTTTAGGGTCCCCAATATCCAAAAAAAGCATTTTCACAAAAAGGTCCGTGTGTGTGTGTGTGTGTGTGTGTGTGTGTGTGTGTGTGTGTGTGTGTGTGTGTCCGTGTGTCTGTGAACACGATAACTCAAAAACGAAAAGTCGGTAAAATACTAAACTTGGTATTTAAGTTTAGTATCTTCCAGGGATGCGACACGAAGATTTTGAAAAAAATCCCCTCATCCCCAACTACCCTTTACATGGAACTTTTTTCGAAATTTTTTATTTTCTCAAAAATGGCTCTAACGATTTTGATTAAAATTTCGGATATTAAACATATTTACCTGACAAATGAAATGCATATCTTGAATTTTCTGGGAATAGCCTCTGAAGAGTAGTTTATTCTGGATGAATTTTACTAAATTTTGAATGACTGCTAAACCGTAAGAGATGGACAAAAACTTACTACACAAAAAATGTAGAGCACTTTAAAACACACAATTTATGTTATATACATTTTTTTCGTGGAGTTCGTCAATTTTGTGACATTCCTTATTTTTGGTTTCTGCTATGAAAAACGTATACTTTTCTCATACAGGAACTTGTCAACTCCTATCCATATAAACAAAGGAACTTCATTGACATAGCAACCAGCTTTTGACTATCACTTTAACCTACGGTTGTCCCTTATTTCGCTTCTACTTACAAGGAAGCGAGTAATAAAACTATTTCTGCTAATTTTTTCTGATTAGCATAAAGTAAATAGAAGTATAAGCTTTTTAAGAATTATTTGTTGCAGGGATATGGAGAAAGTCATGTGAATGGTACACTTCAAATTTTTGTTTCTGCTTTGAAAAACATACTTTTCTCATATAGAAATTTGTTAACTCCTGTCCATAAAAACAATGGAACTTCAGTTACATAGTAATCAGCTTTTGGCTATCACTTTAACCTGTGGTACTCCCTCATTTCGCCTCTACTTACAAGGAAACAAATAATAAGACTATTTCTGCTAATATTTCTCGATTTTTTTTTTTTTTTTTTTTTTTTTGCTAGTGTTTAACGCCCGCTTTAACTACTAATGGCATCGCAGGCGGTGACACTGATGATACATGAATGATGATGGAGCACCGGTGGAATGCGATGGCGGGGGAAACCGGAGTACCCGGAGAAAACCCGCCCCAGCGCCGCTTTGTCCACCACAAATCTCACATGCAGTCGCTTGGGATCGAACCCCGGCCGTCTAGGTGAGAGGCTAGTGGTCTAACCACTCGGCCACGGCGCGGCCAATTTCTCGATTAGCATGAAGTAAATAGAAGCATAAGCTTTTTAACTAAAATTTATTGTAGAGATGTAGAGAAAGTCATGTGAATGGAACACATCAGATTTTTTGTAAAATTTTTGTGGGTTATTTATTACAAATAACAATAAGGCTAGAATATATTTACAGACTAATGGCAGGTAGTGATCCATTTGTAATGAGCGCTCAGAACGGTTACCGAGAAAGCTGTAGAAAATAAGTCTACGACATTGTTCTTGCTGGTTGTCGAACGAATATTCGCGAAGTGACAGAGGCGGAAACGACAATTCATATTTTCTATGATAAGTTGGAGATGAAACAGTTGAACGATGGGTGCCACGATTGTTCACAGTGACACGCGAGTGAAGTTTTCAACTTCGAAGTTGTGTTTCGAGTTGTTTAAGCGAAATCTGAAGAACCTTCCGTCGAGTTTCAACCGTGAATGAGACCTTGATTCATTATCATACTTCAAAAATCTAACGACACTCAAAAGAATGGGTTGCTTCCGGTGAATCTACTCAAAGATGGCAAAGACAAGTCCATCGTCCGGAAAAGTATAGCGATTTTTGGGAATGCGGAGAGTGTCTTACTCGTCTTCCGAGAACTGGAAAAACGATTACCTAGACAATAGTACATTGAGTTAATGTTCCGACTTGACAAGAAGTTGAAGGAGACACGGCCCCATTTGGCGAAGCAGAAAGTTATTTTTCAACACGACAACGCACAGCGCTTTCATTCGGAGTTTAGGCCGCCAAACTGCGTTATGAATTACTGCCTCCCTCCCCCCTTCCCCCGCTCTTATTCTTCCCACTTGTCTGCGATTTCTTCTTGCTAACCAAACATGAAAAAATGGTTCGCGGGAACAAAATTTAGATCAAAGGAAGGGATCATCATCGAGACAGAGGCGTATTTTGCAGATCTTGACAATGCCTATTTTTGGGAGTGGTTAAAAAAATTGCAGGAACTTTAGGAGAAGTGTATATCTCTAAAAGTGGTTTATGTTGAGAAACAAATAGCTTGTGTTTGAAAAAAAATTGCGTCTTCAATGCTAATACGGATGTTTATTGAACCATCCTCATGTTTTCTCTACTCCGTAAACTAACAAGTGAAAGTACTGATTTCACCCAAACATTCAGTACCGATATTTCACCTAAAATAAGTGGTTTGATTCTCCCTGAATAAAACAAAATGTCTGTGTATCTTTCTGTGTGTCTGTGAACATCATAACTCCAAAATGAAACCTCAGTTAAACACCAAATTTAGTATTTAAGTTAAGTATTTTGCAAAGAGACGATACGGGCTTTAAAAAAATAGTTTTATGTGTGAGATTTTTTTTGTTGAAATTTTCGATTTTCTCACAAATTTCCTTCAACTGTTTTGAATAAAATACCATATATTAAAAATATATTCATGACAAATGAAATGTTTATATTGAATTTTCTGGGAATAACTTCTGAAGTACTCTTCACTCTGTATGCATTTTGCATAACTGGTAAACCACTACATATAAGACAAAATCTTATTACTATGCGCTCACGTTTTCCTGGACGCTCTGTTCCCTAGTCTTCATTCGGTAGGTTTTGCGCAAATTCGGAAGCAGAACAGAGGAACAACATTGAGACATGAAGTGCGTTACACATCCTGGTATTTAATGGCTTCATTGTAAACCTTCATTCTGTCTGTAGATCCCAAGGCTCACGCACATGCATGTGTGCTGTGTTTAATTTAATAATTCGCTAATTCGAGTAAATTAGATGAACTATCCACCACAATGGCTGATGGTCTCAAAGAAAAAAACTTTCTTCGGTTGACAACACTGTGGAAAGACAGGCGGGCGACCTTTCTCTTATTCCCCTCGGACCTCGCTTCCCTGTAAAACGAGAGTCCAAGCAAAGGTGCGCGTATAATAAAAATAAAATGTAGATCTCTCAACTTTATCATATACTATTTTTTCTGAAATATTTGTTTCCAATACTTATAATTTTCTCAAATGGGAAATCGTTGTTCTTTTTTTCCTCTCTCTCTCTTTCATTCTAGTTATACATGGAGAAGGGATTTTCATTGTCACATAGCATCCGCTCTTAAAAGATTTGACTATGGCTTAAGTCTGGTGTATTCCGTATTCCTATTATATCTACAAGGAAATGTGTAATAAACTTTTTTCTGTTTATACCTAGATTAGGTGAATAGAAGAATAAGCTTTTGTCAGGATAGGCTGTTGCAGAGAGGTAGACAAAGACATGTGAGTGTTACAGATACAATTTTTTGGGTTGACAATAAAAGCGACTACGTTTTCTCTAAACACCAAACATTTGGTAATCGTTACACCAACATAATGTGACTGTGCCTTGGCGGTCCGTAATTGCCTCCGTGTGTTAGCGGTTGGCTTTGGAAACGGTATAACATTGATGCACGCGATCATTTGGCTTGCTTTAAGTAACCAAACCAATTGTTGCAGGTGTTCGGAAAACTAACACGTGAAGAGCGGCGGCATTGCCTCAAAGCTTCGGAATGCGTCACTTGGGCGCAAGAGAGAGAATGCTCGCTTTTTCTGGAAATTTCTGTGGATATCATCAACAGCTATAAAAGGAACAGCTGCAAGTCAGGCGAGACAATTTCAACTGGGAATGCACACCGTGCAGCATTTGCATCCAAATTGAATTGCGATACGTCGAAGTAACGAGAGAAAATTGTTCTTCAGAATTGTTGTGGAAGCAACAGAATAAAAACGTGTTATTGTAAGCAGATTTGAGTCAGCAAACTAGCAGTTTTGTTCTAACTTAACTCTCATCCCGGCTAATATAAGTTAGCTATAGTTTTCTCTTAAAGTAACTTTTCGATCTAGATCGGTTAAATTAAAACTTGCGGAAAACTATTTAATTATTACCAGGTCTGATGTATATGATAATTTCATTAATTATTAAACTAATTTTATTTGCTCTTTCCAACTCACAACTTTTGCCATAATCTATATGCTATGATTGTTTAGATTTACCTTAAGCTTCCTTCACTATATGCTGAAGAAATACCTTCCATTTCTCTGAATTATTATTCCCTATATTCATATTATAAGAAAACAAACAACATACCCTTGATTCTGTAAACACTAAGAAAACTCCTTTCTGTCGCTATGTAATCATTACATCAATTTTTGGGTTAACGAAAAAAATAAAATTAAACTGAGCTCCATAATTTGGAATTTATTGTCAGATTGATATATGCTGTATATCCTTTTAACCAATATACTAAATATTTATTCACTTGTGTCACAATCTAAATACTTACCTATGCACTTGTTTCATAAATAACTATTTCCGGACTGCGGATAAATTGTACACAATCTCATTGTTAAATTCATATGACTTTCTTTTTGTATTCATTATGCATTTTTAATGCACTGCTTTTTTCTTGCACTGAGGCCACTGCACTGCTGCTCGCGCGCAGCCGCCACAGCTCGGATTCCCGCAGAAATATCCCCGCAACCTCCTCACGTTCTCATACTTAACAGATAACAGCTACATGATAATAATCACATACTGTCATAAACGATGTTGGAAATTTCCGTATATTTCCGGCATCTTCTGAGCAATTTTTCATTCACACCTGAGAGTTCAGTTTTCGATATTGAATGAATTTGTCGTCCTATGTTTTCTTTAGTTCCTCCAATACTTATGGATTTATTGCACACATCTATTTTTCATTCGTTCATCAGAAATGTGTAAAATTCTATAATTGTATTTTGCGAAATTATGAAATAATTGACTCACTCTTAATATTCTTCTCTGACGAGCATGGTTCTACTTATATGCCTATGTTTCGTCGCAAAATGACAGATATTTGACTACAGAGAAATCCAATTTTAAATAAGAAATTTCCTTGTATGACGCGAAAATTAATGTGTAAAGTACATTTCTTTCAACAAGTAATAAATGCAGAGAGTACCTTGAAACTTTGAATTCTAATCTGAATTTTTCCAAGACATTGCTACTGCGCATAAAATTAATCCTAGTTTGATACAGGACATTTTTGAAGATTGAACAATTAATAGAGGATTAAGTCCCTCATAATTATTCTTTATTTTTTTTTTATTCAGGAGGTTTCAAATTATTATTTCCGGTGAAATCTCGGTACATTGTGCGAGAAAGTAGAACGTTTTTATGGGTCCCAGTGAGATTTCGAAACGGAACTGTTGGGTGTAAAGCAATGCTTCCTGTTGTAAGTACATGGTAGAGAAAGTAAAAACTAAAATTAGTTTTGGTTTATCCAAAAGATTAGGTACATTTTAGTAATGTTTTTTGAAACTTTACTTTGGCGGCCCTTATGAATAGTTGCTGAAATGAAAAAAAAAACAATAATAATAATAATAATAATAATAATAATAATAATAATAATAATAATAATAATAATAATAATAATAATACTTTCAAAACCGGTATTATATGTATATCAGGATATCAGGAATGTTATTGGTAAGATTTGTTTATATCTGCGTAACATGGATTTTCTTTACATGCTTCAAGTGTATGAGTCAGGTATGCATGCTTCTTCGCACACCGGGACAAAACTCGTTATGTCAAGGTGATGCTCGATTATAAACAAATTAACACTGTCGTTAGCAGAATATACGTCAAACGAAACTGCCCTTTGTCCCCAATGAGTCAAATCAGATTATGGCACCTAGCTAAGACCATGTTGGTATTAACAAAAACGAATTTTTACTAAGCATAAAATATTTTCTAATTTGGACTATTATATATTTACTTTATCTGCCACATATGTACAAAAATAAAATCTGATGTGTTCCATTCACATGACATTCTCTACATCTCTGCAGATAATTATCGTTAAAAATCTTATGCTTCTTTTTACTTCATGCTAATCGAGAAAAATTAGCAGTAATATTCTTATTATTTGCTTCCATGCAAGTAGAAGGGAAATAAGGGAGTAGCATAGGCTAAAGCATTAGCCAAAAGCAGGTTGCCATGTGACTGAAGTTCCTTTGTTTGTATGGACAGGAATTGACAAATTCCTGTATGAGAAAAGTATATTTTTTAAAGCTGAAACCAATAACAAGGAATATCTCAAAAACGACCTACTCCACGCAAAAAATGTATATAACATAACTTGTGTGTTTTAATGTGCTCTACGTTTTTGTGTGGTAAGTTTTTGTCTATCCCTTACGGTTTGCCAGTTATGCAGAATTCCGTAAAATGCATCCAGAATAAAGTAGTCTTCAGAGAATATTCCTAGAAAATTCAAGATATACATTTTATTTGTCAGGTAAATATCTTTAGCATACGATATTTTGATCAAAATCGTTAGAGCCATTTTTGTGAAAATCAATGTTCGAACATTTTTCCATGTAAAGGCTATTTGGGATGGGGGAATTTTTTGAAAATCATCCTTGGAAGATACCAAGTTTGGTATTTAACGAACATTTCGTTTTTGAGCTATGCTGTCAACAGTCACACACAGACACACACGCACACACAGGACCTTTTTCAAAAAATGCTCTTTTTGAATTCAGGGGGACTCAAAACATGTATTTCCGGTGAAATCTCAGTATCGAAATTTTGGGTGAATTACAATAACTTATCTATACACTATGTACAAGGTACGCATAGAGAAAGTAAAATGCTTTTTTTGGATTCAGGGGGACAAAACATGTACTTCCGGTGAAATCTCGGTATCGAATTTTTGGATGCAATACAATACCTTCGTATAAATTATGTACATAGCATGTGTAGAGAAATAAAAAATGTATATAACACAAATTTCGTGTTTTAACAAGCTCCACATTTTCAATTAAATAGGTTTTTGTCTATCTCAAACGGTTTACCAGTTATGCTAAATTCCGCAAAATTAATCCAAAACAAAGATGTCTGCTGAGGCTATTCCCAGAAAAGTCAAGATATACATTTTATTTGTCAAACAAATATCTTTAATATTCATCATTTTAATCAAAATGGTTAGAGACATTATTGAGGAAATCACATTTTTTAAAAAAAAAATCCATATAAAGGGTAGTTTGGGATGGGAGTATTTTTCTCAAAATCTTCGTGTTGCATCTGATAAATACTAAACATAAATACCAAGTTTGGTATTTTACCGACTTTTCGTTTTTGAGTTATCGTGTTCACAGATACACACGGACTTTTTTCAAAAAATGCTCCTTTTTTTTGGGATACAGGGAACCCTAAAACGTGCATTTCCGGTGAAATCTCGGTATGGAATTTTAGGGTGGAGTGCAATACCTTCTCTATACACTTTCTACATAGTGCGTGTAGAGAAAGTAAAAACCATAAAAGCGATTCTCTTATAATCTACCATAGAGCAATAAATAACAAAAAACATGACTAATGCGCGCAACGAGTATAGCAGAAGAAGAGTTTTGAATACAGAAGTGTTACCATGTGTTTCTTATTCCGATCCCACTTTCTAAGAGGATTGGATCCAAGATTCAATACGATTTGAAACTGTGTTTCCATGCAGAATTCAATACGGTAAGGGTAGTCAAATCGATTTCAACTTTCCAAGAAAACGTGGTAACTATTAATAACACTGGTCCCGGAAGCCTACGAGAATACATAAGGATCTTAGTTGAAGTTACATAAATCCGTTGTGTTAGTTTCACGTGATTTGCTCTAGCTATCCCGTTAAAAAAGAAGGAAAAAATCCTTGCAAAAGCTTATTTGTTTATTTCACGTATATCGGTACAAAGTTTGTAAAATGTGTTATTACATACTTCCTTGTAGATACGCGGGAATGACAAGATACAGAAGGCTATAGCGATAGCGAGTGCTTCAAGAACTGGTCGCTATGTGGTGCATTGACATTCCGTTCTCTTTGTTTGACCAGGAGAAAGAAAAATGAACAATAATTTCCCGTTTGACAAACCATAAGTATTTTAAAATTGAAACCAATAAGGAATATTTCTGAAATGACTGACAAAATGTATTTGACATAAATTATACGTTTTAACGAGAAGCACATTCTTTGCACAGTAAAATTTTCTTTGCCTTTTGTAGTTTATCAGATATGCAAAAGTCATCCAGAATGAACAGGACTTTAGAGGCCATTCCCAGAAAATTCAAGACCCATTTAACATAAAAATTCTTAAACATATATTATTTCAATCAAAATCATCAGAGCCACTTATGATAAAAACAAAATTTTCGAAAAATGTTCCATGTAACGGGCATTTTAAGGTGGGAGATTTTCTTAAAAAGCAAATTTGGTATTTAGCCGAATTTTCGTCTTTGATTCTATGCTGTTCGCGATCACATACATCTTTTTTAAAACTGCGTTCTATTTATTTAGGGGATAGATATATGGGGAAATATGTATTTCCGGTGAAATCTCGGATTCCATTTTTGGGTGGAGTACAATGCCTTCTCTACCTACTATGTGCATTATATGCACATATATAATAGAGAAAGTAAAAAAGATCGATTTTATTCACGTTGAAGCCAATTTTGGAAACCATACCTCATACTGATATACTAAATTTTTAGGTGTTGACTTAGACAGAAATTAAAATGGAATGCACACATTGACAATTTATCAAAGGCTATGAAGAGTTTAACACTTTCTTGGAACATATGCATGTATATGAGATTTGTTTATTTTGCATTGCTTCAATAGATGAAATGCGGTATTTTACTAAGCGGTAGCTCAACCAAAACAGATGACGTTCTTTGGATACAAAACGAAGTCTTGAGAATTAAAGAAATGTACTTATAGGTCTCATTGTAAACTCTTTTTATTGAGTTGGGCAGTTTAACAGCTGAAAATCTGTATTTGCTTGAGTTATTATTGCATGCTCATTGTAATATATAAAGATAATAACATAATAATAACAACATAGCTTTGAATTTCAAAATTTTAATGGTTATTATTTATAATTTAAAAAATAATTCTCATTTGTATTTAAGACCAAGGTGTTACAATTTGTTACCTCCTAATGTTAGCATACTAGTACAAAAAAAAAAAAAAAAAAAAAATCGGACGCACTATTTAAACGAATGGTAACACACCTTTTTTATACTTTGGAGGAATATTTAAACCTGCATGCCGGTGTAAACAAATTTTTCTCTGAGACAAAGTATTTTACTGATTTTTGACGGTAATGTACAATCTACAATGAATATGAATTGCTGCATTTCAGTATGACCAGTAAGCATATTACTATTATTATTATTCCTACTGAGAGGCAAGCGAAATAAGCAGCAGCACTGAGGAAGAGGACCAGAGAAAGAAAGGTAAGAAAGAGAACTTGGAGAACAGAGGCTTACGAAAAGATAACCTGACTGTCAACTGATCAGAGCTGATCACATTGCACATCTGGTGACAAAGACGCAATGAAAATGCAGCGGAAAGTGATGACAATGCAGTCCCGAAACCACAAAGGGACGCATGTAACACTTGACCTTAATGTGTTTTATCATTATTATTATTGTTTACGCCTAGCAGTTTAGTCACGCTCGAGTGGGGTGGAAGTCTAAGGACACCCGCGTGATTAACCAATGGGGAAGTTGAGAATATTATCACGTGGTTGTTTTTGCGATTCACTCCTCCCTCCAGTGACCAGCTTGATGTGTCCAATGAGGTAGGGGTTGCAAGGAAGTGGCAAGACTAGACAGCACATCAGTCAGACGTCTGTGGTGAAGCAAGAGAGGCAAACCTGTCACTTTTTTTTTCGGAAGAGGTCGCGACGTGGGACTTTGGTTATGGACGAAAATAAAGGTATGGTTGATTCATAGCATGTCCTAATTAGCTCTTTGTCAGCAATCTGGAGAGATTTTACCAGCTCAGTGTGAATTTTATTTGTTGTATTTTTTTCATTATTTTTGAGTAATGCAAATGGTACTAGCTTTTTTATACGCCGTGACAGCATATCTTCCTGACTGATATGATTGCACATAGCCAAAATGAAATTTGAAGTCTCACATCTTTTGTTCGTCGTAATCTGTATTGTTGCTTTAAATTTAAACCACAAAGTAAAAACTGAAGTAGATTATTTGGCAATAGAAACGTTCAGAAATTAACACAATGAGTTTAACGAATTTTGTTGCTTCTTAAAAAGCCTATTGAGCACTTAAAAAAAAAAACAGTGAAGCATTATAGTTGCATCAAATTCAGATAAGAAGTAGGCTGACTGTACATTTATTTTAAAAGTTCGAGACTTTTAGTTAGCTTTTATTGTTTTAGAAATGAATTTGTAAGAGTTTTTTTTTTGGGGGGGGGGGGACTGGGAAACAACTAGAATGGAAGTTCTTAAACTTAATTATGCCCTAACTTAATACAATAACTTTTCTGTCTTATGAAAAGGGATTTTAAAGCATTTAGTTAAGGTATGACATAAAATATAAATTAAATGATGGGTATATTAAAACCCTAATGTAAGTTTTCTGAATTACAGCACAAACTTAATGTGGTAGATATCCACCACAAAATTGCAATATTAAAATTAGTGAACATCAGTAATATAGGTAGTAGACAAAAGTAAAACGTGGTTGTTTGAAAAATAACAAATCCCCCTTTAAAGCAGAGCCATAGGTACGTGTTCAATAATACATTTCTAAATGCTTACTACTTTGACCACATTTTACACATATTCTCTCAATCGATAAATCCTGAGCAATTTGTTTTTGTGTGCAACAATAGCGACAACAATTTTACTGAGTTTTAAAATGTAAGCATATTTAGTTTGGGAAACAACTATTCGTGTTCAAACAAAGAGAAATTTTAAACGCTCACTACTCCATTCATATTTTACTCATTATTATCCTTCTATCGACAGATCTGAGCTGTAGATCATTTTTAGCAATAGCAACAAACAGTTTACTGTGAGTTTTTACTATGTGTTTTCAAAATTTGAAATATTTTTACTACTTAAAACGACTACTGGAACATTAATTGATGAAGAAAACTGTAAAAAAAAAAAAAAAAAAAAATTAACTATTTGGATTTATGGTTTATGACGCCAGTAAAGTAAACCAAAAAATGTGTCGATTTTTTTTATACAATGGACAGGATCGTTAACCCGAATTCGAATATGCACCTGTGTACTCGATGTAGGCATTTGCTTTTCTCGACACAATGCAACAATATAGTAGCTTCCTGAGGGAGATAAGCTTAACAACATTGTTGGCGACACTTTGTTTAACACGAAAGTGAACATTGCGATTTAATTGCCGTGTCACAAACAATGAACTTGTAGACGTTTGGTGCTTTTGCGATGGTCGTAGACAAAATTGTTTACAAAATCTGATGTGTTGCACTCTCATGACTTTCTCAAACTGTTCTACAAACTTACAAAAGAGTATTCTTTTTTCTATGCCATTCTAATCGAGATAAGCATTAGTAGTATTTTCCTATTACTTAGTTCCTTATAAGTAGAGAGGAACTAAAGGAATGCTAAAGCGATAATCAAATGGTCTAAAAGCTGTCGCAATGCGATTTTCCTGAAGTTTGCTTTACTTTTTGGCAAGGAGTAAAACAAAAGATTTTATGCAAAAGTTATTCAGAATGAAGAGGACTTCAGAGGCTATTCCCAGGAAATTCAAAATACGTTTTTGAGCTATGCTGTCCACACATACGCACACATGGGGATCTCTAAACAAATTTTGGGGTGGAATACAATATCTTCTCCATCTACTATTTACGTGTACATATACGCTACATCACTCGATCATCAGAGCAAAATGTTGGCAAATTAAGAAAAAATGTATACGTAATAAAGTCAATTGATATGTACACAGTTTTAAATATAATTCATTTGAGCTATTGGACTTAAATTATTCATTTACCATGTTTACTGTTCACCTATCACGTAAATACATTTGTTATTCTGGGACAACTGTTATTTCAACATAAGTTTTGCTAGGGTTTCCACAATGTAAAGAAAATAAAATATAGCATGAAATATTTAAATAGTTCTAAATATATTGTAAAGATATTTATAAAAAATAAGCTTCTTAAGTACCACAAGTTTCATTGCTTTGTGATTTATTGATGCATATTTTTGAGCACAGTTCTATGAGGAACATGGCAAACTATTTAGCACATTCTTGAGATAGACTTTATTTTTGTGTTGTATTGTTATGGTTGTGAATCTCCAGGCGAATTTTAATCCCCATTTTGACAACTTGGAATTACAGTGTGACCATGTTCCTCCCCCGACCCCTCCCGCCAAATAAGTAGAACAATTAAGACCTATTATTTATTATTTTCAGTAGTGCAGGTTTGTGCCCACCCAAATTTTAGTCTGTGTAGGTATATGCAAATATATTTATTCTAGTAACAATAACATGGTATTAATATGAGAGATATAACGGTGGAATAGAAAATATTGTGTGTGGTTTTACGACTTTTTGAGAAATTTAAAATGGGCATTACATTTTTTCCTTTATGCTTTTCACTACGTTTTCTTGTTTTTTCCTATTAGTTTTCCTTTCTTTTTACACATATTTACAAGAACACCATGCCCAGGGCAGGACTTGAACCCGCGATCCCCTACGCCACGGAATACCAAAGGTAAACACTAGGCACTTAAGCGAGCACGGGCATGGGGACCAGTTCATTTTGAAATCCTTAGTTTGTATACACTTATATAAATCTATACAATGATCACCAAATTTTAATGAAAATGAAAGTTGGTAACATTGGAGTTTAACAATACGGTTAGAATACGCGATTTTTGGTTTGATTTTCCCATGTTATACCTCTGCCGATAAATCTTTGCACTTTACAGGTTGCGGTTAAGTTGGCACACACTTAAAAATACACACAAACACGCACACACACACATACATACATATATATTTAATGAATAATTTAATTCAAATTACATATCTACAAGATTTGAAGTGCGACAATGCTTCAAAAACAGATCACCGAGTGAATAATGGCTCGCGAAGAGAAAATTCTTTGCGCAAAGATGTGCAACTTAGTAGCCAGGCATTGAACTTAAGAGGCACCCGAGTATATTTTGAACGGAAGGAGTACACGAAGGTTAATGGGCATCTCGCTACTCTTGCTGAAAAAACATAGAGCGAACTGCTTCCGAGGGTTTAGATGGAATTGTGCCTTTATAATTTTAAACCTGTGAACGAAAAACACTTTTTTACAATATGCTTATATCTATTTTATTTCTCTTGTAACAAGCAAGTTTGCATTTGTTCTACACTGTTGAAATAACTATTTATTCTATATACGTTGCAATATAACTATAATGCGTGTGTTAATTTAAATTATTATTATTATTATAATAATAATAATAATAATAACGACTTAGATATTATCATTCGGCATTCACTGTTATGTACATTGTTTATATGTGACCTTAGACACGACAGAAGTATCTATTGTCACCTGTTTACGCTACTCTGGCAACGTGACAACCACAATATAGCCAAAATTCGTGAAGCTTTGAAGTGTAAAGATTCAGCGGCAGGGATATAGATGTTACCGATATCTTAAGTTGGCGCATCGGCGTGAGAATTGGAAATTATATTCTTGGATAAAAATTCAATAACTACGAATAGAAATGAATTGAGGAGCATCCTGAAGATGATTGGATAGATGATAAGGGTTAACTGCCTTGATTTAAGATATTTGTGCACCAAGACAAATCTAATACATGGGTATAAACAAAATCAGACTAAATACAGTCCTTACTCCATAATTTCTATTCAAAAGGAAGAAGACAGATTCTACTTATTGAAGTTGTGGAAGTATAGTATCCTGAAATATATTATACTAATTGGTTGTAGATTTTTTTTCCAAAAATAAAATCAAGAATTACATAACACCTCTTACATAATATGATTATATAATATTAGAACCTATAAATTTTTTAATTATAATCTCAAACTGGTATTCAGTAAACTTATTAAGATATTAGAAAATGTGTTTTGAGTTTTCCAATGAGCATATCTTTCATTACATGCAAAACCTTTAAGTTAAGTACTTATAATTAATGCAGTTTTCCTGCCTCATATTATGTGTATTAAGGTAGTTTGTTTGTCTCTGTGTTTTATGTGTGTTAAGATGCCAAACTAAGCGCATTTTATTTTTATTTATTCAATAATTGAGTAAAATTGTTTATTACGGTGCATCTTACTGTAAATCGAAGCATGAAAATGAATGCGACTTTTCAATATAGGTCTTCAGGCATAACCTATTTGGTTATCAGGAAGATAGAATGACTTAGAAAGTACACAAAAACGCACAACACTAAACATTCATGCCCATAGCGGGATTCGAACCCTTTCGCGGCAGAACCTCAACGACAAACCGCCAACAACCATGGCTATCGTAGCCGGCCCAAAAGACAATAAAGTTGGGCTCTCTTTGGACCCAGAGCCTAAGTCGAGAGTCAATCAAGGGACGAATTATGCCGGTCCCCATGGCCGCACTCGCTAGAAGTATCTAGCTTTTGGCCCACCTGGGTAGTGTGGTGGTAGCGTGTCTGCTTCACATTCAACAGGTCGTGAGTTCGAATCTCGCTTAGGGTGAGTTCCCAAATAAGGTTTTTTCGGGGTTTTCCCTTATCCTGAGAAGACTAATGTCGAGTAACTTTAAGCTCTCTGGACCCCAAGATCATTCGAGCTTCATTTCACCAATTTCATTCATCGTCCGATATGACCAACCAGCTTAAAGGACGTTAAAAATCTAGCTTTGATGCTCCGTGGCGCAGGAATAGCGGGTTCGAGTCCCACCTTGGGCATGGGTGTTCTTGTTATATACGTAAAAACGGAAAACTAATATAAAAACAAACAGGAAAGTTAGGGAAAACAGAAAAAAAGGGAAAATAAATTTGTATGTTAAATCTTCAGTAAGCACAAAAGCCGAGTAGTTAGACCACTCGCCTCTCATTAGACGGCCCGGGTTCGATCCCAAGCGACCGCATATGAGATTTGTAGTGGACAAAGGGGCGCTGGGATGGGCTTTCTCCGGGGTCTCCGGTTTCCCCCGCCATCGTATTCCACCGGTGCTCCATCTTCATTCATATATCATCAGTATCACCGCACGCGGTGCCATAAGTAGTTAAAGCGGGCGTTAAACATTACCAAAAAAAAAAAAAAAGCACAAAACACGATTTACAATGTATGTGTATTTAATTGCTGTATGTGGTGTTAAAGTAAGTAGTTGTAAGTAAAACTACAGGAGTTAACATCTAAATGTCACTTATGTGTACACTATACACCATTAACTGGTTAAAAGGGAATGGATAATTCTGATTTCATTGTAACTTTAATATTCTGCATATAATTCATTAGTACGTTTACAAACTATTTTAACTTCCAACTCAATTATTGGATATATAATATATAGGTACATTATTAATGAACTACATGGAAATATTTTCAGAGGATAAGGTGTCTTAAACAAGGACTTTGAGATAGGAGAATTCTGGTCTGTCTGTTCAAATTTCGAAGTTATGGATATGTTTCTAATGTATCAGTCCGCCACTGGTGATGATACCATTTGAGAACATAAAAACGAAGGGCCGTTGGAGAGCGTACCTTTCTGGTATAATGGTTGTGACTAGGGATAGCATTTTGGGGACCGATAGCGAGACACATGTGGATACCAATTGCTTGCATACCTAACGAGAAGAGAAGAGACCTGCATTGGCGACTGGGGAAATGGGTTGACGTAGCAGTATACTGCATACTACAATACTGTTTTACAGGTAGGCAGTTAATGCCTTTGACGATAGTGCATGCTCTTCAATCAAGATTGAAAAATCTCTTGCTTCAAATGGATTGCATGAAGATTTGCAATTCATACAGAAGAACTTTACAGATATATCTACGACAATAACACATATTTGGAAACATCGAACATTGAAATGCCTCGAGCCCTGAAAGTTGTCGATGAGCTTGTGCAAGCAATTAATCGGAGACCAATGATACCTGTTTTAGATCGTGTGAAAAAGAAAGTGAAGACAGTGTGTGGGAAAATTGTCGGATTTTCAATATTGCGTGAAATACGAAATGTGCTACTTGGTGTTGCTACAAAAATAATTGCTGATTTAGTATCTTACCCAATAGTCGATGATGTGTTCTATTTCCGTTTTGCTCCAACCATATCTAGTGATGTGAGCAAAGCTTTTCACAATATAAAAGCCCGTTTACGTGCCAATCGGAGACGATTCACATTTGAGACGTTATGAATGTTATGCATTGTAATCTATGTATCTTGAGAGAAAAGAAAACATAATGATGCTAATCACCTTTTTGCTAAACAGCAATGCAAATATTAAAATTGTTAGTTGCCGTAAATCAGTAGTATTTATGTTTACCACACACCAAACTTCAATCACCTACTGAAAACATCACAATTTACCATGCAACCACTGCCCCATTTTCCTTCTATTAGTAGCACTACGTACAACTGCATTGTCAACACATCACAACTTGTATATACCATGCTGCGCTAACTTCGATCCTGTTCCCAAGATGATAACCCTAGTTACGACATTAACTTCGCAGAATAGGCAGTAATTCTTTTCCAAGTTCAAATCTCAAAACAGCACTTCTTCGTATGGACTTAAATGAAAAAAAAATCTTATGCGTTCCATTCTCATAACTTTCTCTACATCTCTGCAACAAATTATTGTTAAAAAGCTTATGCTTCTATTTACTTCATGCTAATTCAGAAAAATTAGCAGAAATAGTCTTATTATGCTTCCTTGTAAGCAGAAGCGAAATAAGGGAGTATCATAGGTTAACATGATAGTCAAAAGCTGGTTGCTATGTGATTGAAGTTACTTTGTTTGTATGGACAGGAGTTGACAAATTCCTGCATTAGAAATGTATAAGCTTTCAAAGCTGAAACCAAAAAGCAGGAATATCTTAAAAACGATCAACACCACGAAAAAAAATGTGTATAACATAAATTGTGTGTTTTAATGTGCTCTACATTTTCTGTGCAATAAGTTTTTTCCCATCTCTTACGGTTTAGCAGCTGTGCAAAATTCCGCAAAATTCATCCAGAATAAAGCAGTCTACAGAGGCTATTCTCGGAACATTCAAGATGTACATTTTATTTGTGCGACAAATATCTTTAATATACGATATTTTAATAAACATCGATAGAGCTATTTTTGAGAAAATCAAAATTTTCGAAAAAGTTCCATGTAAAGGGTAGTTGGGGGTGGGGGATTTTCTTGAGAATCTTTGTGTCACATTCTTGTTATACCAAGTTTGGTATTTAACGGACTTTTCGTTTTGGAGTTATGCTGTCCACACACGCACACACGGACCTTTTTCCAAAATGCTCTTTTTGGATTCAGGGGGAACCAAAACATGTATTTCCGGTAAAATCTCGGTACCGAATTTTTGGGTGCGTTACAATACCTTCTCTATACATTATGTACATAGTACGTGTAGAGAAACTAAAAACCTATTTTACTTAGGATAGTGAATGCTATAATTTTAGTATCGCAAATTAATCGGACAAAAACGTCTAACCATAAAATAGGTTCTGTATTTGACGGAATCTAGTCGGAGCATAAATTACATATTAGGTGACAGCACACCTGTGTGCTGACGAGACTGAATGAGCGCGAATGACACGCCGCTTTTTCTGCCGCGACATCTGCGGGCATCGAACTGAGAAAAATTTAACTGACTGTCCAATCACAGCACACTCTCAGCGCTTTTGAATGCTCGTTAATGTAATCAAGTTTACAAGGACATCTTCGTTAGAAAAGCGGCTGTTTAAAATTAAAATTCCCAGAATTACCGCTAAATATTACACATCGTTAGTTTCTCTACACGTAATAAGTACATAGTATTGTATTCCACCTAAAAAGTCGATACCAAAATATCACCAGAAATGTATGTTTTGAGGTCTCCTAGAGAATGATTTGAGTGTGTGTCTGTGAACAGCAAAGCTAAAAAACTAAAAATCATTAAATACCAAACTTTGTATTTACGTTTATTATCTTCCAAGGATATGACACGAAGATTTTCAAAAAATCCCCCACACCAAACTACGCTTTACATGGAAAAATGTTTGAAATGTTTTTCTCAAAAATGGTTATTAGAGATTAAAATATGTATATAATAGATATTTAAATCACAAATACAGTGTATATCTTGCATTTCCTGGAAAATAGCTTCTGAATACCTGTTTGATCTTGATGAATTTTGCATAATTAATAAACCATAAAAGAGACAAAAATGTACTAAACAAAAAAAATTTAGACCTAGTTAAAACACAGTGTATGTCATATGTACTTTCGCTTTCTCTTCACGTACTATGTACATAGTGTATAGAGAAGGTATTGCACTCCACCCAAGAATTCGATAACGAGATTTCACCGGAAAAATATGTTTTAGCGTCTCTGTGTCCAAAAGAAGCATTTTCAGAAAAAGGTCCGTGTGCGTTTGTCCGTGTGTCTGTGAACACGATAACTCAAAAACAAATCGTCGATAAAACACCGAACTTGGCGTTTAGTATCTTCCAGGGATGCGACACGAAGATTTTGAGAAAAATCCCCCCACCTCAAACTAGCCTTTACATGGAAATTTTTTCGAAATTTTTTATTTTTTTAAAAATAGCTCTAGCGATTTTAATTAAAATACCGTATATTAAAAATATTTACTGGCTAATAAAATGTATATCTTGAATTTTCTGGGAATAGCCTCTCAAGACTACTCTATTCTGGATGAATTTTACGCAATTTTGCATAACTGCTAAACCGTAAGAGATGGACTAAAACTTACCACACAAAAAACGTAGAACACGTTAAAACACACAATTTATATTATTACATTTTTTCGTGTAGTTGATAGTTTTTTTAGATATTCCTTGTTATTGATTGTTATTGATTTCAGCTTTCTCATACAGGAATTTGTCCACTCCTATCCATACTAATATAGGAACTTCAGTCACATAGCAACCAGATTTTTACTATCACTTTAACCAATGGTACTCCCTTATTTTGCTTCTACTTACAAGGAAGCAAGTAATAAGACTATTTCTGCTAATTTGTTTCCCAGCTTAGCATAAAATAAATGGAGACATAAGCTTATTAACAATACTTTGTTGCAGAGATGTAGAGAAACTCATGTGAATGGAACACATTGTTGTTGTAGAGTTGATCGTTTCCAAGATGTTACTTGTTATTGGTTTCAAGTTTAAATTATGCAAATTTTCTATATAAAACTTTTATCTTTTCATATATCTCGTTTTTGTTTACTGCTGATCTTGCAAAGAGAACCGAACTTTAGTTGTTCACATAGCGCCCAGCTTTTAAAAGATATGACAATCTCTTTAGCCACATTTCCCATCTACTTACAAGGAATCAAGTAGTAAGATCATTTCTGCTAATGCTTATCTCGATTAGTGTGATGTAGAATAAAGAATACTTTTTTTTAAGAATAGTTTGTTTGCAGAACGTGTAGAGAAACTCATTGAATGGAACACAGCAGATGTTTATTTTATCTATCGCTTACTTATAGATAGAGAAAGCACTATATGCCACCTAAAAATTTGATATTGTGATTTCTCTGGAAATATATGTTTTGAAAATAAGGGAACCTGGGCGCGTGTGTAAAATTAATAACGAAAAGTGGATAAAAACCAAGCTTCGCATTGAAGATTTTAAAGAACATCTGCCATCCCAAAATATTTTTCACACGGCAAAGGGTTTTACTGCCTTGTATTTTCTCAGAAGATGCTGAAACGCTTTTGACTAAAATAACATGTATGTAATAATCTTTAGTAAGCAATAAAATGTATATGTTGGTTTTCTTCTCGGAATAGCTTTTGAAGATATGTGTTAATCTGAATAAAGTTTGTATATCTACTCTTGCATATAAGTAAGCTTTTCTTGTGACAACTAATAGCTTAAGGAGTTCGGAATGTTAATTTGTAAACTTGGGCATCAATAAAATCGATGTTCGCCCACTACAAATTTTGCTTTTTTTCCACGCTTATAAATATTGTTTTCCAATTGAGAGGAGCAAAAAATTGAAAAGAGGAACATAATATTAGGATGTGTTTTAATGTTTTCTAGTATAGAAAGTATAATAAAACTAATGGCCATTTTTCTAGAAGTTCTCTCTTCGTGGGTGGATAATTTTATATAATAATAATTATAATAATAATAATAATTATAATAATTGTCCTGAAGCAAAAACTAAGGTTTTTACAGAGAGAGAGAGAGAGAGAGAGAGAGAGAGAGAGAGAGAGAGAGAGAGAGAGATATGTGCCTGAGTGTGTGTTTCCTTCACAATTCTTATGCTCATAGATCACTGACATTGTGGTTGTAAATCTATAAAACTCCATTAGCAGGGTAAAATAGTCCCATAGTGTATGCTTTTGCTTTGTTATAGAATGTTTTAAATAATTTAACTTTGTTTATACAATTTTGAAACGGCCATTAAAATCTAGCACATGAGGCTGTTCTAGCTCATTCGATAGAGCACCTGCATGCTTGTGAGGGATCCCAGGTTCGATTCCAGGCTGGGAGGTACTTTCTCTAGCCAAGAATGTAAGCGAATGAGCACCATTGCCATTATCATTTGTTCCAGAGGCAAAACCGCTAATATTGCCTGAATGTTAAAGCTGTCATATAAACAGTTAGTGGATATTTTTGCTGAAATGAAAGATGTACGTATAGGACCTCAGAGTGAGCCCATGAAAAATGCCATTAGAAAAACATTATTATTATTGTTATTATTATTATTATTATTAAAATTAATGGGTTTGCACGCCCTTCATACGCAAACATACATTTCTGATGACAACTCTGTTGCTGTTATGATATTAATGTATCATTAGTGTTATATTGCATGTTAAGCTGAATTCTGAAGTACGTAAACATCCGTGAGAAGTGACGATCATGGCGCAAATGAGCAGAGTTCATTGGCGATGTTTGTGCTGCAGGATCATAGGAATGATCGAAGCTACATATACAAGAGGTTTGAAGAACGCATAAATCTACAAAGTACTACTCCTTTTATCCGAAAAATGTGGGAAACATTTATTTAGAATAAGTAATTTTTTGATAAAAAATACCTTGAAGTCAAAAATCTTTGTTCTATTTAATATATGTTGTTTTCCTGCTGCTAATTATGCTATTATTTTCATTTATGGTTCGTAACAGGTTTCTTTGTTTTTTCGCTCATAATACAACCTTGATGTGTATGTTAACATATGCTCACTTCAAAGCAAAGAATAAAAACTGTTGATACATATTTAGGAGTTCTAACCGATTTTCCGGACTAAAGGTGCCATTCTTTGTTCCTTTCCCTCTTTTTTTTTTAAATAAAATAACATTTGAAATGTAAATGGATTCCTTAATGAAGCAAAGCCTCGTCCATCCTGTCCAGTGCATGGTAGTCATTAGTATATGTATATGTAGCATGTCATTCATTGTTTGCACCAAAAACGAAGGGGAGTGAGTTCTATTTAATATATGTTGTTTTCCTGCTGCTAATTATGCTATTATTTTCATTTATGGTTCGTAACAGGTTTCTTTGTTTTTTCGCTCATAATACAACCTTGATGTGTATGTTAACATATGCTCACTTCAAAGCAAAGAATAAAAACTGTTGATACATATTTAGGAGTTCTAACCGATTTTCTGGACTAAAGGTGCCATTCTTTGTTCCTTTCCCTCTTTTTTTTTTAAATAAAATAACATTTGAAATGTAAATGGATTCCTTAATGAAGCAAAGCCTCGTCCATCCTGTCCAGTGCATGGTAGTCATTAGTATATGTATATGTAGCATGTCATTCATTGTTTGCACCAAAAACGAAGGGGAGTGAGAGTCAGCTCATGAAAATAATTTTATGCCGTAAAATCTGAGCTTATGTGGAAAAAATCTAACGTATTACCTTTACATGATTTTCTCTATCTATTATCGTTTATTTCTTTCTCGACCACGTATATACAATGTACAAAATAGATAAAGTATTGTAATCCACCCAAAAATTCGATACTGAGATTTCACCGTAAATGTATGTTTTGAAATCTCAAGAGTCTAAAACACAAATTTATAGAAAAATGTGTTGCGCGTGTCTGTGTACAGCAAAAACCCAAAACAAAAATTTGCTTAAACTTGGCTAAACTTGATATTTCAATTCAGAATCTTCCAAAGATGCGACACGATTTTCTGGAAAATTTCCCCACCCCAACTATCCTTTACATAGAACATTTTTCGAAAATGTTGATTTTCTCATGTTGTAACAATTTTTATTAAAATATCACATATTTAAGATATTTCATGACGAACAAAATGTATATCTTGAATTTTCTGGGAATGGCCTCTGAATAACTGTTCTGGAATAACTGCTGCAAACCCTAAGAGGCAAACACTTACCACTATATATATTTGTGTAATATACCATTTTTTACAGAGATAATCTTGCCGAGATATTCCTTGACATTGGTTTCTTTTTTGAACTACTTAAACTTTTCTCAAACGGGAAGACATCTTTCGTTTTATATCTGTTTAGTCTTACTTCTGACCGTGTAAAGAGAAACAAATTCCAATTAATTGTTTTCACATAGCTTTTAAAAGATTCGACTATCGCTTTAGCCTGGTACATTCTCTTATTTCCCTTCTACTTAACACGGAAGCAATTTCTGCTAATGTTTACCTTGAGGGCGTGATGTAGATTAAGAGAATAATGTTGTGTAAATATAGTTATTTTGCAGAACAGGTAAAGAATGTCATATGGATGGAATACATAATATTTTTATAAAGTTATAAAGTTTTTACAAATTATTCCTGCGATATTAATGTAGCATCTTTATCTTTCTTTCTTTTTTACCTTCTTTCTCTTTTTGTTCTTTCTATTGAGACAAACATTTACAGTATACTTATTACATAATATTTCGTTCTAGATACACGGAGACAAAGAAACTGCATCATATGTTTAAAAGCGGGCCCTTATATGCTGGCCTGAAAATTCAACTCCTTACATAACATTCCGAGAAATACCTGATAACGATATCTCTTTAAAAATGATATACTTGAACAATTATAATGGGTGTCTTATGATTGTAGCCACAAAATATTATTTATAGTAAATAGTGAGGTTTAAACAGATCTACATTTTTTCTGTAGCAGTTCTTGTCTATCCTTTATCGTTTACCACTTATATAAGATTATACAAAATGCTTTTGGAATGAAGTACAGGATATTCCAAGAAAATTAAAAAGAAAATAGTTTAACTTCGACAAATCATTTCTAGAATGCTTACTGTCCAACTATTTCAATTTGAGATAAACATTTGTAAAAATAGTTTCATTACATATTTCTTTATAGGTAGGTACAAGGGGAGTAGATGAAATCAAGTCGTTGGTCAGATGTTCAAAAGCTGCTCACTGTATAATGATTTTTAAATTCCTCGTCCTTCCATATCACGAGAAATACTGAATAGCGACAAAATTTTAAAAACTCTGATGTGTTCCATTCACATGACTTTCTATACATATCTGTAACACATTATTGTTAAAAGCTTACTCTTCTATCTACTTCATGCTAATCGAAATAAACATGAGCAGAAATGGACTTCTTGCTTGCTTCCTTGTAAGTACAGAGAAATATGGGAGTACACAAGGCTAAAGCGATAGTCAAGTCTTTAAAGTTGGTTGCATTGTGGTTGAAATCCGTTTTTTTTTTTTTTTTACGTTGCCAGGAATTGATAAGTTTCCGTATGAGAAAAGTGTATTTTAAAACTGAAACCCATAACAAAGTAATATCTAAAAATGGCCAACTCCACGAAAAATATGTATATGACAAAGTTTTGTGTTTAAACGAGATCTGCATTTTTTTTCTGTAGTAAGTTTTTGCCCTATCTCTTACGGTTTACCAGTTATAGAAATGTTATATAGAAGTCATCCAGAATGAAGAGGTCTTCAAAGGCTATTCCCATAAAATTCAAGATATCTATACATTTCGTTTGGCATGAAATATCTTACAGGGCATTATAATTAAAATCGAAACATTTCCTATGTAAAGGGTAGTTGGCGATGGGGCGATTTTCTTGAAAATCTTCACACACTCACACACTCACACACACACACATACACATTAGAGTTAACCCTTTTCGAGATATTCCAATTTTAAGCTACTTAAACTTTTCTCAAACGGGGAGTCATCTTTCTTTGGATCTCTCTTTTGTTTACTCCTAGTAAACAAAGAGATCGAATTTCAATTGTTTCACATAGCGACCGGTTTTTAAAATATTTGACTTTCGCTGCCTTTGCGTTCCCTAATTTCCCTTCTATTTACAAAGAAGTAGGACAATTCTGCTAATGTTTTATCATGATATAAATAAAAGAATAATCTTTTGTGAGAAAAGTTTATTTGCAGAACAACTAGAGAAAGTCATGTGATCCAATTTTTTGTACAGGAAGTTGTCTCTTATAGTTTATTCTTATGTAAGAGTACTGTACAAAATACTTTTGGAATAAAGTGGATTCACAGGCATTTTCGATAAATTTAAAGTATACATTTTGTTTGTAATATAAATGCCCTCAAGAGAGGTTATTTTAATGAAAATCGTTAACTCTTTTGAGAAAAACATTTCTAAATATTTCTGGTTTAACGAATAGTATAGTAAGAGGGATTTTTCTTGAAAGTCTTCGTATCGCATTCTTGGAAGTTACTGAACTAAATATATTAAATATATTATTTATCAAAAGTATCGTTTTTGAGTTATGTTGCTCATACACAAAAAAAAATTGTTGTAAAAATGTTTTTTTTTTAAATTTATTCAGTGGCCCTCAAAACTTGTATTTTGAATAGAACCTACTTCTGCCTATTGTGTACTTTAGAGAAGAGAAGATAAACAAGTGTTTCCAGGTATATAGTCTCAAATGTAATTGAACTGAATTGCAATGCAATAACTCTAGTACAAAAATCGCACAGTAGGACACTGAATATCATTGTAATACTGAAATAAATTACGATGAATATTACTTTTTATACTTACAAATCCAGTTCAACTTATACACTGTATAATATGTTTGTGATGTAAGATTATAATAAATATTAATGGTGTTTAACAACGTCATTAAGCTACATATATATCGAGTATAATCGCTTTGTGAAATCTTGTGTAAATATAACAAAGTCTCATTTCTTTTAAAATAGCCAGCCTAAATATTAAACGCCTCCAGGTGTCATAACCATTATGGTTCATGATCACTTTGTCTCGTCTTGAGGATATTAATGAGTCATGTTTACTAAGAATGTTGTGCTTCTGTTGGTATTTTTGGAAAATCCCCCTAAGAACCAGAAGCGAAAAAATCTGATGTGTTCCATTCAGAGGTAACTGAATGCTGTAACAAATTATTGTTGAAAAGCATATTCTTCTATCTACTTTATGGTAGTCAAGAAATTGTCTTAATTACTTGATTCTTTGTAAGTAGAAGGAAAAGAAGGGAATACACTAGACTAAAACGGTAGTCAAATCTTTTAATAGACGGTTGCCATGTGGTTGAAATCCGTTTCTATGTAGGGCCAGGAGTTTACAGTTTTCCGTGTGAGAAAAGTTTCAAGCATTTTAAATCTGAAACAAATAAAAAGGAAGATCTCAGAAATGGTCAATTCCACGAAGGGAGAAAAAAAAAAAGGTATATGACATAAATTGTGTGTTTTAACGAGATTACATATTTTCTGTAGGAAGTTTTTGTCTAACTCTTAACAAGTATGCAAAATTTAGAAAGCCTCCTCAAGAATAAAGAGGTCTTCATAAGCTATTCCTAGAAATTTCAAGATATACATTTTACTTGTCATATAAATATTTTTAATATACGGTATTTTAATCAAAATCGCTTGAGCCAATTTTGAGAAAGTCAACACTTTCGAATGTTTTCCTATGTAAAAGATAGTTTGGGGTGGGGGAATTTTTCTAAAAATCTTCGTGTTGGATCCCTGAAAGATACTAAACTTAAATACCAAGTTAGGTATTTACCAACTTTTCGTTTTTGAGTCATCATGTTCACGGACACACGCACACATGGATTTTTTTCTAAGATTTTTTTGGATACAGGGGACTCTAAAACGTGTATTGCTGTTGAAATCTCGGCATAGAATTTTTTGGTGGACTGCAATACCTTCTCTATACACATGTATATAGTATGTGTAGAGAAAGCAAAAATCAAAGCGCTATTGAAGGTTTTAAAATAATCTTAGACAGTGCAGTTTAAACTAATTAAAAGTAATCGTTTCAGAGAATCAAGAGGAGCTCTGAGTAAAGGTGGTGAAAATATGTTGTAAATACCTTTAGACCTTTAGGGAATGCCAGCAAAACCTGTCTAGGAACTGTAATGGCTGAGGTGAATCATGCTCATTAGGTCATCCTATAACAAATGCAAATAAAACCATCCTTCTAGGAAAACCCCGTTTTTGAATGTGGAATATGGACATAGTAATTAAAACTCGTTTCTGTCAGTTCTTCCTTTTACTTACGGGAATATATCTAAGGGTGATCATTTTTTGCAAAGGTGATAAAACCGAAATATTCTTGTATTTTTATCACCTTCTAATCCATTGAATATTGTAGTTTGAAAATGCGATAAAGTACAAACTTGACTAAAATAATCTAATGTGCTACATTCACATAACTTTCTCTAACTGTTCCATATAAAATTATTCTTACTAAAGCTTTTTAGTTTATCTACATCATTACACGAGATAAGCATTAATAGAATTGGTCTTATTACCTGCTTCCTTGTAAATAGAAGGGAAATAAGTGAATGCTGGCTGGCTGTTATGTAATTATTTGTATGGCCAGGAGTTGACAAATTCCCGTATGAGAAAAGTATAAGTATTTTAAAGCCGAAACCAATAACAAGGAATATCTCAAAAACGGCCAGCTCTAAAAAACAAAAACCAAACAAGCAATAAAAAACAAAAACAAAAAAACAAAAAACAAAAAAACAAAAAAAAAAAACAAAAAAAAAACTTATATGGCAAAAATGTGTGTTTTAACAAAATCTGCATTTTTGTACAGTAAGTTTTTGCCTATCTCTTACAGTTTACCAGTTATGCAAAATTCATCTAAAATAACGAGGTTTTCATAGGCTATTCCCAGAAAATTCAAAATATACATTTTTTTATTTGTGATGTAAGTATCTTGAATATAGGGTATTTTAATCAAAATCGTTAGAGCCATTTTTAAGAAAAACAAAATTTTCAAAAATTTTCCACGTAAAGGGTAGTTTGGGATGGGTGAATTTTATTTGAAAATCTTCGTGTCACATCCTTGGAAAAACAAAACTTAAATATAAAGTTTCATTAACGGTATTTTAGTTTTTAAGTTATGCTGTCCATAGACACACGCACAAAACATACACGGACCTTTTTCTAAAAATGCTTTTTTTGAGTCAGGGGACCTCAAAACATATTTACGGTGAAATCTCGGTATCGAATTTTTGCGTGGAATGCAATGCTTCTTTTATACACTATGTACATAGTACGTGTAGAGAAAGTAATAATGTGAAAATTATACTAAAATGCATCATAAATGCGAAATGTGTTACAATTCATGGACTCTTGTTCAAATAAAAATGTATAAAGCAAAATGAAAATATATTTCTTAAATAGATATTTTTGTTCTTAACGATCCTATCAATTACCATAATCAAATCGTCGGTGTGCCGGAATTTCGTCCCGTTTGAGTTCTATATAGCTACTGGCTTGGGGATCTCGCTTTAAAGCACACTTAAAAACCATTTGTCTAGGTCAGTTTTAACCCGGAACTTTGAGATCAGAGTTTATGGAATGTTTGTTATGTGCAACAAAAGTTTGAACCGCCACATGGAGGAAAATGTGAAAAGTATTTCCTTTTTCTCTGAATAAGTTGAACTTTTTAATCCAGCCTACCTAGTATTATCAATAGATTTTAAAGACATGAGTGAAAATAAAAGAAAGATACTATTTTTTTCTATGTGTTAATATCCATAGTTTTCAGTTTTTTCCTTTCTTTCCTTTTTCGTTCTTTGTTTTTGTAGGCATAGGAATATCAATCACAACTGGTACGAATTATTCAGAAATTGAAATTGAGTTATACTTATGGACCCACTTTAACTGTTTCCATTAACGTTTTTAGGTCCCATTTAAAGTGCGACCTTGGAATTCCTCCATAGTGTTTTCTACACAAGCATTATATTCTTACTTGCTTCATTGTAAGTAGAAAGGAAATAAGGGATATTACTCTTGGCTAAAACGACAGTCAAATCTCTTAGAAGCAATCGCTCTGAAATAATTGAAAATTTGTTTTCTTTTACATTCCCAGGAATAAAATAAAAGGCATGAAACGAAAGAAGACATCCCGCTTTTAAAACGCTTAAATATTTACAAAATGAAACCAATAACAAAGAATAACTAGGAAATATCAACTTTACAAAAAAATGTATGTGACCAAAATTGTGTGTTTTAATTAGGCCTGCATTTTTACTTTCTCTACACGTACTATGTACATAGTGTATAGAGAATGTATTGCATTCCACCAAAAAAATCGATAGCGATATCACCGGAAATACATGTTTTCGGTCCCCCTGAATCCAAAAAAAAGCATTTATGGAAAAAGGTCCGTGTGTGTGTGTGTGTGTGTGTGTATGCGCGCGCGCGCGTGCGAGCATGTTTGTGGACAACATAGCTCAAAAATGGAAATACCGTTGAATGCCAAACTTGGTATTCAAGTTTGGTATCTTCCAAGGATGTGACACGAAGATTTTCAAGAAAATCCCCCCACCCCAACTACCCTTTACATGGATTTTTTTCGCAAATGTTGGTTTTCTCAAAAAAAAAGTTCTAATGATTTCGATTAAAATATCATATATTAAAGATATTTACCTGACAAATAAAATGTATATGTTGAATTTTCTGGGAAAAGCCTCTGAAGGCTACTTTATTCTGGATGAATTTTACGGAATTTTACGTAATTACTAAACCGTAAGACATGGACAAAAACTTACCACACAGAAAAGCACGTTAAAACACACACTTTATGTTATATACATTTTTTTTCGTGAAGTTGATCGTTTTTTAGATGTTCCTTGTTATTGGTTTCAGCTTTGAAAACCTTATACTTATGTCAACTCCTGTCCATACAAAGGAACTTCAGTCACATAGCAACCAGCTTTTGACTTATCACTTTAACCTACTTACTCCCTTATTTTGCTTCTACTTACAAGGAGGCACGGCATAAGACTATTTCTGCTATTTTTTCCTCGATTAGCACGAATAAATAGAAGCGTAAGCTTTTTAACAATAATTTGTTGCAGAAATGTAGAGAAAGGCATGTGAATGGAACACATAAGATTTTTTGAGTAGTAACTTTTTGTCTATCTCTCGCGTGGTTTATGATTTACACAAGTCATACAGAATGAAGAGATCTTCAGAGGCTATTTCCAGAAAATTCAAGATATTCATTTCGTTTGTCATGAAAACGCCTTAAAATATGGCATTTTAATTAAAATCGTTAAGAGCCATTTTTGAGAAAATAAAACTTTTCGAAAATTTTTCCATGTAAAGAGTAGTTAGCAGTGGGGGAATTTAACTGAAAATCTTCGTGTCGCATCCTTGGAAGATACTGAACTTAAATGCAAGGTTTGATATCTAAACCACTTTTGTTTTTAAATTATGTTGCACACGCACACATACACATACAGAGACATTTTTACTATAAAAGCTTATTTTAATTCAGGGTTCCTCAAAACACGTATTTCCTGTGAAATCTCGGTATCGAATTTTTAGATGGAGTACAATACGTTCTCTACCTATTGTGTAACTTTACATACTGCAAGAGAAAGTAAGCACTACTCTTCGTTGTACTAACTAAACCTAAGTTGTTGCCAAATACATTTCTAGATTCATCTTCACATTGACCACCTGCGGTGCCATACGTATTTAAAGCGGGCGTTAAACACTACCAAAAAAATCTTCACATTGTTTAGGTATATAAGATGATTTAAAGTTGTAAAAACTCACAATTTTTGGGTGAACCCAAAAGTCTGATACTTAACTATAAGAACAAATCGAATAAACTATACCTTAATTAATTGGCAAAACATTAAGAAGTTCATAGCTGTCAGATTTAAAGACATTTCATTTGTTTTTAAAAACACAGCATTCTAAAATTTTTCAATTTCACCCTTGTACACGCGATCCCATGACATTGCATTAAGTAGCATAACAGGGCTGTTTAATAATAATAATAATAATAATAATAATAACAACAACAACAACAATACGATAGCCACTTGTTTCATCCACGTGACTTTCTTTAACCAACATCGCTCATTTTTATTTTGTTTCTACAAACTATTCTTGCAAAATATTATTTTTATATACTTCGTGTTAACTGAGTAAACGTTTGCAGAAATTATTTAATTACACACTTCGTTTTAGATTCGAAGGATACAGCAGGCTGGAGCGATAGCCAAATCTTTAATAAATGATTCGCTATATATTAGGTTTAATATTGCATACTGTTTCCCGAAACATCCCAAAAAGCAAATGAATAGTGATGAATATTCCAAAAAAATATAAAAATTTGATACTTTAATCCAGGAGCAATAATTAGTTCAAGTATTGTTAATGCTACAGCATTTAACATAAGTTTGTGAGGGTTGTGTTGGATCGATTTGTGAGGGGTGTGTTAAGTAAAAAAATGTGTTATATTCACATGACTTTTTCTAGCTGTTCCACAAACGAACTTTCCTTACAAAAGATTATTCTTTTATTTAAATCATGCTAATCAAGATAAACATTAGCAGAAACTATTACTTACTTCCTTGTAAGCGAAGAGAAATAAGGGAATACACTAGGCTAAAGCGATATTTAGGTCTTTTAAAAGCCGTTCACTAAGTGAAATAAATGAAATTCTGTTTTTACTTTCTCCATACGCACTATGTACATAGTGTATAGAGAAAGTATTGCACACCACCAAAAATTCGATACCGAGGTTTCACCGGAAATATATGTTTTAGGGTCCCCAATATCCAAAAAAAGCATTTTCACAAAAAGGTCCGTGTGTGTGTGTGTGTGAACACGATAACTCAAAAACGAAAAGTTGGTAAAATACAAAACTTGGTATTTAAGTTTAGTATCTTCCAGGGATGCGACACGAAGATTTTGAGAAAAATCCCCCCACCCCCAACTACCCTTTACATAGAACTTTTTTCGAAAATTTTGATTATCTCAAAAATGGCTCTAACGATTTTGATTAAAAAATGATATAATGATATGTATATATATATATATATATATATATATATATATATATATATATATATATATATATGACAAATGAAATGTATATCTTGAATTTTCTGGGAATAGCCTCTGAAGAGTAGTTTATTCTGGATGAATTTTACTAAATTTTGAATGACTGCTAAACCGTAAGAGATGGACAAAAACTTACTACACAAAAAATGTAGAGCACTTTAAAACACACAATTCATGTAATATACATTTTTTTCGTGGAGTTCATCGTTTTTGTGATATTCCTTATTTTTGGTTTCTGCTATGAAAAACGTATACATTTCTCATACAGGAACTTGTCAACTCCTATCCGTATAAACAAAGGAACTTCATTGACATAGCAACCAGCTTTTGACTATCACTTTAACCTACTGTTGTCCCTTATTTTGCTTCTACTTACAAGGAAGCGAGTAATTCGACTATTTCTGCTAATTTTTTCTGATTAGCATAAACTAAATAGAAGTTTTTTAAGCTTTTTAAGAATTATTTGTTGCAGGGATATGGAGAAAGTCATATGAATGGTACACATCAGATTTTTTTTTACTTGCTATGAGTAAACAAAAGTGAGACGAAAAGAAATGTCTCCCATTTGAGAAAAGTTAAGGTACCTTAATACTGAAACAAATAGCTCGGAATATATCGAAAACGGTTAACTCTAAAAATAAATAAATACAATATATATGACATAAAATGTGTGTTTTAATGAGACTTACATTTTTTGTGTAGTAAGTTTTTGTCTATCTCTTATGGTTTACCAGTTATACGAAAGCTCAAGAATGAGAGGCCTTCAGAGGTTTATTCCCAGAAAATTTAAGAGATACCATTTCGTTTGTCATGAAAATACACATTTTAGAAAAATCGTTAGCCATTTTTGAGAAAATCACAATTTTTGAAAAATGTTCCATGGGGGTGAGGGATTTTCTTAAAAATATTTGTGTCGCATCCTTGGAAGATATTGAACTTAAATACCGAGTTTTCTTTTTTGGGATATGCTGCCCACAGACACACACACGCACACACATACATGGGCATGTTTCTAAAAATGTGTTTTTTTTTTCTCTTTTTTTTATTGATGGGATCAAAACATTTCCGGTGAAATCTCAACATCGAATTTTTGGGTTGAATATAATACCTTATTTATCCACTATTTACATTGTACATACGAGCTAGAGAAAGTAAAAAGAACAAAGGCCTATCCTCCCGAAATAATCAAATTTGCCCAAAATTAGATTTTAAGCGTATTTCAAAGCATTGCTCTGTTTGTATTATTTCGTACTACACAGATTCCATTAAATAATGTGATTGTTAACCAAATATGCATACATTTTTCTGTGTGGTAAGATTTATCTATCTCCTATGGTTTAACGGTGCTTAGTGCAAAAGTTAACCGAATGAAGAGGATTTCACAGCATATGCGCAATAAATTCATTATATATCTACATTTTATTAGTTGTGCAAATATCTTAATCACATGTTATTTCAATTCAAAATCGTTATAGATGAAATATATATGGGCGTTTTTTAATATTTTTTATTTTATTGTGTCTATGATTGTTTAAAAAGATTGCATTGAATTTTCCACCTTTTCTGCCCGATGTTTACAAACTTATTTGCATGCGATTAGTGTTTATGTGGGAAAATATCAAAGAAGGTACGAATTCACTTAGAGTTTTAATACATCTATAGATTAGTATCATCTGGAATTGCAGAAGCATCACACAAGCATATACACCTCGATAATACTGAGCAGATAAGAGACGCAATAAATGATTTGCATGCGTGAGCTTCTTATAAGTTGCTGCGTGAGCTTCTACAGCATTCCGACGAAATTTGAAACCTAGCGGTTGACCAATGTTCCAAGTGAAGCCTGTGTCGGGAAAGCTTGCATTGTGGACTGCATACTGCTTTAGGCGCACAGCTCGTCAACGTCAGAGAAACGGAAAATTTCTTTTGGACTTACAATGAACCGGAACAGAATTTGTACTAAAAGCACGAATACACAGAAAACATTTCATACTTAAGAGTACTTGCATAATACAGATTTGTATTGAGATACATTTAATCTGAAAAATATCAAAGAGGTTTAGTCTCGTATCGTATGCGATTTCCATTGTTTTAAATTATAGCAGATTGTTCAAAATCACATCTTCGGAGAAGTAATGTAAATTATTACTTTCTCTACACGTATTATGTACATAGTGTATAGAGAAGATATTGGATTCCACCCAAAAATTTGATACCGAGATTTCACTGGAAATACATGTTTCGGGTCCCTTTGAATAAAAATCTGATGTGTACCATTCACACGACTTTCTCCATATCCCTGCAACAAATTATTCTTAAAAAGCTTATACTTTTATTCACTTTCTGCTAATCAGAAAAAAATAGCAGAAATAGTCTAATTACTCGCTTCCTTGTAAGTAGAAGCGAAATAAGGGACAACTGTAGGTTAAAGTGATAGTCAAAAGCTGGTTGCTATGTCAATGAAGTTCCTTTGTCTATATGGATAGGAGTTGACAAGTTCCTGTATGAGAAAAGTATACGTTTTTCATAGCAGAAACCAAAAATAAGGAATGTCACAAAAACGACGAACTCCACGAAAGATATGTATATAACATAAATTTTGTGTTTTAATGTGCTCTACATTTTTTGTGTAGTAAGTTTTTGTCCATCTCTTACGGTTTAGCAGTCATTCAAAATTTAGTAAAATTCATCCAGAATAAACTACTCTTCGAGGCTATTCCCAGAAAATTCAAGAAATACATTTCATTTGTCAGGTAAATATTTTTAATATCCGAAATTTTAATCAAAATCGTTAGAGCCATTTTTGAGAAAATCAAAAATTTCGAAAAAAGTTCCATGTAAAGGATAGTTGGGTGTGGGGGGATTTTTCTCAAAATCTTCGTGTCGCATCCCTGCTAGATACTAAACTTAAATACCAAGTTTGGTATTTTACCGACTTTTCGTTTTTGAGTTATCGTGTTCACAGACACACGGACACACACACACACACACACACACACACGGACCTTTTTGTGAAAATGCTTTTTTTTGGATATTGGGGACCCTAAAACATATATTTCCGGTGAAATCTCGGTACATAGTGCGTATAGAGAAAGTAAAAAAAAAAAAAAAAAAGAAGTATTTTTTGAAAAAGGTCCGTGTGTGCATGTGTGTGTCTGTGTCTGTGGAAAGCATAGCTCAAAGACGAAGAGATCATTAAATACCAAACTTCGTATTTAAGTTTTATATCTTCCAAGGATGCGACACGAAGGTTTTCAAGAAAATCCCCCAATCCAAAACTACCCTTTACATAAAAAAAATTGCGAAGATTTTTATTTTCTCAAAAATGGCTATAACGATTTTGATCAAAATCTCTCTTATTTATGATATTTACATGCCAAATAAAATGTATATCTTGAATTTTCTTGAAATAGCCTCTAAACACCTCTTTATTCTGGATGATTTTTATTGAATTTTGGATAACTTGTAAACCGTAAGCGATAGACAAAACCTTACTACACAAAACATGTAGATCAGGATAAAATATACAATTTATGTCATACATATTTTTCGTGGAGTTAACCGTTTTTGAGATATTCCTTGTTATTGGTTTCAGCTTTAAAAACTTAATACAGGAACTTGTCAACTCCTGTCCACACAAACAGAGGAACTTCATTCACTTAGCAACCAGCTTTTGACTAGCACTTTCATCTATGGTTCTCCCTTATTTCGCTTCTACTTACAAGGAATCACGGAATAAGACTATTTCTGCTAATTGTTTCTCAATTATCAGGAAGTAAATAGAAGCATAAGCTTTTTAACAATAATTTGTTGCAGAGATGTAGAGAAAGTTGTGTGAATGGAACAAATCAGATTTTTAGTGTTGTAATATTTTGTGTTTTTGTTTTGTTTGCTTTTTTTTTTTTTTTTTTTTTTAATATAAGCCTGTTATATTTAATGGAGGCTAGTACCTTTATAAAATTCATACTTTCTTTAAGCTTTTTGTTCCGTTTATCCTATCACCATGCCCCATAACAAAGTTATATTACACGGTTTACTGTGGTTTACTTTTTTCTCTGTTGTACAAGTCATTTGTTCCTTATTCCTCTGAGTGTTATTGTATCGTTCATTTTGACTTTTCACTATCACTGTTACTGACTCTATTTCTGTTTACATATTTATAGTATACACATTAGAATTGATAAGTTTATTATCGCAGTGCATCTATGCCGTTAATATATCGTGTATTTGTGTGTATGCTCATCCTACTAAATACTACTATAATGGGTGAAATGAATAAAACATTTAAATTGTTAAAAATTCAACATTTTTTCAGTATATTTTCCGAAAACAAGAGTATCAACTCTATTTTACGTATGCTTGGAGGTTTTAGGACCTAGGGTACTTGGACCGTAAAAAAATGATTTAATTAAAAGGCTACCATACTCTAACTGCAACGCAGATTTTAAATTACGTTTTCCACGGTTTTATTTCTGACGTTTTTTTACATTCAAAAAATATATTCCCTTACAAATTACTACAATGAACTTGTAATTTTTACTTGATGTTCTAAAGATGGTCATCCGTGAAATTAAATATCGCTTTTCTGATTCGCTTAACTTATAACTATAGATTCTTAATATAAAATATCAGATTCAAAAGTTTACAATTTTAATGCGATAATTCATAATTGTTTCTTTATCTACCGTATACATAGTTGATAGAGAAGGTATTGCATTTAACCCAGAAATTTGATAACGAGATTTCACTGGAAGTACACATTTTGGGTATCATTTTTTAGAAAAAGTTCCGTGACTATTCGCTTTTCCAAAATTCTATAATTACACTTAACATTTTAATATATAAATTAAATAAAAATCAAAAATAAAACAGGAATTAAATTTTAACATCCTTAAACTATTAGTATTAAGATTTTGAATTTGTCTTTTAATAATTCTGGCTAATTATTCTGTTATTTGTGTCTGTAAGCAGATTAATTATAAAATCTGATGTGTTACACTCACATGACTTTCTCTAGCTGTTCTAAAAACTTCTTACATAAGGTTATTCTTCTTTCTGCACCTTGCTAATCGAGGTAGTCATTAGTACAATGTTCTTATTACTTAGTTCCGTATAAGTAGGAAGAAAATAAGGGAATACACTAGGCCAAACCGATAGTCAAATGTTTTAAAAGCTGTCGTTACGCGATTGTCATTACAAATCGCTTCTTTTCTTGGCTAGGAGTAGAATAAAAGAAAAACGGACACTCCCGTCTGAGAAAAGTTTGTAAGTACTTCACAACTGAAACTAATAACAATGTGTACCTCGAAAACGGTAAGCTCCACGAGAAAAATGAATATGACATAACTTGTGTATTTTAAAAAAAAAACTACATTTTTTGTATAGTAAGTTTTTGTCTATCTCTTACGGTTTACTAGTTATGCCAAATTAAACAAAATTCATCCAGAATAAACAGGTCTTCAGAAGCTATTCCCAAAAAATTCAAGATATAGATTTTATTTGTCAGGTAAATATTTTTAATATACGATATTTTAATCAAAATTGTTAGAGCCATTTTTAAGAAAATCAAAATTTTCGAAAAAAAGTTCCATGTAAAGGGTAGTTTGGGGTGGAGGGATTTTTCTCAAAATCTTCGTTTGGTATTTTAGCTACTATTCGTTTTTGAGTTATCGTGTTCACAGACACACGGACACACACACATACACATACACACACACACACACGGACCTTTTCCTGAAAATGCTTTTTATGGATACAGGGAGTCCTAAAAAATGCATTTCCGATGAAATCTCAGTATCGAATTTTTGGGTGGAATACAATACTTCTCTATCCCTATGTACATTGTACATACGGGGCCAGAGAAAGTAAAAATGAAAGATCTGTTAAATATCCCACTCCAAACTATGGAAAAATTATCGAAAATAGTCATTTTCAAAAAATAACTAACGATTTTGCTTAAAATGCCACATGTTTAAGCATTTTAAAAACAAATTTATATTGAATTGTCTAGAAATAGCAGCTAAACTCCTATTCCTCTGTCTCTTTCTATACTGGCGTGAAAGACTTTTCTCAAATGGGAAGTCGCCATTCGTTTTTCTTTTTTCCTGGCCATACAAAGAGAAAAGAATTTTAATACCATTACATAGCAGCTAGTTCTTTAAATATTTTACTATCGCTTAAGTTAAACATTCCCTTATTTCTCTCGTACTTACAAGGAAATAAGGAATAAGACTGTTTCTTTATAAGAATGGAGTAGATGAATAAACTTTTGTAAGAAAACTAGTGCAGAGTAGGCAGAGAAAGTCATATGAATGTACCACGTCAGTTTGTTTTATCTCCAGATGGAATGTTAAACATTTGAGTACTTTAAAGTGTTATACACAGGTTATATTCCGGGGTAAAACATCTGATGTGCTCCATTCACATGACTTTCTCTACATCTCTGTAACAAATTATTGTCAATAAGTTTTATACTTCTATTTACTTAATGGTAATCGAGATAAACATTAGTAAAAACGGTCTTATTACTTAGTTCCTTATAAGTAGAACGGAAATAAGGAATGCACTAGGCTAAACCGACAATCAAATGTTTTAAAATATGTTTGCTTAGGGATTGAAATCCGTTTCTTTTCGTGGAGGAGCTGACAAGAGAAAGGTTCAAGTATTTTAAATCTGAAACCAATAACAAGGATTATCTTGAAAACGGCCAATTGCACGGATAACATGTATGACATAAATTGTCTGTTTTAACGAGGTCTACATTTTCTGCTAGAAGTTTAAGTCTAACTCTTACCAAGTATGCAACATTTAGAAAGCTTCATCAAGAATAAATAAGTCTTCAGAGGCTATTCCCAGAAAATTCAAGGAATACATTTTATTTGTCATGTAAATATCTTACATATAAAAGATTTTAAAGAAAATTGGTAGAGCCATTTTTGGGAAAACCAAAATTTTCGAAATTTTTTCCATGTAAAGGATAGTTGGTATTTGTGTCGCATCCTTGTAGGATACTAAACTAAAATACCAAGTTTGGTACTTTACCGACTTTTCGTTTTTCAGTTATCGTGCTCATAGGTAAACTGACACACACGCGGACCTTTCTCTAAACATGTTTATATATTTTTTTTTTTTTTTTGGATACAGGGACTCTAAAACAATATATGGCCTGTGAAATCTCGTTATCGAATTTTTGGGGAACGCAATACCTTCTCTGCGCTATGTACATAGTACGTGTAAAGAAAGTAAAAAAGGGAGAATATACCTATATATTTCTAATAATAAGCATTAATAACTAAAAAGCTATTATCCCAACAAAATTAAACTTTGTTACCCCTATTAGTATGCTACAGGGGAATTTGTGTACTAAAATTGTGCGCTTCTAGCTGAAATACAAATGAAAAAAAATATTATGTGTTACACTCACATGACTTTCTCTAGCTACTCTACAAACCTTCAACACCGTGCTAATCGAGATAAACATTAGCAGAATTTTATTACTTAGTTCCTTATAAGTAGAAGGGAACTAAGGGCATGCTCTAGGCTAAAGTGATAATCAAATGTTTTAAAAGCTGTCGTTATGCGATGATAACTGCAAATCGCTTCTTTGCTCGGCCAGGAGTGGAACAAAAGAAAAACGGCCACCTCCGTCTGAGAAAAGTATAAACACTTCACATTTGAAACTAATAATAAGGAATACCTCAAAAACGGTAAGCTCCACGAAAAACTTGTGTTTTTTAACAAGATCTAAACTTTTTGTACAGTAAATTTTTGTCTATCTCTTACGGTTTACTAGTTATGCCAAATTAAGCTAAATTCATCCAGAATAAACAGGCCTTTAGAAGCTATTCCCAGAAAATTCAAGATATGCATTTTATTTGTAATAGAAATGGCTTTAATATGTGGTATTTTAATCAAAATCGTTAGAGCCATTTTTAAGAAAAACAAAATTTTCGAAAATTTTTCCATGTAAAGAGTAGTTAGGGGTGGAGGGATTTTCTTGAAAATCTTCGTGTCGCATCCTTGGAAGATACCTAACTTAAATTCCAAGTTTATGCTGTCCACACACACACACGCACACATGGATCTGTTTCTGAAAATGCTTTTTTTTATTTATTTTTTTTTTTTTATTCAGAGGGTCCTAAAACATGCATTTCCGGTGAATACAATACTTCTCTATCCCTATGTACATTGTACACACGGGGCTAGAGATAGTAATAGCTTTCACCATTTCCCCCTTACCCTTAAGTAACCTTCATAAATACAATTTTAGTTTTATTTTTACAAAAATTATCGAGATGCGTAGTGTGCTGTGATTCATTATATACTATTACATTTTATATTAGTTTTTTCTATTTAACCTTTCAAAAACAATTTAAAATATATATTTTATATATTACTTTTTGAAATAAATTAAAATGGACAAAATTACTTATCACGGTATGTGATTTATTAACAGAAAGCTTACGAACATTTGTTAGGGTTCTTGAGAACAGTTGATGGATGAAGAAGCTTATTGAAGAGCAAAATTCATTCAATAATACTGACATTCTCAGCCATTGTTTCTTTGTTATGAACCAAGTAATAGCCGGCCTCATTATCAAGTGAAGAATCAGAATGTCATCAGTCACCCTTTTGAAAATGGACCTCATATTAGAAAGGTGGAGTTTACTTCGGTTGGGTGATCGTGCACCGGAACTGTGATGGTGATAATCATGGGCCATCAGAAAATCATCAGTACCTATATAATCCGTGAGAAGCATATGTTGGTTGTGTCAACATGAATTGTAATTTGACACCGGAAAAAATAAGAAGTTGGTTATGCTGTGCCCCGATTCTAGGTATCGAGGATGTTCCTTAATGCGTCGTCGTAAATTTGCTGTCTTGCATCGCGTCGCGACTTTTGTAGGCCAAGAACAAGGACAAATATATTACAAAGGACGCATTTCCTGGAATTCCTACGCATGCTGCACCACGTTCCATGTCACACTTGTTTTTGTGTATGTTTGAGAAAGGAAACCATTACAGGCTACATTATAAAGGTTTTGGGCATGCATATATGCTTCAAGTAAAAAAAAAAAGTCTGATGTTTTGTGTAACATGATTTTCTGTATTCTTATCTTTATATTAGTTTCTCTGCCACATACAGAGCAGGTAGAAAATGTATTGTATTCCACCTAAAAAGTTTATACCGGGATTTAATTGTAAATAGACTATTGAGGTACCCTGAATAAATACATTCAAAAAAACATTTTAAGTAAAATGCTCGTGTGCGTGTTTGTTTACGCAATTCTGAATAAAATAACTCAAAAATGGATAGTAAATTAAATATTAAAACTTGTTCAATATGTCCTAAAGATTGCGAACTGAAGATTTTAAATAAAATTCCCCCCATACAAAACTACCCTTTACATGTAACAATTTTAGAAATTTTGGTTGGTCCAAAGATAGTTCTAACCATTTTGATTAAAATACTACAGTATATTTTCAAGACTTATGAAATTTACATTTTGAATTATCTTCGATGTCTTCTTCGTTGTGATTGAACTTTTGCGTAGCTGGTAAACCATAAAGACATAGACAAGACTTACGACACAAAAAATATAGATCTCGTAAGTGCACATAGTTTCTCCAATAAATTTTTCTTTCTTTTTTGGTGTTAACCATTTCCAAATTATTTCTTCTTATTAGTAGACATTTTCCAATGTTTGTACTTTCTCAAATGGTAAGATGTTCTTTTTCCCTCCTGATCATATAAAGGCATGTGAATGTATCACATCATATACACATATAATTTTATTTTCTCTAGCACATATGTAAAATGTATATAGTAGGTAGGAAAGGTATTGTATTCCACCAAAATTTCGATATTTCACCGGAAATATGTTTTGAGACTCCCTGAATTAAAAAGAATAGAAAAAGGACAGTGTCTGTATCTTGTGTGTATATGTGTGTGCGCGTGTGTGCGCGCGAGCTTGTGGACAGCATAACTCGGAAAAAAAAATAAATACCAAAGTTGGTATTTAAGTTTAGTATCTCCCAAGAATGCCACAAGAAGATTTTCAAGAAAACCCCCTCAGCCAAACTACCCTTTACAAAGAAAAATTTTCGAAAATTTTTATTTTCTCAAAAAGGTTCTAACGGTTTTTATTAGACTACTGTATATTAAAGATAGTTACTAGACAAATAAACATTTTATCTTGAATTTGCCGAAGTCCTCTTCAGCCCGAATGACTTTTGCATAACTGTTAAACCATAATAGATAGACAAAATCTTACTCCACTAAAAACGTAGATCTTATGAAAATACACAATTTGTGTTCTCTACATTTTTGTTGTAGAGCTAAGCGTTTCCGAGATATTCCTTTTTATTGGTTTCACAACTTTCGTTTTATCTCTTGTTTTACTCCCGGGGATGCAAAGGAGAACCGAATTTTTATTGTTTCATGTAGTGATAACTTTTAAGAGACTTGATTATCGCTTTAGCCTAGGTATTCCTTTATTTCCCTTCTACTTACAAGGGAGCAAACAAGTAACACCATTTCTGTTAATGTTTATCACGATTAGCAAGACGTAGATAAAAGAATCGTTTGTAAGGAAAGCGTGTTTGTGGAACATCTAGATTGAAATACCAAGATCTTTGCATGACATCACGAGACAAAAGAATGATGACCAAACAATACAACAAATACTATTGGAAAAATTAAACTTCCGAGTAACAAATATCTCGAAAATGATTTAAGTAACAAAACACTTGAAATAACTTGTGCGTTTTAATGTAATCTAACTGTTTTGTGCAGTAAGCTCTATATACGGTTTTCTAATGTTACTATACAAAATTGCACAAAACCCGATCAGAATGAAGAGGGTTTCATGGGTTGTTCACAGAAAGTTCAAGATATATTTTAATAATCATTTAAATACATTACTCATTGGGAAATGTTAATAAAAAGCCGTCAGTCATTTGAATAAGCCAATAATAACGAAACATTTTTCAGAAAACAGCAGTTTACACGGGAGGATTTTGTTGAATGGTAATGCTGAACTTAAAATACCAGTTTTGGTATTTATCCGCCATTTCGGTTTTACCTGAGCTGTTCGCAGAAAGAAACATATTTAGCACAACGTATGTTTCAAAAATATATTGTGCTACATTCGCATAACTTTCTCTACCTATGCGTGCAGCAAACTATTCATACAAAAGCTTATTCTTCTTTCTTCTTCACGCTTATCAAGATAAACATTTGCAGAAATGCATTTATTGCATATTCTTTCCTTTCTAAGGAAATACGATAAGCTAAAGCAATAGTGAAATCTTTTAAAAGCCGGTCCTTATGCAGGTTATGAAGTGCCGTTCTCTTTGCTTACCCAGGAGAAAGAAAAACGAAGTAAGAAATTTATAAATATTACAAAACTGAAAACAGTAACAGGGAATATCTCAGAAACGGTTAACTCTACAAAAAATTGCACTCGACATAAATTGCGTGTTTTAACGAGATTTACATTTTTGTGTTTTAATTTTTGTCTATCTCTTACAATTTGCAGTTATGCAATAGTCATCCAAATGAATGATGCAAAGGCTATTTTCAGAAAATTCAAAATATTTATTTTATCTGTGATGAAAATATATTAAATATAATTATTTTAATCAAACTCGTTAGATTAGTTTGAGATAATCAACATTTTCGAAAAAGTTTCCACGTAAGGATAAATTGTGTTTAACATTAAGAAAGAGGGGGTCCCTACCAGGTCGAGAGTACTGATCCGCCTTTCTCACAAAATTAAATAATAAAAAACGCGACTGAAGAAAGAAAACCTGTAAAACAACCATGGGTAGAACACTAAATCCCGGTACCTTTTCTTCCATTGTCTTAAAAATGGCATTTTCAAAGTTGGTTAACTTAGTGCCAAGTTTGGGATTTAACGGACTTCTCGGCTTTGAATAATGCTATTCACACACACACACACACACACACACACACACACACACACACACACACACAGAAGCTTCTTCTAAAAACGCATGATTTGGATCTAGGACACCTTAAAACATATATTTCCGGTGGAATCACGACATCGAATTTTTGGGTGGAATACAAATCTTCTACTGCCTACGTACTATGTACATAATATGTAAAATGCATATTTTTACTTTCTCTAGCATGTATGTTCAATGTTTCGTAGTAGATAGAGAAGGTATGTTCCACCTAAAAATTCGATACCAAGACTTCACCGGAAATGTTTTGAGACTCTCCGAATCCAATAAAAGCATTTTTAGATAAATGTCCATTAAAGTATCTTGCGTGCGCGCGTGCGTGTTTGTTTGGGCAGTATAGCTCCAAAACGAAAAGTACATGGCAGTATAGCTCCAAAACTTGGTATTTAAGTTCAGTAATGGTGCAACACGAAGATTTTCAAGAACCCCCCCAACTACCCTTAATATGGAACATTTTTCGAAAATGTCGATTTTTTGAAAAATAGCTCTAACAATTTTGATTAGTTTAAGATATATCTGTATATCTTTAATTTTCTGGGAATAGTATCTGAAAAACTCTTAATTCTGGATGAATTTTGTGTAACTGGTAAACCGTAAGAGAATAAAAACTCACTGCACAAAAATTGTAGATGTCGTTGATCCTGTGTCGTAGATTTACGGCACTTAAAAGAATATCAAGCATGATATGAAGGCCTCTGCAAAATTAAACGGTCTTTCACGCCCAGTATAGAATGGGACGCTGAGAACCATAGCAGTCAGTTAAAGAGCGTCCATAAATAAAACTTCATTTCATTTTCGTCAAAACACACCGTTTTGCCCTATACTTTTTTGTTGTGAAGCTTACCATTTACGAGATATGTACTTGTGCCTACTGTTCTCAAACAGGTAGTCACCGTGTTTCTTTTCTTTTACTCTTGGCCATGTAAAATCGCGAATTCCAATAATATTCGCATGGCGACAGCTTTTGAAAATTTTGACTATAGTTTTAGCTTAACGTATTCCATTAGTTCCCAATTTATAGGCATCTAAGGAATAAGACCATTTTGTTAATGTAGTAGGTGTGCAAAAAATACTTTAAAATTGTTTACTCATTCGGTACCAAAAACTTGATTGTTACAGTAAAGTTATGTACTGGATACCTATTTGAAGGGGATCGATAGAATTTAATTACACTGAAAACTGAAAATCCTGCCTTGCATGTTTTAAATGGAAAGTTTAGCGATTAAAATATAAATAAACAAACAAATAACTTATTTATCTTGATTGTGTGATTTATTTGTGAGTAAATACGTTTCTAGGATCTGTTTTTGAAGCATAATTTATTATTCTTTTATAGTGTGTTTATTTTTGATTTACCATTGGTTGGTTATCTCAAGTAGCAGCTTCATACTATGTAAAATTAACATATAAGGCGTATGATGAAGTTTTTGTGTTCGAATTTGCTGAAGTACAATTAGTTTCCATCCACATTTTCATAGTGCAGCTGTTACTAATTGAGATAAGCAACTTTCAGACTGGGGAATCAATCAAAACCTCTAAACCTGGCATTACCTAATTATGCCCTTAAATACCGTTATAACTTATAACAGAGTTGCAACATCTGAGGTTAGCTATTATAATTCGAATCCTGACTGTAAAGCTATAAAACCGACGAACTTTCCTTGGCAACAGGCGATGTCCTTTGCTTTTAAGTCTATGGCGCTTTCTCATCTTAGGAATAATGCGTACCCGTTCCAAAAACAATTAGGTCACGTAAACCCAAATCATAAAAGGCGCTCCATTACTTTTGTCTTGTATTCATATCAATAGGGGATTTATAGTGTTTAATTACTAGCTTGAAAAGCAAAATACTTCTATTTTGGCAACGCCACGGAGTCCAACCATCGTCCAGGATGGCGGTTGGTAATAAGTGCGCTTTTGTGTATGTTAGAAAATGTCATAATCTGTATTTTATGTAACCTTACATTAACACTTCTAAGTTTCTTTTATGCAGGTCCTTTTACAATGAATTCGATACTGCTCAGGTGCAACAGTTCTCCGATGTGCATGGAACCATTCAAGAATGTGATTGTTGAACTGCAGGATAAAAATCTTTGGCGTGAATTCCATGCCATAGGCAACGAGATGATTATCACCAAGAATGGCCGGTAAGCAACCATAGTGTTAGTTTTACTCTTGCATGGTGTAATCAGGTTCAAAGAAATTATTCTATATCCCTGGAACGTTTAATGGGACGCTTGTTCTGTCCGCAACTATCTCGATTTTTCAAAGAAATGTTCCTCTGTCCTTAAAAAGTTTAATGGGATGCTTATTCTACATTTTTATTTTTTAGATTCTAAGGTTTAAAATAACAAATTAGGTTTCCAAAAGTAGTAATTGCAGGTTTCCATCTTGAAATTCAATGAACTAGGAAAAGAGAACAGTATTGGCAACATCGAATATAGCAGCCTATTTGGCTACAATGAATTGTATTAAGTTTTATTGTATGTCAAGTCTGCCACGAGAAGGCGAGCAAGAGGAAAATGCTGCCCAACATTTTCTGCTCTAGCAATTAAGTTGTCCCTTACTCGCAACGATACACATAAACGTCGTTTTTCAGCTCGGGCGGTAAGAACGCGCACCTGGAAATGCGAAATTATATATCGCAGTCATTTCATAGTGCACAAATCGACTACGTGAGCGGATAGTCCTCTCTCATACCTCAGACCCCTCTTGCCTTACTCTGGTGGTCCAACAGTAATAACAGCAGGATAAAACTGAATACGTAAGTATAAGAGCAGGCGAAAAAAATAAAAGACTTGTTTTTGGCAAGATACCAAAACTACTTTTGATTCAAATTATAGCATCGAGTATTGTAAACCTCAAAATATCATGATGTAGATATAAATATCAACAATATTTAAAAATTGGCTCGGTAAAGTTAAAAGTATATTCATGTACTTGAGATATATTCAAAACTTATATAGCTATAAGCCAGGCGTAGTAGACTGAAGTGTAGTGCTCTATAGTTTCCAGCTATGGAATGCCATCGAGTTCTGGCAGCTTATATACTTTTCTTTTGGGATAAATTAATCTAGGAATAGCAATTTGTATGTTTGGAAGAAGATATTATTATTATTATTATTATTATTATTAAGAAAATTGTTGTCATCCAACTTTTACAGCAATATATAACAATATATTCAGTTTCGAAAATTCATCAATAGTATAATTAGGATTATTGACTAACAACATACATAATCTAGCTTTAAAAGTATTTACAGGTACTTCTTTAAAAAACACCCCATCTTGTACATCGTTAATAGCAGTTTGCGACTTGGTTAATCTTTGACATGGTGTTTCTATACTTTTACAACTCCTTGTGATACTTCATACCAGGGATGCGACACCACGCACCCAAGCTGTGAAACTGCTCTCCGTCGGTCTCATTCCTTTGATTTGTTTCAGCCAGCGGAAGGAGGTAAACCGGCTTTGTCTTCTCTTGAGTCCAAAGTTGAGCGGCGGCATTTGCAGTACGATTTTCATGCTTAAGTTGTGGAAGAATGGATGTTTTCTCCACGGAAGCTCAATGTACCCTTAGTCACTACTGACGCGAAATCACCGCATGTTTAGCAGGAAAAAGAAATAAATTCAGTGCCTGGTATCAAAACATTTTAGGGCTGAAATATCAACAAATATTTTACCTTCTATAAAACAGTCTAGAAACCAATACTTGTATCACTTCACTAATCACAGTGATTGGCACCTAAGGGGGAAATTTTCAGACTTGTTATATTTACTCCGTTCACCCTTCCTTTCTGTGCCTGGAGTGCTCCATTTGTAATGGTTTGCAAATGCCAAAAAGTATAATTACAGATGGGAGTGACTTGTTCTTGTTTCATTGATGCCTTATATAAATGAAGTCAAATTTATATTGTGGCTTCCTTTTTGCAGTTTTTTTTTTTTTTTTTTTTTTACGAATAAAGCCAGTGACGTTTGAACACATGATCATGAGCTCTGCGTATATAAGCGTTTCTGAATGATACGGTTTTTGGGTTTTATTATTGTATGCTTTAAATTAATATTACTTTAGAAGAGTGTTTTTTCATCTCTTTTAAACTTGAATGTTAGTTACTAGAGCAAATGTATTTTTATTAACTTAAATTAACGTATGTATTGTTGTTTTTATCACCACAAATTCTAATTTAGTTCATGTTTTAATATTGTTTTCTATATATTTGTATGCCATAAATGCCGTCCCCTTCTATTTAGGGGCGTTGCTAGAAAGTGGTCATAATGGTGTATATTGTATACAGAATGTGGTCATAATGGTGTATATTGTATACAGAATTTTTATAGCATAAAATTAAATTAAATCATTGTGTATGCGCTATTTTAATTACTGTAACAAACTGAAGTATTTTGCAATTGCATTTCTTATCTTTGCTTGCCATTTTTACGCTTTGTAACTATTATTAGGTTGTACCCCTTTTCTAGTAATTAATCGGGATCAAGCTAAAATAAGCTTTCGTTACTGCAGCAGCGGCCAAAGATTCGCAACAAAACTCGATTTACTCGTATTGCTCCATTAAACCGGGTTCTGCCCACAGAAGCACTGGAGAGAACAATAACGAATACGCTACTTGTAATGTCTTTCATAGTTATTAGGGTTCAAGATTTCGTCTTGTTAGCTCAGTCTCGGAAGCTTCGATTCCTCTCCTTCGCCTTTGGGTTGCAACGATGTTGCTTAGGGTAGCCGAGGTCGTTAAGATAAGAACTTCGGAAGGGAGGTCTACGGTTCATATCCTGCCAGGAGTGTCCTCAGTGACTATTTTCCAGATTGTCCTTAGTCCAGGCAATTGCTGGTGAGAGTTCCTAAACCTAGACCTACGTTTCCTATAAACATTTCCTTTCCCAATTGTTTCATAAAATTGCATAAAATGGCGCCTGGGATGCCATATGTAGTAAGAACGGAGTTAAGCACTGACCGAGCGAGTTGGCTCCGCAGTAACTTGTGAGGCTCTTATTCGGGATGTTCCGAGTTCGATTCCCATCGGGGCTATCGAATGTTGGGATAGTTCATCTTCCTTTATTTCATATTTCATATCTTACCTTTCATCTACTTCAGGGTTGAAGGATCGGCAACAATGATCGGTGTTGTGAGGTTAAACGACGGACTGGACGCTTTGGAAAGATTTCTCCTTGGCATTTGTGGATCTGCTGGGCGCAGTTTGTTTTATTGCCATAGGCACCCCGGGGGCGCGGGGATTAGAAGTGCTAACTGATGCCTGGAAGTTAGGGACCCCGTCTATGCTGGTGGACTTATCTTTATCTCTTGCCCTTCGGTTCTCCTCCTCGTACTTCCCTACAAAGGTCATGAAGCAAAAAGGGTCATTGTTACTTATTTGCGATGCTGGTGTTTCAATGTCTGCAGTCCCTTTCGTCCAAATCGCCTGAGGTGTCTTTGTAAGATTTTTTCCCCCTGCTAGGGAAAAAAAAAAAAAAAAAAAAAAAATAAACACTGCTGCTGGTGGTGGTTTGATTTTACTCAATACGCAGTATTGTGTAGATCCATGTGATTCTAGATTCATTCCTGTCTATTCCAATACACCGAATTTAGAACATAAAACGGATATTATTTTCTTATTCAGAGAGAGTAAAACACGAGTGATGCATAATCCTTCTAAGCACTGACTCGTATCACGAGACTTCTGGCAGACTTGTTTGGGCGTCACTGGCGTATTGTGTGTGTGTATTACATATGTTTGATCAGACGTAAGACTGTAAATTATGCTTATCGTGACCGCGCCAGCAAGCGTTTTATCGACCAAAATAAACAGCTTTACACATCAAAACATTACTTGAATTTTGCGTTTTAGAAAATGTCTGTCTATTTGTTTTAAAATGATCGTTGCACTGGTAATAAAATTGGTACAGAAGTAGATATTATTGTTTATAAGTTTTCAAATAAAAATACTTTGAATTCAAAAGCGATTCGTCATTAAAGTATAACTATTTGAAACCCAAAGTACGAACACACTGTAACGATAGGCCGGAAATTTTTCACGCATATTGGTTTTACAAAAAATCTTAAGTTTCCATTCATATGACTTTCTGTATTTGCTCTGCAACCAAACTATTCTTACAAAAGATTATCTACACATATTAATCGAGATAATCATTAGAAATGGCCTTACTGCTTGCTTCCTTGTAAGTAGAAGGGAAATATGGAAATATGTATATATGCTAAAGCGAGAGTCAAATCTTTTAAAAGGAAAAGAAAAAAAAGTATAAGACATAAATCGTGTTTTAATGAAAACTGCATTTTCTGTGTAGTAACTTTTTTTTTTTGACAACTCTTAAGGTTTACCAGTTATGCAAAAGTCATTCAGAATGAAGAGGACTTCAGGGACTACTCCCAAGAAATGCAGGATATACATTTTATTTTCCATGTAAATATCCTTGATATACGGCATATTCATAACATTTTTAGAACCATTTTTCAGAAAATCGAAAATTTTGAAAAATGTAGTTTGGGGTGGGGGGAACTTGCTGAAAATATTTTAGAGCTATTTTTCAGAAAATCGAAAATTTCGAAAAATGTAGTTTGGGTTGGAGGGAACTTCCTGAAAATATTTCGTTTGCATCTTTGGAAAATACTTTATTTAAATAGCTGGCTTGTTGTTTAACCGACTTTTCGTTTTTGAGTTATGCTGTCACACACACACACAAACGCACACACGGATCTTTTTTTTTAAATGCTCTTTTGGATTTAGGGCCCTCAAGACGCATTTTCGGTGAAATATTGGTATCAAATGTTTAGATGCAATGCAATACCTACCTATCTACTTACCATGTACATTGTACATACGTTCTAGAGAAAGTAAAAATGCATCCTCCCCGTTTAAAAAATCTGAGTTAAACAAACTATTCTTAGTTCCTCATTCCTGTGATGATAGCAACGAAATCAACAAGCTCATAGACAAAATTGCAAAATTGCTTCACTAGATACAGCTTATTAACACACTAAATCAAGTTTTGCCTCTGCTTAACAACAAACTAAGAACTCAAAAGTCCATCAACATCTGCACCTAGAATTCTCGTAGTATTAATAACAATGAGCTATTTGCTTTTGCCCAACTGTACAACATCAATACCTTAATGACCACGAAACTAAACTATCTGGTAATATCCATTTTAAATTATCCGGATACTATATTTACATATCAGTTTATTCTAGAACAAGGGAAGGAGGCTCAGCAATTTTCGATCCACTAGGAGTTACCTCCCCGATCAAAGAAGCAGAATTTCCAAGTGTCTAGAACAGCAATACACTACAAAATATAATATAATAAACCAATTGCTCCAGAAAACAAATAAAAATAAGAAAATGTTTGGGTACTGTTCATATACTTGCCTCTCACTTTCTCATTGGACGAGATTTTAACAACATCCTAGATGAATATCAAATATAACAAACCCAAGAGGATGCATGATGCACAACGTGACTCATCAGTTCTCATTGGAACTTATATTCTCAATAGAACCGACATACTATCCTGATTCACATACACACACCAAATGGGTTTTGTGGCTTTTTAGGCACATTTCATGCAGCATTATAACTATGCTTCCATGTCAGTTATTCCGTCAACTACTCCATCATCACCACTGTCCTCACTCTCCCATTCAGTAAAATGTGGTCCGTCCAAGTGAGTTACATAACTGATAATGTGCTAAAATTTAGCTTCGTCCTACTCCCGGGTAATTTCAATATCCGATCAACAAGCGAGTCTGTATTCACCGCCGTCGCTGTCATTGGTACTAGGGTGCAACCACCAATGAATGAAATAAAATCAAATTTAAAAGCGATGATATGCAATACAAATTAATATGTTGGGTTCCTTGTAATGCTTCTGATCAAATACAACAAAGCAGCATTTTTGGATCTAGTAGATGTTAAAAGCTATGTCTTACTACCATTACTTACAGAAACATTCTACTATCGTAGGAAAAACAATTTCTTTTGTAGTAGAAAGAAATTCTTGCGTTTTGTATATTTCAGCTGTGTGAGGGGTCCGCACATTAACTTGAAAGTAAAACTACTGTATACAAAACATAAGCATGTGAGTGACCCTCGTTCTCAATTAGAAAGATAACCCTGGGTCCCGTTATCCACATATACTGTAGGCTGCAGAGTGGCTATCGCATTCCCGGTTCAAGGGTCTTCCATTACACTAACGAGACACCGATTCTGCTTAACCTAACAATTCCCGTGATAAACTGAAACGATGCCTTTCTTCCACCTCAACTCTGTGGCGTTTGGTCAAAACACAACACTTTTTTTTTGTGTGTGCAGTAGTTACATAAGACAGTAGTTACATAAAAGAAACAATCCTCTAGCGTTTGGTGAAACCCTGGAGATATCAGGGATTCATCAAATGATAGAGGATTGTTTCTGAGATATCAGGGCTTCACCAAAAGATAGAGGATTGTTTCTGAGATATCAGGGCTTCACCAAAAGATAGAGGATTGTTTCTTTATCTCACTACCATCTTAGCACAAAAAGACCTATTTTGGATTTATGTTCTGACCAAGTACCATAGAATTGTCTGTCTCTTGTCTATACGGGCATTCGTTCCTCGCATTACTCTATGAAAATAAGTTATTTCTCTTCCTCTAGTTTAAGCTATTTCTGAAATGCCACTCTCTTCCATCCATTTTTTTTTTTAGCGTCTTTAGCTCAAAAAATCATCTCCTCTCCACTTTCTGTATTATGAATCATAACGTTTGAGAACATCAACCAGTTTCTTCCATACTTCAATTTCAGTTCTTTCGTACATCCCATTTATATATATTTGAAACATGTCAATATTAGAAATTAATACACAAATTATACTCTGGATTTGTTCAGCAGGTATCAGAATTTCCACGTGCTCTCTCTCTCTCTCACTCTCTCTCTCTCTCTCTCTCTCTCTCATATTTATCTTTGCTGAACATGTGTACCAAGTGTTTATCCTATGAAGAACACATGGATACATGAGTGGAAAGATGCATAAAAATATTGTTTTGAAATAATGTTTAAAGTTTTACACGACACATATTTTATAAAACACAATATTTACTGTTCCTGCTTTTGTAAATATGAATCATAGGAATGTTTATGATAAGAACATTTTTTAGACGTTTGATCTGAGAATCTCTAAAAAAAAAATGTGTGACAAAACATTTGGAATATGCATAATATTTTCATCCAATAGTTAGTGACCTTTGGTTTAAATATTGCAATTCAAAATCGATACAGTTATATAATTGCTTCCAAAAATAATTCTAACTGTTAAAACTTTTGAATGTTCTCCATTATCCTATTTAAATTATTGACATTTGATGCATAAAAATATCGTTTTGAAATAATGTTTAGACACATGACACATATTTTATAAAACAAACTATTTACTGTTCCTGCTTTTGTAAATATGAATCATAGGAATGTTTATGATAAGAACATATTTTTTTAGACGTTTGATCTGAGAATCTCTAAAAAATGTGTGACAAAACATTTGGATTATGCATAATATTTTCATCCAATAGTGAGTGATCTTTAGTTTAAATATTGCAATTCAAAATCTATACAGTTATATAATTGCTTTCAAAAATAATTATAACTATTAAAATTTTGAATGTTCTCCATTATCCTATTTAAATTATTGATATTTACTATTATATGATGAGATTCCTACAGACCTAGAATTGCTTTAAATCCTCAAGTCTTCTAATTTCTGCCCACTGCTTCTCTAATTAGACCTTAATAGCTGGTTGCTATATGGACAAGGCTCCTCACACACTGTGGACTTTATTGTTCCATCTACATAATCTAGCACGCCGTTTTTCTAATGTTTACTAACATTTCTGTTAATAGTAACGGTATAATCTAGCACGCCGTTTTTCTAATGTTTACTAACATTTCTGTTAATAGTAACGGTATTGTTCTTGCTTCTATCTATAAAATAATCTAACTGAATAACCCATACAAAAACTCTCATTGCTGCTTAAACTGATCAAAAACAGCAATATAATAAATCATAAATGCCTACAGCATTTATTCATACGAAAAGAAGCAATTAGAAGCAAACAAAATACCAAACAGGAAATGCAGTACCACAAAACTGCGACAATTACTCGTGTGAATGAAAATCAAATAGTAAACACCTATAAAGCATGGACTCACAGTAATTTGCACAACTATCTATGGAGAAAGGGTTCAGCTAAATATGGTTTATGATAGCATTCCTTATTCATAATAGCGTGCACCGAATTCCCATGACACCCCCCTCCCCAAAGAATTTAAATGCCTGAACAAGTTGGAGCTGCTTCTCAAATGTCTAGTATCATCCTTTAGAATTAAGATACTGATGTGAAACTGTCACTAAACGATTCATCACTATTTTTTGTGGGAAAAACAAAAAGTCTTAATGTTCTGTTCACATGACTCTCTGTAAAAAAAACAAACTATTCTTACAAAAGTAAATGCTCTCTACTTTATACCAATCAAGGTAAACATTAGTAGAACTTGTCTTATTACTTAGTTTCTTATAAGCAGAAGGGAATGTACTAGCCTAAATCGATACTTAAATCTTTAAAAAGCTAGTTGCTATATGATTGAAATTCAATTCTCTTTGCATGAAGAGAAGTAAAGCAAAAGAAACCCGAATGACTAATTCCCGTTTGATAAACATTTTAAGTATTATAAAATTAAAGCCAATACAAGGAATGTCCCGGAAATAGTCAACTAAAAAAAGTATATGACATAAGGTGTGTTATAACGAGATCTAAATTTTTTGTGTAATAAGTTTTTATCTATCTCTTACATTTACCAGTTTTGCGAAAATCGCTCAGAATGAAGAGGTCTTCAGAGGCTATTCTCAGAAAATTCAAGATACAATATTATCTTTAATATGCGGTATTTTAACCAAAATCGTTAGAGCTACTTTGAGAAAATCAAAATTTTGTAAAACGTTCCACGTAAAGGGTAAGAGTTGTGATTGATGACTTTCCTGGAAATCTTTGTTTCGTTTCCTTGGATCATATTTGGACTTTTCCTTTTTGAGTTATGCTACCTACAGACACAGGCACCAGCGCGCACGCGCCTACACACACACACACACACACACACACACACACACACACACACACAGAGTCGGAACAATTTTTTTTTTTGACTCAGGGATCCTCAAAACACGGATTTCTGGTGAATTCTCGTTATCGAGGTTTTGGGTTGAATGCAATACCTTCTCTACCTACTATATACGCACAGAGTACTCAGAGAAAGTAAAACTCGGTAAAAATTGACCAAAATGACCAAATTTCAGTAGCGCTTCATCTTAATCCAGGTTTGATATTTATCCAACTTTCTTTCTTTTTTTTTTTTTTTTTTTTTTTTTTTTTTATCGTTTCATTTATATAGTCCCCTTTGAAATAACTCGTTGTCTGTAGGTTCTTTTACTTTTGGTTTACTTTATTTTCCTCAAGCACACACACATTCACTCTCACATACATACTTCCAGACTCTATGGGTGATAGGGAATAATTCTGGCTAAAGAAAAATTCCCCGCCCCAGCCGGGAATCGAACCCGGGACCTCTAGGTGAGATGTCAGCTCACTGACCACTGGACCACGGAGGCAATCCAACTTTAGTTTTTGACCCTAATACACACGCGCGTTCATGTTCAAAATGCTGCTTGGAGAGGGGGATAAATTGACCTAAATTTCTAGTGAAATATAATCAAAAATGTTGTTGGAATATAATATTTCCTTTGCCTATCATAGGTATGATGTAGACTTGTAGAGAAAGTAAAAAATATGTCCGTTCGATTTAATAGAACAAATGTATAAAAGAAAAATCTGATGTGTTACACTCACATGGCTTTCTCTAGCTGCTCTACAAACCTCCTACAAAAGATTATTCTTCTTTGTACACAATGCTAATCGAGATAAATATTAGCAGAGTGTTATTACTTAGTTCCTAATAAGTAGAAGAGAATAAGGGAATGCGCTATGCTAAAATAATTGTCAAATGTTTTAAAAGCTATCGTTTGCGATTGTCATTGCAAATCACTTCTTTGCTTGGCCAGGAGTAGAACAAAAGAAAGCGGACACTTCCTGTCGGAGAAAAGTTTTACGCACTTCACAATTGAAACCAATAACAAGAAATATCTCAGAAACGGTTACCTCCACAACAAAAACGTAAAGGACATAAATTGTGTATTTTGTCGTGATGTACATTTTTTGTGCAGTGAGTTTTTTTCTATCTCTTACGGTTTAGCAGTTAAGCAAAATTCATCCAGATTAAAGAGGTCTTAATAGGATATTCCCCAAAAATTCGAGATATACATTTTATTTCGGACATAAATAGCTTTAATATACGGGATTTTAATCAAAATCGTTAGAGCCATTTTTAAGAAAATCAAAATTTTTGAAATTTGTTCCATGTAAAGGGTAGTTTTTAGCAGGGGGATTTTTTGAAAATTTTCGTGTCGCATCCTTGGAAAATACTAAACCTAAATACCAAGTTTGGTATTTAACGGTCTTTTCGTTTTGAGGCTATGCTCCACAGACACACACACACACACACACACACACACACACACACAGACATACAGACACAGACACACTCGGACACTTTTTTTAAAAAGTGCTTTTTTCGGACTCAGGGGACCCCAAAACATATATTTCCGGTGAAATCTCGGTATCGCATTTTGGGTGCATTACAATACATTGTACATATGGGGCTAGAGAAAGTAAGAATAGCATAAATATCAATACATATTCTTGAATATGCTAAATAATAACTTCTATTCTCTTCCATCCTAACAAATGATTCGCAGGTTGCAGTGGAACTGCGCTGCAAATATGAAGTACCACAAAATCACGCGCAATTACAAGTCATTCAAGGTGAAGCAATCTTTCGCGACAAAGCTTTTATTTTGAAACCTATTTGCAGATCTCAGTATTTATTTGTATACCGGAAAGTTCCACAACTTCCGCTCAGAAGTGCACACAAAGATAACACTGAATCATTGTGCAAAGCTACTGTAACGAAGTTGTATATGATGAAGAAGAAAACAATTTAAGTAAATATTCCATATGGTCCATTAGACAGTAACTCCTACTGATCGTGAGTTTGATACCAGAACAAAACGTCTAAATACCCGCTACATCAAAATATAATATATACTAATCTACACTAAGGAGGAAGTACTGTGACCAAATTTCGATAATAGTGAGATTTTACCGGACATGCGTATTTTGAATGAACCCAGAAAATACATTTTATAAAATGGTCGACGCCGCCTACGCATGTGAACAACTAAAAATCTGGTGAATTCTATTCACATGACTTTCTCTACCTGTTCTGCAAATTATTTTTATTGGTTTAATTATGTTCACATAAGCCGTGTGTAGCACAGGAATTGGATAGGTAGAGTGAGACTGAAAAATTCAATGCCATAGCTGGGATTTGAACCTCGGATCTCCAGATCTCTAGCCGGTTGCTCTGCCACTGAGCTACCATGGCAACATACCGCCATAGATTGAATTTCTCAACTGACTCGCATATTTTTCCCGGTAAACCACAAGATGATCTCAAATTATTTTGAGATGATAACTCCAATGGCGACTTACGATGTAAATACTTTAAGTCCCAGGATTCATAGTATAGCCAATTATTAGGGTAAAAAATCTTCCCACTTCAAACTACCTGTTCTTCCCGTTTGCGGGCCTTACGCCCACTTACCTTGGCAGAGGTAACCCATCGTCCAACTGATACAGGGAAATACAGCCAGCATTACGCATCCCCCAGAAAGTGGCTCACGAGGCCAGGACCGCCACCTATCGCAGCTTCTCATTTTTCTCAGATTCTGAGAGCCCTACATTCGGACTTAAAATCCGTACCACCATGGATGGGATCGAATCCGGGCGCATTCCATAGCCGGAAATCAAGCTGCTCTAGCCGACTTTTACCCAGCCTAACCCTTTATTGCCCGTCGGACTTTGTTTTAAACGCTACTACAATAAATCTAAAGCGCTAAAAAGCCATACAGCTGCAGTCAAATGTAACCCTTCAGTATCCAAACTATCCATTACACTGGTTATTTTACTTGGGATTTTCCGGTTCTTTACCACAGGCACATTTGTCTGCAATTGCTGGGATTCGAGCTCGCGGCGTTTGGCTTTGAATGGATGATCAGTCCAGTACCTATCCCTTAACGTTGATAGTTATTCGAACTGCTTTGGTAATAGTGTCTTTGAAAGAGATATGAAAGCCGGTTTAGGAATCAGAGGAAGAGCGCCTTATGTAACAAAATAATTCGGTCAATAAAAGGTTAAATGAACCTTGACACAGAAAATCTCGTATTTTTAAAAAAAAAATATCCAAAACGGTTATAACCATTTTTATAGATATCAATATGTTTTGAGGTACTAATATGGTGAATAAAAAAGACATATTTGCTATCAAAAATCATGAAGTCCTTTTCGTTCTTGTTGAATTTGGGAAACCCTAACATTTACAAAGGCAAAATCTTACTACAAATAGGAACTGGATATCGCTAAAGTACCTCCAGTCTCTATTCAATGTTTTAAAAAAATATTTCAAAATGTTTCATGTCTGTAAAATGTTCCCACATTTTAAGCAGTATATTTTGAAATGGTACGCGGCCGTGAATTCGTTTCTTTTGAGCTTGTGTATAGTATATGCAATTTGGCTAACGTACTCTTCTGTTTTTCAAGCAGTTGACTCTTTCCTCAGCCATCTCTACAGCCATATGTTTGTAAACTTGGTGGTACTATATTATACAACTGAAACCAGTTCAGAAACAAAACAAAAATAGAGTGAAATAAGTTATTTATTATAAATTATTTGTATGATAATTATGACGTAAATGATAATGCGTAGAGAAATACTATGATCTTTACAAATGTTTCTTCCCCTATTCTACATTCAATATACGCAAAATATGCACATAAGGTGACTTCTGAAAGTAGGTATTAGACTCAACTTCAGTTCTAGCAGTCAAGTTAGCGGAAAGAAAGCTCGTATTTTACCTAATATGCAAAAACTACAAACGATATTATAGTTAAAGATCCTATCTTTTTCTTTCTTCAATTTTTCATCTTATTGATTTTATATATTTTGAAACTTGCATCTATTTCAACCTTTTCATGTGTGGTGTTCATACAATTTTAAAAATGGTATTTCGAATTAGTGTTTATTTACTTTCCCTACACATACTACACATATATAGTGTAGAGACGAAGTATTGTATTCCACCCAAAAATTCGATACCGAGATTTCACTGGAAATATATGTTTTGATATCCCTGAGTCCAAAAAATGGCGTTGTGTGTGTGCGTGTGTGTATGTGTGGACACCATAGCTAAAAAACGAAAAGACCATTAAATACCAAACAATATATAAGTTTGGTATTTTCCAAAGATGCGACACGAAGATTTTTAAGAAAATCCCCCACCCCAAACTATCCTTTACATGGAAAAAAATTTGAAATTTGTTTTTTTTTTAAAAATGACAAACGATTTTGATTAAAATACCGCACATTAAAGCTGCTTACATCACAAATAAAATGGATATCTTGAATTTTCTGGGAATAGCTTTTGAGGACCTGTTCATTCTGGATGAATTTTGCGGAATTTTGCATAACTGTAAACCGCAAGAGATAGACAAAAACTTACTACACAAAAATATAGATCTCGTTAAAATACATAACATATGTCATATATAGTTTTGTTAAGAGTTGGCCGTTTCCGAGATATTCCTAGTTAAGCTGCTATTTTCTCAAATGGGATTATCTCTCTTTAGCTTTTACGGAAATGCAAAGCGAACGGAACATTTGTTCACATATCGATCGGCTTTTAAAAGATTTGACTATCGCTCTAGCCTGATATATTTCCTTACCTCCCTTCTGCTTATAAGGAAATAAATAGTAATTGTGTTAATGCTTTTTTCGTTTAGCATGTTGTAGATAGAAGATTAAGATTTTGTAGGACTAGTTTGTTGCAGGCTAGGTTGAGAAATCATGCGAATGTATCACATCAGATTTTTAAGTTAATATCTGGTAGTTTATGTACGGCGCACCAGTATTGTTGGTTTATTCAGCAGAGGTTTCAGGGGTTGGCACAAATTTTAACTGGTTAAGAGTTCGGCTCTGTATGTACATATATAATATACCTGCAGTGCTATCATCCTGCTATCTTGTTTCCTATATCAGGACATACTGATCGCAATTTTATATTTATTAGCTAAACATTTTACATTTTTATATTCTTTACATTACAGAAAGATTCTCACTAAATTAAATTAAAATTAATCTAATACTTTTGAAAAATGTAACTAGCATTTTAGAAACTAATCAATTCTAATATATTACTGGAATCCAGCGATATCCCGTTTTATTTATTACAACTTCTAGAAGCCCAAATAAGTTATTCTTTTTTTACCTGCAGTTAAACATAATCATAATTATATTGCTTACATAAATTAAATCTACAAGTCATTATCTTTAGCAGAATGATCTATACTATAAACATTTAAAATATAAAACAGAATACCCTTAATTACTCGCTAATTAATTTCCTTAATTACTCGCAAATCATTTTCTTCTTTTAGTACAGTTGAAAATATTTGTTTTCCTTTATTTTCAAAATTGTTCTCAACACTATAATAATCATTTACACACTTTTTACAGCAATACTATCTTCTCCCTCCGGAATTTTGGCTGCCAAAAGGTTGACGGTATCGGAAGACCCTTTTCTTCTTTCTTCATCTTCTTTTTCCCCATTCATCTTTTTCTGTTAATGTCTAGCAATAAGTTCTTCGATTAAAATTCGGTTCCAAATTATTTTCTTGCGCTTCTGCTACTCTTACAATTTCTAGCCTAACATAAATTCCTCCTTCTCTGTCTCTATTTAGAATTCTCTCTGGTCTTCTTTGAATGGCTGGTATTATTTCCTGTGAAATCTGTATTATTTCCTCGAACTACTCCTTCCTCCCACTTTACTAATTACGTTCTTCTTCAGTCGTGTTATATTACACATAAGGTAGATACATAAAGTACAGTATGTATTACAGATATAAACATTTGCACTATGAGCGGGATTAGAACTTTTCGATAGAAATCCGCCGTCTAACCACTCGTACACAAAGGCAACTGTGGATGATAGGTTTATTCCATATAGTTTTTCCCCGTATCTTTTAACGGTCACATGAACTACTCATCTGTGTTGTGCGGTACAAATTAGTTCGCATTGTCGTACATGATCATTTGTCTCAAGTAATTGAAGAGAGAATTGTCAAATTTACATTCTCATAATTCTTTGAATCAAATGTATTACATAAGAGAGTTAACGCATTTGGAATACATGTAAATTATCATGGAATATACAGGAAGGCTTTTTGCTTCAAACTGCCTCTTAGGATGGTGATTGCTTGTGCATCTATTATGACTGTTATTAGGTCATATCAACTACTTAACAGATAACTTTTATCCTTCATATGCACGTCTGATCTCGTATAATGGAAGGGGCGTATTATTGTTATTATTATTATCATTATCATTATTATTATTATTAATAATAATAATAATAATATAAACATTGCAATATTATTCAGATTAATAGTACAGTAAATCGGTTAGCTCGATTAATAATCAAAAGGCAAAATATATAGGAACACCAAATACACATGTCTCGTACGCGGTGACATTATCATAGCAAAACCAGAATTCATTAAAAAAGTGATACAAAAGCAAGTAGTATTACTTAATGTAATGATAAAATAATAAAGGTAATAGGTATTACCATCCCTGACGTTATTTGTTTTGCCTATGAAAGAAAGTAGGCGTCGATTCTCAGCACATTTTTGTACTACAAACCTTTCTTTTTCATATATACCTGATGTATGATTTAAACTTAAAGACAAACAATTTGTGAAAGTATAACAATTTAGGTGTTGATCGGAAAGTTCAGTAAAAGCATAGATAATTGGCATATTTTTCCCGTCGGCAAATTAAAACTAATTTTCACAGAATTCCAGCTATTATACCAACTTTTTCTCGGATCGACTAAATGTCTATAATTTAATTTTGCAGGAACAATTACAATTTTCAAACTATTATAAAACTAAAGATTGGTTTGTGAGGGGAGTATTGAGTAAAACCGAATCAATAAATCAACGTGATTTGCTTTTTATCTTTACAACTCAAGCTTTATTTTAAGTTTTATTATTTATGTGTGCTCAAAAAAATTAAATTCTAAAACGTATAATCAATACTATAATTTGTCCTTTCTGTAAATTAAAATCTTGTTGTTAATTTGGATGAGCTAGAATATATTAAAGCAGTGAAAATAATTCGTGGAGTTGCTGAACATATTTCTTAAATATATTCCTTCAATAACATAATTTATGTGCAATTCTTCGTCTGTTCTAACACAAATTTCTTCGGCTCATTAAGGAAATGTGCTTGTATAAATTTTGGTTCACAGCTTACAAAAACCTTATGCGTTCTTGGAACTTGCCTAGAGGATGGTAACGGAAATGACAACATTGCTCAACAACAATAAATGTAGTGGGAGAATGTGTTCTCATACCAACGGTGTACTTTAGCGATTAATGTGTGTACAATGTACACAAACTCGCCTGCCGATATCGAGACAATTGCAGACGCATTCTTACTGTTGGTCCACGCGAGATAAGAACACTGTTCATTCATCACTACGCGTATAAACCTCCTGCAGCCAAATCTGCTTGTGGTTAAGGGTATTAATCAGAAGTTTCTATTCGGCAAGCTTCCTCTGACATTACTGGTTTCATACACCATTTAGTGCCAATAACGCAGAAGATAAATGTACTGGACGTACATAGAAAGTGGCCCATAGAACGCTGTAGTTTATGTTGCTACTGACGAATCTAACCCAACCCTCTGCCAGCGTGATCTACTCTGTTCTCAAGCATACTTCTAGCCACTGGCTGGCTGGGTATTTACTTACCACAAAATGTAACCGAGCTGCCGAATGGAATCAATAAGGCTAGTAGTTCGTGTTCTCACTATTGGAGTTCTGTCAGGGTAATGCTTTATACACACAATTAAATATAATAAATATAGGAAATAAAGTGATGTTTAAGAAATGCTTGGTTTTTTGTTAGCATAAAACACTTAACTTTGTATTTTATATGCTAAACTACCATTTCCTTAATGCCAATTTTCTCATTGCTTGATGGCGACAATAGCTTTAACCTTCGCTCAATGTCGCTTATGAAAGCCGTCATTGAATGCCCTAGATGTCCAGTTGAATGACAAAACAAATAATTCTTTATCCCTTGCTCTACAAGGCCGAATTATTTTGTGTGTGTAGCCTTTTCTTGTGTTTCAATTTAGTGAAACTTCTTCATGAGACAGTATCCAAGCCACCCTTTCATTTATCATAATATAGTTCATTGATTCGATGTTGTGCCCCTGAATTGTTTTTTCAGGCCAGTCACATACAGAACTAACCTAGGAGGAGCCAAAGGTTGGTTGCCCAAAGGTGAAAATCTTACAGAAAAAATAACACCATTGCGATCTAAGGGAATGGATTAGTTTTCATGAGCGTCTGTGTATTTTCTTGACTGTTGGACTTTCTTCGTCTGAAACTTTTATTTAGTTAATTTTACCCTTTGCAATGAAAACATTTCGAAAAGTTTGATTTTCTCAAAAACATCTCTAACGATTATGATTAAAATACCGTATACTGAAGATATTTACATGACAGATAAAACGAATATCTTGAATTTTCGCGAAGAGCTTCTGAAGACTTCTTTATACTGGATGGCTTTTGTATAACTGGTAAGCCGTAAGAGAAAGAAAAAAGCTTACTGTACAAAAAATGTAGATCTCGTTAAAACATACAGTTGACCATTTCCGAGATATACCTAGTTATTGGCTTCAGTTTTAAAATACTTAAAAAGGTTTCTCATACAGAACTTGCCAACTCCTGGCTATACAAAGAAACGGATTTCAACATATAACAACAGCTTTTAGCCTGGTGTATTCCCTTATTTCCTTTCTACGTACAAGGAAGCAAATAATAGGACCATTTCTGCTAATATTTATTTCGATTAGCATGAAATAGAAGAATAAGCTTCTTAACAAAATGTTGTTACAGAGAGTAGAGAAAATCGTGTGATTTTTAGCTTAAGGTACACTAGGACTGAATTTTAGATGAAAATGAGAAAATTTTCGATTTTTTTAATTATTTCATACTATCAGTATTCGATCAATACCGATAAATCACCAAACATCGCGACTCACCATTTTTAAAGGCCCAGCAATATGTTGAAATTACACATGTGCTACCTTTTAGCCTTACTTCTCCTTTCTGTATGTTTTTTTTTTCCCTCAGGTTTATATTTTTGCGCATGAAGTTTATTCCTTACGTTTCAGTTCTGCTCTGATTTGTATGAAAATTTAATACAAATCTTAAGTGTGGTATATAAGGGGGCAATGGGTATAAATTTGTCATTTTCGGTCTAAACGTACTTATTTTTCTTCTTATTCTTTTGCAAACAATGAAGTCTATAATCGTGTTTTACGTATTCCCAAAGTTACGTGGCCCTACTAAGTTTGTAACTTGATAAAATACATAATTTTCAAAAGTGTGCAGTCTTTAAACGTCCTCCACATGTAAGTTTTAAACTTATTTTTTTCCATTTCATTTTTGCTTTTTCTATGTATTACAGAGAAGATATTGCACTCCACCTAAAAATTCGATACCGAATTTTCACCGGAAATACAGGGAATAGAGCCCCTGTATCTAAAATAATGTATTTTTAGACAAAGTATTGTATAGGTATGTGTCCGTGTGTCTGTGAACATTACTAAAAGCCGAAAAATAAAATACCAAACTTAATGTTTAAGTTTAACATCTTCCAAGGATGCGACTCGAAGATTTTGGGGGAAATTTTCCCATTTCAAATTACCCTTTACACGGAAAAAATTTCGAAAATTTTTATTTTCTCAAAATGATTAAAATACCATATATTAAAGAATTTTACATGAAAAATGAAATGTATATCTTGAATTTTCTGCAAATGACCTCTAACGTCCTCTTTATTCTGAATGAATTTTGCTAAACTTTTGTATAATTGGTAAACCGAGAGATAGGGGAAAACTTACTACACACACACACATTTTTTTCGTGAAGTTAACCACTTTTGAGCTATTCCTTGCTATTGGTTTAGTTTTTAATATACTTAGAACTTTTTTTAATATGGGAATTTGTCAACTCCTGGCAATGCATAGAAAAGGATTTCATCCACCTGGCAACCAGCTTTCAAAAGATTTTACTATCGCTTGAGCCTAGTGTATACTCTTATTTCCCTTCTATTTACAAAGCACCGGCCAATGAGACCATTTATGCCAAGGTTTATCTCGATTAGCATAAAATAGATAGAAGAATAAGCTTTTTAACAATGATTTATTTTAGATATATAAAGAAAGTCATGTGAATGGAACACATCAGATTTTGAATTAATACGTCGCCAGGAAAGCTTCAGTTCTTATTTTACATCACATTTAGTAGTATTTAGCTGCAATCAAAAGCCATCCTCCTCTTATAATTTTCATGCAAATAGTTTGAAAATGGCACTGGATGGCTCTGGATATTCAGGGCAGTATGACTCAAACTAAGTATTGGATGTTTAATATGTTGCACAGTTTATGAAATAAAAAATAAAACACATGAGAGCGAAAACGCAACATTTTTGTCATGAATACATTTTTTTTTTATTTGCACAGGAAGAAAAAAAATTGATTTTTAGTCTTATTTATCACAGTTTCTGAAACATTCAGTAACATGTTTAGCCTCATTATATATATATATATATATATATAGAGAGAGAGAGAGAGAGAGAGAGAGAGAGAGAGAGAGAGAGAGGGAGATCATGTGCATATTTGTAAAAAACTTTTATGTTGGTAGCTTTAATACTCTAGATATTAGAATTGAAACCCATTCGCTCCCAGATTTAAATGTGCACTTTCGATTGCTTTATTCATTGGTTAAAAATAACTATTTAAACTTAAAAACATCTGATGTGTTCCATTCACATGCTTTCTCTACATCTCTGTAACAAATTATGGTTAATGAGCTTATTCTTAAATCTGGTGCGTTCCATTCATATGGCTTTCTCTACGTCTCTGTAACTAGTTATGGTTGATAAGCTTATTCTTCTATCCATTTCATTCTAATCGAGATAAGCACTAGCAAAAACGGTCTTATTACTTAGTTCCTTATAAGTAGAAGGGAAATAAGGGAGTACACTGAGCTAAACTGACAATCACATGTTTTAAAATGTGGTTGCTATGGGATTCAAATCAGTTTCTTTGTGTGGCCAGGAGTTGACAAGTTCCTGCATGAGAAAAATTGAAGTATTTTAAAACTGAAATCAATAACAAGGAATATCTCGAAAACGGTCAACTTCAGGAAAAAAAATATATATGACATAAATTGTGCGTTTTAAGGAGCTCTACATTTTTTTTTTGTAGAAGTTTTTGTCTATCCCTTACAGTTTACTAATATGCAAAATTCAAGAAATTCATCCAGAATAAAGAGGTCTTTAGAGGCTCTATTCAGAAAATTCAAGATATAATTTTGTCATGTAAATATCTTAACTATAAGAGATTTTAATCAAAATCATAGAAACATTTTTGAGAAAATTAAATGTTCGATTTTTTTTCTATGTAAAGGCCAGTTGGGGTGGGGGGATTTTCTTGAAAAACTTCATATCGCATCCTTGGGAGATACTGAACTTAATAATAAAGATGAATATTTAACGAACTTTTTGTTTTTGAGCTATGCTGCCCACCCCCACACACGGACCTTTTTCTAAAATACTTTTTTTATTCAGTGGGTCCCAAAACATGTAGGTATTTCCTGTGAAATCTCGGCGCCTAATTTTGTGACGCAATACAATACCTTCTTACACACTATGTACATAATACGTATAGAGAAAGTAAAAAGGAACTTTTCAATACCAAGAACTTAATAAAATCGTCATTTCTCTTCAGCTAACAACATAAACTTAAATTAAATCCTTACTTTTATTTTCGCTGAAATAAAGTATCATAAAGGTTCAATATCATACTGCTACGACAAATGTGAATGCTCGAGGCAGTTGCAGAAAATTTGCATTTTTTTCTCTAGTTAAAGTAGTTAATTTATTTTCCTAGTAACTATTTGAGATAGAGCTATGGTACAGTCATTTCTTTATTTGCTCATATTAAGTGTGATAATTTTAAACTAAATAGCTTTAAAATTAAAAGAAGAAGAAAGAATTGCAAAATGCAGTCCTAGAGATGGAAACGCGGAAAAACGATGCAAAGAAATGTAGGTATCACTTACAACTGCGAAAGTGATAACATCACAGCATTAGGTAGACAGAAAAGAATTAAAGGTACCTTCGTTAGAAAAGGAAGAAAGAGGTATATAATTACAAGGTCCAGCGCACACTTACATGCTCGCTAACAAAACAAACTCGGCGCCAGAACCAATGGGGTAGAAATCTCAAACCGCATCCCTTTCAACAAAGTATTCAGGAACATTCTTTTAGAAACAGGTAGTTGAGTTATCTATGTATCAAATCACTGGTATGTAAGTACCTGCCAGTTTCTCCCAGTTAACCACTTATTGTTAAGAGTACGAAAATAGTGCTTTGAAATTAAGTTTGTATAAATCTGCTTACTTAACGTGCATTTCACAACCATTTTATTAGCGAGACATCACTGGCCATGATGTGCGAATATAAATGATTGGTTACGAAAATCTGATGTTACACCCACATGAATTTTCTGCCCATTTTTCAACTTTTTTTTAAAGCGTATTCCTCTACCTAGCACATTCCTTCACATAAATCCAAATAAGCATTTCCAAAAATACTTCTATTACACATTTCATTGCAAATACAACGCGAATAGGGAATATCTTAGGCTTAAGCGGTAGCCAAATCTTTTAAGAGCTATGTGATTTGGTCGCTTTGAAATTTCGTTCTCTAGAATGACCAGGGGAAAGAAAATCGACAGACTTTTTAATGTTTGAGAAAAGACTATGTATTTTAAAATTGAAGCCAATAACAAGGAATCTTGGAAATAGTTAACTACATTAAAATGAGAGAGAAAAAAATATAATATTCACCTGACTTTCTCTACATATTCTGCAGCTTACTATTCTTACTAAACCTTATTCTTCCAGTCTGCTACTCGAGATAAACATTAACAGATATTGTGTTATTACTTTATTCTTTGTGGGTAAAAGGGCAACAAGGGAACACAATAGGCTAAGTTAAAGTCAAATTTTAAGGGCTGCTCGCTATATAATAATATTGACATTTCATTCTCTTTACATGGTTAGCAATACACAAAAACAGAAAATAATGACGACTTTCCATTTGAGAAAAGTATAAGTATGTGAAATTTAAACCTACAAGGAACATATCGGAGATGATTAACTCCACAAAACAATGTATCTGACAAAGTGAGTGCTTTAACAAGATCTACATTTTTTATGTTTTAAGTTACTGTCTATCCTTTATTCGGTTTATCAGTGATGTAAAAGTCATCCAAAACGAAGAGACTTTAGAGCCTATGCCCAAAAAATTAAAGAAATATAGTCAGCAATAAAAATATCTGGTGTGTTCCATTCACATGACTTTTTCTACATCTGTTGCAAATTATTGTTAAAAAGCTTATTCTTCTATTTCATGCTAATCGAGCAGAATTTGTCTTATTACTTGCTTCCTTGTAAGTAGCAATGAAATAAGGGAGTTCTATAGGCTAAAGCGATAGCCAAAGCTTTTAAAATCTAGTTGCTATGTGATTGATATTCCTTTGTTTGTATGGCTAGGAGTTGAAAAAGTCCCGTGTGCGAAAAGTATCAGTATTTTAAAGCTGAAGCCAATAACAAGGAATACCTCAGAAACGGTCAGCTCTAAAATGTTTTTTTTTAAAAAAAAATGACATAAATTATGTGTTTTAAAGAGATCTACATTTTTTGTGTAGTAAGCTTTTGTCTATTTCTTATAGTTTCCAATTATATAAAGTTCAGCAAAATTCACCCAGAATGAACAGGTGTTCAAAAGCTATTCCCAGAAGATTCAAGATATACATTTTAGTTGTGATGTAAATAGCTGTAATATACGGTATGTTAATCAAAATCGTTAGAGCTATTTTTGAGAAAAATAAATTTTTTAAACATTTTTTCCATGTAAAGGAAAGCATTTGGGGTCGGGCAAGATTTTCTTGAAAATTTTCGTGTCGCATCCTTTACCAAACTAAAATACCAAGTTTCGTTTTTAACGGTATTTTAGTTTTTGAGCTATGCTGTGCACAGACACACAAGGACCTTCTTCTAAATTTTTCCTCAGGGGACCTCAAAACACATTTCCGTGGAAATCTCATTAGCGAGTTTTTTAGTGGAATACAATACTTCCTCTATACACTATGTAGTACATAAGTACTAGTAGAGAAAGTAAAACTATTTTCCATATAGTAAGTTGTTTGGGGTTGGAGTGAATTTCATGCAGATTTTCATATTTTTGAACGACATCGGGCTAAATTAAGTTTTATTTTTCTTTATTAATATGTCACCTATAACACCTAAGGTCATATTGGCGGATTTGTTTTGGAACATTGATCCTCGGCAATGATGTTACTTATTTTGTGTATTTGTTTCTTTATAAACATTGAATTCGCACATTCTTTTACACCCTCATACTTCCACGCTTTGGGAAAATGGGGAATAAAGAAAAATGACCATCAACCAGCAGGGAATCAAAACCGGGACCTCTGATTTTGGAAACTAACATGCTTACCTCAGACCCCAAAGACAATCCACAATTTATTCACCCACTTTTGGTTTCTTACTTTCTCTTCACGTACCATGTACATAGTGTATAGAGAAGGTATTGTAATGCACCCAAATATTCGATGCCGAGATTTCATCGGAAATACATGTTTTGGGTCCCCCTGAATAAAAAGAAATTTGGAATAAGGTCCATGTATCTGTATGTGTGTGTATGTTTGTGTGTGTGTCTGCACAGCATAGCTCAAAAACGAAAAGACCATTGAATATCAAACTTGGCATTTCAGTTTGGTATCTTCCCCCACCCACAACTACCCTTTACATGGAAAAAAATTCAAAAATGTTTATTTTCTCAAAAATGGCTCTAACGATTTTGATCAAAATATCTTATATTAAGATATTTACCGGACAAATAAAATGTATATCTTGAATTTTCGGGGAATAGTCTGTGAAGATACTTTATTCTGGATGAATTTTACGAATTTCGCATTATTGATAAACCGTAAGAGATGAACGAAAACTTACCACACAAAAATGCAGATCACGTTAAAACACACAATTTATATAGTATACTTTTTTCGCGGAGTTGATAGTCTTTTAGATATTCCTTGTTTTTGATTTAAGCTTTGAAAAACTTATACTTTTCTTTTCTCATACAGGAGTTTCTCGACTCCAGTCCATACAAACAAAGGAACCTCAGTCACATAATAACCAGCTTTTGACTATCACTTTAACCTATGGTACTTCCTTATTTCGCTTCTACTTGCAAGGAAGCAAGTAATAAGACTATTTTTGGTAATTTTTTCTCGCTTAGCACAAAGTAAATAGAAGCATAAGATTTTTAACAATAATATATTGCAGAGATGTAGAGAAAGGCATGTGAATGGAACACATCAGTTTTTTACTTTCTCTAAACGTACTACGTACATAGTGCATAGAGAAAGTATTGTAATGCACCCAAAAAGTTGATACCGAGATTTCACCGGAAATACATGTTTTAAGATACTCAACAACAAAAAAGAGCATTTTTAGAAAAATGTCAAACTTGGTATTTAAGCTCAGCATCTTCCAAGGATGAGACACGAAGATTTTCAAGAAAATACCCCCACCCCCAAATACCTTCACATGGAAAAATGTTCAAAAATTTTGATTTTCTTAAAAATGGCTCTTAACGATTTTGATTAAAATGTGTGTATTAAAGATAGGTATATACCTAACAAATAAAATGTATATCTTGAATTTTCTGGAAATAGCCTCTGAATACTACTTTATTCTGGATGAATTTTACGGAATTTTGCATAACTGGCAAACCGTAAGAGATAGACAAAAACTTACTGAAAAGAAAAGCTATGTCATGTTAAAACATACAACTTATGGTATGTACATTTTTTTCGTAGAATGGATAGTTTTTTTAGACATTCCTTGTTATTGGTTTCAGCTTAAGAAACATACGTTTCTCATAGGGGAATTTGTCAACTCTGTCCGTACAACAAAGGAACTTCAGGCACAGAGCAACCATCTTTTGACGAATACTTTGGCCTATGCTACTTCCATATTTCCCTTCTACTTGCATGGAAGCAAGTAATAAGACTATATCTGCTATTTTTTTTTTCTCGATTAGCATGAAGTAAAAATAAGCATTAGCTTTTTAACAATAATTTGTTGCATAGATGTAGAGAAACTCATGTGAATGGAACACGTCAGATTTTTTATTTATGCGCGCATGGTCCTTTTCGTGTCATTTTTACTTTCTCCATACGCACTATGTACATAGTGTATAGAGAAAGTTTTGCACTCCACCAAAAATTCGATACCGAGATTTCACCGGAAATATATGTTTTAGGGTCCCCAATATCCAAAAAAAGCATTTTCACAAAAAGATCCGTGTGTGTGTCCGTGTGTCTGTGAACACGATAACTCAAAAACGAAAAGTCAGTAAAATACCAAACTTGGTTTTTAAGTTTAGTATCTTCCAGGGATGCGACACGAAGATTTTTAGAAAAATCCCTCCACCCCAAATTACCCTTTACATAGAACTTTTTTCGAAAATTTTGATTTTCTCAAAAATGGCTCTAACGATTTTGATTAAAATTTCGTATATTAAACATATTTACCTGACAAATAAAATGTATATCTTGAGTTTTCTGGGAATGGCCTCTGAAGAGTAGTTTATTCTGGATGAATTTTGAATAACTGCTAAACTGTAAGAGATGGACAAAAACTTACCACACAAAAAATGTAGAGCACATTAAAACACACAATTTAAGTTATATACATTTTTTTCGTGGAGTTCGTCGTTTTTGTGACATTCCTTATTTTTGGTTTCTGCTATGAAAAACGTATACTTTTCTCATACAGGAACTTGTCAACTCCTATCCATATAAACAAAGGAACTTCATTGACATAGCAACTAGCTTTTGACTATCACTTTAACCTACGGTTGTCCCTTATTTCGCTTCTACTTACAAGGAAGCGGGTAATTAGACTATTTCTGCTAATTTTTTTCTGATTAGCATAAAGTAAATAGAAGTATAAGCTTTTTAAGAATAATTTGTTGAAGGGATATGGAGAAAGTCATGTGAATGGTACACATCAGATTTTTATTAAGAGAACCTCAAAGCATGCAAAATAAGGCATAAAATATTTGGGTATACACCTTATGTATTTCGAAATTTACTCAGTTTTAGCAGCAGCTGGGCTAGGGAATCATCACGCAGCTGACCTGGAAATCTCGCAGGTAATGGCCATTTCCTTTTTCCGTTGTCCACTTCTTTGTGAACCTTCCGACATCCTCTCTACTGGCGACATTCTTGCGAAGGGTAATGGACACAGACGCCCCTGCATTTCCCTGGTAGTGGCGCTTGTGTATTTATAACGGTGGTGGAGTGAAAGTCAAGTGTGATCTTTGCCGGTACTTTTTCAGCATGGGCCAGACGCGTGCCATCGCGGCTTGCCGTATCTCGCCTTGGCGCCGACTCCGGCTGCTTGAAACCAATACCGTGTTCCGAGCGTTCTGGCTTTTAAGGGAAACACTTTGCGGATTTCACAGTTCCTGTCGCCAATCCCTGCGCCTGGAATCTGTCTGTGTCGAGACTGGTGTGTTTATCAGTGGCCAGACCCGTGCGTATCCATCAGTGGCAGAAGCGTTACAGAGGTTAATCATGCCTTCATTGTGGTAGGCAAGCACACCTCAAGTCTGGTTTTCTTCCTTGCGCTTGTGTTGGATAGCTTGTACACTGCCACTGCCTGGGATAGAAAGAGAAGACAATGGGGGATGGAAACTATATTTTAAAAAGCTGATGGTTTCTCTCATATCTCTTTTTCTAGCTATAATAATTTTTATATAACTTCTCACACTATTTTTACTATAAGTAGAGCCAGACTGAAAAAAAAATAATGCCATAGCCGGGATTGAACCACGGGTCTTCCGGTATCTAGCCGGCTGTTCTATCACTGAGTTACCATATCAACGTGCCGGTATACCATCGAATTCCTCAACTGACTCGCATGTTTCCCGTTTTTACTTTCTCCATACGCACTATGTACATAGTGTATAGAGAAAGTATTTCACTCCACCAAAAATTCGATACCGAGATTTCGCCGGAAATATATGTTTTAGGGACCCGAATATCCAAAAAAAGCATTTTCACAAAAAGGTCCGTGTGTCTGTGAACACGATAACTCAAAAACGAAAAGTCGGTAAAATACCAAACTTGGTATTTAAGTTTAGTATCTTCCAGGGATGCGACACGAAGATTTTGAGAAAAATCCCCCCACCCCAACTACCCTTTACATGGAACTTTTTTCGAAAATTTTGATTTTCTCAAAAATGGCTCTAACGATTTTGATTAAAATTTCGGATATTAAACATATTTACCTATTTACCTGACAAATTAAATGTATATCTTGAATTTTCTGGGAATAGCCTCTGAAGAGTAGTTTATTCTGGATGAATTTTACTAAATTTTGAATAATTGCTAAACCGTAAGAGATGGACAAATACTTACTACATAAAAATGTAGAGCACATTAAAACACACAATTTATGTTATATACATTTTTTTCGTGGAGTTCGTCGTTTTTGTGATATTCCTTATTTTTGGTTTCTGCTATGAAAAATGTATACTTTTCTCATACAGGAACTTGTCAACTCCTATCCATATAAACAAAGGAACGTCATTGACATAACAACCAGCTTTTGACTATCACTTTAACCTACGGTTGTCCCCTATTTCGCTTCTACTTACAAGGAAGCGAGTAATAAGACTATTTCTGCTAAGTTTTTCTGATTAGCATAAAGTAAATAGAAGTATAAGCTTTTTAAGAATTATTTGTTGCAGGGATATGGAGAAAGTCATGTGAATGGAACACATAAGATTTTTTGGGTAGTGTTTAACACCCACTTTTAGTACTTGTGGCACCGCAAGCGATTGCTTTCCGGTAAACCTCAAGGTGAACTAAAATTATTTTGAGATGACATACTCCAATCGTTTTTGTATAACTTCTAATATTTTACTATCAGTAGAGTCAGACTGAAAAATTCAATGCTATAGCCGGGATTGAATCACGAATCTCCCGGTGTCTAGCAGTTGCTCTACCACTGAGCTACCATACCAACATACCGGCACAGCATTAAATTCCTCAACTGACTCTCATGTTCCCCGGTAAACCACAAGGTGATCTCAAATTATTTTGAGATGGCACACTCAAATGACGACTTACAATGTTGCAAGTACTTTAAAGTCCGGGCTTCATAATGTAACCAATCACTATGGTCAATTAGTGTTAATTTAATTGTTGTTTTTTTTTCACATAAGCCCTGGGTAGGAGAGGAGATGGATAAGTAGAGTCGGACCGAAAAATTCAGTGCCATTAGACGGGAGATTCGTGGTTCAAATTCCGGCCATGGCATTGCATTTTTCAGTCTGACTCTACTTATCCAACTCCTGTCCTATACACAGCTTGTGTGAAAAAAAAAATATTTTACTACATCTTAGTTTCCTATTTGCTTCAAGCTAATCGTGATAAATCTTTAAAAATAATGTCATTACATATTTCCAGGGGTATATTCTTAAAAGCAAATTTCCCAGGGTGCTCCATTCCCAAAGAGCGTATTCGTATAATGATAATAATATTATTATTATTATTATTATTATTATTATTAACCATTTATTATTGCCGCTATTATAAATATACTACCCATTCGCACCTTAGTTAATACAAATAAAACGAAATTGAATTTCAACGGATGAAATCGATATACTTATCATTTTTGAAGACACATCAAAGACAAAAGCCTATTTTCTTTGATCAGACTCAGCAAACCCAAAATACTTGCCGCAAAAAAAGTTACGCTCTTTAACGTATTTGAACGTATTTTTCATTTTACATTGCGAAAAATCTCTCCTAAAAACGAGTGAGTGGATATTTCATAAAACTGCAAATTAAAGGCTTTCTTAAACATAAAACATGCAATTGGGTAATGTAAGGAGTATGATATTTTAGAACACTATAAACTGTAGTTTTGAAGTCTGCGGCAATATTTGATGATAAAGCACCATGGTTTACAGTCACCACTGTTTCAAAAAACGTGTATTCGTTTTGCAGTTTTTCATTAAATATTAAATGTTTCATGGTGACGTCACAACAAGATAATTCGAAGCAGTATTTGACTACAATATTCTTGGGTTTAATAAAATACGAGACTCTAGAACTATTCTGTTTCACTACACCTGCTGAATGCGGATTATGCTTAAATTTGTTAGTTTTGTTGATGATTGCCAGGATCATATCAATGTGCCGGAATTTCCTCCCACAAGAGTTCTTTAACATGCCAATAAATCTGTCGTTTTTAAGCAAACTCTGGGCCGGCTTTGAACCCGCGACCTTGAATTCAGAAGGGCAACGCTTAACCAACTGAGCCACCCATACCAATATTATGCTTTCATACAAGCAATACTATACATAACACGACCTAACTTGTCTAAACAAAGCAATAGCTTTGCTAAAATAATAATAATAATAATACGTTAGCAATATTTACAATTTAGTTTTACCCCATTCCTTTTCGCCAAAGGCAAATATACATTATCAAATTGATCGTAATTCCAATAATCAGTTTTATGTTCGAAATCTCGAACATTTTTCAACCCCGGACAGTGTAGGAAAACCAGGACTATCCGGTCAAACCCCAAACGGATGGTAAGTCTATAAATTGATAGTTGATTGGTCAGCATGAAGTGTAAGCTGATAGGTAGCAAAACTTCTACTTTACATAGCTTTTTCTCTGTGTCCCGCTTATACTAGTGTGAGCTGACCATTTTGCGTAGTCATTAATTTTAAAGAAAAAAAAAAATAAAAAGGTACCCCCATGGAACAGAAAATACCGGGGCTGCACCAAAGTTTCAAATTAACAAACGGGGCGGCGTCCTGACATCACTACGCCCTTGCATATTCTGTTCCAGGTACAAGGGGAATGGAGGAAACCGAATCGATGGTTTGATGTTCTGGGCTGGCCAAATATTTTCAAGAATATCTCTTCAAACCAAACCTAACCTTTAAAATAAAAATGTTTGTCGTTTTATATTTTCTTAAAATCATTAACATGGCTAGTAAAGTGTCCTATTACATTATCTGTGAAATTTCCGAAGTCCTCTTTTTATGAACAAATTTTGTACACTACTTAACTATTAGATACAGACACAATTTACACCACTAAAATAAAGTTAATTGAAACGTACAATTAGTCAAATGAATTTTGTAGCATTAGCAGTTTTCGAAGTATTCATTATAACATCTTTCTCCTATGTTGAACTGCTAAAGTATCTTACAAAAATCCCTCCATCGGCAACGGTGTTAACGACGCACAGTTGTCGTTGGATTTCTGGGTTTTCTTGATTTTTATATTAGATATATCTCTTTCTTTAAACTTCAATGGCCAAATTGATTAGAAACATATTTATATATCGGCAACGGTTTTAACTCGTGTACATTTGGCATTGGCTTTCTGGTTTTTCTTATATATCACATTCAGCACTACTATCATTCACATTCCAGACACTGGGGAGGATAAGAAATGATCTTGGCTAGAAAAAAATCCCATCTCCCAGCCGGGAATCGAACACGAGACAGCAGGCAGGTGCTCTACCGACTGTCCTACGGGGTGAAGCTATACAACAATTTTTATTTATTTCCAGTAAGAGTTCATTAATAACTAAAACTGACTTATGATATCTGAAGTTTTATTTATTTCTGTGTCAAACAGTGGATTATAGTATACCTATCTGTGGTCCAAACTCGGGAGTTCAAATCCCGAGGCCGAACCATCTGATCGAAGCTGTCTTCTTGGATTCCCTCGGTCGCTAGGCAAATAATGGGTTAGATCATTTTAACCCTCTAATTTCCCTATCATCCCTTTCATCATTAAATTTCATTTTATTCGCCGCTATACAAGGCATTGGGCTTTATCACTCAACTTAGGTATGTTAAAAATCCAGACTTGCTTGCTCCTCGACAGTCTACTTACAATAACTGGTAAGCCTTGTGTTATAAGTCCTAGACAAAGGAATGTAATCCGATAAAAACGATTATATAATGTAAAATTACAATATAGTTTGGAATCATTACTCAAACGTTTATGAGTATGATACTATCAACAGAAGGGTCACTATTTATGTGGATATTGTATAAAATGAAGAGAAAGCCGTGTGAAAGTGGCAAATCAGATGTTAAATCTGTTGCTATTATCTACAATGTTTGGGCATACATATATTGCTAATCCCTGTTATTGTCTATCCTACAATGAATATAAAGTAAATATTGTGGTTTATTGTAACTAGATTAATTGAACAGCATCACATAAGATTGTAGTCGTTTTATCAAAGATACCTTAAATGAAAAGCAGTAGGTTGAAGTCTAATATCTGAAACAAATATACTTTGGTCATTTCTGGCTAAAAGTGAGAACTTGTTTTCTGTATCCTAAAACGCTTGGTGGCTTGGGACGCCTCAGGCAAATGTTACTCAAGAGGTCTGGCGCCGTTAGTGTATATACATTAGTGTTAAATCTGTAGCGATCCCGAGACAAATAACACTCTGACCTCGGAAAACAGTACGTCCAAGAACTTTTTCCAGTTTATTCCTATCCTTGATAACATTCCTGCTTATGCTCCTTTGTTGTACAAATCAGGAGGTGTTTTTTCGAAACACCGCTGCCGGACTTTATAATGAAAAATAAAAGAATTTGGCACCCCATGGTTTAAATTGTCACTAAATAATTATGAGTATAATAAAAATAATGGGTATTAAGGCGACATTATTGCTTCAATGAAAATAAATTCGTTTATAAACATACCCTATTCATTCTTCATTTGTTTCTTGCTATGTATTTCACAATTCATGTCTAGCAACTAAAAGTAATAAAATACCTATTAATAATATTAACCATTGCACAAATAAGCACAACCTTTACTCTCAAATTTCATTGCTTTGTTTCTGCGTTTGGGCCTTATGAAAGGAAAACAGGTAGGTACTTTACAAAACAAAGTTTAGATTTCCTTTTGATTTTAGTTTGGAGAGGGTGGGGGCCTTTAACGTTCTAGTTGTATTCTTATGGGATTCTAGAATAAAAAATATAATGTATTCCATTCACATGACTTTCTTTAGCTGTTCCACATATTAACCATTGTTATAAAGATTTTTTTTATCTATATCATGCTATCAAGGTAAACATTAGCAGAGTTGGTCTTATTACTTGCTTCTTTGCAAGTAGAAGGGAAAAAGGAAATGTACTAGCTAAAGCGATAGTCAAATATTTTAAAAGCTGGTCCCTATGTGAAGAAATTGAAGTTCGGTTCGCTTTGCATGACCAGCAGTAAAACAATAGGGACGAAACGAAAGGTGTCTTCCGTTTGAGAAAAGCTACGTAGCTTAAAAATTGAAACTAATAATAAGGAATGTCTCGAAAACGGTCCACTATTCACGAAAAACGTATAAATTACTGTTTTAACGAGATCTACATTTGTATGCAGTAAGTCTTATCTCTTATTTTTTTACTAGTTAAGCAAAATTCATCTCGAATAAAGATGTCTCCACAGACTATTCCCAGAAAATTCAAGATATACATTTCATTTTGATGTAAATATCTTTAATACACTGTATTTTAATCAAAATCGTTAGAGCCATTTTTGCGAAAAACAAAAATATCAAAATTTTTCTAAATAAAGGTTAGTTTGGGATGGAGATATTTTTGAAAATCTTCGTGTTGCATCCTTGGAAGACACTAAACAATACCAAGTATGGTATTTAATGGTCTTTTGAGCCATGCTGTCCACAGACACGCACACGGACCATTGTCTAATTTTTTTTAATCTCGACATCGACTTTTTGGGTGGAATATAATTCTTCTCTAGCTACTATGTACAATGCGTGTACATACGTGCTAGAGAAAGTAAACTGTCTCGCATTTACTTAATATTAGGCATATATTATATCAGTTTCACAAGAAAAATATTGTGCTACGTACGCTGCACTGTTGTGAACAATGTACATATATTTACTAAAAAAAAAAAAAGGCTACCTAATAGCCAACAAATTGAGAGGAGAGCATTGCTATGGCCATGTCACCCATCCTTTACTCTCATAAATGTATTTTAAAGAATATTTCCAAAGGATGTTTTAAAAAAAAATATATGATGTTACATTCACATGAATTTCTCTTACTATTCTGCAACAGAATATTGGTATAAAAGCTTATTTTTCTATCTCCTTTGTGCTAATTGGATAAACATGAGCAGAAATGGAGGGACATAAGGGAATACATTAGGCTAAAGCGATAGTCAAATATTTTAAAAGTTAATCTTATGTGATGATATTAAAGTAATTGAATCAATATTGTCATAGGTGGCGAAAAGTCCCTATAAACAGATTTAATTTCAATTTAATCTCCTGCCAAAAATAGGCTTCCAGTTTAGCGAAAACACGTTGAACGACTAACTGAAATGCCTGCGAAATCCAAGCTAACCTATGCATCAGTCTCAAAATTGCTTTGGTGCACGATGGTAACACCACTTGCCTTAGCAACACCATCGGTTTTGAAACACAGATACTTACTGAACCGCCTTAGTAAGAATATAACCATGCTTGTATTATTAAGACAGTACACTTGACTTAAAAATTGCATTCACTTCCGCAAATCGCAGCAACTAGTTTCTTATGATTGGGGACGGGACACTCATAAATATGTAATGTGTCATATTTTTGTATAACTCAAAACTCTGCAATATTACTTTCTCCTTCATTTGACCAGAAGAATCAAAAATCTGATGTGTACCATTTACTTGACTTTCTCCATATCCCTGCAACAAATAATTATTAAAAAACTTATACTTCTATTTACTTCATGGTAATCAGGAAAAAAAAAAAAAAAAAACAGAAATAGTCTAATTACTCGCTTCCTTGTCAGTAGCAAAATAAGGTACATCTGTAGGTTAAACTGATAGTCAAAAGCTGGTTGCTATGTCAATGAAGTTCCTTTGTCTATATGGATAGGAGTTGACAAGTTCCTGTATGAGAAAAGTATACGTTTCTCATAGCAGAAACCAAAAATAAGGAATGTCACAAAAACGACGAACTCCACGAAAAAATGTATATAACATAAATTGTGTGTTTTAATGTGCTCTACATTTTTGTGTAGTAAGGTTTTGCCATCTCTTACGGTTTAGCAGTTATTCAAAATTTAGTAAAATTCATCCAGAATAAACTACTCTCAGAGGCTATTCCAGAAAATTCAAGATATACATTTTATTTGTCAGGTAAATATGTTTAATATACGAAATTTTAATCAAAATCGTTAGAGCCAGTTTTAAGAAAATCAAAATTTTCGAAAAAAGTTCCATGTAAAGGGTAGTTGGGGGTGGGGGTATTTTTCTCAAAATCTTCGTGTCGCATCCCTGGAAGATACTAAACTTAAATACCAAGTTTGGTATTTTACCGACTTTTCGTTTTTGAGTTATCGTGTTCACAGACACACGGACACACACACACACGGACCTTTTTGTGAAAATGCTTTTTTTGGATATTGGGGACCCTAAAACATATATTTCCGGTGAAATCTCGGTATCGAATTTTTTGGTGGAGTGCAATATTTTCTCTATTCACTATGTACATAGTGCGTATGGAGAAAGTAAAAACGTATTACATAAGATACAAACTGAAATCGAAAAACTCCGTGTAACAAACAGTATAAATAACATTTTCGGAGGGAGGGGGAAGACAGAGAGAGAGAGAGAGAGAGAGAGAGAGAGAGGGCACATATTAATGTGAGTAATTCATTTAAAAGTAGGGCGGCACTTAGGGAGGGGCAAGAAATAATAGGCTACTGATTTATTATTGCTTCACAAAAAATAATATTACGCAAATTATACATTCAATACAAGTATTTCACATTTAAGAATATAATATATTTTATTTCGGGCTAAATGGGGCGTCATTAAAGTTCCAATGCAAATTCAGGAAACTGCTATCTTGATCTCCTCCCCCCTTAGTAGGGACTTCATAACACTTCTGTTTAAAGGATAAAGCATTGTGAAATATAAAGGTATATAAAGAAGAAAATATTTGGTGCTATGTGCATTATTAATTACGTATTCTGTAAATAAAATAAAGAAAACTGCACTCAAATCTGCGATACTTGACTACTGAGCTTTTTGTAGTGAACCAATATAGGTATAGGAACAAATCACTTTATCTACTGTGCAAACAAACGTCTTAAAAAATAATTATTCTATTTGCCTCACGCTAATCAACATAAACATTAGTAGAATGGTGTTTATTTAGTTGCTTGTAAGTATAAGGGGAAGGGAACTGAAGAAATACACTAGTGCATAGGCTAAAGCCATAGTCAAATGTTTTAAAAGCTGTCGATATGCGATTGGCATTGAACTTCCATTTTCCTTGTGTGGCCAGGAGTAGAACAACGGATGACTTTTGTTTGAGAAAACAATTTATTTGTGTATTTACGATACTGTCTATTATCAGGATCATATAAGCACCACCGGTGTGCCGGAATTTCGTATCGCACATCTTTTACGTGCCAGTAAATCTACTGACATGGGATTGTCGCTTTTAAGCACACTTAAAAACCATCGGCCTAGGTCGGGTCTGAACCCGCGACTTTGAGATCAGAAGGCCACACGTACTCTGCACATAGTAGGTAGTGAAGGGATTGTATTCCAGCCAAAAATTCGATATCGAGATTTCACTTGAAATATACTTGAGGTTCCCTGAGTACAAATGAAAGCACTTTAGTTGTTACATACCAAACTTTGATTTAAGTTTCGTATTTTTCAAGGATACGACACGATACGAAGATTTTTCATGAAAATCCCCCCAACCCAACTACCTTTTACATGAGTAAAAAAGCCGAAAAAATCCCTCGCCCTACACCGGGTTTGAACCCGCGACCTTGGAAACGAGAGGTAATACGACATAAATGTGTGTTATATATATATATATTTTTTTTTTGTATAAGCTTTTGTCTATTTCTTGCGGTTTACCAATTAAGCAAAACTCAATCAGAAAGAAGAGAACTTCAGAGGCTATTTCCAACATTTTATTTGTCATGAAAACATTTTAATAAAAACCGTTAGCCATTTTTGAGAAAATCTAACATTTCGAAAAAATTTCCATGTAAAGGGTACATAGGGGGTCTCCGGGTTGGGAGACTTTCCTGAAAATCTTCGTTTCATCCTTGGAAGGCGATAACCAAGATACAAAATGTGCCATTTAACGGACTTTTCGTTTTTGAGTTTTGCTGTGTACAGAGAGATTATTTTAATTTCTCCATACGCACTATGTACATAGTGTATAGAGAAAGCATTGCACTCCACCAAAAATTCGATACCGAGATTTCACCGGAAATATATGTTTTAGGGTCCCCAATATCCAAAAAAAAAGCATTTTCACAAAAAGGTCCGTGTGTGTGTGTGTGTGTGTGTCCGTGTGTCTGTGAACACGATAACTCAAAAACGAAAAGTCGGTAAAATACCAAACTTGGTATTTAAGTTTACTATCTTCCAGGGATGCGACACGAAGATTTTGAGAACTTTTTTCGAAAATTTTGATTTTCTCAAAAATGGCTCTAACGATTTTGATTAAAATTTCGGATATTAAACATATTTACCTGACAAATGAAATGTATATCTTGAATTTTCTGGGAATAGCCTCTGAAGAGTAGTTTATTCTGGATGAATTTTACTAAATTTTGAATGACTGCTAAACCGTAAGAGATGGACAAAAACTTACTACACAAAAAATGTAGAGCACATTAAAACACACAATTTATGTTATATACATTTTTTTCGTGGAGTTCGTCGTTTTTGTGACATTCCTTATTTTTGGTTTCTGCTATGAAAAACGTATACTTTTCTCATACAGGAACTTGTCAACTCCTATCCATATAAACAAAGGAACTTCATTGACATAGCAAGCAGCTTTTGACTATCACTTTAACCTACGGTTGTCCCTTATTTCGCTTCTACTTACAAGGAAGCGAGTAATAAGACTATTTCTGCTAATTTTTTCTGATTAGCATAAAGTAAATAGAAGTATAAGCTTTTTAAGAATTATTTGTTGCAGGTATATGGAGAAAGTCATGTGAATGGTACACATCAGATTTTTTATTTAGGATCCTCAAAACATTTCCGATGAAATGTCAGGATCGAATTTTTGGGTGGAATATAATACCTTCTCCACCTATTTTGTACGTACACTCCTAGATAGTACTTGGCAGAGAAAGTATATAAGCCGTACCGTACCTTATCCACGCCTATGTTAAATATTGAACAACACATAATTTTAGCTATGAATACAGTTAACAATTATTGGAGGTTGGCTGTATCATTTCTCACAAGATGTAATTTATGTTATTCGGCAGAAATTTCCAAATTTGTTTCTACCACACATCTTTAGATTATTTCGTAATTATTAGAATGGTTGAATAATTTAAAGTAACTAAAACAAAACGGACTGAAAGAGTATGACGGAATAAATTTGTACTTACATCATTAAAATGAGTCAGCTTTTCCAAACTAATGTACCTACACCGTTGTACTTCGTTTAGCTGAGAATGCGATTATATGATGGTAATGCCCCTGGAGTTGACTAAGTCTCAAAACCTAGCAATCATACATGATAAAGCATTCATTAAAGCCGTAATGCAGTTAAATAGCACACACTACCATGAAAATAAACAGTCAAAGAATATTAACGGAGAGGCACTTAAATGTTCAAACAGCATGTAACCACAGATTCTACAGTTCTGCCGCTGCTACGAAAACAACGGCAAACACATGAAGAGCAACACTGCAAAAATGCGTATGATTTTAAGCAAATCAAATTTTGGCGCGTATATTAATGTAACAACTTGTTAAACGGTATTATTTGTATTGCTTAACGAAATTGTTATAACTCAAAAGGAATATAAAGCATTTACACCTAACTGTGCATTAATAAAACCGCTGGAAGTTGTTAGGTTCTTTTACACTAAACATCATTTTCTTTCTCTTCTTGTGTTTGTTTTTGGGCGTCGCTTATCGATGGTTTTAATATTATAATCGCAGCGTAAATAATGCGAAATATGGCCTACAACTTCTAACCTCCTTTTTAATGTTTCTGTTGGTATAGCTAATGTACATTTTGAAAAAAAAAAAAACAAAAATAAGCTTCCCCATATGAATTACTTTTGATCTATACAAATTTCAAGCAACTTCAAGTAAAACTTCCACAGACGATCCAGATTTAAAAGTATTGAAAGTATTAATATAGCAGATTTCAAATCTGCTATATTGCTGAGGCTTTTACTTCTAGTTTTTTGGGTTTTAGCTTAACAGATACTTTGGCTATGCCTTATCACTGCTCTTCAGACACCCAAAAACTACCTTATTCTTCTACCTATAAAAAGGGTCCCTGGTTATGCTTAGCAACCTTATTTCGGGGAAGGTCAGATGCTCCCTCTAAGTCTTTCCATCAGGTGACTCCCATATTCTTGGTCTTCAATGAGTCCCATTTGAAGTCCAGTAGGATTTTCCAATAGGGTCATGCTTTGCGGCTTAGTGCATTATAAAGTATATAACAGTTGAGTAAACTGCTCTGATGGCAGAATAACGAAGTACTAGCTCTGAATCACGTATGGAAGTGGAAAATGTGAAATGTATAGACAAACTATTCAAATGTCAAATATCAAATTTCAACACTAGAGTGCAATGGTTCAGTTAAAAATTATATATTTTTAGAGGATTATCCAAGTAAACTGGCTGCAATTCTCTACTAAGTTTAATTATGTTTTTAAAGAGTCAACAGACCACAATCTTTCAACCAAATGTTTTGACTCATAGTGCTACGGTTCACTTACAAATTGTCAATCTTTAGAATGCTTCCCAAAATAAACTGTTTACAATTATATATTAATTTCAAAACAATTTGACAAACAATTCTTTGAACTCTGTATACAAAACTTGTATGTGCAGCAGTTTGTAAGCTATTGCATACTTTCATTCAGACAGACCAACCAACAATAATAGATGCTCTCATAGCAGCCAGTATACCTATGTAAAAGAGGAGTGGGAAAGGAGGAATTTATGCTATTGTACTCACCAGCTATCCTATAAAAATATTTTCTCAGCCTGTATAGCAAACCCCATAATTCCATTTTATCTCTCAATCCTATAACATTATTATACCTATATTAGTCTATTATTTTAATTATTCTATAAATGTATATACAAATTTAGAAAATAGATATAAACTTTACACCTTCTATGTAATAATTTTTTTTATTAAAAATATAGAAACAACTATTTTAACTGTCTCCTTTGATTTAAAGTTAATATATTTTCTAAACTTTCATATAAATTTTTAGGGTAATTAAAATTAAAATAACAGAGTAATATAATGATGATTGGTAAAAAGGTAATAGTTGAAAGTCTTTTATTTGAATAGAAGGATATTTCATTTTAGACCAATCTATTAAGCTATGAGAGACATTAATGTCCAATATAAATGTGAACCTAATTTGAGGAATATTATGCATTCATAAATTTTGTACTTAGCTACATCTTGATGAAAAAAACAATATTTATAGAATAACTATTCATTATATTCAATAATGGGCCTACACATTGAATATGCTGAGAAGGTTCAAGCTGTGTAAGTTTTCCTTATGTATGATAAGAATAGTGATAGAGTAAACCAGTCTTCCATCTTATACAGAATGAACAAAATTTATAATCTTACTTGCGCTAAAGTTGTTGCAACTATTTTTGAAAACAATAACACACAAATCAGCATCATCATCAGCTTTTACTCTAATACTCGAAATTGTTCATGAATGAATTACATATTCTGAAGTGTTAGTACTTTTATAGGTAAAGTGTTCAATTATCTACTTTAAGTAATCAAATATAGCAAGGTTCTAATTCATTATGAAGAATTATGAATGAGCCAAATTTAATATCTAGGAATTTTACAATACTTAAAATAAGATCAATAATAATAATCTCATTTGGAGCTAGGTTTGAATGCATTATACTCTAGATACCTACTTCATATCTGAGATGGTGTGTGCACAGCAGTGATGATCACAACAATTCAGTCACCTTCCGTGGTGTAATGGTTACCATGATAATTTCATGTACCCAAAATGGCGTGTTCAAACTCGGGAGCACGATGGATTTTTTTTTTACTTCTAAAAATCTTTAGCATGGCTTCCTTCAGAAGGCAAGTAAAGCCTTATAAAAGGGCCTCCGAGCAAAATTAAACAGTCTTTCATGCCCAATATAGAATGGGATGCTGAGAAACCCCAGCAGTTAAAGAGCGTCCATAAATAAAACTCCATTTATTTTTTATAATTCATTCTGCTTTCATTGTTGTGAAAAAAGTACCAAGTAAAATATGCTTATGTCACAATATGAGACATTTTTAATTCATACAATTTTAATAATCTGCATATTCTCTAAAAATGAATGAACTCTTAAAGGCTATATTTCTATCATAATGTTAGGTAACTCTTTCCATTCTCTTCCAAGGTGTGAAATAATTGGAGATTATTTTATCACAAGTTTTTAGCTGAGCAACTGCATTTTGTTTCTCAATAAAAGGTTAAAAAATATCTCCAAGTTAAATCAAAACTTGAGTTACAAAGTTTGATAAATAATTTGAAGAAACTGCCAGATGAAAAGCACAAGTTTCAACTATAGGTTCATTTTATACATTCTGTCTCAAAGCCATTTCATTCAGGGTAAATAATTTACTAATATGACTAATATATTCTTTTCTATTTTCAATTGATGTATACTGTGATTATCCCTAATTATCTCATAGTTATATGTACCTTAAGCCCATAGCATCTACTTTTTGTCTTAACATTTAAACTTTATACATAATTATGTATGTCCTTTGGGTTTCCATAAGAATGCCTCAAATGAAGGCATAATACTGAGATGTAAAAGTTAGTGACAATTGCTTTATATAACAATACTACTATATTATGCAGTTTTGAAAAAATGTATCTTCTTTAATATATTTCAGGAACCTTTTCCCAGTGTTAAGCTTTGATGTCAAGGGACTGGAGGCAGATGCTCAGTACTATGTATTGATGGAGATGTGCCTTGCTGATGACTACCGCTACAAGTTTTCGGGTTCTGAATGGAAGACTACAGGAAGAGCTGAGACACAGCTTCACCCTTCTACTCGCACACACATTCATACAGATTCACCAGCCTCTGGAGCACACTGGATGCGGGAGACCATCAAGATGAAGTCTGTCAAGATAACAAATAATCCACTTACACACACAAAGCATGTAAGCATCCTTTATAAGAATGTAACAGAATTAGTGTACTTATTTCTATTTTTTAATCATATTTAAAATAAATTTCTTAGCAAATTAGAAGACATTTATGGGCTATTAGTCGTATAATAGGCATAAAAAACCAATAGTAATTTTGATTCTGTTCAGAGAACTATACAAGTGGATAAGATTCACTTCGGAGTTTATTGCTAATTTGAATCTTTGACATATAGTAATTGTATTTCTCTTGAAGTGGCGTTGGGATGAACAAACTTAGAGGGCTGCAATCTGTGTTGTTCAAAGGCTATATGCACACTATTTTGTATCCTTGAGCCTATATCAGATCACACCATATTGTTGTATAATGTATAGTCCTTGCACTCAATGTCAGTAACACAAAACGTAAGCAGACTGACATGGATGGCTGAGGTTATTAGGACATCTACTGATGAATGGAAGGCTTGTAGTTAAAATCTTGTCAGGACATCCCCTCTCCTCCCCCTTACTGCATTTTAATTCAGGTTTTCCTTGGTCTTTAAACTGGCACATGCTGAGGAGATAGACTAAACTTAGGCCTGGATGATTTCCTTTCCCAATTATTTTATTTCATTTAATAGCAATGTCCACTGCCAGTGGTGTCAGATGTAGTAAGATTACAACTTAAAAAAAATAGTTTTGAGATAGAAAAATAATGGTAAGTTCCAGAAATATAACATTTACATTACCTCTATACATTAAATTCTCTTCTGCTGTGTTGGCATTAATTATAATGCAAGCATCAAGACAAAGTATTGTAAGAAAATGTTATAAGTTCTTTATTAAAATTTGGCAAGACTTTTTCAAGTTTCTATACAATTAATTTCTTCATTTTAATTTTGTTGGCATTAAAGTGATGCAGTAAAAAAAATAGATATCCATTGGCATCTAAAGTAATTTACAAAGCCTTACAAAATACCCTGAATTGGACAATTTAATATAATTTTTAAGACCTGGAATAGAAAATAAAATTATATAAATGGCATTTCTGACATCTGTTTCTATTAAACATGCCAAACTTCATAGTGTGGAGGTGGGTCTGACCTGTAATCTGGAGGGTCCGAGTTTAAAATAATTTCAAGAGAGTTTTCTAGGCAGTCCTTCTTTCCTTCCTGTTCTTTCTTTCCCCTAAGACAAATGCTGGCAACTCCTTAATTCCATGGACTCCAAGCTCATTTGAACATCATTCATCCATTTCTCACAGGCTGCAGACCTGAGTTGTAAATAAGGACTTTTTCTTTAGCCAGGATAATTTTCTATCCTCCCTAGAGTCTGGAAGTATGAGTGAGGTTGTAAATATATGTGTGGATTTAATGTTTATAAAGAAAACCCAAAGTAACAGTTCTAAAGATAATCAAAATAGACAACGAATGAATATCATTGCCCGTGAACATTTGTTCCAAAGGCAAAATTACCAATGTAAACTTTGACGTTAAAAGGCAGCATAAAAATTGCGGGGGGGGGGGGGGGGGGTAAAAATGTGATGCATTCTATTCATATGACTTTCTCTACGTGTCTTGCAAACAAATTCTTTGAAATGCTAATCACTATGTGAACAATTGAAGTTCAATTTGCTTTGCATAGCCAGCACTAAAACAAAAGAGAAGTGAAAGGTGACTTCCCATTTATGAAAAGTTACATAGTTTAAAAAAATAATGAAAATAAATAAAAAAAAGTATGGCATAAATTGGTTTTTAATGAGACATACATGTTTTATAAAGCATATTTTTGTCTCTCTTATGGTTTACCAGTTATACAAAATCCATAATAATTCATCCAGAATGAAGAGGCCCTCAGAGGCTATTTCCAAAAAATTCAAGCTATACATTTTATTTGTGATATAAAGATCTTTACTATTCATTATTTTAATCAAAATTATTAGACCCATTTTTAAGAAAAATAAAGATTTCGAAAAATGTTTCCATGTAAAGGGTAGTTTACGCAGGCGCACGCACGCACGCACGCACGCACATGCCCTTCACCTTTTACTTTTAAGTTTATGGGTGGAATGCAATACCTTCTCTACCTACTATGCACATAGCAGGTGTAGAGAAAGTAAATAAAATGCAAATGGATCTTGTCTCCATTGGTGGTGTATATAGCCCATTCGTCACAAAATATCAAGCACTATAACAATTAATTCCTTTTGCTCAAGAAAGTAATTACGGAGAGTTCAATTAAGCACTTATATCATATTAACCAAGTTTAGACCTAATTTCCTTTACACAGGCACCTGCAAAATCATTTATTCAGCAAGGTTCAAAATGGCAATAAGCTTCTCCTTTTAGCTATTCTCCCTTGCTTCCAGATGTTTTCATTGCTGTCTGCACAAATTCCTCAAACTTGGAGGCAATTATTCTTCATACCATAGGAAACTCTCTTTTAAATAATGTTTCAAAATAGCTTACATAAAGGTGTGAATAAACTTGATCAACCTATAAATTTATCAGTGAATTAATTGCTTGTAAATTTGTTGACACTAAATTTAATGCACCAAACTGCAGCATAAATGTGTGCTATTTTTACATGCTATTGCAGTTCCTAATTGTATTTATTATATTTGCAGCTGGTCCTTACTTCAATGCACAAATACATCCCTAAAATACACATCATAAAAACTTCAGATAGTGCACTTCTTTCCTCAAGCCCAAGAGTAACATTTCTGTTTGTAGAAACGGAGTTCATTGCTGTCACAGCATATCAGGTAAGGCATTTGAGATGTACAACTTTAGAATAGAAATTTAATGCTATTATAACATTATTTTCTCTGCTATAATTCAGAAATTTTACTTAAAAATCTGATGTGTTCCATTCACATGACTTTCTCTACCTGTTACATAAACAACTTTCCTTATAAAAGATTATTCTTTAACTACATGTTAATCAAGATAAACATTAGCAGAAATTGTAATTGTAATCATTTTCATATAGGAAAAAAAAAAAGCAAATTCTTCACACAATATTGCCTATACAGCACAAACAAGCTCCTTGAACACCTCAACAACCAATGATAACTGTCAAAAGTACAAGCCATGTAACAGTAAATTGTGTTCTGCTCAAAGTAAATAATATAATGTCTTATTGTTTAAGTTTATTATTAAGAATCACTGTAACTATTACAGAGTCTTATTTTGTAAATGAATATTTGGCGAATAAAGATGACTATTGACTTTGATATGACCACAAAGTTAAAAGGTCTATACATATGAAGCAGTAAAATAAAGTTTAAAATCTAAGGTGTGAAATTTATTATTATTGCTTCCATTTTTATACTATTAATGCTTAGATGTTTTTCTACTTTCAGAATGAGAAGATTACACAGCTGAAGATCTATAATAACCCTTTTGCAAAGGGTTTCAGAGACAGTGGTTTATCCAATGTGAAGAAGCGAAAAGAAATAAAAGGTAATTCCAGTTTAAAATATTCAACTGATAAAGAAGCCTTACCAAACTGTAAAAATACGTTGAAAAGTTACGGGGAAAGAGATTATATGCTAATGTTCTCATCTGTATGTTCTAGTTTGCAGACAAAATTACTAATTATAAATTCAGTCTCTAGTTTCCTCTTACACTTAAGTTATGCAAGACTGAATTAGCCTTCAAGACCTAACTATATGTGGAGAAAAGGGGAATTATATTTGCAGAATTTATCTTTCCTATGTATGTATTAGTTCACTATAGTATCAATATTGATATGTCATTACCTCATTTTGTATGAACTTCCACAGTTATTATGAAATACAAGTTTTGATTTATTCCACTAAATGTATCAGCAGGAAAATATTCCATATCAGGATTTTCCTGGAAGTATATGTTTTGGGGGTGCCTTATTAATGCCACTCAATAATGTCTATATTCACTATGTGATGGCTAGGTCTTGGAAGTTGATTTAAACACCGGCAAAAAAGGACTTATATTTTGAAATTTTTAAAACTGTAACATTAAAATATTCAAAAACTGATTTATATTCTTTATAATAATTAATAATATTGAATGAATTTATGTCAATGCACATTTAAGTGTTGCAACAAATTTAAATTTCTAGACAAAGGTACTAATTCAGCATTTCAATCAAGAACCTTTGGCATGTGCAGCTTCTTGGGTTTGAACGGTCATTGGTTGTCTTGGAGAAAAATTGCTATATATTGAAAAACTCCTCTTCATTTCAAATCTGTCTGATATATTTGAAATGACCAAGCTATCATACATAATAGGGCTTCAAAAACACTTAAGCCCGCCTGGGTAATGTGGTGGTAGCGTGTCTGCCTCACATTCAAAAGGTTGTGAGTTCGAATCTCGCTTAGGGAGAGTTACCTGGCTAAGGATTTTTTGGGGGTTTTCCCTTATCCTGAGAAGACGAATGTCGAGTAACTTTAAGCTCCATGGGCCCTGAGATCATTTGAGCATCATTTCACCAATTTCATTCATTGTCCGATATGACCAACCAGGTTAAAGGACATTAAACAATAAAAAAAACACTCAAGTCAAAATTTTCACCTTGTAGAACTTCATTTTCTTACTAACTTTTTGTCCACGTTTTCCTACTTATTATTAGATACCTTTAATCATTTTGACTACTGAATGTGCACTCACATGTCTTTTTCTATAGCAATGTTGCTGTTTGTGCCAAAATAGAAAATTTACAGCATATATAGGCCAAATTTCCCTTAATTTGAGGATCAGCCAGTATCAGTCATATCAAAAGTACTCAGTTCCTGATCTTATCTTAAAAATGAAGCAAAAATATTCATGAACTATGAGAATCAACACAACATTAATCACTATTTCAACCTAAATGCTTAAATTAATATCTTTTTAATATAAAACAAGCTTAACAAGTTTTATTTTTCTATTAAACTTCCTCTCTTTAAAAGTTTTATTGGGAACATTGTTTACCAGTGCATCACATGGAACATTATTTACCAAAACTTAATTCATAACAATCATATTTTATACCTACTGCAAAGAAACAATAATGTTCCTACAGCAGCATTAAAATGACAAATCTGTTATATAACAAATATATTAGCAAAATATTCTCTGTGTTTGTTGCATTCAACAACCAAATCTTTATTCTTTGTTTTGTTAGGAAGTTACAGAATACCAATTAACATGTAACAATTGGTTAGCAGGTTTAACAATCTGTTACAAAACTGGGCTGCTTTATTCATGAAACTCTTTCTTAATAAAATGTTTATTTTCTCTATACTATGTGGTATGCACTGGGAAGAAGCTGTGCATAGTTTCAGATTATATAACGTAAAAATATGATGCATTCCATTCACATGGCTTTCTCTACATATCTGTAACAAATTATTGTTAAAAAGCTTATTCTTTATCTACTTCATGATAATCAATTAGCAGACATGGTCTTATTACTTACTTCCTTGTAAGTAGAAGAGAAATAAGGCAATGCCTTGAGCTAAAATGATAGTCGGATCTTTTAAAAACTGGTTTCTATATGATTTAAATCTTCTTTGCATAACAAATTCCCATATGAGAAAAGTTTAAAACTGAAGCCAATAACAAGAAATATTTAAAAAATGGTTAACTCCAGGAAAAAATGTATGTAACATAAATTGTGTGTTTTAATGAGAACTCAATTTTTTTATGTAATAAGTTTTTGTGTATCTTTTATCGTTTACTAGTAATACAAAATTCAGAAAAATTCATCCTGAATAAAGTAGTCTTCAGAGGGTATTCCCAGAAAATTCAAGATATACATTTTATTTGCCATGTAAATATATTTCATATACAGCATTTTAATCAAAATCATTAGAGCTATTTTTGAGAAAATAAAAGTTTTTTCCATGTAGAGGGTAGTTTGGGGTGGTGGAATTTTGCTCAAAATCTTTGTGTCGCATCCTTGGAAGATGCTAAACTTAAAAACGAAGTTGGGTATTTTAGAGACTTCGTTTTTGAGTTATGGTGTACACTCTCTCTCTCTCTCTCTCTCTGTGATCTTTTTCTAAAAATACTTTTTTTGGATACAGGGGATCCTAAAGCATGTATTTCCAGTGAAATCTCGGTATTGAATTTTTGGGTGGAATACAATACCTTCTTTATACACTATACATAGTACACAGAGAAAGTAAATATGAGGTTTTCAAAAAAACTACTAAAAGTCCAATATTAGTGTAGCTTTTAACTGAAACTTTCAGCAAAATCAATTCACAGTTGACAACATTCTTCTCACTAAATGCAGATTTCCTGTAAACATTATTACTTGAAAAGTGATACTTTTGAGTATTGTTAAAATATTTGTACATGAAGATAAAAATAAATTAATTTTGTTTCAGAGGAGATTTGCAGAAAAAGAAGATGTTCAGATGGAACATCAGTTTCTTCAACATGTTCAACTTCTTTAGAAAGCCTTCATATTCTACCTAAGTCAGAAGATATGAACAATAATCATCGAACAGGGCAATATGAACTGCAATCACAAGATGACCATTACATATTAGAACACAGAATGAGTTCTCCCTTGCATCCAGATTCAAAATGTGATCTGCCAACAAGAGTCTCAGGCATGGACTTGACTTCATCATCCTTGCCAACAACATTCTTTAGGTCTTGGGAGACTCCCTGTGAACCTAGACCATCCACATGGAGAGTACCATATCTACTTCCTCCTCCCCCTCCATTGTTTCCAACATACTCTCCTTTCTTACACTATCCATACAATCCCAGTCTCTTCTTTCTTCATCAAGTTCCTCCATCTCCTTTGATAGATCTCAGCATGCAACCTAAGGACTATTCCATTCATAGCAGGACTAGCTAGCCATCCTATCAAAAATGTATCAAAGCTGTAAAATTATGTATATATTTGTGTGTATAAAATATAATTTTTTGTACTTATGTTAAATGTTTTAGTGGCATCTTTATTTATACACACACACACAATCATTTTATATTATTCTATTATAAAAAGTTTGGTGTATATTTGTATAATTATATTACTGTTGAATATTCATTTTTTGTTGTTGTAAAGACTGAGGTGCCATTATACTGTGATTACAATTATTTAATGCAAGTAATTATTATTTAAGCTGAAAGAAATAATGTTCTTTTCTTTTTTAAACCAATTGCAGAATTTCTTTTATGTAAATAAAGACAAAATAAATTTGTTTTCATAATTATTAACATTTTACACATCTTTTAATTTGAACTCTGAATGTGAAGCACCAGTGTTCTACAATTTTTTTAAAAATAAAGTTAAGACTGCCAAACTAAAGCTAATTCAACACAGCACAAGATAAGTAAATGGCTGCTTCCATAGTTGAATAATTTTTTTTTTATATAGGGGTGTAAGTCATTTGGAGTAAATTTTTCAGGAAACAGTAAAACTGTATCAAAACTAATGTAAGAAGTATAAAATAATTTTGGTGGTTTTACGAGACTGGTAGGTTAGAATTTGAGATTATATCAAACAGATTTTCAACTTAAAAGATATTGTGCTATATTTTATTGAACTATAAACTTTATTGATTTATGCACTTTATATAGAAAAAATACAATCTAACTGTAAACAAATAAGATCAGAATTAACTGATTTTGGTTTTAGTCTCACATGATTTTTCAAAGGCATACAAAACATTATTAAAAGCTATAGTTTGATTTAAATAAAAATAATTAGTAAATAATATAACACCAATACAGTTATCACCATGTTAAATGTTTTCATTGTTCTTATTTTGTGTAATTTTCATATTTATTTGGCCAAAAAATGATTTTTGCATAACATTTCTTGTGCTCTTGAGGAATGTAGGTATCACTTTTCATCAGATCTTCAGTCTTTGCTCTTTTGATGGGAATTTTCCCAAAAGGGTATATGGTGTAGCTGTCCTTGAACTAAGGACCCATTAAGGAGGTTTTGGTAGTCCAGGCCATTTGTTGAATACCGCTTGATGTAACCCTTTCTTTGGTCTTTGAACTAAGACCCATGAAATAGGTTTTAGCAGACCAGACCATTTGTCAAATAAACATTACTGATTGGGGATTTAATTCTGGATTTTATTTTTGTCTCTTCAAAGATAGCACACATTTTATAGTGTAATTTCCACCAGTTTTTGAAATCTATGATATCTCTGGTCATCTCTTTTTTTCACCACAAACATTGCTGGCACAGAACTCTCTGTAATACGGCGAGTAACCTCCGGGGGGGGGGGGGGATTCCAAAATCATAGTCACATTGTAAGAACTTATGCCCTTCACAAGGAAAAATTGTTGTATATTTTAAAACAAATCTTGATTGTGAGTGAGAGAAGATGGTGACAAATGTTCTGATTTTTATTCTGGTCAACAGATTATTTTAAAATGGTGGAATTCAACAAGATATGGTTATTAAAAACAAAGAAAGTGACAATTGTTGGCCTGATTTTCTCGCTCAGTGTGGCACATTTCAAATACCCTTTTTAATACTATACATCTTATATAGTACTATATATACTATATATCTTCTTAAATGAGAAAGAAAAAAAGTTGGTCAAATGATGAGTTAAACTGCTTTAAAAATAATTGATTCAGTTGAAGTTCAGCTTCAGAAAATATATTGTTTAGCAAATAAATCATTAATCATTTATAGTGAATGTACTTACAAAACAATGTGTACACAGAAGCCTGTTTCTTTTAATAGGTATATGAATGCGGTGGTCATGATGAAATGGCGTTTTATTTATGGATGCTCTTTAACTGCTATGGTACTCAGCGTCCCATTCTATACTGGGCGTGAAATACTGCTTAATTTTGCTCAGAAGTCTATCAGGTTTGAGGTTCTTTTATGTGCCATAAATCTATGACACCGGACCCACAGCTTTACTTCCTGTTTCTTTTAATAGGTATATATATGAATGCAGTGGTCATGATCTAGTTGTGTTACCCCATGGGATATGTGAAACTTATTAGAATAAAGTGCATGCAAATTATTAACTCTATTATGTAGATACACACCCTTCAAGGTAAGATTTTAATGAAAATCTTCTGTGATGCTGATGCTGTTTGCAACACGTCCAGTGCTTTCCATGCATTTTGAGACTACTACTATATATTACTTCTCTTGTTTATTAGCTCTACTGATATATGGTTCCTGTATTCACAGAAACTCAAAAGGATACATATCAAAATGCTGCAGAACTAGTAGAACCTTATATATGTAATGAGCCATGCATGGCAGCTACTGCATAAGAACACATGAGCATAAGAACACCATAACTTTTAACACATTGTTTAGTTTTTCTTTGAAAGCTGTTTAAACAAAAATGAATATGTATTAGTTTAAAATGTACAGCATTTCAATCTATACATTTCTGCACTAACCTTGATGAAATATAGCAACAATGGCACTAGCCCATCTTGACTTCTGCTTGTTTTAAGGAGTTTTGACATACACAACTGGTATGGTGTAATTAACATATGGCACAAAATACACATGAACCATGCACAGCAGGTGAAACTTTTCCCATATTGTGTTTCTATTCTATCACTACCATTTTATGTGCAGCTAGCAAAACTTTTCTTGTGTTCTGTTTCCAATCTAGCTCTACCAGTTTACATCAATGCCACTAGATGGTAATACACTATGGCAGAAGTTAAAAGCAATTTTATCAATCTATTCTTCAATAACTCAAATTTACTTAATATAAATACTAATATAGAATATAATTAAAACAAACTTAATAATCAGATTACACTGAATTGCACAGTAAATAATTTCTCAGTGTAAATTACAATCTTAATTTTAGACTTGCTATAACAGGAGGTCTAACCTGGATATTTAGTATTGGTGGAATTGTTATCGGGTTTACATTCAAATAGCCTGTACTTGCTAACACAACAGGTTGCTGCCTTGGCTGCAGGTAAACAACATTAAAGATATTTGTCTTGTGAAGTAAGTAATATGCATAAGTGTAGAACATTCTCATGGTTTCTATAGTACCATAATAATTATATTAAATAGTATCTCAACTAGATACCATTTAATTTACACATTTATTTGTTTTTACCTTAACACAGTGTACTTAATTATGTACACAGTAACAAAGATATACAAAAAAAAAAAAAAACACCTTTCTTTCATCAAACAAATTATGTATTATTTGAACTAGTTGAAAAATTCAATGTCACAGCCAGGTTTTGAACACGGTTCTCCTGCTCTCTGTGCGATTGTGCTAACCATTGAGCTACTTGAACAACTTGCCAGTGTGCCAACTTTTAACTAATTATATGTATTTTACCCGGTTCAACCAGTATGTCTCATTTCAGAGAATTACCTTAATGGTGACTTACCATCGTAAGTGCTTAGAATCCGGATAATATTAACTATGTTCTCGCCAACATATAGGCTATAATCAGTTGGAAGATTGAATGGCACACAGACAAGTTGTTCACAGTAGCTCAATGGTTAGAGCAACCATTAATGGCTACTTACAATCGTAAGTACTTAGTATCCGGATAATATTAACTATATTCTCGCCAACATACAGGCTATAATCAGTTGGAAGATTGAATGGCACACAGGCAAGTTGTTCACAGTAGCTCAATGGTTAGAGCAACCATTAATGGCTACTTACAATCGTAAGTACTTAGTATCCGGATAATATTAACTATATTCTCGCCAACATACAGGCTATAATCAGTTGGAAGATTGAATAGCACACCAGTAACATGTAGCCCATGCAAACACATATTTTATGCTAACACTTTAACTTGTAAGCATTGACCAGAAACATATGGACCATGCTGCATTAAAGGAAAATTACATCAACTAGAATGTTGCTGTTTACCTAGTGCTCTACCAGGTTTCTGCTGCCCACTTCTCAGTTTAAGCATAACTGACACTCCATAACTTGAAATTGACAAATTTCATTGTTAGACAACAAGCACTTTGAATCAAACTACCTTTGATAAGCGGAAGCATGTGTTATTACATCACAGATATTTTGCTATTAATCAACTACCTTGGTTCGTTAGACTAGTTGTGGCATAATTCAAACAAAAGCCATAGCTACATTATAATGTTAGTTGATCCTTTCATTACTAATATACATACATCCTTTGGAACGCTATCTTATTTTGTGTTTATGATATGCTCCTTTTTAAGGATTTTATTTTTCATCAGGATATAATTTTGAATTTCATTATTTATAAACAGAAGTGCTCACACTTTTATGCATTTTGCACAGGTATTCCATGCAGTAGCAGTTCACGAGTATATATTTGTTGTACATTTTGAAGTGTTAGAAACATGTTTTCTCCTATACTACTTTCAAATTACTTTTCAAGTTCTTGTACATTAAGTTAATTGTTACATGTTTTCTACAATAGTACTTTCAAATTACTTTTCAAGTACATGCGTATAAAGTTAATTGTTTAATTAATATATAAATGCTGACTGAAAAATGTATTCTTCAGCAAGAATATTTATATACACTACTTTATATTGAAACAAATCCACACCAATAAGTGAATAGGAAATGAATAGACAGATTCCCTGGCAGGGAGCTAAGGACATCACTTAACTACTGTAACATGTTGGTGGAATAAAGTGATTGTGTGCAAGAAGAATACTTGGGAAACTATGCATCTACAATACTATGATTATCCTTGCATCCTGCCAGCGTTCTTGTCTGAAGTATGCTCTTTGTACAAACAAAATCCAATGTGAAATTCCTTCAGTTTTGAAACTTGAAAGAGAATTTAGGGATGGAAAAATAGGAACAATGACGTAATTGTGTGTTACATTTAACAAAACAAAACTCAGAAAAGTTACCTTAATATGACTTTCTCCAATAATTATTCTGCAACAAACCATACTTATTATCTGTGCAGCCTTATTTCACCAGTGATGTAAACAAACCTGAATGTATTCTTCTGTGGAATCACGTGGTGGTATTCGTCTGCTGTTTACAATAGTAAAACCACACACCTACGTTTGGTAGGAAAAGAAATGGCTATCTACTTTCACTACTGACAGGTAGTGATTATCTGTATGAAATATATAATAAATAAAACAATAAAATTGGCAGGAGAGTTCATTATGAAAAGCAAATTTCTCCTATAAAATTACAACTGCAGACATGTTTTGAAAGTTTGTTGATGTATTGCATATGTGCATCACTCCAGTTTTTTCGAGTACTTTAGCACTCACAAATGTACAATCATATGTTGCACATTTCTTTAATAATACAGTGACTTACCCAGAATAGCTAATCTGAAAATGGAAGTGGTTCCACTCCTTCAAGATACGAGTCACCTGTTGCAGTTGCACTCAAACTGTTGTACCGAGATTGATGATAATTAGTAGGTCAACGACAATGTGCATCATTCCCTCCAAATCTTACTTTGTTTGCTCTTCTCGAACAATGTGTGATATACAGTTACTGCATTTCCAACTGTCACTTGTTGAAAAGCTGCTGGCACAAGATGTCGCAGCTCAGATAATTTAAAAGTTCAGCATGCTGTTTTGAGAAATACCTGTAAATTCTACTGTTAAGCTGAGATTGTTTAATGAAAAAGGCACTTTTCACAAAACGTATTATATACATTAGGAATAATTTTTTTCTCACCACTTTTGAGAGGCCCTTATGTTTCACTACACTGGTATTACATGCCTCCGCCATTGCTTACATATGTACACTACACTCTCCACATGGTAACTGAAAATCGCCTGTTACAATATATGAAAAGCACAACACATGTGCAATGTTGCATAAAGGAATTCAACCATTTTGACAACATTGCATAGTTTTATAGAGAAAAGCGGTGAAATGTTCAGCAACAAATTAGAACCATTGCAATGTGTTGCTTTTATTTACATTACCAGTGAACTACGGCTGGACAGACAATACAAAAGCTTATTCTTCTCTGTACTCCATGCTAATCAAAATAAATATTACCAGAAATGGTTTTATTTCACATTTTCTTGTAGTTTCAAAGGAATGAGGTAATACACTAGACTAAATTGATAGTTAACTCTTTTTAGAGCTGGTTGCAATACAATAAAATTGAAATTCTGTTGTCTAATCATTACCAGGTATAAACAAATGAATAACAATTTCCCATTTGAGAAAGAATAAGTATTGAAAAATGTGAACCAATAACAATGGACATCTCAGTGGTTAACTCATAAATAAAATAATAATAAAAAAAAAAAAAAAAGTGATAAGCTCTACATTTTTATGTACAAAGATTTTGTACATCTCTTACAATTTATCGGTTATCCAAAAGTCATCCAGAATGAAGAGGACTTCAGAGTCTATTCCAAGAAAATTCAAGATACACATTTCATTTGTCATAAAAATATTTTAATCAAAATCATTTCAAAAGCTGTTTTGAGAAAATCAAAATTTTGGAAAAATATTCCACATAAAGGGTAATTAGGGGTGGTGGTATTTTCTTGAAAATTGTGCTGCATCCTTGGAGGATGCTGAACCTTAAATTTCAAGTTTGGTATTTAACAGGCTTTGTTTTTGTTTGTTATTCACAGACACAAGAACTTTTTCTAAAAATCAAATTTTTGGGTCAAATGCAATATCCTCTAAATGGTAGAGAAAGTAAAACTTATTAATGTTATTATCCTACTATAAAATAGAGCAGGGTTTTGATAAATAAATGATTGTACAATTTAATTTTTTTAAGAGCATCTCTATTTTTTTTTACAATAAATTCTGTCATTATCTATGATTAACAGCCTATCATTTATTCTTTAAAAATGTCTTTAATATTTACATTACTTTCAGAAACCTTTTCTTTCCTCTGAGCTTCTTGAAATGAAGAGACAAAGCTAGTTTGTGCAACATCACCACTTGGCACTTTATCACTAGCAACTTTTTCCTTGTCAATTTGACTTTGAGCTTTAAACATATCTAGAGCTGCATCATACAGATTTTCTTCTGGAGTTTTCCCCTCTGCTTTCAAACTGTTGTAAATAGCAATGAATTTCTGACATGGTGTCTGATTCTTATTGTCTGCTAAGTTCATCAGGTATTTATGGTCCTTATGGAATTTCCTGAAACGTTACACACATGTTATAACTGAGAAGTGCCAAAAAGGTATATTATGATGCCAAGGACATTAATTTCATGAATTGTGGCAATGTCTCAGGACCAGTTTTATAAATCCAATAAGGGTCAAGTACATAAGAAGCATTAGGAGCCTTGGGATTCATATCTTTCAAAATGAAACAAATGCAATCAGTGATGATCCAGTATTTGCAGTTTTTTTGCTATTTCTAAAGTTATGTTCATGAGGAACATTTCACGATGTTTCTAGGATGGCCATTATCTGCTATCCCAGACATTCAATGATTGTTTATGAAGCAGATCACAAGTTCATGCTCCTCTGCCCTTTGCACAACTATAGGTGGTATGATGTGAGAAAAGAGTATTGATCGCACTAAAACTTCAACCTACATAACAATATGTTTTTGTTTTCAAATAAAATTATCTGATTAGGATTCACAAAGTACGCAGGGTTCAATTAAAAATATTAACATAATGACATTGTTATACTCTATTTAAATTTGGTTGTATGAACACATAATTTTCAAACCTAATGTACGCATTTCACTTCCATTGCTTAAGTCACAAAGCCATCTTTATTACTCTTACAAAGGTGAGAAATTAAAGTTAAACCTCAAAATTTAAAAAACCTGGGAGGTAAGGTTGGGAAGTAAGAGAGCTTGTGTCACAGATCCTTCAATACACTGCAGTGAACGTTTCTTTTGGGAAGATGAATTAAAAATTGCTAAAGATCAGTTCCTACAATAGATTCCCCATTTACTGTGTAAATTAAATGAATATCTGCTAATTCAGCACCTTTAAAGCCATTCATTATGTAAAGAAAAGTTTGCAACTTAATCAGTCCCTTGTTTCCTCACTGTAAATCACATGAATGCAGATTGGCAATGTGCGAGTTGTACTAAATACAGGAGCTGGCCTTTGGGTGATGTGTATAAACACAGCCACAGCCTCAGCCTCGTGAGGTCCCTGGGAAGGAGGGGGGCCAATTGAGGAGCTACTTGATTGAGAAGAGCGGCTCCAGATTGAGAAGACTGAATTACCCGGCCAGGAGGGACTCAAAGTGCTGATCACGTCCGGCACCACACCCCATTCATGATGCCTTCGGGCCAAGATGGAGGATGCAGCGGCCAGGTGGTAGGCCAAGATCCCTTATGGACTGTTATACCATGGGGTTACATATAAACACAGGACAGACACAATGCATGATGGTTTAAAATACATTAGACCCTGAACTTTGTGCTTCATTGACAATGTTATTAGTAAGCACACAAATGTGTTTATGCATTGTTCTCTATTAAATATCAAATTATTTGCACTTATTCACCTCCCACTCTAGCAGAAATATTTCAAATAATATTTATTAAATTGAATACAATTAATAAAACTATTTTAGCAGAAAAAAGCAACAGAGTGAAGTCTGTAAATTGAGATAATAAATCTATATCAATGAAATGTTAATATCAAGTGGCTGCTTTTTGAAACAAATTATGTGATTGCTTCTGAACACAAGTTCTTGTAGAAAATCTGTGATAAGTGCCACAAGAAACATATCGCCTCATTCCAAATAACAGTTTGTTGATGTAGTTTATTTAGGATATAAATGCATGGTTGTTTTAACATAAGTGTGTAGGTATTGTTATAGCTTTAGTATTATAAGGGGCAGAAAGTAGGTTACATCATATCATTTCTCATCTTCACAGGAAAACCTAGTTGTTCACAATAAGGGCACAGTCATTAGTATCACATACCTGACTGGGATTGCCTTTATGCATTGTATGACCTTGCAAAAAACATGTGGCACCCCAGTAACATTGTCTATTACTCTCACACATCAAGTGTAAGAGCTTAACTATGAGCATCCTGATTCTAGCAGGTGCAATGTTTTATCTTACTTGAAAAAAAGGAGAAAAGGAAGCTGATACTTGATCAACTCTGATTCAAATGAAACTTAAAACTTTAGTCATGGAGTCATAACTAGATCATATTCAAACAATCTATGCAATATTGGTTCTCAGAAGAACTGTACATAGGTTAGAGTAATGTACCATTCATTGCTAGAATATGTAACAGCAAATTCTTACTGTACCAGGTGTTCATTTTTATTCATGATTTCCTGCATGCCACAGGAGCAGGATGACATCATAGTTGACTGGTGAATCTACATTGAAGCCATAGTTCTTTCTACTAAGGAGTGGTGTTCATTTACAAAGGGGAAAGCTACCACAGCAATCTCTACTTAAAATGCTTTGCAGAAGAGAAAGCAAACCATAGCACTCTGGATGTGCTTGTGTTCTTAACTGATAGGACCAGCCTGCCCATACCCCTGCTTGGTGAAGTAATGAATAACATTCAGAGTTTGCTCTATTTTTATTGACAAGTTGAATATGAACACAACACACCTTGTGTCTATAGTTAAGTGTTATCATCCTCATATCAAAATAGGAGAGACATATAAATATGATTTGTATAACTAAACATATAGATACAATTTATAAATGTAAAAAGAAGCTAGTAACATTTTATTGCAAAACTAGTCCTTGGATTCCAAAAGATAAGTGGAGAATTGTTCAATTATTAATTATTATATTAATATATGTAGATACAATACCTATTCTGAACCATCAAGATGAACACCTGCCATGAGAGGGACAATATTCATGTCATTTCATCAGGATAACTCACATTAAGTGGGTTCTCCTGCTGCTAGAGAGAATATCCAACTCGCCACATCAGGATGGCATCACTTTAAGTACGTACTTCTGTCACTGGAGCCGAAGTACATAAACTTGCTTCATAAGTAATAGCATTGATGACAACATTTCTTGTGTGGGAAATCATAAATAAAAATGAACACCCAGTATTTTTGCTTATGCTATGATGTCTTACAATGTCTCACATTTCCATTATAAAAAAAATCTGATAACCCTATGTTTGGAACTACTGATATTGAAACAAGCAACATTAAACAAATAATAAAATAAGCTATACATAGGTGTATTAATGCAAGAAATATGCAAATTGTATACCACAGCAGTGGGTCAGAACCTCTCTATCTGTAGCCCAGAATTGATGTGCTGATGAAGCACAGTCTTACAAGGACATTCGGTGTGGAAAATATGAATGAAGCTTTGAAGATGTGAACATTTTTTTCAATGGTTATACATAACTAAGGTGATCATGCTACTCCTTTGTAGGGCAGAAAAACTATCCAGGCATATTTTCTGAAATTTTGGCATGTGTCCTCTCCTTCCTTTTGGAGAGGAATGAGGTTAGAACATTATGAACAAAGACAGAAAATATTATATATTTTGCTTCACAGTTACATTGTTATACCACTGAGCTCTTTGGTTACAGAATACTCCCTAAATAATTATTTTTTGGTGTGGTATTCCCTAATCTGAGGAAATAAAAAACTAGTACATGTGATGCTAGTCACGTAATAAGCGAGTTGGGAATTCATAGCACTACATCACTGGTGTGGTTCTGCGTTTTCCAAATTCTACTGTATCATGACCCAATAGCATGTATACTAAACCAAATTGATTATTAGCATGAGAACCATATCCTCTGCTTCTGTCCATATAGAACAGCACTAGGTCAGCATGTGTCAGTATGCATACAATTAACAAATCCCTCCAATATCTTTTGAAAAATTCCTTGACTTTATCTGAAGTTTGTATGTAGTGAAAATGTCCTCTTTAATGACTTGTGAGATATGGTGATTCTATACACAATTTTAGAAAAAAAAAAACATTAAAAATCTCTCACATACACACAAACTATTATGCATATTCTATTTAGTATCTTTGGTTATTATAGAGAACTTTGGCCCCTCTAGAAATTAAATTGTGGTTTGACTGTAACTTTGGTTTATACTTGTTATGTTTTCACCAATTTTTTTTATTGGAAAAGCTCCGTAATTAAGTTAAACGCTAATTTATTATGTGCGCATAGCGATCCTTTTTTGTGAATATTTATGAAGTATGCTGCCTAGAAGGATTATAATATAAATAAAGAAGTCTTGTAGTACTTTTGCAATGTAAATATAAATAATACTACACACTAAAGTGCCTAAAACCTGAGTTTCATTGTCGGTGGCAGGCGAACAGTGTTGTGGAGTGCAACACCGGCATATGTCGCTAGACGCTGTGCTGATGTATGACAAGTATCTTTCACGCAGATACAGCTGTTCAGTGAATTTTATTATGCAGAACTTTGGCCACTCTAAAATCGAATGAAACTAAGTGCGATTGATTGACTTTGTATTTATGATGACGATTTCAAAGGCTGTGGATTTCAAATTTAGCGCGAGGTTAGGTTCCAATCCATTTAGGTTAGTGTGTGTATATAAACTGGTAGCAACATTAGTTTTTTAAACCATCTCCCCACCCCTAATCCCCCTCTAACCACACCGGTCCCGTTAGAGTGCAAAACTGGTATAAGTCGCAGCAGAGAGAGTTAGCGGCCCAACTTGTAAATAATTACTGTATCTTTTCCTTTGCGATGCAACACAACTTGAAAATTAAGATTCACTTAAGATAATAAACGAAATTAATTGTTACATATGATATACTTACGCTCTGATTTCATCTTCAACATAAAATATTTCTTTAACTTGAATATTAGGAACTGGTCTATCATATCTTGGTTCAAATTTTGGAGGAAATGCTTTGTACACATCATACCACAACGGCTTGTCTTCTGGTTTCATTGCTCCAGATCTAAGCAGTCCAGTCACTCTGAAATGACCAGTGATAAAATTAATTTTCAAAGTTATCACTTCTTTAAAACCTAATTTTAAAATTTATTTGCTGAAAATTTTGCATAGTTTAAGCCTGTTACCTTAAACATGAGTATTCCTGATATAATACACAAAACCTACTTGGAGAACAAACTCATCACTGAGATGCTGAACTTTTTATGTTCACTAGTTAACAGTAAGCTGAGAGGATAAGAAAGGATGAATTGTATACAAAATTTTCAGTTTATTCCCTTGATCTTGACTTCAAGCTGATACTCTCACCAACTGAGCTACTGCATAAATACAAATGAGGACACTCAACTAATTCTAGTTACCAGATCCTAAAAAATATAACCCTTGGTCAATAAGCAGGTAAGGTTCTATTATTTTTTTTTTTTTTTTTTAACCAATCAATGGCATGAAAAGAAATTGCAGAAATGAGAGTATTCTACTTTATGTTTGTCCTAAATTTCTTTAATATTTATAACAGCCATGGAGGACAGATGGTATTTCCCTTCATCTTCTTTTTTTCTTTATGAAATGTTTTAACATTCAATGTGCCCAGAGTTACCCAACAGTGGAAAAACTACAGAAGAAAATGAATCAGAGAACTCATCTCAAACCACATTCATACTCAAGTTTGGGCTGAGACACAATTCAGACCAGATGGATGGGCACAGAATTAATGAAAAAATCATCATGTATTTATACCTAGATGTATTCACGGCTACTGTACTGTAAAATAAGGTTAAAGAGGCACAATGTTTACTATCCAGTGATAATATAATGTAAAACCAGAGGGAGAAAGAGAGGATGACAAATTCTTCATATCACTATTAAAACGGATAAATACATGCAATTTAGATTACTTTCAGTATGTTTTAGATCATGACATTACTTTCATTCGTTATCCGGATTTGGTATGTTTGCTATTCTGCCATTAGGGCTCCTTTGTTACTTACTGGAATACCTACCTACTAAAGATAGTTCCGACCTTTTCTAACCTGCTACTTGCCATATCGCGGTATTTAAGTTATAAATACCTAATCTGACTTTCACAACTCTTTCAAATCAAGCACAGAACAACTTATTTATCAACCCTCAGGCCCATACTTGAATAGTTTACATTCATTTTATGTCTGCTAAGTTTTAGACAAATGAAAGTACACAGACTTTTAGCAGTGTTGGCATATCATATTTTCACTTTACTTGCGCAATACCTCTTTTTTTGAGGAAAACTAAATATCCTTTTAACAGCAACGTCAAAGCTAGGTAACATTAGATTAACAATTGTTTTTTGAAATGCATGTAAAAAGGTTTTTATTCTCTCAATTAAATACATTCCTTAATTTTAATTGAATTTTGTAGTTGGTTAAACTGAAAACAAATGACAGAAATATTAGCACGTTTAGTGTACTCGGAAATCAAGTGGACTAAAAGCTAAAACATAAGCCCTCTTGTCAGAATTGCACACGTGAAAAGTAATCATGCAGTGATACAGACACCTACAAGGAAGTATTAAGGAATTATTCAAAAGTTGAGTAGATAAATCATATTGTTGACTACTTTATCGGCTTCACATCATGTCGGAAATATCAGAACATAAAATTAAAGCAATTGGTAAAGTACTTTGTGATGAAAATAGACCCTTAAAGGAAAGATTTCGAGCACTATTTACATTACGTAATTTGGGAGGAACTGCTGCAATTGATTGCATTCAAGAATGCTTTAATGATCCCTCAGCACTCTTAAAACATGAACTTGCCTATTGTTTGGGACAGATGCGGGATATTGGAGCAATACCGACACTTGTTAAAGTTTTAAGGGATATAGATCAGGAGCCAATGGTGAGACACGAGGCAGGTTAGTGTTGTCATTACATGTCTTCTTTAGTTTGCTAACTAGGATATTATTCAAGGTAAAGCTTCCATATGGGATCCAGATTTGAAAGTGTTGAAAACATTAACTTGTTCAGATATAAAATCCGCTAGATTGCCAATGGTTTGATTTCCATTTTAGCTACACAGATACCTCAGCTATCTGTTATCACTCCGCTACTTATAAAGAACATCCCTCGGCTACCACCACCTAGAGTTACACTTTGCGGCTTAGGGCCCCAACAGTTTTTAACAGACCAGTAAGCAACTACAAAGCAGCTCTAATGGCAGGGTAAGAAAAGTACCAAATCTTGGTTCATGTATGGAAGTAACGCCTTCTTCAATACCTATAGTTGAATTTATTTGTTTGTTCATTTGGTCCCTCTATGAGCAGGAGCTCAGGGATGTTGAACAGGTCATACAGATGGAACATGCATCATGACCAATAGAACACCCATCTCCAATAATACATTAGTTCTCTCTATATTTCTAATAAAGAAAGAAGAGAAGAGAAAATTAGGTAATTATAGAGAACTTGGGCCCCGCTAGAAATTAAACAAATTGTGGTTTGACAGTAACTTTTTTATACTTGTTACGTTTTCACCAATTTTTTTTTTTATCGGAAAAGCTCCGTAATTAAGTTAAACGCTAATTCAAACTCTTCTCGGGCTTCTAGCCAGGTAAAAACTTGGCTTGGCTTTGGTGTCAAGCCAAGTTTTTACCTGGCTAGAAGCCCGAGAAGAGTTTGAATTAACACGTCGCCAGGAAAGCTTCAGTTCTTATTTTAAGTTAAACGCTAATTTATTATGTGCGCCTAGCGATCCTTTTTTGTAAATATTTATGAAGTATGCTGCCTAGAAGGATTATAATATAAATAAAGAAGTCTTGTAGTACTTTTGCAATGTAAATATATAATAATACTACACATTAAAGTGCCTAAAACCTGAGTTTCATTGTCGGCGGCAGGCGAACAGCGTTGTGGAATGCAACACCGGCATATGTCGCTAGACGCTGTGCTGATGTATGACAAGTATTTTTCACGCAGATACAGCTGTTCAGTGAAATTTATTATGCAGAACTTCGGCCACTCTAAAATCGAATGAAACTAAGTGCGATTGATTGGCTTTGTATTTATGATGACAATTTCAAAGCCTGTGGATTTCAAATTTAGCGCGAGGTTAGGTTCCAATCCGTTTAGGTTAGTGTGTGTATATAAATTTATGTTTCTAATTTTATATCGTGGTAGTACCTCATTATCGATATTTCCAACAACTCCTAACAGCGCAATGGATACAACATTAGTTTTTTAAACCATCTTCCCACCTCTAATCCCTCTCTAACCACACCGGTCCCGTTAGAGTGCAAAACTGGCATAAGTAGCAGCGGAGAGAGCGGCCCATCTTGTAAATAATTACCCAGAGATGCTTTAAATTACGATCATGTATTATCTGCTATACATTATACATTTAATATTTACTTGTAGGGATATTAAGAAATTCCTCAACACTATATGGGGTTTACATTTTTTACTTTCTCTACACTTACTTTATACATAGTGTATAGAGAAGGTATTGCACTCCACCCAAAAATTTGATACAGAGATTTCACCGGAAATATATGTTTTAGGGTCCCCTATATCCAAAAAAAAGTATTTTCACAAAAAGGTCCGTGTGTGTGTGTGTCTCCGTGTGTCTGTGAACACGATAACTCAAAAGGGTCGGTGAAATACCAAACTTGGTATTTAAGTTTAGTATCTTCCAGGGATGCGAGACGAAGATTTTGAGAAAAATCCCCCCCCACTCCAAACTACTCTTTACACGTAACTTTTTTCGAAAATTTCGATTTACTCAAAAATGGCTCTAACAATTTTGATTAAAATATCATATAAATAAAATAAATGACAAATAAAATGTATATCTTGAATTTTCTGGGAATAGCCTCTGAAGAGTAGTTTATTCTGGATGAATTTTACGGACTTTTAAATAACTGCTAAACCGTAAGAGATGGACAAAAACTTACTACACAAAAAATGTAAAGCACGTTAAAACACACAATTTATGTTATATGCATTTTTTTCGTGGAGTTCATCGTTTTTGAGACATTCCTTATTTTTGGTTTCTGCTATGAAAAACTTCTCATGCAGAATTTGCCAACTGCTGACCATACAAACAACGGAACTTCAGTGACATAGCAACCAGCTTTTGATTATCACTTTTATTTCACTTCTACTTATAAGGAAGCAAGTAATAAAATTATTTCTGCTATTTTTTTTTTCTGATTAGCATGAAGTAAATAGAAGTATAAGCTTTTTAAGAATAATTTGTTGCAGAGATGTAGAGAAAGTCATGTGAATGGTACACATCAGATTTTCTTAAAGTTTTTATCTTGACTATGATTGCCTAATAGTTTGAGATAACTTGGAAGGTCATTTTATATTTTAATTGCAGAGTAGAAACATCTTTTTTGAAACAATTTTAAGTTATTTACTGGTCTATGTCTATCACCTGCATGCTTTGTACTGTGATCATGCATAGCAAGGTTTGTTATGAAGTTATCATAATTATCTGCAAGATAGTTCAGCAGAGAATATATGTATTCTACCAGCAAGAGTAAGAACAGAGTGAAAAAAGTTTGCCAATATTTCCTGCAGATGTGCTTCCTAGCTATTGCTGTTATTATTCACAACTGCAGAGTGACAATAGAGTGTGGCTGAGGAAGTGCAGTAGCATGAAGAACTCCACTCATATTTCATTACCTACTATGGTATACAGTAAAGAGCCATCATGCAAATTAATTTATTTAGAATTTCTCCAAGGAATTTTTGAAGATAAGTGATCTTCCATGTGTTATCAAGCAATTTTAAATTTACTGAAAGATTAACATATTTTACCTATGTGAAAGGCAGAAAATAACAGCCTTTCTGATTGAATCTTTAATATATTTGTTCTATAGGCAAATTGATTTTGTGTAAATAACAGCCATATTTACTAAAGCAGTAGATAAATAGAAAAACCTCAACACACGAAGTGGCAAGTTATTAATTTTGAAAGTATGTGTTGATCATATGTAATTTTACTTCCCTTAAATTGGATCTAGTATTACAAGAACCTCTCCATCAAATAAGCCAGCTAAATATCAACACAGTGCAGAAAATTAACTACATAATTCAATTAAATAGTGGAGAGAGTGCATAATTAGAATTGGTAACAATTAAGGTTACAGTGTGCTTGAAGGCCATTTTATTTAATAAGTTATTCTGTTGACAGCTGAAGCACTAGGGGCAATTGGAAGCGAAGATGTAACAAGCATTCTGAAGGAATATTCCAAAGATCCAGTAACAGAAGTGGCAGAAACTTGTCAATTGGCTCTGAATAGGATAAAGTGGTTAAATGAAGGCAACACTGAAAAACATGTTGAAAGTCCATATGCCTCAGTTGATCCAGCACCACCTTCAGAAGAAACTAACATAAATATTTTGAAAGAGGCCTTAATGGATGAAAGCAAGCCACTCTTTGAAAGATATAGAGCCATGTTTGCATTGAGAAACTTAAATACCACAGAAGGTATTCTAGCACTAGCTGAAGGTAAAGTAAAGTTTTCTTGTAAAGCTAATTAGAAATATGAGAAACATTGAAGTTTCATATAGAGACTATTTGCTAGCTGATGTGATATACTTGTATTATTTCTTTTTTCATTTTCTTCCTTTCCAAAGGAGATCCAGATTTGAAAGTTGAAAATATTAGCATGTTTAGATTTGAAGTCCTCAAGAGGTTGAGATTTTAACTTCTTGGGGTCATTGAGGTTTTAGCTTCACAGATCCCTTAGCTATGCTTTATGGGTTAGGGACCTAAAAATTTATGGTGACTGTTACAGACCTAGTAAATACCATATAGCAGCTCTAATGACAAAATGACAAAAGTACCAAATTTGAATCTCATAAGGAAGCAAGTGGCTCAACTTTCTTGCTTTTCGTTTTACTTTCACTCACTTGGGTATGAAAGGAATGTGCAAGATTTCAATGTTTAATATTTGCAGCTATTTCACACAAACACATGTCTGTAACTAGGTGTGTTTATTCTTTCAGTACTCTCACCAATTAACGAAATTCTACCAACTGTTTACAAATATTCAATGCATTTGTTTACAAACATTTGTATTTTTGTTTGCAGACAATTGCATTCAGGTGTGAACTAAGCCTAAGTCATTATTTTTACTTTCTCTGCTGCTGGAACTCAGTGGAAATATTAAATTGCATTCAAGATTATACTTAACAGATTTCACCAGAAATGCTTGTTTTGATATCTCCTGAATTCCAAAAAAGTGTTTTTAGAAAAAAGAATGAGTACCAAAGCTTGGTTCTTAACTCAGACAAGGTGAACATTTTCATGCAAATTTTTCCATTTTGATACAAAAAATTGAATCGGTTTTTGTAACACAAAACCTCACTTAATAATTACTTAATGGGATCAGTTTCTGTAACTCATATGATTCCCATTTTCAACCCTTAATTCTAGCTGTTTCTCTTTTTCTTGGAGTCAAAGATGGTGGTGGTAGTTGTGGGGAGCATCAGTAATGAAGGTGTGTGGTGCTGGATCTGTGAACTTCCAAAGGTTGCTGCACCATGGTAAATCAAAATTCATATGGTTCTTCTTCTTAATGTAGATTTATCTCAAACGTCAAACGCTGTATACCGATAAGTTGGTTTTAACAGTTTTATATTTTGTGTAATTTCATGTTTTGATAATCAGAAGTGGTAAGTAAGTGCTGAATTTTCTGTTTGTTTGTATTCTAAGTGACACATCTGTCCTTTTAGCTGGTTTCTACTCTTTTTTGTCCTTCTTATGTACACCATACACTTTTATTCCTAAATTACCAGTTTTTGTTTGTTGGAATAGGATATTTTAATTTTTTACACAATAGTTTTCGTGTGCTATAGTTCTTTGAAGCTAAGGTGATGTAATTCTTGAAGTTATGAAATTTGTTGATTGCCTAAGGGTGATAATGTGAATTTTGTGAACTGAGATTGGTTGCAGTGGTTTTGTTGGGCTGTATGTTTTATGCATTTCAGTTTTTTCATATTTGTGGATTCTGTTGCATAGTGCAGTTTTGTGGTAGCTGTTTGGAGTATCTATTGATAATGTTGTTGGTATTTACTATTTTTAATGGGAATGTGAATAATCTGTTAGGCAATTCAGGGCTGAATATTTATGTGTTTTAGGGTTTTACATTGTACAATTGTAGGCTTACTATTGTTAAGCTTTGCCCACAAGGCAATGTTGCAATAATGAAAGCTTTAAAATAAAGTTGAACTTAAGTAGTTGTCCATGTTTGTGTGTTTTGTCAACTCCAAATATTAGATTTTGTTCTTTTGTCCTGATTATTTTTGCAATGTTAAGAAATGGTAACAACTTCCTGTTCAGTTTCTATGGTGAACTGAATCACTTTGTTCTGCATATTGAGGAGTTTATCTCCTAAAAAAATTTGACAAAAATATTATATACCCCTCTTCATCCTGTGAGGGAATTGCCCATTGATTTTTTTTAATAAAAACTTGCATCCTATTATTGTTTAAGTAATTATCTCAGTCTAAAAAGTAAATTCTACAAATTTCTCCTGGCATTAAATAAACACCTTAAAATGGTAGAAATACCTTATTTTTTTACAAAAGTATATAATATTAAGTCTTGCCACTATTTTGATGAGCACTGAAACCATTTGTAGCAAATATTTAACCATAAGAAAGCAGATAGAAAATAAACTTGTACAGCTATAAAAATTAATCATAGTTGGTGGAGAAAGTCATATGATTGTTGAGTTTTCTCTCAACACTAGAAATGTATGTATCAGCTGTTAATATAGTATTAAAAACTAATTAATACCTCATACACTTGGAAAATTATTGCTTAGCTATTTCTAATTCAACGTAAAATAGTGAGTGAATAGCTTGTACTTACATTAAGTTTCTAGAGATGTATATTACCTTGGAAATGTTTCTCTTCTCAGTATGTGATTTTTAGCTGTATAATTTTTTTTTTTTCTTTTTATTTTCAGGATTAAAAGCTAGCAGTGCACTGTTTAGACATGAAATAGCTTTTGTGTTGGGTCAGGCACAACATAGTGCCAGTGTGCCATTCCTGAAAGCTTGCTTAGAAGACCAGCAAGAAAATGAGATGGTACGGCACGAATGTGCTGAAGCACTAGGTGCTATTGCATCTCAAGAATGTTTTGACATTTTAAAACCATATTTGGTGGATAATAAGCGTGTGGTAAAGGAAAGTTGTGAAATTGCACTTGATATGTGTGAATATGAAAACAGTCCAGAGTTTCAGTATGCCAATACTTTACTGAGTGTTTAGCAGCATTTGAATTATCCTGCAATTTGTAATGCATGCAGTAAAATATATATCAACAGTATGATTTTCTTCATCTTTATGGTATACTTTGTAACTATACTTATTTTGAACCAATCAAATAGGAAGCAGAGACAAGGTGAAAGGTTACAGTGCAGGTATACAAGGTAGTTTTAACAGGGTTGGCACAGTGAATATCATTGTATCTATATTCAACTTGTTTTTACATATTTTACAAAGCTGTTTCATAGCTACAGCTTTGGGAACTAAACATTTTTTATGAAACATGTAAAATGTCAAACTTGTAAATATGACATTATTGATTAGAAAAGAAAAATTTGGAATTTTGTGTTGGAAAAGCCTGCAAGTTCAAATCTGGCAATTAGTAATGTGTTGCAACCCAGAAAGTTTGGGGTACTTACTACACAAGAGATGTATCTTATAGTTAGAGAAATTGCTTGGGGGGAGGGGGGACATTGAATGATGGAGGTAGGTTCCATTAACAATGAAAACTCTAGGTAAAGTTACTGCCCATGCCTTCAGCCTTTTATTTTATTCTAAAGAGGTATGGCACAGTTTGTAAGTATGAGATACCTGGCTGGTGATGAAGTTGCCTTTATGGATAAACTGTAAAAATACATACTGCCTGTAATGCGGATAAAGGCATCCTATAAAGAGTGTTGTCAATGATAGCTCTATTGTGACAGCTTGGTCAACTTAGATATTCTGTGATGTGGCACATCAGCATTCTGTTAATATAGATTCACTACTAACCATAATTTCAACAATGTTTACTTTCTCTAGCCTGTATGTATAATGTACACAGTGGAGGTATTCTATTCCACCCACAAATTTGAAGTTAAGATTTCACCAGAAATGTATGTTTTGAGGTCTCCTGAGTCCATAAAAAGCATTTTTAGAAAACGGTGAGGGTGTTTGCATGCATGCAGCATAGCTCAAAACGAAAAGACGATTAAATCCAAACTTCATATTTATGTTTAGTGTCTTCCAAGTATTGACACAAAGATTTTCAAGAAAATCTCCAATCCCCCCACAAACTATTCTTTAAATGGAAAAACATTTTAACAATTTTGATTAAAATATTGTATGTTAAAGATACTTACATCACAAATAAAATGTATATTTTGAATTTTCTGGAATAGCCTCTGAAGACCTCTTTATTATGGATGAGTTTTGCTGAATTTTGCATAACTGGTAAATCATAAGAGAAGACAAAAACTAACTACACAAAAAATGTAGATCTCATTAAAATACATAATTTGTTATGCACATCTTTCTTGTAGATTTGATCATTTTCAAGATATTTCTTGTTATTGGTTTCAATTTTAAACTATCTGACATTTATCAAACAGAACATACAAAGTGAACTAAACTTCAATAGTTTCACATAGTGACCAGTTTTTAAAATATTTGACTATTGCTTTAGCCTAATGTCATTTATACAGCTATCGCTTTAGCCTTATTTCCCTTCTACTTACAAAGAAGCAAGTAATAAGACCAATTTTGCTAATGTTTATCTCGATTAGCATGATGTAGATAAATAATAGTCTTTAGTAAGAACAGTTTGTATATGGAATAGCTAGAGAAAGTTATGTGCATGTCGCATATCAGATTTTTCTGTGTTGTGCTCTAATACCTGGGGTTTTTCCAAGCCGTTGCTACAGGATTATGAGATCCAAGCATCTGCTACAATGTTTTGCTAGCAATCTGTTCTAACATTTATGACTATGAGATCACATGGAGTTTGTATACTCTGGATAGGTAATTTAATGTTGTAATAGCATTATATTTTAAATAGTAAGCTAATATAAAATATATCAAATAATAAGTATTTTAGACAGTGGAATGTCATTGTATTGAGTTTTGATAAAAATGAGTCACCTTTCTACACTTTTAGCTCCAGTTCCCAGTCATTCGGAAGACCGGTTTCGGGGTACCCTCACCCTATCTTCACTTCCATGGTTGACTGACACCCCAACTGGAATAGTGTCAGTTGACTATGGAACTGAAGATAGGGTGAAGGTACTATTAAACCGGTCTTCACAAATGAATAGGAAGTGGAGCTAAAAGTGTAAAAATGTGACTCATTGTTATCAAAACTCAATAGTGTTACATTAATTTACTCTATATTTTAGGGAAAATGCATGGCTTGAGACTTTCTGCAGCACTCCTTATTCCTGCAACACAAGAGCATTTTCATTTTACATCAGTTTGCTTGATTTAAAGCCTGAAAATAGGTATAATGTTTTATCAGTGATTGGATAATGCAGCTTATACGTTTAAGCACCAAGTTTGGGTGGTCATCGAGCTGACTTCTTATCTGGAGGTTTCAGGTTCAATTCTCGACTGGGGTAGGAAATTTTTCTTTAGCCAGAATTATTCCCTATCCCTCACAGAGTCTGGAAGTATGCATGTGAGAGTGAATGTGTGTGTGTGTGTGTGTGCGGAAAATTAAATGATTTAAACCAAACGTAAAAGAGCCTACAGACAACAAGTTGTTTCAAGTGCAAAGCCCCCTATATGACCTTAGATGTTAAAGGGGGCTATATAAATGAAATAATAAAAACAAAAACAAAACTTATGTGTGGGGTTGCAGCAGTTCCATGCACTACTGGTGATATTTTCTTCCAGGAAATTGTGGTTAGTTTTAAATTTAAAATTAAATAAAGGAATTTGACACCCATCCTTCTTTCTGTGGATGTTGAAAGCTTTGTCCATTTCTCCTCAAATTGATTTTTAAACTTTAATTGCTACTTGAGAGTTTTGAATACTGATGTAATTTCTCTTCGAAATTTAGTATTATTTTTCTTCAGTGTATATAAGTATAGAGGGTACATCAGTTACCAAAGATGGCAAGTTTATAAATTAAATTTCAAGTGCTTATTTTGTGTTGGAAGTAAGATAGTGAGATTACTAAACTCATGATGCTTTGAAAAACAATCCAAAAAAACTTATGTGTTCCATTCACATGACTTTCTCTACATCTCTGTAACAAATCATTGTTAAAAAGCTTATGCTTCTATTTACTTCATGCTAATCAAAAAAAAAAAAAAAAAATTAGCAGAAATAGTCTTATTACTTGCTTCCTTGTAAGTAGAAGCGAAATAAGGGAGTACCTAGGTTAAAGTGATAGTCAAAAGCTGGTTGCTATGTGACTGAAGTGCCTTTGTTTGATGGACACTAGTTGAGAAATTCCTGTGTGAGAAAAGTATAAGTTTTTTAAGGCTGAAACTAAATATCCAAAAAACAATCAATTCCACGAAAAAAATGTATATAACATAAATTGTGTGTTTTAATGCACTCTACAATTTTTGCCTGGCAAGTTTTTGTTTATCTCTTATGGTTTACTAGTTATACACAATTCCATAAAATTCATCCAGAATAAAGTAGTCTTCAGAGGCTATTCCCAGAAAATTCAAGATATACATATAATTTGTCAGGTATATAGCTTTAATATACGATATTTTAATCAAAATCATTAGTCATTTTTCAGAAAATCAAAATTTTCGAAAATTTTTCCATGTGAAGGGTAGTTTGGGGTGGGGGGATTTTCTTGAAAAACTTTGTGTCGCATCCTTAGAGGATACTGAACTTCAATACCAAGTTTGGTATTTAACGGTGTTTTCGTTTTTGAGCTATGCTACCCACAGACACACGCACAGACATTTTTCTAAAAATGCTTTTTTTGTATTAAGGGTGTCTTAAAACATGCATTTGCCGTGAAATCTCGGTATCAAATTTTTGGGTGCATTACAATACCTTCTCTATACTCTATGTACATAGTACATATAGGGAAAGTAATATATATATATACACACACACAAAATTCAACTTTGTTTAATGTGGAGAGAGAGAGGGAGAGGGAGAGAGAGAGAGATATATATATATATGCAATGTGAATACACCTAAATCTTCAACATTTTATGCTGCAAGTTTGAGGAACCTATCACTATGTAGTAATCCATTCAACTGTATAGGTGTTTTAAAATATCTAAACTATGGATACTGCTTTGGTAGTTAGATATTTGAGGGATTTAGATATAAAAGCATAGTCATGTTTTATGGAAGGGAGATATTAATTTTTTGTTTGTTAGTTCTTACCTTGAGTGAAATTCAGGGACATTGAACATCTCATACAATTATGAGATGTGCAGCACAACTAATAATCTACTATTCTTTTTAAAAATAGAAAAGCAGCAGTGGAGACAAATTTACCTCCTATCATGAAAGTTTGTAAACTATCACTATTTTCAAGAGAGAACTTCTCAAAATGCGTTTGTATTAGTGGAGGACAATGAATTACCATCACTTGCTGTCTGGTCTATGTATTGGATATTTATTTGTTGTACAAAATTCATCTATAGTATGTGGGGAGTGGATATATCAGGTGGTTTCTAAATCTGTCTTGATTTTTGTTCATTTTAGCATAACATTCTATTTGACATAAGTTTTATGTGGTTGCTAGTTTAATGTAGGTTGTAGTTTTTGTTCAAGTAACTATCCAAGTATTATCAATTTCAAAATTTTAGTATGTACCTAATTCCTAAGGGATGACAAATAAGCAGTGGCATTCTAGTTGGAGTTCGAAAAAATCTTACTTCATCTTTGAAAATTATTAAAGATATGAACAATAGAGATAAAATAGAAATAATTAAACTATATATATATATATAAGGAAAAATAAATCTCACTTCAAAATTTATTGTTTATAATCCCCCAAACAATACCCTAAATCTTGAAAATATCACAGTAAATTCAAATACAATCATAATTGGAAATTACAATGCCCATTCAAGACTATGACAAACCAAACAATTTGGGAAAGATCATAGAAGTCCTACTAAATTCAACAACTACAGAAGTTGTTTACCACAAAAAAGATCCACCAATCTTTATCCACTATTCTGGTGCTAGTACCAACCCTGACCTACTTTTAGTATCCTCAGATTTATACTCATCAACTTCCAAACAAATGTTAGAAGATCCAGGCTCAGGACACAGAACTATAATTGCCACTATTCAACTTAAAAAGAAAAATTTAACTCCTATAAACCATAAACCTAGATGAAACTTTAAAAAAGCAAACTGGAAAGATTTTACAAATGAATTAGAAACCAAATTTAAAAAACTAGTAAACAAATCAACAAAATCAGATAAACTAAACAAAGATGTATGTGATACAATTTTGAAAACAGCAAAAAAATACATACCAAGAGGATTTACTGAAAACTACAAATCTTTTTGGAACTCACGACTAGAAAAAATGAAAAAAGAAAGAGACCAGGCTAGAACCACAGCAGAAAAAAACCTAAAGATTCGAAAGAAGTACAAAATTGGAGAAAATTAAGTGCTCAATTCAAAAAAGAAATTACCATGAGAACATTTTAATAATTTTCTACAGAACATGGACTATAGAAAAGAAGCACAAAAAGCATACAGATTCACACACAACATTCAAAACAGGGAAGACAATAAAAAAATACCTCTAATTTATAATAATAAAATAATTACAGATGACAATGAAATAGCTAATAAATTTAATAAATACTACACTAATACCTATAAATTATCTGCAAATACCAAAAAAAGAACAAAAAATTATAAAGAAAAACATTAAAGAATACATAAAATCAACAACTAAACTTAATATTTAATCAGGAATTCAATATTAAAGAATTGAACATTGTAATTAATTACTTAAAATTGAAAAAAATCTCCAGGATCTGATAATATACATACAGAATTCATCAAACATCTATGGAAAAAAGCAAAATTAAGACTCCTAAATCTCTATAATTTGTCATGGAATACAAAAGTACCAGTTGAATGGAAGAAATCTATAATAATACCTATTTTGAAATCAAACAAACCAGCAGAAAATTTTTCAAGTTATCGTTCAATAGCACTTACCAGTGTATTAGCAAAAATCATGGAAAAAATTATTTCCAATCGTTTAAATTGGTTTCTAGAAAAAAATAACTTAATTTCAACTAAACAAGCAGGATTTAGAAAACACCATTCAACAAATGAACAGATTTTAAATCTTAGTCAAGACATTAAAAGTGCACTAAATAAAAAAGAAGACACTCTAGCAATATTTATTGACTTTCAAGGAGCATATAATTGTATTTGGAGATATAAACTACTTGATAAACAAATTCTAGGAATCCAAGGCAAAATGTTACATTGGATCAGTGTATTCATTATTCAATGCTTTTTGCTACCAAATATAATGATAAATTATCAAAATATCAACAGACCCACCGTGGTGTACCTCAAGGCAGTATCCTTAGTACAACACTCTTTAATATTTATATCAATGATCTTCCATATCAATTACAAAAAAGAGAATAAAAAGTCTTGATGTTTGCAGATGATGTAGTCCTATGGAATTCTAAACCGAAAAATCAAAATCAACAATTAATAAATATAGCACAACAATCCTTGAGGACATTACAGAATTGGACATCTAATAACTTAATGAAAATTAATACACAGAAAACAAATTATCAATTATTTACACTAAAGGAAGAAACCAATAAATATTTCCCTTCAACTAAATGGGGAAACACTCACAGAAGCACATGAAGCCAAATATTTAGGTATTTTTTGATACAAAATTAACATGGAAAAAACACATTGATAATATAATAAAAAAAATGAGGAAAAGATTACCACTATTAAAAAGACTGGCAGGCAAGAAATGGGGAAGCACTACACAAACTTTAAACACTTTTTATAAGATGTATATTAAATCAACATTTAAATATTGTGAAGAGATACTAATTACTCAAGTATAGAAAAACTTAATATTCTACAAAATCAAATTCTTCGCCTAGTAACTGGAGCTGTTAAAACTACCCCAGTACTTCCTCTACAAAGTTTAACAAATAATGCAAGACTGGAACTTGATATTGAACAAGCAGCCATCTTACAATATGAAAAATTAATCAGACTACCTTTTAATGACTGGGAAAAAAGAAAACCACAAGTAAACCTAAAAACTCAACAAAATTTCCTTAATAAAGTCAAAGAAGTCAAACATAGATTAAAACTTCCTTACTTAAAAGAAAACATACAAACAAATATTAACCTGTTAGAACTATTTGATATTGAACACTATCTACACTTAGCTGAAGAATTTACAAAATCTGAAATCTCTCCGTGTGTTCTGAAACAAATGACACTAGAAATAATAAATTTAAGATACTCTACCAATGAATGGTTACATGTTTATACTGACAGTTCTAGCTTACCAAATAACAGTGGTGCTGGCGCAGGTGCAATATACCCTCTCTTCTCTTTCTTCAAAAGATTAAGTTTAAATACTACAAATTTTGATGGAGAGATTTCGGCAATACTTCAGAGCTTACAAAACCTACTATACCATATAAATGAATTTGAAAAAGTTGTACTATTATCTGACTCTAAAGCAGCTATTATATCCATAACATCTGATGTAACACCTAATAACTTAAATATTGCAGAATGCCACAAAATTATAAAACAACTAATGAATTTAAATAAAAGATTAATACTTCAATGGATACCAGCACATTGTGGAATACAGGGTAATGAAACAGCTGACTTTCTAGCCAAGAAAGGTAGTAAAATTACATCAAATTCATCTGATCTAATAAGTTATCACTCTATCCGTAAATCTATGACACGGGACCCACGGCTTTACTTCCCTTCCGAAGGAAGCCATGGTTTGAACCCACAACCTTGGGTATATGAAGTCAGCATGGTAACCACTATACCACATTAGATACCAACCAACCAACTATCCAAGTTTCGTTTCTGCTCATTTTCTCCAAAACACTAAAATGCTCTGTTATTGTTAGAGGCTAACAAAATGTGAAATTTTATATTTCAGCCAAAGTTATTAGTCAGCACTTACAGAATAAGGATTTTCATGATTTATAGTATATGGAATTCAATGAATAAATTAAAAATGAATCTTATCATATTGTCTTGTATTTTTAATACATTTTTTCAAGTTTATTTGGAACCACATTAAAGGTAATATCTGCATTTCAAAATTACAGCTTGAGAATACATTTAAAAAGCTTTTGTAACAAGAATGTCAAGTGAATTCATATATAAACACTTTCAAGCCCTTTAAAGCCTATTTTACAAATATTATTTGTTTCTTCACACCTTAAAAGAAGTATGTTGGGAAGTATGCTCAAATTTAGAAGTATTGCACATACTAAAAGTAAGTATGATGTCACATCCTGGCTGTGTGCACAGGAAGTGGTAACATTGGAAGTATATAATTCTCATATGTGGGCAACATTGCCAACTTTAGCATTCATAAAAACCTGGTAAGCATGGCATTGCTCTCTTTGAATTGTAACTATAGTGTTGAGTGGATATGCAACTAGGACACCAAGATTGGCCACGCGCCAGTAGGGACCATGAAAGAAAGGTAAGATATAATTTTGATTCGGACATGTTATCTTTAAATAAGTAGAATTAGTTAACCCATCCATGCTCCTGTTTATTGAATCATGTAATTTAGTTTCCCTGTTGTAAGCTAGACTAATTTTGTCCCTATATGCACACCCAACTGTAGTAAAAAGTACATTTGTCTTAGTTTAACCCCTCGCAGCCAAGCTAGTTAGTTGATTCAACCAGTTGGGTGTGACAATATACTTACACCAAGTCGTCATGTTTTGTATGCTCAAATTCAGAAGTTTTGCACATACTAAAAGTAAGCATATACTTGCACCAGTCATCATGTTTTGACAAAAAAATGTTTCTAAAATGCAAGAAAATTCATTTACAGCACTTGTTTAAATTTGTGAATTATAATACATTTTAGAAATAAATAGGTATGTAGACATTTCCAAAATAAGAAATAATCATAGTTTCCATTGAAATAATCTACAATGTTTTGGACAAACAGGCCTGGGTCAGTTGTAAACTAACATATTCTTGGCCCTGCAAACCCTTGCTGGCAATTTTGTTTTTACTATTTACTATGAATAAAATAATTATATACTACTTCCTGGAGTTATCAAAAATAGCATTTAATTATAAAACAATGTTTACTTTTTGAGCTGATGCTACATTTTTATTGTATTTTGTATTATTACTTTCTCTACCACTTATGTATGAAGTAGAGAAAGTATTGCACTCCATCAAAAATTTGATATGGAAGTAGGATGTTTGCACAGAAACGTGTGTTTGAAGCACAAGGCGAAATGAGGTACAAGATGAGATTAGGTACGAGAAAAGATAAAATGTTAAGAGACCAAATACAAGAAGAGACTAGACATGACTGTACGATGTGCAAGACGAGACAGGACAAGGTATGGGATGAAAAGAGAGGAGACAAGACGAGGTACAGGATGATATGAGGCATGAGGTGTTACGAGGTATGAGAAGAGTTGAAGTGTGACAACACAAGTGCTGCAAGTGTGAGAACTCTGTGAATAATTTGGAAAATTATCCTTTACTTAGAGTGAGTCACTTGTGTGTAAGCTTTATACAGAATCTTTGATTACGTGCCCAGTGATGTTAGATGAAAAAAATTTGACACATGATTTTGTTTTGCATTTCATTTTGAAGTGTGGTAAATTTTAAAAGGTATCCAAGAATACTTTTAAGGCATCCTAAATGTTCTCAAATAGCTTCAAAGTATTTTTATATGTACAAGATATTATAACGTAGTTTATTTTTATTGTAGTACAAATATGAAGTTATTGCCTGTAATGCCAAAACATTTATATGCTTAACAAAATATTGCCATATATTGAGTTTGAAGCAGGAGTGTGTTATGATTATCTTTGTACAGGTGACCTTGCGTTGTCACCGTAACTCACACTTAAGGCCACACGCTAAACATTCAGATTGTCCTACAAGAGTGAGAATCGTAGTAAAGAGCAAACAATGTAAGTGGGTACTTGCATTAAAACTGAATGCATGAGATTATAAGGATACGCGTAGGGCTGATGACATTTTGCATATGCCCTATTACACTGCTGTTGAAAGCTGTGCATGAACGAACTTGTTCTTAGTAAGTTTCTTATCTCAGAATTTGGCAAAAGAAATATATTACTCTCTGGCCTATTCTGCATTGCATTATGGATTTTTAGATCTTCAAATTTTTATTGCCTTCATAAACAGCTAGCAGTCAACAGTCTTTTTATGCCATAGTAATTATAAGCAAATCTTAACCATTTTCTTTTCCCCAAATTTGGCCTTTGATTGCTCAACTGTATGTCTGTGTATAACTAATGATAAGTTTCAAACTTATGCAAATCAACCTGGCAGATGTAAAAATCAGAAAATATGTTTTGGGAATTAAATTTTATAAAATAATTAAGAAAATATTTATATCCTTTCTATTTTAACTCAATGTATATGCATGTCATGTTCCACTGAAACTATTTCCTAGAAATGTTTTGTTTTCCACATTATTTGCTAGATGACATTAATAAAATATACAAGGGCCATTTTTTTTTCAACCTCCGATAGGCTATAAATAAAACACATGTTCATAGAAAACAATTATTTTATTACTAAAAGTTTTTTACACTTCTGGTTACTTTTCAGCATAATCACCAAAAAGATTGAGAGATTTATCGTACCTGTGCACAAGCTTTACAATACCTGCTTCAAAAAATGTCACCGCCAATGACTTCAAATGAGCAAAGACGTTGTTTTGAAGTTCTTCGTACTTTACGACGTTTGCGGAGAGCCATTCAAAACAAATGAAGAAGAATGCTTACTTCAGGAATTGTGTTGATCCATGACAACGCTCGTCCACACACTGCTGGCACAACCCATCGGCTCCTTGAACAATTTCAATGGGACATTTTCGATCATCCACCATACAGACCTGGCACCCAGCAACTTTCACCTTTTACCTGAACTGAAGACGTGGGTGGTTAGGAGGGCAGCACTTTCAAACCAACAAAGATCTTCCAAACAACGTCAATGCTCATTTGAAATCATTGGCGGCAACATTTTTTGAAGGGGGTATTGCAAAGCTTGTGCACAGGTACGATAAATGTCTCAATCTTTTCCATGATTAAAGCATTTTCAGAAAAAGGTCCGTGTGTGTGTGTCCATGTGTTCATGAACACGATAACTCAAAAATGAAAAGTTGGTAAAATACCAAACTGCGTATTTAAGTTTAGTATCTTCCAGGGATGCGACACAAAGATTTTGAGAAAAATTTCCCCACCCCAACCTACCCTTTACATGGAACTTTTTTCAAAAATTTTGTTTTTCTCAAAAATGGCTCTAACAATTTTGATTAAAATATCGAATATTAAAGCTGTTTACCTGACAAATAAAATGTGTATCTTGAATTTTCTGGGAATAGCCTCTGAAGAGTACTTTATTCTGGACAAATTTTACAGAATTTTGAATAACTGCTAAGCCGTAAAAGATGGACAAAAACTTACTGCGCAAAAAATGTAGAGCACGTTAAAACACACAATTTATGTTATATACATTTATTTCATGGAGTTCATCATTTTTGAGACATTCCATGTTTTTGGTTTCTGCTATGAAAAACTTATACTTTTCTCATACAGGAATTTGTCAAATGCTGTCCATACAAACAAAGGAACTTCAGCGACATGGCAACCAGCTTTTGACTATCACTTTAACCTATGGTACACCCTTATTTTGGTTCTACTTACAAGGAAGCAAGTAAGACTTTTTCTGATTAGCAGGAAGTAAATAGTAGTATAAGCTTTTTAAGAATAATTTGTTGCAGAGAGATAGAGAAAGTCATGTGAATGGAACACATCAGATTTTTATAATATAGTTAGTTACAGATGATATACTAGTAACTCATAATATGTGCCAGCTGAAGCAATATCATACCTTAAAGCTGCAGCAATGTTTACCCTTCCTCTCTGATCAACAAGTTAAGCTAATATTTTCATGATATCTTTTTCCATCCAGTTACAGTCATCTTTCTTAGGATATTTAAACAAATTTCAAGTTTTATACAGTGAGGCATTATTCACATAGTTAAATGCAAACATAAGTCAACCAAAGCCCAAGCAGTCTGTTTTATTGATTGAGTTTATTATAGGTATTAGTCCATTACTTAGATTAATATGAACTATATGATTAGGATAATTGTGATGAAATCTTATAACCATTGTGTTATGCTGTCCTTCATACTGAGAGCCTTTATATAAATAATGGTTTTAATTAAATTATTCTTTAATTGTGATCAAGATTAATACTTTTCTAAAAAGGATAGAATTGGTTGAATCATGTGATGAAAGTATATTTCTATGTACATATTTAGTAAATTAATTTAATTACTGCGTTAGCTACCATAGAATCAATATCGTCAAGTGGTACCATAAGTATCCAAATATCATTCATCACTGACTAAATCCATTTGCAATAATTTTAGTATTTTTTGAAGTTATTAAAGTTAAGCTACTATATAACAAAAGTTGCATATTATTTTTCACTTTCTGTGGTAAATTATAACCCATTAGAAGTGGAACTTTTAATACATTTTGTTTACAACATTGAACATGTGAAACCTCCTTAATAATGTATTACATTTTCCATGAATGGAAAATTTGGCTGCAATAAACAGTGAACACCATTCATGTCTTCCCAACACTCAGAAGTTTACAACACCTGTCACAGTGAAGCATTTGTTATCTTTAGCTTAGACAAATTGATAAAGAAGAACTGGCATTGTAATTGTTCAACTTAGGAAACACAAATGTATGCCTAGAGGGAACAAATAAAAAGCAATATAAAACATTCTTCTAATTCTGCAATTGATGTTACATGGATTCTAATGCTTTTTATAAAACAGAATTTAAAACTCTCCAAAGTAGGTAGTGTATGTTGATTTAAGTATCCTTTATTTTCTTTTGATTTTTAAAAGTGGAAAGTCACAAGATATAGTTCAGACTTATTAGAATAAAAACATAGCAACTTGTACACTAAACTGTGTTACATTATTCAGTTTCAAAATGTTGCTGTGGCTGTTAATTTTTTTTTCTGACAGAATTTCCTTTAAATGTAACAAATTAAAATAAATGTGATTCTTGTTTTGTTTCTCATTATTAACATAATGTCATACCTACCATAAGTGCATGCTCTTTCCGCATTTTGCACAAAAGAAAGGAAATACTGTCCCTTTGGCACGCTTTGCTAAGAAAATATTTAACCATATTAAATCCTTAGAATCCTTCTTAGTAGAAACCTTCATGGTGGACAGGAACTTTGACAGTTTAAAGTTTGTATTCTGTTAATCAGTCATTAAGTCACCACATTGTCACTGTAACTATTTACATAAATTTCATTATCCTTTCATACTGAAACTTTATAAACTATAATGTGAATCTACCATAGGTTCAACACAATACATAAGTGTGTTGAAATGTAATGTTCTTCTGCCACCGGTCAATGCTTTTTTATTTCCAAAGCACATATCTTTATCTTACAGAGTTGCCCACATTAGTCATCTAACACTATAAACAACCATCATGTTCACGATGCTGAAGCATTAAAACATAGGGAGGCAACAGATGAAGTCTGATGCAAGTTTTTGAAAATGAAACTAGACATACTCGTTTACTTCTTTGAATATCCATAAAGAAGATTTATGTTGTGACCATCGGGATGATTATTACCTACCTTACTGCTGGTGATAGGGCATATTGTCCAGACATTTCTTGGGTTTACCATCTGTATTATGGTGCTTTTTAAGAAAAGTATGGGTTAGGCAGTGGTGTTGAAATGGTAAAATCCTTTGAAACATTTGTTTCAAATTACAATGCTGTAGGGGGGGGAAAATTGTGCAGCATATAAGTGTTTTGAAACAGTAATTTTGTTATTGCCATCATGAGTCCCTTGATGAAGAGAATTTTGAAAACATTTAAGTGCAGCTTAAGTTGTTTTTGTGGACACTTCTGGAAATATTGATAGGTTTGGATGTAGAGTGTTTATGCTAATTGTTAACAAGTGCTGGTGGACTTCAATAGGCATATTAATAAATAGTTTTGAAAGCAAGGCTATGATATATGAAGCACTGACATTATACAAGACATTTATTGATCCATCAATGTTCAGAGGAAAAGGGCTTGGAGGACCTTCAGTTTTCATGACAGGTGACACTACTGCAGAGAGAGTTGCACTAGCAAAATCATTTCCCAACTCTTTTCTTCTCCGCATTTTCCATGTGTTATGGGCTAATTGGTACTACTTAACGAACAGTTCAAATGGAATATTTTTAAAAGACAGGCAGGAGCAGTTTTTCTTTATAAATATGCAGATAGTACCTATAGAGGAGCTTCACACTCCCTACCAAGCCTTAACATCCTCTGGTACCACAAAGAGTATTGTAAATTTATTAATTATGCAGAAAGACTGAACAAAAGACAGGAAAATTGGACTTTATGCCGTAAAAAATCCATAATACATAAAGGGCGAAATACCAATAATTTGTGTGAAGCTGCAATAAGTTCTCTTAAGAACTAAAGCTCTTAGATTTTCCAATGACCGATTTGAATAATTTTTATGTTAAGAAGGCTTTTATTGTAGCAAATGGATGCCCCCTATCATATTTGCGATAAAACATAAAATACATAAAAAGGAAATGATTTCACTGAAAAGTGAACAATTTTCCAATATCTATTTTGAGGTTAGAAACTTAAACAACAGTCAGAAATTAGTTAGGTAGAGTCAGACTGAAAAATTCAATGTTGGGAGATCTGTGGTTCAAATCCTGGCTGTGGTATTAAATTTTTCAGCCTGACTATACCTATCCAACTCCTGTCCTATACATGGCTTGTGTGAGAAAACCATTAAATCAACAATCAGATATATTTTGTTGACATTGAAATTGGCTTATGTAACTGTATATTAGGGCAGTCTGGTGCTCTATGTAAACATCAGCAACACATCACTATTGAGTATAATAAACAGTTGGCTTTTGTTTTATCACCCAATGAATGTTAAAAAAAAAATAAAAAAAAATAAAATAAATAAATAAATAAATAAATAAATATTCTATTGCATTACAATTCACAATGAAAGTACACTTCAAAACTGATTTAAAGTTTTAACAGAAGTTGCAGCTTCTAGCTATATAAGTCACTCCACAACCAGCACTGTTTTACCTTCATGTGTTGAAAATAAACTTGATACACTTAAAAATTTACAGGTAAATAATGCAAAAGTAATAGAAAACTGCAAATAAAAACATTGATGACATGTGTGAATTGATAAAATCTCAAAATAGTACAGAAATGTTAAAAGCTACTGAAAAGATGGTTTTAAATTTTGAAATAATTAAAACTGATGCTAATTGATCATAACATTAAATACTTTTGGAAAGTATTCTGGCTTAAAATCAAAGCTTGTTTATGCAGTAACAAAAAGAGGCATACGGCCTACAGCTATAACAAGAAGAAAAATAGCTTGTGGATGAAGAAAATTTGTACTTCTGGAAGAGTACCTGAGTCAGAATTTAGGAGCATGCTTACACAAAAGAGAAAGAAGCTGCATCCGTACTACCTCAGAAAAGAAAGTTTGTAGCACTGCACATATTGCACACTGTGTTGATCAAACATGTCTCTGAAAATGAAAGACTATGTTGTTTTTACTTTAACTAGTTAACCAACAATCTATGTTTTAAATGAATAAAAATCACTTAACAAACATCCAATTTGTTTTATTTTTCAAACTTTTAAGTAATCAGAACAGAAAAACTTAGGGTAAATGGAAATAAAGTCAGTTCTTGAATACTAGCATAAATCTGGCTTCTCCTTTAAGCTAGCAGGAGGGTATAATTCATTTCTAAATCTTGTTGTGTATATATGTGTAATAATTAATAAAATATGCTTTTTATTACTATATAAATACTTTTAGAATCAATTTGGGGCAAGATAGGCCATGATGTGCAGGTCTTAAGAAAACTGATAATTCTATAGATTTTGTAGTTATAAAGTTAATTTCTTTACCATTATGTTCCTGAACAGTTAGGCTACACATTTGTCCATTTGATACTGTATAAGCAAGTCTCCCAATTGTTTCCTTTGTGATAATCCGAAAATTTTTTTCAATAATTTTTTACATATAAAATTATTTTTAAAATATAACTATTAGCTTCATGGGAAATCCATCAAACAGTACACCCATATACATAACACAAAAATGTGACATTCTTTTTTTATTGAAAAAAGGATTCCCTGAGCCATAGGCTTGTTATGGAAACATTACAATGCAGATGTATTACAATTATATTATTATTATTATTTATTTTTTTGTAGCTTAACGTCCTTTAACCTGGTGGTCATATCGGACGATGAATGAAACTGGTGAAATGATTCTCAAATGATCTCGGGGCCCATGGAGCTGAAAGTTACTCGACATTCATCTTCTCAGGATAAGGGAAAACCCCCCCCAAAAAAAACCTTATCCGGGTAACTCACCCTAAGCGAGATTCGAACTCATGACCTTTTGAATGTGAAGCAGACACGCTACCACCACACTACCCAGGCGGGTTGTTTACAATTATAGTTATTGATATTGCACAAGTTAAATTATCTATTATAATTAAATAAGATGTTAAATATCAATATGATTGAACACAAACATAAGGATAAAATAAACATATATAAACAGCAAGAACAGAAAGTGGTCAAGGATTGATTATAACTTATTAAATGTGCAAATTAAGGAAGTATATACGAGTTAATCATTGCACATTACAATACGAGTTTCAGTTTAACTTGACTTTCTATAACTAACAATTATTTCAGATAAATAATAATAATAATAAATATGGGAATAAATCAGTAAGAACAGGCATATTATATATTTTATAGATGTTCTTCTATTGCTGTCCAAACATTTTTTTGTCTGCTTTTTAAAACCTTCATATTTTTTCAATTCTTTTAAGTAGTCTGATAGCAAATTAAATGCCTGTATACTCTGTATACAATGTTAGAAGTACCATATTTTATAGAATTTACTCTTGGAACATGAAACTGAAGACTTTGTCATTCTGACGGAAATATGATGAAATTAATATCATAATACTTTGTCCATGTACAAAGAAAGCTTTAGGAAACTTGCAAGGGTAGGAAAGGTGACATGACATCATGCAAATGTACAAATGCAGATGTAGGCTTTAAATATTGCATTACTTGTGGTGCTACATCATATGGCTTAAGTCAAATAGCATGCCTGCTACATACCTTTACCTTTTACATTTTTTTTCTGCATTTGTGTTCAAAATATACCATCTTCCTACCTTAACTATAAAGCTGTACAGTTGTTCAGGCCATATAATAGTTTCATTTCATACTTCAGCTCAGCACTAGATGTAGGTTCCAGTATGTTTTCACATGGTAAAAGCTATCAATAGATATATCCATTTTTACTTTATTTGATAAGACAAATCTGGGCATTGTGTAAGCCAAAATTATAGTTTTCGTAAAAAACATAACTAAGGTGCTATGTTTTAAATATGCATGAGCATTTTTTTTTATCTCTTTGTGCTGATTTCCCACATTTACACATAGGTGATAAAGTGACCATGTTACATTAATTATTGCACTGTACCCTACAATTCACATTTATGCACAGAGAAAAAAAAAATTACATGTTATATTTAATCTACTACATATGAAGATAAATAATTGGAATTCTTTTAGCACACCCCCCTGTGAGATCAGCTGTCCTGCAGCTGTATTGTTTTAGTAACCAATAGAAACGGCTCAGTCGAAAACTGAACTAGAATCTGCAATCTCCCAGGCGAGACAAGACACTGTTATATACAAATTTATTTAAGTTAGTATCTTCCAGGGATGCAACCCAAATATTTTCAAGAAAATTCCCCACTCTCTAGAAGGAAAATTTTTCACTACTTTCCAGGAAGTGTCGTTTAACAATTTTTTTAAAATACTATATGCTTAAGATATTTATGGCAAATTAAATGTATGAGGGCTGTCATTGTAGTACCCAACCTAATAAAGATAGAAAAATAATGTTGGAAAAACCATCTTTGTATCTATCTATACATGTTCAATACCTGGATAGGTAGATAGAGTCAGACTGAAAAATTCAATGCCATAACCAGGATTTGAACCATGGATCTGCTGATCTCTAGCCGGTTGCTCTGCCAATGAGCTATCATGGCAACTTTCAGTCTGACTCTACCTATCTACCTCCTGTCCTACACATGGCTAGTGTGAAAAAACAATTATTCCATATCAATTTACCATAATAGTTGGCCATACTATGAATCCTGGTCTAAAGTATTTACAGCATTGTAAGTCGCCATTGGGGTTGTCATCTCAAAATATTTTGAGATCACCTTGTGGTTTACTGGGAAACATGCGAGTCAGTTGAGAAATTCAATGCTATGCTGGAATGTTGCCATGATAACTCAATGTCAGAGCAACCGGCTAGAGATAGGGAGATCCATGGTTCAAATCCTGGCTATGGCATTGAATTTTTCAGTCTGACTCTACCTAACCACCTCCTGTCCTACACACAGCTAGTGTGAAAAAGCAAGTATTCCATATTCTATACCTTTCAGCTTGATATACTTTTTCCAGTGATGCTCAATAGCTTCAATACTCTGTTTATAGTGAGAACTGTCAAGCTGTGCAAAATAGCCATCAGCTGCAGACTCCACCTCTTTAAGGTTGACAAATCTTTTACCACCAAGCCATTTCTTCAAGTTTGGAAATGAAAATAATCAGAGGGGGCTAAATCTTGCGAATAGGGTGCATAAGAATCTGATTGAAACTTTAAACGCTAAAGGATGTGTGAACTGGTGCATTGCTTTGATGAATCAAAACATTCTTTTTCATTAAATGCAGCCGTTTTTGCTTGATTTTATCACATAATTGCTGTAACAAGTTTGCATAATATTTGCCATTGATTGCTTTCTTTTTTGGAGATAATAAAAATAATCCCATGTGCATCCCAAAAAAACAGATGCCATGACCTTGCCTGCAGATGAAATTGTCTTCACCTTCTTTGGAGCTGATTCTCCCCTTTCAATCCACTGTTTTGACTGTTCCTTCATCTCAGGTGTAAAGTGTCACAGACTTGACTGAAACATTCTCATGACACTGTTTTTGTTCTATTGTGAGCAAATGCAGCACTCGTCTTGCACACAGCTTTCTCATATCCAAATTCTCGTCAGTGTGATGTACAGCACTTTTTGAAATGTCTGCTAGCTCATGCAATTTCAGTCGACGGCCATTTTGGGACTTTCTTTACCATTTCTGGTGTGGTCACCTCATTTGTTTGACCACTGCATTGCTTGTCTTGGTAACTCGTATGGCCTCGCTTTAACTCTGCCACCCGTCATTTTACTGTTGTAAACGAAGAGCAGACCACCAGAGTGGAATATAGCTCAGCTTGAACATTAGTTAGGCTAAGACATTTCAATTGAAAGCATTGTATTATATAACGATGACCAGTTTTATCAATGCTTACAAATTTGCTGAGGGCATACACTTATTGATGGCTACCAAACAAATACTAAACAACGTAGCATTGTCAAACTTCAAACTTAAGCTCTATAAGTTTGGTACTTTCTACAACATCTGTTTGAAACAGCAACTGCTAGCTATACATCAGGTCGGATACTTTTGGGACAGCTCTCATATATCTGGAATTTTCTGCAGTAGCCTGTGAAGTCCTTTTTGTTCTAAATGAGTTTTGTATAACTGCTAAACTGTAAGAGATTTACTACTCAAAGAAATGTAAAATGCATAAAAGCACATAATTTAGTCAAACCATATTTTTGTGGGATTGACCATTTCTGAGTTAATTTTTTGTTACTGGTTTGAATTTTCAAATGATTTTCTTAGGTGATAAATTTCTATTATTTTTTCCTTGTGGTCATGCAAGGAGCTTGGTATTTCAAAGTCATTACATTATATTGTAATACACTTTTTAACAACATAAAGGCTTTGAAATGAAGCTTTATTAATGGTACTCTTTAACTGCCTTGGTTCTCAGTATCCCATTCTATATTGGACGTGAAAGTCTGTTTAATTTTGCTTTATCAGGCTTGAGGTTCTTTTACACGCCTTAAATCTATGACACTAGACCAACAGTTTTACTTTTCTTCCGAAGGAAGCCATGCTAAGGATTTTTACACCGAAAAACCTGATGTGTACCATTCACATGACTTTCTCTATATCCCTGCAACAAATTATTCTTAAAAAGCTTATACTTCTATTAACTTCAGTAAAACATTAGCAGAAATAGCAATATTACTTGCTTCCTTATAAGTAGAGGTGAAATAAGGGAGTAAAGGGAGTTAAAGTGATAATCAAAAGCTGGTTGCTATGTCACTGAAATTCCTTTGTATGGACAGCAGTTGACAAATTCCTGTATGAGAAATGTATAAGTTTTTCATAGCAGAAACCAAAAATAAGGAATGTCACAAAAACGACGAACTCCACGAAAAAAATGTATATAACATAAATTGTGTGTTTTATCGTGCTCTACATTTTTTGTGTAGTAAGTTTTTGTCCATCTCTTACAGTTTAGCAGTTATTCAAAATTTAGTAAAATTCATTCAGAATAAACTACTCTTCAGAGGCTATTCCCAGAAAATTCAAGATATACATTTTATTTGTCAGGTAAATATCTTTAATATACAAAACTTTAATCAAAATCGTTAGAGCTATTTTTGACAAAATCAAAATTTTTCTCAAAATCTTCATGTCACATCCCTGGAAGATACTAAACTTAAATACCAAGTTTGGTATTTTACCTTCTTTTCGTTTTTGAGTTATCGTGTTCACAGACATACAGACACACACACACACACACACACACACGGACCTTTTTCCGAAAATACTTTTTTTTGATAAAGGGTACCCTAAAACATATATTTCCGGTGAAATCTCGGTATCAAATTTTTTGGTGGAGTGCAATACATTCTCTATGCACTATGTACACAGTGCCTATAGAGAAAGTAAAAATACATTGTTGGATTTGAACCCTTGACCTAGGGAACCAGAAGCTAGAATGTTATTTCCCCTAGACCTCGGAGGACACCTTATGCATATAAAAACAGGCTTTACCCAACCATATACTTCTTATAGACATAACAAAATGCATAAATGTGTAATGTAAGTTTATCTTAAAAGGAGTATCAGACTGAAAAATTCAGTACTATAGTTGGTTTTGAACCATGGATATCCCTTTTTCCATTTGATTGCTCTAACCAACTGAACTACCATGGCAAGGCACTAGTATGACATTAAATTCTCCACTGGACTCACAGTTTTCCTGGTACAAATTCCTCCACAAATTCATTTTGAGATGCCATACTCCAATATTATACGTCCTGGAAAATATAGTTTAACCAAATATTTGGTCAATAAAATATCAGCTATGGCATTGAATGGTTTAGTCTGATCTAATTTTCCAACTGTCTTACAAACAGCTTGTGTGAAAGAATGATAATTATTTTTTTCTTGATTAATAAGAATAAACTTTTATTACATTAGTTTGTAGACAAGTGAATGGAGAAAACATGTGAATGCAACACATCAGAATATAAAGGCATACAAAATCATACAATTATTAAAATTGGCAAAGGCCAATCATTTAATTTTTTGTAAGTTTACCTCTAAAATAATTTGCTATTGTTATAGAGTGGTTTTTGTCACATAAAAAAAAAACAACAGATTCTTCAGTAATCTTACATCCAATCTTGAGAGTAAAAATGTTAATTATGAGTAAAGTTATGACCACAGCTCAAATTGTCAAACTAGGATAGTTTATATGTTTTTCAGTATAGGTGGAACAAAAAGTTTTGGAAGTAGTATAAAATATTCTCAATTACACCAGGCTATAACTAGTGGTTTTGAGGTGAATATCTTACAATTAAAATATTTTTTATCACTCTCTAGTAATATAAAGTTGCATTATTTTGAAATTTGGTGCTGCTTAGAAACTGAAAACTGTTGCTTGTAATAATAAGTGCCTAACTCTAAGATAAAAACTATAATAGCAATGATGGTTCCCACAATTATTACTGTAAATGCTCCCAGAAGATGAATTATATCAAACCCTTTATCCTTGGGTGGTGAATATGGAAATACATATTTCTGCTCCCAATAAGCAACAATGCCACCTTCAACAAGTTGTAGAATTAGAAGATTGACTGTTTCAGTGTAAGGTGATCCTTTTTGTAGAATAAAGACAGGATAAGTTGACACATAGCAAGTTTTTAAAATGTGGAATGACCCATTCCTCCAGTTGTATTTAAGCAGATTTTGTGCTAGAAAATAAAGCAACACATTTCTGGGACAAATTAATGAAAAATTGTGTGTTTCAGCAATCATACTTAAACCTTGCTTTGTGTCTACATGTTCAAATTTGCTTAAAATATCTTGTGTTATTTTGTCATTATGGGATTGGTTGAGAAAGAAAGAGATACTGCTGTCACCACCAATTCTCATTCCCAATTGTAATACTTCTTCACCTGTATGAATTTGTTCAATTGGCCATCTTAAAGTAAGAATACTTCCTAAATTTGCTTGATAAGCCATGGATATAAGCAAACAATACAGCAGAAAGAAACCATAAAATAATCTTATAGGTGTCGAAGTAGGGGTTTGGCCAACTGGGGAACCTCTGACAGTAGTGAACACAAATGTTACTATTACACTAGTGTCTTTAAATATTATTTTATCTTTACTGTTAATATTACAAAGATGCTGGGGTGCAATACCAAGAAACAGAATAGCTAATATAAGGGAAATAAATATCAGAAACCAGAATAAATCAGAAAATTCTATTACAATAGAGGTATATGTTGGTGGCACTTTACCTCTTCCAGTGGGCACTGCCCATGTAAGACATTCATGTTTATAATACACTGAGGAGTCAAAAACCTTGATTTGTTGAGGAGAATTGTATATAGAGCAAAATCCAATGTCACTTCTTTTGATTATAACATCTCTTATTAAATCCTTTGTTTTATAAACATGGTTAGTATAACCTTCAAGCATATTATCAGTTGGTAAGAGGAATACAGGGGTAAAGTTCATGTATTTTGCTAGGGCAAGGGCAATTTGACCTTCAACACCATCTACCTCATATATAAAGTTGCCATCAATTTTAAGAATAACATCAGGCTGTTGCTCAAATGTTGTTAATCTAAGCTTGCATCCATAGAGGTTTCCAATTCCATTTTTCCACAAAAACATAAGTTGTTCATGTGGAATCTCTTCCCCAATTTTCCAGAGCTGTGATGATAGTGATGCATTTGCACTGTTACATTGTGTAAAACTGAAGGGATAGTAAGCATAAGCAGCAAAATGCATTGGAGTTTGGGCTAGTATAATTATATTGATTATTGATAGCTTCCATGTTAGTTGAAATATATCCTGAATTTCTTGCATATCCCATAATCTCTCAGTTATTACCACAATAAAATGTTGCTGATATGATTTTTGACAGACACCCTGAAAAACTTCCATTAAAGTGTTTACGGAAAAAACAAAAATTATAAATATTTCACTTCCATTACCAGTGTTTCTAAAAATGTTCCTGACATCTAACTCCCTTAAATTTGCAATGAGCACAGGATGTAATGAATAAATACATTCCTCTCCATGGTGCCTTAAATCTTCAAAAATAAAATAGCATGTATGTGCGTTATCATATGCATAGCTTATATAATAGTTTATCACCTCATAAACAACACAGTTATTTTCATAAGTGCCTGTAAATGAAACTTTAGCATTGCACATGGATAACCAATGGATGCGTTCAATAAAAAATATAATTTGCAGAGCACAGAAACTTTTAACATAGATTTTCTTCATTGCAGTCCTTTCACTTTCTTATGAAGTGTGTTCCTCCAGAAAATACCATGAAGGAATTGGATGTTTTTATACAATTCCCTCTTATATTGAATGAGGCTAAATTTTTAAACAGCTTCTCCCTGTATTATTCTGATTATCTTAGAGAATGAATATGGGAAAGAAATCATTATGTATATATTGAGTTTGGACAGTCATGGTCTGCTGGACTGACAGCTGACATATCAGAGACTTAATGAAATGGGATTTGTACCTGCAAAGTAATAGCACTTGGAATAAAGTAATAGCTATATTGTGATTGAATATTGGCTAAATGCCTTCTCTTCATCTAGTTCTTTATTCTTTTTATTCTTCCTTCTTTGGTCTTAAAATAATCCCAATTCCAAGAATTTTAGGAGATATGCTGTGTATTGGTTAAATTGTTGATCAATGACATAAAATAAGAAATTTAAAATCTGGGTGTTAAATATTAAAATTACACTTCCCATTAGCAATAAATCCTGCATATCAAGAACAGTAAAACATTTTCTTTACAATTATGCTGCATTATCTTTGTTTTAAGGTTTAAGCAGTTCTTCAATATGATATAGGTATCTACAAAAAATGAAAAATCTGGTTCTGTTTAGGATTTTAAAGAATCATATTTGCAATGCTTCCCTGAAACAGATGATAATAACTGTTTACTTATTACTTCTAAAAGCCTGTACCGTCTATATAAGACTCCAAAAATACCATACATTTAAATTATTGGCTCTTAAATCATTAAAGTTAAAAGTACATTATGGTTGGAGTATGGTCAAAATTTGATGTCATCCAAAAGAATGTATCCTAATTTGAGACTAAAAGCTAAAACAAATTTTGCAAGCCAAAATTAAATAGGAATAAAATACTGCTTCATCTATCTTACAGTATCTATAGAATACATTTAAAAATGTTTAATATTTAAGCTATTAAAATTTTCTAAAGGCATATTCAAATAGCATGATGATTCAAACAGCTATTAGTAAGCTGATATGAAATTATTGGTCACAAGAAATTATTTCAGATAAATCTCACAGATGATTTAGAAAGATGATTTTAAAGTGTAATAAACTTAGATTAGAATCCCACTTGGGTCATATTGCTTGGCTGAACTTACACTATTCTTACTTTAATTCACTGTGTTCTATAAAAATAGAAAATTTAAAAAATAGAACAAAAGAATAATATGAGTTCATATTATGCAATTAAATTCAGAACAGCTGTTATTAGCATGTTAAAATACCAGTGAAACAATGTTTCCTCATCGCTAGGGATTGCCTTCAATTATTAAGCTTATCCAATTTTTTTTTTCTTTTTGTGAGTGGTAAACTACTTAAGAAACAGTTAAGAGTCAGAATAGAGAGAAGTTTCATCACTTACATTGTTTTTTGGTTTGTTTTTTTTATCAGTTTTGAGACTACCTTTTGTTCTCATCTGCAGAGACAAACTGAAGACATTAGCACCTGTAAACTGTGGTAAACTATGTCTTAAATAGCTTATCTTTAATAACTTCTGATATGGTGAATCTGACAAACTAGCTATGACTGATTCCAATCATAGAAAACATTCAATAGAAGTAGAATATACTAACCCACAAAAATGGACTGAAACTAAAAAGTGGAAGAATTAAAAGCTGGAAGTTCCTTAAGTATCCAATCTAGGTCCCATATTATTTTTAATTTACTATGCTGCCAACGTAACTTTGCATGCAAAAAATACGAAACTTAACTACCTGCCATTCCGTCCTTTTAGCTAGGGAAGTTTGGGATGAACATTGTGTCAATGGACAGTCAATATATTGTGTATGAGTGCAAATTGTCAGTAGTGAATCATGGAGTTGTTTGATCCAAGAAGTTAAGTGTATTGTAATTTACAGATGTTCAAATTGTTTGAAATTTTATATTTTGGGAAGACTGGTTCTCTTTTTCTCCTTCATTTTCTTTAATGTTGCAGTTATGCAACAAATTTCTAATAAAGTAATTCATAACAAGGCTAGAAGCATCATATACAACATAATTAAATATTTTGATGAAGGAAAAAAACTTGGTTCTTTAAGCTGCCATTGTACAGAGCTACTCAGCAAGATGCAGCAGTCTTTGTCATTTCTGAGCAGATGAAGGCTGAAGCAAAAGGCAGCAAGTTAACAACACCAGGAAAGAAAAATGTTTTTGACCAAAGTGATTTTCCAAATATAATCAGTTCAGTGCATGCAGTGGAAAAGTATGTGCCCACTTTATATAGAATACTTTCCAAAGTTAGAGCAAAATTTAAAGGAGGTCAGGAAAGTCTTTGCAAAATTATAAAAACCATTAGTTATAGTTTTAAGAAATGTAAAAATTTTCAAAGCTGATTCTAATGGGACAAATTTATATAGCTGCTTGGAGAAAGCATTGAGGACAGCGAAACAAAATGAGAAATTTGGTGATAACATGAAGCCTGGGACTTACATTGTCATCGTCAATAGGAGGGTAGCAGAGTAAAACGTGACACAAACTACAAGTGAAATAGAAAATCACAATGGATGTGATAAATTCAGTTACTGCAGAGAAGTGGAAAGCTTTGTGTAAACTTGTGTGCAAATGTCAAAAAGAGTACTCTACAATCTGCTAGAGGAACAAATAAAAATAGCTGTAATCAGACTTGGTGAGTTTTCCAGTGATGAGGAGAATACTGATGCTGAGGCTGAAATGAATGACAACAGAGTGATGAATGAGGCTTAGAACCATTAAAATAAGGCAAGGTAAAGTTCACAATTTTAGGCAAAAAAAAAAAAAAAAAAAAAAAAAAAATTGGCGTGTTATTTCTGGACCTTCTTTAACTGCTTTGGTTCTCAGCGTCCCAAGCAGTGACTGTATGCTACCCCTTCTCACAAACACTGCCTGTCATTCTTCCTCCTCTTGCTGATTGCTAGTACCAAATACCCTCCCCTCTTCAGTGCAGAATTGATGGAGAAGTATATCAGTGATATACCAATGCATCTAAAAAAATCTTATGTGTTCGATTCACATGACATCTCAGTAACATTATTATTGTTAAAAAGCTAATTCTTCTATCTACTTCATGCTAATAAAGATAAAATTAGCAGTAAAGGTATTATCATTTGCTTTCTTGTAAGTAGGAGGGAAATAAGGGAATACCATAGATTAAAGTGATAGTCAAATCTTTTAGAAGCTGGTTACTATGTAATTGAAATCCTTTGTTTGTTTAGCCAGAAGTTGACAAATTCCCACATGAGAAAAGTTTTAAGCATTTTAAAGCTGAAACCAGGAAGGATAACAAGGAATATCTCAGAAACGGTCACCTCTACAAAAAACATATATGACATAAATTATGTATTTTAATAAAATCTACATTTTTTGTGTAATAAGTTTTAGACCATTTCTTATGGTTTACAGTTATGCAAAATTCAACAAAATTCATCCAGAATAAAGAGGTCTTCAGAGGCTATTCTCAGAAAATTCAAGGTAAACATTTTATTTTTCATGTAAATATCTTTAATATACAGTATTTAAACAAAATCATTAGTCATTTTTAAGAAAATTTTTCCATGTAAAGGGTAGTTTGAGGTGGAGGATATTCTTGAAAATCTTCGTGTCACATCCTTGTTTGGTATTTAACAGGCTTTTTGAGCTGTGTCCACACACATGCACCCACACACAGACTTTTTGAAAATGTTATTTTTTGGATTCAGGGGGTTTCAAAAACATGTATTTCTAGTGAATATACATTTTTAATGTGAAATACAATATCTTCTCTATATACTATGTAAATATTACATGTAGAGAAAGTAATTATCAAGCAGTTAATCATGCTGTTTGCTGATAACACAAGCAGTTTATTACAGGAAGGGATAAAAATCACTTTGGGGTAAATGTTATAATATGGTTGGTTGGTATTTAATGTTGAGAAGTTGGCAGTGAACACATTCACTCTCTTGCATTCCAATATTTTGAAGTTATATTATCATATTGACTAAAGTTTGGACAGCAGAGTAGATGGTTTCCATCCATTTCTTCTTTAGGTGTTCAGAAAGGACACAGAAGAGATCTCACTATACCAATCCTGAATAAATGTTTATTGAGACAGTCATGGCCTGTTAGGAGTTTAAAAGTTGCTACAGAGGATTTTCTTGGTAATGTAGTGATTCTGGTCATGTTATTACATAAATTTTCCCTGGTTTTCCTTTTGTTTGTAATACATTATCTTCTTTAATTTTGTTATTATATGTTGATATAATGATTCTTTTGATAGAGTGATAACTTATTGGATCAGATGAAGTTGATGTAATTTTACTACCTTTCTTGGCTAGAAAGTCAGCTGTTTCATTAACTGTATTCCGCAATGTGCTGGTATCCATTGAAGTATTAATATTTTATTTAAATTCATTAGTTGTTTTATGATTTTGCAGCATTCTGCAATATTTAGTTTATTAGGTGTTACATCAGATAATATATGCCATTAGCAAAGTATTAAACTGGTTCAAAGCAAATGAGCTAGCTGTTAATGAAGAAAATACTGTAGCTATACATTTTTAACATAAAAATGAGAAATTTAATATTAGTTTTGGGTTTAAAACATTGAACTATGAAAGAGAAATCAATATTTTTGGGTCTTTGAATCCTCTATCACATAAGGTGGAACATGCAGTTCAAAAACTTGGCAGTCAGACTGAGCAAAACAATATTCTGTCTTAGCTAAATACTTGCATGTTGGGTATGTACTAACAACATATTTTTTCAAGATTTCGAATCTGACATGTCATATGGTGTAATATTAGTGGAAATGCTGTAAATAAATTATGTTATAGGAACTCAAATTGCAAAAGAGAGCAGTAAGAGTAATAGCTGACATAAAAATACATAGAAAGCTGCAGAGATTATGTCAGAAAACTAAAAATATAACCCTTGCCCTATGTTTATATAGAGGAACTATTGACTGCCTCTGTGGTTGAATGGTTCACAATCTGGCAAATCACCCAAAGGTCCCAGATTCAATTCCTGGCTGGAGTAGGGAATTTTTCTTTAATTGGAATCATTTGCTATCCTCCACAGAGTTTTGAAGTGTGAATGTGTGTGTTTAATAGTATAATTATATTAAAATAAAAAAAAAAACTACAGTTCAGCAAGATAAGCCCCAGCAGTTGTTTCTCAAGTCAAAGTCCTTAATATGAACCATAGATGTTAAAGAGGGCCATGTAAATGTAAAATAATAATAAAAAAAGCTATTATTGCATATAAAGATGAGCGTGGGAAATGTAATTACAAATGCTGAAGTAGTCAATGCATGCAATAAGAATAAATTGCATATACATAGATTTCATAAAACCCTGCATTTTAAAAATCCTTAAGTTCATTGGAGTAAAGTTATATAATAATCTTCTACATATATAAAACAAGAATAAACTATATTGCAGTACAAAAATAAATACATAAAACTTTTAGTATATAACAACTTGCACTCAATTAGATTAGATTATACAGCAAAGAATACATGAAATACCACACAGAAAATAAATAGGAATATCTGTAAATCACAATGTTTTATAAAGATGATTTACTTTGGTAACTCTGTTTAATTACCTAAAACTAAGCTTTCATTTTCATGTTGCTGTAAAATGATGAACCACTACACTGAGGTATAAGTATAAATATAAGCATTGGTCCTGTGTGCAAGAGAAAGGCATTCATTTAGCAGAGAAATGAAGCAGAATTATGACCATTATCATCATTGCTTAGACTTGTCATAATCAAAAGGGCAACTGGGGGGTTGAACCTTTGGCATTTGGAACCTCCTCCTTGCTGAAAGAAAAAGTAAACAGAAACAGTAAAATCTAATTTAAATCCAATTGGTGCACTTTAATCAATGGATATAAAACTAATTCTTCTTTTGCTTTTTACTCTCCTGGTATGTAAGACTTACAACTCAGAGCTTGGGGTCAGATGCCTGTTGAGGAGCAGAAAGACTGGATCAAAGAAAGTAGCCAGGATGGATGATCAGGCCAGTGCCTGGTATGCATTATGAAGTAGATGATATGTGATATAGGTGAAATGGATGATAGGAAAGGTGACGATGGAGCATGAATAGCAGAAGAAATCATAGTACGCTGAGAAAGCCCACCCAGACACTACTTTGTCCATATGGTCCCTGAGGTTGAATTTGCATCACATAGCCGAGTGTCATGGCACTACCCCATGTATATAAACCATTTTTATAAATATTTCAACTCAGGATTAATTCTTATTTATCGTTTTATACAAATTATTTTTAAAAAATGGATCCTATACCTAAGGCTACTCCCCCTTTATTTTTTTTCTAATAATACTACTAGTTGTTAATTATATAAGTTATTACTGTTATGAAAACCATTCTTTTTACTTTCACTACTACGTAATGAGAGGTGTTCAATAAGGGTTGGCACTAAATCTTTTTCCTTCTCTTAAGTGACTGCAAAATCTGTTTATGTGCTGATGAACTACAACACCAGTTGCTATTCACTGAAAGTTTCAGTTGAGTGTTGGTAGCCTGGGAGACTGAGCATGTTTCATAATCACCTCTGAACATCATTATGAAAATTTTAGTAACTGTATGCAATAAAATTTTGTGTTTTCTTAAAGAAAACTGCTACTCAAATCTATGATAAGTTGAAGAAAGCTCATGGCAAATTCTGTAATATCTTATAGAGTATGTTTTTGTTGAAATCAAGCTTTCAAAAATGGCTGGGAAAATACTAAATTGCAGGGAGGAGCAGATGCACATGTGTGCGAGTGTGAATGCATGTGCGATTGTGTGCATGCATGCCTGTGTTGGAATGCAAAATGAAAAGTTGTTTACATTTCAAACCTTGTATTTAAGTTCCTACTTTTCAAGACTGTGACAACAATGGTTTTTAAGAAAATCCACCCACCCCAAACTACCATTTACATCAGTTTACTCCAACCAGTCTGAGTCAGAGTATTTTCATACTCCACCACAAACCTTGGAGCCTGGCTGGAGAGTGTGACAGCCAATGCATCACTGTTGAAAGTCATTGCGTAATGCTTACTCTTCTTGCCAGTTCAACCCAACTCTTGATGATGATAGCATGCCCTCAATTTGCATATTGCAGGTAGACCACATGAGTTGTGAGTTACTGGCTGCTCTTTAGGTATGCACCCAGATTGGGTGTAGCCTGCTTTACATGGGACATTTTTGAACATTTTTAAATATTCTATAGTTCAACATAATTAATTTAAACAATGTGTTGTGGAAGTTAGAACAACCATTTTTATTAGTTGCACAATACAGAATTATATAAAACATTGATATTACTAACATTTCTTTCATACAGATTTACATGAAATTGTGGGCTCTTCTTAAAAGCATTAGATGCTTTTATAGATAGGACCATCTTTGAATGTGCATGAAATTACTTTGCTTTCTCTTTAATTTTAACCATGTAGAATTTCAAATCAAGTATTAGTGAAGTGTTAAGTGCTTGAAGCTTAAATTTATTATTGTGTGTGCATATTTAGCCAGGATATGTAGAGAGCTACTCGAGTGAAAATATCTGGAACACCAGTTGCACAAGGCCTGCCCCAAGAGACAATACCAATCTGTTTAAAATTGGAAACAAGAGGTCCACCAGAGTCTCCCTGAAACAGATTTATTTGATATACAGATAATTAATTTTAATTAAAATACCTTTTATATTACAGCATATTTACATATTGCGAGTATAATATACTTATAAGTATATAGTATGTAAATACACTACACAAACTTAAACTAGCTTGTTTGATCTTTCGCTACATATTTCATATTTACTCAGTTTAAGAATATAAATGAGGAGGTGCAATTCAAAATAGAATAAGGCAAAAAATATATTTTTCAGTAATAAGTAAATATTTTAAGCTCCTTTACGAGTGGACTGAGATGAAATAATGGTAATTTGGGTCAAAATTTCAAATTGATGATTTTTTACCAAAAATGAATCCTATAAGTGAGATTGTATGCTCAGAAAGTTTGGAACCTCTATTTTGCTTTGATCTGCTAAGATATACATATCACTGTGATCTGTTTTTAATATCAATATTAGGAATCTAAATATTTGAATTATTTTCTCTCTATTTTTAAATTTCAGACATTTTATTAACTACAACCTTTATTTTCATAGAAGAAAATTCATCTTCTTCTTGGAACCTAAATCTTTGAATTATTTTCTTTCTGATTTTAAATTTCAGACATTTATTAACTTCAATCCTGATCTTTTTTTCTTCTTTTTCTTAGAAGCTAAATCTTTAAATTATTTTCTTTCTACTTTTAAATTTTAGACATTTTATAAATTAAATTTTGTTCTTTTAGCATATTTTTTTTGGAAAAGAAATAAAATAGGTATCAGAAATAGAATCTATAAGAAAACTGCAAAATATGAGCTTCAACTTCTTTCAAATCTTTTCAGCTTTTATTGAGAAAAGTATCATAACTGTAAGATCTATATGCCTTATATTACATATGCCATTTACAGAGTTGGTAATTCATGTTAGGAAAAATCTGATATTGTGCATCATCTTTTATTAATGTTGCTTAAGAGACAATAGAATGTTGTTAAGACAGTCCTAGTTTTCTATTTAGTCTTCTTGTGCCATGTAAGCAACATTTAGAAATATGAATGAAATCATTATTAACTTCAAATCTCTATATGTTAAAAATAAATAAATCACAATAATACATTTGTAGTTGTTAGGCTTTTGTAACAATGAAAGTAATTGTGGGTTAATTGTTTCCTACCAAGGGGCATATCCTTATGAATGAATTGCATGTACTGCTTGCCTGCTATTTTGGAGGAAAAATAAATATAACAACTAATTCATCTTTGAATATTGTTGAATGGATTTATTTTATTATCATTATACAAGTATATAAATAGCATCTAAATATGGTTTGAATTCCAACTTTGGAATATTAAATGCACATAATTCCACAAAGCTTAGACGTGTAGTACTACCAGTCTTGGTCTGGTTTGATGACATCATGGCAGGTCTCTGCTGTGCTTAACAAGGGAAGAAACACACCAGAATGTGTAGTTGAAATCAAGGAAAATGTTGCATTCAGATACCTTAAGAGATAATACTTTCAAAATAATCCAGGATAGTGACACTTGTTACACCTTCTATCTACCAACCCCTCTATTGGTAAAAACAAATTGCAACCTGGTTCCAGGTAATGACTTGACAGGTGAATAAGTTTGCTTTGAAAACATTCATATCATCAACATTAATGCACTAATGTTAAACCTTCTGGGATCACAAACATTTCCTTATTCATACCAAACAATATTAAAGTGTGAAGCCTCGTGTGGACATTGAAGTGCTTTACATGTGGTATTTTTCACACAGTGTAGTATGGTACGTACTTGTATTTGGGGTATATTTTAAAACTATATATTATGACTAAAGAGGATATTACTGTATATTTATTTGAGATACATACCATTTCATAGTACAATAGATGAAATATTGCTTCAAGTATTATGTAAATTCAAGCACTGTAATTTAACCATTAAGTAGACAACTGAGTGTTTTATATTAATATTACTTTTCTTGTCTATACTTATTAATTTATTGTACATAGTTATACTTAGGTATATAAATCTATGTACTTATTCTGGAGTGCTGCTAAATTTTTAGATACACTACTATGAAGTAGAGGCATTTCTTTATTGAAATATTTTTATCCTACATGTTGACTGCAATATCAGCATATGCCACTGTTCCCACCCCACTGAAAAATTCTGTATTTCATGAACGTAGTAAAGTCACTCCCCTGATAAAGTCAAGTCCACATAGGAAAGTTCTTGCAGAGACTGTAACCCAGTAGTCACAAACTTATTTTTGATTCGAACCAGATTTTGCAACTTGATGTCATATCACGATCATTAAACTATTTCTGCCTATTATCAGGTGTGTAGCACAGTTGGCTAAAGTACACAATATCACTCACCAATATTTCAATTGAGCTAGTGCCACATCCAATTTAGGAGGTCCTGAGTTCAAACCCCAGGGCTGACCAACATGATCAAAGATTTTCTCACAGTCTTCCAAGGAAGCTAGACAAATATTAGGTTGGATAATTCAGTCTGCGAACTTTCCTATCATCCCTTTGGTCATTACATTTACCTATTCTGGATATGCTTGATCCAAAGTTTGCTTCCTTTTCAATAGGCTATTGACTCAGCCATTGCATGTCAGTGCTTGGAGGTGTAAGGAAGGTAATCTGAATTGGATTGGATTGCATTGCATTTAGTAAATTCACCAATAGCCATAAAGGCTTATGAATATTGAACATATCAAGGCAATTCAGTCACATATCTACAAAAACATTAGATATGGATATTGAACATAAAACAAGAGTATGATTGATACAAGTAGTATGAAACAAAGTAGGAATAATTTTATATACTTCCTGCAGTTGTAATACTAACATAATATGTATAAGCAAATACAGTTTTATTGCATATGTATTGCAATACTTATGTTTTAAATTTTCACTAGGCTTTTACAGCCTGTATGTTTTAACATTTTGTTATAATTGATTTGCAGTGCATAGCATTTATTGTTAGTTTGATATACATGCATTTAAATAGCTTTCATTAATTCAAGATCAGGCATCAAATGTAGCTTAGAATGATTTGTCATTGAAATAGCTAGATCCTACTTATAGAGCTACATACCTTTTATCATCTGGATAATTTGTCATTCAGATAATCTTGTACAGAATAAAATGATTTTGAGCAATGGTACTCTTTGGCAGCAATTTTAAAAGCATTGCAATTCTCAACTTTTCCCTTTAGATCATTTAGAAGAGAAATGAATATTTTTAAGTTTCATAGCATACACCTTTTTGAAAGCAAGAAGTTTTACACTCAAATGATGAATGTTCTTTTTGTCCAGTATTTATATCTTGAACTTCATTGGTTATAATGTGGCTTGATTACATACAAAGAATTTTAAGCAATAAATGCATACATTTTGTATCAGTATTCCTGAGAAGCTGCAATTAGAAGTACAATTTTCACAGATGAATAAAGTGAAAACGTGGAAACATACGTACCGAGCATACCCCTTTTCCATCTCCTGTTCCCGCACATATATTGGTGGGGTATATAGTTTGTCCTTTAAAATAGGTTTGACATACAGAGTTGGAAACAACAGTCAAGGAGAGTTTCTGCAATTCATTGGGACGATAAGTACCAGGGTACTACAAATGAAACAGAAAAGTATTAATATGTATAATATTTGAATAAGCTAGTGCAGTGAAATTTAAATTTAAAAGAAAATTTGAGTTGGAATAGAAGCACAGTTTTGTGTGCCTGACTGGTTTTGAGAGCAATTTGCTCAGAAGATGTATATGTTACTATTCCAACTAAAATTTTCTCTTAAAAATAAAATAATTAGGTTCTTACTGAGGAATGTCATCATAATGACAAAATATAGAGTATGAAAAATCTGGAGCAAATCGAAGCGTACATTATTTTCCTCTGCTTTTTAGAATAGAAGTTCTTAAGTGTGTAATATCCTCACCTCAGTTATTTAGCTAAAAGGCATGCTATACTTACTACAGTGTAACCCCATCCACAGATGGTACCATGTGTTCCAGGTCCATTTATCTCTCCTTGATGTGGTAGTGAAATGGTGGACACAAAAGATGAAAACACAATATTTTGTGATAGCTGTAAAATATATATAAATTGCATTACTTGTTATGAAAACAGAGCATTTTTAAATATGTACACAGCTTATACTCACCTTCAAGATAGCAATATCATTCTTCCAATTATCTGCCGCATTGTATTCCTCATGAACAATAATCTTCTCTACTGTGTATTGATTTCCTCCTGCATTAAGTGTGTTTGAACCCACCACTACAGTTATAGATGGAGCATTATGTCTGTAATGATATGTTATCAAAAATAATAAAAGTTATATGCTTTTCAAAGTATGAATAATTAGTTTGCCTAACTAAATCCATAATAAAGCTACACAATTTTGTAAACATTCTCTGGATTGCTCTACAAAATATTAATTACCTTTTTCTTTTGTTTGTATTGTTTTAAATTTCAATTTATTTCAACCATGAAAACATCTATATGTTATGGATGCGTCAGTTATAATAATTATGTACAAATCAGTGATTATTTGCAAATAATTAAAGAAAACCATTTACTAAGTTTAAAAAAGTTATATCAACATGAAGAAGCATACCACATACTTGGAAACACAATGTGCTGCAGTTAGGATATAGTTGTTCTTGATTATTGATCCACCACAAAAATGATTATTTGAACTGTTTCGCAAAGATACCTATAAAACATTGAAAATGTAAGTTTGATAACATAAAGATATAAACATGCAGGTGATCAATAAGAAATTTAAGTTTTGAGATAGCAACAGTAAAGTGTTACAATGAAATAACTTCTGTGAAACTAACTTCACCCAATCTTGAAGACTAACACTATATTTCACAACTGGGTTGAAAGACCATGCTGTGACCGAATAGTTAGACCGTTCGCCTCTCACCTAGGCAATCTGGTTTGATCCCAAATGACTGCATGTGAGATTTGTGGTGGATAGCATGGTGCAGTGGCTGGTTTTCTGCAGGCTCTCCGGTCCCCTATCATCAAATTCCAACATACTCCATCTTCATATCATTTATCATCAATATCATCGCCTACAGTGCCATAGTAGAAAAAGTGGGAGTTAAAAACAAATAATAAAAAGACTGGTTTGAGTTACCCATACCTTTATGTGGTTACTATTCAATGTTATTATACTTTATTTCATTTTGCTAACAACTTCTATTTGAACATACTTTAGTTAGGAACTCGATTACTGAAATCTCAGAACATTCAAGGGCTATTGCCCGATTACACTGGTATGCAAAATTTAACTTTTTGTCTGTTTTTTTTATTTTAATATGTTATTATCCCTAATTTGAGTGTAGTGAATCAGAACATGAACTTATTTTTTCTCCATCACATACCAATTTTTCACAATATAAGAAATAGTAAAATATGGATTTTTATACTCAAATCTATCGAATTTATGTTATATTATTAAATACTAGTTAAGAAATCCATAACTATCAACACAACACTCTTCAGATTTAACTAATATTTTATATTTCATTTGAACATTAGACCACATTTTTATGCCTTTTGGAGTCATTACTATGGAAATAATTTGATACACTTCTTTAGAGCAACCAGCAATAGTCAGCTATTACATTCACATTCGACTTTCCCTGGTAACGTGTTTCCACTCCCTTTATGTCCTGGTGAAATCTTTCACCATGCTCCTCACTGGCATAGCCATGATTTTCTGGAAAAAAGTCCAAATGAAAGTATAGGAAATGTGTTTTCACATTCATATTGCAGCCCAGCTTTCGAAAGTTGTCAAGCATATTTTCTACAATATTTTTGTAATTTGGACAATTGTAATTTCCCAGAAAGTTTTCGATCACACTCTTAAAACCAATCCATGCCTACTTTTCAGTATCTGCCATTGTTTCTTCAAATAAGGCATCAGAAATCAACTACTAATTTGTGGCCCAAAAAATATTCTGTCTTTAAAATCAAAACTTGCAAATATGCATAGAAGCTTGTGACAGTGATGTGATTAAATGAAAAATAAAAGAAATTGAGTCGGTTTTTGTAACACAAGCATCACTTATTTTTACTTACTGGGGACCGGTTTCGGGTAACAGTTGTTCCCATTTTCAACCTTTAATTCCGACTAAATCTTTCTTCATTGGCGACAACAATGGGGGTGGTGGTGTATTAATTGTGGAGGCATCTGTTGCTGGATCTATGAACTTCCAGAAGTTGCTGTAAGTTGGCAAATCAAAATTCATGATATGGCTCTTTTTCTTCATGATATAGATCTTCTCCCAGACGTCTAATTCTGTGGGTTTATAAGCTGGTTTTAATAGTTTTATATTTGGTGTGATTTCGTGTCCAAAAATGATAGGCAACTGCTGATTTTTCTATTTGTTTGTATTTTAGGTTTCTCATGTGTTCCTTTAATCTGGTCTCCAAACTTCTCTTTGTCCTTCCGATATACACCAGATTACAGTCTGAGCATTTAATTTCATAAATTCCCGGTTTTTTGCCTGCAGGGATAGGATCTTTTAAATTTCTGCACAGCAGTTTCTGAATGCTGTAGTTGTTTTTTTGGAGCTAAGCTCTGAAAACCTGGCTGCAAAGCATAAACATACCAACAGAAGAAATAGAAGATCTTGTCCAGTTAACCAATTTATGTGTAAAACAGAAGTACTTCACATTCCAGAATAAATGCTACCAACAAACAACAGGACTTGCAATGGGGAATCCTCTATCACCATTCCTAGCCGACCTATACATGAGTAATTTTGAAATACACATTACTGACTCATTCCCACATATATACAAAAAATGGTATAGGTATGTAGATGACATCATTGCCATAATTCCAAAAAAACTCGTAAACGATGTACTCAAACTTCTTAACTTGCAAAACAAGTCCATTCAGTTCACTATTGAGACTGAACAGGAAGGAGCCCTGCCATTCCTAGACATTAGAATAATAAGAACAAAAGAACATAGCCTGACATTTGGAATATATAGAAAATCCACCAATACAGATAACCACATAAAGTTTGATAGTTACAACCCTACAACACACAAATATGCAGTCCTGAACAGTTTAACGAATAGACTAGTACACATTCCCATGGAGAAGAATGAATACCAAAAAGAGTACCAACAGATACTCCAAACAGCTACCAACAATGGTTTCCAAAAAGTGCAGTAGACAAAAGAATACATAAATACAAAAAACTGAATCGCATAACACACACAACCACCCTACAGAACCCCAGTTACCAACCTCAATTAAGAAAATTCACCTATCATCCTTGGGCACACAACAAACTTCAGAAAATATTCAGGAATTATAACATCACCTTAGCTCCAAAAAAACAACTACAGCATTCAGAAACTGATGTGCAGAAATTTAAAAGATCCTATCCCTGCAGGCAAAAAACCGGGAATTTATGAAATTAAATGCTTAGACTGTAATCTGGTGTATATCGGAAGGACAAAGAGAAGTTTGGAGACCAGATTAAAGGAACACATGAGAAACCTAAAATACAAACAAATAGAAAAATCAGCAGTTGCCTATCATTTTTGGACACGAAATCACACCAAATATAAAACTATTAAAACCAGCTTATAAACCCACAGAATTAGACGTCTGGGAGAAGATCTACATCATGAAGAAAAAGAGCCATATCATGAATTTTGATTTGTCACCTTACAACAACCTCTGGAAGTTCATAGATCCAGCAACAGATGCCTCCACAATTAATACACCACCACCCCCATCGTTGTCGCCAACGAAGAAAGATTTAGTTGGAATTAAGGGTTGAAAATGGGAACAACTGTTACCCGAAACCGGTCCCCAGTAAGTAAAAATGTTTGTGTTACAAAAACCGACTCAAATTCTTTTATTTTTCATTCTGTCTTTAACTTATCATAAGATATTCCAGGGAATTTCCTGCAGATGTATTTGTAGCAGTTGTCATCCTTATTTAAAGCCTTCACATATTGCTTCATTAAGTCTAATTTTATATGCAATACTCATGAATTACATTTTTCATTCCTGGCATGAGACTCTCTCTCTGCTTCCAATTTTTTCTTGTCCAGTGATCGGATCGGGCTCTATTACCCCATTCACAAATAAAACATGACATTTTAGTCTAGCTGACCTACTAGCATGCCAATCATTTTTAAATCTCCACATACCTGCCATTTATGTTCTGTATATTTGACTTTTTCTAAAAGTAATTTTAAGTTATGATATGTTTCCTTGAGGTGAACTGAATGTGCTACTGGAACTGATACATATTTATCTCCATTATACAAGAGTATTATACCTTTCAGACTAATTTTAGAGGAATCTATAAAAAGTCTCCATTCAGCTGGATTGTATTCAGCAGCTCTGAAGGCAATCACTAAACCGGGAATATCACAACAATATGTAAGATTTTCTTCCTGAGAGAAATATGGAATACCTCTTCATGGGTCTGTACCAAGAAAATTATGTTCCTGGAGAGAGGAGATGTTTTTGTTTTAGTCCTAATAATTCAGCAGAAATTTAGGAAGATTTAAGTCTGTAACCAAATCATTGAGTTCTGCCTGTATGAATTGTTGAGGCTGATGAAAATCCTGTTCTTGGATATCTAAATCACTGCTGCTGTCTTGAGAATTTTTTTCAGAATTTGATGATGATTCCTTTCTAAATAATTCTAATGAAGAAGGCACAGGAAGACCAGGACCATGTGATATAGGCCTTTTTGCTGACAGTACATTTGGATAAGTGATTTCTTTCATATTTTTTGTGTTGTGGCCTGTAACATTACATACACAATAAAAACATTATGAACCAATAATTTATCATACCTTTTCTTGCAGTAATATTTAATTAATTTGAAACTCATCCAATAATTTTCAAAGTGATATTCCTGGAATGTAAATATTAAGTTATGTAACAAGAGTTTGAAACCCAAAGCGCAAGGTGCTATTTTAGTAGAGGAGATAAAAAAAAAAAAAAATAAATAAAAAAAAAAAATAATAAATAAATAAATTTGTTTTCAAGAACTACTTGATGCATATGTCTCAAAATTGCACAAAGTTACACAGAACAGCAGAGTTATGTAGTAAAACTCTGATGTGTTGCATTCACATTACTTTCTCTACATCTCTGCAACAAACTATTGTTATAATGCTTATGCTTCTATTTACTTCATGCTAAACGAGAAAAAGTTAGCAGAAATAGTATTATTGCTTCCTCGTACGCATAAGTGAAATAAGGGAGTACCATAGATTAAATTGATAGTCAAAAGCTGGTTGCTATGTGACTGAAGTTCCTTTATTTGTATGGACAGGAGTTGACAAATTCCTGTATGAGAAAAGTATGTTCTGCAAAGCTGAAACCAAAAACAAGGAATATTTAAAAAATAGCCAACTTCATGAAAAAATGTATGTAACATAAACTGTGTGTTTTAATGTGCTCTACATTTATTGTATGGTAAATTTTTGTCCATTTCTTATGGTTTAGCAGTTATACAAAATTCCATAAAATTTGTCCAGAATAAACTAGTCTTCAGAGGCTATTCCCAGAAAATTCAAGATATACATTTTGTTTGTCAGGTAAATATTTTTAATATATGATATTTTAATCAACATCGTTAGAACAATTTTTAAGAAAATCAAAATTTTTAAAAACAGTTCCATGTAAAGGGTAGTTTGGTGTGGGGGGATTTTTCTCAAAATTTTTGTGTTGCATCCCTGGAACATACTAAACTTAAATACCCAGTTTGGTATTTTACCGACTTTTTGTTTTTGAGTTATTGTGCTCACAGACACACGGATACACACACACATACACACACAGACCTTTTTGCAAAAATGCTTTTTATGGATACAGGGGACCCTAAAACATATATTTCCAGTGAAATCTTGGTATTGAATTTTTGGGTGGAGTGCAATACCTTCTCTATACACTATGTACATAATACATGTAGAGAAAGTAAAAATAGCAATCATCATCATGGTTTTGAGGTTCATGCCAGATCACAGGAACAGCAAAGTGATACTAGCTTTTTTTCCTATACTCTGTTTCTTTAGTTGTTCAATACAAGTATGACATACTTTTTGGATCCCATTTTTACTTTCTCTATACGTACTATGTACATATTGTATAGAGAAGGTATTCCACTCCACCCAAAAATTTGATAACGAGATTTCACCGGAAATATATGTTTAAGAACCCCCTTTATCTAAAAAAAGCATTTTTGGAAAAAGGTCTGTGTGTGTGTGTGTGTGTGTGTGTGTGTGTGTGTGTGTGTGTGTGTGTGTGTGTGTGTGTGTGTCTGTGAACACAATAACTCAAAAACGAAAAGTCGGTAAAATACCAAACTTGGTATTTAAGTTTAGTATCTTCCAGGGATGCGACACAAGATTTTGAGAAAAATCCCCCTACCCCCAACTACCCTTTACATGGAACTTTTTTCGAAAATTTTGACTTTCTCAAAAATGGCTCTAATGATTTTGATTAAAATGTTGTATATTAAAGCTATTTACCTGACAAATAAAATGCATATCCTGAATTTTCTGGGAATAGCCTCTGAAGAGTGCGTTATTCTGGATGAATTTTACGGGATTTTGAATTACTGTTAAATGGTAAGAGATGGACAAAAACTTACTACACAAAAAATGTAGAGCACATTAAAACACAATTTATGTTTTACACATGTTTTTCATGGAGTTGATCGTTTTTGAGACATTCCTTATTTTTGGTTTCTGCTTTGAAAAACATACTTTTCTCATGCAGGAATTTGTTAACTGCTGTCCATACAAACAAAGGAACTTCAGTGACATAGCAACCAGCTTTTGACTATCACTTTAACCTATGGTACTCCCTTATTTCGCTTCTGCTTACAAGGAAGCAAGTAACAAGACTATTTCTGCTAAATTTTTTTCTGATTAGCATGAAGTAAATAGAAGTATAAGCTTTTCAAGAATAATTTGTTGCAGAGATGTAGAGAAAATCATGTGAATGGTACACATCAGATTTTTTGCCAAGATCCCTAAGGTTCATATGAAAATAGGTATTGTAGGCCTTTTTAACAGATTATGTAATATTTTGTCTTCTCTTTCGAACAACAAAATTGCCACAGGTGTAGCAAAATATATCAGGGTTATTTTTACACTTTCTAAAAGACATATTGCTTCAAATTACACAAAAATATGACATACAACTGCCACTTGCAAAAATAGATCCTCACTATCTAAAAAGCAGTTACAGACTAAGCTAAATTTGCAGGGATTGAACTTAAAGTACATTGTTGTGAAGCAGATTAATTTCAACAATGAAATTAGTAGTATTTCTTAGTTTTTTAATTTATTTTTTAGTTCCATACAATATTTATGCACAGAACTACATTAAAACATTTTAGGTAAAAAATATGGTATGTGGTGGAAAAAAACTGATTACAGTTTTGGAATCAGCACCTCAAATTTAGTAAACTAAACATATTTTGGAGGAAACCCCAGAATCATGCATACCATTGTTATCTGTTGTAGACTGATTGGTCAACACACATGTAGCTGTTTTGTGTATGTTTGGAGACTTCCAGTGGACTGAAAACTCCACACTATAACATCGAAAAGGATTAGAAAAATCAGTAGTTGCCATACATTTTTGGTAGGCTATCATGAGATAACAAAAACAGTAATTCTAATTAGGTACTAAAACATATATAAAAATTCAACAGGACTTGATACAAGGGAGGATATGTACATTATAATCAACTATGAAAGTGTAATGACCATTTTGGTTCACATTAGAACTCAGTAAGTTCTCGATCTCTTTCTCGCTCACACACATATACATCCAGGGAGTAGCTACAGGTGTACCTGTCAGCAAGTTATGGAGGAAAATAGCCCCCGGAACTTTGCCAAAGTAGGTATGTAAATAGATAAGTGAAGTAAGTGTTACAAAATTTACTCCAATCTGTTTTTGATGTGATTTTATATATACATATGGCCAGTTAGCCCATTGTGTGCAGAGGCTGCAAGAGTACAATTTCAAATCAGAATCAGAATGTAAGGTCCACTCCAATGCAGATGTCATGTCCAGAGGAGTTTGGTCACCGCACTAAGGTTAGAAGAAAGAATGTATTGGAGCTATTTGTGTCATTTCAGCAGTGCCTGCAGCAGGATGGGATAGCACAGAAATGAGGAGGGAATAGCTGGTGGGCTTTGACTTGGAGACTCATCTCAGAGAAGTGGAGGTAGGGACTGGACAGACCTGGGAAGACATCCCATAAAGGAGTAGTGTGCATATGTCCTACTGGACCCAGTGGGACACATTGAAGACAACGGAAGATGTTCTGTTTAGAGTATGAGTTCACCTGAGGGGAAGATCCAGAGAGAGCAGTTAATCTTCCCTGGGAGTAAGGTGATGGAAGTCCTGGAGGAAGTACATGTGGAGACTTCAGGAAGTTACTTGGACCAAACAATTGGCAAACTCCTCAGTTCTACTACTGGTTAAGGCTCTGGGCAGACGCTTAGAGGTGATGCAGCCAATGTCATGTGTATGCGGCAAGCTGTGGTCCACACACCAGGAGCCGAGTTGCATGCAGCAGTGTATCGGGAATCACCTTTCGAACACATAGCCATTGACATAGCTGGGCCAATCCCCATGTCAAATATCTGTTGGTCACCCTGGATTACTTCACCAAGTGGCTGGAGGTGTATGCCATCCCTAACCAGAAAGCCAAGACCATTGTGAACTACTTCATAGAAGAACTGTTGTATTGCTATGCGGTACCTTTGGAGCTACACAGCAATCAGAGCACCAACTTTGAGTTTAACGTGAGAAGGGAAACGCTGGAATGACTTGGAGTGAACAAGATATGCTCAATACCTCTCCACCTACAGTCAGATGGCTTGGTTGGGCATTACATCAAAACTATAGAAGTATATTTGAGGAAAGTCATGGCCAATTACCAGAGAGACTGGAATGTCAGGGTGCCAATTTTCTTGCTTGCCTACCCTCTTCAATCTATGGCGCCACCAGATTGACACCAGCCAGTTTGGTCTTTGGCAGGGAACTGTGTGTACCATGTGACCTGATGTTTGGGAGTCCTGTGCCAGAATAGCCAGCAATCTATATGTGGAGGATCTCATAGACCAACTTCACAACATGCATGAAATGGTCAACATGTCCAGGTAGGGAGTGATCAGATGAAGACCTGTTTGTTCTAACTGGCAGGCCAACAGCCGAGGTTTCTAGTTGCGTGATCTGGTGTGGCTACATCTCCCTATCCAGAACAAAGGACGCTTCCCCAAGGTTCAACAACCGTGCTTCTTCACCCTACCTTGTGGTGAAGAGAATTAATGATGTCATTTACTGAATCAAGAGGCTCCCCCAGGGAAGAGGCATCTAATTCACTTGGATTATGCAGACTGCACAATGATGGTGTTGGTCAAGATGACCAGTCCTGAGGAGGGAGCAGTATGACCAGGTGTTCAAATAATTAACACATGAAGAGTCAGCACTACCTATAACCCTTTAAATGCCACACCTAGGTGCAATGAACACATGCTAGAATGTTCACTTTTTCTGGAAGTTTCTGGCCCTGTTATAGGCAACTATAAAAAAGGAGAGCCAAAAGCCAAGAGAGTTTGTTTTTGACTAAAAACTGGAGTTCTGAGCACACAGTTGCGTAAGAAAGTCTATTGTCTATGCATCAAAGCAATGGGATAAAAATTGTACTGCAGAATTGTTGTGGAAGCATCAGAATAAAGATGCTTATTTATACTCAGTATTTCAAGCAGTAGCTTTTATTACAGTATATTCTGTACTTCTCCATTGCATATGTTTAGGGCTGTCTTTAGTAAATTAGTTAAAATGTTGATAGTTAGAAAAAAGTATTGTAAAAAGTATGAAGCATGTTCCTGTAAGTTCATATGATAAATTCAAACTAGTAATGAGAGTACTCAATATTTTGCTGTTATCATGTATTTACATTTTTGAGTATGCTCTCTTTATTCATACAAATATAACACATTTCCTGGACATCTTGTAATTTAGATCTAAAGTATCAAAACAGTAAACATTATCTTAAAGTCTATCTTCAAAGCATGTTACATCAAGGACTATCACTCAACAATAAATTACCTGGAAACTGTAAATTCTTCAAGCACAAGTTATACACAATCACAAGTGAATCTTATTGGTTATGCTAAAGAACAGGTGCACTAATTTATTTAGAAAAAGTAGGGTGAGTAGTACTAGGTAATAGTTATTTTTTTTTACTTTAAGCATCCCTAAATATAAACAGCATTTTTCACTTATTTTCTTTACTACAATCCACCATTTATTCTGAAAATCTAGATAGAGACTATTCTAGCAAACTTAGTCATAGCTCATCAGTGACTGTGTCACTCAGGGTGGTGTGCAGCTTCAGTCACAGGTTCTAAAGCATGATATACTTTTATGCTTGGTTCTGGTGTGCTTGCAGGTTGAGCTGGAGGTGGTGAAAATCAGGACATGATATACATTAAGATGCAGATCCAAATACACCTCATAAAATATTTTTCTCTTGCAAGAGCCTGGGGTGTTTAGACTGCTTAACAAGGCTGCTGAAATTAAATTTTCATTTCCATCAAATCTTTCTGAGAAATTATGTCATCAATAAAATAAAAGTCTATAGACTAGGTGCATGCAATATTTATCATTGAAGTGGAGTATTTGTATATTTCAGAATGCCTCTGTGCAAGCTCTAAACATTTAGTTTTGTTTCAAAGCACTCTTGAAGGCTAATATCACATGTTCTAGAAGATGTTTTCTAAATAGGGATTTTATTGCTCCCTTTAAAAATAGGTATCTCAAATAAAATCATCTCCAGTCTATTTTTAGTTGCAACTAGATGTTAAAATGCCTGCAAATTTATGTCTATTGGCTCAACAATTTGTTGTTTCTTTGAAGCTAAGATGAATTAGGTGTGTACTTCATTCATACCCTTGTTATAGATAACTTAATTTCTATCACTTCTGAGTACGAAGAAACTTCACAAATCCAGCTTTTATAGATACTAAATAGTCTTAAGTCAAAACATCTTCATAATTTTATGCCAGTGTCATATATAGATAGATATGTTATTAACAAAAAGTATTACAATTAAAAGGAGTTTCTAACAAAATATACATAATGTTTGTTAGAAAAAAAACTAGAGCAAAATATTAAAATGTTCAGTTTACTTACTGACTACTCATAAGTATTACAGTACATCATATTTTATTTTCTCTGAAACAAAAATAAAAGAGAAAAGAAGAAGAAGAAAATGAAACAAGACACAATGGACTTGTTTTCAGGGTTCACATGGTCACACTTACTCACTGACTGACTACTTGTCTAAAGCTCTTACGTTACAACCCACAAGCTGCTACCTGGGGGTGCAAGAGAAATACTTCCACATCAAGACATAAGTTTTTCACTTTTATAGCTAGACAAGTAATAATGACATCATGCTACTATGGTAACCTTCCCAAACAAGAGAAATACTGAGCCCAATCTGCCAAAATATTTCTCTTCTGGAGGGTTGAGTTAGTTTGGTTCCCCTCCACTTGGACTTGCCTTCAAAATCAGTATACAAAAGAATGGAAACATAAAGTTGACAATTCAATGTCATAACTACCTGGATTAAATATTTCAGAAAAATGTACAAGTTTGGTTGTGTATTAAACACTCCATTTAATGCAAAATAAGAAATGGTGGAAGTTTGAAATTTTAGGTGAAAAATTCTTCACCTACTTCACCTGGCCAGCCGCTTCTGCCAGAGTACTATTATACTTAAAGGGCTATGCTATATATTGAATAAATGGGAGAAAAATATTATGTAGGTACTAAGAATGTTTTAAAGAGTGTTTGTGTGTATTTTAAACAATACTGAGCTATTTGGATAATGGAAATTAAATCTCACCACATAAGGAAATTCTCCAGGAGAAGCTGTTTCACCATTTACAATTCTTGTGCTCCAGCCTAGAATATCTCTGAGACTACTTCCTAGGAAAAAGAACATAGTTTTTAGATGGTGAAATTTTTAAAATCATTTGCAGCTTAATTTAGGAATATGTAATAACTTTAACTGATTTCTACCTAATGGTTGAGCTGAATAGATGGATAACTTTTGTTGTCATACCCAAGAAATACAAGAAGTTACAGTATTCTGGTTTCTTTTAAAAACTGCCTTCAGCCTTTTTCAATATTTTCTTTTGCTGTCCCTGTTGTAAACCCACTTAAATTTTCTACTGCACAAGTATAGAATTTTCTGAAAATCTTTGCTTTAAAAGATTCTAATGCTCGTCAGATTAAAGATAGTAAATTCAACAGGCAGGTATCAGCAATCTAGATTGCTCTAGCTGTGGAAAAAAATTGTTGCATTCTACTCTTTAGTTTATTACTTACTCCATGATAATTATAGAAACTTTTCCTGGAAAATATGTTTTCTTTAGAAATTTGGGTCCACAGAAATCTATAATGGTTTTAAAGAAAAATATTCTGATGTGGTAAAGTGTTAAAGATTGAAAATTGTTACAATTGACTATATAAACCATGTTATTAGAAGAGAGCACATTTGCGGTATGCAAAGTTCTGAAGTTCACTGGGCATTTAGTTTTATATGTAAGCAGCACATGCTCTCCAAACTGGTTTTTGAATACAGAAGACAAAACAGGGAGGAGGGAGTGGCAGCCTCTCTATGTATTTGCATGCTTGAATTTTATTCATTTCCAAAAGACAGATGAGTTACTTGTTTATGATATACATAACCATTATACAAGGTATAGATATAACATGGTATCTCCTAAATTTCAGTTACAGAAATCTCTTAACTCTCATCTCTATCTTGGAGTGAATTTGAGTAATAAACTACCTTTAAATATAAGACAAATTGTAAATGCAAATTCTTTTAAAATTAGTGTTAAAAACAGAATAAAGGAACTTAATTTTTACAACATACAAGAATATTTAAATATAGATGCATTTTAATGACTTGCTGACGAAACCTATTGCACTGTATGTATGCAAAATGGTGAAATAAATTATCATTATCATTATACTTTATCTCAGAGAAGAATAACACTGAAGTAACAAGAAGGTGGAATGGACTCAACCTGCAACACATTTGATACTACAATGTGCAGATAAATTTTGCAACATTATTTGTAGCACTAACATCTTCTTAATAAATCAAGTAAGGCATTGCCTGTAACTTATTAAAACTATTTACAGAATTAATTAGCATAATGGTCAGGTTTCAAGCTTTCTTTCTTAAGCATTGCAATCATTTGCATTTTGCTGTTTCTTAAGGTTCGCTTCGGTTGTGTTTTATATCAGCACATTGACAGTGTATCCATATTTAAATTGCATATAAGAGTTCTGGGCTTGTGAGGTATGCGAGATTGGTGTCTTAAGTATTGGAAGTAGCTCTACACAATAAACAATAGCATCTGAATCAGCATTTAACTCAAGACCAACTTTGTTTCGAAAATGGCTGTATGTTATCGACTACAACTTGTGCAACTGGTCTTTAGTAATACAAATCTAGGCTATGTATTGTTAAATAAAAACAATAAGTTATAGTGTATATAATTATGAAAACTTCTGTCAATCTATGTCATTAAGCTTATGTTTACATCTGTTATGTCATCCTCTGTGATGTAGTGGTTAACATGCTAGCCTCCAAAACATAAGATTGCATATTCAAACCTGTTGGAGGGTATTTTTTTCAATGCAAACATACTTAGCATGGTTTTCTTCAGAGGATAACTATAGCCGGTGGTCCTTGTAATGTTTATTTGCACATAAAAGAACCCCATATCTTGAAATAAGAAGGTTCCTGGGCAAATTCTGCCATTTTGCATCTACAAGTAGTGATTTTGTCTTACAGTGCCATCTGTGGTTGACAAGCCAATCCCTCATCACCATTGCTCATAGCAGTGAACTCACAAAATAGAAATTCAAATCTGATTGTAATGATGGGCCTATGCTCCACTTAGGAAGCTGCAGGAAATTAACTAGCTTAATATGATATAAACATCCCTTTCAGCATTCATGAGCCTATAAACATCTGTGATGTTTTTTTTCGTGGAGTTCGTCGTTTTTGTGACATTCCTTATTTTTGGTTTCTGCTATGAAAAACATACACTTTTCTCATACTGGAACTTGTCAACTCCTATCCATATAAACAAAGGAACTTCATTGACATAGCAACCAGCTTTTGACTATCACTTTAACCTACGGTTGTCCCTTATTTCGCTTCTACTTACAAGGATGCGAGTAATAAGACTATTTCTGCTAATTTTTTCTGATTAGCATAAAGTAAATAGAAGTATAAGCTTTTTAAGAATTATTTGTTGCAGGGATATGGAGAAAGTCATGTGAATGGTACACATCAGATTTTTTTGGATACAGGGGGTCCTAAAACATGTATTTCCGGTAAAATCTCGGTATCGAATTTTTGGGTGGAATACAATACTTCTCTATTCCTATGTACATTGTACATATGGGGCTAGAGAAAGTAATAAATAGCAACCACAGTGAGACTTCATGAGTTCACGAATTGCCTTTAGACTCATAGAAACAATAGGCCTATCAACATTCAACTACGGAAGCACATCGCTCACACACGTGCGGCGATTATGGAGGCAAGGCGTAGTCACAGTATAAATATCATAAAACAATCCACATTAGAAGGTAGTCCGTTAACCAGTAAACTTCGTGCAGGAGACTTATGTCCGGCACAAGAAGCTTTGCTGCCTCTTTGTACAAATACATAAGTAAACACGTGGGTTGGCCTGATAAAGTAATTAACTACCCATGTTGTTCATGTATAAATATTCATGTATAAATGTATAATAAAATACACAGCAATTTATCTGGATGCAACACGTCATGTAAAGAAAATTTAATGCATGATTCTGTCAAGTGTTTATAATAGGTGGCCGTACTTAATGTGTACAGATATCCCCTCGTGTGATAAAAGGGTTTCAGAACTCAACAGAGCTGTTTAAAGTTAAAAACCGTATGTAGGGGAACTAAGCGAGCTTCGTTTTACCCTTCATGCTTATCAGCGGAGACGGGTCACGCTCATTGAGAGGAGTAAAAGAATGTCACTATTGCCGGTTCTGCACTGGCCAGTTTTACTTAAAATAGACCCGTTGAGTTCTGCAACTCTTTTAACGCACGAAGGCGTATCTGCGAACGTCAAATATGTGGTATTTAGTTTTTAAAGCACTTTCGCACCATAAAACTTAAATATCCTATTGATATTATTTCCTTTCGGAGAGTGAAACCCACCACTCTAAAAGTTGAGAAAATGTTCCAATCATAAAACTTATGGATTGGTGACAAATGAGTAATTTGTGTAGTTAAAACTAAGTAGAATGCATCTCTTAACTATGGTATCCACATCATTTATACCTCAATTAGGGCGAAAACTAGGGAGAGTACCTATATAACAGCAGCTACAGCAAATACTACGATAATAATAGTAATAACAACTTTCTCGACCACGTAGGAACAATGTACAAAGTAGGTAGAGAAGGTGTTGTATTCCACCCAAAACTCTACACCGATATTTCACCGGATATGACATGTTTTGAGACTCCCTGAACTCAAAAAAGCATTTTTACTTTCTCATGTACGTACATACAATGTACGTAGTAGCTAGAGAAGGTATTGTATTCCACCCACTAATTCGATGTTGAGATTTCACTGGAAATATATGTTTTAAGGTTCCCTGAGTCCAAAAAAAGCATTTTAGAAAAAGATCCGCGCGCGCGGTGTATGTGTGTTTGGATAGCATATCTCAAAAACGAAAAGAACGTTAAATAATAAACAAGGTATTCATGTGTAGCATGTATCTTCCAAGAATGCGACACATAGATTTTCAAGAGAATTCCCCCCCCCCCTTCTCCCCACAAACTCCCTTTACATGGAAAAAAAATGAAAATTTTGTTCTCAAAAATGGCTCTAACGATTTTGATTAAAATATCATATATTAAAGATATTTACATCATAAATAAAATGTATATTTTAAAATTTCTGGGAATAGTCTCTGAAGGCCTCTTTATTCTGGATGAGCTTTGCAGAGTTTTGCTTAACGTTTAAACTGTAAGAAACAGACAAAAAGCTACCGTGCAAAAATGTAGATATGTTTAAAATACATAGTTGATGTCATATATGTTTTACGTTCGATAAATTTCTTGTTATTTGTTTCAGTTTTAAACTAACTTTTCTCAAATGGGACCATGTAAAGCGAACTGCACTTCAATTGTTTCACATAGCGACCAGCTTTTAAAAGATTTGACTACCGCTTTAGCCTAATGTATCTTAATTCCCTTCTACTTACAAGGAAGCAAGCAATATAATAAATTCTGCTAATGTTTATGTCATTTAGTATGATGTAGATAAAAGAGTACCTAATCTTTTGTAAGAATAGTATATGGAACAGCTTGAGAAAGTTATGTGAAAGGAACACATCAGCTTTCTAGAAAAAGGTCCGTTTGTGTGTGAATGTGTTTATGGACAGCATAATTCAAAAACGAAAAGACCGTTAAAAAACAAACTTGGTATTAAGTTTAGTATCTTCCAAGTATGTGACACGAAGATTTTCAAGAACCCTCCCCCTCGCCGCCCCAAACTACCCTTTATATGGAACATTTTTTCGAAAAAGATTACTTTCCTAAAAATGGCTCTATTTGATTAAAATACCTCATGTTTAAGATATTTTTATCACAAACGAAATGAATATCTTAAATTTTCTGGGAATAACCTCTAAAGACCTCTTTATTCTAGATGACTTTTGAATAACCGGCAAACAATAAGAGATAGACAAAAAGCTTACCACACAAAAAATGTAGATTTCATTAAAGCACACAATGTTACATACACTTTTAACCGTTTTCGAGATATTCAGATTATTGATTTCAATTTTAAGCCACTTAAATTTTCTCAAACGGAAAGACATCCTTCTTCTCGTTTCTCGTTTGTTTACTCCTCAGAAACAAAGAGAATAGAAATTCAATTGTTTCACTTAACTTTTCAAGGAGTTGACTATCGCTTTAGTCTGAGCATTCCTGCATTTCCCTTCTATTTACAAGGAAGCAAGTAATATGACTAATTCTCCTTATGTTTATCTTGAATAGCATGATGTAGATAAAAGATTAATCTTTTGAGTACAAAATTTGTTTGCGAACAGCTAGAGAAAGTCATGTGAATAAAACACACCAGATTTTTAATCACCAAATCCATTTGGGCCTGCTTAACGGCTGCGTTTTTAAGAAGAATTTTTCGCTTTGTTTCGTTCCACGGAGCACTTGTGAATTTCTTCACGCTGGCGAACGCCATATATCGGGGTAAAACATTCAGTTCCTGCATGGTGTTCGATCTCATAGCTGTACGCAGTTTTATCTGACGATGTATTCTCTAGAGAGGAAGCCGATCAATAGTTTACTTAGATTTAGTTTATTTAGATCTATTCTTTCATATCATATGAACTCTGTAATCGATGAAACACTTAAGAAAATATAGGTGCAAAGGTTCTAATTTTGTCCTTAATTTTCAGATAAAATTAATGCTAACTATAAAGCCTGATATTGTCATTTTCTAGAAATGTCCGTTAATGTGCACCCACGACATGGGCAGATATTGCAACTTACCTTGCACACAGGCAGCTAAAACCAAAAGCAAAACGGGTTTAAGTCCAAGCATGATTTCCTGCAATGTTTCTGAGATGAACTATTCCGCTATTCTTAAGTTAATGAGATAGAGCTGAGGATTCTCAATTTGCAGAACATAATGTTAGAAAAAAGAACTCGAGTACGAGTGATAAGATCTGTTATCTGATAATGGCGAGTTTTCGAGTTAAGAAACCATTATTTACGAAGCACAAGCAAGCATCCACAGAATTCTTAATGTGAGCTAACTACCACCAAGTTTCAATTCATCCTAAGACAATCATATCATTTAGTCTCACTTTTCTGTGACACTATATAAAACTATACTTTTTGGATATATCTTTCAAAACTATAATATACTTTCCTACGATCGAGTCTACAACGTAACTTCACGATCGGTCCCGGTTAAACTATAGTTTGTGCTAAATAATGTTAAAATGCAGAACCAGCAGGTGGTTAAATACTATATTAAATGCATACGAGGATGAACCCAGAGACTTAATAAACTGGAGAAACTTGATATTCATTCTATGAACAAAAGAAAGGAACAGTAAAACCCACAATCACCCAACTAAAACTTAACTTGGGGCCCAGTATGAGAGGCGATTTTATATTATTTCAAGACGAGAAATGGCTCGGCATAATCGCTTCCGATTCGCACTGCTCATGCTCTATTCCAGTTGAATTGGTCGCACTAACCTAAGTTATTCCATGGTTTTCACAGGCATTAGACGAATGCTACCACGACTTTTTCCTGTCCATTTCATTTACTTCCATTTCCTTGTTGTTTTAGGCAGCGAGTGTTGATAGAATTTGATCTGACGCCCGGTTGGTTGGACCACCTGTTTTTTTTTTTTTTTTTTTTTTCCCCTTTCTTTTAAATACAGTTCCGGAGTCTGATCGGGACTCCGGCGCTGTATACCCTACTTTTATTTACCTAATTTGTTTATTTTGATTACCGTATGATTACTGATTTCTGTTTTACTTTTTACACAAACATATAACACCCATGCCCAAGGCGGGACTCGAACCCACGATCCCCTGCACTGCGAAACACTCTGTTCGGTACTTTTCGAATGATAGTGGCTTTTAAATGGGATGAGGGTTGTCCTTGAGCGCCACCAGGCCGGCAGCCAATCAGAGTGCTGCTGTGTTAATATATTGCAATCCCACTTAACTGGGGAGTAACGCGCTAAGTGATTCCGTCTCTTATAACCATTACTTCTTGCACTAAGGCAAAATATTAAAATTTTGCAAAAAATAATTCACGAGGAAGTTAGGAAGTAATGTTCGTAGCAGAACCGTACATAACACGATTTTAGCTCAATTCATAATATACATGAATAAACATTGTCGCCAGACGGATTTGCGTGCTCAGTGTGCGAGTGAGAGGGAAGTATGAAAAGAATGGGGGTAGCGACCTGGCAACGCAGAACACGATAACGCATCTCATTCGCTGCAGCGTAAAACTCTTTACCAGAAGATGCTTCATCCTGATGGGCTAGCGCTGTCGATAGGTACAATCTGGAAACGTTTAGAATCCCTCCTCTTTTCGGATTTAGTCGCGCTTTGAGTCTTCCGCCTCATCTCTTCCTCCTGGAGGTCTCAGTAAGATAGAAACAGTAGCACGTCATTAATCATTTTTATGGGAAGTAAAACATTATAAAGAACAATTTGATGTGTTATATTCACACAATTTTCTCTACCTATTCCGTAATAAAATATTCTTATAAAAGCTTATTCTTCTATTTCATACTAATCAAGATAAACATTATCAAAACGACCTTGCTAGTTACCTCCTTTTAATTAAGTAAGAGGCTACAGCCAAAGTCAAATATTTTAAAAACTAGCACTATGTGGAGTAATTGAAATTCTTTGTGAAGGTTGCCGTAAATAAAAAAGAGCTGAAAAGAAAGGTGACTTCCCGTTTGAGAGAAGTTTTAGTAGTTTAAAATTGAAACAAATAACTGAGAATGTCCGGAAACTATTAAATCTAAATATATATAAAATAAGGAGATATACATTTTTCAAATTTTTTAGTATTTTCATCTATATCTTACGGTTTACCAGTTATACAAAAGTCGTCCAAAATGAATAATATTCAGAGGCTATTCCTATGAAAGTCAAGATATACGTTTTATTTGTCATGTAAATATCTTTAATATACCTGCGGTATTTTAATCAAAATCTAAGAGACATTTTTGAGAAAATCGAACATTTCGAAAAATCTTCCGTTAAAGGGCAGTTTGGGGTAGGAGGATTTTTCTAAAAATCTTCATGTAGCATCCTTGGAAGGTACTAAATTTAAATACAAAGTTTAGTATTTTACTGACCTTTTCGTTTTTGAGCTGTTCACAGGTAGACAGACACTCACACATCCTACACCTTTTCAAAAATGCTATTTCTTTTACATTACGGTACCCTCAAAACATGTATTTATGGTGAAATCTCAGTATGAACTTTTGGGTGGAATGCAACCCCTTCCTACCTACCTACTATGTACATTGTATATACAAATGTGGTACAGAAAGAAAAGCTATGTTTTACTTTCTCTAGCCCCGTATGTATAATGTACATAGGGATAGAGAAGTATTGCATTCCACCCAAAAATTCGATGTCGAGATTTCACCGGAAATGCATGTTTTAGGACCCCCTGTATCCATAAAAAGCATTTTCAGGAAAAGGTCCGTGTATGTGTGTGTGTGTGTGTGTGAACACGATAACTCAAAAACGAATAGTAGCTAAAATACCAAACCTGGTATTTAAGTTTAGTATCTTCCAGGGATGCGACACGAAGATTTTGAGAAAAATCCCCCACCCCATACTACCCTTTACATGGAACTTTTTTTGAAAATTTTGATTTTCTTAAAAATGGCTAACGATTTTGATTAAAATATTGTATAGTAAAGAGATTTACCTGCCAAATAAAATGTATATCTTGAATTTTCTGGGAATAGCTTCTAAAGACCTGTTTATTCTGGATAAATTTTGCTTAATTTCGCATAACTAGTAAACCGTAAGAGATAGACAAAAACGTACTGTACAAAAAATGTAGGCCTTGTTAAAATACACAATTTACGTCATACACATTTTTTTCGTGGAGCTTACCGTTTTCGAGGTATTCATTGTTATTAGTTTCAGTTGTGAAGTACTTATACTTTTCTCAGACGGGAGTGTCCGTTTTTCTTTTGTTCTACTCCTGGCCAAGAAAAGAAGCGATTTGTAACGACAATCGTATAACGACAGCTTTTAAAACATTTGATATCGATTTAGCCTAGTGTATTCCCTTATTTTCTTCCTACTTATAAGGAACTAAGTAATAAGAACATTGTGCTGAAAACCTCGATTAACAAGGTGCAGAAAGAAGAATAATCTTATGTAAGGAGTTTGTAGAAGAGCTAGAGAAAGTCACGTGAGTGTAACACATAAGATTTTTACTTTCTCTATAAGCACTATGTACATAACGAATAGAGAAAGTATTGCACTCTACCAAAAAAGTCGATACCGAGATTTCACCGGAAATATATGTTTTAGGGTCCCCTTTATCTAAAAAAAGCATTTTCACAAAAAGGTCTGTGTGTGTGTGTGTGTGTGTGTGTGTGTGTGTGTGTGTGTGTGTGTGTGTGTGTGTGAGAGAGAGAGAGTGTCCATGTGTCTGTGAACACGATAACTCAAAAACGAAAAGTCGGTAAAATACCAAACTTGGTATTTAAGTTTAGTATCTTCCAGGGATGCGACACGAAGATTTTGAGAAAAATCCCTCACCCCCAACTACCCTTTACATGGAACTTTTTTCGAAAATTTTGATTTTCTCAAAAATGGCTCTAACGATTGTGATTAAAATTTCGGATATTAAACATATTTACGTGACAAATAAAATGTATATCTTGAATTTTCTGAGAATAGCCTCTTAAGAGTAGTTTATTCTGGATGAATTTTACTAAATTTTGAATAACTGCTAAACCGGAAGAGATGGACAAAAACTTACTACACAAAAAATGTAGAGCACATTAAAGCACACAATTTATGTTATATACATTTTTTTCGTGGAGTTTGTCGTTTTTGAGACATTCCTTATTTTTAGTTTCTGCTATGAAAAACGTTTACTTTTCTCATACAGGAACTTGTCAACTCCTATCCATATAAACAAAGGAACTTCATTGACATAGCAACCAGCTTCTAACTATCACTTTAACCTACAGTTGTCCTTTATTTCGCTTCTACTTACGAGGAAGCAAGTAATAAGGCTATTTCTTTTTTTCTGATTAGCATAAAGTAAATAGAAGTATAAGCATTTTAAGAATTATTTGTTGCAGGGATATAGAGAAAGTCATGTGAATGATACACATCAGATTTTTATTTTTGGATTCGAGGACTAGGGAAATCTCATTATTGAATTATTGGGTGGAATGCAGCACCTTCTCTACTTACTATGTGTGTGCAATGAAATGGAAGAACATTAAGTTTAAAATTTGCATACGGAAGGTGCAGGCTTTTAAAATAACGTAGTTTATTAAAGTTACAAACAGTGGCGACTCGTAGATTAAAAATTTAGGTGTTCACAAAATCAGCAATTTACCACCGCCGCAGCCGCTACTGCTACTGCCGTCGCCGCAAATCAAATCTAGTAATATTAGAAACACTCATAGTGCCTAATAACAAGAATTATAAATTTGTTACACAAATCGTCACTCTCCCAGTATTGTAAAGATGTTGAATTTCTTAGACTCCGAGAGTTAACAGCAATATGAGGTGGAGAAGGGGCGAAGTCCTTTGATGCAGTTCATGTGAAGAATAGTATTATAGTGAATAATATTTACATTATTTGAATTACGCAATTAACACCAAATTTATTTGTACAGAAATTCCACGCGCCATTTTTCAAATGTGCAAACTTTTCTATCACTCGGTAATTACAGTCTTTTATGCTGTTGACCAGTTTCTTCTCAATAGCAAGCATAACCAGCGCTGAAGTCGGTCTTCACCCATCGTATTCTTAGTGAAGGGTTTAATTCTTTTTATTGTGGAAAAGCATATTTCTGGTTCTGATGTTGTCATGGTCATAATGATAACAATCTTCAGTAGCTCGGTTAATTGCGGAAAAGTTCCTTCGTTGAGGTTGTTTTCTGTTTTGAACTGCTTAACTCTCTCTCTTAAGCTTAACTCTCGCTTAAAATGCAAATAACTAAGAAAAATAACGCCTCTCACAAAGACTGCAGTTGCACTTCCGGATAGTTTCAACTAAATCTCCAAGATAGCAGCACTTCCCGCTGATAAACAGAACCCTGAAGGTGTTAATGTGCACTGTGCTCATTTCTGGCTGTAAAATTCCAAGCTGCTTTGTTGCCCGCACAAGCGCAGAGCTGCTAAACGTTAGTTATACGCTAGCACACGAGGCTTGTGCTACAAGCGTTGTTGTCACATACTCAGGTTCTCGGCTGTGTTCAATCTGATGAGCCGAGCGCGGTATATTTAAACAAGTGACACCGGATAGCGCACTTTATTAAATGTTTCCTGAAATAGAAAAAGGAGATCCACTAAGAAATATTGGAGGTTCACGTGCTCTTGTGCTCCTATACAGCAGTCGCCGCTGGTTACAAATATTGAGGGTCGGCTAGATGACCCAAAAATACAGCAGCACCGACATACGTCTGAGCCACTATATATTATTATTTTTCCACACGAAGCAAATGTGCAACAAAATTGTATAGTGCATCTGCTGGGTGATCTTCTGAAAATCTAAAAACCTTCAGTTCTCCTAATAAGTAAAGATGTGCACAAATTGTCGAGCCATACGAAACCCAAACTGCTTGCAGCTTTTTACTTTCTCTATATGCACTATGTACATAGTGTATAGAGAAGGTATTGCACTGCACCAATAAATTCGATGGCGAGATTTCACTGGAAATATATGTTTTAGGGTCCCCAATATCCAAAAAAATCATTTTCACAAAAAGGTCCGTGTGTGTGTGTGTGTGTGTGTGTCCGTGTGTCTGTGAACACGATAACTCAAAAACGAAAAGTCGGTAAAATGCCAAGCTTGGTATTTAGGTTTTAGTATCTTCCGGGGATGCGACACGAAGATTTTGAGAAAAATCCCCCCACCCCCAACTACCCTTTACATGGAACATTTTTCGAAAATTTTGATTTTCTCAAAAATGACTCTAACGATTTTGATTATAATTTCGTATATTAAAGATATTTACCTGACAAATAAAATGTATATCTTGAATTTTCTGGGAATAGCCTCTGAAGAGTAGTTTATTCTGGATGAATTTTACTAAATTTTGAATAACTGCTAAACCGTAAGAGATGGACAAAAACTTACTACACAAAAAAAATGTAGAGCACATTAAAACACACAATTTATGTTATATACATTTTTTCGTGGAGTTCGTTTTTGAAGCAGTTCTTATTTTTGGTTTCTGCTATGAAAAACGTATTATTATTTCATACAGGAACCTGCCAACTCCTATCCATATAAACAAAGGAACTTCATTGACATAGCAACCAGCTTTTGACTATCACTTTAACTTATGGTAGTCCCTTATTTCGCTTTTACTTACAAGGAGGCAAGTAATAAGACTATTTCTACTATTTTTTTCTGATTAGCATAAAGTAAACAGATGTATAAGCTCTTTAAGAATAATTTGTTGCAGGGATATAGAGAGTCATGTGAATGGTATACATCAGATTTTTATTGTTCTGTAACTGGTAGTGGCGCCTAAGCAACAGGTGAAGCAAAATAATACATGCAGCTTACCTATTTCTTATGTTGACTTTCTTGTCCTTTGTCTGGCCATACTTCTCGATGGGCTACCTCCCCATTAGATCGTGAAATCGTGAATTAAGGTATTGGACAAAGGCGTTGGTCTTTCTTCGTCATTGAACTGCAAATGTAAGTTATCGTTTGATTGTGAGTGTAGAAAAAAACTTCTAACCACCGAAACACTCGTCAGCAGCGTTAAAATTAACGACAAAGTTTCTATATCTCTTGAAGTATTGCCTTTACCACGAGCTTTTGGAACCTATGATGTCGCACTTTGCACCTTTTCTTTCCACGTTATGTGCCCAAACACTAAGAATTGACTTGATCTGCCGGTGATTATCACGCCTCTTTTATCGCCTTCTGGCAACCGTGAGAAAGATTTTTGCAGCAGTCATTTCGGTGATCCATTGCAAGTTTAATATTTTTAAGATATAAACTTATAGTTTGTAGGTACTTAAAATTCACACAAGGGAACTTACAAGACCGTACACAGCGATAACAATAATAGCTACGAACATATTATTGATTTCGCATATGAACTAATACTAAAGGACCAATTTAGAGAGATTGGAAGTTTGAGAAGCGATTTGAGAGAGAAAACATTCTATCACCCAAGGGAAGAGATGTTTTAAAAGTATCAGTGTCACTGAATAGCCTCTACAAAGGGTCTTTCTACGCCAAAATAATCAGGATTTTAGGTTCACCTTAGCAAGTAGTTTGTGGAAATAAACAACCCTCATATAATCCAAGTTTGAGCGGTTGTCTTAACAACAAAACATAAATAGTGCAGCTGAACACACCACACCCTAGTACAGCCATCCGTCTGTATATCTGCTCATGGACATTTGTGCTCCCATTTTGCTCGCTTGTTTATTATCCCCTGTTACTGCTGCCGTAACACTTCGGAATGGGAGATTTGCGCTCTTAAATTAGTGGTTCATATAACTATATTCCTCTGTGGGAAAGGTGGAATATAGGTAGGTACATCCGGGTTGAAGGGAACTTATTACATTCCTTCTAATATGTGCTTCAGAGAAGCATTACAAACAAATAAAGTCTAATGGCATTTTGTTCTTTGATCTGCCAATTTCGAAAAAATAAATGGTTTTCGTTTTAAATTGGATGTGTAATTCCACAAGAATGTACGAAGATAATAGTTTGTTACTTGTAAGACACACAGAGTAACGTACTTCTGACATTAGTTTCGGTATTAATTATGGGACATCACACAGAGTTTCGAAATGATTAATCATTTAAAAGCATTAAAGAAATATTCCGAGCAGCGGAACACGTCGGTCGCTTGCAAACACGATGCAGGGTGGTGTAATATGTTGACAGATAACGAATGCATTCTGATTGGCCTATACTGCTGTGGTAGCAGCAGTGAGGCGTGTTTGTTTATATACCAACCTCGCCTTGGGCATGGGTGTTATATGTTTGTGTTTATCTGTGTGTTGTAAACGTAAGAAAACAGCAATCCAGTAATACTACAGAAAAACGAGGTAAAACATAGGTAAATAAAAGTAGGGTATACAGTGCCGGAGTCCCGATCAGTCTCCGGTACCGTATTTAAAATAAAAAAATAAAAAATAAAAATAAAAAAATTTAAAAAAAAAAGAAGAAGAAGAAGAAGAAGAAGAAGAAGAAGAAGAAGAAGAAGAAAAAAAAAACTAGTGCAACAGTCACCCAGACTACCTACAGCGTTGCGAGCTTGTTTGTCTCTTGTTTTCGAAAGAACTAAAGTATTTCCGTAGGAAATGGTCAGAAACAAAAACGTAATATATAAAATGTGTTCCAAATACCGATATATATCTTCGGGGTAAAGGGTAGTTGGGGGTAGGGGGATTTTCTTGAAAATCTTCGTGTCGCATCCTTGGAAGATATCAAACTTAAATACCACGTTTGGTATGTAACAATCTTTTTGTTTTAGGTATGCTGTCCACAGACATACACACACACACACTCGCGCACGCGGACATTTTTTTAAAAATGTTTTTTTTTTTGGGTTCAGGGAGTCTCAAAAGATATATTTCTGGTGAAAGCTCGGTATCAAATTTTGGGTGCAATATAGTACTTTCTGTATAAAAAGTATAAAACTGATAAATAATGGCTTCAACAAAATTTTGATTTTAATAAATAAAAAAAAAGCTTAAAATAACAGAAAGAGACAAATCACAGCTAAAACCACCCACATGAAAGAAAAAACCAAGAAAAGTTTCCAGAAATTCACATACCACATTTTCTGAAATTTCAAAAAACATGACATAATCTTAGTTCAACAAAACAAACACAACACCAGGAGCCTCATAAAAAGCAACAAGTTGGAAAAACACTCCTATCAAAGAAATCAGGAATTAACAGAATCAAGTATGAAGACTGTGAAGAAAGATACAGAGGAAAGACCAAAAGAAACATAAGAACGAGATTGGAGGAACAACATAAATACAACCAAATAGGGAAAGCAATAGTAGACTTACATCTATAAAAAGAAAACCATAAGATAGAAAATAATTTACAGGTAGTAATATCAACGAGACAGCCACTAGAATTAGACATATGCGGAAAGATTTTTAACCTAAAAAAATCTTATGTATTCCATTCACATGACTTTCTCTACATCTCTGTAACAAATTATTGTTAAAAAGCTCATTCTTCTATCTACATCATGCTAATCGAGATAAACATTAGCAGAAATTGTCCTTATTACTTGGTCTCTTATAAGTAGAAGGCAAAAATTCTAATGTGTTCCATTCACACGATGTCCTCTAGCTGTATGACACACAAACCTATTATTCAAAAGGGTAATCTGTTATCTACATCAGTGGTATTCAACATTTTTTCTCCGCGTACCCCACTGACAATTTTCCATTCCTAGAGTTAGTCCTAGAGGTTCCCCTAATTTAAATTATACATAACCATATCTAAAATAGATTGTAACATTTACAACTTATTAAATATTAGAGACAGGAGGAGTATGCAATAAGTGTATAAAATAAATACAGGAGCTATGTAAATACGTTGCAGTTATCACATAGATACAAAATTGTATGAAGTTATATACGTTCTGACCTGTTAATGAGATGGCTGAGCTTATTTTCTGGACACCAGCTCCTCTATTCGTGGCTGAATCTTTGTTAGTGCGAGTATCAATGGGGATTCATGATTCAAGGGTTGCTGTCAATGTAGAGAAACCCTGCTCACACATATATGCTGAGGGGAATTGAAGAAGACATGTAATTGCACAATCACTAAGTTCAGTGTACTCTTTGCGTGCGTAACACTAGATATCACGAATTGACAAGTTTTCGAATTTTATTTTCAATGAACTGTCAACGGATATTTCCAAACGAATTTCTTCTAATTTTAAGGGAAGATCAGAGAAATTGATGACGGTGGTGCAAAGCGGATTTGTAATCCATTCTTGTGTAATATCGTCTTTCTCAATTTCAGTTAAGTATTTTAAAATCTGTAACCTGAGAGCTTGTAAGTGAATTTGATTATTTCCAAAAGTCCATCAGCAATACTAACTTCATTTTGTCCACTATGTTCCAAAAGAGTTGGAAAAACTGCAATATTCCCTTTATTTACGCAATCAATCCACAATAAAGCGTTGTTATAAAACACCTTTATTTTCTCATGAGCTTAAAAACGTTTCTGTCATAACCTTGGAGTTGAAGATTAAGCTCGTAAAATTTGTTGAATATATCCGCCAGATAAGCTAATTGACAAATCCACCCTTCATCTTTAAAATGCTTCATTAGATCGGATTTCAATTTTGTAAGGAAACATTTTACCTCATTTTTTTAGTTCAAAAAGACGAGTCAATACGCGTCCTCGTGATGACCAGCGCACCTCAGTGTGCAAAAACAATTATTGGGTGTGCGAAGCTCCCATCTCCTCACACATTTTTCTGAACAGGCGGGAGTTCAGTGCATGTGATTTTATTAAATTGACTATTTTTATAGCAGTGTTCAACGTTTCGTGTAAATCAGGAGTTATTTTTGTCGCTACCAAATTTTCTGTGTATAATACAATGTTGCCAATTATTTTGGGGTTAATTTCGCGAATATGATGTCAATGAGGCAGCACCATCTGTGGACAAACTTACACACCAGTCCCATGACAAATTTAATTGTAATCTTATAAAGTTCTCAAGAATTTTAAAAACATCCTCCCCCTTGTATGTTCTGGTAATTGTTTATATTCTAGAATTTCATCAGCAATAGCACTCTTTTTAACGTCAAAATATCGAACCTATATAAGAAGCTCAGCATCATCAGACCGATTCATCGATTTGAATGGCAAATCTTTTGTCTACTTGAATATTTGCTATTATTTGGTCAACAACATCTTGTGCTATATCATGAATCTTGTGTCAGAATTCGGAATTGTTTTGATTGCTTTAGCGGAATCTTTTTTTTTTCCTTCTTCTTTTCTTTTTGTACTTTAACGTCATTTAATCTGGTTGGTCATATCGGACGACGAAATCGCCCTCCGTGGTGTAATGGTTACCATGCTAGCTTCATGTACCCAAGGTCGCGGGTTCAAACCCGGCGGAGGACGATGGATTTTTTCGGGTGTAAAAATGCTTAGCATGGCTTCCTTCGGAAGGGAAATAAAGCCGTTGGTCCCGTGTCGTAGATTTACGGCACGTAAAAGAACCTCAAGCCTGATAAGAGAGGTCTCTGAGCAAAATTAAGCGGTCTTTCACGCCCAGTATAGAATGGGACGCTGAGAACCACAGCAGTTAAAGAGCGTCCATAAATAACACGCTTTTTTTTTTTTTTTTTTTTTTTTTTCCCCGGACGATGAATGAAATTGGTGAAATGATGCTCGGGGTCCATGGAGATTAGAGTTACTCGACATTCGTCTTCTCAGGATAAGGGAAAACTCCGAAAAAAACGGGTATACGGGTAACTCACCCTAAGTGAGATTCGAATGTAAGGCAGACACACTACCCAGGCGGGCTCGGAATCTTTGTGTAACATTTTATCTGCTATAATCAAAGAACCAAGAATAATAAGAGACTCAACTGCGGTATACGGTGATTTATTTTTTGCAATTAGCAACGCTAACTGATACGATGAGTCCAGTGCCACAAAACTGTGTACCACGTTTGAACTTCTATTCAAATTTTCTGCTTTGCGCCGAAAAAATTCGACTGACTTGTCTTAACATTCGCCGTGATTGGTTACCAAATGTCTGTGATGTAGGAATGGTTTCATAAAATTATTTGACAGAGTTTGGTTGCAAATAATGCAGAGAGGAAGAGGTGGATTACACATATTTGACACGGATTCATATTTAATATAAGATCCACTGTAACATCTGTATTTCACATTTCTCGGTTTTTCGACTTGTTCGTAGAGGATTCAACTTCAACACTATTTTCACAATGTCCCGCGGTGGAACAAGCGGTGTCGCACTTTTCACTTGCGGTGGTTCAACATTATCGACACTATCACTTGTTTCACTGAGTTTACGTTTTCCTCTTGTAACGAATTTATCCATCCTACACAAAAGTTAAAACAGTGGACTATCACAATGAAGACATTAACAGTTCACAAATAAAAAAAAATGAGACGTGAAACTTTGAGTAAAGACAATGAACCTGCACATAACAGTCCCGAAAATATACTGAATACTGAACTGTCGGTATATTAACAGATAACTAGCGCACATTCTCAGACACTGTTATTATTGTCGGTATTTGAAACAAAGAACACAAATTATTAGCGAGCGCAGCTGTATGTTATCATTGTTGGGTATACCGGTAGGGCAATTCAAATCTTTCTGGTTGAAATATTTTTCATTACTTTGTTATCGTTCAGGAAATATATGTATCCCTAAGAAGTCTTCGCGTACCCCAGGTTGAATATGCCTGATCTACATCATGCTAATCAAGATAAACATAAGCAGCTTTGCTAGCTTCTTGTAAGCAGAAGGGAAATAAGAAAATGCACAGGCTAAAGCGATAGTCTCGTCCTTCAAAAGTCGGTCACTATGTGAAACAATTGAAATTCCAATATATTTGCTTTTCAGGCGTAAACAAGCGAGAAATGAGAAGAAAGATGTCTTGCCATTTGAGAAAAGTTTAAGTGGCTAAAATTGAAACCAATAATCAGGAATATTTTGAAAACTAAAAAACTTTTTTGCACTAAAAAAAAAAAAGAAAAAAAAAAGTGCATAACATAAATTGTGTGTTTTAATGAAATCTACTTTTATGTGTGGTAAGTTTTTGTATATGTCTTATGGTTTGCCAATTATAGAAAAATCAATCAGAGGCTATTCCCAGAAAATACAAGATATAATTTCGTTTGTCATAAAAATATCTTAAACATAAGGTATTTTAATCAAAATCATTAGAGCCATTTTAAGAAAATCAAAATTTTCGAAAAATGTTCCATGTAAAGGGTAATTAGGGGTGGGGGATTTTCTTGAAAATCTTCGTGTCACATTCTTGGAAGATGCTGAACTTAAATATCAAGTTTGGTATTTAACAGACTTGTTGTTTTGAGTTATACTGCCCACAGAAACACACACACACACACAGACATTTTTCTAAAAATGCTCTTTTTTTGGATTCAGGGGGTCTCAAAAGATGCATTTCCAGTGAAATCTCGATATCAAAATTTTGGGTGCAATACAATACCGTCTCTAAACACTGTACATAGTACGTGTAGAGAAAGTAATAAAAATCAAAGTTAATGAATTTTAAAATTCTTACTGAAGGCAACTTGCTACAAGTTCATTTATCGACCATTTAGAGACACACAAGGAGTCTACAAAGGATATCGGCAACAGGCCCGCTGACAGTGTAGGGATTGCTTGCAAAACATTTTCAGGTACCTCATTTATAGTGAAGCAACTAAAGTGAAAATCCAACTCATTTTGCAATTTATGTATAAGTTGTGCTTCATTTTGTAGTACCACTTACAGCTCTCTGTTATTTTATTGGATAATACGAGGGCGGTTTTTTTTCAACCTCAGATAGGCTATAAATAAAATACATGTTCATAGAAAACAATTATCTTATTACTAAAAGTTTTTTACACTTATGGTCACTTTTCAGCATAATCACTGAAAAGATTGAGACATTTGTCATACCTGTGCACAAGCTTTACAATACCTGCTTCAAAAAAATGTTGCCGCCAATGATTTCAAATGAGCATTGGCGTTGTTTTGAAGATCTTCGTACTTTGTTATGTTTGCGGAGAACCATTTAAAACAAACGAAGAGGAATGCTGACTTCAGGAATTGTGTTGATCCATGGCAACGCTCGTCCACACACCACTGGCATAACCCATCGGCTCCTTTAACAATTTCAATGGGACATTTTCGATCATCCATCGTACAGTCCTGACCTGGCAACCAGTGACTTTCACCTTTTCCCTGAACTGAAGACGTGGCTAGGAGGGCAGCACTTTCAAATCAATGAAGATCTTCAAAACAATGTCAATGCTCATTTGAAATCATTGGCTGCAACATTTATTGAAGCAGGTATTGCAAAGCTTGTGCACAGGTGTGATAAATGTTTCAATTTTTTGATGATTATGTTGAAAAGTAACCATAAGTATACAACATTTTTAGTGATAAAATAATTGTTTTCTATGCACTTATCTTTTATTTATAGCCAATCGTGGTTGAAAAAAAAAAAAGGCCCTCGTAGTTTGTACAGTTTTCTCCTTAGTACTATTAAAGCAAAATTTATGTGAGGAATTTGAATTAAATTCAATTAGTTAGTCCTAATAAATAGGTAATGATAAAAAACAATTACTGTGTTTTATTATTTTGTTTGTTTCACATACATAGTTTGATACACACAGTTTTCTCATTCACTTCCAAATTCACTTCCATGCAGTAAAATGAACAGTGATATGTGTTTCTTGAAGAGATGATTTATTTTTCACTGTTTAATCACTGATACAGTTTCTGTCATGTTAACAGAAAATTACATGAGCTGCAGTTTGTGTTATCCAATGTAAAGTCCCTAACACTCGTTAAAAGTTGTGGGGAGTTAAACAGCATTCTGTCTTATCCAGTTGACATACTCTGATACTCGAGTGTAGATATCTGGGTAGCCAACAGCACAGGGTCTGCCCCAAGAAACAACACCTATTTGCCTGCCACCTGAGATAAGAGGACCACCAGAGTCACCCTGTAACATAAAAACATGTTATTGTTAAGAGTAAATATTTAATGTTTAACTTATGTAGTTTATTCATATTCTCCCCCACCCCTGAATCTCTATAAATTGCTGTTGGTACATTTGGACTAAAGGATGACCTTCTGAAATGGTCAACTGACATTGCAATTGTAAAATTGTAATGGAGTTTGAAGTTACAAGCAAAATTATGTGGCTGAATAAAGTGAGGTTAATCTGCAGAGAAGCTTGTTATGATAATGTTGAGTGATCCCGTCATAACAGTTATTGTTGTATGTCAACCATTGACTGCTCCATCTAAAATATGTTGTGTTTATGTAGGGGTACAATGAATAGAGCTTACCAAAAGGAACAAAATATTTTGAATAACTTTTGGTCCAATCCAAGATATTCATCTAAAATTAAATTTTCTTTTTGTAACTTAACATCTTTTAATCTGATTTGTCATGTTGACAACAAATGAAATCGGTGAAATGATACTCAAATGATTTCGGAGTCCATGGGGCTTAAAGTTACTCGACATTTGTCTTCTCACGATAAGCGAAACCCCCCCCCCCCAAAAAAAAAAAAAAAAAAAAAAAAACATATTCAGGTAACACTCCCTAAGCAAGATTTGAACTTGCGACCTCTTGAATATGAGGCAGAGACGCTACTCCCACACTACATTGCAAATAATTAAAATATTTGCAATGTAATATCTGGGAACAGTGTGCCCTAAGGGAATGCACAATAAATGAATGAATATCAAGAGAGGCAAGGTGTGATTGGTTGATTATGGCCTATGGTAAGGTGTGCCAGCCATATTTCCCAGAAGGACAGGAGTGCAAAAGTATTCAATGATTAACAGGTGGAAAAATGATCATAAATTACTTTGTAATGGATTTTACACTATATTCTAGAACTTGATTATACATAAATTAAGATATAATTGCAAGATAAGAATTATGATGTTAGATAAGAGTATTCTTCTAATGTTGGAATCCGGATATTTATTTAGTACTTATAGGCATACAAGTATTTCAACATATTTACAATAAATCTATTTACATCTATATGTTTTACCCTGTTTTTCACTACTTTAGAAAATCTGCTTTAATTTGTTTTCTTTTAGTTACCATTTATATATTCCCCATCCCTACCCACTCCATAGCTTTTCCTATCCCTGGCCACCAACTCTTATATTTTGGACTTATGGCCTGCTGATTTACGTGTTTTTTAATAACACATCTTCCCTCTTCCCTTTTTAAGCATCTATATCAGTATTTAAGAAATCCTTCCATGTTTAGCCTTTCTTTCCTATTCTTCCAATTCGACAATTACAGCTGTTCTTGGTGCTGATCCAATAACTCTTTACAGAATATTCTTAAATATGAGATACTCTATTGTTAAATTCTCCAGGTCTCCCATATATCCACTGCATACAGCACTTTTTATTTTCAATACTGCTATTTTGGAATTACTTATAATTCTTGGGTCATATTAGTTTTGAAGTCTTCAGCTGTTTGAGAAATCCAACAATGAAGACTTATTTTCAATATAGGGAAGAACAGAAGACTGCAGTTACTAAAATGGATGAATACGTGAATATGGCACAAGTAGGTACAATGTGTTTCTCAGCCAAAAAGTTCTGCACGATGAAAGTGATGTTACATAGGGTATATTATATGAAGCAGCCTCCAGCCAGTGTCATTTTTCTGATTACTTTCATTATCTTTTATCTCAAGTAGCCCAATATTGGGCCACTAGAGACAAAAGATAATGAAAGTAATAGGTTTGTATAAATTAATGAACCATACCTTCATTATCAAAGCAGCATGACTTCTGCCTATGATTTCATTGATGTGACTTATTGGAACATGGCAATACTGAGTGTGCCATTCACATGAGTGCCTTTTTATTTCAGGTTATAAGCTTACACCCAAACAGAAGCATATACTACCAAGCTCTGAGCTAGCTTTTCTTTCTTAGCAAATTATGTTTACATTTTTGTTCTGGATTTAATGAAAGTTATCTATAAAAATCTAAATATTTTCAGTGAAATTTAATTCAATCAGTAATAATAATATATAAATTATAATAACTTATTAACTGGACCTTTAAATAAAAAAAGGAATAAAAATAACAACATCCGTTTATTTTTTAAATGGATAACTTCTGATTTTGTGTCCATTAGGCAAAATAAGAATCCATATTTTCAGTAATAAAATTTACCAGACTGACTCAACAAGTATCAGAAACTGCTCCAGTTGTCCTTGAGATTCGTTGGCTATCTTCACAATGTAAGAGAGAAGACCTGAAGAGTTTGTTGTAGTAACATCTTCCTTCACGTCTCATCCCGTAAATGTGCCCATTATAACACATCAGCCATGCTACTCCCGCCTGAGAAGACAGGCTAAATTCCATTGCAAACAGAATCCATTTTAAATGCAAGGGGCCCATTTTATGGCCAACAGTTTAGGAATAAATTCTTTGTTATTTATAAATTTGATAGAAATTCTTTCTTCACAAATTTACCAGGCTTCACAATTAGCTTAGCTAGTCCATAGAATATACCCCTACAACTAACCCTCATGAAAGATGCTCATGAAAGAGTGTACTGCAGTGGTGCTTTTGAACAATTCAACTGCAATCAACATGCAGATCTTCAGATCATCTCTCAATAAACTTAGCAAAACCTGGTTACAACTTAGGTCATGTATAAAATGTATAGTACTAACAGATACAAAATCCGTCTTATGTTTGCCAATACATAAATGTATAATTTCTTGTCAGTATGCACTTTTACTTGATTCCTTGATTTCTCAGGATTTACAGATAGGAGGGTCTCTCTCAAACTATGGCTCATTTTTCATCATTTTCTGTCCCTTTTGGAATCTATGACACCATTTGTACATAGTTTACTTATTTATTTATTTTATCAGAGCTTCATTTTTGTAGATTTGCTACAGTGCCATTAATATCTCACAGCAGTTTTTCTTCAGCCTTCACATAAACTTGATGTTGCATCTTCGCTCAGACTGATTCTGCCGGACACATTTCTATACATCTGCATTCAAATTGTATCTTCTTTTGAACTATGCCATGCAATGCTTCCTTGCCATCATGTGAATCTCATTGAAGTTTTGATCACTGCTGTGAGGAATAGAGTTATCTCTGCACATTTAAGTCTTATCAAGAGCTTCCAGAAACTTTCTCATACTGTCTTGTATATTTTTCAGAAGAGCTATAAATAAGATGCTTGCTGCTTATAAAATGGTGATATAAATTATGAATAAAGGAGGAAATTATACATACATTGCATACTCCCTTTCCGTAGCCAGCACTTGCACAGATGCTGGTGCTGTAGATTGTACCACTGTGGAAAGACTGGCACTCACTGTTGGAGATTATGCTAAGCTGAAGTTTCTGAAGATTGTTGGGCAGGTTCCATCCAGGATACTGAGAAAAAAATATGTTATCTATTATAGTTGACTACCCTACAGACATACTTTATGCTCATTGCACAATTTTTGTATCCTACATGAATTGAAGGTAATTTATAAATGTTTAATGTGTTAATAAATGTTATAATTTACATATTTACAAATAGTTATAGTGGTACTTATAATTAATGCATTGTACAGCAAAAGGTAAAGAGAGTTTGGTTGATGTAGGCGATAGAACAGGAAGAGAAGAACTTGCTTGGAAGATAATGGAACTTGGTAATTTAAGAGGGGATTTTCACATGAAGGTTTGTCCACTATGTGGAAATTCATATGAACTACTACCTGTTTCCTAAAGTATCAAATAATAATAATAATAATAATAATAATAATAATAATAATAATAATAAAAAAATTAATAATAATTGTAATAATAATAGCAACAACAATAATAATAATAATAATAATAATAATAATCGTGATGATGATAATGATGATGATGATATAATAATAATACTAATAATAATACTAATAATAATAGTAATAATAATAATAATAATAATTAATAATAGCAATATGAAATTGTACACTGATGTCTGAAAAATGAATGAATGTGGAAAATGAGTAATCAGTAAAAACAGTTTTCAGTAAATATAGAAAATAGTTTTTTTTAATAGAAATAGAAAAATATTTAAGCAAAAGAATTAGAAATATGGTTCAGAAATGTAAGAAATAAGTGGTAAATAGTAGGAAAGGGAATAAAAATCTTTACTGGTTATAAAGTGGTATCTTTTACACTAATAACCAGAATGATATGTCATAGAATTCAAAGGAAGTCAGAAATGTTTAAAACAGAAGGGAATCAAAATCTTTACAGTTATAAATTGGCATCTTTTACACCAATAACCAAATGATGTGTCTGATAGAATTCAACACAAGTCAGCAATTTTTAAAACTTAGTGGTTAGGTACTAAAGACTATGTACTTTAAAATATGGCTGTTACTTCCACTAATAGTGTATAGTAATAACTATTCTACAGAATGCAAATTCATTAGTATTCTCAGCTCTTAGTTGACATACATAATTTATTTTGTTTCAATCATTTGAGTAAGCATTTCTTATCTTTGTGAATCCCTGGATTACTCTAATGGAATTCTATGTTACACCATGTTGCTCTATTCTGAAAAATATTTCAGTTGGATGCAACATAGATTATAATTATCTTTTTATTTTATTATTGTTAGAAAAGAGTTTTAAAACAATAACAAAAATATTATTTTTTTGAAACCTGCACCATAATATTATTTTTCAGAATAGAGCAACATGGTGTAATATAGAATTCAGACATTCCAAGATAACATGTCAGGGGTTATACATCATAACAGCTAGTTTGAGAATGGAATCCTTTCCACTTAATTACACAGCATAAACTGCATTCTTTGAAGTGTTTTATGCATAAGAATGTTGAATATTAATAGAAGCAGTCAGGTTATTAGTATGTTTTGGAGTCACTGAAAAGACACACTCACTGAGATTTTCAAATGTTTCCCTTCTTAATAGTAGGAATTTTATAAATATAGCTTGACCATGCTAAAAGCTTAATTGATGCAACTCTAGATATGATAAAGATTTGATATTACAAAAGTTAAGTAGTTGCAACTGTTTCACAAAAAAATAAAATAAACAAATAACATTTGTTAAAATACTAAGAAGAAACCTACATTAAGATTTATGATACGTAAATTATGTATTGTTAAAAACTGACTTCACAAATATGCTCATATGATTTTAATATCGCTGTTTCTAAATTCCTATAAAATTAATTAATACAATGACATCATCATCATTAGAAAATTAAAATATGTGTTGCACATGTTGTGTATATACAGATAATTTAAATTGATTAATTTAAAATCAAGGTAGAAATATAGATCACTAATAATCTTTATACTATGCATTTTAAAGATTCAGTTGAGATTTATCTCAACGTGAACATAAATACCAATCTTACAGAACTATTAACAGCAAATTGATTATCTTGTACAATACATTTTTGGCTTTTATTGAATCTGTGTAAATCACTGTTGTAAATGTAAACCTTCAATAATTATTTTGTTAATACAATTGACTTATCTGTATCTTAAGTATGAATATAAGATGCTATTTGAACAAAATATTCTTTGGAATTAGGTAATATTTAAATATTTTTAAAATATGAAAGCAACTTAATGAAACATAAACTAAGTCTTCAGTGAATATCAAGGAGATAATATTGCAAAATAAATATTGTAATGGTGGCACATGAGTCTGAGTGACCCGATATAGCAATAGAGCAAATGGACACAATAGCCAGGCAAACAAAGGCCTTTGTGTCTTTCCCTGCATAACTTCTTGGATCTTATTTCTCCATAGACCCAGAACATTCTTCTTCCAGATTATTCTCTTTCTAAATGGAAAAAACATAATTTTCTAGTAATTTTCAAGACTGGAATTTCTGGAGGCCAGCTACGGACTATATAAGAGCCTGATATGTGTCAGTGGAGAGAGAGAAGTAAAATGCAGTGAATTAAAAATCAATCTAGTGAGTGGCGAAATGATAAAAAAGTGACATGAACGTGTGACTTAGTTATTTATGTTCCAAAAGTGTAAGTGCTGTATTACCTACGGTATTCTAGTGACCAGTAAAGTGAATTTAACAGAAACAGGTGTTCTCATTTGTTATAATATATATTTTGCCTCCATATATATTTCAGAAATAGCAATATCCTGCAGTTTTATTTACTTTTAATTTAATTCTTAATATTTTATCCTAGTTGCTCTAGTGCTGTACTTTAATCTTTCTTATAGGTCACCAGAAATAAATTATTTAAATTAAGTTGAAAATGAAAATCAGATTCATCTCTTTTATCCAGTTATTTAAAAAAAATTGCAAACTCTACTCACAGAGGTATATCCCCATCCACTGATCATGCTATTTGTTCCTGGACCAGCAGTTTCACCTTGATTTGGTAGAGAAATAGGCTGCACTGTTGAGCTGTAAACAATAGGTGTGGAAACCTGTAAAAAGCATATAAATATATCATATTTAGGAAGAGATTTTAAGAAACAAGTGATATGTTTCTGTCAATTTGTCAATAAAATTGTAATCTACATTTCTTTTTAATGAAAGTTGATATTTATTTATTAAATACACTGTTTATTAAACTCTCTCAAATAATAAAATTGAAACTGTTCTGTGTATTTAAAACAAAAGATTTAGCAGTGTTCACTCATAGCATATTTACCATTTGCACATGACTAATCTATACAAAATACTAATGCAACTAGAGAAACATGCTGTCATTTTGGATTTTAAAATATAGATAACTAGTCACTGTTATCATAAGGGTAAAGCAACCAATCTCAAGAAGAGTATTGTAAATTGTGGTAAAAGAATTCATGCATATAAATGTCAAACTATTTCAGGATACAGTCCATACCACTGTTTGACACAAAGATAATATTATTCAAGAAAACTCCTTAAATGACATTTTATATAAATTATTGCAATTCTTTAGAGACTTGGATATGTTTGTGCCCCAGAAATATGAATTAATGGTGTTTGGAGCTAAACCAATTTACAAATTAAGTTCAACATTGGTAATAGTTTGGTCAAAATATTCAATAATGTGAAATTATAATAGGAGTTATTTTATACAAATCATCTCATTCACAAAGCACACTGATAGGTAATGGAATTGTATTAATGTAAACCTAATTTCTTTCAAATATTTAATGAAATATCTAGCTAAAATTACTGGCAAAATAATTTATTAGGTCTTCTCAATCAATTCACATCTTTCATATGTAACTGAAATATGGGAAATACAATAGTTGCTATCCTTAATAACATTTTTGTATTGCATAAGAAAGCTATTTGAAGCCTCAATAATCACAAATACAAGAAAACATATTTTAAAACATTTACAGAGTTAAAAATACTAATTCTCCTTAGCTTATAAATCATCAAGCTATTCTGCATTTTAAGAAATAAAATCTTATTCTAGAAAGCCACTTTGATAGACACAATCACAATACTAGATACATATTGCCTTTAGAGATAATGTGTGCGTGTGTGTGTGTGTGTGTGTGTGTGTGCATGCGCATGTGCATGTGCATGTGCCTGTGCGCATGTGTGTGTATCCAAACTTCATTATCCTTCAAGGGTGTGATATGATTTTCAAAAAAATCCCCCCCCCTGTCTAAATTACCTTTTACATTTTACATTTTTCAAAATTTGTATTCTCTTAAAGATGACCCCTAAGGATTTGTTTAAACTATCTTATGTTTAACATGTTTTTATGCCAAATGAAATTTATATCTTGAATATAACTAAGGAAAAGTCACAAGAAAATTTTAAAATACTTACTTTTAGGAGAGCAATGTCATTTCTCCAAGAAGCTGACACATCATAGCCACTGTGAGTAATAACACGAGAGACACCATATTTCTGGCCACCACCGTTAAGTGTGGTGGTGCCTACCACTACTGTGATTGAAGATGCACTGGATCTACAAAAGGAATTTCATGTTAGCCATAAATCCAATTCTCTTCAAAAGGCAGAGTATTGAAAATTCAATTATGTGTATTTGTATTTTGTCTTAGTCCCTATTAATAACAGTTGGTTTGATAATTAAGAGATGAAAGCAGAATATTAAGGAACATGCACATACCTAAGCTTCTTTAGACTATTGATTTTGTAATGAAATAAAATAATTTTCAACAGTTTAATGCAAGATATGTGAATTCTACACATTTCATGCATGAATGACTATTCTGCAATTACTGTTTGTACATTGAATAGGGAACAGAGAAAAAAAATCAATCAATCAATCAATCACACACTGAAAGAGCTTAAAAGATTCAAAATTTCTGTTGTATTGCTCCCCATTTAAATGGAACTAAATGATACCAGGAATAGATTTACATCTGTCTGGCTCAACCTGCACATAGTGTGACTGTGCATCCATTTGCAGGTGCCATCATCATTGTTGCACCTGTGCAGTTGGCTTCTTTACATAGCCTAATTTTAACAGTCATGTGTAAATTTAAAATGTGAGTGATTGGGCACATGACATCAAAGTCCTGCATTGTTACACATGGGTGTAACATAGTCACACTGTATGTAATGTACATGTGCAATATCACCACTGCTTCTAGGCATTTCTTGCTGTGTAATCAGGAGGTATAAAAGGGAGAGCAAGGTGTATTTGACAATGTTAACCATTAACTAATAAGTGCTAATTATCATACAAGTTTTGGTATCAGAGACATAACATGTAGATTATTTTCATAATAAGGTTCCAATTTTCTGAAATCATTCATGAAGTTAAGCCATCATACAAGAAAATTCAAATCTGATTCCCATGAAGTGAATAACTAATATATTTTCAAGGCTCAATTAGCCTTCACGACATTTTAAAAAATAAAAGCTGATGTGTTCCATTCACATGACTTTCTCTACCCATTCTGCAAACAAGGTATTCTAACAAAAGATATTATTTTATCTGCATCATGCTAATTGAGATAAGCATTAGCAGACATTCCGAGTAACTGAAGGAAAATATTGCTAAAACGACAGTCATATCTTTTAAAAGCTGGTACTATGTGAAGAATTGAAGCTTGGTTCATTTTGCAAGACCAGCAGTAAACAAACGCGAGATGTAAAAAAATTTGATGCCAAGATTTCACTGGAAATATGTTTTGAGGTTCCCTGATTCTGAAAAAAAATATTTTTAGAAAAATGTGTGTGTGTGTGTGTGTGTTTGTGTGCGTGCGTGCGTGTGTGTGTGCATGCATGCGTGTGTACAAATTAGCTCAAAAATGAAAAGACTGTTAATAACCTAACTTGATATTTATGTTTAATACCTTCCAAGGATGTGACACAAAGATTTTAAAATAAATATCCCCACTACAAACTACCACTTAAATGGAAACAGTTTTTAAAATGTTGTTTTTCTTAAAAATGGCTTTAACTATTTTTACTAAAATACCATATATTAATGATATTTACATCAAAAATAAAATGTATATTTTTAAATTTCTGGGAATAGGCTCTGAAGACGTTTTTAATCTGGATGAGTTTTGCAGAATTTTACCACAAAAGCTAGACAGAACTTAATACACAAAAAAATGTAGACCTCATTAAAACACATAATTTATGTCATGTACTTTTTTCTTGTAGAGTAGATTGTTTTTGAGATATTCCTTATGATTGGTTTCAGTTTTAAACTATCTACCTAACTTTTGTCAAACAGGACCATGCAAAATGAACCAAGCCTCAATTGTTTCACATAGTGACCAGTTTTTAAAAGATTTGACTATCGCTTTAGCATAATGTGTTCCCTTATTTCCCTTCTGCTTCAATGAAGTAATAAGATCAATTCTGCTAATGTTTATCTCAATTATCATGATGTAGATAAAAGAATAACCTTTTGTAGGTATAGTTTGTACTTGGAACAGCTAGAGAAAGTTATGTGAATGGAACACATCAGATTTTGTAACTTATGCTTGGAGAGCTATCTAGTATTATAAATAATATTGTGTATGAACTTTTTTTGTTTAGGTATAATTAAGATTGCTATTATTTATAAAATGTACTGTACTATGATCATCTTAGATAGAATGATCAATGGCAGAATAAAATAGAATAGAAGCAAATAGAATTGAATAGAGTAAAATAGAATAGAATTAATTCATGGAATAATATACATATTTATAAATACTTCATCAATAGTTTTACATACTATTTACAAGAATGTACATAATATTTACAAATTATGTTACAATTTAAATCTGAGAAAATCATTTTCATTATAAAATTTACATTTCAACAAGTTCTTTTACTTTCCTCTTGAACATTTTGTCTTTTAATAGCTTGAAAGAATTGTTTATCTTGTCGTACAACATTACTTATTTGTGAAAATATACAATTAATAGTTATAACAAGTGTTGCTGCATGTGTATTATGTGTATATTAGTCCTTATTTTTACTTTCTCCACTTAGTACATACTACCTAAGTAGAGAATGTATTGCAGTCCACCTAAAAATTTTATATCAATATTTCTTCAGAAATACATATTTTAGGATTCCCCATATAAAAAATAAGCATTTTTAGAAAAAGGTCTGCATCTGCGTATGTGTGTGTCTGTGTCTTTGAACACGATAGCTTAAAAACAAAAAGTTGGTAAAGTACCATTCTTGGTATTTAAGTTAAGTATCTTCTAAGAATGTGACACAAAGATTATGAAGAAAAGCCCCCCCCCTCACCAAACTATTCTTCACAATGAAAAATTTCAAACATTTTCATTTTCTCATAAATATATTCTTTTCTTTTTGTTATATTATTATTCCTAATTATTATAAGCAAAGAATACTGTTTCTAAAGGAAAAGAAAAAGAATATATATAGAATTCTTTTCCTTTAGAAACAGTATCCTTTGCTTACATTAATTTGCACAATTTAAAACAAAACAAAAACAAACACACACTCACACACACACACACACATATGGGAGTGGCAAAATGCTAAGTTCATTGAGCATTTATTTACTTGGTATAGAAGGAAGTTGTAGAATTTACTTGATTTTCCTTGGAAGGCTTAGAATAAAAGGGTGATAATGATCAGATCATGATCATCATTTTTGTTTTTACCACTCAATTGTGTGAGGATATGTAAAAAGGAATTATATAACTGTATGTAAGTATTACATTTACCATAACTTATTTAAGTATAATATAAAGAGAATAGGTTTACTATGTAGTAACATTTTTTAGCAAGGTGTACTAATTTAGGATTAAATGTGATTGTATGGTTTAACGTTTATTCAGCATATACAGTAATATATTCAGTAAACTTACCCAGAAACACAGTGAGCAGCAGTCAGAATATAATTGTTACTTATAATGGAACCTCCACAAAAATGATTGTTGCCATTTCGGAGAGATACCTGAAATTAATCAGAAGAAGAAAATAATGTTGCAAAATGGAAAATAAAGGGTCTGAAACTTTGAATATGAAAGGGTGTCAAAAAAATAATGAGAGTGAATAATTTACTTCTGAAATAGTTACTCAGGATTCAATGATTTTATCTTATCAAGTGGTATGATCTATACCAAATATATCAGTTAGCTTTGGCAAACTGCCTATTACAGGCATCATGAGTGGGGTGCAATACTGGAGGGAGGACATTGTTAGTGCACCGAGCCCTTCCAGCTTGTTAACATTTAAGCCTTTTTACTCAAAATCAAAATTCAATTTAATAAATATAAAACAGAATTCACCTCAACCAGCCATTCATACAAGCCTTCAATTAAAAGACTAATGATTATGCTACCTTCACCCATGCGACCTGAAGCTGTTACTTTTTCCCCAAGTAGTTCCTCAATTGGCCCACCAGGGGCCTCATGAGCCTGAGTAGGCAGCCACACTAAGGAGATGACTGATTGTCTATTATACATACTGGAAATTATTGGAATCATTAAAATCATTATGTGTAATTAGAATTCCCTCTTCCCAAATTTCTTCCTTTACTGTACTCTACAATGCAGGAATGACAGAATTAAGAATTAAATGTTTTCAAGTAAATATGTGAATACATATTGCACCAAGTATGAGAAGGATAGTTAACTTTATTTAGCACGATTACTCACCTGATGGGGGAATTCTCCAAGAGCAGCATTTGAGCCACCAACAACCCTTGATGACCACCATTTAGGAAACTCTGCAGAAGGTGTTCCTAAAAATTAAAACTAATATTAAGTTCTGAAAGGTTTTATTCACATTTTGTTACATATTCTGCTCACATTTCTATAAACTAGGCTTACAAAGCATATTTCTTATCTACATATGGTTAGTTAAAAAATAAACTTTCATGACAGACTTTAAGCATTTTTTGTTTTATCTTCTTTCATCATATAATGAATGAAAGTGGTGAAATGGTATTCAAACGAGCCCGGGATCAATGTAGCTTAAAGTTACTTGAAATTCATCTTCAAAGTATAATGGAAAACTTGGATAAAATTTCATCTGGATAACTGCTCCAACTGAGATTCGATCTCGGGACTTCTTGTATCTAAGTATTTTTTTGTGGATAAACAGGATACAGTAATTTAAGTGAAGGTCAGATTTTGAAAAAGTGTGCAGCTTGCAGCTATGTGATAGCTCTGCAATTCCATGCTCTTTGTAATATCATTAGAGAAAAACAATTCTGAAGTGGTATATTCACATGACTTTCCCAATCCATTCTTCAGAAAAACTTATTGTTCAATTGACCTCATGTTTATTGAGAAAAAAAATTGTAGAAATATTTTATTACATATTTCCTTTGTGGGTAAAATGGGAATACAGTAGGCTTAAATGATAGTCAAATCTCTAAAGTCTCTATTGATGGTCTGGAAATCATGTTCCCAGCAGAAAGAAAAAATGAATAACAAATTCCCATTTGAGAAAAGTATGGGAAAACTGAAACCAATAACAAGGAATATCTCAGAAATTGTTAACTCCATAGAAAAAGGATATCCGACATAAATTATGTGTGTTGATGAGAACTACATTTTTTGTGAAGTAAGTTTTTGTCTATCTCTTGTGGTTTACCAGTTATGCAAACTGAAGAGAACTTCAAAGCCTATTCCTAAAAAATTGATATATACATTACTTTTGGCATGAGAATATCTTAAACATAGCGCATTTTAATGAAAATCATTAGAATCATTTTTGAGAAATAAACATTTTCGAAAATTTTTTCACCTAAAGGGTAATTGGGGTGGGGGATTTTCTTGAAAATATCCATGTCGTATTCTTGGAAGATGCTGAACTCTAATAGAAAACTTGGTATTTTAACGACTTGTCATTTTTGAGTTATGCTGTACACAGACACTGCACACACATACTCACACACACACACACACACACACACACAGACAGGCACATGAACCATTTTCTAAAAGTGTTTTATTTATTTATTTCTATTTTGGGATTCTCAAAAATGTATTTGTGGTGAAATCTCAGTATGACATTTTTGGGTGGAAAATACAGTGACTTCTCTGATTAATGTGTACATTTTACGTGGAAGAGAATTTTTGACATTTAATTGACTCGACTTTTCTTTTTTTAGCACACTCACTCACCCACTCACCCACCCACTCACTCACTCACTCACCCACCCACTCACCCACCCACTCACTCACTCACTCACTCACTCACTCACACTCCAACCTTTCTCTTAAACTCCTTTTTCGGTTCAGGGTGTCTCAAATAATATATTTCTCATGAAATCTCGGCATTCAATTGTATGATATATATTAGTTCCCCTACTTAGCATGCTTAGTATATATATATGTGTGCACGTATGTGTGTGTTTAGTATTACTCTTTCTGCCACATATTAATAGGTGAAAAAGGTATTGCATTCCACTCAAACATTCAATATTAATATTTCACTGGAATACATGTTTTTGGGCCTATTATTTCAAATAATTTTAGATAAAGGGTCCATCTTTGCATGAGTGTGTTTTTAACATAACTCAAAAAGAAGTCTAATAAATGCCAAATTTAATATTTAACTTTGGAAGATGCAACACAAATATTTTCAAGGAAATTCTCCCATGCCAAACTACCCTTTATCTGGAAACGATTTATCATATATAAAGATATTTACATGACAAATAACATGTATTCTTGAACGTTGTTGGAATAGCTTGTAAAGTCTGGTTCATTCGGAAGGAATTTGTGTGATCTTGTATAGCTGGTAAACGTTGAGCGATGGACAGAAAAGTATCTACTACTAAATAAATGTAGATTTGTTTAAACCACACAATTTACTTCAATTAACATCTGTGGCCAAAATTTCCGAGATATCCATTAGATTACTATTCGATTTGTTTAATAATCTTATTATTCTTGATCTGTCGATTTTCAGTTGGAAAGAGTATAGCATTTTAAGGCCAGCTTAAAGCATACAGGTTTTAAATATTTGACTATAACTATTTTCTTTATACCTATAACGAATCATGTAAAGCAAATATCTCGAGTAAAATGAAATAGTTATACAAATAATCTTTCATAAGAATTATTTGTCCAATTATCTATTAGTAAACGATAGAAAAATACAAGTGAATGTAACACAGACTGAAATTAAATGGTGTTTTATTTATGGACGCTCTTTAACTGCTGTGGTCTCAGCAACTCATTCTATATTGGGCGTGAAAGACCGCTTAATTTTGCTCAGATGTCTTTTCTTCAGGCTTCAGTTTCTTTTACGTGCTATAAGTCTACGACACGGGATCAAAGGCTTTACTTCCCTTCCGAAGGAAGCCGTGCTAAGGACTCTTGCCCCTCGAAAAAATCCATCACCCTCCGTCGGGTTTGAATCCGCGACCTTGGATACAAGAGACTAGCATGGTAACCACTACACAACTGAGGACGTCACAGACTCTTTAATTGCGCCAATTTTTCAACATTTTCATTGCAGTACTTACAAAACCTTTTATACGGTACATTTATAGATACGGTTTTTAAACTAATAGTATGAAGGAAATATAATATAAACAGGGCCGCGCCATGGTCGAGTGGTTAGACCATTCGCCTCTCACCTAGACGGCCCGGATTTGATTCCAAAGGACCGCATGTGAGATTTGTGGTAGACAAAGCGGCGCAGGGGCGGGTTTTCTCCGGGTTCTCCGGTGTCTCCCGCCATCGCATTCCACCGGTGCTCCATCTTCATTCTATGCATCATCAGTGTCATCGCCTTGGTAGTAAATTGGTATAAACAAAGCTAGGAAGTTCGTACGTTCGCCGATTCGTATACAGGTTGCGACCGCATCATCTCGCCGCATCAAAACAATTCATTGATAAGAACGTGGGGTAAACAGACCTGTTGTCAAGCAAACAGTACTGTTTCCAGAGAGTAAAAGTGACTTAAAAACACTCCTATTTAGATCATCATGTACAACATGCAAATTGTTACACACACACACACACACACACACACAACACACAACACACACACATATATGAGGTTGTCTGATTGATTTTGTTGTTTACATATGTACGTAGTATACCCAAGAAATTATAACACGAATTGTAATGTTTATTGATCGAATTAAAATAATATCCAAATAATACAATTAATTTCTTAAATATCTTCAGACTCTTACCAAGTAAAAACGAAAGCAGGAATTACACCAAATCTTTACTCATCTGCAGCCGCATTATTGAAAACTATAGATATATATTTCTGAAGCCTTATAAATGAAAACCTCATTCTACCTTCCAACAAACAAGATTTGTAATGCGAAAAAGTTCGTTCCACTTTGCATGATGTATCAGTATCACCATGCAAATAGCATTTTTTGGGGGATCTAAAAGTGAAGCTTGTATGCGATACATTACACTGAACCCTGCATTCTTTTCATTTACTATTTTCATTTTAATCTTTATTTCAGGTAGGACGCTCGTGGATTAGTAGATCTATCTTGATAGTTCATCTACATGCTGCACGGATTCAGTTCAACTCCATACCTCTGGACTATAACAGTGTGATAGGTGTGGGTAGCTTTCTGAACAAATTTGCAATCAATAATATGTTTCTTTGAAGCTGTTCTGTTGCTAGACGTTTGACAGTTTGTTTACTAAACTGCCATCGGTTTCATGTGTAAGTGCACTGCTAGAAAACTTATTATGGTTGTAAAACAAATTAATTTTGCTCACATTTGAGCAGAACAAAGATGTTATTCGAACGCCTTCCTTCTTAACGACGTGGTTCTGTGTTATGCAGTGATAGCTGTTTTGCAGTAATGGGTTGCACTCTACGTTGACATTTGCTCGCGCAAGTAGCGCCGCATGGTATTGCCAACCCTGGCAGCTCCAACTCTGCATAAGGAAATCGCTACGAATTTCCTAGCTCTAGTTATAAACTAACAGAAAAATGAATTTGTGAAGGGGTAAAACTTTAGTCATTGATAAAGTAATTCAATAAAGAGGTTCTTCATTGTTCCCGACTTCTAATATTTTTTCTTTCGTAAGATCATACCCTGTTTTTACAGTAATCTCTGGTACTAGACTAGAACATACACTCTACTATATCTTTGCAAAATCATTTTGTAAACTCCACTCATGTTCAATTGTTGTGCAATTTCAAAATAAATAAGTAGACAAATAAAATAAAATTAATAAGGAGTAAAAATACTCTCGGGCATTACAGCACTTGTAGGTCTTACAACTCAAATTCAAGATGATCGACATATTTCACATCTAATATTATTCCTATCACGATTTGTAGTGGGGGTGAAGGAAGACGGGGTGCAATTCTCGATACCGCAAGGGTTGTATGTTCAACGAAAGCAATATATTTAATAAGTTGTTTGAAGAGTGTCTGTGACGACTTCTTAGCTTTGAAAAGCCTTCAGGCGTAGATTTCACGAAGACGATGATTAATTATCATTCAAGCTTTAAAGGATTTCTACAGAACTCAAACACTCGTTTAAAGTGAATTTTGCACTCACGAGTTTTCAGATCAGATATCTAATAGTAGTAGTAACACCAAAATAGAATTAAATGCTTACCTAGGGCGCATGCCACTAGGGCGGAGAGAAACAGTACTCCAATCCTCTGCATGTTTCTTTTGCAGACCTGCGTTGGGCTACGGTTAACGTGAATCAGATTACGGTATTTATACTTTCCTTCACTTGTATAAAAAATATCTATCAAGATTGCGAGATAAGGTTTGGCTATCTGAAGGTAATTTCGGGACACGTATACGACGTAAAACCCAATCAGTTAAATCAAAATCTCCTCAAGGATTTTGCACTATCACGTGCAAATATATGACATCCGATAAAAATATTAATACATGAATGATAAGGTATCAAATGAGACCTTTGGGTTTTTCAATCCGGTGTTTATCTTTCCACAGGAAGTGAAAAATAATGCAAAATTAAAGGAATATTATCACAGCGTTCTCAAGTGTGCATATGTCTCAAGAATTTTATCAGAAGAGTTAACAAAAACTGTTACTTATAATAACAAGTCCATGAATTCAAGTTGCACACTATAATTTTATTCTGATTTTTCCTATTAATGATAGAATTTAATTTTCTATCATGAGGAAAATGCACTCACAACGTCACGATCTTCACAGTTGGAAAACTCACAAACTTGAGATTTGATATTAGATGATGTACATCACGCCTAAATCCAAAAGCAGTCTAGCAGAATGAATTCCAACTGGATTTGCTTTTGAATTCACTACATATAGATATAAATAAATAGACTCTTAAAATTATTAAGCAGGGTTTATAATTGATTTAATGATGGCACTATGAAATGCTTTAACCAGTTTAATTAATGTCATTTTAGAAGTGTGTGCTCCGCCTGTCTTGAGAACGGAAGAGACTTTCCCATTGTTGTACTTTCTCCGATCATCTATATTGGTTTCGTAATATACTCTCCATTATGTAAATATAAGATCATGGTTTTTAAAAAGGGCACAGAATACGTAAGGATGAGAAATTGCAGATTAATGAAAGAAAATTAGAGGTTGTAAGAAGATTTGATTACTTGGGGGATTAGTCTAAGTTCCAATGGAAGCTGGAGTCAGAAAAGAAAGTAAACAGTGTGTATAGCAAAGGAAAAAATCGTATGTGTTCCATTCACATGGTTTTGTCTAATTCTCTTGTTAAAAAGCTTATTCTTGTATGGAATAACTGTTTTTTTTTTTTTTTTTTTTTTTTTTTTTTTTTACACATAGCCGTGTGAAAGATCAGGAGTTGGATAAGTAGAGCCAGACTGATAAATGCAATGCCATAGCCGGGATTTGAACCACGGATCTCCCGATCTCTAGCCGGTTGCTCTGCCACCGTGGTTCAAATCCCGGCTATGGCATTGAATTTTTCAGTCTGACTACCTATCCAAGCTTATTCTTCTATATGCTTCATATAATTGAGATAATATTAGCAGAAATTGTCCTTATTACTTGAATCCTTATAGGTATGTAGAAGCGAAAAATCTAATATGTTCCATTCACATGATGTCCTCTAGCTGTTCGGCAAACAAAAGTTTTATTCAAAACATTAATCTGTTATCTACATCATGCTAATCAAGATAAACATAAGCAGAATTGGTCTTATTATTAACTTCCCTGTAAGTAGAAGGCTAAAGCGATAGTCTCATTCTTAAAAAGCTGTTCGCCATGTGAAACAATTGAAATTCCAATCTCTTTGCTTTCCAGGAGTAAACTATCAGAAACAAGAAAACAGATATCCACCCGTTTGAGAAAAGTTTAAGTGGCTTAAAATTGAAACCAATAATCCGGAATATATCGAAAACAGTTCACCCAAAAAACTAATAATAATAAAAAAATGTATATAACATAAACTGTGTGTTTTAATGAGATCTACATTTTTTGTACAGTAAGTTTTTGTATATCTCCCACGGTTTTCCAGTTACATAAAAGTCATTTAGAATGAAGAGACCTTCAGAGGCTATTCCCAGATAATTCAAGATATATCTCTTCATTTCGTTTGTCATAAAAATATCTTACAAATAACGATTTTAATTAAAATCGTTATAGTCATTTTTGAGAAAATCAAAATTTTCGAAAAATGTTTTATGTAAAGGGTAGTTTGAGGTGGGGGTTTTTCTTGAAAATCTTTGTGTCACAGGCTTTGAAGATACCAAACTTAAATAATATCTAGTTTGATATTTAACGGTCTTTTCGGGCCTTTTTCTAAAATGTTTTTTTTTTTATTCACATTATGGAGACATCCGCGTTATTCATATGGTCAAATGGTCATAATCCCTAACTTTCCAGTTTTCTTAAGTGAATGTTTTATTATACAAGTAGCATTTGGTAGAAGACTTGAAATCCACCTGTTGTTGGTCCGTTAGTTTCAGAGGTTTAGCAGATTTGTATATACTGCTAATCTTATTTGTAAGAGATATTAAATAGTCCATAAATTTCCCAGCAGCATCATATCCTCTGTATACATAAGGGACAATAGGAAGATCAGTCTGTAGCTGCTCAACACATGCAAATTCAAAATTGTTGCAGAAACGAAGCCAGCATAAAATATGACAAATTACTATCTAAAAGGACTACAAGGCATGTTGCTTCAAATGTATTTAAAGCAGTCCTAAATACCCTCAAAATACCGTGAAATGAGATGAAAAGAGTTAAAATGCCTGATGAATACTCTCGCAACTAGCTGTCCTAGAGCTCTAAACAAATGATATGAAATGTTATTATTTTTTTTTTTGGTAGTGTTTAACGCCCGCTTTAACTACTTATGGCACCGCAGGCGGTGGCACTGGTGATACTTGAATGATGATGGAGCACCGGTGGAATGCGATGGCAGGGGAAACCGGAGTACCCGGAGAAAACCCGCCCCAGCGCCGCTTTGTCCACCACAAATCTCACATGCGGTCGCTTGGGATCGAACCCCGGCCGTCTAGGTGAGAGGCAAGTGGTCTAACCACTCGGCCACGGCGCGGCCATGAAATGTTATTAAAAACATTCTAAAACAACTGTGAGAACGCTAAAATCATCTTTAAAATCCTCAGAAAGTACTACAACCATGAAAAATAGACTCAAAATGTACTAAAATACTTGCAAAGATTTTAAAAGCATTAAAAAAAACACTAAAATACTGTAAAATATGAGTGAACGACACAAAAAGTCCAAAAATACGTGTTTTGGTGTACAAAATACCCTCCAAATGACATGAAATGGTATTAAAAGTATTCTAAAACAACTGTGACAACGCTAAAATCCTCTTAAAATCCTCAAAAATGTATGTGAAAGCACTGTAAAAGCTGAAAAATAGACTCCAAATGTACTAAAATGCATGTGAGGGTGTTAAAGCATTAGAAAACACTTCCTAATAATGAAAAATATTAGGAAAAATCATCTGAAAAAGCCTAAAATAACCAGCTTTAGAGCACTGAATACCTATAAAATGGATGAAATCAGCTGAAAAGAGTAAAAAAATGTCTGATGAGTACCTTGAAACTAGCCATCCTAGAATCCTAAACATCCTTCAAATGACATGAAACAGCTGTGCTAGCACTAAAAAAAAAAAGAACCAGAAAGGACTTATAAATGTTTCGTATACTTAAAAAAGCAGAGCAAAACACTACAAAATAATAATAATAATAATAATAATAAAAAGTCTTCAGACACACTCACAATACAAACAATCGATAAAACATGTTAAAATTCTGAGAAAAACCATAAAAATAACTGAAAAACAAAGAAGACGACCTTGAAAAAAGCACCCTAAAGGACTGGAAAATACCCTTAATACTCTGGGTATAGGTTAGGTCCTCCCCTCCTTCTTGAATTCCCTATCTTTACCATGTATGCTCGCGCTAGGGTATGCACCCTCCTCGTATTCCCTTTCTTTCCCATTCATGCTCACTTGCCAATGCGCCAGCTCTCCCCTATATTAACTAATCCCGTGGTCTATCAGAACATAAGGCGTTGGTCGTGGTCTTTCATCGTTCCACAAAGCTCTTTTACCTTTTCCTCAAGTTCTTCCACGTCATTCTTCACGCCAGTTAGTTGTTATCGATGTTGGTAGAAAGTTCCGTTTTCAGTCTAGACATTTCATTTCTGATCTTCTCTTCCATTTTTTCCACTTGATTTTCCATTCCAGTCATGCCAATCTGCCCCTTCTTTAGCATGTATTCACTGTCGTTATATTATTTTTCATCTTCTCCATGCTGGATTCCATTTTGTTATCCAGTTTTGTTTCCATTTTCTTCATTTCGGCCAACAAATTTTTCATAATTTCCTCCATCTCGATGAAATAATCCCACTCCTGACAGCAGTGTAACAAATGTGCTTTTTGACACAACTAGTTACAAATACAGTCTTTGATGCACAATTAGACAGTTGGCAGTTTATGGCTGTAAGCCATCCATGGCTTGCGCCCCATTGCGCGCTAATACTCGTCACTCACGATTCAGTACAATTCACAACGCATACGCTGCACTCCTTCCTCCCTTTATAGCTAGAAAATGACGTCACAAACTTCCTAGAAAATTGTCGAAGGTACAAGAAGCCGAAGCATGGAGAAATATCTCGATTATCGGGAAGAATCATTATGTACATGTGTGATGTTCCGAAGTATCCTGTTTCATCACGCTGTTTTTTTACGCATCCAACTGAGAAGTTTCTCATTCCAGCTCCACCGCCGCATACCACAGCGAAGGTGAAAGCCAGCGCATACACAGACGGCATTGTCACAATATATACATATTGTGGTTAGTAAAACCACATCATACAATGTCAAGTAAATATATACACCGACCACCATATTTGAAATACAGATACGATCATCAATATCACTGTATATTCAATGGACTACTAAGTTATTTGTCATTTTTCTTTCCAAAAAGCATAAATACAATACTATAGAATGCTAGTACATACGCTTATGTAGGTAATATGATCATTTTATCATAAAATAAACCTAATATAAAACATGATATATTCGCTTTGTCTAAAATTAATAATGTACACGGGCATAGCTCATTATGTTATGCAGCAGTAAATGGGCATTACACGAAATTCAAATAAGTTAAAAAATTAATGTGTTCCATTCACATAACTTTCTCTAGGTGTTCAACAAACACACACTCCTTACAAAATACTATTCTTTTATCTACATCATACTAATTGAGATAAACATTAGCAGCAATTGTCTTATTACTTGATTCCTTGTAAGTAGGAGGGAAATAAGGGAATACACTAAGCTAAAGCGATAGTCAAATCTTTTAAAAAATATCGTTCTGTGAAAAAATTGAAATTCGTTTCTCTTTTGCATTCCCAGGAGTAAAACAAAAAAGATGAAACGATAGCTGACTTTCCGCTTAAGAAAAGTTAAGTAATTTAAAATTGAAATCGAGAACAAAAATTATCTCAGAAATGTTAACTCTACAGAAATACTGTATATGACATAAATTGTGTGCTTTAATAAGATCTACAGTTTTTGTCGAGTAATTTTTTGTCTCTCACGGTTAAGAAGTTATATAAAAGTCATCCAGAATGAATAGGTCTTCAGAGACTATATCCGGAAAATTCAAGATATACATTTCGTTTGTCATGAAAATATCTTAAACATTTGGTATTTTACTCAAAATCATTAAGGCCATTTTTGAAAAAAATAAAAATAAAGGGTGACTTAGGGTGCAGATTTTCTTGGAGATCTTTGTGTTGCATCCTCGGAAGATACTGAACTTAAATGCCAAGTTTGGTATTTAGCCGATTTTTTCTTTTTTGAGCTATGCTGATCACAGACACATACACACACGCGCGCGCGAACATTTTTTAAACATGATTTTTTTCAGGGTCTCAAAATATGTATTTCCGGTGAAATTTCGGTATCGAATTTTTGGGTGGAATACAATACCTTCGCTATCTTCGTTATACATACGTGCTAGAAAAAGTAATAAACACAGAAAAACTTCTAGGGTGTGGGAAGAGAGAAAAATGTGCTTTGTTATTCCCGAGTCCACATGCATTTATGAAGTATAGGACTCTTAAAAAAGTATGCAAGTAGAAAAGCATTATTATCGGGTGAAGAAAGTACAAGAGTTTTTTTGTTTTTTGTTTTATTTTACTTTCTCTACACTTACTATGCATATAGTAGGTGGAAACGGTATTGTATTCCACCCAAAAATCGATACGCAGATTTCACCGGAAGTAGATGTTTTTTGAGTTCCCTGAGTCCAAAAAGGCATATTTAGAAAAAGGTCCGTGTGTGTTTATGGACAATATAGCTAAACAAAGAGAGGAAGGGGAGAGAGAGAGAGACCATGGTATTTAAGTATAGTATCTTCCAAGGATGGTACACGAAGATTTTCTAGTTCTCTCTACCCCAAACTACCTTTACATGGATCTTTTTTTGAAAATTTTGTTTTCCTCAAAAATTGCTGTAACGATTTTGGATAAAATACCATAAAGATACCTACATCACAAATAAAATGTATATCTTGAATTTTCTGGGAATAGATTCTGAAGACCTCTTCATTCTTGATGAATTTTGTTGAATGTTGCATAATTGTTAAACCGTAAGAAATACACAAAAATGTAATTTCGTAAAAACACAATTTATGTCATATACGTTTTTTGTAGATTTGACCGTTTCTGAGACAATGCGTACTGGAAGAACAGGGTCCCTAACGATTTCAGATGGGGTGCATTCACTAGCCCGTGTCCCCCGATGATCCAAGGCATGCTTCCAGGAATGGAGCCTCAAGCAGACCAACCAAACGGTAGGGAGAAACCTTTCCAAAACGCACAACCCGCCGGACGCCGTCGACTTACATTAAATGCTGAAACAAATGAAACTCGAGATATGATTAGGAAATGATGAACTGGAACATCGTGGTAAAAGATGAACCACTCCATCATTCGCCCATCTACCCGAGCTACCACGAAAAAACATGACCAGCCTGACTGGAATCGAACCCGGGATCTCTCGAATATAAGCCTCACGCGTTACAGCGGATCCATCTCGCTCGGTATTGTCGCGCAGCTTTGAATACGTCTACCTAGTTACACTTTCAGTTTTTTGTTTGTTTTGTTTTGAATATGCTGTCCTAACTTCTGTCACTTTTGCAGTATTATAAATAAATGTGCATATTCTTATGATTATCCTAAGACGTAATTAAGCAAACGCAAAGGATAAACACAATTAACGATAAGTTTAATCAGCGAAGTTCTTAAGATATAAGTAAATTGCTACTAACACATTAATCTTACTTTAATCTTATCTGCTGTTGTATATACAGATAATTTGCTGATACGTGATGGTGCATTGTATGTTTTGTTCATCTTGTCTGGCAGATTGATTCTTTGATATGTTGGGAAATACCCAACAATATTCTCTTGGCTTAATCCTGAAAATAACGGGTACCAGAACCGCAAGGGCCTGAAGTACATTAGGGAAGATTTTGAGAGCCCATGGACTGCATCCCTGCAAGTCCCTGAAGTACACCAGGGAAGATTTTGAGAGTCCATGGACTGTATCCCTGCTGGTCCCTAAGTACATCAAGGAAGATTTTGAGAGCCCATGGATCCATCCCTGCAAGTCCCTGAAGTACATCAGGGAGTGAGAGTCCATGGACTGTATCCTGCAAGTCCCTGAAGTACATCAGGGAAGATTTTGAGAGTCTATGGACTGCATCCCTGCAAGTCCCTGAAGTACATCAGGGAAGATGTTGAGAGCCCATGGATGCATCCCTGCAAGTCCCTGCAATGCTCACCTCCTAGGCATCTACACATATGAGATATAAGATAAAGAAGATATTACCACTATATGTTCAAATTAACACAGTATTTACTAGAATTTCATAAATTGATTAAAATCCTTCGAAGTTAGTTTACGAGGCATAAGATTAGCGGCGACTGTTGGCTAAAATGGCTGAAGGGCTATGTTTTTACTGAAGAGTTGTTATTATTGCTATAATAGAAAACTATTGGAAGTTTATAATCCATTTTTAAAATGAATGGTTAATTTTTAAATTTATTCTAATGACTTTCTAAACAACATTATTTATTTTATTTCATACACAAGGTATGCACAAGTGGAAATCACATGTTACATGTGGCCACACAATTTGGAATAAGCTCAATGTTCACATACATACTACAAGAGTTTAAAAGCAAAGTAAAACGTTAATACTAGAAAGTTAATACAAAGTCCATTATTTTAGAACTTCTTCCAGTTTATACTTATACACATTAATAAACAATACAACTGTATAATCAAGCTGCCGTATTCATAAACGTTAGTTAATTATTTCCTGTAGCTCCTAAGTGAAGCATAGGGCATCATTATGATGTTTCCGTCATCGGATTTGAATTTCTACTTCGTGACTTCGCCGCTATGCACCATGGTGACGAAGGATCAGCTCGTCGCCACAGGTGGACGAAATGACGACTTGCAGACGCGAAATTGAGGAATGTTGTCCAAGAACCTTCTTCTTTCAAGGTATAGAGTTCTTTTACATCCAAATACACATTGCACGGGACCACCGGCTTTAATTAATTTCCGAAGGAAGCCATGCTAAGGATGTTTGCGTCCGAAAAATTCCATCACCCTCCACCTGGTTTGAATGTGCAATCTTGGGATTTAGCGGCTAGCATGGTGACTACTATAGCAGGGAGGGCGTCATTAATAAATGTCAAAGTTATAATAATGTTTGATCTACCTACTCACTTTTCAACAATAACCAATTTTAGAATCTTTAAACCAAAGTTTAAAACATATCTTGCAAATTATGAAGTAAAATCTGATGTGTTTCATTCACATGAGTTTATCTGCATCTCTGTAACAAATATTTGTTAATAAGCCTATTCTTCTCTCTATTTCTTGCTAATTGAGATAAGCATTTAGCAAGTACGAAGGTAAAAATTCCTTGAATACTTATTTGCCTTGCATCCTTGAAAGATGCCTGAACTGGTCATTTAGTATGCGTACTACTACTTTAGTTTCTGGTCAATAAGATTCAGAAAAACAAAGATTTTCTGTTTTAAGGCATATCTGCGTTCCTCTTTTATTAGTCAAGTCGTTGCATAACGTATATTTCATGTTGAATCTGTCATTTCAAATTATAAGTATGATCCATTAACTCATTAACTCATAACGCAGGTGACGGGTAGAGAAAGCCGTGTAAGAATCCACTAAGAATGAACAGGGGTAAAAAAATTACAGCTTCAAACACATTACAATTTATATCTTACATACAGGTTCATATTCACATAGTTTAGAGCAAATAAGGCTCCTGAAAATAATTGTATTATTTATGTAAATATATAGTGGTTTTAGTGTATGTGATTTTATCCCCTTTTCTTTCAGCCATTCTCGCCTTTTCTTAATTCGCAGCGCTTAAATTAACGACGCGCAGCTGTTCCATAAGTAAATCAGTCCTATCTTTCCTCTGGTTGCACATTAAACACAGAATAACACTTCCTAGCATTTATTATAGTTCGAAATTTGGTATTACCTACCTACCTACCTGACCTATCTATCTACCTGCTCAGACACTTATCCACTCACCTATCTACCCACCTACCTATCTACCTGCTCATCCACCCACCCAACTATCCACATACCTACTTATAGTATTTTTCAGAACATGATGACCCCGTCCCACCCCTTTTTCCAAAGACTTTCAAGGAAACCTAACCTCTCTGTTGATAAGTCTTCCACTTACTGGTCCCTTAACTGAGGCCTGATTCTCGACTTGTAAGCAGTGTCACCAGGAAACAGATTTTATTACCTTACCTATCGCCCCTAGACTTTTGTTTGCTAATAGTCATTGCCCAGTAGAACGGGGGAGAGATCCCGTTTGAGAGGAGAAAACTATACCTACCTACTCGACCACTTACCTACCTGTTCATCCACCCACTCATTTAAATGTTTTGTCTCGTGTCTAAGAGTTTTAGTTAGCCAGGAGGCTCTCCATCTAAACTACTAATTGTACCGATTCATTTAAAATGTATTACCAATTTTTTTCAAATTTCTAATTTAAAATTCAGCTCTGTTCTTAGTGGTTGAACTGTTTCATTCGTACAGATACCGACACTAATTCCTAGCTGTTCGCAATTTTGTCAAGAAACGATTTAAAAGTTTATAATTAATTATTTACAAGTGATTTTCTGTTGGATACATTAGCTATGTTATTTCACATTTGTTCAACTAAATTGTCGAAGGATAGAAAACACACAGAAGTTGAGAATGTGAAAAAAAAAAAAAAAAAAAATCTGATGTGTTCCATTCACATGAATTTCTCTAAATCTCTGCAACAAATTATTGTTAAAAAGCTTTTTACCTCTATTTACTTCATGCTTATCGAGAACATATTAGCAGGAATAGTCTTATTACGCGCTTCCTTGTAAGTAGAAGGGAAGTAAGGGAATACCATAGGTTAAAGTGATAGTCAAAAGCTGGTTGCTATGTGACTGAAGTTCCTTTGTTTATTGGATAGAGTTTGACAAATTCCTGTATGAGAAAAGTATAAGTTTTTTAAAGGCGAAACCAAAAACAAGGAATATCTATTAAAAAAAACTCCAAGAAAAAAAAGTATAACATAAATTGTGTGTTTACGTGCTCTACATTTTTTGTGTGGTAAGTTTTTGTCCATCTCTTACCGTTTAGCAGTTATGTAAAATTCCGTAAAATTTATCGAGAATAAAGTAGTCTTCAGAGGCTATTCCTAGAGATTTCAAGATATACATTTTATTTGTCACTTAAATATCTTTAATATACGGTATTTTAATGAAAATCGTTAGAGCCATTTTTAAGAAAATAAAAAATTCCGAAAAAAGTTCCATGTAAAGGGTAGTTTGGGCGGAGGGATTTTTCTTAAAATCTTCGTGTCTCATCCCTGGAAGATAACTAAACTTAAATGCCAAGTTTGGTATTTTAGCGACTTTTCGTTTTTGAGTTGTCGTGTTCACAGACACACGGACACACACATATGTACCTTTTTCTGAAAATGCTTTTTTTGGTTACAGGGGACTCTAAAACATATCTTTCCGGTGAAATCTCGGTATCGAGTTTTTGGGTGGAGTGAAATACCTTCTCTATATACTATGTACATAGTACGTGTAGAGAAAATAATAACAATATAAGATGCACATACCCCGCAAGATATGGTTCACTTCCATAGTGCATTTATTCAAAGAGCGTAGGAGTAATCGAACATTTACAAATAACTCCAACCATTACCGGATTTCGTTGCTTAGCCATATCTGACGAGGGTTACATAAACCACAGGTTCGTGACGTCACATATTACAGTTTTTCCGCGAAGTGAACTCAAGAAGACTAGTCCTACTTGAGTTAGCCCCCCCCCCCTCTCTCTCTGAGTGAGGTAGGTGGGCGGGCGGGCGGGCAGGCAGAGAGAGACAGAGAGAGAGAGAGAGAGAGAGAGAGAGAGAGACAGACAGACAGACAGAGAGAGATTCCGGAGGTGATTTCACACTGCAGTCACCCGGGTTTATTGTGTGTTAGGTCCCCAGAGGATAGGATGAGAGTATCATCGACAGGCGACCAAAACCGGACCGCGGGGAAAGAGTCAGTGTGGAGGGTCCCTAAAATAATCTAAGCGGGGAGCGCTAGGAGGTCGCACTCCTGGGTTGACCGAATCTCTCGGCTCGTAGGACGACTCCAACGTCATCACACCGCCAAAAGCTATATTTCCAAATAGCATTCACCACCACTTAAAGGCAACACCACCGCAATCCTCGCCAACACTTATAACCCTGAAAGAAATGGCATTGGAGAAGAAATGAAGGGACAAAAAGTTCGTTGAAATGAAGAAACCTCCCCAGCTTTCTCTCATTGGCCCGGAAAACACCCGAAAAAAACCACGGGAATCCAATCCTCAATCTGCCGATTGGCAGTCTCAGACGAAACGCCTGAACCACCTGACTCGATTATCGACATGGTTGTCTTATTACAAATAGAGAAGTTCTACTATAATACTGTAACCAGATGCAACTATACCGTTATTTATTTTCATTCTAGTTATAGCCATAGAGATACAAAGAGTACAACATAATACAAAGAATATACGAGGGCGGATCAAAAAATTAGTTGCACTAGCTCGCCGCAGGAGCCCGCTGTGTGTTGCAGTCTTGGGCAAAGCGGGAAAAGGTACAGTAACTGCACAGACGTCAAATAGGACGGTTGCTATGGTTATTCGTTGTGTTTTGTGTGACTAGCGGGCTAAAAGCAATGGCGCGTCAACAATTGGAGGTGCGAGCAACAATCAGATTTCTATGGACCAAACGGGTGAATTGCACGGATATTCATCGTGAACTCACTGCTCTATATGGAGAGCGTGCGATTTCCTGGCAAGGAATTGTAAAGTGGTGTCAACAATTTGAAGCAGGACGCACGGATATCACAGACGAAGATGGCGAAGGCAGGCCCGCAACGTCCGTGCCGTTGCAAATGTTGATAGTGGGATGCGATCATTAGAGAGAATCGGCGCATAAAACTAGGGGAAATTGCCAGCATGCTGAACATTTCGTATGGCAGTGTGTTCTCCATTGTTCACGAGGCCCTTGGATATCGTAAGCTGTGTCACAGATGATCACAAGGGACAACGTTTCGAATCCTCACTGGCATTTTTCAGCAGTATTCCGATGAGGGCAACGAGTTTCTGCGGCGAATCATCACAGGGGATGAAACGTGGGTCCACCACTTCACCCCCGAAACGAAGAGAACATCGATGGAATGGGTGCATTGCCAAGGTTCAACTTTCAGCAGGAAAGGACAATGTTCTTTGACGTGGAGGGTTTGGTGCACATGGAATTTATGCCAAAAGGCACAACAATTAATGCGGCTCATAATGCCATTTATTTGTCATACAAATATCTTCCAAATATCAAAGCAGCTTTTTATAAAAAGGGGTCATGTAAAGGGTAGTTTGGATTGGTTAGATTTTCTTCTTAAAAATCTTTGTGTTACATTTTTAGAAGACTGTGTTCCTAAATTCTAAGTTTGGTATTTGTTCGCCTTTTTATTTTTGGGTCACTCACTCACTCACTCACTCACTCAGGGTTTGGAGGACCTCAAAACACAACTTATAGTGAAATATCATTATAGAACATTTGGGTGGAATACAACACGGCCTTTACAATAACAAAGCGGGAAGAAAGTAAATAAAGAAATGATAAACAAATACAGAAGGAAACAAATATAGAAAGAAAGTAAGAAAGAAAATATAGAAATATTTGCAGAAAATTGCTCAGTTTGTTGTATGTTCAAGGCAGTGACATTATCAGGAAAATATTATGGGGGTTTATGTACATATAGGGATCCATTTTTAAAACAATTTATATAAAATCAAATGATAAATACAAAATAGCCCTGATTTGAATATTTAAAAAAAAAAATCAATTTTAATTCATAAATTAAGGAGTAACAATTGGAATTAAAATCATGCTTTTATTACTTGTACATTCTTTTAGAAGGGCGGTGCCAAATCCCAAAACCTTGCTTTTCTTATACCTGTGGTTCAAGGAGGTTACAATAGGCTAAAAAGATAGCCAAATCTTTAAACCGTAGGTTGCTTTATGTTAGTTTGCTTCGCTTGACTTAGCAAGAAACAAATGAATGGCAACGTTAATTCTTAAGAGAGTGTATCATGAAGTATTGGAAAATTAATAGCAAGCAATACCTCAGAACTGTAAAGGCTGCAAAACTCATCACACAAAAAATATAGATTTTGTTAAAACACATAATTTATTTAAAATGAAAATACAGTTTCCGTGGCTTTAATCATATTCAGGATATTTATTGGTATTGCATTTAAATTTGCAATAATTTTTCCTGTATTTTATAAAGTATAAGGATTTTATTTATTTGGTTCTTGTGACTTGAAGCAAAGTGTATGGAGTTTCAACATTACCTTTTTAACACTTTTATTAGGTATCTGTGGAGATACAGGATTTAGATGACCATTTGGCAGCAGGATAAATATAAAAACAATTAGGATATATTCTGCATTACTGTACTATAGGACAAATCTTAACAGTATTTTTTTATGGATCAAAAATTGAGTTATCCATCATGTGCAAATAGCACATGCACGATGCAGTGGGACAAGGATATGCTGTTAAGGTATTTTCATAGGTTTATAGGAAGTTAGTGAATATTCTACCAAGTTGAACCTGCAACCATTATAGAGCCTCCATATGCCATGTATGCATATGAAACTCTATTTAAACGAAAATGCATATTAAACAAAATTGTTGAATAATAGTTTGTACAAGCTTCTCTTTAATGCTACAGAAGAAAATTGATATAACAAGGCTATTAATTAAATATATTTGGTTAGTCTTATTACATACTGAAAAATATAAGTACTGACATTTTTTATCATTTTGATTGTTTCACATGGAGGATAGAATGGTGTGTGAGAATGTGTATGTTCATACATGCTATGTGCACACATGAGCACATACATACACACACACACACACACACACACACACACACACACACTCACACACATACATTTATTGCTTATACCATATTCATTTCCTTTCAGTAATCTTGAACAGTGATATGTATTTCTTAAAACTAAGATTTATTTTTACTGTTGACTCTCTGATAAAGTTTCCATCATGTTAATGGAAAATTGCCTGTGAAAATGCCATCCAATGTGAAGGCTGCACACAGAAGTTGTGGGGAGTTACACAGCATTTTGTATTATCCAGTTGACATACTCTGATACACGAGTGTAGACATCTGGGTAGCCAACAGCACAAGGTATTACCCAAGAAACAACACCTATTTGCTTTCTACCAGAGATAAGAGCACCACCAGAGTCACCCTGTAATATATAAAAAACGTTTATTACTATACATTCATATGTATGTCAACCTCTGGCCTTTCCTTTGTTTTTGCCATGTAAAATATGTTGTTTATATAGGGGTACTGTGAATAGAACTCAGCAAAACAACAAAATTATCTTATGCTATCTAGGCTAACTGTGTAACCCACTAAATTTGTGAAGTAAGAATTTCTATTAAATTTATAAATAACTAAGAATTTATATCTAATCTGTTAGCTGTTTGCACCTACCCTATTGTCATGACAGAAAATAGACTTCTTGTGATAAACTTCTATTTTGTTTGCAATGTAATCATGACTGTTTTTACATGACTGACCAATAGTATAATGGGCATATTTGCAGATCAAGACATGAAGAGAATCATAATTCACTTCAATAAATACCTGAGATCTTTTCTCTCCTGCCATGTGAAGCATAGCTGGGAGTCTCGAGGACTGCTGAAACTGTTGCCGTTATGTTTTGAGTATAGCTGGCCTAGCAACATCTATTACCTATGGTACAGATTCTTAATTTGCCAAATGGATAAAAATCAGAAGTTATTAATTTAAAAATAGGTAAGATGCTTATTTTTCCTTTTTTTACTTTAAAGGTCTACTTAATGAGAACTTAAAACTACTTTCTTCTTCTTCTTTTTCTACAGCTTATTATTATTATTATTATTATTATTATTATTATTATTATTATTATTATTATTATTATTATTATTTATGTATTAAATTTCATTGAACCTATTTAGTTGTTATAAATAACTTTAATTAAATCCAGAAAAAAAAACCAAAAAAAAAAAACCAGAAATTGATAGCAGCATACGTTTCTGATCTTGAGTAACCTTGGGGTTCATTTCCAGATATTTGTCTAAAATTAAATTATTTGCAGTGCAATATCTGACTTAGGTGCATGCAAAGTAAATGCTTTACCCCAATAGAGAGAGAGGGTGTCATAGGTTAATTATGACTTATTATAAGGTATTCATTTGTCTCAGAAGAAGTGTAAAATGCTAAAGTGTTCAATGTTTAACTGGTGAAAGTGTGGTTTTGCAGTGCTTGAAATGGATTTTACATTTTACTCTAGAACTCAATAATAAATTAAGAGATAATTGAAAGAAAAGTATCATGATGTCAGACAGGGACATTTTTATATTCAAATCTGGCCATTTATTTATTTGGTAATTAAAGGCATAAAATAAATATTTCACATATTTACAATAAAACTTCTTACATTTACACCTTCTACCCTGTTTATCACTTTACAAAATCAACTTTGATTCTTTTTCTTCCAGTTGTTATATAATTTATTTTTTCACCATCCCTATCCCCTTGATAGCTCTTCCTATTTGTAACCACCTTTGCTGATTCACACATACCTTTAATAAGAAAGACCTCATCTCTCCTTTTTAAGCACCTATACCAATGTTTCCAAATTATTTTCAGAAATAAGTTTGTTATTTCTAATTATATAATAATTGCAACTCTTCCATGGTGCTCACCCACCAACTCTTTACATACTATTCTATAAATAAGATCTGTTCTATTGCCTAATAAAATTCTGCAATCCTCCATATATACCTACGTATGGTATTTTACATTTTAAAACAGCTCCTTTGGATTTACTTGTAATTCTTAGATGATTTTGGTATCTTTAGCTGAATTCTGATGAAGACTCATTTATAATGTAGAAAGAACCAGATCTCTAAGGCCACTAAATTGTGTGTAACGTAGATATGGCACAAGCACAATGTGTTTAGCAACCAAAAATTCCTGCATCACAAAAATTATATGAGACATCATGACGCAGCCTCCAGCTATGTCGTTTTCTGGTTGGTTTCATCACCTTTTACCTCAAGTGGCCCAAAATTTGCAGTAAGTAAGCTGTTCAAATGCAGCCTGCTATCCGCTATTCGGAGAAGTAGTTTAGAAGGCCAAATAGAGAACTGAAAATAGGGCTAACAGAGGAAATATTCGAAATGAAAACCATAGCAGAATAGCTTAGAATTAAGGCAGAAAGAGTAAACAGAAGGAATGGAGTAGAAATTAATGCAGAAAATTGCATTGATAATTGATGTCAATATCAAGCTTTTTAAAGGAGAAAATAAGTTTGTAATCAAAATATGTTAGCAAAAATTTATAAAATTCCAACTGAAATGCAAGAACAACAGCATTCACAATTTTAAACATCAAAAAGAAAATGTACAAAGACTAAACAAAGTTATGATTGCATTACAGGTGCAAAAAAAAAAAAAGTGTGGAAACTAATGATGGTGATTCTAATTTCTCTGATGTAACTTATGTAGAACAGAGCGATGTAACACACAATTGAAAACAGATATACACATGATGTAACACCACATAGCAAGAACAAACAACATTTTACTTGAAATCACAACATCCACATATGACAAAGAAAAGGTTGATGACCCAAAGCTATTTATAAAAGATATGGTTGGTTGGTTGGTATCTAATGTTGAGCATTTGGCTCTCTTGCATTCCAGTATTTTGATGTCATATTATCATGTTGACTAAAGGTTGGGCAGCACAGTAGATGGTTTCCATCCATATCTTCTTTAAGTGTACAGAAAGGACACAGAGGAGATCTCACTATACCAATCCTGAATAAATATTTATTAAGGCAGTCATGGCCTGTTAAGAATCTAAAAGTTGCTACAGAGGATTTTTTTGGTAATGTAGGGATTCTGGTCGTGCTATTACATAAATTTTCCCATGGTTTTCCTTTTGTTTGTAATACATTATCTTCCTTAATTTTGTTATTATTTGTTGATATAATGATTCTTTTGATAGAGTGATATAACTTTTTGGATCAGATGAATTTGATGTAATTTTACTACCTTTCTTGGCTAGAAAATCAGCTGTTTCATTACCCTGTATTCTGCAATGTGCTGTTATCCATTGAAGTATTAATCTTTTATTTTAATTCATTAGTTGTTTTATAATTTTGTGGCATTCTGCAATATTTAAGTTATTAGATGTTACAGCAGATATTATGGATATAATAGCTGCTTTAGAGTCAGATAATAGTACAACTTTTTCAAATTCATTTATATGGTATAGTAGGTCTTGTAAGCTCTGAAGTATTGCCGAAATCTCTCCATCAAAATTTGTAGTATTTAAAATTAATCTTTTGTAGTAAGAGAAGAGAGGACATAATGCACCTGTGCCAGTACCACTGTTATTTGGTAAGCTAGAACTGTCAGTATAAACATGTAGGTATTCATTGGTAGGATATCTTAAATTCATTATTTCTAGTGTCATTTGTTTCAGAATACATGAAGAGGTTTCATATTTTCTAAATTCTTCAGCTAAGTGTAGATAGTGTTCAATATCAAATAGTTCGGGTTTATATTTGTTTGCATGTTTTCTTTTAAGTAAAGAAGTTTTAATCTATGTTTGACTTCTTTGACTTTATTAAGTAAACTTTGTTAAGTTTTTAGGTTTACTTGTGGTTTTCTTTTTTCCCAGTCATTAAAAAGTAATCTGATTAATTTTTCATATTGTAAGACATGTTCAATGTCAAGTTTAAGTCTTGAATTATTTGTTAAAATTTGTAGAGTAAATACTGGGGTAGTTTTAACAGCTCCAGTTACTAGGCGAAGAATTTTATTTTGTAGAATATTAAGTTTTTTTATATTTGCAGTTATTAGTATCTCTTCACAATATTTAATTGTTGGTTTAATATACATCTTGTAAAAAGTGTTTAAAGTTTGTGTAGTGCTTCCCCATTTCTTGCCTGCCAGTCTTTTTAATAGTGGTAATTTTCCCCCCATTTTTTTTATTATATTAACAATGTGTTTTTTCCATGTTAATTTTGTATCAAAAACAATGCCTAAATACGAGGGCCGTTCAGAAAGTAACCTCCGATCGGTCACAGTGCGGGTAGTGGGGGGAGTAGCGACGCCATCTGTGCATTCACGCACTCAGCAGGTCAGTCGGCATCAAGCCGTGGTCGAGTGAAAGTCGTGCCTGCGCTAGTTTAGTGTTTGTGGCCGTTTGAAATGTGTACTGCAATAGAAAACCCCGCCAAATGTGAAGTGCGTGCTGTTATAAGGTTTTTTACAGCCAAAGGATATTCTGCAGCAGCTATTCATCGTGAGCTTTGTGCCGTGTACGGACCAAGAGTTATGAGTGAAGGAGTGGTCCGTGAATGGGTACGTTTATTTAAAAGTGGACGAGAAAACGTTCATGATGAAGAGAGGAGTGGTAGACCATCATTGGTCACGGACGAACTCGTTCAGACAGTTGATGCAAAAGTTCGTGAAAACCGACGTTTCACAATGTCGGAGTTGTCTACTGATTTTCCACAGATTTCTAAGACTCTCTTGTACGAGATAGTGACAGCAAGATTGGGTTACCGTAAGTTCTGTGCACGATGGGTGCCCAAAATTCTTACCGACCTCCACAAAACTCAAAGAATGGCCTCTGCATTAGACTTTCTGTCATGTTATGAGGCCGAAGGTGAACCATTGTTAAACAGAATCGTGACCGGGGACGAAACCTGGATTAAGTACGTGAACCCTGAGGCAAAAGAACAATCAAAGATGTGGGCACATTCAAATTCGCCTACCAAACCAATAAAAGCCCGGCAAGATTTTTCTGCCCGAAAATTGATGGCAACGGTGTTTTGGGATGCAAAAGGGGTGTTGTTGGTTGAATTCATGGAACGTGGGACGACCATTAATCAAGACGTGTACTGTGAAACACTAAAACAATTACGACGGGCTATACAGAACAAACGCCGTGGTATGCTGACTTCCGGTATCGTTTTTTTGCACGATAACGCCCGTCCTCACTCTGCTCGCAGAACAACAGCCCTTCTTGAGTCCTTCAAGTGGGACGTTGTCAACCATCCACCTTACAGCCCAGATCTGGCGCCAAGCGATTATCACCTCTTCATGCATATGAAGAAATGGCTCGGGTCCCAGCGGTTTGATGACGACGAAGAGCTCAAAGATGCGGTCACAGGCTGGCTCCAGGCACAAGCGGGTGATTTTTATGCAGAAGGAATTTCAAAGCTTGTGAACAGATACGATAAGTGCCTCAATCGTTATGGAAACTATGTAGAAAAATAGTGCAAAGATGTAGTTGTAAGATGTATATATTAAAATATTTTTATTTAACTTGGTGAATTTCTTGCAATCAACCGGAGGCTACTTTCTGAACGGCCCTCATATTTGGCTTCAATCTTTCTGTGAGATTCATTTAGTTGAAGGGATATGTTTATTGGTTTCTTCCTTAGTGTAAATAGTTGATAATTTGTTTTCTGTGTATTAATTTTCATTAAATTATTAAATGTCCAATTCTGTAATGTTGTCAAGGATTGTTGTGCTATATTTATTAATTGTTGATTTTGATTTTTCGGTTTAGAATTCTATAAGACTACATCATTTGCAAACAATAAGACTTTTGATTGTACTTTTTGTAATTTATGAGGAAGATCATTGGTATAAATATTAAAGAGTGTAGTACTAAGGATACTACTGCCTTGAGGTACGCCATGGTGTGTCTGTTGATATTTTGATACTTTATCATCATATTTGGAGCAATAAAGCATTGAATGATGAATTCACTTGGATTCCTAGAATTTTAAGTTTATCAAGTAGTTTGTATAACCAAATACAATTATATGCACCTTGAAAGTCAATAAATATTGCTAGAGTGTCTTCTTTTTTATTTAATGCATTTTTGATGTCTTGACTAAGATTTTAAATCTGTTCATTTGTTGAATGGTGTTTTCTAAATCCTGCTTGTTTAGTTGAAATTAAGTTATTTTTTTTTTCTAGAAACCAATTTAAACAATTGGAAATCATTTTTTTCATGATTATTCTAATGTGCTGGTAAGTGCTATTGGATGATAACTTGAAAAATGTTCAACTGATTTGTTTGATTTCAAAATAGGTATTATTATTATTATTATTATTATTATTATTATTATTATTATTATTATTATTATTATTATTATTATTCATTTCTTCCATTCATCTAGTACTTTTGCATTCCATGATAAATCATAGAAGTAATAAGAATACCCAATAAATTGAGAAAGATAACAGCTAAAATGAGTTTAAAGAACAAAGCACTTGAGTGCCTTAGATTAATATTGGTGGAACATGAGTCTTATTCATCCTTTAGGAATTCAATTCTTTCATGATATTGGGTCTGGGTAAGCAAACCCAAGCTAGAGTTGAACTTGCAACTGGAACTACTAAGCCGTATGAGATGGATGAAAACTTAAAACACAAAAAAATATAGAGCATATTAAAACACATAATTTATGTTATATAATTTTTTTTCGTGGAGTTCATCCTTTTTGAGATATTCCTTGTTTTTGGTTTCAGCTTTGAAGAGCATACCTTCTCTCATATAAACAAAGGAACTTCAGTCACATAGCAAGCAGGTTTTGACTATCACTTTAACCTATGGTGCTCTCTTATTCCGCTTCTACTAACAAGGAAGCAAATAGTAAGACTATTTCTGCTAATTTTTTCTCGATTAAATGAAGTAAATAGAACAATTTGTTGCAGAGATGTAGAGAAAGTCATGTGAATGGAACACATCAGATTTTTTCTTCTGTGCATCCCTCATTCAGTACCCTTTAGGAGTATACGTTACAGACATGCTTCTTCTGCTGTCTAGTTACTTGTCATACTTATAGACTTTCAAAACCAGGTTTCTTATTAAACCATTTTCATTTTAATTTAATTGTTTTTTCACACAAGTCAGGAGATGGATAGGTAGAGTCAGACTGAAAAATTCAATGCCATAGCCCGGATATGAACTGTCTCAGTCTCTAGCCAGTCACTCTAACCACTGAGCTACCATGGTAACACATCGGCACAGCATTAAGTTCAACTGACTCTAAACCACAAGGCGATCTCAAATTATTTTGAAGATAACTCTCCACACTCATGGCAGATAGCACATTTATATTTGTTTATCACTATTTTGAATGAAACAAGCAATATTTCATGATTCCTTTTGTATTTATCTTAATCTAAGGACAGCCTTGCAATGAGTCTCAATGGTCTTGTTTTGGTTTGTTGTCAAATCCCACGCACTACTAAATCTTGAAATTTATCAGGTATTATGGTCAGTATTTTTTATATTAATATGGTTTCTGAAATTTCTTTACTGAACATTTTCAGTTTAAGCACTAGGTTTTGGTTTTATTCAGTTATACATCTTTGGATTTGTCAAATTAATAGCTATGTGAAGTAAAGGCATTTCTCTTGATTGGTACTTTTCTCCTAAATCCACTTAACAGTATCATAAATCTTCTTGGCAGATTCACTTGTCCTCAAATATATGTTGAGTTATGGCATCCCCTGCCTTCCATTTATTGATTTTCCTTCTTCTATTCCACAACCAGTAAATTGCAATGTTCCAGCTGTGATGCTAACAGTTGTTTGCACAAAATAGAATGTTAATCCCAAAGCACCACAGTAAAACATACAACTGTCTTTCATTTTGCTGAATACTTGAAATATCATCATTGTCTACTTTAGGTAATACTGAAGCCGTATTATAATATACCATACTCTAGTATTTTATTTTCCAGTTCTATTTTCACACTTTGTTAACACAAAACTTGTGTGTTAGACATATCCTGTTGGGCATATCCTGGGCCCATAAACTGTTGAATATTTGGTTTTAAAGTCTGTGTTATATGGGTAGGAATACTGTCTAATAAATATTATCACCCTTTGTCTTGTCTACCTTGAGTTTAGCATGTGGTAATTATTATTATTATTTATTTTATGAGATAAAAAGAAAGCAAAAGTACGTAGAAAAAACAAATAGCTGCCAACATGGCATAGATAAATTATTCGGTTTAACAATCATTAAATATTCCTCCAACAATCTGTACGCTTACATCTTATAGGAGTGTCCAGTAATTTTTTGATTGTCTTGTTAGTTAAATCAAAAGAGCTACAAATAAAATATAGATCTTGTTGCTTATAAAGTTGGAATATAAAATTTAAATAAAGGAAGAAGTTATACATACACTGCATACTCCCTTTCCGTAGCCAGCACTTGCACAGATGCTGGTGCTGTAGATTGTACCACTGTGGTAAGACTGGCAGTCACTGTTGGAGATTACAGTAAGCGGAACTTTCTGAAGATTGTTGGGCAGGTAAGAACCAGGATACTGGGGAAACAGAAGTTGACTGTTATAGGTTACTGTCCTACATAAATTGAAGTTAATAAAAATGTTAATGTGTTCATAAATGTTATAATTCACATGTATAGTTATTGTGATATTTATAATTAATATATTTGTTATTAATATATTTTACTGAGATAAAAAAGGAATAAGATAAAATAAGCATGCACTCTAAAACACTAATGTTGCAAGAGACTCACTATTGGCTAATGCGTAGTAAGTATTATTATATTTTTAACACAATCTTTTGTTTTATAATCCATAAGACATGGAATATTTTAAAGTATATATTATTTAAATCTACCATCATGTTGAGCAAAATTATTTTGAATAATTGAAAATATGTAATACAGTTGTAAATGACAACACAAGAACAATTATATTAAAAATGATTTGGCATTACATATTAATTTCTTCTGCTAATTACTATAGTTAAATATAAATTTTAGTTTAATAATGACATATTGATCAATCGGTATATAATGTTCACAGGGGTAAAATGACTTGATGCATTTCAGTGTGTCATTGTCATTCTCCTTTTGTTAGGGTGGCAAATTCTACATACTGTGCATTTCTTCTTGGTTTCTTGAGAGGGCCCTTAAGGAATTTCTCTTCCCACAGTATCAGCAATTGATTGTTTCTATGATCTTGGAAGGTTTTTTTTTTATTATTAGCGACATTGAAGTCGTGGAGTTATTAGTTGTTGAAACAGAGCAATGAGATCATAAATTCTGGTCATGGGTTTATTGTTTCCATTTTCCATTTATGTGCATGGATAACCCGTGATTATGTTGCAATTACATAAAATTTATACAGTTACTACTTTCATAGATGCAATAATTGTGACACACCTGATCAAGAATATTGGTGGCTCCTTTAGTGGCACTATAGAATTGCACAATTTGAGGCTTGTTTGCAGATTAACTGTTATCAGGTTGGGGATTGTTGTTAATGTTAGGAGCATGCTCTTATTTGACTTAAGCTTTTAAGAAACAAGTGTTTTATTTCCAACAAAGCAAAGCATTATCTACCATTGTTTCTGAAATGAATTCTTCTACAAAAATATGTGTTGTGGGGAATAAAAACATGCACTCTTGCCAATAGCCCAATAGCCGACATAACACAGGGAGTGAAAGATGCTAGGCTATATTGCATGCATGTGCACACAAACACACATACACACTCTAACCTAGATCTAAAATTTTCAAGAAAATCCCATGACCCCAAACTGCCCTTTACATGAACAAGTTTTTGAAATCTTTGACTTTTCAAAAATGGCTATAATTATTTTGGTTAAAATTCCATATATTAAAGACATTTACATGACAGTATATCTTTGATTTTTTGAGAATAGCCTCTTAAGAATTAAAATTTAGTTGAGTCGATTTTGTAACACTACATCACTTACTTTTTTATTTCGGAAAACATGTTTCAGAAGCCATGTGCATGTTAGCCCAAAAATCCTCAAAAACATCACAAGGAAGACAGAATTAAAAGTTTGGGAAAACATATATATTTGGAAAAACAAGAACCGGGTTTTCAATTTTGAAATCCCGCCAGGCGATCTACTCATCCAGAAGTTCATCAAACCACCACCAGGGACAGAGACAACCACCACAGCAAGCAATGCCGGCAGTCGACCAAAGGAATTGACAATGGAAGCACATGGCTTCTGAAACATGTTTTCCGAAATAAAAAAGTAAGTGATGTAGTGTTACAAAATCGACTCAACTAAATTTTAATTGTTAAAACACATCACTGTCTCAAAGTCCACCATATATCAGGATAAGCCTCTTAAGACTTCTTCATTAGATGGGAGTTTTGCATAACTGGTAAACCATAAGAAATAAACAAAAACTTTAGACACAAAGATATAGATTTCATTAAAGCATATAATTTATATCATAGTATGCATCTTTTTGTGAAGTTAACATTTCCTACATGTTCCTTGTTATTGGTTACAATTTTAAAACATAAAAATGGATTTATCATTCCTTTTTCTTTTATTTTACTCCTGTTACAAAGCAAACTAAATTTCAATCACATAGTAACTAGCTGTTGGCATATTCCCTTATTTGGCTTCTACATATAAGGAACTACATATTGTTTATCTCAATTAACATGAAGTAGATAGAAGAATAAGCTTTTGTAAGATTAGTTTGTTACAGAATAGGTAGAGAAGGTCATGTGTATGAAATGCATAAGATTTCTTTTCTGTACAACAAAGAGAAATATTTATATTAAGCAGAGTTTTAAAATCACACATTCATACTCTTATTAAGTCATTTTCATGAAAATTGCAAACTTTACTCACAGAGGTATAACCCCATCCACTGATCATGCTGCTTGTTCCTGGTCCAGCTGTTTCACCTTGATTAGGAAGGGAAATAGGCTGCACTGTTGAGCTGTAAACAATAGGTGTGGAAACCTGTAAAAAGGATATAAATATTTGATAAAAAGATTTTAAGAAATATGTGAAAGTATAAGTTGAAATACAATATATTTGCCAATAAAAGTTTTTCAAAACTTGATATTTAGTTATTAAATATACTTTATGTTCAGAACTACAAACAGTAAAACTCTGTTCCACTGTTCCAAACAAGTGACTTAGTAATGATCGCTCATATCATGTTTACCATAAAAACCTACTATAGATACCTAGTTCTTGCAAAATGCTGATGAAAGTAGAGAAATGTGTTTTCATTTTGAATTTTAAAGTGTAGATGACAAATCATTTTGGGTAATCATGTATGGGTAGTGTTACAACATAGATCGTATCACGGAATTAAAAGCTATTTATAAGGGAGATTTAAATTAAATTAAGAAGGGACAAATATACAATTTAAATGGCCAGTGAAGAAATACCGTGAAACACATCAAAAAGTGTAAAGATAGATTTTACCAAAGTGCAAATTTGCCCAGTACATGGATTGGCAAGCAACCCAGGTAGACATGCACCGTTACTGGCAGAACAATGAACCGAAGGGGCATGGAAGGTTCATTGCCCAAGGATGCACATAACAAAAAAGAAAGTAACAGATTCCTTATTGGTCGAAAGAAAGGGTTTCACTTGCTATGGAGACGCGATGAGTTAAGATGTACTCTTGATTCAGTAGTGCAGACAAACAGGCTATGTATGACCATTATACAAACAGTGATAATTAATGCACTATAATAAGTATCACAAGTAATAAGGGATGGTAGACATAGTCGCATAAAGAGTAGTTGAAATTGGGGAGAACTTGGCATGTGTGTTTGATGGCAGAAAATATTAAAGAAAAGAAATAAATGAGTTCAACAGTAATCGTGAACTCAAAGGAATCCAGTTGCATCTTAAAGTCATCCCTGAAAAAGATTCCATGTTGACATATCCTGTGCTAGGGCCTTCACACTTCCACACCATTCCTTAATCTCCTGAACCATCAAGTGGATTCAAACCTGGAACCCCTGTAAAACCACCCATAACGGGAACAGCTGCAGTAGAAATATTTATATTACTTTCATTAAACCTTTTCCTTTATGTATAAATAAAACTCAATAAGAAATATTTGTGGTGAAAGAGAAAGGTTAATCTGATAGAAAGAGAAAAAGAAATAACATGAAAAGCTATGTAATAAAAATATTCAATATTTTCACCAGGAAATTACAAATTTGAAAACACACACCAAACCACTTGATTGTCCTGAGTTCAAATCTCAGCTCTATGGGTATATCTTAATACATGCCATGGAGGGATAGACATGTGGAAAGTTAGACAAGAGCTTAGAATGCGATCCTTTGAAATTTGGAGTCAGAAAAGTCGTAAGGGAAAATGTGCTTTCCTTTTTAAAGATTATACCACTGCAAATAGCTGGATTCATGATCTAAGGCCTCTCCTATATGAATGACATAAGGCCACTATGATGACAGCAAACGTAGCAGCAGTATGCACCATACCTGGCAGATCCCAAGATGACAACCTCTGCCGATGATGTCACAGAGAGTTTGAAACCCTTGCTGATGTCTTGGGAGCCTATCCACATGGTGAAGCACTACTCAGTTCACATCATCATGCTGCAAGATCAGCCATTGTACAAGCCCTGAGAGAGTACGGATATGAAACTTACGAAAAGTTTATGTATGGTCTCTCTAGTGAAGGATGTAATTGGCATTGCCTTTAAATCCAACTCCTCTCAGGGACATATAATTGATCCTACCATCAGATTCTAATTATATTAGAGCCAATCTGATGAGGCAAACATTGAGAGGAGGCTAATATATGAAGGCACTACCAATTATTTCAAATAAAAATACTGCCTCCATTCTATAGATGTAACCGGGTTGATGTATAGTGCCCCAAGAACCATTCCCCAGTTTTTTTATAAATGTTATTAGAAAATTTGGGTTTAGTAAAAAATTTCTTTATGAGTTTGCTATTAACACTATTAAACATTTGATTGCAATCTTTAGAGATCATATGTGAAACTTTAAACTTTGAACCCTTTCTATCATTGTATTACTTATATTTATAATTACTGCTCTTGTACATTGTTATCCTTAGTTTTCTTATCCTCTTTTATTGTTATTTTATATATTGTTATGTTTTTGGTACACTTTGTCCAAATGGCATCCTGTAGCTGATACAGGAAGAATAAATAAATAACAAAAAAAATGGGTATATAAAATGAAGTTTTAAAATACTCACCCTTAGGAGTGCAATGTCATTTCTCCAATAAGCTGATGGATTATAACCACTGTGTGTAATAACACGAGAGACACCATATCTCTGGCCACCACTGTTAAGTGTGGTCGTGCCTACCACTACTGTGATTGAAGATGCACTGGATCTACAATTGGAATTTTGTGTTAGTCATAAATTGAATGCCTTTCCAAAGGCACACTATTGTAAAAGCTACAAACAGGAATAATATTTGAATTCTGCCTTAACTTCCATTACTATGTCCATCATTTTAATTGAGAGACAAACATAAAATAATAAGGTAAGTACATCTGGCTAAGCTTCTAGTTATAAACATTAATTAAGAAAGCCTGCCTGGGTAGTATTGTGGTAGCGTGTCTGCCTCACATTTAAAAGGTCGTGAGCATCATTTCACCAATTTCATTCATCATCTGATACAACCAACCAGGTTAAAGGATTTTGTAATGAAATGATAATTATAAGTGTGTAAAGTCACCATTTTTTAAACCAAGAGTGGAGAATATGTTCCTTACAATATGTTTTGAATATCAGTACAGAATTAAAATAAAATAAATACTATTTACTATTTCCATTGACATATTAAATCATGTTTTGGTCATATATGTTAGAATAAACATTGGGAATAATTGAATAAAGATGGCCATGACAGTTTTATGGCCTTGCTTTGCTTAGTTATTTGTAGGGCCAGGATAGTTATGTGCTTAAATAATTTTATTTATTTACATATTTTTGTTTCTTATAATTAAATATATATTTGGGAATATTTATTCATAAGTACATATTTCCTAATTCACTGCCCATTCTGTTTCTTAGATGTCTTCTACCCACATTTTCTTACTTTCTTTGAAATTCTAAATAGTGGCTTCTGTTTTGACAATACATCTTTGTACCTGTACCCAAGGCGCTGGTATAGCTGTTTCATTCAGCCTGCTTTGTTCCTCTTCTATTGCATAGCTTAACAAGAAATTTTACCTGAAATTGCAGTTTCTATAACTTGTGACACAGTGCAGAGTTCTCGCTCCAATGAATAAGATGTGTCCTAAAAGTTTCAAGAGCTTTGCTTTGAATCGTTTTGTGTAGGAATTTGGATACATTTTTAAAATGGATGAAACTATATTACTTTGCAATATTTGTGAGAAATCAAAAGCTGTAGACATGCGTTCCCAAGTTACTCAACATACTGCAACAGCAAAACACTTGATATAGTGTTTGCTTCCTGGAATGTAAAATGTGAGACCTGGACCTGCAAACTGCCAGTTCTCACAAGATATTTGTCAAGCATTTCTTGCAGCTGATATACCAGATGATATGCTAAAGCATAGAAAGCAGCTTCAACCCGAGTAATGCAATTTTTCTTTCTTTTGAGAGTGTGACCTTTCATATTAATGTTGGCTTCATTTGTGAAATACAAGAAGCGTTTTCTTTCTGTTGTGCATGTGTATGTTAAACACACAAAACATTCCAGTATAACTAGTTTCGAATAAGACAATGAGTGGCATAAGTTGAGTGTTTTCTGTTTTCCTTTGGATTCTGGGCATTGACAGTCAGCTAGTGCAATTACTGGTATATTACCACTAGTGTAGTATTCTTGTAGTATTTATATATGAAAACCAAATATAAATTTTAGTGCATCTGATTCATGGATTAAGGTATGTTTAGGTGTATAATTGTGTGTGATTGTGCTATATGTAATTTTGTTCTTTGGTTCATTGAGTACTTGTAACTCAATATAGGACAAATCAATCAGTATATAAATGCTTTTGAAAGTGACTACTTCTTCCAATTTTTAGAATTAAAAAAAAAAAAAAAATACACATGCATTTGTATCATGCATCTGCAGTCATTATTGTAGGATTTTGAAATTACAACAAGTGCTGACCTGTTAAGTAGAAAGTACGTCTTGCTTAATATTTGTGCTGTGGACTGGTTTATTTAAGTAAATAGATGTTTCATGAATATAATTCAGTAAATAGGATATGTAATTACAGTGCAAATTTAAGAACATATTTTGGAAACTTAATCACATATTTTTCACTTTTTAAGCACATAATAAATACATATTTCTGAAAAATTAAGCGTATAATTATCCTAGCTCTAGTTATTTGTTTCAAAAAGCATTAAATAATTAAAAAAACTGGCTCATTTAGAAGATTTTGCAAAATGCAGCTACAATTCAGTGGAAATAGTTAATAGATGATATAGCAAAATTTGCTGTAGGAGATTTATAACGTAAAAATGTTTAATAAACACTATTTTTTTCACAGTAGTGTGTACAGTTACACGTTGCTATTTTTATGTTTAGGTTACAAAAATTCATTTTACACATTGAGTAAAGTGCATAAAATTCAATTTTATGCTCTATTGTATAAAAACAATTTTCAACAGGTTTAATGTGTGATTTAGACACAATAATATATTAATTAATGGAATAATCACACTGTGAAGCACTGTAATTATAATTAAGCAACATTGATTCAACATGCTCTTATGCTTCACAAACCTTATTTTTCTTTAGGACAATTGTCTCACCCTCCTTGAAGGCATCCTCAGCTAAGGCTTTAGGACAATTGTCTCACCTTCCTTGGAGGCATCCTCAGCTATGGCTTTAGGGCAATCTCACCTTCCTTGAAGACATCCTCAGCTACGGCTTTAATAATTGTCTCAACTTCCTTGAAGGCATCCTCAGCTATGGCTTTAGGATAATTGTCTCACCTTCTTTGAAGGCATCCTTAGCTATGGCTTTAGGATAATTGTCTCACCTTCCTTGGAGGCATCCTCAGCTATGGCTTTAGGATAATTGTCTCACCTTCTTTGAAGGCATCCTCAGCTATGGCTTTAGGGCAATCTCACCTTCCTTGAAGGCATCCTCAGCTATGGCTTTAGGATAATTGTCTCATCTTCCTTGAAGGCATCCTCAGCTATGGCTTTAGGACAATCGTCACCTTCCTTGAAGACATCCTCAGCTATGGCTTTAAGACAATTGTCTCACCTTCCTTGAAGGCGTCCTCAGCTACGGTTTTAGGACAATTGTCTCACCTTCCTTGAAGGCATCCTCAGCTATGGCTTTAAGACAATTGTCTCACCTTCCTTGAAGGCATCCTCAGCTACGGTTTTAGGACAGTTACTTCATCTTCCTTGAAGACAATTGTCTCACCTTCCTTGAAGGCATCCTCAGCTACGGTTTTAGGACAGTTACTTCATCTTCCTTGAAGACAATTGTCTCACCTTCCTTGAAGGCATCCTCAGCTACAGCCAGCAGAAGGCAACATTCTTTTGAAACTCATAGTATCAACACCAGATGCCGCCAGTAGCCAAGACCAAGATGTTTCCAAGAATCACACCATGTTGAAGATGCCTTCAAGGAAGGTATAATAATTATCCTAAAGAAAAACAAGGTTTGTGAAGCATAAGAGTGTGTAGGTCAAATCAGCGTTGGTTAATTATAATTAATATTTGATGTTTGAATTCTACACATTTCAGACAATGTATAAAAGATTATTTTGGCATTATTATTGTTTGTGTATTGAATGGGAACAGCAAAAAAAAAAATCATATAATAAATGAGCTGATAGGCTCAAATTGCTTTGTATTGTTAATTTATGACATAAAATTAATCATTTAACCATTAAGTATTACTAATTTAATAATCATACAAATGTTGATATCAGAGGCATAACATTTAGATTATTTTCATGAATACGTTCCAATTTTCTAAAATCATCATATAAGATTAATCAAATTTGATTCCGAAGAAGTGAACAACTAATTAGTTTGCAAGGTTCAATAATAGTTTGCGTCCTATTTATTCTATGTATTAAGGAACTTACTTAACAATTAAAATGTTTGTTTCGAGTCTTAGTTGTAGCAATAAATGTTTCAAGTCTAATTCTAATTTCCAACTTACTGTAATTATATAGCTAGAGTGAAAGGAAAATATCAAACATAAATTAACGCTTCTAGAAGTTAACTCTAAAGCCACCAAAACCATTTGCCAATTAAAAACCATTGGCAACATTAGAAGCATTTCTGAGGTATGATATCTTAAACTTTCAGGATTACCTTGAAGATTTACAGTGTTATTTGAATCGGATGAGAAGATCTATAATGCACAAACAGGTATATCTTACCATGATATTTCAAGAGAGCTTAAGTTCCATGTTTCAAGTGTGATATTTTTCCAAAATATACTACTTACACAGACAGAGCTAATATGAAATGATAGATATCAAATACTCACTACTTAAATAATATCATTCAACAATTATGTCAATGACACAGACATATTGAGTAAAGAGCTAGGGGTGAAAACACCAGTTGTATTCATCTGTAAACAGCTTATCATAAATAAATAAACAAACAAATATACAAATATGTTTATATATATATATATAAAAGAGAAAATGGAATTGTTCATTGTACTTCATTAAAATTACATCATTGTGTTTGAAGTCTATGTACATGCCAATTTACATACCTAAGCTCTTTGAACATACTTTTTTTTTCTTTCATTTATATAGCCCCCTTTAACATCTAAGGTCATATCAGAGGCTTTGCATTACAAACAACTTGTCTGAGGGTTTTTTATGTTGGGTTTAAATTGTTTTATTCTCCTCAAACACACACACACACGCACACATTTACTCTCACATACATACTTCCAGACTCTGTGGGGGATAGGGAATAATTCTTGTTAAAGAAAAATTCCCTATCCCAGCCAGGAATTGAACCGGGGACCTCCGGGTGAGAAGTCAGCTTGTTGGCCAACTTTGAATGTTTGTTTTAAGGGAGCAAATTGTGAAATAATGTATGCTATAACTTATTGAAATTGTGATAAGACTAATAAGGCATTGTTCCGCTTACTAAGTTTTCATTCAGAGCTATTTCATCTCTATCGTCACTTATAACTTTAAGTGTACCAGACAGTGCCTCGCCATTAATAGAACAACTTATATATTTTCATATTTATTCAATATTTATTACTATTATTATTATTATTATTATTATTATTATTATTATTATTATTATTTGATTATTTATTATCAAAATATTGAATGTTAGGAAGTACGTTTTATGGGAGACATTCATTTGTTAACTTAGAAGATGTAATGTTTTATTGTTGTGCTATATAAGAAAATCTGCTGTGTTTCATTCACATGACTTTCTCTACCACTGTGCAACAAATTATTGTTAAAAAGCTTATTGTTCTATTTATTTCATGCTAATCGAAAATAATTAGCAGAAGTAGTCTTATTACTTGCTTCCTTGCAAGTAGAAGTCAAATAAGGGAGTAGCATAGCTTAAAGTGATAGTCAAAATCTGGTTGCTATGTGACTGAAGTTGCTTTGTATGGAGAGGAGTTGACAAATTCCTGTATGATAAAAGTCATACGTTTTTTAAAGCTGAAACCAAAAACAAGGAATACCTAAAAGCGACCAACTCCATGAAAAAATTGCATATAACATACATTGCATGTTTTAAAGTACTCTACATTTTTGTGTGGTAAGTTTTTTTCCGTCTCTTACGGTTTAGAAGTAATGCAAAATTCCGTAAAATTCGTCCAGAATAAAGTAGTCTTCAAAGGCTGCTCCCAGAAAATTCAAGATATACATTTTATTTGTCAGGTAAATATCTTTAATATAATATTTTTATCAAAATCGTTAGAGCCAGCTTTGAGAAAATTAAAAATGTCGAAAAAAGTTCCATGTAAAGGGTAGGTTGGGATGTGGGCTTTTTTCTCAAATGCTTCGTGTCGTATCCCTGGAAGATATTAAACTGAAGTAACAAGTTTGGTATTTTACCGACTTTTCGTTTTTGAGTTATCGTGTTCACAGACACATGGACATACGGACACGCGCGCGCGCGCGCACACACACACACACACACGGACCTTATTGTGAAAATGCTTTTTTTGGATACAGGGGACCTAAAACGTATATTTCCGGTGAAATCTCGGTATCGAATTTTTGGGTGGAGTGCAATATCTTCTCAATACACTATGTACATAGTACGTGTAGAGAAAGTAAAGAAACGGAAGTGTAAAAAATGCTGTTTATTCCGAGATGAAAATTAAAATTGAGTAAACAGATACCAAGCTTCAAATAAAGATATGGAGACAAATATGAATTTAATATACTTAATATTATATTTAATATGCTAAAGATATGGAGAGGCCTCTCTGTCAGGCTTGAGGTTCTGTCGTAAATCTACTACGGCTTTACTTCCCTTCCGAAGGAAGCCATGCTAAGGATTTTTACACCCGAAAATATCTATCGTCCTCCGCCGGGTTTGAACCCGCGACCATGGGTATATGAAGTTAGCATGGTAACCATTACACCACAGAGGGCGATTTTGGAAGAGACGACCTTATACTACAAGTATACATAAGGGAACTATTGAAATTTGTGATTTCTAACGTAATACAAGAGAAAAAAAAATTCACTCCCACCTTGTTAATCAAAATAGAATTGAATCGGTATCTTGGTGCTTTGAATTTAGCATCAGGTGACCCCAGCACTTGGTTGTTTCCATTAGTTGAATCTAGTCTTCCCAAGAAAACTTTACATGCCTGGCAAAGAAGTAAATTCACCAAACTAGATGAAAACAAGGATGGCAGAAGCTCATTCGTCTTGAGTGCCTTATGGAAGTTTCACATACTGAAGTATAAAATGAACAACATATCCTTTTGATTCAATCAGTATTTTCTAGTTTGGTCATCAACAGTAAAACTGAGGAGAAATTATACTGTTCCAAGACAGAGAAGAAATACAACAAAGACTCTGCACCCACTCCTAATTTTGCTGCACTCTATAATTATAGTTCGTCACTGCCATGTATTTTTTGTGGTAAATCTCATGAAAGTGAGTAATAGTTCATCTTCTGTAGTAAATATCAAGAACATGAGAAGTATTTTCAGACCATGAAAATTAGCTTATAAGAAAGAAGATCGATGATGAAAGACAAGGGACAGTGCTATTTATAAACCAGACCTAGTCATCTAGCTAAGAACTGCAATTCTTCCATTCAATGCTTACTTTATGGGGGGGGGCATGATATTGTCATGTGTTTAGAACTAATGAAAATGGAAAAGAGTTCATCAGAGAGCAAAGAAATACCACAACCACAGTTTACATCCGACTTAGCCTACCATACGTGCATTAGTCAAGTAGTCTTGCAAACGTTGATGGTCACATTACAAGGATAGAGTAAACGGAAAACAGTAAGTGGTTTCATAGACTGCTGCTCACAACGATCCTACCTCCTCCAAAGTACAGTTGATGAACTAGAACACAATGTCCTATTTGGTGGAAATTAGATGTCTGCTATAAAGCCAAGCGACACGAAATTATTGTAGGATGAGAGGATGGAGGATACTCCTGTGAAGTTGAGTTAGGGAGAGTGCAAGTATTTTTCAGTCTATCCCTTGAGTTTCTAGATTGGCTAATTTACTGAAAGAATTGAAAATGAAGAGAATATGGATCAGTGACATCAGTGATAAATCTTCAGAGATTGAACTTCTGATTGCAATGGATTGGAAGATTCTTACAGGAATTATCGTTCACCATTGGTAGTGGAAACAATTGGGATGGACTTTGGCTGGCGAAAAGCAGGAATAGTTGCTTGATACCAGTTTGAGCAACCTTGCTATTTCTATGGCTTATGATGATGTGCGAAGCTTTTCTGAGCTTTGTAACATTGAAAGTAATGGAATTTATTTCCAGGTAAAGTCATGATCGATTGATGAGGTAAAACAGAATCTTCTTAGAAGAACGTTGGAAAAAGATGTCGATGGTCCTTATGAAATAAATCTCCCCTCGAAAAATGGTCATTCTGGGATCAACAGTAACAAGGATATTGCTGAGAAGAGACTCATATCTACTACTGAGAAGCTAAAGAAATCAAATATGCTTGGTAGTTATACTCAGATTTTCATAGACTGGCAAAAGGAGGGATTCATAGAACTCTTGAGTGAAGAAATGGAGAAACCCTGCTAGTATCTTCCCCGTTGTCCAGTAATTAAAGTTTCAAGCTTGGCAACACCTGTTCATTCAGCATTTGATGCTTCATGTAGGACAGAGGAATGTGTTTCCTTGAATGACTATTTAGAGATGGGACGTAATAATGTCCAGTTAATTCCTGAGATACATATAAGATTTAGAGAAAATATTATGGAGTTACTGCAGATATCACAAAAGCATTTAAATGATTAAAGTTGTAACAAAGATCTGCGTTTTCTATGGTGGCAGAATGATGGTACAAGAAAAATGAAAGTTTACAGGTATTCAAGAGTGGTCTTCGGAATAATTTGCAGTCCATTCAACCTAGGTACTGCGTTAGAGCACCGTCTCTCCAATGTTCACAAGTAAGACCGTTAATATCTTGCAAATTGATGGAATCTACGTAAATAGACAACTGTGTAACGTTGGTCGGTTTGAAGGAAGCGTATGATGTATTTCAAACTAAGAGTATTATCCTACTGGATGATGCAAACATGGAACTTGGAAACTGGGCAAGTTCAGTAAAAGACATATCACCTAATCAAGATAATATAAGTGAGAATAAATACATCACAAAGTTCTAGGCTTACAATGGCATAGAAGACTAGATACACTGAAAGTGAAATTTAGTACTGAATTTTCATCTCTGCCAGAAATATAGACAAAGAGAATCCTCCTCTCCTTAATATAGAAAGTTTTTTATGTTATTGGATTTCTTACTCAGGCACTTCTTCCATTCAAACCGCTGCTACAAAAGGCATGGCACATTGAAACTGGATAGAAACAAGCAAAAGAGAGCAAGCTGAAATGGGATTTCCCCGTTATCTGAGAGTATAGCTTATGAATTTAGGAAGGATTACCAGAAAATGAAATACTTAAGAAAGTGGAAGTCCACGATAAGAAAAGAGCCAATGGATGCTGCACATTCATACATATTAACCAGCATGCATATGTTGAAGTTATCTTTTTGAGACCTGAAAGTGATCTGGGGGTTTCAGAGCAACTGCTCTCAGCAAAGTACAGGTTAACTCCTCTCAAATCGATTACAATTCACAGGATGGTGTTTCTCGTGTAGCCAAATTAAAGTTAGAAGATAGAACTCTGACAAGGCCAATCGAAAGACTATTCATTAGAGATAGACTCAGATGATCTCTTTAACTCCAAGAAGTGTTTGTCTAAGGACATTCCCGGGAGCTACAGAACCCACAGAGCAATCCCCAACCCAAAGTATTCTACTTAAGAGTATAGCATATATATATATATATATATATATATATATATATATATATATGTGTGTGTGTGTGTGTGTGTGTGTGTTCATGTGCTAAATGTATATGTGACATTCACATAATTTCAGGGTGGGAGGAATGTTAGAATTAAGTTATTCGGAAGACATTCAATTGTTAACGCAGTAGATGTTTTGTTTGACTTTAGTTGTAATGTTTTATTGCTGTGCTATGTAGAAAAATCTGATGTGTTACACTCACATGACTTTCTCTAGCCGTTCTACAAACTTCTTACATAAGATTATTCTTCTTTCTGCACCTTGTTAATCGAGGTTTTCAGCACAATGTTCTTATTACTTAGTTCCTTATAAGTAGGAAGAAAATAAGGGAATACACTAGGCTAAATCGATATCAAATGTTTTAAAAGCTGTCGTTATGCGATTGTCGTTACAAATCGCTTCTTTTCTTGGCCAGGAGTAGAACAAAAGAAAAACGGACACTCCCGTCTGAGAAAAGTATAAGTACTTCACAATTGAAACTAATAACAATGAATACCTCGAAAACGGTAAGCTCCACGAAAAAAATGTATATGACGTAAATTGTGTATTTTAACAAGGCCTACATTTTTTGTATAGTAAGTTTTTGTCTATCCCTTACGGTTTATTAGTTATAACAAATTCATCCAGAATAAACAGGTCTTTAGAAGCTATTCCCAGAAGATTCAAGATATACATTTTATTTGCTAGGTAAATATCTTTTATATACGATATTTTAATCAAAATCGTTAAAGCCATTTTTAAGAAAATCAAAATTTTCGAAAAATGTTCCATGTAAAGGGTAGTTTGGGGTGGAGGGATTTTTCTCAAAAGCTTCGTGTCGCATCCCTGGAAGATACTAAACTTAAATACCATGTTTAGTATTTTAACTACTTTTCTTTTTTGAGTTATCGTGTTCACAGACACACGGACACACACACATACGGACCTTTTTTCTGGAAATGCTTTTTTTGGATTCAGGGGTTCCTAAAACATGTATTTCCGGTGAAATCTCGACATCGAATTTTTGGCTGGAATGCAATACTTTTCTATCCCTATGTACATTGTGCGTACGGGGCAAGAGAAAGTAAAAAACGAAAGAGCAAAAATGTTGTTTATTCCGTCACGAAGATTGAAATTGTGTAAACAGATACCAAACTTCAAATAAAGATATAGAGACAAATATGAATATAATTTAGATTCATAATATTAAGTCTTACAATGTTACTTGCTTTGTCAAATTGAATAGGAGATGTTTCATTAATAGCTATTCATGCAATAACTATTTGCAAAATTTCTTTTTGTATAGAGTACAGTGCTATGGTCATGTTGGAGAGGATGATCAAAAATAGTATGACAATGATGACCAGGTTATGACCTTAAACAGTTATTATCATTCAATGTGCAATCACATGTAAAACTGAAAGAATGCAGATACATATAATACGAGGTATCTAAATATTATATTTCATCTAAACTTGTTCAAATATAAAATTAAGAAAATAATTACTTTTAGCAACATGATTTAGCATAACCTACTAATTCTATTTCTATCAGTAAACTAAAAATGAATATTAATAGTGAATGTATTGGTTTAACTCTTATTAGCATACAAAGTAATGTTTCAATAAACTTACCCCGAAACACAATGAGCAGCAGTTAGAATGTAATAATTACTTATAACGGAACCTCCACAAAAATGACTGTTGCCATTTCGCAAGGATGCCTGAAATTAATCAGAAGAAGGAGAAAACATTTATAAAATTGATACATAAAGCAGCTTGTATCTGGGATTTCCAGGCGGTCCAACCACCCCATATTTGGAGTGTGCACATATCCCTTGAGTTGCAGAACTGAATGGGGCCATTTCAAGTCAAAAAGCGCCAGTGGAGAACTGGGTGAGAACGACCTTCATTTTACCCATCGAAGTTAGCGTGACCTGTTCATCGTCTCCGCTGATAGCAAGACCCGTAACTGAAGGCCCCTTTTGCCAGTACTACACTGGCAGGTTTTAACTTGAAATAGCTCCATTGAGTTCTGCAATTTTTTAACGCACAAAGGGATATTTTCCCATGCCAAATACAGGGCAATGGACCTATCTGGTATAATGGTATAAAAATAATCGAGAATGAATGTTTTACTTCTCAAATATTATCTAGGATCCAGGCACATAAGAACTTGTCTTCTTGAGTTGTATTATGGACTTGCTGAAAGTGCATACAACTCCAGCTATGGAAATCAAGAATAAAAAAAAATGTTTAATTTTGGACGATTTCATCAATGTTAAAGTAGGATCTTACCTCAGGGACAACAGCATTGCACATTTTTACGTACATATAATAAACTCACCTTTTATAACCGAACTTTACTAAAGTAGATTTTTATGGATATCTAGCACTTTCTAGTACTTCTAAACAGGAATATCTAACATTTCTTAGAAATTTTAATTACTCTGGATGAAAATACCAATGTTGGATAATGAAGTTTCTAATTATTTGAAGATATTTCTGCATCAATGTCGGTTCAGTTAGTAGGAAAATGAAACTGCATCCCTATAAATGTACAGTTGTCGCAAAATAAAAATGATGAACTACAAGAAATCACAAATTTACGCCGAAATCCTACACAAAGTGTCCGAAATAAGGGCAAAGCAGTTGACTTCTACCTACAGGTATGAAGGCAGTATTTCCAACATCTGTGATGTGGTAAATAAATAATCTCAGTTTCAGGTCACCTTCATTTCCTATAGTAACTAGTGTGATCCGTTCCAACCGAACTGTGAAGAGAGAGCGTACTAGAGCATTCACCTCACAGCGGAGACATATTTGAGAATCTGTTACAAGCTGTTCATTCCTTCTTTAGTGAAGATACAGTGAGCTAGCCTACCCTTGATAAACAGGTCAGTCAATAGTTTATGTTACAATAAAATAGATCTGCTTCCTTATGATTACGTTTCGAAAATGCACAGTAAAGGTGAGTAAGTGACTTGCATCTAACCTCTCATTTAAAAATGTAATTCGTCAAGAACTGGAGCGCGACCTGTACACCCAGTGATTGTTCTTAATTACCAATGCTCTTTTACCAATTACTCTTAATACGCAAATTATAAGTCCGCAAATGAAGCAAATATAGCTTTATGTAATGTTGTTCTCAATTCCCAATACAAATATCTGCACTTGTACCCTTAACAGCTTGCATTTTATTTAGTATTATTGCTCACCTGGTGAGGGAATTCTCCAAGAGCAGCATTTGAGCCACCAACAACTCTTGATGACCACCATTTAGGAAGCTCTGCAGAAGGTTTTCCTATAAATTAAAACTGATATTAAGGTCTGAAGTGTTGCATTCACTTGTATATGAGTCTGGGAGTAGCATGCTAGCACCTAGTTCCCAAGTTCGCGGGTTCAAACCCGGCAAAGGGCGATGGATATTTGGCATGGCTTCCTTTGGAAGGGAAATGAAACCGTTGATCCCGTGTGGTATATTTAAGGTACGTAAAAGAACCTTACGCACCTTAAAGACAAGCCTGATAAAGAGGCCTATGAGTAAACTTAAAGCGGTCTTTCACACCCAATAATTTGAGTGGGACGCTTAGAAACACAGCAGTTAAGGAGCGTCCACAAGAAACTCGTTTTTAATTTCCAACTTGCATTTCTCTATTAATTCTTCTGTAACAATTACTACAAAAGCTTATTCTTATATCTACTTCTAACTATCAAAAATTAAGTTTTTTTTATATATTTATCCGGAGGTATAAGAATACAGTAGGCTAAAATGATACTCAAGATTTCAAAATTGCATGTAAACTTGTCATGTTTTTAAAGAGACACTCTTCCCCTTCTGATTTAGAAGGCCAAATGATGTACTGTAAACATCTTAACGTGGGTTTCTTCAATAATTATACTATCACACACACACATACTACCAGACCCTGTGGGTATATAGAATGATTCAGTTAAAGATCAATTCCTTGTCCCAGAAAAGAACGTCCAGAGTGAGTTTGGCCTTAAATATATTAATTAAAACAATACTTTTATATTAAACTTCATACAGAAAATTGCTTCTAGTATACAATTAATCTTCTGTATATTTTGATGAAGTATTATTTCGTATTTGCAATTTTTCATTGCATTGTTTAAAAAAACTTGCATAAAATCCTGATAAGCCACACTACATTTCAGATTTTATTATTACACTTTATCAAATATAAACAAAATTTACTCCTTTCAATGTTTGTTCGAAATTGAAGACACTCTCTTATAGTCATATGAATCAGAAACAATAAATATGACACTAACCCACTCAAGTAAATGTCATTAATAAAAAATGTTACAATTTCTTCTCTAGTGTCGGACTATTCAATGATCGAAATATATTTGACAATAGACACAAGTTCTTCGTAAAAGAAAACCTCCATGTTTTTCGGTTCCAACACATTCTCAATCAAAGCGTCTATTTAGGTACACATGCCGAATGAGTTATGCATTGGTTGAAACATTCCGGGGCGGGGGGTTCCACACTGCAGCCATATATGGACTTATTGTAGCCAGAACCCAAGAGGATAGGATAATATGAGAGTATTATCGCGGGCGGCCGAAACCGGACGAGAGCCACCATGGTGGGTCCCTAACATAGTCCAAGCAGTTCTCCATCTCGATGCGGAGAGCTTTAGGAGCTCGCGCCCTAAATTTGACTGAACACTCTTGGTCCCACAGACCAACTCCACCCCGCCGTCGAGAGCTGTATTTCCAAAGCGCATTCACCATCACGTGAGGGTGACACCACTGAAGTCCTCGAGGACACTTACAGCCCTGAAAGAGACCATTTGAAATGAAATGGAGATGAAATGAAGGGACAAGAAGTTCGGGTAGTGACGAAACCTCCCCAGCATTCGCCTAATGATCCGAGAAAACCCAGAAAAAATCCATGGGTTAGAGGGACGCGCCCGGGAATCGAATGCCAGTCCAGCAGAAACACCTGAGCCAAGCTATATATTACAATGGAACTAAAGCGTGATTTACATTGCGATAACACACTGCGAAATGTTCATAGATACCACTCTTCCTCACAAAATAAGTTATTATTTTCTGTTCCTTTAAGATATACATTACAGATGCATGTTTCAAAGAACGTGGAATACAATAACTTATCCATCACATTGTACAGTGGTACAAAATCCTAAATGAAACCAATTTCTAGTAAGAAAAGTCATATAAATAATACAGTTTTGAAAAATAGAAAGTATGGGCTATTATGTAACACAAAAAAAGTTTTTCAAAAATAATAATAATTTGTAGTATGTAAATATACCTTGGTGTGATTTTCTTCAGTCCGAAGACATCACAGTGTTCATACAAATATTTAGGGTAAAATTACAGAATTTTAACATTTCACTGTCTTATATTGAAATTACTTTTGGCTTATCTCTAGATCTTGTACTACTTTAAAAGGGCTTAATGCTACATTGACAATGAAATGCAAGCGCAGACGTAATGTAGCGCAAGCGCAAGGGAACACCACTCACAATGCAATCGTAAGCGCAACGCAAGAAGTTATCATGGGTTTCTAGATCCGCAAGTTAAATGTAAATATCTTCCAAGCCTTCCGCAAGTTACTAACTGAATAACATAACCAACAATACCACATAAGAAAATTCACTCAATCTTTTACAAAATAAATACATTCTGACGTACGCGTCAGTGACGTCACAATAATTGCTCATTCAAAATTATTGAATGGAATATTATATGGGACTTCCCGTTTTGCAGACGGCAGAATTAATAGAGCCGTTGTGCAGAATTACCGAAAATAGTACAAGCATAGAGACTGTAGTGAGTGATAAAGCTACACATTTAATGAACTAAAAATTATCTCTCTGAGTCTTAGATTTATGAGAAGTAATACATTTATACACAGATGATAGTTACATCCATTAAATCAAAGGATTCGCAAGGAGACTTCATAACCTCTTGAGGCAGATTAGAGATTGCGCGGCACGGCCAAATAGAACAGCATGCATATACAGCAGGCCCTGTAAAATCTTGTAGTGCGGTCGTCCGTTGTTGATTTTATAGATAATGCACAGAGAAAAGAAGCAGACTTCATTCTCTTTGCACGCAACAAAGGAAAAAGTTTGGAGCTTGCAAGCTCTTGCGTTGCATTGCATTGCGTTGCATTGCGTTTCCATGTGAATGATTACATTAAATGACAGGAGTCCAATCTCTTGCGCTTACATTGCGTCTGCGCTTGCATTTCATTGTGAATGCAGCATAAATCAGATACCCACGGGTACATTGGAGACGGAATTTCGTTTTAGGAATTGAACATGTTTATACGAATTATTTAAGTAGAAGACATTGACAGTGAGTTAGGTTGTTCTGTTGCTTTTAACGATGTATAAAACTTCAAGTCGAGGTTCTTTCCACCATCAGATTGAGGTCTCTGAAGGAAGAAAAGAAAATAATTTAGCTATATATGGCTTTGACAATTTTGATCCGGTAAATTCCAAAACACATAACGCCATAAGATGCAAGTTTAACTGGAAACTAGATTTAACTGGAAAACTCTTACATCAGTCCAGAAGATAAATAAAATAAAAACAAAGACAATATTTAAACCAAATGTTGCAAGAACAGATCAATAATACGGTTTCATTTATAACACAAGTTGTGACGATAATTCTATTGTACTGGACCTTTTCAGTGCCAAGGCTCTAAAATGTGACTTTTCAATAAAGTACTGTTGAAAGACACACGTGTGCGCGGCATTCCATACGAAAAGAAAGATGACATTGAAACTGTTTCCTTTCATTCCTAAAAATCGAATTAAATTTTTATCTGCTATTGAGGTTTGCACCGGTATGCCGGTATTGGAGAGCTGAGGAGATTTTGACAGTCTTTGGTTCATTGTTCAGTAGGCCTGTGTCAGTCGTCTTTCCTCCTTGTTGTCTGTTCAGGCTTGGGTTCAGGAGCGAAGGAGAGGTGGAATTTTATGCAGATACATAATAAGAAATTACTATATAAAAATGTCCTCTATTTAACCCCTATTTTTGTTAACCTACCGTAATTTTGGGGATAGTTCTCGCATCTAGAAAATGTTTCTTCCACTCGCGAGCTATTACTAGTTCACCAAAACTATTCGTACTCTTACAACACACGTTATTTCTTGCCTAACTCTCATTACTTTAGCTCTTGATACAAGACTCCTCTTGCTTGAAGACGCTGTTTTTCTTTGCCTCAAATCGGAGTTTTCACGCGAATATGTCAATGTCACATTCGCCATGGTGTCTAAAACAGCTTAGAATTGTCTCTTAACAGTGGCGTTGCTTTTGAAAGAATACCCCTTCTTTTGTTTTTCTGGTCCCTGTCCAACTCGCTCCACGGGTGCTTAATAAAACATGCGTTAGTATGTGTTAACTTCTAGAAGGTGTAAAACACGTATTTTTGTCTCCAACTGTCTGGCTTGAAAAGAGCATTTCGTATTAATTACAAATTTACTATAAAGTCTTATCCCCCTTTTTGCTGCTATCTTTCGCCTAAGGTTTCAAATATACCTGCCTGATCTAATACATAGTTGCAAAAATATGTGAAATTGCAGGTTGAACTAGTTATAACGGAATTAATTATCCAATTATAGGTATCTGTAGTACAGACTGCTAGCCTACTGTAAAATAATAATAATGATACCTTAACTCCAAAGAGTTAAGGTAAACTAATAAGAAGTTCTCACTAGCTGATAATACATCTTTAAATCAGAAAACCATAGGTCCTTTCCTTTACATTTTAGTTTTTAGACACCCACATGTGTCACGTTATATATTAATTATTAATCTTCTGTGTCCTAATTGCCTTCAAAGCAGTCTGAAAGTATTCACATGAAAATTTAATGCAGAAGCTTGGCTGATAAGCAGCAAGCCTTTCCTGTAAAGTTGTATTAATTAAGTTAGAAGCTAAGTTATATAAATTGGAGTTAAGGTTATTTTGATTATGAGGGAAGATCTCTTCGCTTTAAAGCATAAGGCGGTCTAATTCAAGTAGAGAAAACTGTCACTTTTAACTTTCACAAAGAGTGAAATATATTTTACAGATTTTTGTTCATAGTTTACTGTTCCTTAGTTTTATGCTTATTTTTACTTTCTCTAACACGTAAGTACATACAATGTACGTAGTATCTAGAGAAGGTATTGTATTCCACCCAAAAATTCGATGTCGAAATTTTCTTGAAATGTCTGTTTTGAGGTTCCGTGTCCGAAAAAAGCATTTCAAGAAAAAGTCCGAACGCGCGCGCGTGTGTGCCTGTAGACAGCATAGCTAAAAAACGAAAACACATTAACATCAAACATAATATTTATTTTAATACCTTTCAAGGATAGTACACAAAGATGAAAAAAATAATAAAAAAAAACACAAATCACCCTTTACTTGGAAAAATGTTTAAAAATGTTTTTCTTCTCAAAAATAGCTTTTGATTAAAATGCTGTATATTAAATAATAATAATAATAATATAGTAATAGCTTTTATTGACTGTGTACTTTGTGTTGCAAGTTTTAGGCATGATCAAAATCTAAGATATCTCCAAACATTACATTTGTACAATACATTTGTACTATGTTTGTAATACAATTTAGCGATCATTTAGATCTTCATCAAAGATATTTACATACAGTCACATATTCACACTTTTATATTTGAATCATTTAAAGTTATGCAGGCATTATCAATTACATTGCTTTTAAGTTAAGTACATTGAGATAGTTTAATTTTGGATTATCCTGCATAATAGATATAAAGACTTTCTACGAATTTACATTGTTATAATTCACTTAATTTATACACACTAATTAGACTATAATTGTATAATGCTGGTATAATTTCAAAACATTTGTGCATATATGTTAATCAAAGATATTTACATAATAAATAAAATGTGTATTTTTAATTTTCCAGGAATAGCCTCTGAAGACCTCTTTATTCTGGATGGGTTTTGAAACATTTTGCATAACCGTTAAACCGTAAGAGGTAGACAAAAGCATAATACACAAAGAATGTAAATCTCGACAAAACACGTAATTTATGTCATATACGTTCTTCTTATAGAATTTACCGTTTTTAGATATTCCCTGCTATTAGTTTCAGTTTTCAATTACCTAGCAAAGTGAACCGCACCTCAATTCTTTCTCATAGAAACCAGTATTTAAAAGATCTAACTATCGCTTTAGTAAATGCATTCCCTTATTTCTCCTCTACCTACAATGAGACAAGTAATTGATCAATTCTGCTAATGATTATCTCTATTAGCATAATATAGATGAAAGAATAGTCTTTTGTAAGAATGGTTTATATGTGAAACAGCTAGAGAAAGTTATATGAATGGAACACATCAGATTTTTTTTAAAAAAATGTATTGTGGTATTTAAAAATAATAGATAATACATATAATACATTATATAATGTATATTTTTTGACGCAGTCCCAGTGTCATAAATATATTATGTTATAAACTGACAGAAATACACTTATGAAGTCATAAAACTGAAGGGTTGATGATGAAATCCAATAAATGCGTTAATGATTCATGTTTTCCTCGTCGATTCAAACCTATTTTAACTGCACTTTCTACTATTATACCAAAGAATTTACTCTGCCAAATGCATGAAAAATAATTTTAAATACCAGACAAACAAAAACCGTGGAATTTTCAAAAGGGTATGAAACTAATGAAGCCAGAAAACAACAACAACAAATACCAAAGTCGGGTCTCCACAATCAACAAAACATGTTGATTCAACACGATGGGCTCATGTCGTCGAGTAAGAAGTGTCTTTAATGATCAACAAGTCTTGCAAAATATGTTAATTTCAGCGGCAGTGGAGAACATGAGTCAGAATCAACACGGTTTGAGTCTTAGAGCTGTTCTGTCCCAATCAGAATTGTACGTTCCATTTTAATTTTGAACGGCTTATATTTTGTTTTCCCTGTGGTTTATAACTAAGCGCTTTCTTAACTAACGGTTTTCATACATTCTTTCTCAATGTTATTTCCAATGTATTTCCAATTTTCCGGCAGTCACGACCTGGCCCAACGTCAACAGTACTGCTCCATCTGCGGGGGCCAGGATTATGTCCACACTACCCAAGAGCTACTCTGCAACACCGCCAGCAACAACCATAGCAGTCCGCCACCTCCGCCGCAACTACCGGCAATGGCCGCTGCGCCCTACCCGGACCTCAACGCCACACCAAGCTCTCTTGAAGCTGCCACCGAAGAGCTCAGGACAGCAACACGCGTCTTTCAGAACCAAATCTCCACTATCAACACCAGGGTCGAGACGCTACGGCTCTCTTCAGCTAAGTGCCTCGCAGCTATCGAAGCAAAACAGTGCTCAACAACGCGACACTTCACACGATTCAACTAGACTCTCCAGATTCAGACCACGCTTCAACACAACACAGCCAAAGCTGACTCAGAGACTCTACTGAGCATTCAGCGTAAGCTGCACAGACTGTAGAAACACTTCGAGGATGCCGAAACCCAGAACACATAGCAAAACCTCCAAACCGTATTCCCATACCGCCGACATTATCACAGTGACGAGAAACTTCCAGCATTGTTGAAACCGTAGTACAGGCGGTCGCAGCAGCCCAGGACCAAACGCGCTCACTGTTCAAGGAAAGTCTCTCATAGATTCTGATGAGGATCTCCAATTTCCACGTATTTGGCGATACCCTCTATGAGCATATGGGCACACTGGAACACAACCAAACTCGATGCTCAACTCCTTAGAAAATAATCTCTTCTATGGCCAACCAATAACACGCGGCAGACAGCACAACACCAGGCGCCAGCACCACATCATTCGCTGCTTACTGCACATGTAATTTCAAATTGATGATTAAAGCATTCTTCTCCCTCCAAACCTTCTCATTCCTACCTTATTTTCTTACCGCATCCCTTTCCTCCTTTAATCGTAGTCAGGGTCTTCAGGTCATGTCTATAGCCTAATAAGCCTACCTATAAGCTCTAAAGCAAGTATATTCGCGGTACTCCGACAACCCACACTAATTTTTTCCTTGTTACCTCCTCTTCTCTTAATTCCAACCTTACTTTTATTAAAACAGTTCTTTCTGTAGCTAGTTACCCTACTCTCTGCACCATGCAGTAATATTGGTAATGCCACTGATTTATAACATGTTATTGTAGTATTATTTTAAAAAAATGTTGTTCTATTCTCTAAATGTCTTCATATGGTTCCATGAACATATTCATAGGTGGTTAGGTTTGAAAAACACGAGTGATGTGTATTCGGCTAACCTTGCGATGACCCGTCTACCTTCAGCCATACTCGCAAGGCAACTGGTCCATGCTTATTTTACTAGCGAAAAAAATGGAATAAACGAAGGAAACATCATATAGCTGTTAATGAGATTCATGCAAGACCCATCGTCTGAGTATATCTCTAATGTACTATAGAAGTAAAATGAAGAAAATGGAGGACATATACGTACCAGGTCACCCAACTGCGCCTTATTTTACGTGTGCAGAATCCCTTCATGCGTTAAAAGAATTGCAGAATACAACAGGGCTATTTCAGTTAAAGCCTGCTAGTGGAAGCCTGGATAAAGCGATCTTCACTTTACCCCTCTTGTTTATCCGCTGAGACGGTAGGAGGGTCGTGTTCATTGCGAGGGATAAAGTGACAATTGGAACAATTGTGCCACCTGGTGTACTAGAGGTCATAAGTAAGAAGAAAAGAAAAAAATCTGATGTGTTACACTCATATGACTTTCTCTAGCCGTTCTACAAACTTCTTACATAAGATTATTCTTCTTTCTGCACCTTGTTAATCGAGGTATTCAGTACAATGTTCTTATTACTTAGTTCCTTATAAGTAGGAAGAAAATATGGGAATACACTAGGCTAAATCGATAGTCAAATGTTTTAAAAGCTGTCGTTATGCGATTGTCATTACAAATCGCTTCTTTTCTTGGCCAGGAGTGGAACAAAAGAAAAACGGGCACTCCCGCCTGAGAAAAGTGTAAGTACTTCACAACTGAAACTAATAACAATGAATATCTCGAAAACGGTAAGCTCCACGAAAAAACTTTATGTGACATAAATTGTGTATTTTAACAAGGTCTACATCTTTTGTATAGTAAGTTTTTGTCTATCTCTTACGGTTTATTAGTTATGCCAAATTAAGCAAAATTCATCCAGAATAAACAGGTCTTTAGAAGCTATTCCCAGAAAATTCAAGATATACGTTTTATTTGTCTTTAATATACGATATTTTAATCAAAATTGTTAGAGCCATTTTTAAGAAAATCAAAATTTTCGAAAAAAATCCATGTAAAGGGTAGTTTAGGGTGGGGGATTTTTCTCAAAGTCTTCGTGTCGCATCCCTGGAAGATACTGAACTTAAATATCAAGTTTGGTATTTTAACTACTTTTATTTTTGAGTTATCGTGTTCACAGACACACGGACACACACACACGGACCTTTTTCTGGAAATGCTTTTTTTGGATTTAGGGGGTCCTAAAACATGTATTTCCGGTGAAATCTCGACATCGAATTTTTGGGTGGAATGCATTACTTCTCTATCCCTATGTACATTGTACATATACGGGGCAAGAGAAAGTAAAAAAAGAAAAGTTTAAAGCTAACCTCAATTCAGATGATATGGCTGTTCTGGAAATTCATCTCCTGTTTTGTAATTGTTGGTCAAATTATAGTTAGCAATAGATTTAAATCCTCTTCCAACATTCTTAGAAAATTTGTGAAGCTGAAAAGGGCTGGTATTTCATAATCAGAATCTATGCGATTATTGATGTTAACAAACGCAAAGTATCTTGTCTCAAGTTTTTCAGTGGAGACGGAATGTTTTTGGCAATTCGAACTACATGCAGCATTCAACATGTTTTGAGTTATTTATATTCAGGGTTGATTGTTGATACACCGGAGAATCGCCTTAAACTACAATATTATTATAATATCAATTTTCTGTATGTTAATTTGACTGCTAGATTTTTTTTAAATTAAAGATGAATGCTTTCTGGAGCCATTGTATGTTTTCAACTCTTTTTAAATGATGGTTAATTTACTGCATACAGCACCACAGACGGCGGTCACTGAAATGAACTGATACTTGGGACTTTGGAAGTTTGGAAGGAAACATTCCTCACCTAAGTTAGGGTAATTCCCCTGATTTGCCAGTTGTGAGGTCTGAGAAAAATCTGAGAAAGATGCCTCAGCCAAGAATTATCCTGGCGAAATTTGAATAGTAGAGTTTCCGTTCACGAGTCCGTACCACGACGATTTTCGCTGCTCGATCTCTCTTGCAACCCTAGTTCGAAATTAATGTATCATAGTGAATTCACTACTTTCTGTGAAAATCGAGGGAGACAAGTTGCAACTCTCGATATCGCGAAGGTAGTATGGGTTGCATGCTGAGGAGAAATACACTTAAAATTATTTGAATAACACTTACGTTAAGCTTCTTAGCTTGGAAAGTCCTCCGGGCGTGTATTTATACGAAGACGAATATAATGAAATACCTCTTAAACATAAAAGGTATGCTTTAGAAGTTTGAAGGTGAATTTTGCATTCACGAACTTTTTAGCTCATTTATGTAATAGTAAAGTCATACCGAATGAGATGCTTACCTAGGGCGCATGCCACTAGGGCACACAGAAACAGTACTCCAATCCTCAGCATGTTTCTTTCGCAGACCTGCGTTGGGCTACGATTAACGTGAATCAGATTACGGTATTTATACTTTCTATATAGAAAACATCTTCAAGATTGCGAGATAAGGTTTGGTATCTGAAGGTAATTACGGTACACGTACACAACACAAACTTCAATCAGTTAAATCAAAATCCTCTCGAGAATACACCACTGATACGAAATTATCAGTGTGCAAATAATCAAAATCCGCAATAAATATTAATTCGGAATGATACGATATCATATAAGACCTTCAGGTTTTTCAATCCGCTCTTTATCTTTCCAGTAGCAAGAGAAAAGTGATGTAAAAGTGCAGGAAAATATTACAGAATTCTCAAGTATGTATTCGGCTCAAGAGCTATATCAGAGTTGGCAAGATTTTTTTCACCTTGTACTCTACCTTAAAACATTGTATTGCGATTTCTCTTATTAATGATGAAATTTCCTTTTCGATAATGGGGAAACCTCCTTTGTATCGTGCCCAACGGTAGATTTTCAGAATTTGAAGAACTCACAAATACGAGAAAGAATTATGGCGCCCTTTAAAATTAAACTGACATCACTATCTAAATACTAAAAGTACCCCAGCTGAAAGGATCCTATTTTTATATGCTCTCGGATTTAATGAATAGAAATAAACAAATAAATAGTAGATTCTTTAACTGGTTAAAGCAAGATTCACAATGTGCTTTATTATGGTGCCACAAAGTATTAAAACCAGTATAAATAACGATATTTAAGGAGGCGTACTGGACCTGTGTTGAGAACGGATGAGACTTTGCTATAGATGTTTTTCTGACCATCGGATTCATGGAAAAATTTCCCGTCATGTCCTAGCAATGCTACAGAAAATGTAGTACTCATAAAGCTACAAAGAGAAAGTAAACATTGATCATTTTTATTTAAAATAACAGATGTGTTCCATTCAAACGACTTTCTCTATTTGTTCTGCCAACAAACTATTCTCACAAAAGATTATTATTTTTTATACATTATGCCAATCGATGTAATGGTCTAATTACTTAGTTCCTTATATGTAGAAGGAAACTAAGGGAATACACTAGGCTAAAGTGATAGTCAAATGTTTTAAAAACTGTTGCTGTGTGATTGTCACTGAAATTTGGTTCTCTTTCTATGACTATTCCCAAAAAATTCAGGTTATACATTTTATTTACCATGTAAATATCTTTAGCATACGACATTTTAATCAAAATCATTAGTCTTCTTTTAGAAAATGGAAACATAGAAAACATTTCTACGCAGAAGGTAGTTTGGGGTGGTGGAATTTTTCTGAAAATATTCGTGCCGTAATTGGAAGATACTTGACTTAAATGCCAAGTAAAGATACACAGATGGATCTTTTTATAAAAATCTGATGTGTACCATTCACATGACTTTCTCTATATCCCTGCAACAAATTATTCTTAAAAAGCTTATACTTCTATTAACTTCAGTAAAACATTAGCAGAAATAGCCATATTACTTGCTTCCTTGTAAGTAGAGGTGAAATAAGGGAGTACCATAGGTTAAAGTGATAATCAAAAGCTGGTTGCTATATCACTGAAGTTCCTTTGTTTGTATGGACAGCAGTTGACAAATTCCTGTATGAGAAATGTATAAGTTTTTCATAGCAGAAGCCAAAAATAAGGAATGTTACAAAAACGACGAACTCCACAAAAAATGTATATAACATAAATTGTGTGTTTTATTGTACTCTACATTTTTTGTGCAGTAAGTTTTTGTCCATCTCTTACGGTTTAGCAGTTATTCAAAATTTAGTAAAATTCATCCAGAATAAACTACTCTTCAGAGGCTATTCCCAGAAAATTCAAGATATGCATTTTATTTGTGAGGTAAATATCTTTAATATACGAAATTTTAATCAAAATCGTTAGAGCCATTTTTGAGAAAATCAAAATTTTCGAAAAAATTTCCAGGTAAAGGGTAGTTGGGGGTGGGGGGATTTTTCTCAAAATCTTCGTGTCGCATCCCTGGAAGATACTAAACTTAAATACCAAGTTTGGTATTTTACCTACTTTTTGTTTTTGAGTTATCGTGTTCACAGACACACGACACACACACACACACGGACCTTTTTCCGAAAATGCTTTTTTTAGATAAAGGGTACCCTAAAACATATATTTCCGGTGAAATCTCGGTATCGAATTTTTTGGTGGAGTGCAATACATTCTCTATACACTATGTACATAGTGCCTATAGAGAAAGTAAAAATGTTTTTTTTATTCAGGGGTTCTCAAAACATGTTTGAGTTTCATGTATCCGGTGAAATTTCGGTATGGAACTTTTGGGTGGAATACAATACCGTCTCTAGCTACTATGCACACTGTACATGCGAGCTAGAAAACTTATAAATATCAACTTTTTCTACCTCTTTTGGTTTTTAAATGAATAACTATACACATCAACATTAGTGATTATATTGTGCAGACAGTTAAATGGCCAGTCACCAAAATTCAAACAAGTTGAATATAAACAATAAAAACTTCCAGCTTGGGGATAGCGAAAAAATGAAAGTACTTTGCAGTTCCTCCAGTCGCGAGAAGAAAAGTAAACATGTGCATATCAGTATGACTTAATACACTAATTTCATTATAACGCGTTGTTGTTATTATTATTATTATTATTATCATCATCATTATTATTATTATTATTATTATTATTATTAATAATATTACTTTATTCTACATTCTCAATAATATGCAAGCACAGACGTACTGTAAGCGCAAGAGTTTGGACTCATTATTTAATGTAAATATTCACATAGAAACACGCAAGGCGCAACGCAATGCAATGCAACGCAAGACTTTGCAAACTCCAGACTTTGTATTATCCTTGCGTTATGTGCAAAGAGGAGGCATTCTGTTTATTTTCTCTATGCATTACCTATGAAATCAGCAATAGACGATCGCACTGCAAGATTTTACACGGCATGCTGTACATGCATGCTCTTCTTTAGCCGTGTAGTGCTGCGCCATCTCCAATTTCCTTCAAGAGGTTATGACAGTCTCCTTGCGAATTCTTTGATTTAATGAATATAACTATCATCTGCGTCCTGATTTCTTGGTTCTCATAAATCGAAGACGCAGAGAGATAATTCTTAGTTCATTAAATGTGTAGCTTTATCACTTTCTGCAGTCTCTATACTTGTACTATTTCCAATAATTTTGAATCGGCAAACTATTGTGACGCCACTGCCGAGCGTCAGTTGTTAGTATGTAAGTTTTTTATAGTATATTTATTTATAAAAGATTGAGTGAATTTACTTATGTGGTGTTGTTGGTTATGTTATTCAATTTGAAACTTGCTTGGAAGATATCCGTAATTAATCTACACGTCTACCGTGCCAAATACAAGCTTACGACTACATTGTGAACGGCCTTTCCTCGCGCTTCCGCTTATGCTGCATTACGTCTGCGCTTGCATCTCATTGTGAATGTAGCATATCGCGTGCAGCGTTAAATAATTACAGTTAACATGAAAGAAATAGTAGGCACATATCTATAGTTATACGAAGTCACTTTGTTCGTTATAAAGCTAATTTTTATTCATCTATAATATGACGTTACTTCATTTGTAATATGCAGAGTGTGAGAAGGATTGTTTGCATGAAGGAATTGCCGATATGTTTATTTGCGGGTGTGAAACAGGCTATCACACAATGAGTTAGCAACCATGAACACAGCCAAATATAAAGCAATATTACTGCACTCACAACATATTTCTACAGATTCTCAATCCAACTCATTGTGCCATCATCTTCGTCCGCTGATGATTTCGTCGACATCAATGTCTTCTTTCAAGTTAACATAATCTGCTAATGCCGCACTAAACTAGCGCTAGCGTACTTCACTCCTTCGTGGACAGAAACGTTATGATTTCTGCGCATACATGTTGGCGCAATTTCTCCTATCATCAGCTCTTCAGTTAAAGAGTTGTCACTGCGCAACTTACGATTTTGCTCTTCTCTCACCTCACGAGTTATACTGCAGATGACATCTAAGATACATATTGCGGGAGCAGGTAGTTAAAACAAAAAGGAGCGTTTGCTTGCTAAAGCTCTTAAAGAATATGCCTGATTTCAATCATGATATGTTCTGATATTATTTTTAGTTTTTCATGCAGAGGAAATAATGCCTGTTTTCCTATTTTACAACGATATTACAAGTATACTTCAGTTAATTTCATGATAGCATATAAAAGTAAATGCAGGTGTAAAACCCATAGTTATTTTAAAATTATAATAAATCTAACAAACTTTAAGCCAGGTTATACTCGAAAAGTGATTGTTTTTTTGTTTGACTCTAAGCTGCTTTGAATATTTTTCTCTACATAATTACAACACGATTTAAACAATTGATATTTTGATTTAAATTATTGCAAACTAGAAGTATGAAATAAAAAGTTTGTTTAAAAATAAGAATAGAAAGAATTTAAAAAAAAAATTAAATATAGAATGGGATGCTGAGAACCATAGCGTCCATAAATAAAACTCAGTTTAATTTATGAAAGAACTACGTACCTCTGGATCCTGAAGTGTAGAAAGAAACCTTTAATATTCCTCCCTTAATATTGAATTGTGATTGCGAAATTCATAGAAATTCCCCAAAGAGTATTAGTGCATACGACATCCACCATATTGAGATATATGAACTTCTTAATAAACATTTTTCATCTCCGGTCTCTTCTTGAACAATTACATAGGGAAGTTAACTGGATGTGAAGATACTAGAAAACAATACTTTTTATTACAGAAGCATCAAGACATATAAACGAATTGAACATGCTGTCTACCTACAAAAATATGTGATGAGGGGAATTGATCACAACATTTAACTATTCACGGACTAACTTTATCCAAGGTCTTTTACTTTCGCTACCACCTCCTTAAAGTGAGTAGAGGAAGTCATATTTTCTATTTCAAGTGAAATCACATCTTGAGGTCCCTGAATAATACGTGTCTTTATTTTCTATACTATTTGCATACTAGGCAGAGAAAACTTGTATTCCAACTAAAAATTTTATGTAGAGATTTCACCGGAAATACATAATTTGAGGCCTAATGAACTCATAAAACGTATGTGTAGAAAAATGTCCGTTTGTGTGTAGATAAATGCTAAAGTTAGTTTTCAAGTTTAGTAACTACCAAAGGAGCTAAACGGAGGATTTAAGAAGATTTCCTAAACCCCAACCCTATGTTCTACATAGAACATTTTCGAAATTTTTGACTCTGAAAATAGTAAAGATTATGATTAAAATGGAATATAATATATGTTTACATGGCAAATAAAATATACAAGTATGTCTTGAATTTTCTGGCAATATTTATGAAGTCTTTTTACTGGGAAGGAATTTTGTATAATCTTATGTAACCAGTAAACTTTAAGCGAAACGTACTATACAAAAATCTGATGTGCTCCATTCACATGACTTTCTCTACATCTCTGTAACAGATTATTGCTAATAAGTTTATTCTTCTATCTACTTCATGCTAATAGAGATAAAGATTAGCAGAAATTGTCTTATTACTTGCTTTCTTGTAAATAGAAGGAAAATAAGGGAATTCACTAGGCTAAAGTGATAGTCAAATCTTTTAAAATCTGGTTGCCATGTGGTTGAAATCCGATTCTTTGCATGATAACCAGGAGTTTCCGTGTGAAAAAAGTTTAAGTATTTTAAATTTGAAACAAATAACAAGGAATCTCTCAGAAATGGTCAACCCCACGAAAAAAACGCATAAGTCATACATTTGTTTTAACGATATCTAATTTTTTCTGTAGTATATTTTTGTCTATCTCTTATGGCTTACCAGTTACACAAAATTCATCCAGAATAAAGAGGTCTTCTGAGGATATTCCCAGAAATTCAAGATATACATTTTATTTCCCATATTAACGTATTTAATACGAGGGTTAGGGCAAAAATCATGGCAACTAATTATTTTTTTTGAAGATACCAGAAGGGTTGGAAAATGTAAAATATACAGACTAAAAGACAAGGTGTTAACTACAGGTGTGGACAATGAATAGCACGGAATATCGTAACACACTAATTTATTATAGTAGTACAGGGCAATATGACCTTTACGGTGCAAAAGTACAGTACACATACAGTTGACATGACAAAACTGGGCCTAAAGACCCTCAAAGTAGTGCCCTGCTACTATCACCACACGCTGCTAACCAGAAGGCGCTGAATACCTACTTTCGCAGCATTTGCCGCACCATGTGTGAACCGGATCATCTGTCCGTGCACAGCATTAGCAATGTCCTCTCGTGTTGCAAACGTCTACCACGTAGTGGTTCCTTACTCTTTCGAATAAGATCAAAGTCACAGGGTGAAATGTCGGGAGAGTACGGTGGTTGCTCCAATTCTTCCCATCCCATTCGTGGTAGCTGCCCTACATATTCTACTTTATGTGGTTTTGCATTGTCGTGCAGGATTATTGCAGTGTTCATAAGATCCGGATGTTTCTCCCGAACGCCTCGTCGTACCTGTTGTCCCTCGTCCCTGTAGTACTGTGCGGTCACTGTTCTGCCATGTGGAACAAAGTGACAAATAATGACACCCCTGACGTCATACGCGACGATCACCATCAATTTAACTGGGGAGGGATTCTGACGGAACTTCTGCCTCCTTGGTGATCCAGCATGTCGCCACTCCGCAGACTGACGTTTCAGTTCCGGTTCGTATGCCCTGGCCCAAAATTCATCGATGGTGTTCATTCGTGACGAGAATGACAAGAATTAATCGCCGTCCTGTTGCCAGGTGCAAGGTGGTCGGAGCATATTGCATAGCGCACCACCTTTGAACTTCCGTCAGTACATGCGGTACCCACCGCGATGCGATTTTGCTTAGTTGCAGCTCATTATGCAATGTCCTGTGGACGGCGCGTTTCTCGATGCCACTTGCCCTCTCAAACTCCAGTAGCGTCCATCGTCTGTCTTCATTCAGGAGCTGCTCGATGACGGCACGTGCCACGTCGGTCCGCACACTGACAGGTCGTCCCGAACGTTACTCCTCACTGGTTGACGCACGTCCTTGCTGAAACTTTCCTACCCACCTTACTACTGTACCGTATGGTAGGGCATTATTCCCAAGGGCTTCCACAAATTCACTGTGACATTCCATCGCATCTCTCCCTCGGGGAACGGCTATTTTAATGTAAGCGCGCTGCTCAACACGGGTTACTTCCATCTCGCACGACACTCACCAACTGACCGATTTCACAGCCCTCGCTGCGCTACTATCAGCTATCATAGATCCATCTGCATACGCACTATGCCTGCGGAACTTCCACACGACACTTATACGTTTGAGATCCGTTCACATATCAACAAGAAAAACAACTAGTTGCCATGAATTTTGCCCAAAACCTCGTATACGGCATTTTAATGCAAATCTTTACAGCCATTTTTGACAAAATCAAAATGTTCGAATTTTTTTCCATGTAAAGTTTAGTTTGGGGTGAGAGGATTTTTCTCATAATCTTGGTATCGCATCCTTGGGAGATACTTAAGTACCAAGTTTGGTATTTACCGACTTTTCGTTTTTGAGCTATCGTGTTCACAGACACACACACATCTTTTTTTATATTTTTATTGGTTATAGGGGACTCTAAAACGTATGTTTCCGGTGAAAAATCAGTATCGAATTTTTAGGTGCATTAATAATACTTTCTCTATACACTATGTACATATAGTACGTGTAGAGAAAGTAAAAATGCAGATCTCTTCAAACCAAACGCTTTGTTTAAAATAAGTGCTAGAGAAAGTAAAAAGTTAGGGTTAGATCATTTTTACGCACAAGCCTTCATATATGTTTTAGTAATGCAGAAGCCTACATCGCACTAAGAACCGGAGAGCTTAAACAGGGATACCGGAGAAAGAATGAAAAACGGCAGAGTAGAAATAAATCGCTTCATGATGCATTTCAGGAGTCTCTCTCTCTCTCTCTCTCTCTCTCTCTCTCTCTCTCTCTCTCTCTCTCTCTCTCTCTCTGTCTCTCTCTCTCTTTCTCTCTCTCACCCTTACACATACATGCATGCATACATACATTAATACATACATAAATACATACATACATTAATACATACATACATAAATACACACATCTACATACGTACAGATTAGTTAGACCACTCGCCTCTCACCTAGACGGCCCGGGTTCGATCCCAAGCGACTGCATGTGTTGGACAAAGGGGCGGGTTTTCCCTGGGTTCTCCGGTTTCCCCTGCCATCACATTGCATCGGTGCTCCATCTCCATTCATATATCATCAGTGTCATCGCCTGCGATGGCATAGAAGTAAACGCGGGCGTTAAAGACTGTAAAAAAATAAGCTGGAGAACAGATGAAACACTTTCATCGGTGAATAAGAAACAAATTAATGTTGGATTATTGTTAAACGTTAAATGCTGACTGGCTTCCCGTTCTCGGTCTCGTTCTGATTACATATTGATATGTTGTGAACCAGCACTTATTGATATGTACAGAGGTATGACATGAACTAGTGTTTCAAAAAATTAGCTTTTGAAACGGGAACTATAAGATAGTGCCATGCGCTGTAGGAATTAAAGTTGGCTGGTACTTGTGTAGTTTCGGAGTTGGCAGGGATGCTGGGCGTCCCTGTAACTCCGTCCCTCCTCGTTCTGGACCCTTGGTAAAGTACCGTGTTTGGCAGATTTCAATTTGCCGCTAAGGTTTTTTTATGCTAGCCACACTTTCAGTTGGCGGAACTGGAGATTTGATTACGCACCTGACCGATTGTTGAAGCAGTTTTAACCTTTATTCCCTGCTCTTGAGTTCGTTATTTTGTTATTGCCCGTGAATTTCTTGATTTACTCCAAGAATGTGTTAGCTGCATCGTTGATAAGTAAAGACTCTCAGCCCCTATGCTTGGGCGATAAAATCCTACAGCTGGAAGTGAAATTTGAAGAAATTTTGTGTGTTTAACAAAGTTAAAACTTTTACTCTTGGAAAATGTTCTAACATCGTAGCGTTCAAAGACGCGTAACTTTGTAATGTCTCATCTTTATGCAATTTGTACTTAGTATTTGTTTTATCATAATATTTACCGAAACTGTTGATGAAACTGTTCTAATAAAGTTATTTTATATAGGCATAATTATCGCAAATTAACCCGGATATTCAGGATTAGCCATTAGGGTCTTTTTGCTGCGTCTTCACTTCAGGGTGCTATGTACCGGAACTCTATAACATTTTCTCTCATCTTATAAAATGAACGTAATTGTTTTTAACCATTGTAATCTGCACGTGGCAGATAAATGGTAGCGATAGATTTCCTTATCATCATTTTCCGTGAAATAAATTTATATATTCTCATAGTAATTAAAATTAATGAATTTAAATATTCACATAATGATATTTTTTTTAATCATAATATTTTCTAATTAGGTATTTGTTAACTCTATTGGAGCTATTGTGACTTCTTAAACAAATTACTGCAAAGTGTATCGTAATCCGTTTTGTGCTCCTTTTTCTCCTCTCATATTACATATTTGTTTTCGGTTTGTATGTTTAGTAACCTTTTTATATACACAACATTTTAGTTATTTAATATATAATAATGACAAGTTATATTTAAGGCATATTCTTAACCATGTTTCTTTCGTTAAACACGCTAATTTAAGAAGTTTTCGTGCTTATCGCGAGGCGATTATGTCACGTTTTTAATATATTCACGTACATTTCCTTTGCTTTTACGAACCAAAATAATAATAATAATAATAATAATAATAATAATAATAATAATAGCTCACCTGGATAGTGTGGTGGTAGCGTGTCTACTTCACATTCAAAAGGTCGTGAGTTCGAATCTCGCTTAGGGTGAGTTACCCGGATAAGGGTTTTTTTCGGGGTTTTCCCTTATCCTTAGAAGACGAATGTAGAGTAACTTTAAGCTCCATGGACCCCGAGATCATTTGAGCATCATTTCACCAATTTCATTCATCGTCCGATATGACCAACCAGGTTAAAGGACGTTAAGCTAAAATATATATATATAGTAATAATCATGATGATGATGATAATAATATACTTTTAGTATAGTTTTAGGGCAGTATAGTTTTACTTTTACTTACCTTATGTCTGTTTCACTTAAGTTTGCCCCTTGTTCTTAACTGTCACGTGACTAGTAGCCTCTCACTAGCTAGCTGGTGTGGTAAAATAAGCGAGGATCCTTCGTTATAAACCTTTCTCTAGGATGACGAAAATATCTATGAAAGTGTTTATATCACTTTTATCGTCTCTGCATGCCTGCATAAGGTTTGTAAATCGTCCTTCAAAGCCGTACTTAACCAATTAGGGGAAAAGGGTTGGAAATTGTGAGAGGTAGATTATAAGAAACAAGGATTAGTTCACGTGACCGTTAAGCGATACTGGGCAACTTACGTGGAACAGACCTTAGGTTGCTTCTAGCTCAAAGTCTGCGTCATGACTCAAAGCTCATTTGAGGGTCTGTACGCAGTATTAAGCGCCGTTTTGAGTAATTAACTCCTGTTGAAGTTATGCTTCTATTTTTCTTGGAATATGCTGTGACATACACTTTCATTTTTATATCATCAGTAATGATTATTCATATTCACATAGAATATTCCGAGACGTAATAAACCAAAAGTAAAGGATAAACGAAGTCAATAATGTGGTTTAATCAGCGAAGTGCTTAAGATATAAAAATTGTTACTAACGCATGCATTTTAGTTTAATCTTATCTGTTGCTGTATATACTGATATATTGATAAGTAGTCGTGTTTTAATGTCTTGTTTCATCTTGTCCGCCAGATTGACCCATATAAAATATATAGTGAAAAGACCCAACAAAATGACTAGTGTCTTATTCATTAAATTACCGGGCGCCTAGAATCGTAGAGCCTGAAGCACACAGGGCAAATTTTTAGCAGTATATGCGTGTTCCTGGCCTGTGGACAATTTTGCTTAACATACACCAATGATTAACTCTTAGATATTAAATGCTATATAAGATAACGAAGAAAATACAACAATGTGTTGAAATTGTCAACAATAATTGCTGAACATTAAAAAAGTGGGTTCATATCATTTCAAATTACTTTAGAATACACAAGACAATTGGCTAAAATAAGGCTCGTTTCGTGATAAGGGATCATTACTATTATTATTATTATTATTATTATTATTTTAGTTTAACGCCCTTTAACCTGTTGGCCACATCGGTGAAATGATGAGCAAATGATTTCGGGATCCAAGGAGCTATAAGTTACTCGTCATTCCTCTTCTCAGGATAAGGGAAACCCCGTAAAAACCTTATGAAACCTAAATGATTTCTTTCCGAATGCACTAGATAGTAGATTTGCCTGTAAATGTGAAGTTCTAACTGTTCGTGCTCACTGTGGAACAATGTTTTCGGATAAGGAATATCTGGACATGCTATTAGTATATGGGAAAGCGCAGCAGAATGCAACGGAGGCACGTCATCTATACCAACAGAGGTTTTCTCAGAGAATACTTCCTACAGATCACACGTTTTTGCGAGTTTCGAATCGCCTTCTCGAATCAGGAACAGTGCACAAGACACCATATCCACGAAGAGAATTCTGTGACAAGTCAACGTCGGATCAGTTGACTATGTCATTCAGCATCCTCATTGTAGTTGGTGGGACATTCATAGGCATTTCAATATTAGCCAATCTTCCGCGTGGAGAATACTACATCATGCAAAGCATGCCCTTATCATCTTAAACTACTCCAGGAGCTGCTGTAGCCGGAGAACGGATGGAGAGTGGCGTTCGCTAGGTGGATCATACGAATAACTGAACAAGATCCACACTTTTTTTTGGCAACTGTGTTTTTTACAGTCGAATCAGGGTTCCACAACACAAGTCATGAAAATCGTCCCATTAATCATTACTGGTGACATCTCAGAGAGAAAATCAAAACGTCTCTAATTAAAGGAACACACAGCATATTTAGCCGTGCTTCTAGTGTTTTTGATTTGTGCACAAAACAAAAGGACATATAAAATTAATAAATCAACACAAATGGGATACCAATTCTAAACATAGGATTACAAACTATAAAATATAAACAAAATATGCGTAGGGACATACATATTGGTTCACTCTACAGCTTTTGCAAAATATTTATTTCCTTTTTTACACCTGGACGTTTCATATATTAAGGAGTCTGAGAACACTTTTGATATTCATTATATTTACGCACTTAAATTCTTTTAGTTTCATTATTTTATTCAAAAATCATAAACGACAAAAAATGATAGCAACAAGCAGAGGCCTTTGAAGCCTTATTGTTTCCTGAAAGACATGCCAGCAAACAAATAAAAATGCTCATATGTTAGTTTCACATGGCTTTTTTTACCTGATCTGCCAATAAGCTATTTTTACAAAAAAAAATATTCCTTTATCTGATACATGCTGACGAGATATACGTTAGCGAAAATGGTCTTATTACCTACTTCCTTGAAAGTAGGAAGGAAATAAGGGAACACACCAGGCTAAAGCAATAGTGAGATCTTTTAAAATCTTTTGCTATGTGATTGACATTGAAATTTTGTTCTCTTTCCATGGCCCAAGTACATGACATAAATTGTTGTTTTAAGAGATCTACATTTTTGGTGCTGCAACTTTTAACTTATTTCTTACAATTTACCAGTTATGCAAAAGCCATTTAGAATGAAGAGGACTCCAGAGCTTATTCCAATACATTCAAGGTATATATATTTATTTATTATTTATAATGCCATTATCTTTAATACCTATACAGGAGTTGAGTCAAATCGTTTGAACAATTTTTGAGAAAATAAAATTTTTCGAAATTTCTCCATGTAAAGGGAAATTTGGCTTAGCTATTCTGATAATTGTCATGTCACATCCTTGGATGTTGAATTTAAATATTAAGTTTGGTATCTGACCGACGTTTCATTTTTGAATTATTATGTTCAGTGGACGGGCCTTTTTGCTAAAATGCTTCTTTTGAATATAGGATACCCTAAACTGCGTAAATCCAGTGATATTCTTGATTTTTGAGTGGAATACAATACATTATCTACCTAGGTAATATGTGCTAAGTATAGATAGTGAAACAAAGAAATAAATATATCATCATTTATGTTATAACTCGGACTTGGAGTTTGCCTATTTGCTTATTTTATTCTTTAATGTTAAAGTCATGATTTTAAATTATTAATCCGTTTCATGTTACGATGACTCTAAGACTGCGCTTTTATAATGACAATAAATGCGTATTCGATACGTTAGTGCCTATTTTGGTCGTTGATGCCTAAAACTGTTTTTTTACACATTATTTGTCCTTTTTTTCACACTCTTTTAGTGCTTGCCATCATTCTGTAGTTTTAATGTAAACGGTTCGAGAGCTTAGTACGTCCTACAAATTGGTATGAAATTTGAGATCTTTTCACCAGCAAAAGATGAACTTACTTACTGATGTGATGAAGTTCTGAAGCGAACGTAGGCAAATTATGGAATTCTTGTAATTCTCGCATAAGAGGAACACAACAAAATGGAAACGAAATACATAATTATACATATTTAAGTATACATATTTTTGCTTAAGCACAAATGGAATTGTGTGGTGATAAAAATTCTAAGATGGTTTGGAAACTCCATATTATGTAAAATATCTTACTGAAATGTACGCCAGTTATTATACACAATTGTGATGACATTTTCGCTATGCATCAAACTTCTAGTTCTACGGTTATTTAAATAATACTTCTTAATTGTTTAAATCATCGTTTTAATAAAAAATGAGGCACGTGATGCATTTTTAAAAATATTCACATAATAAACAAAGTTCTACAGTAAATGGTGTTACAAATAGATCTATTATACTTAATTTTTATATTAACTTTAATAATACTGTAGAAAAATATTTCTTTTTTTATTCACCAAAACTCTTCATTTTTTCAAAATTTAATAACTTATTCCTCAAAATTGGAGCATTGTTTCGAAAAAATATGACTATTTCTTTTCGCGTACATCTGAGAGACAGTATAAACATTTAGAAAAAAATGTTAAAACATTGCATCAGGTGGAGCATTTGGCGCATGAAATTTTGGAAAAAAAGGTTTGTAAGGAAAACAAGGGTTAAAATTGGGAATGCCTATTAATAATCATGCGCCTGTCAATTTAATGTGAACTATGTGAGGAAAAATTATATATTTTAGTTTATAATTTACTATGTGTTATTATGAACCATTTAACTTTTTAATTGTTCACAGTATTTGGTGAAATTTCATAGATGCATCACTAAAGGAAAAACGTTGTAGAAGTGTGTTGTTGAAAGAATGAATTGCCACTGGTTCATTCTTTTCCACAGAAAGACGAACGACTTTCTGATAGGCTTGTACGAAAAAATTACGTTTAGCACTTTAAATGTGTTATTTTATTATTACGTCATTCTCTTTTGCTTTTATTAAAGACATAGGCTGCGGCGCGAAGTGAACTCACATGATTCTTTTAGTCGAGTCATGGCCCAAAGAAGTAAAATTACATTAACCTAATGCATCTATGATCTATATTCTACACAGAGAAATACATTGCTTGTTGAATTTGTGGATAGAGTTAAATCATTAAGCTATTCAACATTAGCCATGTTAAGGCTTCCATTACTACGTAACGCTGATTTGCACCTTAGATTGTCCATCAATCCCTTAGCTACGCTTTCAATAAATATGTCGAAATCCACGGTTGTTTGGACAAGTTACTCGATTAAGTGAATTGTTACAATGACCATTATTATAGTCCAAATGTCCAAAACTATATCACCTGGAACTACATAAACATACATCAGAAAAGCAATGGGAGGAAATCGGGATCCTGAAAACACGTGATAAAGGCTGTGTCGTAATGATAGCCGCCGATATTTCATTGAAAACGATAGATATTTATATGAGATTCTGGAAATATTGACCAAGAGTGGCATTCCCCTTGAATCGATGCTTACTGTGAATTAAAATAGAAGTTTAGATAATTCATTTGTCATTTGATACCACATTTTCTTTAGTTTTCGCGTAATTTATTGAATTTTAGTGCCCTTTAAACTTTTTTACTTGCCGAATTTTTAGGATCTTTATAATTGCCTTTTTTCATGTCTTTTTGCTTGTCTATATTAAGCATTATTAGTGACTATAAAATCAGGCTGAAGTTATAACCAACAATAAAGATTAGTTGTGGAGCTTAAGGATTGTTTTATGCATTTTAGGTGGGTACAATTGTAGAATTGGTGTTTTTCCAGCTTGTAATTCCTGATATAGGAGCAGGTTATGTTTGGTTTATAGTACTTCTAGGCCCAGGTCTTTACAAAATATTTTGGTAAGCAACGCTCTAACATTCTTATTCCACACAAAGAAACAGAAAATGAGAGCATTTTGGGTGGTGTTAACAAAGTTTCCAATATACATATCCACTTCAGGTGCAGCCAAATTAGAAACCACATCCACCAACCAGCTTATTCCCACCACAATAAACAGCTTCCAGTAAACCTCAAATCTGTAACAATAAAAATTCCATGGTCAGACAAAGTTGAGAATTTTCTTATCTGGACACAAAGTCCTTGCCATTTACAAAAATAAAAATATCTGATATATTGCTCTCACAGAGCTTTTCCCATTTACTCTTATACGACTAATCTTTCAAAAATCTATTCTTCTATCTACTTTGATAATCTATATACGTTTTCAAGATACATTCACTCATTTCCTGGCAGCACACAGAAAGTAATGTTATTGTTAGATTTACGAAAAGTACAGTATTTGAACATTAAAACAAATAACAGGTGAAATATACATTTTTGTGGAGTAAGATTTGGCTGTCTTATGGTTTACAATTCACAAGAAGTCATTCTGAATGAAGTGTTTTCAGAATATTTCCATAATATTCAGAATATATATTTATTTTTATGCAAATATATAAAGTATCGCATTGCTACAAAAGAGAAACACAACTACTACTAAACACACTCTAATACAAAGCACATAACGTAACACAACACATTACATGAATAATTGTACTCACACACTTCGAACACAACAAAATTGATCCGTCAAATCAAAATTACACTTTGATGTTAGAGATCGAGCGAGGTGAGAGTAAAGGAAATAAGGAAAAACTAGGCTAAAGCGATAGTCAAACATTTAAATGTTGTCGCTATGTGATTGTCATTCTTTCCATGACCAGGTGTGAAAATAAAAATATATGAAACGAATGAAGACTTCCAGTTTGAGAAAAGTTTTAAGTTCTTTAAAATATTAAACTCTTATTATATAATTTACAGTATATTTTTATACTCATAGATTCCATTTTTTGAAACCAATAACAGGTAAATGGTTAGGTCTACCTAAGGCTGTTTTAATTAAATCTACATTTTTGTGTAGTAAGTTTACGGTTTACCAGTTATATAAAACTCATTCAGAATGAAGAGGAATTCATGGGCTATTCCTAAGATATTCAGAATATATTTTTATTTGGATGCAAGCATCTGTAATATAAAGCATTATAATCGAAACATCTTCCATGTGAAGGGTAGCTGGTGGGGGAATTTTCCTGAAAATCTTCGTGTCGCATTCTTGTAATATACTGAACTTAAATACCAGGTTTGTTATTTAACGATCTCTTAGTTTTTGAGTTATGTTGTCTCCCCCTCCCTCACACACACAGTGGGTATATTTCTAAGAATTTTTTTTTTTTTTTTTTTTTTTATTCTGGGTCCCATAAACACGTATTTCCGAGAAAAATCGCCATCATGATTTTGGGTGGAATACAACCCTGCTTACTATGTGCCCTGATAAAGTAAAAATGAAACATATCTACGGGCGATATTCTCTTCGGCAAATGAACTCTTGATTGTAATTAGATCGGATCGGTTCCCCGCGGCCGACCTCACTGACCCATGAGTTTTTTTTCAGGGGTTTTCCTGGGCCACTAGATGTATGCTGGGGAGAATTCTTCATTCCTCCGAATTTCCTGTCCCTTCATTTCATCTCCATATCATCATAACCAGTCCCTTTCAGAATTGTAAGTGTCGGCGAGGATTGCGGTAGTGGCGCCCTCCTGTAGAGGTGACTGACCCCTGGAAATACTGCTCGTGGCGGCTGGATGGGGTTGGTGGCTGTCGTTTGACTCAAGAGGTTTGTACAGACCTGAGACATGGTCTCCTAGCGCTCCCAGCGTCGAGATGTTAACTGCTTGGGAGCTGTTAAGGATTCTCCACGACGGCTCCCTCCCTGTGCGGATTCGGCCGCCCTTTGATATTACGCTCATCTCATCCTCTTTCTGCCTGAATACCAGTGGCTGACGTGTAAAATGCCACTCCGGAAATCACATTCCACTGTTCAGCATTAAAAACAACCCAATTTCTGCAGTAGTCAGATGTCAAATATTTGTCCCATCCTCCCAACTGTGTAAAATGGTCTTATCCCAATGTCTTTATTCCGGCCCCCCAAAAAGTCGAGGTGAACGATTTGGAGCATCTGAAGCTGCAGTAGCTGCTTACGAAGAATGTATTTTCACTTGCTTGAAAGAAAAATGGGTTCGACATTAGAAAATTAGTTTGAAGGGATGAGATGTAGGTAAAGGATGCAATGAAGAATACGTTGAAAAGATGAAATGATCAGATCTAAACTTTTAATATTTTATTGCATTCATTCTCCGAGCTTTTAGAGTGACTTTTATATCAGATAGCTCAACTGCCGCGGATTTGACGTGTACAGATATCCCTTCGTGCGTTAAAAGAGTTGCAGAACTCAACCGGTAAGTGAGGAACTGGCCCTACCCCTAGAAACCCTGGAATTATCCCTCTCACTTATCAGCGGAGAAGATGAGTACGTCGCACTCACTGAGAGGAATAAAACGAAGGTGGCTATCGCCACCTTGAGTGATAAAAGTTCCAAAATGTTCAATTATGCTTCTGTGTACGTTCTTTTATTAAAGAACAAGGCTACAAGTAAGTTCTTACTGTCCCATATCCATGGTGCGCGTATAACATGCCTGCCGTTATGCGGAGGGTCTCTGCTCGATATATTTTGAACAACTATAAACTCTATGTATTATGAGCTTGACGAGCATACATTTTATGCTCTCATTCACACTCGATATGACTGCCGGTTAAAGGAAGCTCCGAATCTGGTAGAATGCTAGTTCTCATATAAGTAAAAATTTATGTGTGTTCCATTCCATGCTTTCTCTAACTGTTGCACAAACAAACTTTCGTTGCAGAAGATTATTCTTTTACCTACGTCTTGCTAATTGAGATAAAAATTAGCAGAATTAGTCCTATTATTTGCTTCATTGTAAGTGAAGGGAAATAAGGGAATACACTAGGCTAACGCGATAGTCAATTCTTTGAATAGCTGGTCGATATGTGAACAATTGAAGTTCGGTTTGCTTTGCATTGCCAGTAAAACAAAAGAGAGATGAAAAGAAAGGTGACGCCGATTGAGTAAAGGAACATAGATAGCTTTAAATTGAAATTAAAACAAGGATTTTTTTTCGGAAACCGTCAAATCTAAAACAAAGATTTATATGGCGTAAATTGTGTTTTAACAAGATCTGCATTTTTTGTAACATACATTTTTACTTTCTATAGCCCCATTTATACATGGGGATAGAGAAGGTATTGCATTGCACCCAAAAATTCAATGTCGAAATTTCATGGAAATATATGCTTTGGGGTCCCCTGTTTCCGAAAAAAGCATTTTTAGAAAAAGGTCCGTGTGTGTTTGTGGACAGCATTGCTCAAAAATGAAAAGGCCGTTAATACTAAACTTGGCATTTAGGTTTGGTATTTTTCAAGGATGCAACACCAAGATTTTCAAAAAAATCCTCACACCCAAACCTACCCTTTACATGGAAAACTTTTCGAAAATTTTGACCTTCTAAAAAATTGGCTCTAACAATTTTAATTAAAATACCTTATGTTTAAGATATTTTTACGACAAACGAATTGTATATATTCAATTTTCTGGGAACAGCCTTTAAAGACCTCTTCATTCTGGATGACCTTTTTATAACTGGCAAACCGTAAGATACACAAAAAATATAGAACTCATTAAAACACACAATTTATGTCATATACATTTTTTTCGAGATATTCCGGGTTATTGGTAGGTGTCAGTTTTAAGACACTAACTTTTCTCGAATGGAAAGATATCTTTCTTCTCGCTTCTCGTTTGTGTACTCCTGGCAATAAAAAGGAATGGAATTTCAATTGTTTCACATAGCGACAGGCTTTTAAAGAACTTTACCATCGCTTTTAGCCTATGCATTCCCTTGTTTCCCTTCTACTTATAAGGAAACAAGTAATAAGACAATTTCTGCTACTGTTTATCTTGATTAGCGTGATGTAGGTAACATGTTAATCTTTTGAATAAAAGATTTGTTTGCGGAGGAGCTAGAGGAAGTCATGCGAATGGAAAATGGGGGGGGTATTTAAATTCAAAATATACCTACATGTTATTTGTGAAGTATATATCTTTAATGTAAGGCATTTAACCAAAATAGAGCCATTTTTGAAAAAATAAAAAATGTTGAAAATATTATCATGTAAAGGGTAGTTTGGGGTGGGGGATTTTCTTGAAAATCTTCGGTCATCCTTGGGATATACTAAACTTAAATACCAAATTTGGTATTTAACGGACTTTTCGTTTTTGATTTATGCTGACTACAGACATAGACACACACTGATCTTTTCCCAAAAATCTGATACGTTCCATTTACATGGGCTTCTCTACCTGTTCTGCAAACAAGTTATTCTTACAAAAGATTATTTATTTATCTGCATCATGCTAATCGAAATAAACATTAGCAGAAATGGTCTTATTATGCTTCCTTATTAGTGGAAGGGAAGTAATGGAATACACTAGCTAAAGCGGTAGTCAAAATTTTAAAAGCCGGTCTATGTGAGCAATTGCAGTCGGTTCTCTTTGCATTTCTAGAAAAATAAAAGAGAGATGAAACGAAAGGTGACCCAGTCTGGGAAAATACCAAGTATAAAACTGAAACCAATAAGAAGGAATATCTCGGAAACGGTCAGCTCTACAGCAGAAATGTGTATGACATAAAAGGTGTATCTTAACAAGCTCTACATTATTTGTATAGTACGTTTTTTGTTTATCTCTTATGTTTATCAGTTATGCAAAATTCATCCATAATGAGAACAGATCTTCTGAAGCTATTTCTGGAAAATTTAAGATATACATTTTATTCATAATGTAAACATTTTAATAAACGGCATTTTAGTCAAAACGTTAGTCATTATTGAAAAAATCAAAATGTTTGAATTTTTTCCATGTAAAGGCTAGTTTGGGGTGGAGGGATTTTCTTGAAGATATTCTTGTTGCATCCTCGTCAAATACTAAGTATGGTATTTAAAGGACTTGCTGCCCACAGACACAAACGCCCGTAGACAGACATACACACACACGAACATTTTTCTAAAAATGATTTTCTTTTTTGGATTCAGGGGGTCTTAAAACATGTATTTCTGGTGAAATCTCGGTATAGAATTTTTGGGTGCAATACAATACCTTTTCTTTTTATTATGCATATCATACGTACGTGCTAGAACCTTCATACAGTTTTCCTGGTTTATTATGACCAGAGCCTGCACTATGAATGTGCTTGTCTATAAGAATTTTGCAAGTAACGAAGTTTCCAGCCACGACTTCCTTCCTCTCAGAGGCCACACGCGATATTACAAAGAGTTACATTTAGCCAATCAATGAATGAAAATAACACCAGGAATTAAAAAGCCGACTTGTTTACCAAAAGTTAGTTACAATTAAGAGGTACACTTTGTCAAATTTCCTTAGAATTCCACCCCTGCTGGGCCACTATTAACCCCATCGGTCTCGGTGGTTCAGATGCTTAGGCACTGGCCTTGTAATTTCAAGATCGCGGGTTCAAACCTAGCTCTCCCCGGTGGTCAAAGCGGCAGTGACATGTCAATAGTTTACTAGCATGTAAAATAACCCTGTGTAACGACATTCCGAAACACCGGCGATGCTGATGAGCGACAGCATCGTTAACAATCAAAGCAACTTTATCTTTCCCTTACAATTCATTACGGGATCACTTATGTATATTTTCGTTACTCAGTACAACATAGCTTTTCAATTTTTTCTTCTTCTGATATTGTATTGTATAAAAGGTCCAGTCCAGTTTTTGAATATTTGCACAAGTTCGTTAAATCATAGCTTTGCACTTACGGCTTTTCCTTTGTAAAGCTTTTCACTGCTAGAATTTCACCAAATGCTTCAAATCAATGTTCTAGAACGAAATCTTAGCTTTCTTTTTATGTTAATAGTTTTATATTATAGGAACAGTAAGGCAATGGTGTGTGATTGTCAAGAAGGAAATAAAGTATTCATGACATGCTCAAATACCAGAGGCATGTAATTTATCCGGTAGAATGCAGTGATCCACAAGATCAATACCTTAGAGAGGTTTAGGAGAATACCCAGAGTCTGCTCTTTCAGATCCTGTGCCTTATATACATTTTCTAATAAACTGATCAAAGCTGAGGTAGTGGGGCTTCCATTCCGAAATCCATACTGATAGTGAGTTAAAATGCTATACCTTTCACAAAAAGAAATTAGCCTTTTATATATGAGTTTTCTTCTATTACTTTGGAGATAATTGATAAAGGGTTTTAGGTTAGTAATAATTTCTTTATTTCACAGAAGTTTTTTTAAAAAGTGGTTTTAATTTTAAAAAAAATCTGAAAAAATCCTCAATCTAAGTTTACTAAATAACATAGTAGTTTTAGTATAAAGCGATGGCACGCAGCAAAATATGAACTACTCATTATGAAACGCAAACATAGGAGACAATATAAAAATAAAGGCACCTATGGAGGCTTGAAACTCCATTCCATCAATATCTTACCCCATTGCCACCAAACGCTAAACAATGCCACTATATCTGCCCTCTCCGAAATTCCAGTGTTCAGGTCACGGCCTATATACCACGGTTTGATCAGTGGTATGCTAACCCTTAATACTCTACAATGCTGCCAATTTGTGCGGTTGAATTCAGGGACAGCTCTATATGTACTTCCGAGCTGGACTGGACACTGGAAACATCTCCACGATTGACCACTTTAGAATTACGAAATAATGCCACTTCTTGCATAACTCCGGAAACCAAGATATATTAAAGTATACGTAAATGCGTGTGGGATTAGGTTTAAAATCTTTTGGGCTTATTTGGTATCCGTGTAATAATGTAATCCTCGTAGTAGGGAATCTGTGTACCATGCGCCTTTCTAAATTGTACGCACATGATTGCTCTAATGATTTCATGCGTTTTCTCTCTATTTCAGTACTGAAAACTAACACATTTAAATACACTAGAGTTTATAATGTGAGATGACTGTATGTTGAATGCATGAATTATAGCACATTGTTGTCTGCGTTAATGGGTTAAATCCATTCCAATTACTTATGCATGTAATCTAATGTAAATTCACGATCAAAATTCAATATATTTACACAATGCTACATTGTAAAGGACCTTGTATTCCAGAATTCTTGTTGCTCAATTTTACCTTTCCATAGATGCCACGCTGTGATAAATCTCAGAGGGATTTATTGTTATGTAATCTACGCTTCCATTATAAATTTGTCTCCAAGGGAGAAGCACAGGTAGAAACAGTTAAAGCGAAATCAGCATAATATTTAAAAATGTTTAGAATTTGTATACAGGCTTCATTTATGGAATGTTTGATAACTTGTATCCCATGTTTCCCTTTATTACAGGTTCAATGTTTATTACTCTTACATATTTATGAATTGCTTAGAATTGATTGTGTTTTTAGATGTGATATTTTTATTTGACAAGTACAGCAACTGACAATAATAGTCAAATAAGTCAAAAGGCAATGTCAAAAGTAAGCTCTTTGTGAAGTAGCCAGAGGAATAGGAGAGCTCTGAGGCCTTAAAGGGACAAGGTAGTCTGAACATACAGAAATTACATCTTAAGTACTTGAACTACCACTGCTCTTAAAATATTCAATTGTTTTTCCAGAAATTTGTATGAATTATTCTATAAATCATGACAATTATTTAAAGTGGTTGTTTGCATTAATAGCTTATGTGGTTGAGTGTATAAAATGTACTACATTCAGCAGAAAGGTAATAAAACATAGTCTTAAAACATGTAAATTCATGTACCTTTTTCTCTGATACTACTAGCAGTACATAATCATACTTTTGCATGTTTGTTCTTAGTATAATCAGCTATCTTCTGAACCTCAATTATTAATATTTATTTATATTACGGTACAATTTAAGTAGAAATTAAAAAATAAATATATTTGCAAATTCAAAAAAGTAAAAATGTAGAAAATTTGCACTATTGTTACTTTCTTAATATGATCAATATATACTATAACATCACGATTGTGGTTCAGAAAGTTCAATTATGTGTTCTATATATGTGCTGAAAATTTCAGCTTTCCAGCTCTCATACTTTCTGAGAAAAAAGTACTTAAGTATCCAAAAATGCTGTTCTGAGAATACTGAATTTAAATATACAAATGTTCTAAAAGGAGCATTGTATGGCCTTTAAAGAAATGCAGAGTAGTATTTAAATTACATTTAAATTGATTAAAATTCTCTTACTTCCCAAAAGTAAACGTTTTCTGAAACTAGAAATAATAGAGGTTTTATTAGTGTCTAGCACAAAAAATGTTATTTTTTTTTACCATTTCAGAGTGCCTTGTCTGTTTAATTATTAACTTCATTATCTGTATTGTGCATTATTAAAACATTCTACAGCAAAGTAAAATAATGTGCCCATTAAAATGATATATATTATAAAATAAAATTATATATTATGTAATAAACATATAAAGTATTACACCAAATATTATCTATTACATTAACATTATAATATTAGATATTGTATTACAACTGTGACTACTTTTCCACAACTGATCTAGTATTCTCATAAGGTAACTGCTGTGATCTAATACAGACACAAGTATCTTAATTTATTCTATTTCTCTTCTAATTTAATGTTAAGTAAAAAGCACAAATTCCACAGCTTTTGCAAAATACCTATTTCTGTTTTTATACCTGGACCCTTTACATATTGAGGTTGTTTAAAAAGGTTGATTAAAATATTAATCACATGTATGCATTTCATAATTTTATGCGTTTAACTTATAAATATACTAATCAAATCATGAGTCAAATCCCCACGACTAAGAGAATCGACTAAATGATAGCAAACAGGGGCCTTTAAAATATTACTGTATAGTGATACATAGGTGCGTACCAGAAAAAACAAACAAATACACCAGAATTTATGTTATAATTAGAGCCCAGGTTGTACTTGTTTTATACCATTAATTTGAAATGTTGGTTTTTAAGTGTATAAAGCCGTTTCATGCTATGACAATCGTAAGACAGCACTTTCATAGTGACTATAAGTGCCTAGTTGTTACGTTAGTGCCTATTTTGGTCCTTGATCTAAAGAACTATTTTTTTACGTAAGTTGTTCTGCTTTCGTTACACTCTTTCAATGCTTGCAATCATTCTGTAGCTTTGGCGTAAACACATATAGATGTTGGCACGCCCTGCAAACTAGTGCAGTACTTGAGACCCTTCAACAGGAACGGATGAATTTGCTTAATGATGATATGAGGTTGTGAACGGAACATAGATAATTATGGAATTTCTGGCATACCGGCACTTTGAAACACAAGAAGATGCAAGTGAAATTCGTTTCGTTTCGTTTCGTAGTCGGCTTAACCTCCCCCTAATTAGGATGGGCACCCCTCTAGAGCAAGTAAAATACCATTCTAACTGTACATATTTAAAATAGCTACTTAAATACAGATGGAAATGCATGAAAGTGAAAATATTAAAGGAGTAATGTTTTAAAAGTGCATTTTTGAAGAATGGAGAGGTACTGGTTCAACCTTTTCCTAAAATCGAAAAATTGTTATTATTATTATTACTATTATTAAGTCATTCTCTTAGTTTTAATAAATGTGCCGAAATACACAGTTATTACCACCACCGTTTTTGTTTTGTTTTTTATATTATTATTGTCTCATTTATATAGCTCCCCTTTAACAACTAAGGTCATATCGGGGGCTTTACATTAGAAAAACTCCTTGTCTGTAGGTTCTTAACATTTGGTTTAAAACATTTTATTTTCCTCAAACACACACACACACACACACACACATTCACTCTCACATATGTACTTCCAGACTGTGGACGATAGGGAATAACTCCATGGCACGACAGCTCACGGGGAACCTTGGCCTACCACCCGGCCGCTGCGTCCCCCATCTCGGTCCTCTACAGACGTCATGGATGGGGTGCAGTATTGGAGGGTGAGACGTGGTCAGCGCCTCGAGTCCCTCCCGGCCGGTTAATGCGGTCCTCATGACCTGGAGCCGCTACTTCTCCATCAAGTAAGCTCCTCAATTGGCCCCCCAGGGACCTTACGGTGCACCCCGGGCCAGGTCTCCCAGCGGGGGAAAAATCCCCACGCCGGTACTGGGGATCGAACCCAGGTCTCCCGCTTGGTAAGCAGCTGCGCTACCACCGCGCTAAGGAGACGACCGGACGATAGGGAATACTTCTGGTTAAAGAAAAATTCCCCGCCCCAGCCGGGAATTGAACCCGCTGACTACTCGACCACGGAGACAGTCTACTACCACCGTTGTTTGGTGGTATGTGATTCATTACAATGGTGCCATTGTTATAGTTCAAATGTCCAAAAACATATCATCTGGAACTATACAAGCAGACATCCATGCATTAGAAAAACACTGGGAAGAAATAAGGACACTAGTCTTTCTTTTCTGATCCTGAAAACATGTGACATAGACCATGTGGAATTCCAAATTCTTTGTCGTAATGATAGCTGTCGATATTTCACTGAAAAAGCTGGATATTTTCAAGAAATTTCTGGAAAGTTAGAAATAGTGACATTTCCCATGTATCGAGGCTTACTATGAATATGAATAGAAATAAAAGTTTGGATAAACAATTTGTCTCATTTAATACCACTTCCTCTAATTTGTCTTACGTTTTGTTTAATTTAAATGTATAATAAATAAAACACATTAAACAGGTAAACGAGTCGTTATATTTTCAGTACGAAATGTAAAAGTCTCCCGTAAAATTACAAAATGCAGTCATGTTGTTTTGAAAGTGCTGAAATACTGCATACGTACGTACATCACTCCAAAGTTTTTTGTTATTTATTTATGTTTTTGTTTTTGCGAATTTTAGTATTCAAATATGCACAATCATACACCACACATTTCTTTAATATAGCACTATAATGCAGTGCCTTGCCCAGAAGATCTCATCTGAAGATGGAAGTGATTCCACTTCTTCAAGATATGAGTAATCTGTTGAAGTTGTACTTAAACTGTCTCAATAATCACTAGGTGTGATAATTTAGTTGGTGAACAACAATGTCCATCATTCCCTCCAAATCTCACTTTGTTTGCTGATCCCGAACAATACTACAACTCACTGCCTTTTTGGCTGGCACTGTTTGAAAAGCTACTTGCACAATATAGCACACCTCGAATAACTTAAAAGGTTTGCATACTTTATGATGTTTTCGGAAACACCAGTAAATTCTACCATTAATTTGAGAATATTATTTAGTAAAAGGGTAAGGTGCTTTTCATAAAATTTATTATATACACTAGTAGTAATTCTTTCCTTGTTATGTTTCACTACACTGGTATTACATGTTTCCGCCATACTTGCTGACTAGAAGCAGCTGTTGAACTGCGAAACATATATACGTTGTTATATAAAGAATAATGATTAAATGATCAGTAAATGTTGTTATTTAATCATACTATATTATTTAAACAACATTGTATAATGTAATACAATATTTATGTTCTCACTCGGCAATTTAAGATGAACTATTTTATGATGGAGAAAAGCAGTAAAACATTCAGCTACCAATCATAGTCATTGCAACCTGTTGTTTTGTTTACATTACCGATGAAGTAAGGCTGAACGGGGAATAGACAATATATATATATATATATATATATATATATATATATATATATATATATATATATATATATATGAGATTATATGTTTTATGGATTTTAGAAGTGTACTGTTCCTGTATGTAACAGTTATGGAATTGGTGTCCTTCCAACTTTAATTCTTGGTGCACTAGATCTAGGAGCAGGTTATGTTTGGTTTCCAGTATTTCTGGGTTCAGATTCCATACAAAACCTTTTGGCAAGCAGAGTTCTTACATTCTTATTACAAGCAAAGAGATAGAAAATGAGAGCATTTTGGATGGTGTTAACAATATACAATTCCACTTCAGGTGCAGCCAGCTTAGAAATCACATCCACCAACCAATTTATTCCCATCATAATAAACAGCTTCCAGTAAACTTCAAATCTGCAACAGTAAAATTTTCAGTCAGAGCAAAGTTTTAAACGATCTTATCTGGACACAATGTCTGTGCTATTTACTGCTTACTTGGTCATTACAACATTGATAAAAATATCTGATGTAATGCATTCACAAAGATGTTACCACTTATTCTTATTCGAATTATTCTTTCAAACTCCCATTTTTCTATCTTATTCCGTTAATCTGCCATAAACTTTCAAGTTACATTTATTCATTTCGTTGTAGAACACAGCAGCTAAAGTAATAGGTAGATAGTTTTTAAGGAGCATGTCCCCATATAGAGCTTTTGAAACTCCATGGTCTTACATGACCACGAGTAAAAAACGAATAGCGTCAAAATATTTGAGAAAAGTAGAGTATTTGAGCATTCAATCTAATAACAAGACATATCTCGCTAATGATTAACTTCACAAAAATTACAATTTGACATAAGTTGTGGTCTTATAACAAAATCCATATTTTTTGTCCCACGAGATTTGACTGTCTCTTATGGATTACAAATCTCACAAAAGTCAGACTGAGGAGACATTTTCAGAATATTTCCAATAAATTCAATATATGTATTTTATTTTTATCTATAAAAATATGTAAACATATGGTAATGTTACAAACGAGAAACACAGTTACTGCCAAACACGGGCTATTTAACTCAAAACACTTGACGTAATGCAATACGTTACACGAATTGCTGTACTCACACACTTGGAACACAACAAAACTGATCCGATGAATCAAAATTACACTGACAAGGGATCATTGCCATATTATGTTGATTTTTATAATGTGGGTAGTTTTGAAATAAAAATGCACATGCCTCGGCTTTCTCTCCTATTGTTTCAAGTTTGATAAGCAAAGCAATTACAAATTAGCTACTTGTGGCCACGGGGCAGGAAAAGTCCATTATTATCAGTGCTTGGCAAAGTACTAGATATTGGAATGATTGAGTGGAGGACAGAGCTAGTCAACAGTTGCAACTCCGTCGAATAGATAGACCTTATGGGAGAAAAAAAAACGATAAACGAGTAATTTTCTTTTCGATGTATTTTCACTTAAAAACTGCAGCTCAGTGTGTGACATAATGTGATAATGGTCCCTTGTGAATTACAACCCACAACCGAGACAGCACTTGTCTGTCTATACACTCGTCAGCTCCGAAACTCGTTAACTACCTTCCTTCACTACTGCCTTGACTTCTCGCTGGGCACTAGTCGACCGCTTATACAGGATGAATCGCCTAAAACCTACACCGCAAATATTTTGGAAATGGGAAGTGCTATTGGTGTGCGGTTTTCACAGTATTGATTGGTAGTCAGGGACTCGTACTTTTTATTTTTTGTAACTTTAATAAACGTAGAAAGTGCATTTTTGAGCAAGCATACAATTTTTAAATGAAACAATGCCTATTTACATCAACAAAATAAAGGTATAGTAAATTAGAATTCCAATTATGTGTGTCGCAGGATTCTGGTACAAGTAGTTTACGAGAAATCTTATTTTGAAACTTTTTATACACCGACACCTGTACAACAGGCGGCAACACACACTAAAGAAAGTCAAAAGGGAATATACTACTTCTGTGGATTCTGACTTTAAAGAGAAAATTGACTTTCAAAGGTTTTATTCAAAATGACCACCGGCAGCTTCAATACACGCTTCCAGTCTGCTATGGAAAAACTGCTACACAAGTTCTAGCATTTCAGCGGAAACTTCAGAGCAGGCAGCAGTAATACCGCTTTATATTATCTGGTGTAGTGTTATCTCCCTGCAGACAGTGACTTTCAGCTTTCCCCACAGAAAAAGACATTCTAAAGAGGTCAAACCTGATGAATGGACCGGTCAAGTTACAGATCCTCCTTCAGCGGAAACTTCAGAGCAGGCAGCAGTAATACCGCTTTATATTATCTGGTGTAGTGTTATCTCCCTGCAGACAGTGACTTTCAGCTTTCCCCACAGAAAAAGAAATTCTAAAGAGGTCAAACCTGATGAATGGACCGGTCAAGTTACAGATCCTCCAATCCAACGGTTTGGAAGCAATTCGTGAAGACAGCCTGTAGTAATTCGTGTATTATGAGCTGGACAGCCATCATACTGGAACCTCAGATTCCTACTAGCCTGCAGAGAAACTCTTCTAACAACTGTGGAAGGTGGTCTGTTAGGAGGCTGTGTTATTGTGCTAGTTCAGTGATTCTTCCTCTAAGTTGATGCTTCACTATCTCAAACTACGCATAAACTCCATGGATGCCGACGTTCCACCTGACGAAGCCCACGGCGATTGTCAACAGACCAATAGTGTATGTTTCTGCGGTTTACCTGCCCATGATTAGTAAATGTTGCTTCATCACTAAACAAGATACATGATGACTCTGGAGTGACATATCTTAATGCCCATATACAAAAGTTAACACTGTTCTCAAAATCGTTTTTATGCAGCTCTTGATGGAGAGAGATGGGTTAGGGATGGAACCTATGTCGATGTAGAATGCGAAGTACACTTGCTTGACTCATGTCACTTCTAAGTGAGATTGCGCCGGAACTAATTTGCGGATATCTGCATTCATTTCCCATCTTCCCCAGTCACTTGTTTGTTTCTGTTACGTTTTCTAGGTGTTACACTAACACTTTCATGTACCAGTTAAAGAGGTTGATATATAATTGGCGAAATGTTTGACGCCATTGTGATATGTTTTCACATACACCGTACATACATTCTTCCTACACTCTCTATACACAATGAGCATGTCGGCTTTTTCTGTAATGGTAAATCCCATCTAACATTCACGATCTACTGCTTGAACTATCACAGGCCAGCTGACCAAAAATTCGCAAGGCAATCAATGAACAGAAAACAATGTAAACAAAAATAATTACACATGCCTAGCAATTAAGCAGGTTGAATGGAACAAAGAACTGTCGGTGTGGAAACTTTTCAAAATACTGATGAGGGGTGAATTGGATTGGTTGATGAGGGGTGAAATAAGTAAAATTAAACAAAGGTCCTCCCTCCCCAAAAAAGAATTTTTGCCCAAAATTCAAACTTTTAAAAACAAATAAAAGCATTGGTTTCATTAGCAATACTTTTAGTTTATTTTTATACTCAAATTCCATTTTTTCTTTTTCATAAAATGGAATCTATGAGTATAAATATAAATTAAAAGTATTGTTAATGAAACCAATGCTTTTTCTCGTAATTTACTTCTCTTAGATCCTGCAAACAACACCAATGACTTTCTAATTTCCCTACTTTTATTTTGCTGATGTAAATAGACATTTTTCTATCAAACATTTTTGTTTGCTCAAAAAAGTATTATTAAAGTCTGTTTATCGGTTAAACGTACGAGATTATGAATGCCAATCAATGCTGTGAAAACTGCACATCAATAGCACTTTCCATTTCCGAGTATTTGCGGTGCAAGTTTTAGGTGATTCAACTTGTATATATTCCGTATACCAGGCCGAAGGTTCTAGGCGTCGAAGTTACGAGACAGCCGAAAGGAACGTTTCGAAATTGTAATTACTGAAACTGCAGGGAAGTAGCACAATGGGCTTTGAGCTGTTACTGTGTTTGTTACCTACAAGAGGCCGCTCGGAAATGCCCTCGTCTAGTCAGCTGTTAAGGGCCACCCAATATCGTTCATCGGCAGGTAATTCGCTCCGCAGTCACACTGCTTACTCCTCAGGGTCATACGTCAACATTAACACCGTTAGAGCGGACTAGATGATCTAGGTTTACTGCCGTTTTCCCTTGGGTTAACTTTCTGTTGCGGTAGGCTACGATACTGATCCTGTTCATCACACGGCATGTCTTTGCCATGTTTGTCGAAGCCTGTGCCAACGCCCTTTGGTCTGGATAGGGTGATTCAACCGCAGCAGATCTCCCTGCCGGAAACCGTCGCTGTCGGCTTGCCATCATAATGGGTGCTATTCGTTCACCCGCTTCCTGGATATATTGATAAATTGTTCTGTACATACGACCAAGACGATCCACGAGGCTCTTGAACTACTGGGTGCGGATTCACCCCCAACACAATTGAATTTATCCGGCAATCTTTGTGAATGAATTAATGAATGAATGCTTTATTAAATGCTGAATAAACTTACAGCTAAAATGCTTTATTGAAATTTGGCCTTAGACACTCTATTTAGTAGACACCTTTATAATTACAATTTCAATGCTAGGTGTTTGTATCATTTTAAAAACTAGTTTTTTTTTCTTTCTAATGATTCTATTAAAAGCGGATCCTTAATCGTTATGACCTTGAGTACTCACATCTCTATGTATTTTCTTTCATCTTTCACCACTGAACACCAAACAAAATTGCACAATCTCCTCTTTTCTTTCCCTCCCTACGACCCGGATCAGAATCTAAAAACAAATTTGTTTTTACATCTAAAATTCTCCCATTATTGGCCTGCATAATAATTCCTGATGTCACCTCTTGATCACCCACGTAGAGTTATATCAACTATATTACACCACATCTGCTATCTTCAACAAAGTACCCCGAGTTGAAATAACATTAGAGAGCCCGACACCGTCCTCATTGTTTTTCTATTCTTGGCCTACTTTCCGCAGTTAACTTTGCTGACGATATCACTTCCTGCTTGGTTGGTAAGATTAAGCTTTTGGGTGTCTCATCCTCTCCTTTCCACCATGATTAGTGGCCATATTATTGGACCACTTTCTCTAATCAACTTTGCTGACAAGGTCGCTTCGTGTTTAGTTGGTGAGATTAACTTTTTTGGATGACGTCATCCTCTCCCTTCCACTATGATTAGTGACCTTATTATTAGACTACAGTCTCTAGTCAACTTTGCTGACAAGGTCGCTCGTGCTTGGTTGGTGAGATTAACTTTTTTGGTTGAGGTCATCCTCTCCCTTCCACCATGATTAGTGGTCATATTATTTGGACCACTTTCTGTAGAAAACTTTCCTGAGAAGACCACTTCCTGCTTGGTTGGTGTGATTAACTTTTGGGTGACGTCATCCTCTCCCTTCCACCATGATTAGTGACCATATTATTGCACCATTTTCTCTAGTCAACTTTGGTGACAAGGTCACTTCCTGCTCGGTTGGTGAGATTAAATTTTTGGGTGACCTCATCCTCTCTCTTCCACCATGATTAGTGGCCGAGCTACCAGCGTTCTACGCTCTACACATCTGAGCTGAAAGCTGTCTTACTGTGCATGGATTATATATGCTCAGGCGTGTGCATTATGGTAATTAGTTACTTCTTTACATTAATGTTGCTTCATCTATTACAGGAAATTTAAGAGGAAGGTCCTCTCCTTGTTGAAGAAACCGTTCGGGAACCTTTGGCGCATAATTTGTTTCAGAGATATCCTATGAGCGCTAAATAGCCTAGCAATTCTACTTTTAAAGTTCTCAAAACAGTCCAAGGGGACACGCCGATATTGCGAGCTGTATCATGTCTGTTGCCTCCAAGATTTTTTTCTAAAAAGTGAAATATTTCTTCGTCTTGTACAACATTCCTTTCAATAACTCCCCAATGAGAAGAGATACGTCCTGCATCCAGAACTGCTTGAAGCATACGTCCCATGATGTGTTGCTCGGCTATTTGAAAAATTATCTCGATAAACTCTTGCCGCAATACGATGTGCCTCACCATAAACGAGAGTATTTCAACATGCTTGACATTAGTAATGTGACCCATTTTTGATAAAACAGTGTTTCTAAAACAATACATAAACACAATAAACAACAGCTAAAGTGCGTTTCCTTATAAACAATCACCTGTATTTCGTTTCTTGCGACCTTACAGTGTTGTCATTATATTCTCTAGCCTCGTAGCTTACTATGTATATTTAACTGAGACAAGTTTCGATAGCTTTTAATAATATGAAAAGCAAGACGTGTTTTTATTCAGTATGTTTAAGACGCAGAAAATATTTATCTTTTAATGTTCTCTAATACATATTAATTTAATATGCATCGTCTTGTATAACCGACTTGATAATATTAAGCAAATGTTTTTTTTTTTTTCTCAAAAACTACTTTAAAAAAATCTGCGCTAAGTTTCAAGTTCTATTCATTACAAAAAATCATCCTGTTTAAAGATAAGTATACATCACCTTCCATCCTACATAATCACTGAAGTCCACTGGTTACTCATCATTGATATGTTTGGAAACGGGGGTTTGTTGAAGAACATTTGGTCTCCAGTTATTTCATTTCTTTAGTGTTTAACATTTTCTCAGGGTAAATTAATATCTGAGATATTAACATATTGCAAGTTGTTAAAACTATAATATTGTTTAAATCAATTGTGTTAATGTAAATATTATAGAATAAACTCCACCTTTCTGTATTGTTTCTTTCAACAATTTTTCTGCTGTCACAACCTTTAAGAATAGCAGATTCTTGTTTCAGCTGGAAAATTCTAATAATTGTAATTATGAAGAACAGCAAATTGCAGGTCAGCATTGCACCCACTAGGCCATAAAAGTAAGCTCGGTCTGATATAATACCTGCAACAAAACATAAAAGTGCTCGTTATTACAAAAATCTTATATATTACATTCACATTACCTTCTCTACCTTCTATCGTTTATTGGTGGCTATACAGACTTATCTGATGAAGGCTTAACGTTCAATGTACATCATTTTAACCGATACAAACCTTTGCAGAAATAGCTGCTTTATACTTTTAATTGTGGATATAAGAGCATAGCGATAGTTAAATGTGTTAAAACTGGATGCTACGAGTATAATAAGCTGGCCTTAAAATTCCATTCGATCTCCATGCAATCCTGAGAAACGACTGAAAATCGACAGGACCTTAAAACAATGGCAAAAGCATTGATCAGTTCGAACGACCAATATCTAATATATCTCCGAAATATCCAATACCACTAAAAGGATTATTTTGTATACATTGGTATAATTGTGATATATATTTTATACAATAATTTTCATCTAAAGTAATTCAACACACAACATAATACAAAATGTCTTTCAAATGAAGAACACTTCACAGACTATTCCCAGCCTTTATATTAAGGGACATTTCTTGATCCTCTATGATTTAACAACTGATAGCTCTGTTTCAAAAGGTCAACCAGTCTGCCCGTCAGCTGAAATCCTAGAATGGAGATTAAACTCAAAGACAAACCATCCCAGGCTATTACAATTGAAATTATATTCTTTTTTAACGACGCTGTCAGGTCGAGGGTTATAACAGCACCGCCGGTGTGCCGAATTTTGTCCCCCAGAGTTCTTTTATATGCCAGTAAATCTACTGACACGAGGCTATCGCTTTTAAGCACACTTAAAAACAATCGGCCAAGGCCCGATTTGTACCCAGATCTTTATCAGAAGACCAATGCTTAACCAACTGAGCTATCCAGGCCGACAGACTGTTATTATGTATAATATATTGTCAATATGAAAACATTTTAATTGATAAAGACAGGACATTTTTGCCGATTTATAATGAAACTTTTCAAATTGAAAGACTTAACTCAACATTCCAACCTTTAAGGGAAACTTGCCTTCCGACATTGTTTGTTACATTTTAGTAAATCTGCCACCTTTATTGTAATTTTAGATCCGTAACTCTAACTGGTGCCTATTGGGTAGCTGTTACTTTTGAAAGCAATTTTCGGCAAATTATTTTGATTCATATGGATTACCTTCTTTCGTAAAATCCCTAAAATCATCTATCTCACTACATTCATCACATTGAGCCCAACGTCCGCTGAAATGTATCTTCTCCAAGTATTCGGCCATACGAATACTACCTGTACAGCCTCTACACATGCACGAGAAGAGACAACATGAATATTTTCACCATGTTCAACTTTGAGAATGCAGACCGCTAAGCACTAAATGCGTTTTGCAGAGAGTTTTGCCCTCAGAGGCTTTGCGAGCTGATGGTCAAATTTGTAGAATTCGGCTATAAAATAAATGTGTGACCTTTCTCTTACTTAGGACTGTTATTATAAACATAGTAAACATAAGGTTTAATTTAAACTTTGGGTTTTCTTGTATTGTAAATGATAATAACCAGTTAAACTTTAATTCAACTTTACTGTACATTTTCTAACGTTTAAACTATAGTTAAATCAAAATGGAAATTACAGTTATACAAAAATATTTCGATTACATTTGAATAGATTTAAAGCGATGATGATGAGATCGTAAATGTCATCGACACATTTGGAAGGCCTCGAAATTTCAGAGGAAAGCCTCGTCACTGTGAGTTTATTAAATAGGTTCAGATTATTAAAATAGTAATAAGGTTATGTTAGCAAACTTAAAATAGAGTGCTAGATTTCTGAACTCAAATCGCGCGTTTAAACCCGGCCCAAACCGATGATTTTTAAGTATGCTTAAAAATGGGATGTGAAAGAACTCCTGCAACACATAATTCCGACACATGGTGGCACTGATGTATCCTGGCAATTGCCAGTGCCGTTTACATAAGCAAATTGAACATAGGATACAATATATTGCAAGGTGACAAGAATAACAAAATATGCAATTGCATGTTTGTTGAAGAGGAAGGTAATATTAACGAGAAGATTGAATAGTGAGACAGCTAATGCAATACCACTTTTCCATTTATCGTAACCTTGTGTCCCATGAGCCATTTATTTTAAATGCAAGCAAATACAAACTGCACAAAACTGAGTGCAATTATTGTAATGCAATAATGTCTACCCTGAATTTATCCACTTATATTGAGAATCAACAGGTAGCACAAGATCTGTTTTAAAATGTATAACACAATGTCAATTAGTTGCAATTAAACCCATATTGCACAACCCAGAGTTCTGTTTTCATATTATTTTCAATTATTTCTAACCTCCATTTCTCTTATTCATGTTCTGCTTTCCTTTTTATGTAGTCCATTTTCATATCTTCTTCTTTTCTCAAGACAATATTCTGTTCCACACTTTCTTTCTGTAGCTCTATTAGCTCACTACTTGCCTCTGATAATGTGTTGAACTTTCCTCTATTGTCCGTTGTTAAGTCTGTTCCCCCCCCCCTCCTTCTCTTTTGAATATGTGGGGTCCTGCTTTGAGGTAACTACATAGCATCTTTGTCAATCTCTACTTCTTCAATGATTGTACTGTTGGCTAGGGAATGAAATAGGAACTTCAATATAACTGGATTCCATGTCGCCCTTTAGATGTCATATCTCACATTGTACAATGTATTTAACCCAGTATTTCTTTCTCCTATAGTTTCCTTTATTATATTGTCAATGTGTGTAACTTTTACTACTTATGTAGTTTTTCCAACGGTTTTGTACATATCCTGCTTTTCCTTTGCAAATTTCTTGTTGCTGCATTTCTTAGCATTTTCGTATTTGATGTGGTCATGTTGTTGACCTTACAATGTCACCATAGCGTGAATTGAAGTCCTGACATAACCTTTCCGACGCTTCTTCTTTCTCTTTTCAGGTTGCAGAATCAGCCCTTTTGTATTCTATAGAGGCATTATATTTTTAATTAAATTTCCCAGCAGCTTCTTTTGAAATATGTTTTTCAGTCAATTAACACACGCACCTTAATTAATGTCGTTTAGTTCTTATTTCCGAGGCCGCCTTCATCGAATTTTTAATCACGACAGCAATGAAACATCAAAGATTGTTGTTTTTCATATATGAAAGATAACAGCAAACATGACAAATAATTTGGTGTTTAACTTAACGGGTAGGTTGTAATACGACATTTCCAGTTAAACTACAGCTATGGTTTAACATGACGGGCGTTCAATGAATGCTTATAATACCGGCCCTTATTCAGTTAAAGTTGGCCGGATCGTTATTACTGGATCATGAATCCCAGTCAGTAAGTAAGTAAATAAGTACGTAAGTAACAATAAAATTATAATCAAGGGGCTGGGCACTGCTGGGAAAATCTTACTTAAATTTTTCACTTTGCAAATACATATGCTTAGAATCGTAAGTTGGAAAATTTAAAGAAACACTGCAAAAAATAGTTTGAATTTTAACAATGGCTATGTACCATATAACATGTTATAAGCATTATTGAAGCTATGTCACCGGGTATTCATCCTTGATGATGAAGCGTGTTCTATTCTGTCGGAATTAAGGAACGGAGCCTTCATGAATTTAAGGAATGAGAGCTAAAGAGCTATATCACAGAGGCCATTGTGGATTTGCATCTCATTCGTTGAGCATGCAGACACACCTACGCCCAGTTTTGATGGCTAAAACGTTTAACATTTAAGAAACAAAAGGAAAACTGTACTTTAGATTCTAATATTAGGCACGATGCGTTCTTCCTTGTAGTAGTATAAAAAGGATCAATCTACAGTTGGAAATCTACATTTATGTACATTCCAATATATATGGGAAGAGATATACTTATCTCTAGCGCAAGACTATGAAATCTCTAACAGACTGAGCCACCTGACCCAGGCATTTCGTCTGGGACTGGCATTCGGGAGGTCTGGGTTCGCTCTCCGTTGACAGCTCACTATGGCCCTGGGTTTTCCGTGGTTTTCCGCTTAGGCGAATGCTGGGGTGCTATATATCTACCACGGTTCCTTTCCCTTCCTTCATTTCACTTCTCTTCTTCATCTTTCAGGTCGGCCGCGCCGTGGCCGAGTGGTTAGACCACTCGCCTCTCACCTATATGGCCCGGGTTCGATCCCAAGCGACCGCATGTGAGATTTGTGGTGGACAAAGCGGCGCTGGGGCGGGTTTTCTCCGGATTCTCCGGTTTCGCCCGCCATCGCATTCCACTGGCGCTCCATCTTCATTCATGTATCATCAGTGTCACCGCCTGCGGTGCCATAAGTAGTTAAAGCGGGCGTTAAACACTACCAAAAAAAAATCTTTCAGGTCCGTGCAGATGTGGCTTGAGGCTTTACAGGCAGATGGCACGTTGCTTGCTCCGAGTGAAACTCCCTTCCCCCTGGTTGCGCTGGTTGAGACTAGGTGACGTGGTAGAGGCCTCCTTTCGATCTCCCGGCGACTTTATAGCTTCCGTGGTGCGCCAGGGCTGCCATCTAGTGAACGTTAGGGATTTCCGTGCACCTCTACGCTTAGCTTCGTCGTTTCCTTGTGCTGTCCTGTGGTTTCCCCTACTCTCATCCCTTACCCCGGGAGTGGTAGGCCACAATAGACCAGTACTTTGTCGCCGTTGCCCAGATGTCCTCCAACGTTCACATGCTCTAACCTCAAACCTCTAACGGACTCGGAATTGGTGCACATGTTTTCAATCCACATCATTCAAAGTACACAATATTATCCTTCAAGAAACTACGAACCTCAGGTGGTAATTCTTTCTCCTTATTACTTCATACCTTTGCTGAACGTACCTAATAACACGGTGGAGCACATGTGCAACGACCAATACTACAAGATAGTGCAGCAAAATTTTCGTCTTAGTGTACCGCACAAAAATATTCATGGCTAAAATGTCCAAAATTCATCATACATACACACATACTTACATGCATACATACATGCATGCATACATTACATAAAAGATGATGTCAAGCATTTTGTGAACTTTGATGCTAATTCCCAAATATTTTTGTTGTGCCTAAAGAAAATTCATCATACTTTGTTCTGTATGATGTAATCAGTGCTGAATTACATTACGTTGTTGGAAAATAAAATAACAAATTAATACTTTTTGTGTTTATTTCTTGCCGTCACAATCACTTCCTCTTGACAGGTGATTTAGGCATTAAGGTCCCACCTGCAACTCAGTATTGTAAGTACTTGCGGATCTTAGTGAGGAGGGAATCACGTGGCAATTGGCTGTTTTTATTTTTTCATTTGTCTCAGTATTTAAATTACCTTCCGCCAAGCGCTCTGATTAGGTAGCGATTGAAGTCACGTAGCAAAATGATGCAATCTTCTTGGCGGATCAAAGTTTCTCCTGACTACTGGATGGTTGATGAAGAGCTTACCTGGTCATCGTATTCTCCTTCTGCTAATTGAGGGTAATAGCCGACATTATTATGTCTAGAAAGAATTTTAAAAACTTATTTGTGTCAGAAAATAAAATACATGCAATAGCCATTGCACTCTTTTGGATGATAATATGGACGAAGCGGCCCAGAAAGGTTTCTAGTACTAGGTGCAGTCTGCATGCTATTGCTCGTGTAGTTGTATCTATAAGAAGTCCACGGACCAGTTTAAAAATGAGCAAAGCATGCTGAAATTGCTTTATGGCATCGATCTAAATTTTGAGTGCATTATCACATCATACCATACTTATGTCGCTAATCCTATGCATCTTATCCAATTCCAATATGAAGCGTCCCTCAATGTGCTTCTGTGTTTATGAAAACGGCGCAGTATGTTGTTCAGTTGAAATAAAGCTCCCTACTAGGACGGTTTATCGAAGCACCAGTATTAGTATAGTAATATAGCCAAATACCAAGTTACTGGAGAACAGAACGGAAGATGCAGAATTTCAGTGTTTGTCTTTGAAAGGGTTCACCGACTTCAGTAGATGGTCAACACTTCGGATGGTCCGAATATGGAGTCACTGTTGTGAAGAATACGTGTATAAATGTGTGCGGTCAGCCGGCGAGGGTTTTCAGATGAATATCTGGTTGCCTATGATGCTCTAAGAAGGAAGAGCTGACAGACCACATGGGAGATACATAAAACTTATGCCTATCCTTGTATTATAATGAATGTGTTGCTAGAGACTGCATAACTCTACAGTAAAGCACTTAACAGGTTCATATAAATGCGCGATATTATCATTCAGAAAGTGAGTAAATAATGGTGTTTAAATTTACGGAAGTGAATATTATTCTTCCCTGCACCCATGGACCCTGAGCTACACTGATAAGTATTGAAACCCCGTGAAGCTAGCCAACATATTTCGTTACACATGTCACCCAAAGTCACGTCACACTATTCAGCGTTATGAATAGGATTCGGACTTGATGTTGGGCTAAGTTAACTTCTACACTAGCATATTGTTTATAAGGAGTGAGGAGGCGAAAGGCAGAAGTCCCGTGAGCTACATAGTGTGTGCTCTAAGTATTGTATGTGACCAAGCTCCGTGTGTTTGCGGAGTGAGGGGAAGACTTCCGAGCGGAAGACTGTTGACGAGTTGTTATTGCTTGATTAGCAGAATACTATTGCTACGCTTTGCACCGGGCAGTAGCTCGGAACATTCTGCTGTGAGTGTAGCGGCACGTGGCAGAGAGTACATTAGAGAAGAGCATTTGCAAGTGAGGTCTGTTGGGCACAGTAAGGCCCGTCAGTTGATATGGAACATTATACAAACGTGTGATGAGGAATCCAGGCAGAACCCCTTAAGGTTTACACTGAAGCAGCAAAAAGAGGGTAGTATTGAGGAAAACCAGAAAAGTTCATCCTACATATTAGAAAGGAGGGAAACAGTTCAGGAACAAAGTGGAGGTCCCGTTGTACCTTCAACACCGGGGGAAAAAGGAATAACAGTCGAAAAGTATATGCGGATGATTTTGACAAGTGTGTTATCCGAAATGTTGTTCAGGAATTCTACACAACATAAAAAGTAGTTGCAACAGCAAAGAAACTTCTACACTTTATAAAGAAGAGGATACATTTTCCTTGAGGTACAAGATCCTTGATTAATGTTTTAAAACTTATTGGCTTCAAGTGTAGAAAATGTGAAAGTAAACGAAAGAGTTTAATTGAGAAGCTCGAGATTGTGCAGTGGCATCACGAGTATCTTGTAAACATTTTAAACTTTGTGGGAATCTGGCAAGAATCTTATTTATTTAGACGAAACTTGGCTGGATAGCAATATAACGGTGAAGAAGTGTTGGCAGTATGATGATGTTTTTGGGGTGACCGAAAATTACAGTGCAGGCAGTTGACTCATTCTTCTACATGTTGGAGGCAAGACGGTTTGTGAGTGGTACCACTGGAGATTACCACAGCCAAATAAATCATCAACATTTTGAGAAATGGTTGAAAGAAATGCTCATTCCGAACAGCCTTCTGTTATAATCTTGGACAACGCTCCTTACCACTCAGTCTTATCTGAAAAAAAAATCCTACCAAATACTCCACGAAGAAAGGTATAGTGAGCTTCTTCCAATATTCAGCCTCTGTTAACAGCAGCGAAGAAATGAGGAAAGGAGATTTAATACCTCTGCTAGAAGTCATTCGCCCAAAGAAAAAGAACTTCAAACAGATCATTTCTGACGAGTCTAGGGCATACTCCTGGAAGGCTACAAACACCACTGCGACCTGAACCCAATCGAATTGCTTGAGCTCAGATAAAAGATCAAGTGAGGAGCTGCAACGTCAATGGAAAACTGAGTTTTCAGAAAGCACAAGAATATACACAAAAGACCGTCGAAGGAGTAACGGAAGCAGTCTGGATAGAGTTTTGTAAGGAACTTGAGGAAACAGAGGCTGAATATTGGAAAAAGGACGGAATCATGTCGGATGTTATAGATGACATTGTTGTGAATCTGGCATCCGATGATGATAGTTCCACCAGCGATAGTGACAGCCACAGTGACAGTGAAGAAGAACTTGCACAGCCGCCGTGATGGCAAGTGGATAACAATTACTATAATTTCGTGCATGCTTATAGAATTAACTTATAAAGTTTAAACTTATCAAGGTTGGCAAGCTTCTTTATAGTTTTTGCACACACACATATAAAGTCCAACTGTTTATGCACCATAGTAAAACCCTTAAAGTGAAGTAGCATACTACATAATAAGAGAAGTAACACATTCGAGGAAATTTGACATTTAGTCGCACTATATTTCATGCATCCATTAAAATATCTTATATGCCACTTATTACCCAGTCAACTTCCTTCCCCTACCCTCTCTAATATCATTCTTGCTTAACGTAAACTTACTCGCATTCCTTCCAGCCACACGGATCTTGGACACTAACAGTATAATAGGTGGGCACAGAAACAAGTATAAAGTGTTTTAGTAAACATAAACTGCATTACGAAGTATAAATAACATGAAGAAAATGATAAATCTGTACAGCGGCCAACGAGATAAACAGCTTTATTTATGAGGCATGTGTGGACAATTATTGCAATTGATTACAATATTTTTCTGAATGTATGAAAAACACAACGTATTCTATTGGACTTCGTACCTTTAGAAGAGGACGTACATTCAGTGATGGCTTGCTTACAGTGAGTGATCTACAGTGCTTGGGGATGGCGAGGTTCCAGTGAAACCCTGTGTGCGCTGTTTCCACTTGAGCTTAGTTATGTATATTAAAACTGCAATGACCCGACTAATTCACAGAATACCTAATCCCCCATTCACAATATAAATATGGACTAACATAATGCGGTATAAGCGCAGGTGCGAAGGTAACCCTTTCTTAAAACAGCTGTTGTAATGCAAGTAATTGGCTTGGGTTCTAGATCCGTAAATTACACACTGATATCTTCTGAGCGTGCTGAAAGTTTCAAATAATTTCCAAAATGATAATTCATTCCATTTTTATAAATAGGACATAAAATGTACTGTATCAATCAAACATTAGAACAGCATCTGACATTCGCATTTAAAACAGCAAGGTGTAATTAAATAGAAGAGCACTATGATTGTAGAGCAGATAGAGTAAAATCTCGAACCCCATTCGTATGTTCTTCAGCAGCTGGTAAATATAGAAGAAAAATACTCCAAAATAAATGTTATATGCACGCAACGATAACATAGTCTTGGAGCTTGCAAACTCTTGAATTACGTAGAGCGTTGCGTAAGTCTTTCTTAGTGCTTTAATTAAATAGCTAGGGCTTATGCTCGCGATTACACTTACTCTTCTTGTAAATTGGGCTTAACTTCACTTATAAAGAAGATCGATACAGTAACATACCTTTGAGATACTGAAACATACAAATGAATAGAAAATCAGTTTCGAGTCTTGTACGGAGTTCTATTTGTGTAGTAAAAAAAAGTCACTGAAGATAACTGCAAACTACGATCATGTAAGCGGCGAATACAGGGTAAATCTGAACAATAAATGCAATCTAGCTTGGATATGCTCCTTACAGTTGTATTCGAAACATTCAGGAGCTAAACCTTGAGAAAGCATAAAGGCCACCTAGCCTATTGTTACACATCTCCAGGAGTTACATGCTGTGATGCCAACGCTACGCGTAGCGAAATTTGAGCATTCGGGAGACATTGCAGAGAAAAACGAAAAAGTGGGAAAATGTAGCGACTTTAATCAGCCAACTTATTGTAAACAGCAATGCCCTATGTTAGGCAACTATGCTGAGGGAAGTAGGCTCAAGGAATCTCTCATGTGAACGATAAGTTGATAATTCATGTTAATATTTATTTAATGCAAGCGCCCGGCCTGACAATATTTATAAATATATTCAATAATCAGTATACAGATACCTGATGCTTTTCATAAAGTTTATGCAAGCTGTGATAACCTAACCTATACTTTGGGTAGCATGATGACAAGCTCATCGCAAGCACAGGCCTCATTTCAAGTTATTATATCTTGCCGACTAAAGTATTGGATAAAATCAAATAGTGCGTTACTTTTAATTGTTATTAATTATTATTTATGAGTAATAAAGGGTACTCCGCCCTAAGAAAAAAAGAGAATACCGCGGAGAATTGTCGAAAGATGAGAAAAAAGCGAGAAAACAGTTTTCGGACAAGTGGTTGAAAGAAGATAATTTTTCGAAATGGTTACAACCAGTTACAGAAGACAGTGAAAAAGTAAAGTGCACAGCATGCAGTGTTCTTTTGGGGGCAAAAAAAGAGATCTTTTGAAACAAAGTGAAAGCCAGAAACACAAGTAGAATCTAAAAGCTACTGACAGCACAAAAGTTTTCAGGAAATTATTAAATTAATATATTTATATTTTACTGAGGAACGAATAATGACTAAATTCTTTTTAATTTGGTTTTTCAGCTAATCAAAAGATACATTTTTGTCACTAAAATAGGCCAAAATTACCATAGAGAAGCTATAATATTTTTCTGACTTATAGTAATGACACTCACAATTTTGATAATTTTCTTATTTAAAATAATAAATTGGTATAATAAACAAAATATACAGTACCTCCAATTCTTTCGTTTCTTACTTTACAGATATTGCACACAAAAAGTGCTACCGTTGCTGACATAAGATTTAGTTGGTTAGTTGCCACCCATAATTTCAGTTTCAGTTCCATTCAGCATACTGTTTTGTTTTTTTTTATGCCAAAGCAATGGATTATAGTTATTTTGGGATTGCTTTCGGGACAAAAATTAAGGAACATTAATTTATATGAGTTATCCCTAATTACCACTTCAATTTTCTGGAAATAGCCTATGAAGCCCTGCTCACGCTGATTGCTTTTTTTTTTTTTCTTTTTTTCTTTTTTTTTGTAAAAAAATACTGTAAGACATAAACTCTTGCACACAAAAAATGAAATGTTGTTAAAGCATACAGTTTTATGAAGTAAAGCTCTTTGAGATCTCCAAGATATTCCTTGTTATTGATTTGAATTTTCAAGTACGTTATACTTTGCTTAACCGCAATTCGTTTCCCTTGTTTTCATTCAAAGAACATAATTTCAAAGTCATAATATTATGATCGATTCTGAAAACATTTGACTATAGCTTAAGCTTACTGTGTTCATATACCTACAACAAAATGTTAATGAAGTTGAGCTGCCTTAAAAGGGAAGTAGACAAGAGAAGCTAGTGTAAACACTGTTTGTAGAAGCGAGCCGAGAATATTGTGTGCTTGCAATAACGGCATATTTTATTTTGAAAGTGCTTAATGCACATAGGTTTCTGGGAACAAGTAATACTTACACGCAAACCAACAACCTGCGTATCCAAGAGCAGGTGTGAGGTTTTTATATATACCAGGGATATACTCGTACTCCATGAAGATGCAGATTATTACCAGAAGGAAAGGTACTCCCCATGCATAGCATGAATACATTATAAACTTTTTATTTTCTCGTTCCTTGGCTAAAGCTTTCAAGGGTCTAATTCCACTGCAACAAACACAATTAATAAATAATGCTGTTAAAATAAACAATCATAAACCACTATAATATTTAAAACACAAATTGTAATGCTTGACTTCAAAGCCACACACAGGAATTCTTAAGCAGTTAGCTTCAACTTCAAGTTAGCTACTCTCAAACCATTATCAGTACAAAGAACATAAAAAGGAACGGACAACGTAACTGACGACAAGTAAAACACGGTACCTAAATTGTCTGCACGAGAAATGGAGTTTGGAGTGTTATCTATGACGTCATTGCATAAAGTTCGATGACAGTTCAACCTAACACACACACACACACACACACACACACACACACACACACACACACACACACACACACAGTTTTTACCTAACTGAACAGTGAGCCAATTACATATATTCTCAACAAAAGTATACAGAAAAGCAGTTTTCAGATTCCGAATCATAATTAAACAAATACAAACTTTCTCGGATGCCCAGCTAGCTTTAATTAGTACCAAAGTTTAGTAACAATCGTTATATCGTTGCTGTTCCAATTCGCGGAATACTTTACTTTCAATTTAAAAGAAAAGTAAAATCTGGCAACGCTCTTTGAACAACAGGTGACAATGAAACAGAAACCTTTATTAAAAATGACATTGACTCTAGATGCCAGATATTTACATAAAGAGTAGATAAATATAGAAAAATAAACCTTATCATGATTTCACTAAATGACAATGAGACTCAGAGGCTCGATTCTGTATGATGACTTATTATTCAATGTGTATGATAAGGCAACATTATAAGAGTAACGTAACATTCCGCAGAGGAAAACTAGAATTTTAATCACAGTATGTTCAATCTGATCAGTATACAGTATGTAACAAATATAGAACGTACCCTTAAAGGTGTTGTTCAAAATATCGATGACCATGATCCCCAGAAAGTACCATCGTCTGCTCAAGCGGTCCAGGATTTGGCGTACTATTTTTTGCGGGAGTCTCGTTACTATGCCTTCCACGTACCCCCAGAAGAAGAAGTTCATTAGTGTCATGTCTTGTGAACAAAATGGCTATGGAACAGGACCACCACGATAAATCCACTGTCGGCCAAAATGTACATCAGTGTGATTCCTGAAATCGCCCGTCATGTTTAAATTCAACTGACGAATTCTCAGCGGCACATCATCTAGGAAATGTGGGAAGACATGTAGAAGGAACGTTTTGATCACGACTCCGCTGAGTGTATTATGAATACGTAAGGTCCAACCACAAAATCGTTGAGAATGCCAGTCCATACATTCCAGCAAACTTCTGTTGAGAGGATCGATACACAATTGTGAGTATGGTTTTGTAATCCCATATATGGATATTCCTGCTGTTGAAAATACCCTCTCTTGTAAATTGGCCTTGTCTGTAAAAAAAAAAAAAAAAAAAAAATACGATTTTCTGTACATTGCTGTGGGAACCAATTGGCAAATTTCACTCGATATGAAAAGTCCGCTGTATGCAATTACAGTAACTTCAGGGGATTTTATGGGTGCAATTATCGTTCAGGTACGATTCTCAAAACAACTGAGTGATTTGTGCTCAGAGCAACGCGCTAGTTGCTAGCGACAGGATTGTCACAATAGCGTGTAACACTTTCTCTTCCATGCCTCACATGGCCATTATCCTCCATTCCAACATGGAAGGATACAGTTTCTCATAGGGTCCTATATAAAGATGCAAGAATACTATCCTGTGGCTGCTGTCAGTGTGAGAATAGCTCAGCACAGCGCTATTGTGCCGCTCTTCCATTGCATTCAGAAAACCATACAGAAGTTACATATCGGTCAGCAGTTCATCAGTAAACCTACACATGCTGTTGTGTATCATTGTTAAGGCACAACACTGTCTGGAAAACAAAACCCTAAAGATAACCGAGGAGAACTAAGTGCAAATTTGAGGGCAACGAGTTAATAGGGTATTACTGTTGTCAACCATGAGTCCTGTGAGCGAATAGAAATAATAACACGGCACCCCACGTTTACTGTCGACACTATTGTGCAGATTTTCAGTGCAATACAGATTCGAAGCTAATTCGAGCAAGAAACCAAACGGAATGCAATTACTATGCAACGAGCCACTGGAGACCATGGGTCCCTTTACCGAAACATTCACAAGGTGTTCCTAAAATACATCTGAAGTTTTTCGGTAGAGTTATAGATCCTATATATAGTTATAAAAGTTTGTAGGTAAAGCTCTGGTTCATGTATATGCAGGATGCTAGGGGTACGAGAGCGTAGATTTCACGTGTAAGGAGATCCAAATTTGACGAATAATAAAGTCCAATAAAATCATCATCTAACTTGAAAGGTAAAGGAGATAGTTGATCATTATTGAATACATAATCTACACAGTCTAGTAACAGAGCAGAACTTAAAAACCGAATATTTTATTCTAGTTTGCTGCCAGGCCAATGTTTTGTTTTGATCTGTGCTTAAAATCCGGTTCGCCACGTGCTTGTGCGTCTATGCTGGCACTAACGAGGTGTGGGGTGGTTTTCTTTCAAGATATCCGATAATATTAGTCAGGCCTAGGATAAGATGCTACGTAAAAGGCTACGCATAACGTTTATTCTGATGATCAATCTTTGTCTTAATATAACATGTAGAAAGTTCATTATTTGGTGAGGACAAAGCTGCAAGCGATTTTACAGTTTCTCTGTTATTCAGCATCCTTTTCTTCAATATGAGTATGTATCCAGTTTTAAGTGCTGATTCAGCATTGTAATCGTCCTTGGTGTTGAGATATGCTGTACAAAATTCGTATTGATCCTTTCTGGCAAATAAATTCCAGGTTAAATTTGTGGCTGAATTTTTTTTTTGAAAAAAGAGATTGACTTCCATATTACTTTTGTTGATCCCTGCACTGGCTTTCATAATCTATGTAAATACCAACCATGGTCCTGCTCACATCAATATATTCCCTTATGGTCTGTGATCTGAGGTAATGGCTATTATTTTATTAATTTTAGGGACTGAATTGATGTGTTCTTGAATGTAGTCTTTTGTGATGATCATGTTTATCCGAGATCAGGCTCGATAATACCAGCTGGTGTTTTCTTCTTGATAACTGTACTGATTCTCTATGGTTAATAGTTAGTAGACTTTGATTGTGATGGGATGCCGAGAAACTGCCTCAGCAGACCAAATCCGCAGAAATCCATTGTTGAGGCATCTGGTGACTTCACAGGGATCCTTTTAAATGATGTCACGTTGACACCAGCTTACAGAACTTTCCAGTGGTAGTAATGCTGGGACGATCGAGAAGTGTGACCAGATGCTTTATCCATGTGGATCCAAACATTTGGGGCATCATTACCTCACAACCGGGGAATTCCTTAATAAAAAATTGAATCCATAACATTCCTTTGATAGTAGGCTACATTAGTTTTTATAGTGTTGGCAAATCTGTGAATGCCAAGTTTCCCTCAAGAGCAGTAACCTGCCAGAATCCGTTGGTAAACTATTTGTTGTGCTCTTGAATGAAGTAGGAGCGCTTGAAGGCACTAGATTGCATTGTTTCTGTCATCTAGATAAATCCTTGCTTCATTTAAAGAAACCACCATTGGATCTTTTCACCTCCAGGTGGTGCTTAGAGAGTATGTTTTTTCACTTTCTTTTTTTATTTATGAAAACTGAGCAACAGAAGATATTCATCTGTGTTACACAGCTCACTCATCGCTTATTTATGATAAGACTTTTTTATATGCACATTTGCACTATCATTGAAAGGCAGTAACAGGCATCGGAAAGTCCAAAAATATACCCTATCCACAAATCAGCGACGTTTGAAGCTATTATGGAGTTAACCTTGCTTCAGACTGACCCTGCAGACTGCAGGTACACACAGCCACAAGAAATATAAGTATTTTCACCAATGACAGAAGTAGGAGGACGATCCAGTCGTCCGAGCTTAAGTGGGGCTTAAGTGTTTCTTTATACGCCCCTTTTCCAAAAAGAAAATTGCAAATTTAGATAGTGTGCCCAGTGTCACCGAAATATGAAGATGAAGTTGCCACACATTCGGGCTTTTCAAGAAAAACTCAAAGAAAAGGAGAATTCAAAAAAAAAAAAAAAATCAGTTTCGGACGTCTAAATGCTCAATTGCTACATTTTAATTACATCCATTTTTGGTCAATAATCTCTGTTTGAACATAACGAATCTTATTCTGTTTGATCGCATTTATATCGTTCACTATCATGTGTCAATCTTCCAGTCTACACTTTAAAGTCTCACTTTTTTTTAAGTACTTGTCACAAGACAATGAATCAACAAATAATTCAAATTGTGTACCCGTTTTATATAGTTATACGCAAACACAATTAAAAATTAATTTTATTAAAGTCAGCGTAAACAAATTTAAATCTCCTGATTTCATCAGAGTGTGTAGTTTGCAAACATTTACAATTGCATATTATTATTAAGAAACCTCATTTCTAGGCAACATTTGCGTCTTTTGTTGATGGTGAAAAATTGACAAAATTATATCCAACCTACAGCTGGAAACAATAATCTGTAGTGAATATTAAGTAGAATAGGTCATAAACAGTCTCAATGTGTGTTTCATTCGAATGGATATCATAAAGCGAAGCTTCGAGTGCACCTCATACCAAAAGTAGTAATTTTGTTCACCTCGACAAAGTAGTACGGGTACGCTCCCCGTATCGACTCACACGTGAGTGACAAGGGTCCAAAACTTATCGAGAAACCAACGAACAGTTAACCATGGAACAAAGAACCCGGAATGAGGAATTAGTCCATAGCCGGACATGGCAATGGGGGAAGTAGATGATATGAAATGGAGGCGAAATGAATTATAGGAACCCAATGATGGAGCAATTTGAATGAATGGCTGGAAAACCCGCCCAAACGCCGCTTTATCCACCAAAATTTCCACATGCAGCCACTCGGCCTTGGCGCCACCTGAAAGAAAGCATGATGAAGGTGGTTTTGATGGCAGTCCATTATTTGGGAAATTAATCTCAACTGTTGCTTAAAATACGGAGAGTATACTTTCCAGTCTAAAAACAGTTGTAAACTATATCTAGCGAAAAAAAATTGTCTTTTCTATTCCTCGGTTCGGAAATTTCGAAGTACATGCAATAATGTTTTAAAGTTTTACACAGATAGCTTTTGAAACACATAATGATGATATAGACACCCCCCTCACCACCAAAATAGAGTCTGTCTGCCTTTTCAAAGACAATGTTCAATCGAATTTAAAAATTGGAGACAGGATTTAATGCCCGTAAATATTTTCACCAGAAGTCTGTGTAATAATGAAGATGAAGATAACGACATCAATATATCCGACTTTGAGGCATTGCAAAAGGTAAACATTAAGTTATTGTTGTATCAACTTATCTAAAATGCACTTATTTTATTCAGTTCTGACTTCAAAGGATTCACGAGATTGCACTTAATTGAGAGTTTAACAAATTATTTAGTCATTATGATTCCTTGCTAGGGTTTAACGTCCACTTTTGCTACATATAGCAACCGTTGCTAGAGGTCATACGTTCCCGTAACTAGCTTAACTCTGCTTTGCTTTCCTTGTCCCCAGAATCTGCCCATGAAAATATTTCTGAAAGTCGTCTATGTTTTCTGTGCTACGATTGCTAATCTTAACTACTCCAACGCATTAATTTAAAAACATTCTTAACAGTCACCATCTTCAGTTCGTTCGGAATCTTTTCCAGTCTTAAATTATTCTCGAGTTCGTTTAAAACTTCTTTTGTGTTATCTCCAGCTTTTTCGTCAAAAGTAGCTGATGTTATGTCATACACAAATTAGTTTGTGTACCAGGTGTTATTTAGATTATGTTTGAGTGTGATTTAGTGTATATCCCAAATTGCTTCTCTCTGTCATCTAAATAACTGCTTGTGTCTGGTAAATTATTATTTTCTATTGCCCTATTTACATTCAATATTTTTCACAATTCTTTTTATCAATTTGTAATTACAATTTTTACAATATTTTATGCTTCTTTAAAATTTCATCCTGCTTGTTTTTTAAATGGTTTAGTTCTTTAACTATTTTCATTTCTCTGAGTAGGTACATTTTTCTGTCCTACCTAATTTAATTGAATATTCCTCTAATATATCTATGTCACTTTTCATCCCTACTATGCTGTGGTTTCTGAGTTAAATTCTCTTAATTTAACCAAGTTTCTGAATTAGGTTAGTATTCAACACTTACGCGTTTGTTGTGCACGCTCTTTTCTAATTATTTTTTCTCTGCTGAGTTATAAATATTTACACTTATTTTCACAGTTATACTGGCACTGATTGTACATATTTTCTCAGTTAAGTTACGCTATTATTCTGCTGAAATATTTTCCATTCTCTGGGCCAGGATGATCATATTTACATCTATTCGTTCAGTTAAGCCACTCAGTAAATCCGAGTCTTTTTGTTTGTTTTGTTTTGATTTTTTTTTTTTTTTTTTTTTTGAGATAAGCTAACATTGTTTGCTTCTATTTTCTGAGTTAGTTCCTCTACATTTGTTTGCTATTCCTGCAATAGTTTCTCTATATTTAGTTTCATGTCGCAATGTTTTGTTTACTTTCCTCTACATTTAGTTCCATGTCTATGGATAGTGAGGTTCGCTGCAACATTATTTTCTCTAGTTTTGATCTACTAGCTATGATAGTTTTCCTCTGAAGAAAATCATCTCTTTCTCTTCCATGTAGGCCTAATTCTGTTCTCTCTCGCCTACTGCTTTCTCCTTATTCGCCATAGCTTTTAATCTTAATCTTATGTAGCGGTCTTACTTTGTGGTACGTCACCTCTCTTCCGTAATGAATCTTCCTCTTCCTGAACTCGGTTTCGGCTCCTGCTTGCCTCATGAATCCACTTCTGCGCTAGCTCTGGTTGGCTGGGGAAACCGTATCTCTCCGTAGTTCAGGTTGGCTAGCCTTGGAGATAGGAAGGTATTTTATTAGATAGAAAAAAGGTTCTCAACCCATCCCTTAAAGGGAACTTCATCCAGCCCAAAATGTATCAAGGTTGACGCAAGAAGCACATTTTTCTTTACCTACCTTGCTGAAATATCCGTAAATGGAAACTATTTCCAACAAGGTTTTTCTGCCAACCCATTGACATTTGGAAGCTAAGATATCACAAAACGTACGCGTTCAAACTCGTTATCAAGACTGTAACAATATGAAATATGAATAATATGCTCATCTACTTGTGTGCGTTTACCAATAATACCTAAACGTGCGATATGATAAAGCTTTTATTGAAAGTTCAAAGAGGAAGCAATGCTTTCGATTGACGCTACATAATGGAGCGGGAGTAGTTATATCAATTTGTTTATAATTATAACTATTTGTAGCCTTGCTATTCGCATTTTCACGGGTATCTAAATCTAAACTGTTGTGAGTACCCAAAATGATGTCGCTGCTGGTTTAAGATTCTCTAAAACTCGTTCCATGTTATAGATAGGTATAGGCATTCTCATGATTTGTCATTTTCTTTGGTGATTTTAATAAAGTTTGAAATGATATATGAGTGCAATGAAAGCTTTTGTGTAACACATAAAATAGTTTATAATTAGGCTGATAGTTATTTACCTGAATGTCCAAAATATATCAAAACACAGCACATTCAGCCACGAAACGCTTGCGATTGCCATGAAATAGCTTAGGACAGCTGAAACAGAGAAAACATGAATTAATTAACCATTGCTTTACGAAACAATATCAACAAGATTACCTTATATTTATTATTGTTATTATTATTACAATTATTATTGTTATTATTATACATTATTTCACCATTTGGCATATTACAATGCAATAGGTTTCGTCAACAAGTCATTAAAATGTATCTACATTTAAATATTCTTGTATGTTGTAGAAATTAAGTTGTTTTTAACACTAATTTTAAAACAATTTTCATTTACAACTTGCCTTATATTTAAAGGTAGTTTATTATATAATTTCAAACCAAGCTAAAGATGAGAGTTAAGAGATTTTTGTACGCGCAATTTAGGTAGCACCATGTTATTTCTACACATTGTATCGTGGTTATGTATTTCAGAAAAAAGTAACTCATCTGTCTTTTGGAGATGAATAAAATTCAAGCACAGTTAATATTCTAATTTCTTTAAAAACAAGTTCACAATGTTGGCGAGAATTACAATTTTTTATTATTCTTAGAGCCTTCTTCTGGAGCAAAACATCAACATCAGTAGAAGACTCCGCTCAAGGACCTGACTCTTATTTTCCGCATTTTAATAATACGCTGATGATCCTCCCTTAGATGTTATTAATTTATGGAACATTTTTAACGTAAGGTGCAACTTAGTATAATGTTTGTCGCACTCCTTACATCTCAAAGGTTCAGATATTCGAAGGGTTATCACTCAATGAAAATGTGGTTTAAGACTTCCGGGTGATGTCCATTTCTAAACTTAATCTGTTTTGCTAGAAAAATGCCCGCCAATTTTATATATAATTTAATATACTCTGCTACCCATTTCCGAAAAACCATGGTGACTGAAACAGCTACATATTATGTAGCTCAGTTATCAAATTCAGGAATAAACAGAATGGCGGTTTTAAACAATTAGATAAATGATAGGCAAACTAATAAAGGGACACGACTATAGAAATATGGGTGCTCTACGATTAAGCAACACAAGAGAAATTAAATAAAACAATACCATCTTCGGCATGTATTAAGCCTGTAATATTGATTACTGTGCCATCAGCACGGTAATAAATCCTAAATAGGAAGTAATTTGAAATTTCCCATGTTATTTATTACCCTGTCCTTCGGAATGAAATAAGCTCCTGTGAGGGTTTTTAACTTGAGCTACTAAAATAGAAAACCAGCATTTGTGGTGGTTGCCTAAGTGCGCTAAGAAGTTTACCTCCTGATTATCCATCAGAATTAACGCTAAAGCTGCCACTAGTGACGCTATTATAGTTCCTAATCCGAGGATTAATACGAATTAAGAGCGATGGGGAAAACTTGGAGAGAGAGAGAGAGAGAGAGAGAGAGAGAGAGAAACAAATAGTGCCACTAGAGTTAGGAGCATGGTTAACCATTTGAGTAATTTGAGTTATTGTTTTGCAGAATACACTGGTATAAACGAGATTTACAATATTATATATATAAAAAAGAGTTTTAGTGAAAGTAAAAAGTACGTACACAAACTGCTTAAGCATTGAATGATATATTGACATGCAAATTATTATAAGTAATAAAACATTAACATATATGTGCACATGAACGGGACTAAAGGTCACAGCCATTCACTGCTGTTTAAACACTGAATAACAAATCTGATGTGTTGCATTCACAGATCTTCTCCATATCTCTACAACAAATTATTATTAAAAAGCTTATTCTACTATTTACTTCATGATAATCGAGAAAAAATTGGCAGAAATCGTCTTATTACTTGTTTCCATGTAAATAGAAGGGAAATAAGGGGGTGCCATATGCTTCAGTGATAGTCAAAAATTGGTTCCTATGTCATTGAAGTTCCTTTGTTTTTATGAATAGGTGTTGACAAATTCCCGTATGGGAAAAGTATAAGTATTTTATAGTTGAAACCAATAAAGGGAATATCTCAAAAACGATCACCTCCACGAAAAAAATGTATGTAACACAAATTGTTTGTTTTACCGAGATCTAAGTTTTTTATGTAGTAAATTTTGTCTATCTCTTAAGGTTTACCAGTTACGTAAAATTTAGCAAAATTCACCCAGAATAAAGAAGTTTTTAGAGGCTATTCCCAGAAAATTCAAGAAACACATTTTTATTTTCCGTATAGATATCTTTAATTAAAATCGTTACAGTCATTTTTGACAAAATCAAAATTTTATAAATTTTTTCCATGTAAAGGGTAGTTTGGAGTGGGGGGATTTTTCTCAAAATCTTCGTGTCGCATTCCTGGAAGATACTAAACTTAAATACCAAGTTTTATATGTTACCGACTTTTCGTTTTTGAGTTATCGTGTTCACAAACACATAAACACACGGACACACACACATGGACCTTTTTCTGAAAATGCTTTTTATATATATATATAGGGAACCCTAAAACGCGTATTTGCGGTGAAATCTTGGTATAGATTTTTTATTGGAATGCAATACCTTCTGTATATACTATGTTCATATCAGTGTAGAGAAAGTAAAATTTGACATATACTATGTTAAATGTAGCATTCGATACATTTATGGAAACTACAAAAGTTATCGATTTGTAGCTGCCCCCTACGTTCTGAAGTTTATCTGCACCTTCTGCCTTGCAAAAATTATAACGAGAGAGTACTACACACTGCTTTAGAATATTATAACGTGCTCACTGTCTGGTATCACGTGCACAAACATGTGTACACAGCTACCTTTTTGAAGTGCCAAGGACGTTGTGCTTATTTGGTGTATAATATACCCATTGTTTATAGAGATTTACGTTACATTAATCTACCACATTGTCCACGATGTGGAGGAAAATTTGCTTTAAAGTGTATCTAGCGACATTCTCTTACTTTCTCTATACTATGTACATAGTGTATAGAGAAGGTAATTGCACTCCACCCAAAAATTCGATACCGAGTTTACATTGGAAATATATGTTTTAGGTTCCCCTTTATCTAAAAAAAAACAGTTTGGGAAAAAGGTCCGTGTGTGTGTGTGTGTGTGTGTGTGTGTGTGTGTGTGTGTGTCCGTGTGTCTGTGAACAGGATAACTCAAAAACGAAAAGTCGGTAAAATACCAAACTTGGTATTTAGGTTTAGTACCTTCCAGGGATGCGACACGAAGATTTTCAGAAAAATCCCCCCAGCCCAACTACCCTTTACATAGAACTTTTTTTCGAAAATTTTGATTTTCTCAAAAATTGTGCTAACGAATTTGATTAAAATATCATATATTAAAGATATTTACCCAAAAAATAAAATGTATATCTTGAATTTTCTGGGAATAGCCTCTGAAGACTACTTTATTCTGGATGAATTTTACAGAATTTTGAATAACTGCTAAACCGTAAGCGATGGACAAAAACTTACTGCACGAAAAATGTAGGACACGTTAAAACACACAATTTATGTTATACACATTTTTTTCGTGGAGTTCATCGTTTTAGAGATATTCCTTGTGTTTGGTTTCTGCTTTGAAAAACTTCTACTTTTCTCATACAGGAATCTGTCAACTGTTGTCCATACAAACAAAGGAACTTCAGTGACAGTAACCAGCTTTTGACTATCACTTTAACCTATGATACTCCTATATTTCACTTCTGCTTACAAGAAAGCAAATAATAAGACTATTTCTGTTATTTTTTCTGATTAGCATGAGGTAAATAGAAATATAAGCTTTTTGAGAATAATTTGTTGCAGAGATGTAGAGAAAGTCATGTGAATGGATCACATCAGATTTTTTAAATGTATTCATTTTTACTTTCTCTACACGTACTATGTACATAGTCCATAGAAGAGGTATTGTATTCCACTCAAAATTTCGAGAGTTCACCGGATATGCAACATTTTTAGAAAAAGATTCGTGTGTCTGTGAACACGATAAATAAAAAACGAAAAGTCGATAAAATCCCAAATTTGGTGTTTAAGTTAAGTATCTTCCAAGGCTGTGACACGAAGATTTAGACAAAAATCCCCTAAACTACCCTTAATTGGGAAACATTTCGAAAATGTTGTGTTTCTCTAAAATGGCTTCAAGGACCTTGATTAATACTGTATATTAAATATATTTTCATGGCAAATAAAATGTATAATTATAACTTCCTGAGAATAGCTGCCCAAGACCTCTTTATTTCGCATGAAGTTGGCTGAATTTTGCGTAACTGGTAAGCTGTGAGAGATAGATAAAACTTACCTCACAAAAGTATAGAACTCGTTAAAAAACACATAATTTATGTCAGTGAAACTGACTATTTTGGAGATATTCCTTGTTATTCGTTTCAGTTTTAAAATACCTTTCTCATACGGGAATTTGTTAAGTCCTGGAAATGCATAGAAACGGATTTCAACCACGTACAAGGCAACCAGCTTTTAAAAGATTTGGCTGTTGCTTTAACCTAGTATATTCCCTTATTTCCTCTCTACTTACCAGAAAGCAATAATAAGGTGGTCATTGTTAATGTTTATCTGTTTAGCATGAACTAGAAGCTTTTTAACAATAATTTGTACAGAGATATAGAGAAAGTCATGTGAATGGAACACATTAGATTTTTAAATGTATCGTTAAGTGCTCATGTGTATTAGAATCACTGTATTTCGTCTATGTTTATGAAGAAGATTTTATAGAACACTTTCTCATTTAATGCGGCTTTCCAAAATTTTCCCCTTTGTATATTTACTATATTTCAATCAACATCCATATTGCATAAACAAAATAGGTATTTGTATTTTGTAAATACTACAATATTTTGCAGATTATTTTGTTCATACTAATTGTATTCACATTATTTCCCCGATTTAATACGCCTTACATTTCCTGTGTGTATATACCTAGTACATAGTAGAGAAGCTATCCGACAACGAGTTACATCGGAAATACATGTCTTAAGGTCCCCGTTTCCAAACAAAGCATTTTAGAAAAAAAATCCGTGGGTATGTCTGTGTTGGTATGTCTGTGAATACGATAAACGAAAAGTCGGTAAAATACAAAACTTGGTATTTAAGAGGATGCGACACGAAGCTTTGAGGAAAATCTCTCAACCCAAAAATACACTTTACGCGGAAAAAAATTCAGAAATGTTGAATTTCTCAAAAATGACTCTAACGATTTTGATTAAAATATGTTATTAAAGATGCACATGACAAATAAGATGTATATCTTCGATTTTCTGGGAATATCCTCTACTCATTGCAGTTTACTTTTATACTTCTGCTACAAACTATTCTTCAAAAAGGATATTTTCCCTTCTGCTTCATATTAATCGACACCAATGTTTGCATGAGTGATATCATTACACATTTCATTGCAGCTGCATTCTAGGTGGAAGATGAAAAGATAGTTAAGCATTTAAAAAGCAGTCGCTATATGTCATAGCATGATAGCAGGAGAAATCAAGGAACGGTGACTTTAGCTTAAAAATTTGTGACAGTATTGCAATCATTGTTAGTTATCTATGACTGCAAATTTAAAACAGCAACCAATACCTCGAAAACTATTAATGTAAAAAAAATGTTAACATAAATGTGTGTTCTACAATAGCTACATTTTTGTGCAGTAAACTTTTGTTATGTTTTCAGATTAACTGGTATAATTAAAGCCCATACAGAATGAACGGAACTACAGAGCTATTCGCAGAAAATTCAAAATGTACATGCTGTTAATTATGCACACATCTTATATATACGGTATTTTAATTAAAATTCTTAAACCTGTATTTGAGGAACAAAAATTAAAATAGGAACGTTTAACACACAGGATAGTTTGGAGTGGCGGTCTTGAAAACTTTCGTGTCGCAGCCTTAGTGGATCTTGAAAATAAAGTTTTGAGTTATGTTATTCACAGACGCAGATACACCCAGATATATTGAACTACCTAAAATAGCACCTTTGTTGTTCAGGGAATCTTAAAATGTGTTTTTACCCAGAAGTAATGATACAAAATTGGTGCCGGGACTTAAATCCCTCCGGAAGAATGATTTCATACATAAATGTGGTTTAGAACAGAGTTTTATTAGAGATACTAATGCATGAGTAAAATAAATTCAGGCTAAGCTTCATAACAAGTTGAATTCCCCACATGGGAGTATGTAATCGTCCAGATTCCAGATACACAATGTACAATTACCTCGTATAACTACATAAATATATTGTGAGTTTGCGTATAAATGAAATATATACTTTTCATGAACATTTATATTTAAAATTTCATGTGACATAACCAATGTGCACACTTTTGTCTAGTAAAATATGTTATCTCCTACCGCTAAATAAATTAATGAATGCACTAAACTCACCAAATGTTACGCAGCCATTGGAGTTCAGTTCCTGTGTGTGCACCGTTAACAGGCAGATGTAACCAACGGCAACACTGCTTACATGACACATAAAACTCTTTCCATGTAGATTCCGCAGTTCTGAAATAATGCCATACACGAAGAATGTCATAAATAGGAAGGGTATGGAAATGAGATATCCTATAGAATGCATGGTCCAGAAGGGAATTCTTTCGTAGTCGTCATAGTCGTAGTCGTATTCAAGGTCAGAAATGCATTTTAGTACTCCTATGTCTTGCCTTCCCTCAATCATTTCCATGCAATATGTATCTGCTTCTATAGTTGTGCTGTAATAAGGAAGGAGAACACTTCCATTTGGAAGGAGATAGTTTTCCTCATCATGGAACCCAGAGTCCAAAACATAGCTGAACTTACATGGCATACCATAAAGCACTACTGGCTCTTCATCAACTTCAACAGGCTCATAAGTATTATCATCGAAATATTCTGGTGCAAATGGTCGTGCTCCAGTTGTACGGGGAATGCACACGTCGCCTCTTGCAGGGAACATCTTGTCTTTTGGGCAACACTTTCTAATGCAAGGAAGCAAAGAACAAATGCAACCAAAATAATTATTGTTTACATTTTGCCAGAAGAAACCAGGAGAAAATGTTACGTTATACTCTGGTGAATGCAAACTACCATTAATTAAGTTTGCATCATTAATGGGCACACTGAGCATCATATTACATGGAATGAAATTTCCTTGGGCATCTTTGTAAGCCGCATTATTTTCTTCTGTTGACCTATTTTTCAAAAGAAACTCCAAATCCAAAGTTTCTTCAATGGATTCTTCCTCTGACACGAGCGTTTCCAAGTCATTTAGGACTAAATTATCAGGAATTTTATTTATGCCGCTCTTTGCCACGCCGGTTATTTCTTCCTCTTTCGTTCCTTTAACGATCTCTGTGGTAGCTTTTGATCTTCGTGTCACTATTTCCAGCCCAGAATGTTGTGGGATTTTATACACCACATTGGTGTTGAGGATTTGAGCAACGCCAGCAATTTCTTCTCTATTTTCACTTAAAGATACTGATTCTCCACTACCATTTTGGTTCCCAGTCACTATTTTGGACATCAGCTCAAGCTCCCTTCTGAAATCCTGTACTGTGAGACTTGGTTTGTATTTATTGGACACAACTGGTTTAACATAATTGCTGTATTTCTGAAACAACTTCACTTGATCCCCAGGTGTGTAATTAGCTTCTTGATTAGGTTTCATACTGCTATGATAATTTGTTTCTTTCCACCGAGAACTTTCACTAAGAATTTTGTTTATGAAGTTTAGTTGATTTGTTGAGCTGTTGGATACTGATGTTGCTGTTAAAATTGGCTCACTTGTCACTAAATGTCCAGGCTTGCTAACACCGATATTTATTGTAAAGGGGTCTATGCTGACGTCTACAGTTATTGATTCCAGCTGAGATTCAGTTAAAGTTCTGTTGCTTTGCTCGGCCAAATACACGTTTCCATCCAAACTAATATTTTCTTTGTCACTACTGTACCTTAACTGCGTCTGTTGACCTCTAGTTGCCACACCGGTTGCATTTTCGGAAATCATTTCGAAGCTGCTCTCATTATACGCCAGTATTTCCGGGGACATCTTCAGAGCCAGAATTTCTTTGGAGTACATGTCCAACATGAGGAATACTAAACCTATTACGCCCATTCCTTGGTCGTGGACCTCCCGCCTCCTACTTCTGATTCTATACTAACGGGGACTCGACTGTTATTGTTCCGGATCAGGTTTCTCTCCCCTTAAGAGCTGGAAGAAAAGAAGAGGATAAGATGAGTGCAATAAGTTACGATGGCTGATCTCTCTGGAGTTTGGACCTGAATGACGAGAGAAATGTTTCAGGACGGAAATTGTGGTTTCGTAAACTTAATTAACATGTTTTATAATGTTCCGTTCCTAAGAGAATACCTTACAGCCATATGACACAGTCCCAGAAGTCCCTGACGTTACGCTAATTAATTTACCTTAAATTTATTCATTAAGTTGAATAATTATTCATTAAGAAAAAAAGTGTAAAGCTGACGAAATCGGCATAAGCCTGCCATTCGTCCCGTAAAAGCGGAACAATCCCCCTTTTTACTTTCTCTACATGTACTATGTACATAGTGTATAGAGAAGGTATTGCATTCCACCCAAAAATTCGATACCGATGTTTCACCGGAAATATATATTTTTGAGTCCTCCTGAATAAAAAAACATTTTTAGAAAAACGTCCGTGTGTGTCTATGTGTCTGTGGACAGCATAGCTCAAAAACGAAAAGACTTTTGAATACCAAATCTGGTATTTAAGTTCGGTATTTTCCAAGGATGTGACACGAAGATTTTAAAAAATACCCCCCACCACAAATTACCCTTTACATGAAACTATTTTTGAAAATGTTGATTTTCTCAAAAATTGCAATAACGATTTTGATTAAAAAAGCGTACACTAAAGATATTTACCTCACAAATAAAATGTATATCTTGAATTCTCTGGTAATATCCTCTTAAGACTACTTTATCCTGGATGAATTTTACAGAATTTTGCTAAAAGCTAAACCGTAAGAGATGGACAAAAACTTACCACACAGAAAATGTAGAGCACGTTAAAACACACAATTCATGTTATATAACATGTTTTCGTGGAGTTGATCGTTTTTTAGATATTCCTTGTTTTTGGTTTCAGCTTTGAAAAACTTTTCTCAAACAGGAATTTGTCAACTCCTGCCCATACAAAGGAACTTCAGTCACATAGCAACCAGCTTTTGACTATCATTTTAACCTATGGTACTCTCTTATTTCGCTTCTACTTACAAGAAAGCAAGTAATAAGACTATTTCTGTTAATTTACTCTCGATTAGCATGAAGTAAGTAGAAGTATAAACTTTTTAACAATAATTTGTTGCAGAGATGTAGAGAAAGTCATGTGTATGGAACACATCAGTTTTTTACTTTCTCTACACGTCCTATGCACATTTTCAAGAAAATCCCCCCCCAATCCCAATTACCCTTTACATGGAAAAATGTTCGAAAATTTTGATTTGCTAAAAAATGGCTCTAACGATTTTGATTAAAATCCCGTATGTTAAAGATATTTGTGTACCAAATAAAATGTATATCTTGAATTTTATGGGAATAGCCTCAGAAGACCTCTTTATTCTGAGTGAATTTTGCCGAATTTTGCATAACTGCTAAACCTAAGAAAAGACAAACACGTACTACACAGAAAATGTAGATCTCGTGAAAGCACATAATTTATGTCCTTTACATTTTTGTTGTGGAGGTAATCGTTTTCGAGATATTCCTTGTTATTGGTTTCAGTTGTGAAGTACTTTTATTATTCTCAGACAGTAAGTGTCCGTTTTTCTTTTGTTCTACTCCTGGCCAATCAAAGAAGCGATTTGCAATGACAATCACATAACGTCAGCTTTTAAAACATTTGACTATCGGTTTAGCCTAGTGTATTCCCTTATTTTCTTTCTATTTATGAGGAACTAAATAATAAGAACATTCTGCTAATGATTATCTCGATTTGCAAGGTGCAGAAAGAAGAATAATCCTATGTAGGAAGTTTGTAGAATAGCTAGAGAAAGTCATGTGAGTGTAACATATCAAGGATGCGACACGAAGATTTTCAAGAAAATCCCCCCACCCCTAACTACCCTTTATATGGAAAAATTTTCGAAAATTTTGTTTTTCTTAAAAATGGCTCTAACGATTTTGATTAAAATACCACATATTAAAGCCATTTCTATTACAAATAAAATGTTTATATTGCATTTTCTGGGAATAGCTTCTAAAGATCTGTTTATTCTGAATGAATTTTGCTTAATTTGGCATAACTAGTAAACCGCAAGAGATAGACAAAATTTACTATACAAAAAATGTAGATCTTATTAAAATACACAAATTATGTAATATACATTTTTTTCGTGGAGCTTACCGTTTTCGAGGTATTCCTTATTATTGGTTTCAATTGTGAGGTACTTCTACTTTTCTCAGACGTAAGTGTGTGTGTGTGTGTGTGTGTGTTTCTTTTGTTCTACTCCTGGTCAAGCTAAGAAGCGATTTGCAATGACAATCGCATATAGACAGCTTTTAAAACATGAGTGAGTGTAACACAACAGATTTTTTTCCTGAGATTGACCGTTTTTGGGATATTCCTTGTTATTAGTTTTAGCTTTAAAAAATCTTATGTGTTCCATTCACATGACTCTCTACATCACCGTAACACATTATTGTTAAAAAGCACATTCTTCTATCTACTTTATGATAATTGAGATAAACGACAGAACTTGTCTTCATTACTTGCTTCCTTCTAAGTAGGAGGAAAGTAAGGGAATACGCTAGGCTTAAACGATAGTCAAATCTTGTAAAAGCTGGTTGTTATGTAGTTGAAATCCGTTTCTATGCAGGGCCAGGAGTTTACAACTTTTCGTGTAAGGAAATCTAAGAAATAGTCCATTTAATGAAAAAAACATATATGACATAAAGTGTGTGTTTTAATGTGATATACATTTGTTATGTTGTAAGCTTTTGTCTGTCTCTTTCGGTTTACCAGTTACGCAGAAGGCATCCAGAATAAAGAGGTCTTTAGAAGCTATTCCCAGAAAATTAAAAATATACATTTTATTACCCATATAAATATATCTTTAATATACGGAATTTTAACCAAAATCGTTAAAGCCATTTTAGAGAAAATCAAATATTTTGAAATTTTTTCCATGTGAAGGGTAGTTTGGGGTAGTTTTCTCAAAATCTTCGTGTCACATACCTGGAAGATACTAAACTTAAATACTAAGTTTGGTATTTTACCGACTTTTCGTTTTTTAGTTGAGTTCACAGACACAGAGATACACACATGCGCGCAAGGACCTTTTTATAAAAACACTTTTTTTTTTTATTCAGGAGACTCTAAAACGTGTATTCCCGGTGAAATATCTGTATCGAATTTTTGGGTGGAATGCAATCCTTCTCTATACACTAAGTACACAGTACGTGTAGAGAAAGTAAAAACTTGTATTTTCTCATACAGGAATTTGTCAACTCTTGTCCATACAAACAAAGCTATTTCAATCACATAACAACCAGCTTTTAAAACATTTGACTATCGCTTTAGCCTAGTGTATTCCCTTATTTCCCTCCTACTTACAAGGAAGCAAGTAATAGGATAATTGCATGTAATTCCCATATATTTCTCCGTAATTGCTCGAGTAAGAACAGGAGTAGAACAAAAGAAAAATGGACACTTCCTGTCTGAAAAAGGTATGAGTAGGTAGTCTCTATGTTCGAACTAGAACGTTTATTAGAATTAGATATTTAAATTCCAAAAATAGACAACAAGTGTTAAATAAATACGCAGAAAGGAAGAATAAATAGTGGGCCGCGTCATCATCCAAAACACCATAAACCAACACTAGTGGTGTGTAAGTTTTAAGGCCACAGCCACCTTTCCTACGGTTAGGTACGGCGCACTTCGGTGTCCGGTCCCCTGTTTCGGCACGCTAAAGAGCACCTGCTGCCTGTACGTGAGTGGTGAACTAGGCTAGTTGTGTGTGCGCTGCACACTCGAGTGCAGCGTACGTGTACCTACCTTTTCTCTAACACCCAAACCAACATGAAACCTGCTCCCAGTAGCGAGGCACCCAGCGGTCCTGCCAAGGAGCAGGAACCAACTCCGAGCACCAGCACTGGTGTCACCAGCGGCGCAGCCAAGGCCTCCGGGCCCGGCAGCAGCCGAAAACCAAGGAAGTCCCGACAACGCAAGAGCGGAAAAGGGACTTCACTCCGTTCGGTTTCGACCGACATCTCTGACAAGGGCGGATCTCGAGAGAGAGATCTCCTATCCGATCAGGAAAATCGTCCGATCACGACTTTTCAGATTGTGACAGTGTAGTCACAAGCTTTTCGTCCAATTCGGATAAGACTTCGGTCTTTTCCTACCACTCATCCATTATGGGACAGGACGAGGAAAGTCACGCTGCATCTCCCGAGGTCAGTGATGAATTCATTGTTGTGGGCAAAAAGGGGAAACCCGTAACACCCGCACACCAGACCAGCGCAGGACCCAGCAGCCCCGCCGGCGGCGGACAGAAGAGGCGCCATATTCCACCAATCATCGTGGACTCCTTCGAGGGTGTGGTAGGCTTCCTCAGGACAGTTATGCCAACGCTCTGCCAGGAGTGCACGGTGACAAGGAGGAAAAGCCGCTATGTCTTCCAAGCAAGGACGCCGGAGGACTATTCACGCCTACTGAGCGAGCTCAGTAAGAAGAAAATTCCCCATTTTACCTTTGGTCTCGATAAAACCAGAGACCTTAAGAGAGTCTTAAGGGGCCTACCGGCGGACACGTCCGTCAAGGAGATCGAGGAGGACCTCATCCGCCAGGGTATAACCCCCAAATTGGTGAAGCAGCTCACCAAACCCGCTCCAGCTCGGCGCACGCCCACAAAAATCCCCCTCCCCCTCTTTCTAGTAATAGTGGAGCGGGTAAATGATCCGGAGATCAAGATAGATCGGGTTTCCTCGATCTGTTATCTCCGGGTCACCATGGAAGCATCCCGACGCCCTGGCGGCACAGCACAATGACACCGTTGCTTGGGTTTCAACCATTCAAGCCAATATTGTCACCGGATACTACGCTGCCTTAGGTGTGGTGACAAGCACCCCAAAGAGCTCTGCCCGCGCTCCTTGACGGACGATCCTAATTGTGCCAACTGCGGGAAGAAACATATCGCCTGCTATGGAGGGTGCCCTGTGAGGCTGAAGGTCATCGCGTCGTCGAGGCCCGCCCCCCTAGAGCCTAAACCGGCCACACCTCCGAGTAGGGAGGAGCGTCAGAAGACATCGACGGACCAGAACAACAAGGCCAGACCATCGGTGAGGCAGGAGCCTCCAGAACATGAGGAGGCACCAAGACAGGCACCCACACCGGCACCACGGGGCTCCTTATACTCAAATAGGGTCTCCGGAAAAGGGAAATCACCAAAAACCCCTGCCACACAACATAGCCAACCTAAACCTCCGAAACCCAGTCTGAAGAGGCCAAGAACTGACCGCGAAAGCGATACCGAGCGGGAGGTGCCTGCGGCAACCGGTCCAGCACCGGTACCGTCGCGTGTCTCCCGCCAGGAACGACCAGCGGTGGTGACTCCGCCTCCTCAGCAGTCCAACCAACCAGCGTTAACCACACCCACCACCATACCTGCTTTGGATGTCGCGGACCTCCTGGGGTGGTTTCAGCAGCTGCTGCTGAACCATGCCGAGAGAATCCGGGACCTCCTCACCAGGTACTTCCAGACCACCGATCCAACCAGCAAGGCGATGATCCTCTTTGAGGGCCTCACCTTCATGCTCAGCCTCGCCCCATTGTCCCAAAATGGCGGACGGAACTAGGCTTCGTACCTCTTTCCGATTCGTCTTTTGGAACGCCAATGGAGTGAGGGATCATAGGGATGAGCTTCAGCGCTTTTCTGCCCATTATGCCCTGGACCTCATTCTAGTTTCGGAAACACATTTGCGCCCTGACATCCCCTTCCGTCTACCTGGTTACGTTTGTCATCGCAGTGACCGGGTGCCCCGCCCAGGAGGCGGCACTGCGGTTCTTGTGAGGCAAAACGTGGTCCACAAACCCATCCCTATTCCGCCCCTGCAAGCCCTTGAGGCGACGGCAGTGTGTGTTGAGCTCGGAGGAACGGAGGTAGTAATAGTCTCTGTTTACCACCCTCCCGGTAGGCCGTTCTTACCTGCTGACTACCAATCCCTCTTCAACCTCCATCCTAGCGTGATCCTCGCCGGGGACTTTAATGCCAAACACCAGCGTTGGCATTCTGGCCCCCGCGCGGATCCTAGAGGCAATGCAATGATTCGCATGATTGATAGGGATCCCCAGCTAAGAGTTCTGGGCCCCTGGCAACCCACACACCATCCGCAAGGTCGAGGACAACCATCAGTCATCGACTTTGCGATCATCAAACATTACCCCTTCCATCTCATGCTCACATCACTCGCTGCACTTCATTCCGATCACAATCCCGTGTTGGCAGAAATCAACACCAGGGTTGCCAGCCACGACTTCTCAGGACACACCAGAGAAATAGACTACAAATGCGTAAAGGATTGCCTCAGCGCATCTATTCCACCCAACCCAAAAATCACAGACATACTCAGCCTAGAGACAGCAGTCCAAACCTTCACTACCACAGTAGTAAGAACGGTTCACAACCTCACCATCCGCACCCCACCAACACCACATCCAGACGTCCTTCCCCTAGAACTTGAACTCCTTATCCGCCGTTCCTGGGCAGTCCGCAGACTATACCAGCGGAACCGGACGCCACACAATCGGGGTCTTTTGCGGCGCCTCCGGCGGGAGGTTCGTGTCCGACTACGCGAGCACCGTGTGCAAGCGTGGGAGGCCACAATGGTCGTGCAAGACCTGGAGGGTGGCGACGTCTGGCGTATCGCAAAAAGCCTCCGACGCCAACGTAATCAGTACCACTCCCCGCTTCAAGGCAATCTTGGCCTTGTTTACGAACCACAAGCCAAAGTAAATGTGTTTGCGAGCTACATAAAGGACACCTGCAGGCCGAGAGAGGACCCCCAGGACGTACTCTTCACTACCCGCGTTCATGAGGATGTGGACCGCTACTTGCGGGAACAGCCTCATGAAGCGGAGAACCCCCTACCAATCATCCGCCCTAGTGAAGTCCAAGACGCACTCCGGCGTCTCAACACAAAAAAGGCTTGCGGGCAGGACGGGCTGACACCCGCCATGCTCAGCAACCTTCCATTCAGAGCAGTGCTGTACCCCACCAAGGTATTCAATATGTGCCTCACCTTAGGTCACTTTCCGCGCGAGTGGAAGGTGGCACGGGTGGTGTGCATTTTGAAGCCTGGTAAGGACCCTGCACTTCCTTCCAGCTACCACTCCATTAGCCTCCTACCCACCCTCTCGAAGGTCTTCGAGAGGTTAGTTCTACACCGCTTGTCGCCGCAGGTAGTCGTCATTCAAGCCATCCATCTCCATCAGTTTGGATTCCGTCCTGGGCACTCGACAACCCAACAGCTGCTGCGGGTGGTGGAGGCTGCCGCCCTGGGGTTCCAGGACGGGGCCTTCACGCCGGCGGTGTCTTTGGATGTCGAGAAGGCCTTCTCAACCACCTGGCATGAGGGTCTCCTGTTTAAACTCATCCAGATTGGCCTACACACACAGTTAATCAACATCATACACAGCTTCCTACACCAGCGCACCTTTGTAGTTGCAGTTGCGGGGCAAACATCTACACCTAAACCCCTACGAGGCGGAGTCCCAGAAGGCTCTGTACTATCAACCTCCTTGTTTAGCCTTTATATGGCAGACTTCCCTACGGTGCAGGGCGTCAACATGGCCCAGTTTGCTGATGACGTCCTGCTCTACCGCACCGACAGGAACATACGCAGAGCCTTCAACCCCATACAGAGACACCTCCGTCTCGTCCAGGACTGGTGCAGACAGTGGCGGATGTCCGTTAATCCGGGCAAAAGTCATGCTGTTCTGTTCACCAGAAAACGCCCCGAAATAAACCAGATACCCAACTTTTCCTATCAGGGCCAAAGGATAGAGTGGGGGAATTCCATCAAATACTTGGGCGTCATTCTTGATAAGGGCCTAACTTTTCGTGAATACGTGCGGGGATCGTCGGACAGGGCGAAGGGGGCGGTAGCCCCCCTTTACCCTGTGCTGGCCTCCCAGATGCCGGTTCACTTAAAGTAACGCCTTTTCAAGGCGCTTATAGTCCCCCTGATGCTCTACGCCTGCGAAGTGTGGGGTATGGCAGCAGACTCCTGGCTTCTCTGGTTACAGCGGGTGCAGAATAGAGGACTCCGGTCCATATATTCTGTATGTCGACGTTTCCCTTTGAGGCTACTACATGAAGCTTCGGCCCTCCCATATGTGGAAGATGTTATTAGGCGCCGGGCTCAAAAATTCTACGCCAGATTGGGCGAACATGAGAACGCTCTTGTCAGATCACTGGGGGAGTAAAAGGCAGTTCCGGGTTCCCCGCATGGCTTGTGGGCACCCCCGGTAACAACGGCTTTAAACCAGCCAACAGCGTAATAGCTGAACAAAGCACTCCCCCTCCCATAGGGACAGGTCTATCAAAATTCACCACCATATTTAAATAAATAAATAAATACCAGCGGAGCAGAGGAAAGGATGCTGCTCCTGAAAATGCAACCGCTCGAGGAGCCTACCAGCGCTACCTCCTTAACACCAACACTCGAAACCTCAAACAAAACCTTAATCATCACCTCATTCCTGTGGTTAAACCCTTACCAGGGTAGGTACACAGCAACAACACCCAGGCTCACCACGAGCCTACCAGACACGCACGCACGCACGCACGCACGCAGCGCGTTCTCTGAACAGTAAAGACAGACGAAGTTTGCCCAGTAATCCCAGTGTAGGTGTTGGCAGTTAATGTACTATTTTATTTACGAGAACTTAAGCTATTATGCCTAAACGGAAATGCACGTTCCTATCCAATTTACAGGAAAGATATCCTATCCTCGAAGAGACAAAGCTTAATTCTGCAGTTCACTGTGAAATATGCAATTGACATTTTCGACTGTACATGGGGGGGGGGGAGGAACTCTGATATGGTAAAGTATATTAATTCAATATCATATTTCTTTCATTCTAATATTATGTTAATGCCATATTCAGAAAGTATTGATCAGTTAATCACAACCGTTTCAGGCGTCCCGTATTCTAATGTAAAAAAAAAAAAAAAAAAAAAAAAAAGTTAGGTTTAACTAATATCAGTCTTTTTAAAAAGGAAAGCAACTGGATCAACTTCAGAAAAGTCAAAGACTGACCAATTCAGTACCAGACAAACAACGTACTGCTGAGTTTTCCGGTAGTAAAGCTTCTGCGTCTTAAATTCATTCCCAGTCAAAACACATCAAACCTAACGATATTGGGATGTATATCTGCACAGGTACGGTAAAGAATGCTACTTCATTAGTTACTTTACAATTTGTATAGCTGCTTTTTATTCTTAAATTAGTTTATTAAAAAAGAATTTGATTGTTTTTTCCGTATGGGTCGCTCATGAAAACCGGTCCCACGTACAGACTGCTCACCAGCAGGGTTGCCAAATTCGTTTAAAAAAATATCGCCAGAATTATTTTAAAAATCGCAAAATTCACATTGAAATCGCCCAATTTCACATTCACATTTTCTTAAGGGGGTTGAAAAACGTCTCTAAGATTTGGTTTAGAATTTTGTTTGTATTTTTTACATGTTACTTACTATCAGATCATTGGACCCTTAGTTGCAAACTTTACAATAAAAAAAAAGTTATGTCACAAGAAACCTACTAAGGCCATTTATTTATTTCAGGTTCCCAACTGCATAGTCATATCTGCGGGATTTCTCTTTGGAACAAACTGCCTATCGGCAAGTGTTACCTCGTATAGTGTTAAAGTTGGTTTCTTTTCTCTTTGGATTTAATTCATTAGATCACACATACTCTCATCAACATTTCCAGACTGGGGAGGGGGGGAGGATAGGGAATAATCGGCTAGAGAAAATGTCCCACCCCCAGTCGGGAATCGAACCCGGGACCCTTCGCAAAGTAGAAGGACAACTATATTAAAGGGTATGACATTTCCCCCACTACCTATTACTAATACTTTATTTACTCAAATTACTCTATATACTACTGTGTCAAGAAAGTTCCGGGAATTTGCCAATAAAACACAAAAAGTGAACTATTCCTCTAATTTTATTTTATGGCCTTCAAAGTAGCCCCTTCTGAAATTATACATTTATGCCAACGAATAATCCAATCATCAAAACATGTTTTGTAGGAACTTTTAGGAATCGAAGTCAATTGTCGCCGCGAATTTTCCTTAATGTCTTCTATCGACTGAAAACGGGTGCTTTGAAGTGGTAACTTGAGTTTTGGAAAGAGAAAGAAATCAGCAGGAGCCAGATCAGGTGAATACGGTGATTGTTCGATGAAATTTGTTGAGTTTTTGGCCAGAAATTCGTTCACAATAATAGCCTTGTGAGCTGGTGCGTTATCGGGGTGCAGAATCCATGTCGTTCCACAAATCTGGCCTTTTTCGCCGTATTTGTTCTCTCAAACGCCGCATAGCGCTCAGATAATAGTCTTTATTTACCATCTGACCTTCTGGCAAGAACTCTGAGTGCACAACACCGCGATAATCGAAAAAAGCTGTCAACATGACCTTCAGTTTTGATCGAGTTTGACGTGCCTTTTTTAGTTTCGGTTCAGTTAGACCATGGCCAAGTGGTCAGACTATTCGTCTCTCACCTAGACGGCCGGGTTTCAATTTGAGATTTGTGGTGGACAAAGCGGTGCAGGGGCGGGTTTTCTCCGGATTCTCCGGTTTCCTCCGCCATCTCATTCCACCGGGGCTCCATCTTCATATATCATCCGTGGCATCGCCTACGGTGCCAGAGCAGTAAAAGCGGGCGTTAAACACTACCAAAAAAAATGGAAGGTGCCATTCGGAAGTTTGTTGACTGGTTAGAGTGTCAAACTCGTAACCTCACGTCTCATCACCAATTACAATGCGTTTCATGAATGTGGGGTCGGAACTGGCTCGTTCTAGCATGTCTTCAGCAATCCTTACGCGATTGAGTTTTTGTAGAAAATTCAAGTCTTTCGGAACTAACCGAGCTGCAACGCGTGTCATACCCAAACAATCGTTTAAAATGGTACGAATCGATTCGTGAGACACAGAAAGTTCAGCGACACACACTCTCTCTCTCTCTCTCTCTCTCTCTCTCTCTCTCTCTCAGACCTAAATGACGATTTTCAGACACCATTTTCTTCACTTTAGCGATGTTCAGTTCAGTTGAAACCGTTGATGACCGACCAGAGCGAGGCAAATCTTCCACCACATCTCGACCACTTTTGAATGCACTGTACCAACCATATGCACGTATTTTTGATAAAGTCGATTCACCGTAAGCCCTCTGTAACATTTTCAGCGATTCGGCACACGAAATACCATTTGCAATGCAAAATTTGAGACAGATTCTTTGTTCAATATTTGTATCCATCGTAAAATCGTAAATCACCTTTGAGATGAACTAAAAAAATGGCGTACTGTAAACAAATTGGATGACAGATGACAATCAAACTCCGCGTGGGTATAGAGTAAAGTTGTACCAACTTAGCGACAACAATAATTTCGAATCCCCTTTTAAACAGGATTTTTAAATGATCAATTCCCGGTACTTTCTTGACAGAAGGGATAGCATTTAAACTGCAGATACAGTATCAATGTATTATTCAAAAACTAATATCGTGCATATAATATTAAGACATATTTGCAGTCAACTGGTGCATTTTATTCAAACAGTTCTCTTGAACTCAGTGCGGCTGCATTAATAGCGCCGTAACAATGAAAAGATAACAAGGAAAATAATATAGCGGCTAATTTCTCGTCTATGAATACTGATTGCAGGTGGTTTACACTATTTTCATAGCAGTAGTGCCTTAACGAACATACCATCACTCTACTCATAATATAACACTTAATTTGTGAAACAATGTACAATATACTTTTCAAGGAATACATTTAAATTATTTTCGTGATTTCAGATGTTGCCCAAAAATTCGCACATCGCCTCAATTAAAAATCGGTTGGAAAATCGATCATTTAGTAGCCCAAACCGCGACTTTTCGCCCAATCTGGCAACACTGCTCGCCAACCAATTAAGCGCGAATTGTTACCCGCCGTAAGCGATACAGCAACAAATAAGTAAACAGGCATAATTAGATAGTAAAGAAATAACAAATAAGCTAATGCAAAGTCTATATTTACAAAACGTAGTCGTAACAACAGCTAACAATTGACGGAGGACAACTTACACATGTTTATTTTATTTGTTAATCAATTGACCATTTTTCGTTAAAATTACGCACAGTGCAACTATTTAGGCAAATCAAACTCCAGCGCCGTACATTAATCATAATACAGAATAGATCGACAAAGCTGATAAACCAAATTGCATTGTTATTTGAGCCACAGACACTGGAGATTTAAGTAAGAAAAATAAAAATGAAGCATTATTGTATCAAACATTAATAAAACCATTAAGATAAACCACGTTGTAAGTTAAAAAGCATGGTAAACAACTGATTGCATTTAAACTAATAAAGAAACATTTAGGCTTTGTGGTATATCTGAAATAGTTGCTAATGTCCAGTTTCTTGGGAACAATTTTTAGAATTACCCAAAATATGATCTCTTTTTTTAAGTGATAGTCACTCCTTTGTTGGCACTATATCCCCCGAGGAACTAGGAAAGCTGATTTATAGCAAGTGCATTATAATCACAAAATTTTGGCCGATTTTCACATAATTTTTTACGAATAATGATTATTAGTTATTTCCTTGTGGGTACAAGAGAAATAAAGGAATATATTAGGCTAATGCAATAGTCAAATCTATTAAAAGCTGGTCGCCAAGTGGTGAATTCGACAGTCCGTTCTCTTTACAAAATCAGGAGAAAAAAATAAACGAATGACGACTTCCCATTTGAGAAAAGCATTATTGGAAAATGTATATCAATAACTCCGAAATGGTTAACTCTCCAAGAATGTAGGTGATTGTTATAAATTGTGTTTTTAATGAGATCTACATTTTTAAGTAGTATGAGTTTTTATGTATATCTTATGGTTTATCGCTTTTCTAAATTCCTCCAAAAAGAAGAAGGCTTCAGAGGCTATTCCCAGAAAATTCAAGATATACATTTTATTTGCCTCTAAATTTCTTTAATATAATATGGCACTTAATCCAAACCATTAGAGCCATTTTGAGAAAAAAGCTTCAAAAATATTCCATATAAACGGTACCTAGTTTGGAATGCACGGGGAATTTTTCTAAAAGCCTTCGCGTCACAAGTTTAAAAAGTGCTAAACTCAAATACCAATTTGGTATTTAGCCTACTTTTGTTTGTAGTTATGTAGTTAAGATGGATCCTGGTTCAGGGGCAGCATGGGAAAGATAGTGAATACAAGGATGAGGTAGACCCTGGCAAGAGATCAGGGTCAGGGGCAGGTGAGTATACATGGGAAAGACCTCTCCACCCCTTTAAATGACCTAGAATGGCATTAAAAGCATTCGAAACAGCTGTGGCAACGCTAAAATTCACCTTTAAAATCCTGAAAAATGTATGTGAAAGCACTACAACGCTGAAAAATAGACCCAAAACGTTCTAAAATGCTTATAAAAGCGTTAAAAATCAATAGAAAACACTATAAAATATGAGCAAAAACGTCTGAAAGAGCCTAAAATACCAGCTTGGGAGCCCTAAATACCCACAAAATGGCGTGAAATCAGTTGAAAAGAATAAAAATGTCTGACAAGTACCCCGAAACTAGTTGACCTAGAAACCTAAACACCTTCCAAATGGTATGAAGTGCCATTAAAAGCATTCGATGCAGCTATCCTAGCAGTCGAAAAACCCTCAAGAAGCGTTATAAATGATCTATAAGCACTAAACAAAGCAGAGCAAAACACTATACATTAATAATAATAAAAAAAAATTCTTTAAACAACACATCCCACAATAAAAAAAAGTCGTTAAACGCATCAAAATTATAGGAAAAAAACATAAATATAACTGAAAAAGAAAGCAAAGAACCTTGAAAAGGACTATTAAGTACTGAAAAAATACTCTTAAAGCTCTGAACCTAGGTTAAGTTCCCCCTCCTTAAATTCCCTATCTTTCCCATGTATGCTCACGCAAGGATATACACCCTTCTTGTATTCCCTATCTTTCCCAAGTATGCTCACTTGCCCCTGGCCCTGATCTTTTGCCAGGGTCTACCTCATCCTTGTATTCCCTATCTTTCTCATATATGCTCACCTGCCCCTGCGCCAGGATCCCTCTATCTTAACTACTGTTGTACTGTTACTACAGACACACACGGATCTTATTCTAAAATTGCTTTTTCTGGGATTCATGTGTCCTCAAAACATGTATTTTCAAATGAATTTCTAGATGGAATACAAAACATCTCTACCTATTATGCACATTGTACGTGATAGAGAAACTAAAATTACAAGCTAAACATAAAATATTAAGGTTGAATAATTAATCAAATTTTAAACAAAAATATTAAGTGGTATAACACAAGGATATACTCAACTAGATCATAAATGAATCTACTACCGAAACTTTTTCATTCCTTTAATTTGCTTTGGGTAATCTGCAATATTGCCTAAAATTAAATAAAATGTCCAAAAATAAAAACAGATTTGTATCTATTATTAAAAAAGAAAGTGAGTTTTATTTATGGAGTTCTTTAATGCTAGAGTTCTCAGCATCCCAATTAGGCATAACCACTTAATTTTCCTCAGAAGCCGCTTTATCAATTTTAAGGATTTACGTGCCTTAAATGTACAACACGGGACCAATGTTTTTGCTTCCCTTCCGAAGGAAGCTATGCTAAGGATTTTTACGCCTGAAAAAAATCCACCGTCTCTGCTAGATTTGATTCCGCGATCTTGGTAACTAGAGGCTAGCTAGCATGTTAACCCTAAACCACGGAGGGCTATTGATATTGAAGGTTTTTTTTTTTTTGGCGTGATGAGGAGAGAGGGCTGTTCCAAACTCCTGGAAAATTAAACTATAAAAAATATTCTTGACCCCCCTCCCGCCCCAGATTCAAATTCTAGATACGCCACTGTAGGGTAGCGTTAAGTTTAGATCTAGTTAGAGCAAACACTCCAAACTTTTTAGGGCACTGTTGAGTACCTTGTGCCTTTATACAGAACATTTTCTTCTTTACACAATTATTTTGCATATAACTTCTGGTAATGCTAACCTACAAAAGAACTACGGTAAAACTTTGTTACAGAAGAAATATTTGAAGGTTTTTTGCATCCAGAATATTTCTACATAAAATGTGGAGCTACAATAACGTTTACTCAAATATTTTAATATCATGAACACAACCGCAGTACTTGTAAAATTGTAACCAATGAAGTATGTATCACACACAAGTAATATTGCACAATTATTAGCAGATTGGCAGACTTGTTTTGCTTCTATTCTGTTCTCTTGATTACAATGTATATTACTTTGATTTAATATCCACGACGTTTGTTTTATTTTTATAGATAATTTATAACTAAGAGAATGTTACATGTCTTACAGTAACATACAACGGTAGTAGTCATTTATTTATTTTCTACATTAAGAGATATATTTCAGAATTTATGTCGCAACAAAGGAATAGTTGACTATACTTAATATGTATGGTCTTAAGAGATTATTGTAGTGTAAATACTGAATGTATGAACAGAAAGAACAACTCTCCGACTAAATAAGCCAGCAATTAGCAAGGTGTTGCTAGACTTATAATTGTAATTAATTGTTACACGTAGTTAATACAAGGTAATGGCTAACTTAAACTGATTATCTTAAGAAGTTTACGATCTAATTGCTGTCTCATATTGTAATTAATAGTTATGATGGTTAGCAATCTCTTTCATAAATCACCTTGTGTTATTTACGCTATTAGGAAATGCTTTAAACGTTCCTATAAATGGACATCATATACGGAATAATAATGTATTCCCATCTGATTGGTTGAAGAAGAAGAAGAAGAAGAAGAAGAAGAAGAAAGATTATGATGAAATTCTAACGCGAATAATTAATACTAACTTTTAACAAATATCCAGCTCTACTTCTTATTCTCTCCATTTTATGAATTAATAATAATAAATATATAACGATAAATATGACTATAAATTAATAATCAACTTTACACTAGCACTTCCTTCGTGATTCTTATAACACATTAGGATCACGGAAGCAGTGGCTCAACGGTTAGTTGCACACGAGAAAAATGTCCAACATGAAAACAGGATGTTGCAACCATGGAAGGTGATTCCAAAAACTGTGATGAAAATCTGATGCGTTTTAATTAGCAAATATAGTAATATCGTATAATGGAATTGTTTTAATAATGCTATGAATACGTTTTAATAGAAATATCATAACTATATGTATACACCTAACATATTCAGCGAATTTGGGTATACCCTCTTCTTAGAATAATGTGTACAAAAGCAATTGCCTGTAACGTTTTCTGAAGTGTAAATTTACTACACACACATTTTCTTTGGAGAAATGACAACTATTGCCGGCATCATAGCATTCTCAATAAGAAATAAAAATCATCTTTGCACGTCGGTTCAGTCGCCCTCCGTGGTGTAATGGTTACCATGCTAACTTCATATACCCAAGGTCGCGGGTTCAAACCCGGCGGAAAACAATGGATTTTTTCGGGTGTAAAAATCCTTAGCATGGCTTCCTTCGGAAGGGAAGTAAAGCCGTTGGTACCGTGTCGTAGATTTCGGCATGTAAAAGAACCTCAAGCCTGATTGAGAGGCCTCTGAGCAAAATTAAGCGGTCTTTCACGCCCAGTATAGAATGGGACGCTGAGAACCACAGCAGTTAAAGAGCGTCCATGAATAAGACGTCATTTTCAGTTTTGCATGTCGGTTCTTTATGACACCAAGAAATATTTGTTCTGGAATTAATACTTTTCAGATACTTTCTAGTCTATTAGCTATTTAGGAGTTTTAATTAGAACTGCCTTATAGCCTATGTCCGTCGGGAAAACGTTCGTAGTCAAAAAATTATCAAAAGCTATTTCTTTTTGAAGTAACAACCTTTTCTACTACACAATACATCATTGACGGTCCGTGGTGTAACGGTTACCATACTAACTTCATATACCCAAGGCCGCGGGTTCAAACCCGGCGGAGGGCAATGGACTTTTCGGGCGTAAAAATCTTTAGCATAGTTTCCTTCGGAAGGGAAATAAAGCCGTGGGTCCCGGGTCGTAGATTTACGAAACGTAAAAGAACCTCAAGCCTGATAGAGAGGCCTCTGAGCAAAATTAAGTGGTCTTTCACGTCCAGTATAGAACGGGATGCTGAGAACCACAGCAGTTAAAGAGCGTTCATAAATAAAACACCATTTCATTTCATCATTGAACGGTGAACCTTTTATATTATATTACATTCCAATCTCTGGATCCTGTTTTGAAATTAGGCACAAAGTCCAACTCAAGGATGTAGATCAAGTCAGAAATTATATAATTGATAATTATTAATATCTTGATAATTATTAATATATTTATTTATAAAGCTGAACTCTGTTATTGAATGCTTCAGAGATGTCAATTTTGCATAATTGACAATTATCGCTTCTCTCCGACGTAAAACTTTAAGTCTGTCTTATGCCATCAAGACTTCCATCAGACCTGGCTCTGGTTTAGACTCTCATATTTCACCACAAGACAATGTCTACTCTAGCGGTACCCGTTACTACCCTTCTCAAAGAATGGCTATGTACATCGAAGAGTTTAAATTGACAATTCCTTCACTGATTCCCCGTTCCTTCAACATACATGTTATACCATGGAGGCTTAAAACTCCTGTAATCAATACCACTCTCACAAAACATGCTAAAAAGGACACCCAAAGAACGTTCTACATCAGTTTATTCAAAGAATTACGTGAAACATACCCCAACTACGAACCAATCTTTCTTTATTTTTTTTTTAAATGGAGGTTTCCCTTTTCCTGAGAAGACGAACGTCGAGTACTTTGAGCTCCGGGCTCATTTGAGCAACATTTCACCAATTTTATTCATCGTCCGATTTGATCTATAAGGTTAAAAGACGTTAAACTGTAGAAAAAGCAAATAAAAAGCGTGTTCTAAATTTGCCCTGCACAGAGAATAAAGAGTTTCTGTGGAACCGTGCAGAAGTTCGAAGCTGTTGCTGGTAGGCACACTTAGCTGCTAGCCATGGTGGGCAGTAATGGTTAGGGTGACACGTTTCATGGGAAAAATAAAAAAAAAATTGTAAAATTGTCCCATATCTTAATTTACCGAATAAACATTTATTCGCCTTACAGTATATTAATAACTTTAACATTTAGATTGCATTACGTCAACAGAAGGAAATGAATTTCCCGAGTAACTTATGACTTTCTGTGTAAATAACTTAAACATCTGATATGGTTTGAACAACTTCTCGCGGTTCCCTAATGTTGCAATTAAAATAACATCACAAGATTGTAAGTGATAATAACCTGAGAATTTCCAGAAGTCTATTACGGAAATATGGTGGCAGCATGTCGCCCTCCGTGGCGTAATGGTTACCATGCTGACTTCATATGCCCAAGGTCGCGGTTCAAATCCGGTGGAGGTCGATGGATTTTTTCGGGTGTAAAAATCCTTGCATGGCTTCCTTCGGAAGGGAAGTAAAGCCGTTGGTCCCGTGACTTAAATGAACCTCAAGCCTGATAGAGAAGCATCTGAGCAAAATTAAGCGGTCTTTCAAGCCCAATATAGAATGGGACGCTGAGAACCACAGCACTTAAAGAGCGTCCATAAATAACACGCCATTTACATTTTTGGTGGCAGCATCTCCTATTTGCATCTGTAATTCTAGGCGATTTTTGAGTCGTCAGAAAGTCCCTCATTAACAATGGCATGAGTCCATGAAATGAAATGACTGGTAGCAACGTGTAATATGGCAAGTCAACATTCCTTCAAGTGCATATATTTTTATTTTCATCCACCTTATTAGCTTTTTGTGCAAAATAAAGCATTACTTTACATATAAGGTGAAATCGAAGTTTTGAAGCACTTAGTATGAAGTTCCAAATCCAAAATACTTGTTTATGTCATGAGTATACAACATCATATATAATGCTTTTAGCTTCAGCTTCAACAAGTACTTGAATGAAGCATCCCCCCTCCCCCAAATGTTACGATCTCATTTGCCTTTTCTTTTGACGTTATTCGACTTTCATTTCCATTGACTGCATCACTGTAACTGTCTTCATTTCCCAATATTTCAAGCTTTTAGCTTTTCTGGTTAGATGAAAACATAAATTTATACATAGAACATTAACACAAGTTCTTTGCTACTTGCAACTTTGCCAATTTCAAAAACCTGGTAAAGTGAATAATGATGAATGAAAACAGGAAATGTAAGTGAAAAACTCCGAGGTGAAATATTACTAATAACTGATTTAATTACAACTGTAAATTATTCTGAACTGTCGATTTTGCCATATTTTTGTTTGAGTTTTTCAACGAAAACACAGAAAAAAATACACATATTTTAAATGTTTAAAATGCCAATTGGGCAATTACTAAACTCACAGCATAACCGCAGAAATCCGGACGTCTGATCACCCTAGCATTTGTTAATCATATTTGATATAACCAAGTCCCACGGATCTTCTTGCAATTTTTTTTTATATAGATCGCTTATGGTGAAAATATTAAATATTTTGCTGATCTAACAATACAGTATTAATGGCTATTTCATTTATACCCTGGTCGACACCAAAATTGAAAAGTAACAATTGTCCCAAGGACAGTTTTCACGCCAGAGTATCGGAACTGCAAAAGGTATTGCTTTATGTGTACCTGTTAACCATCCAGTGAGAGTTCTTAAACAAGACCTATAGGGAAAGTTTGGTAACCAAAACTTATCTTGTTCTCCTAGGGATACAGCCAAAATAAAGTTCTACGCTTTCCTCACAATATGGTTGGTGACAGTGGAGTTTTCTGGTTTTTAAACATTAAAACGAGCAACAAAATTTATCAACACTGTTCTACAAACACGTGTCTTAATTCACTTTAAAACACTATAGAAACTAATGCACTGCACACAGGTATTTTCCACTGATACATACAAAATAAATTAAATAATATGTATAACTTCATATAAATCTGAGGAATTTGTTTCTCGCTCGATATACGGAACGACACTGCTTATGGAAGATAATAACTTCCTATTTGTTATCAGCAGGGTTAGGAAGTTCATACATTTTTCAAAGCCGGTTATTGATATCCTGATAAATTATGTTAACAAGCTGCGAATTTTCAACTGCTCCTGCATTTTATTGGGCATATACTTATATAATTATGCTCTTTTATGTATATTTATGCATCATATTTTAATAAATACTATTTTATTTGGCACATCTCAGCAAACTGGAAACCCTTTTAAAAATGAGTCACATTAGTTAAATGTCCTGCACCGGGGCGCAGTATGCTAGAGCGTGGTGATCTGGCGCCCGTTCACGGATTACGCCCGGGTTCATTACGCCCATGGGGTTGCGGTTTTTTAGTGCCGAGTACAAAACAAGTACCTATTCAGCATCGTGAGGAAAGTGAGGACCTGCGATAGGCTGTGATCCCAGCCATTTCGACTGGAGGATGCGTGATGCTAGCCACATCACCTCCCTGTATCGGCTGGGTGATGCCCAGCTCTGCTGTGTGTAAGTGGGCGTGAGGCTGGCATTCGGGTTGGTAACCCCACAGACTTTTAAGGGCTGCAACGGGATGGAATAACTAAATATACAACTTTTAGTGTGCACTGATGAAATAATAAAAAAATATGTTGCCATTTTGTTCCAATCACACAGTGTCACCCAGGCAAAGTAAATTCATGATCATGTGAAGAGTGAATTATGCAATGCTCTTCATAAGAGCTAAACAAAATTTACTACAAAAAATATAAAACACAAGTATTATTTCAAGTAACTTTTTGTGGCATCAGCCATTTTCGAGATATTCCGTTGTTATGTTATGCCATAAGTGAGTTGTTTCTCGCGAGATTGTGGAAAGAGTATACATATATTATCACGATCTGTCTTTTTAATATTTGTCTATCACTTCTATTTCCTGTATAAGCCTTATACTACCTAAACCGAAATGTGTAACGAAGCTTAAACTATTTCAAAAAAATTCAAGATATGCAGTTTAGTTGACATGTGAATATCTTAAATATAAGGTATTCTAATCAAAATGTTAAAGTGGTTGTGGTAGATAGTTGTGACTTTATGTGAGAGATCCGTGACAGTAGCGTAGCCAGAAAAATATTAAGGGGATAGTTTTAGGGATCTATTTTTAGACAATTTGTAGAAATGAAAAGTAGGTAGGAATTTAATCTTGAGTTGAAATATTTTCTAAAATCTATTTTAAATTTATAGAATAAAGTCATTACTCCAGTGGTCCGTGAACAGTGTATTTACCAAGCAAGGATATCCATTTGCAGCTCACTTTTTAGGGGGAGGGGCCTTGAAGCCTCGATAGTAAATTAATACCTAACAGCGACGAATCCTTTCAGGTTCAGAGTACCATACTTTTAAAAGCGCTTGAACCATACACATATGTATTATTATTGTTGTTGTTGTTGTTAATTATTATCATTACAACTAGTAATAGTAGTAGAAGCAGATTAGCAGTAGAAATACAAGTAGTAGTGGTACGTAATAGTAGAAGTAGCTGTAAATAACAGTGTTAATAAATGTATATAGTACAAGCAGGATCAAACGAGTTGGCTTCGCGGTAACTTGGGAAGCTCACATTTGGGCGATCTCGGGTTCAATCGTCGACCGCCTAAATTTACCTTTGGTTTTTAAGTAGCTTTCCCTGGTCAGCAGGCGAATTCTGTGTTGGTTTCTTATCTACCATGATTTCATTTACCTTTAATTCCGTTTCCTTTTCATCTTTCAGGCATGATTCTAGAGTTCTCGGTGTGTGGCAGTGTCGGACAGATGGTGCGAATGCTGGATCCAGAACGCATATTCCCCGTGGGCATTAGTGAGCTTCTTAATTGGCCGGTCGTTCGTCGTCCTCTCTGGGCAGCTCCAATTGTGCAATGGGTTTTCGAGCCAAAAATGTTAAGGCGTTCCGCAAATCTCTATGGCTACCTCCTGTAATTCCTTGGCTTCATCCCTTCACCCTGAGGATGATAGCCATAATAGATGTCCCTTAGGTCACAGTGCGCAAACTGTTCTCTGTAATAATAATAATAATAATAATAATAATAATAATAATAATAATAAAGTAATAATAATAACAAGAAAAATAAGAAGTCTGTCTTATCCACTAAGTCTGTTCAATTCAATTACATAAGGCATTTGTAATTAGGAAAAGCACTAAGTAAATAATGAACAATCAAGCTGGCAAAATTGTCTTGATTGTCTTCTGTTATTTTGATCGGTCATTCAACAGATGTTGAGCGATGTTATTGTATGCCGTTAATAATTTATCAAATTTTAATCACAAACTCTATACTCAAGATCCACAAACATTTATTTAACAAATTATTCCTAACACTCAATTCCAAATGCATATTTAAATTGTATTCACATGTATGCCAAAAGTAAAGCAGAAATTGTCGCTGTACCGTTTGTGTCGCCCTAAATGATCTAGTCGTAACAAGTTAGTCTCTAGTCCCCAAAGTCGGTAGTTCGAACCCAGCGGAGAACAATAGATTTTTCCCTTAGTATGATTCCCTTCGGAAGGGAAATGAAGCCAGTGTCCCGTGACGTAAATTTACGGCACGAAAGAATCTCAAGCCTGATAAAGAGATGGACAAAAACTTAACACAAATAATGTAGAGCACGTTAAAACACACAATTTAAGTTATATGCATATTTTTCGTGGAGATGATCGTTTTTTAGATATTCCTTGTTATCGGTTTTAGCTTTTAAAAACTTATAGTTTTCTCATTCAGGAATTTGTCAACTCCTGTCTACACAAATAAAAGAAATTCAGTCACATAGCAACCAGCTTTTGACTATCACTTTAACCTATGGTACTTCCTTATTTCGCTACTACTTGCATGGAAGCAAGTAATAAGACTATTTCTGCTAATTTTTCCTGGATTAGCATGAAGTAAATAGTAGAATATGCTTTTTACGATAATTTGTTTCAGAGATGTAGAGAAAGTCATGTGAATGGAACACATGAGATTTTTTTTTTTAATTCCAGTTGGCACAGCAATAGGTCACGAGTTGTAATTCATGCACTATAGACACACGTAGGGTTTCAGTTTTAAAAGTTTAGTGGCTCTATGAGCAGAGGCTTGAGAAACACTCACTTGCCGTGCAACACGGCTGAAAGACTTCTTAGGCAAGCGTTCGAATGCAGCACCAAGTTCGTCTAGCGTTTCCTTCGTTAGAACATGTTTTCCTTTATACTTTCTCTATACGTGCTATGTACATAGTGTATAGAGAAGGTATTGTAATGCACCCAAAAATTCAATACCGAGATTTGACCGGAAATGCATGTTTTGAGGCCTCCTGAATCCCAAAAAAAACATTTTTAGAAAAATGTCCGTGTGTGTGTCTGTCTATGTCTGTGTGTCTGTGGGCAGCATAGCTCAAATACGAAAAGTTCGTTAAAAACCAAACTTAGTATGTGACACGAAGATTTTCAAGAAAATCCCCCCACTCCCAACTACTCTTTACATGGAACTTTTTTCGCAAAATTTTATTTTCTAAAAAATAGCTCTCACGATTTTGATTAAAGTATATTAAAGATATTTACTTGACAAATAAAATGTATATCTTGAATTTTCTGAGAACAGCCTCTGAAGACTACTTTATTCTGGATGAATTTTACAGAATTTTGCATAACTACTAAACCGTAAGAGATGGACAAAAACTTATCACATGCAAAATGTAGGGCACGTTAAAACACACGATTTATGTTATATATATTTTTTTCGTGGAGTTGATCGTTTTTTGAGATATTCCTTGTTTTTTGGTTTCAGCTTTGAAAAACTTACACTTTTCTCATACAGGAAAGTGCCAACTCTTGTCCATACAAACGAACTTCAGTCACATAGCAACCAGCTTTTGGCTTTCACTTTAACCTATGGTACTCCCTTATTTCGCTTTTACTTACAATAAAGCAAGGAATGACATTATTTCTCCTATTCTTTTTTTTTTTTATTGCTTCATTTGTATAGCCCTCTTTAACATCAATGGTCATATTCGGGGGTTTTCACTTGTGAAACTGTAGGTTCAGAACATTAGGTTAAACTTTATATTACTAAACACACGCACATTCACTCTCATATCCATACTTCCAGACTCTATGGGGGATAGGGAATAATTCCGGTTAAAGATAAATTCCCCGCCCCAGCCGGGAATCGAACCCGGGACCTCCAGGTGAGAAGTCAGCTCGCTGACCACTCGACCACGGAGGCAGTCTATTTCTCCTATTGTTTCTCGATTAGCATGAAATAAATAAAAGAATAAGCTTATTAACAATAGTTTGTTACAGAGATATAGAGAAAGTCATGTGAATGGAACACATCAGATTTTTTCTTTCTCTATACGCACTATGTACATAGTGTATAGAGAAGGTATTGCACTCCACTCAAAAATTCTATACTGAGATTTCACCGGAAATATGTTTTAGGGTCCCCTGTAACTAAAAAAAGCATTTTCAGAAAATTGTCAGTGTGTGCGTGTGCGCGCGCGCGCGTGTCCGTGAACACGATAACTCAAAAACGAAAAGTCGGTAAAATACCAAACTTGGTATTTAGGTTTAGTATCTTCCAGGGATGCGACACGAAGATTTTCAGAAAAATCCCCCCACCCCAAACTACCCTTTACGTGGAACTTTTTTCGAAAAATTTTATTTTCTTAAAAATGGCTCTAACGATTTTGATTAAAATATCGTATATTAAAGATATTTACCTAACACTTAAAATGTATATTTTGAATTTTCTGGGAATAGCCTCTGAAGACTACTTTATTCTGGATGAATTTTACGGAATTCTACATAACTGCTAAACGGTAATAGATGGATAGAAACTTAAAACACACAAAATGTAGAGGACGTTAAAACACACAATTTATGTTATATACATTTTTTTCGTGGGGTTGGTCGTTTTTGATATTCCTTGTTTTAAGTTTTACCTTTAAAAAACATACTATTCTCATACAGGACCTTGTCAACTCCTGTCCATACAAACAAAGAAACTTCAGTCACATAGCAACCAGCTTTTGACTACCCTTTTAACCTATGGTACTCCCTTATTTCGCTTCTACTTACAAGGAAGCAAGTCTGCTATTTTTTTCTTGATTAGCATGAAGTAAATAGAGGCACAAGCTTTTTAACAATAATTTGTTGCAGAGATGTAGAGAAAGTCATGTGAATGTAACACATCAGATTTTTTGGTTTAGCGTTTAACGATCCCATTATTCTAAATTTACTGATCATACCTCTCACAGTGTCTCCATCCGGAACTGGATAACCAAGAAATTGGTGCTGAAATTGTCTACACGCCTGGTACATATGTTTGTACATGAAAATACACTGTTCAAGTGTGAATTTGTTAGCAGGCATTTTCATGGACTAATAAGAGAGCAACATTTCTAAGGAAATCACACAACACACGCATTGTTGAAACACTTTACAACACGAAGACAAAGCAACGACCGAGACAGCTCGCAGCTGATAAACGTACCTTGACACGTTCTGCGCTGCTTTTACACAGTGGCAGGATACCGAGGCCACTGTGCACGGCGATTGTTGCCTTGGCATAAAACGAAGGTACGGTAGTAAAGGACTAGTGATCGTAATTGTGCAGCTTGCCGATTTCACTTTCTCTACCACGAATAGTAACACGAAGTAAACATTTCGATATCTAGATTTCACTGGAAGTACACGTTTTGCGGTCCCATAAACCCATTTTTTTAGAAAATACTAAATATGTGTGTGTGAGTGAATGGGAGAGGGAGGGGGAGAGAGAGAGAGCAGCATAATTCAAAATCAAAAACTCAGTTAAATACTAAACTTGATATTTAAATTTAGCATTTCCTAACGATGCGACACGAAGAGTTTCACGAAGAACTCCCAATCCCAAACTACCCTTTACTTGGTAAATTTTTCGAAAATTTTACATTTCTCAAAAATAACATGATTTTTATTAAAAAGAATACGTATGACAAATAAAGTGTGTATCTCGAATATTTTATGAATAGCTTCAAGTTCTCTTTGTTCTGATTGAGTTTTGCATAACTTGTAAACCGTAAGAGATAGAAAAAATCTACTACACAAAAATCTCATTAATGCACACTATATCAGATTGACTTTTCTTTTTCTTTCTTTTTTCTCTTTTCTTTTTTTGAGTTAACCAATTCCAAGATATTTCTTGTTATTGTTTTAAATATGCCAATGCTTATGTTTGTATCAGATGGTAAATTGTTGTTATTGTTTCATTCTGGTCATGCAAAGAGAACGACAATTTAGTGCCATCACATGCAACCCGCTCTTAAAAAGATTTTACTAGCTTCAGTCTAGTATGACCTTATTCCCCTTGTACCTAAAAGTAAATATGAAATACAACATTTTTGTTAGTGTTTACTTAGATTAGCCTGAAGTAGATAGAAGAAAAAGCTTTTGATAGGAATATGTAGAGAAAATCGTGTGAATTTAACACATCAGATTGTTTAGTATGGTCTAAAGATAAACGGACTATCAGGTAATTGCGAGTTAGCATAGTTAAAAGAGCCAGGTGTGGTGAAATTCATAAATTTACTGTTATTATGTATTATATTAGATTATTTAAGTAAAATGCTAGTTTTTCACAGAACATTCTAAAACTATTTAATTGAAGATTTCTAAGTCACGTTATTCAGTTATAACATCATTAAGCTTTAAAACCGTTATTCTTTGTTCAGTCTTTTGAGATACCGGAAGGGGGAGAGATAGGAACGTCACATGAATACTCCGGCGAATAGATGAAGACATAACCGACGTGGGCACGATAAATTGTTTGCTACCGTTGCTCTTTAGAATATATGAAAAGACTCTGATCAAAAAATATTTTGACATTCAAGTTGGTTCATCTGTCCCTTATTCTCTGGTTTTATGCAACCCGCAGATTATATTCTAACCTGAAAACATCGTTCCCGATACCCATCTTCTACATGCTAACATTGGCGTTGCAAGTTACAGCTAAACAGTAGCATATTTGGTTAACGCGCGGTGTTAGTATGAGTTTCAAGATGCTCGATTCAGGTTCGAATTTTACCAAAACGTTGACCATTTTTCCGCCGCTTTCTTTCTTCCTGATTTGGCATAAAGCTCGATGGGATATCAGAACATTTTTCAACTTGCTTCTTTATTTATTTATGTTTATCCCAACTGTATCAGCTCAGTATTATTTAAAGTCTTGTAAAGTTTATTTTTCAAAACAATTAGAATGAAAATTAGGGATCGAAAACTGAAGAACACGTAAAATGAACTGTCATTTGTTCTTCATTCGTATACCTTTCTGTTTACACGAAAAATTATTAGTATGACAAACTCTGAACTAACTCTGCACCTTGATGGTTAATACATAAAGAAGAAAACAGTGCACCCAGACTGAGACCCGAACCGCTTACACGCTCAAGGTGATGAGGTAACATCAAATTAACCAGTTGAGCTAATTTTTTTTTTATATAAAAATACAGTTCCGGAGGCTTGTTAGGACTCCGGCGCTGTATTCCTTTTTTCTCAATTTTTTCCAGTTTCCTATATTTCCTTAGTAGACCTTATTATTCTTAACGTTTTCCTTTTACATATACATACACACAGACACATTTACAAACACAGAAACGCCCGTGCCCAAGGCGGGACTCGAACCCACGATCCTGTGCACCACGAAGCGCCAAAGCGAGACACTTTAGCGAGCGCGGCCACCGGGATCGGCAAAATAACTTTCCGGTACCGGGAATCGAACCCGAGCCTCCTGGGTGAGAGCCAGGTATCCTAACCACTAGACCATACCGGAGCTGTAGAACAATCACTGCCCCCGGTTTTTCCGTTAAACCCTGTAGGTATAGTCTCTCTCTCTCTCTCTCTCTCTCTCTCTCTCTCTCTCTCTCTCTCTCTCTCTCTCTCTCTCTCTCTCCACTTCCTTCCTGTCTTTTTATAACTGTTGTGTAACTCGTTTAACTTTCGTTTAACTTTTCATTCATTATAATTTACGTTACATAACGTATGACAGCGGTCCTATTGAAATAACATGTCTGTAACAGGAGTAATTAAGCGCATGCTTTTGGAATGGACGTAACTATTGCTGCTAAGGTCTATTTTCCCAGGAAGAGCAGGCTAGATTTGCATGGTTACCAAATGGTCAACAAACACGGTAATTACGACCTTGTTGCTTTCAGAGTATGAAGTGTTGCCTATCTCCATAAATAATAAGGCACAGATGAATCACTTGGTATAACCAGGCTGAGAATTTGTAGGCATAAAAGTAACGCAGGCAAAAATTATTAAAAATACACAACAGTAAGCAAATACTGAAAATAGCAAAAAATGGGGTTACCTTAAATTCAGAAACATCAGATATTTTCGACACTAACATTTCCTAATGGAATTAATACTTTATTAAATTGATACGTTCCATTCACAACACCTTCTCTACATCTCTGTAACAAATTATTGTTAAAAATCTTATTCTTCTAACTACTTCAGGCTAATCGAGATAAACATTAGCAGAAATGCTCTTATTACTTGCCTCCTCCTTGTAAGTAGAAGAGAAATAAGAGAACACACTAAGCCAAAGCGGTAGTCAAATCTTTTGAAAGCTGGTTGCGATGTGATTGAAATTCGTTTCTTTACAAGGCCAGGAATTGACAAATTCCATTATGAGAAGAGTTTAAGTATTCTAAAGATGAAACCAATTATAAGGAATATCGCGAAAATGGTCAACTCCACGAAAAAATGTATAGGACGTATGTTGTGTATCTTAACGAGAATTACATTTGTTGTGTAATAGTTTTTGTCTATCTCTTACAGTTTATCAGTTATGTAACACTTAAGAATGAAGAGCTCTTCAGTGGCTATTTCCAGAAAATTCAAAATATACATTTTATTTGACATGTAATTATCTTTAATATATGGCATTTCAATCAAAATCATTAGATTCATTTTTGGGAAAATCAAAATTTTAGAAACCTTTTCCATGTAAAAGTTGTTTAGGGTGGACGGGTTTTTCGCAGTCTTCGTTTCACATCCCTGGAAGATATAAATCTATATAGCAAGTTTGGTATTTTAGCAACTTTTCGTTTTTGAGTTATCGTGTTCACAGACACACGGACGGGCGGACGGATGGATGGACGGACGGACACACACAGGTGCGTGCGGGCCTTTTTCAATTTTTTTATTCAGGGATCTTCAAATATGTATATATTTCTGGTGAAATCTCAGCATCAAATTTTTGGGTACAATATAATACCATCTCTACCTACTATGCACAGTGTACATACGTGATTTAACCTGGTTGATCATATCGGACAATGAGTGAATGAATTCGTGAAATGATACTCAAATAATCTCGAGGTTCATGGAGCAGAAAGTTACTCCACATTCTTCTTCTAACGATAAAGAAAAAACCGAAATAAAATAAAATCCGGATAACTAACACAAAGCGAGATTCGAACTCGGACCTCTTGTGTGTGAGGCAGACACATTATTATAATTATATAAACCATTATAATATTATAAACCATTATAATATTATATAATATATTATAATCCCTTTGCAGCGAAAACAATTCAGACCACCAGAGCTTTCCCTAATCAAGCTCCTCATACCACCCCAAGGTAAAAGTTCAATGGATTCAAATCTGGTAATCATAGAGCCCTCACGATTGAAGACCACCGCAACCTACCCATCTTTGTCCAAATCGTAGGTCCAGATGTTCCTGAATATTAGAAGAAACGTGATAGAGTGCGCCGTTGTCTGAAACCACATGATTATTCAGTCACGTCCTCCAATAACATTCCTAATACATATTTTAGGAAGAGCAATTAGGTGGGACCCTTTAGCTTGGGTGGAAGAGGTGTATGGCTCAATCACAAGCCCACCCAAAATACCTGCCCATAAATTGATGCCAAATCTGTGTTGGAATCCCTGGACATGCTGGCATGATTGTTTTCGTCTGGCCAGACATGACTTTTTTAGGAATTGATAACACCCCGAGTGAATTGTAGCGCAGTAGGAACTGAGGCTAATTGTTGCAGCGGTGCAGAAATCGCATACTGAAGGCAACACGTGATGCAAAATTGGCTGGTAGTAGCGAATGTATCCCTGAGGGTGGTATGAGTGTAGTTCGTACTCAGATGTTGCTATGAACATCAATTGCACGCGGAATGCTCGCGAACTCGATCAATGTGATGCGCAAGGGGCTCTTCAAAGTTGGGAGTGCGGTATCTCTTTGCAATTACACCTTTTTCGAAGCCGTTGCGTATTTGTGGCAAAAAGGATATGCAATGGAGTCGAACATTGTGGCTGCGATCTTAATACAGACGATTAGTAGCTCTTTCATTACATTGAGCATCTCCGTTTAGAAGGACCATGCTGTGTTTTCTGCCAACGTGTATTCTACCATATTGCTCGAAAACTAAACAACACGTGAATGGGGTTCAAACAAGGATAGAAAGGTAGGATAGAGGTAAATTGACACCAGCTGTCTCTGACAAATATCATGATGCTTCGAAACTGAACGACACAGAATACGGCTCGAACCAGAGAAGAAATGTAGGTCAATTGCTCAACTGGCGTAAACTCTCATCGTGAGCACGAACCAGCCGACGTTAAATTTGTGTACCTAACCAGAAATAGTACATTTCTGGACATGGGTTTCTATTCCCCTCTTCAAGCCATAAAAGTTGGAAGCGAAAATTTTGAACACCTTGTAAAACTTTATAACTTGTAGAGAAAGTCAGGGAGTATGACAAGCACTTTTTCTTTCTCTAGATCATGCATCAATAGTTATTTCACTTACACAAGGCAATCTTTGTTACACACGCAGGAAGTTATTTTTTATTTGATAGTGTTTAACGCCCGCTTTAGCTACTTGTGGCACCGCACGCGTGCAGGAAATTGTGGACTAGTAAATGTTTTATTAGCAAAGAGCTTATCAGAAACATAGAAGCCGACAATTTTAGTAAAAATAATTAATGACATCTGGAAAACATATTTTTGGCACATATTTCAGATATTGTCCATGCCTCAGTTTGTCATAAATTGTAGTTTTTATGTGGTCCACATAGATAATTTTGCATAACCATTATGCAAATCCTTTAAGGTTATGTTGTAATTCTAGACAAATAAAAATTATAAGGTTTTAATTAGATATGGTACTTACTTAATCCAGCCCTGAGCAATTCAAATGGGGAACAATAGAGACCCTTAGGTAGAGCGTTGTACTGAAACAGATAAGCTGTGGTTAATATAATTGTGTGCTTAATTTTTTTGCATTCTCATTTAAGGTGAAATACAACCAAGGGTTGTCATGCCCCAATCAACTGAAATGAAGGCACTTTTCTGGAGAAAAAAAAAAATAGTGTAAATTCTTTACATGTTACTTAATACATGTCATAGCCCAATAACAGAATAATAATTGGTTGTAAATGTAATTTTAATATTACAAACATATGCACTGCTTATATTATACATACATAAGTGTAATGTATAAATAAAATGCCCAAGTGCACTCATATTCGTTCGGTGGAACACGATGGAAGTAATGTTAGCTCACTGGGATGGATGTCCTTACTTGCTCTACTGATATTATAGCACTGTAATTCCATTCAGAGTTAAGTAAAATCTACTTTACAAATAGTGAATGTCTGGAATTCAGAATTATAAAAGAATGGTGGTGAATGCAGACTATTCATGTCATATGCATCAACCAGCCTACCAGCCTACAAGAGCCTCGGAAGAAATAGTTAAAAGGAATTTGCTGCATGAGTAAACGACGGTTCAGGTGTTGGTGATAAAGTAGGCATGTATGCAGTGCTCTTTATCTGAAAAAATGTTTGAGGGTACTCTCAACTCGATAAAATACAGCAACAATTACTAAAGTTATTACAGCTAATAATTTATATTATTATTTTAAATTATCTTGGAATTAACAAGTATCAAATTACTTGTAATTAGCATTACTTAGTATTATGACAGTTTCCAATTCATGGCTGCTGTACTCTTCACGTCTTCTTACACTCTTGGTATCAGTATCAAGATGTGTGCCTTTCATAAACCATGAGCGTATATAGTCCAGAGGTTAAAACAACTTCAATGAAGAACCAACCAATTTCATGAACGTCAGATTGCTGACGGTAGAAAGATGGAATGAAGCTGTTATAGGTGTGATAACGAGAGGATATGGAAACACATTTCACTGCATTGTGAAGAGGACAGAGGGATGCTGACCTTTTCTGCATCAAATAATTTCTCTGGAAGTAATAAACGATGACATAGAGTCTTTATACTGGTTTCACCATGTGTTATTCCAGAATGTTCAGGCCAATTCCATACATTCAGAGATAGCAATATCCTCCTACTGCAACAGATGATTTTCCATCCGTTGTTTTAGACAATCATAAAATCTGCTGGGCTCAAGATATCTTCTTTTTGTTTCCTTTTCCAATGTAATTCCTCTGAGGTTTAGCTCTTCTACTACTTTGAGAGCTTCTCAGTAGTGAGGACCATTGCTCAGTTTCCTTTCTTCGAACACCAACAGCTGATTTCTGATTTTCCGCTCGCCGAATAAAGTGTGATATCTCGTGACTGTAGCTCGTCTTGGTTCTGATGACAAAAGTTGAACAAATGCTTGAAAAGAAATCGCTAATTTCATCTGCCATTGAAGTAATAGGGCTGTAGAATAGGGTTAAAGTTGCAAACTAATCAAGACATGTCAGATACATGAAGGATGACTGATGGTTTTGGTTTCCAAATGCCTCTTTAACTAAATAAACACAATGAAAGGAATGGCAAATAAATAAAAATAAGTCATTTATCTATACATGAGCAATAGAATAGAAACAGAATGTCCTTAGTGTATTAAAGTTTCTCTATCTTGCTTAAATATTGTTGAATGCTCTTATACTCTTTGTCAGCTGTACGAAAAGTTTCATTGTTCTTTAATAACTGATGTAAAATATGTTGAAAGAAAGTGACAACAGAAGCTGAACAGAAGTCATCAGCGCATAAAAGGTACCTACACAATAACGAGTAATTGGAATGCTCTTAGTTTATGGTGAAACTGTTACAGCTGCTAGATTATATGTCCAAAAGTTTCCCCTTCTCCAGAATCCTAAGAAGCATTTGATTCCTGCATGATGGTGCTCCACCTCACAATACTTATTACATTTATGACCACCTAAATCATAGCTGTCCTTATAAGTGAACTGCGCATTATATGACTATCAACTGGCTTGTAAGAGTGCCAAGTCTGAGTCCTTTTGAGTTGCTCTTGGGAGCATATGAACAGAATCTATAGAGCACCAATTGCTGATATTGAAAAATTTAACTCTCCTCCTCAAAATTAATAAATAAATAAAATAGTAGTGTTTGCTGGAGTACAAAGGAGCTGATAGAGCTGTGAGGCTTGTAGTTGCACCAATGATTATCTTTTATGCAGTAGTTTTGTAACATGTGAATCATTTGGTTTGTCAATTGTTTTACTACCCATATTATCCGTCATTAATTATGCAAAAGAGAAAACTTTTTAACAGACACTGTATCTAACAAACCTGTACACATTTGTTTAATAAAGAATAATATATCCATATTATAAATTAACATTTAAATAAACATTTGCAAATATTTAGTTACTTTATTTAATGTGGAAGAGGTTATTATAATTGTCAGTAGATTGTGATTTTAAGTTATATAGTTTATAATTAGATGATTCAAATTGCAGAGGTTATTATAATTGTCAGTAGATTGTAATTTTAAGTTATATAGTTTATAATTAGAAGATTCAAATTGCAGTGATGCTGAAGATTACGTAGATATGAACATTTTTGTTTGCTTCTAGTGTTGTGTTACATCTTACTCAAAGCAAAAATGCAATCAAACCTCCACTATCACTACATGTGGGTCAGCAGCCTTTTTAATGCTGCCAAATTTCTGTTTTATACTGCATAAAACTTAAATTTTTCCATTAGATATTACTTATAGAAAAATGTTACAAAATATTCAAAATAGTGAGATCTGCAACTAATTTAAATTACTTTAATACTTCCCCTTCCACTCAGATTGACTGAGGGATAAAATCATTATGTGCAACACTCAAATTTAGTGAAAGGCATTACTGACAGCACAATCTTACGAGGATATATAAATAAATAACCGGACTGAATTAATGGTATTTAAATAAACCGCCCTGGAGCGCAACGGCTGCTCGTGGCGAAAAGGTGAAAACAGATGAAACCTTCATCTAGCAGTGCTGTGAATGCCAGTCATGCAGAACCAAGGTAAGTAGAGCAGAACCAGCAGAACAATCAGTAGTTAGACCAGCACACAGCAGGTGGTGTTTCCTGTACCCAACAAGGAACTGAAATATCAGCAACGCGTATCAATAAAGTTTTGTGTTCTTCTAGACAAAACTCCTACATAAAACTTAGAAATGGTGCAGCAAACATATAAAGACCATGCTTTAAGCAGAACACAAATCACTGAATGGCACAAACGTTTCAAAAACAGGGTTATGAAAACCTTCAAGATTCTCCGCTCTCTGGAAGACCCGTAACAGCAAAAACGGATGTCAACTCAACACAATTGACCAATCGTGCAAGAAGATCATCTCATAACAATTATGAAGGTTGCAGAGGTTGTTTTTTAAAGCCGTAGAAGACATAATTCGCAATATTCTTGGCTATCGAAATGGATACCTCTTGTGCGAAAGAAGTTTTGCGACATGACGTGTCAACAATGGCTCGGAAGGTTACGACGGGAGCCAGATTTTTTAAATAGCGTCATCACTAGTGATGAGAGTTGGTTTCATCACTACGACCCCTTAACAAAACAGGAGAGTTCGCATTGGAAGCATCGAGCCCTAGGCCTAAGAAAGCAAAAGCACAGAAAAGTGCAGGAAAGGTCGTGCACCTTATATTCTTCGACAAACAGGGCATTCTGTATGACCATGCTGTAACTAATCAATGCACAGTAACAGTTGTTTACTATTTTGATGTGTTGAAGGGGCCACTGAAGAGAAAAATCGCTAAGAAGCGACCACAACTTGCTAGGACAGGATGGATCTTGCACCAAGACAAGCGTCGGCTCATCGAGCGTGTGCAACTCAAGAAGTCTTCGCAGAATTGTGCACTGAGATCATGCCTCATTCTCGGTACTCTCCGGACCTCGCACCTTGTGATTTTCACCTCTTCCCTAAAGTGAAAAAAGAGCTTCGTGATAGGAATTTTCAAAGTGATAAGGAGTTGAACAACGCTGACATGGGTATACTGAACAGACTGTCAAAAAAGAGGTTCAGTGAGTGTTTTAACAATGGGCAATCCGTTAGAATAGTTGTATTTCATCAGAGGGAGAACACTTCAAAAGTTTGTATAAATTTGAATGAAATAAAGCAATTATGTGTTAATTACAAATGATTCTGGTTATTTATTTATATACCCTTGCACAAATCCAATACCATGCACATCATAAACATATGTGACAACATTAGAATTCCTTTCATGTCTTTGGCTATTTCCAGTATGATGATACACATCACAAACATCTGTACTGTATTTTTCGTTTCTCTAGCGCGTATGTGTAATGCACATAGCTGATAGAGAAGGTATTGTATTCCACCCAAAAATTTGATACCAAGATTTTTACCATAAATACGTGTTTTGAGGCCCCTAAATAAAAAAAAATAAGATATGTCCATGTGTATGTACGTGGGCAGCATAGCTCAAAAACAAAAAGGTGGTTAAGTACCAAACTTGGTGTTTAAGTTCAGTATTTTCCAAAGATGCAACACAAAGATTTTCAATAAAATCCCCGCACCCCCAACTACCATTTACATAGAAAATGTTTCAAAAATGTTGATTTTCTCAAAAATGGCTCTAACGAGTTTAATTAAATGTTATAAGTTAAGATATTTTCATGACAAACAAAACTTATATCTTGAATTTTCTGGGAACAGCCTCTGAACACCTCTTCATTCTGCATGATTCTGATATAACTTTTGTATAGTTGGTAAACCGTATGAGATAGACAAAAACTTAATGTGATCATTAAAACAAATTATGCATTTTATTTCAGTACAGTTAATCATTTTTTTTAGATACTCTGAGTTATTTCCATTTTAAGCTACTTAAACTTTTCTCACACAAGAAGACATACTTCTTCTTGTCATATTTTTGTTTTCTCCAAGCAAGCAAATAAAACCAAATTTCAATTGTTTTACTAAGCGACCTGGTTTTATAAGATTTGACTATCGCTTTAGCCTAGTGCATCCCCTTATTTTCCTTCTACTTACAAAGAAGCAAGTAATACGACCAATTCTGGTAATGTTTATCTTGATTAGTATGATGCATATAAAAGAATAATTTTTTGTAAGAAAAGTCATGTGAATAGAACGCATTATATATACACATTCACAAACTTCCAAATTTAACTAACTTCCATTCTCAGAAAATGAATATTTCCAATGGTTGACAGCAAAATACATCTGCTAGAGTGATGCTTTCTGAAGAGTATTATATGACCATATTAAGCCGAAATTTTTGCAAACACCTACATACCTGAATGATAAAGACAGTTTTTAAATATTACCTAAGTGTACATCTGTGAGTGTCTATAATCAAATATTGTGTGTGAGAGAGGGAGGAGGAGAGAGAACATCAGAACAATTATCAAGACTCCAAATGCCTACTGTATTCTACTTGAACAAACTGTTATCAGTGTGAATGACCTATGTGTATCATAAAAACACTATCCACTGATGTACTTAATGAAACAGTAATCTAATATTAATCTTGGTTTTCCTCAGAATAATTAAACAATATGGCAGGTAAAGCTTGTTTGGGATCTGCTTTGAAAGGATGTCTATCCAACATCCATTTAAGACTATTTTAAACAATCAGATGCAAGAAGTTTTCAATGCTTTAACGCTGTAGAGGTCAGATAATACTTACAAATTATTTCTATGACTTAAACACCTAAGTGCATATTTGCAGAATTTAAGACACTTTTGGGATATCAAAGGCATGAGGGTTCCAGCATTGCTTTAAAGATGGATATAAAATTATTTTATATGGATGGTAAATAAAATTCAATACGAAAACAAAGAAATTGAATCCACCCAGAATATACAAGTTATTATTAAAATGAGGTTCCTCATCTAAACTGGGAAACAAGACACTTTACTCAATATGTTCTTGTCTCATAACCAACTTGTAGAGCATTAAATCGCGAAAGAATTAAGCACAATTTGTTCATGTTTTACATAATCATGAAATGGAAGGATCTTTACTGGAAGGATCTAATATAATTTTAGTACAACTATATTATAATCATCAGAGAAGAGGAGGAACATTTTTTTAAATTGCACCCTGAATAACCATTAGCACTGATGAAAACAAAAGATAGCTAGATTATAAACAAAAGAATATTTAATAACATTTACCTTTACATAAAATGTAATACTTGAAAAAATTAATATTGGATAATATACACAAAAAACAACACATTTAAACAGACTAGTACAGTAGACAGCATTTTATGATTTATATTAGTAGTGATCAAATTTCAACTTTTAAAAATATTTTAGCATAGCTCACAGAAATATAAATGTTGCTGAATCAAGAATAATTAGGCAAATCTTCTAATATACATTCAACTGCCACTTCTATTTGATTAGTGTTGAACACCAACAGAACAATTTTGAATATTTTGTTTGTGTTTTGATTCAGAAAACATAATAGTTTAATATAATTACTACTCTGAACATTATTACACTGATTTGGTGGCAGTTATTGTGTCTCTATTCAAGTAGACTTTACTTGCTACACACAACTGGGTAGTTGCCTGCAAGTAAACAATGCTTACCATATATGTCCTGAGTAGTAAATAAAATGACAGCACCTGCAAATACTTCTCCATCAACTCTTTCCAATACTGGATATAAGGATAATGTTGAGAATTATTTCCTTAAAAAAACCTTGAATTCAGGTGTATTTCAATTTTTCAAATGTGCTGCCAAATTATAAGTTTTTTAGCTGAAACAATAAATGATACATGGTCCAAGTAAATGCAGTATATTGTATAACATGTTTCAAGTAGAGGATTCTTTAATTTTATTAAACACCCATAGCTAATTTCAAATTTAATAATAATAATAATAATAATTGTTCATCATAACCCAATCTCTTTTTAAGCCAAATTTTCATTCCGCTTATAAAACTTAACAACACTATCTCATCCCAGATGGTCAGAAGTTAAAGCTATGCATAAACTATAACATTTTAAGCATGATGAAATATGTTGAGAAAAAATGTTAATGTCCGCATTTCCAGGAACTTGGCAACTTGCATCCTTATCCCACTTCTGCAGTATAATAGTATGGCCAGATAACCAAATAGAATCTGTATTTAATCATTTCTTTAATGAAAGAAATTTACCACTCAGAAGTTTCCATGACTATTTTCTGTTCTTTCTTTGCACTCTAGTTCTTTTCAGAATTCTGTGCTGGGTACATAAGTTGTGACTGAGTAAACTGTAAATTTAACTATTTGACCAACTTTTATGAATTTCAAAGAGTACTCATCCTTTACTGTCTCGATTCTGTGCCATACTTAGGCAACAGACAGATCAAATATTAAAGACTAAATCTGTGAGACAAAACAATTTTTAAACACATATTATCCATTTAAATGCTTTTTTTAAAAAAATAAATTACTTTAAATGGTCAGTAAGCCATACTTAAATTATTTTCACCTTTCTAACTTCCTTAAATTAATGACAGCAAATGCATACAAGAAAGACATGTCCATTAAACTGTTTATGAGCACAGCATTTTCTCCACTGTCCTTTCAATTTGATATTAAATTTATGAATTTAATAAATGTTGCTGACTGAAATATAAACTATACCTTTTGTTTAATTAAACATTTAGCATTTTTATATTTATTAATTTTAAAACTAATGACACATCATTACTTTTTATATTTTTTGGAATGAATACAATGGACTGTCACTTTTAAATACAACTTTGCGGCAAAGTTTTCTTCTGCATTCTTAATCACAAACAATGGTACACAGCACATTTCAAACAATATTTTGCAGCAAAGCTGCTTTCATTTGCACAATTCAAATTGTCACTCTTTCTTGAAATACCTTTCATCAGTAGGTATCATAAAAACTTGTCTGGAAATTTGCTTTAAAGCTAATGGAAACATTTATGGATACATTTAGAAATGCAAAAATATTGATTCCAAAAGCACTCTTGTTTGGATTCGCAATGGACTTTGACACACATTTTTTATAATGTGGATGGACAGTTTTCGATGTTATTCACCACTAACAATACCAGTAGTAATGAGAGGTGTATCAAACACCTTTTTTACCCTACATGCAAAGTAACCTTACTTCTTTATGCAAAATCATACATAATACAAAATACTTTCTTATTTACATCAAGAATTTTTCAATTATTTTTTCAACTCCATTCACATTCAATTGAATTTATCTTTGAATACTGTACTGGCAATTGTCTGTAATGTTCAGTTCTCAAGGAAGTTATCATGCTAGGACAGGCTTCACCAACTGGTTGCTAATTGAGTAAAGGAGAGAGAGCAACTCTGCTCAATGCTCTCCAAATTGCTTACTGCATGACCAACTGCAGGAAAGCAGGAATAGACAATTCCTTCAATGCACTGGCAGTATGTAACATTTTGTATTTGAAATACATAATCCACCTTTCATTGATTGACTTGAATATCAGAATGGAGTCTGATATTATTTGCTCTTAACACTGAAACCTTTGGGTTGTATTATCTGCTTTCACTATTGTTTTAGTTTAAAAGTTCTGTACCTTTGTTTAGGGACAGTAGTTTGTTTATCAAATGTTCTTTAAGGTCATTACTTGGATTTATCATATCTTTTCATAGGTTAATAATATATCTATTGAGGGTTCATGCCCTATTATAATATCTCTTACATTAGCATTTATATTTCTACTATGAACATGAACGTTTTTTATAATTTAATTAGTAGTCATAACATAAATAATTGAATACAATAATGACAATTGTTACAATATTCACATAGTAAAATAACAAGCTCCTTACTTGGTAATACCGTTGTAACTGCATTGTAATACTAACATATGAGAATTAATGTGTAACAAAATATTTCATATTTATAGCAGTGAATATGAACAGGATCTTGGTAATTAAGTAATTGGTAACACAATTGGAAAGAAACATCTTCTCCTTAATAACTGTCATACTCACTTGCATGAGTTATACAATGTTGCTGCAAATTGATTTTGCTGAGTACAGTACTTTGCTGCAAACTAAATACTTATTCTACTAATTTCTGTAAATAAGTGACTTTTTTCTTAGGCAGGCATTAAAGAGGAGTTGTTGGCTTGTGTATTGCATTACTTTCTGTTACCAACATTATAAACTGACTCACAATGCACTGTGCAAGAGACATCAGGTATTTATCCACTGCAAATCTGCTGCTTTGGCACAAAATCAAATGAGTTGGTGACACCTGTGCTAGGCTGTTGATACCTTATACAATGAGTTATACACAAATACACTATACAGACTTTAATTGTAAAGAATGATTTGGCAAAACCTTGATCTAACACTATTAGAGTTTACATTTTTAATCAGCACCATGTTCATATCAAAGACATTATACAGTATCTCCAGGATAACAAAAATGGAATTTGCCTTTAAAATTATATACAGCAACATAAAAGATCTGCATCACCATATTTTAAGAACATTGTATAATTATTCTTAAAGGTCACTCACAAATTACTCATTTTATATACAGAAAACAATACTCATAGCCATGGCATAGTTGTAGCAATATTATGTGTCTATATAAGTATACAACTCTATTATCAACTTGTTACTTTTAAAGAACTTTTTATGTAAAAATGGAAACTAAGTTTATATTGGATGAAAGAGATACAAATGTCATCTTTTTGAAGAAGTATACTGAAAAAGTTTACGTGCACTTTTCCTCTTTCAGAGATTTATATAAAAATACTTTGGTAAAAAGAACATTTAGCAACCTAACATAATGCATGCTGAGTTCCTGAGAGAAGCTGTGATGAAGTTATTGTTATACAAGGGACATTTTATGTGAAAGCATTCAGCAAAACACCTGGAATATTTTATTTCAACTGTAATTATTTCTGTTGAGAAACGGTGCTAAGGACAGCATACTTGTCAAATAATAGCATCTAAAAACCAACTATCAAGGTATTGAACAATAAATTTATTTTCTGCCACTTTACGTAATCCAACTCCAGTAACCTTTATTTGAGATATTGAATCAATTCCAATTTTGACAATGAAAATTCTTATTTTTCATATATTTATTTTTATACTTGATTGTGCCTAATGTAATAATTATCTGGTAGCTGAACTTCTATGGGCCTCATTAAAGTGCAAGTTTCCATCAATCAGAAGATCCCCATGTAACAATCAATACTTTTGAGTTTATGCACATTCATAATGCAAGCAGCACCATCTGTTGAAAGCATAACTATCAATTATTCTTGTATGTTCAATCAAAATATAGCTAGTGCAAATTTAGAAAAAGTAAAAATGTTGGACATGCTGACAGACTGCAGAACATTTCTGCAAAGCACACAATATTAGTAATAGCTTTCTGTCACAAAAATCAAGAAACATGCACAATTAATTAATTGGAGAAAATCAAAACACATAACTTCATTTTCAGAAAATGTATTGCTGATGTACCTTGAATATTTGTTGCAAAGTATTGTGTCAAGATGGAAATCAGAATAAAATCATACTTTTGTGTCTATGAACATACCACAGCCCTCCCAGTTGTTTCATAGCATAAGGTAAAGGGACTTATTGGTTTAATTAAAAATAATTTATAAATATTTTAAACTATGGTTAAGCATAAATAGTCCCATGAAACTTGACATAATGGCAATTCAGATGCCCATATGAAAATTTTGAAACAGGTGGAGCAAGTACTTGCTTGTTAATCACTACTATTGTACCCTCATTGCATAATACACTATTAAAATATTCACAAAAAGCTATACATATATCTTAATTATTTTAAGTGAGTTTGATGTTTATAAAATTAAAATATCAGGTTCAGAATAACCCTAGTTCTAAGAGAAATCAGTAATATTGGTTATGCTGTATTCTTAGGAAGATATCTGGGTGCTGTGCATAAGCGGGATAAGGAGGAATATTTAAGGTAATTAAATTATAAGGTAATCCCTCTCGCAGCCTCTCTCCATTGCACAAGAGATCCAAGAGTCGCTGAGAATGTGGTGCCAGTAAAGGCACACTAAAATACACATCTTAAGATAAATTACTGAAATGTTGAACTTCTGCTCACATAAGGGCAGCATAATTTGCAAAAATGTTCTTACTCACACGTCTAAGCTTAGCAGCAAGAATCCTCGTGATTTCTTGCATGATGTTATCACTAAGTTTCTATAGATTACACATGGATTTCTGCTCCTGAGCTTAGGTGAATGAGTGAGAACATCTTTCACTTGTTATACTGTCTATTTGGGAGCAGATGGTCAATATTTTCAGCATTTATTTAAGGTAAGGATTCCAGTACGCCTTTGCCAGCACCACTTTCCTGGCAACTCTTGCACAGTGGAAAGAGTCTGTCAGAGGGGTTACCTTATAATTTAATGACCATATATTTTGTGTATTGAAGGCAGGTTGATTCAGCATTGTAAGTCAGTACAAACTCGCATTTCATTTTTTTACTTTCTCTACACATACTATGTACATAGTGTATAGAGAAGGTATTGCACTCCACCCAAAAATTTGATGGCGAGATTTCACCAGAAATATACGCTTTAGGGTTCCCTGTATCCAAAAAAAGTATTTTCAGAAAAAGGTCTCTGTGTGTATGTGTCTGTGAACACGATAACTCAAAAACGAAAAGTCATTAAAATAACAAACTTGGTATTTAAGTTTAGTATCTTTCAGGGATGCGACACAAAGATTTTGAGAAAAATCACCCCCAAAATTTTGATTTTCTCAAAAATGGCTAAATGATTTTGATTTAAATTTTGTATATTAAAGATATTTACCTGACAAATAAAATGTATATTTTGAATTTTCTCGGAATATCCTGTGAAGACTACTTTATTCTGGATGAATTTTACGGAATTTTGCATAACTGCTAAACCATAAGATATGGACAAAAACTTACTACACAAAAAATGTAGAGCACATTAAAACACACAATTTATGTTATATATATATATATATTTTTTTTTTTTTTGTTCGTGGAATTGATCATTTTAAAGATATTCTTCGTTTCTTGCTTCAGCTTTGAAAACTATAATTTTCTCATGCAGGAATTTGTCAACTCGTGTCCATACAAAGGAACTTCAGTCACACAGCAATTAGTCTTTGGCTATCAGTTTAACCTATGGTACTCCCTTATTCCGCTTCTACTTACAAAGAAGCAAGTAATATAAATATTTCTGCTAATTTTTTCTCGATTAGCATGAAGTAAATAGAAGCATAAACTTTTTAACAATTATTTATTGCACAGATGTAGAGAAAATCATGTGAATGTAACACATAAGATTTTTTTATTTATGTTCTTAGGTTTTGCATGCCTTAGTAAGACAAACATGAGTCATGTGAGTCTTCCTTCAGGGCATGAAAATTAAACTTGAACAAAGTTTTAATCAAGTTAAGGTATGAGTTAAAACAGTATTCTGTTTTGATGACAAAATCTTCAACAGAAACCTACTCTTCTGTTGTAGAGGAATTAGGTGACTGCAAAAAGAAGCAAAACTAAGAAGTAAATTCTGGTTTTGGTACAATCAATATTCTACTTACTAGTAGTGTGAATAAGCAAAGGAATAATCAGATCAACTGCAGACTTTATAATAACTACTCTCATCTTGCATACAAGATCTTGCTTAACCTTATGGTCAGTAACATATACAAGAGTGCCCCTGGCCATGTACTTAGTGCCAATCTTTATCAGCTATCACTACGAATAGTATGTTTAATTGCATTTAAATTACAGAATCTTAACAGTATTTAATAGATTTTTAGTCCAAAGATGTTTGAAAAATCTTTTAATTACTTCTCTTGAATAAAAAAGAAATTTACTTAGTTAAATTTAATAGCCAAAATAAAGTTTAATAGAAGACTTGTGCAAATAATACATAAGTGTAAATAAGACAAAATAAAAAAAAAAAAAAAAAAAAGGCAAAATGAGACAATTTTGCACAAAACAAAATTAAGATAAAAGAAAAAAAACATTTACATGAGTACTCCTTGGTGTATATTTAAAAAATAGTCCCCATAGTTCATTCTATAATTGCCACAAGCAGTGTGCAATTTCTTTCTACTGGAATTAGGTTTCAAAGGCTAAAATGATAATACAATTCCTTTATTTTTATTTTATATGAGTCGCTGTTACTTGGTCATATTGTGACAGATCTGTCAGATACTTGATCAGCATGTGTTGAACAGTAGCCTTCATGGTCTCATCCCCGTGACATACCCTTTCGCTTTGTGCCAAGCAGATGACATGTCAGTGCCTGATGGCTAGCTGCTTTACCACCACTTGTACTCACATATTATATAGCTAGCTCTGAGGTCTCACCCTATTACACCATGCTTCTTTTCTCTACTCTACTTCACAACAAAAAGTGTTGGGGTACCATCTGATCTAGCTGCTTTCACTTTCTGTATATTGATGACAGCATAATCACAATTACTAACTATTCTCAAATTTTCTATTGTTTTAGACTGAAAGCTGAACTTTGGATTGTGATATTAAATATCTAATCTAATATTTACCTTAGCCAAAACCCAGAGCTTCCCAAATGTGAGCCACAGAACAGTAAAATTCTTATTTTCATCTGCACCCATGAAACACATACATATTAGGTGGATGACATTCATATCCCCTTCCACATGATACATCCATTTGTTTTGTTTTTCCATTATCAAAATCTAGGCATATTTTAGGGAAGGAGGTGAGGTTGTTGCCTATGCCACTGCTTCATAATGTTACAAAATTATAAGCGTTAAACATTCTAATGTTAATGAGAAAGTTTAAAAAATAAATATTACTACAATTTATTTTTAATCATATCATCTTTTTGAAACTTTAAAACTATAAGTGCCTCTGACAACATACTACAAATACCATTACATAACATTATAAGAAAAGCAATCAAACTGAATTTCCTCCAAATACCCATTATTTAAATTGCTGGTTTCCAAAGCTTGTCAAGCCACCAAAAATATTTAAGGAAATGAAAAAAAAATATAGCTATAGTTAGAGATTAAGAATGCATTCAAAAATACTGGATTCCTTTTCTGTACACACCAAAAGACTCAAGAATGTGTTTAAACAAACAATTAACTTTCAAGTCAACCATATTTTAGTACCTATCTTTTTCTTTGTATTTTTAAACAAGCAATAAGCTATGAAAGTGTTTAAATAAAAAAGAACTTAAATGGCATCTTTTACTTGATTTAATTCTAAGTGGACTTAACAAGTTTGGAAATCAGCAATTAATTTCAAAGATCCTATCAATTGAAACCTTCCACATAGGAAACTCAGGTACTGTCAGTAACAAAAATACAGAATGTTGAAACTTCATTATTTTGGTAGGTAACAGTGCATATCAAACAAAAATAAACTCAACACAATGGTTCCTAAAATGAATATTTCCTATGAGCATTTGACTGCATTGTAACAATATCGTCTCTTATAGTTTGAGCTCCTTGTTTGCTTCTGGATATACCATAAATTGATACATAAACGATATGTTTGAAAGAGAGGTGCTATTACACAAAATTAATTTACATATCAATTTCCAGTTGCTCTTAATGAATGCTTTAACTACATTATTGGTATGATAAATGGCTAACAAATAAGCACAAGACTTGGACATAGACTTGCCAGATTTTTTTTTAAAATGGCAATAAGAGACACACACCCCTTTCCTGATTTTGAAGGTCAGAGTTGTAGTGGAAATATTGATTTGTCAAAAATATGTATATTTACATCTATTAAACATGTGTCTGTGCTCTGTGTCAAAGTTTCAGAGGAATGCCTAGGAGATTTTGCTCTGAAATATATGCATTCAAAGAATACTTTACATAAAGTTGATAAATTATTTCCATAGAAAACTGCCCCTGTAAATTACTTCAGGCAGAACCAAACACATTTCAAATGAATTATATATTACAACTGAAACTATTATAACTGAGATTTATATTTTACATTGCGGTAACACTGTGATTTCACCCATTGAACTGGCTGTTCATCATTACTACTCTTCCTCACAAAGTAAGTTATTTTCTGCTTAGAATAAAACTCCACTGCACTTTTATGATGCATTGTATAGATATGTCTCAAAGTGGATTCAGTGCTGCAATGTGCAATAAAAAACTCACAACTACAAATGATGCATTGTACTTTAAAGTTGTTATTTTCATAGGTGACAAACATGAACACTTTTCTTCATTTTTGCATTTTGTTAAACACAGTCACCTTTTCTTGGGACAAATCATTCATATTCTTTCAATAAGTAGCAAATAACAAAAACTACAATCACCACAAATTCTGTAAACATCTCTCCTCCAGTGACATGGCCATGCACACAAGCAGCTACTATATGTACAGTAGGTCTCTAACACCTCTTTGTAGTGCCTTAATATACAGCACTAAGATACGACCATCCAACCATGTGGTTTCCAATACCAATGTACCAAATGAACATGCACACAATTTCAAAATATTATCTTTTACAAGAACAGGATTTTGTCCACCTGGGTAATGTGGTGGTAGCATATCTGCCTCACATTCAAGAGGCTGCAAGTTCGAATCTTGCTTAGGGTGGGTTGCCCAGATAAAGTTTTTTCCGGGATTTTCCCTTACCCTGAGAAGACAAATGTCGAGTAACTTTAAGCTCCATGGATCCCGAAATCATTTGAGCATCATTTTACCAATTTCATTCATCAATATGACCAAGTAGGTTAAAGGGCGTTAAGCTACACACACAAAAGAAAAGAATAGGAATTTTTATGTGCTGTATGGCAGTAATGTTAGACACAATTTTTCCTTCTCGATTACGGGAAATCCTATACAATATGGGATGTCTGGCAAGTCTACCTGTACACAGTTTGAAGAACCAATTGGAATTAACAGTGTGAAGCAATGTAATAATTTATAAAATAATACAGTCTGAGTCAAACAGACACACTATGGCTTCACATGTCTGAACTTTATTCCTCATGCGTTTCACCTTCAGTTGAAGGGATCATCAAGGTTGGAATTCCAGTGCTCCTGTGAATTATGCTTTTCTGGAATGGAGACATCTGGTGGAGGTTTTATAAGGCTTAGTAGCGAGTTAACTTCTGGAGGAATGTCTAGTTTAGAAGATAAGCATTGGTTTTTTTATATAAATCTTTTCCCAGATATTGAATTTTGAAGTAAAAAGGACCGGTTTTACCAGATGAGTTTTTCTCTGTTGTGATGGACATTCCAAAAGTGTGCTGCCACTGCAGATTTGTTGGTTTCTTTATTCTTGATGCTACCAAAATTTTAATTCAGTTCCCACATTTCTTTTGGGCTTGCCGATGTATACTTTTGTGCAGTCAGAGCAGTTGATTTTATAAATATCAGACTTCTTTTCAGGGGGGAATTCTATCAGTTGTTGGTTTCTTTAGGGGATTTCTGAGACTGAATCTATGAATAGGTGTTATAGTGATGTTAGATTTTTGAAGACTTTTTGAAACTTATGGGCTGCCCAGGGGTGGTGATATGTGAATTTCTTAAATACTTTTTGAAACTTATGGGCTGCCCAGGGGTGGTGTTATGTGAATTTCTTAAATACTTTTTTGTCTTTGGAAGGCGTCAGTGTGGCGATTTGCTTTAAATATTTTTGTCTCTTGAAATTTTTTATTTTGTTATCTACTAAATTTTTGTTGAAGCCATTCTTTATAGCTGTTTTTATTATGGTGGAATATTTAGTTAAATATTCTTATTTATTCAACGGCACGACTGGTAAATGTGCCGTTGGATGTCTCCACCCAAGAGAAGCAAGATCCACAGGAGCACCAGGGTTTCAGCTAGTTGACATCTCGGCTTGGGATCTCGAGCAGTGCGGACGTACCAGTGGGAGGCAGGTAGCAGCAGAACATGGGTATGGATCTGGTTGTTTACCGGGCGAGGGTAGGAATGTGGTCGGGCAGGCGACCGCAAAAAGCAGGTAGAGAGGCGACTGGAGCTACGGAAACGACAAATTATTATTTTATGGCTTTTGTATTACTAGCCCTGCTTGTGATAGAAGGAGTTGAAATAAATCCAGGACCTGTAGGAGATGAAAGATGGAAGCTGCAACAAAGCACTGAGGACCGGACTTCTTTGTATTTCATGCGCGAGATGGTACCATTTTGGCTGTCAAAAAATTAAGAGAGAACAGAACATAGAAGAAAACTGGTCATGTAAGGACTGCAGGACAGATGTAACCGTCACTGCAAATGATAAACGATTGGAGCAGCTGCAGGAGGAACTACGAGACTTACGCGACAAGCTGAAAACAGCGGAAGATATTATTCGGAAGCTTAAAGAAGAAAACCGCTTACTGAGGGAGACACGGGAAGATGACCTAAAGAAAGAGGAGAAACCATGTTTGATCATCGGCGACTCTATCGTTACACACGCGGGAACTACAAATGCAAAGGTAGCTTGCTATCCTGGCATAAAGACTGACGGCCTATTGAGGGAAATTGAGAAGAAGCGAGAGGAGGAAGAAAGCAACTACCGGACCATCGTATTACACGTTGGAAGTAATGACCTACGAAGGAGTTCTGACTGTGATGGGAGACATGTATGATTTAGTTAAGAAGACAAAGGCACTGTTTCCGTCAGCAAACATTGTCATCAGTGGAGTTTTGAGGCGACGCGATATCAACTGGAGGAAGGTAATGCAGGTAAACAACGCGTTTTCGTGGGTGGCTGAACGACTGGATCTGCAGTTTGTGGACTCAAATTCGTGGATTGACGACTGGGACTATGGACGGGATGGTGTTCACCTAAACAGAAGAGGAACTTCAAAGTTGGCAGCATTGTTCGCGAGGGTATCCGAGTGGAGCGGTGGCAGCGGGCAGCAGACAACGGCTTCGGGGAAGCGACGATTCTCAGGTAGGGGCACATTCCTTAAGGCTGTTACAGGTAAATTGCCGTAGCATCATAAACAAAACATTAGAATATATAACTCTGCCACCGGGTGATACCCACTTGCAGAGAAATAAATACATACATACATATTGACGCGGAGATATTTAGATCAGATTACAGGGTGTTTAGGAGGGACAGGGAAGGAAGGGGAGGGGGAATTTGTATTTGTACCAAGTTAGAGTTAAGCAGTAACATATTGTGTGGAAGAAGACGTAGAAATGATGGCCATTGAAATTATCAATTACGAAAACGAAGCAAATAACATTACATTAATAGCGTGTTACAGACCATCTGGCGAAACTAACTTTAAAACTCTTCATAAACTAGTGGAAAAAATTTCTTCGGAAACGGGAAAAAATGTTATTTTAGCAGGAGATCTAAATTTGCCAAATGTAAACTGGAATGGGCAGTTATTAGGAGGCGAAGCTCAATATGTTGTTAACCTTCTGGTTTGGGATCATGGGTTATCGCAGGTAGTCAAAACAGATACCCGGAAATCGGCTGTACTGGACGTGTTTCTATGCAGACCTGAGTCATTGTTTAGCGCATGTGAGGTCTTGCCAGGATAAGTGACCACAACTGTGTTCAATTAGACATAAACTGGAAGGTGCGAAACCGGTTTGAAGGAGAGGAAATTATTAGTTTTAACTTCTGCAGAGCAGACGTAGATGAAATTCAGACTTTTCTCAAACAGCAATTTTGCCTGTTTGTAAAATCTGCAACAAATGTAGATGCAGCATGGGATAGTTTCAAAATACTTATTTCGGAATTAATAAAGAAATACGTTCCATACAAAGTTATCAAACAAAATAATGATCCAGAATATTATACAAGATCCATCAGAATACTTAAACGAAAGTCTAGGCGCGCGTTTCATAAACAGAAGAAGTCAGATTGGCATTCTAACAGATATAAAGAATTAGCTGAACAATTGAAAGTTGCAAGCCCAGGAGCGGTTCTTAGAACAAATTCTTAGCGGGACCAATAATAGTTGGAAATCTTTTTACAATTATGTAAGTAGACGCAGGGGACATAAACTTGGCATACCAGAACTCAAGGAAATTGGAATTGCCATATTGAACGATAAGGAAAAAGCGAACGCATTAAATTCACATTTTGTGTCTGTTTTTAACAAAGCGGATTATAATTATAAATTGGAAATTGAGGACAGTGGAAATTCCGTTTTTCAAATAATGGCATCCAAATTGCGCAGAAGGATCAGAATGTTGCAAAATCGAAAGTCGAGGGGGCCTGATAATATACCGACCGAAATACTAAAAATTGGAGGGGAATCCATGATTCCGTACCTAATGCTTTTATTTAATATGTCAATAAATAACTGTGCCTTACCGGAAGACTGGAAAACCGCGTTTGCAGTTCCAATTCATAAAGGGGGAAATAAAACAGAATTACATAATTATCGACCAGTCAGCCCAACTTCAGTAGTGTGCAAATTGATGGAACATTTAATTGTGGAATATATACGGGAGGAATTAGAAAACAAAAAGTGGTTCAATAAAGCGCAACATGAGTTTAGACCTGGATACTCTTGTGAAAGCCAGATAACGTCATTATTTCCAGATTTAGCAGAGGAGGTGGATGCAGGGGGAAGAAGAGATGCAGTGGTGATAGATTTTTCCAAAGCTTTTGAATTTGTATCATATAATTTACTTATCCAGAAGCTAACTGCTACAGGAATTGATAAACGTGTAGTTCTATGGGTTAAAACATTTTTGGAAGGAAGAACGCAAAGGGTAAAAGTAGGCAAGGAGTTATGGTAAGCTCGGGCGTACCCCAAGGCTCAGTACTGGGGCCGTTACTTTTTCTTATTTTTGTAAATGACATAACTGTTAATATAAAATGCCAGATAAGACTGTTTGCAGACGATTGTATTATTTACAATAAAATTAGAAATGTTGAAGATGAGACTGCTCTTCAGGGTGATTTAAATGAAATTAGTGATTGGGCTGCTGCAAATAAAATGAAAATTAACACTGGCAAAAGTAAGTCAATTGCATTTAATAGATCTAGGGAAAAAACTCTGCAAAACTATCACATGGGTGGGGGAAAAATTCCACAGGTGGACAACTGCAAATACTTGGGAGTTTACTTGGCGAGTAACGCTGGATGGGACGAGCAGGTAAATTCTGTATCTAAGAAGGCGTGGAAAACACTGCACTTCTTAATGAGGATTTTAAAAAAGGGGAGTGCAAAGTCCAGGGAAATCGCGTACAAGTCCTTAGTGCGGCCGGTCATGGAATTTGGAGTAACTTGTTGGGACTCGTATAGAGTAAATCAAATTGATTCGTTAGAAAAGATCCAGAAAAGGGCTTTAAAATTCATAAAAAGGGGTAAATATTTTGGGGCTACAAACCCTGAGGAGATAAAATGGGAGCTGTTGAAAGTCAGGTGTGAGAAACAGAGGTTGTGCGCTTTATTTAAAGCTTACGCTGGCTTAAATGCATGGGAGGACGTTACTAACAAACTGGAAAACTCAACTTACTAAGCACGAAACGATCATCTGTTCAAAATTAAGGGTAGAAGATACAGAACTGACGTGGGAAAGTTCTCCTTTGTAAATAGAACCATAAAAGACTGGAATGAATTGCCTGGAGCAGCCTTTCGGGGTTGTCCCCTGTCTCAGAAGAAATTTAGGAAAAATCTTGATTTTAATGTTGGATAATTTTTGTAAATGTTCCTTAAATGAAATGCTTGTGATTTTATATTGTTGTAAATACAAATGTTAAATTGGTTGGTGATTCTAATTATGAAATTAATTAATCTGAATTGAGAGAAAAATTAATGTTTTCATATTTGTGAAAATAATTATTATATCTAGCCTACAAAGCCATAAACTGGCAGCTGTGATTTATTGTTTACATATCTTGTATACATATATAACTCTGCCACCGGGTGATACCCACTTGCAAAGAAATAAATACATACATACATACACCTGAAGGTGAAACGTGTCAGGAATAAAGTTTAGGTACTTAAAGTCATAGAATGTCTGTTCAATTCAATCTGAGTTATCTTATAAATTACTACAGTTATATTTTATCCATTACAACTGCTGTTTTTAAGGGCTGCATTAGGGCTCACTGGTTAAGTTCACAGCAGAGGAGCTACCATGTTATGATTTTTAATTATCTAAAGTTGTCAAAGAATTACAGTGGCCTGTATGACACAGTAGAAATTATCAAAGAATTATGCATGGTCTTCAGGATCTTCCAAGGAAGGAAATTGCTGAAGTTCTGGACATTTCAGGGAGTTGTATGTTTTTCGCATTTTGAGAGAAGAATTGGATAAAAACATTGCCTAGAAGATGAATATCGTAACCTGGAGAAATCTGACTTGAGAAGCTATGTAGCATTTACTGGACCAAGAGTAATGATAACAAGGGAGACTATGTTTAAAAGTAGGAACAATTTCAAGCATGTTGGCATCATTTTGTGTTTCATTCCAAGAACTCAAATTATCCTCATAATATCAAAACTCATGGAGTTCCTAATTATATGTTTGCCATTTTTTGAAGTCCATACCTAAGACAAATGTTTGCTGTTTTTTCTTCAAACTCTTGCTGTAAGATGTTAATTTTCCATTGGTTACCATTTTTGTGTTTCCGAGAAATAACTGATTACATGCTTTATAGTGTTTGAACATATCGTTCAGTTTTATATGGCAAAAAATCTTTTTAGTAAGGAGTGAAAGCATATTTCATAAAAATGTAATGTAAAGACTCTTCTAAACATAAATGGAAGTGGATAAGCACTTACTCATAGTTGCTTATAATCAAGCAACTTAAGGAGCAGGAAATTTTAGAATGCTTTAATCTGCAACTTTGAAGTAAACAGCAATCTTATGTTTATCCGATTTTAGCTGATCTTCAATATATCCCTACCCTTGTGAATAACAGAAAATACACCATTACACAATGAACATTGTTTACCAATGTTACAATCACCACATGTTTTCAAAAAGTTGTATTTGTTTTGGAATTTTTCATTAAATGCGCATTTTCTTTTTCCCATGGCAGTGTCACAAACTCAACACAATTTGAAGTAGTATATGAGTGCAACATTCTTCCTTTTAAAAAACACAAGCCCCTGGAACTGCTCTGTTTCACCACTCCTGCTGAATATTTTTGGACAAGCAATACTATGCAGATAAGTTTTCACAGAATACAAAAACAGAACATAGCTGTCACAAAACAAAAGAACTGAGCTTATACAGCTGCCAACATGAGCAATATTACCACAACTTACTTCTATCCATTTCTTTTCATCAAAGGTAAGTACAATTTTTCAAATTTATCAAATTGCAGTGGGCAGTGATAGGATACATCCAAAAGAAGCAAGCAAAAGGTTCAGATTAAAAGATGATTTATGTTACAATACCTGTACAATGCAATTTTAGAGCTCCTGTTTCAGAAGAAACTTATTTGAGCTCTGTATGATAACCTCATATGAAATCTTGAGAGATTTTGTTTTAAACACCTTAGATAAAAACATACAAAAAATGCAATAAAATGACAATACAGGATATACACAAAATATTTGCAAATTTTAAGATATTTAAATAAACAGTAAATATAATTTGATATATTTCAAAATTTATACCATCAATTTCAATATGTGCCAATTTATGAATAGAAGCATGAATAAGTTTAAAAATTAATTTACTCTCCTTACAAACTTTTGGGTAAGGTCTTTCTATTCACACGTGTCAGTACACCTGTTAATTGAAATTAAATTCATTCAAAAATATTTTAGTTACATCCACCATATAACTACATTTATGACAGGCATGGGGAATATCAACAAAGTATGGAGGGAATATCGCCTCCTCACTCCACATTCTCTCTCTCTAACTGGCATGAGGTGTGGTATGGTATTCAATAACTATATAAAAGTTTTAAAATGAGACTCTTTCCATAATAAAAATTAAAGTAGGACAAGAAAGCCTCTAAATATAATAATCACAAAACTACTTTTTATTTAATATAATTACTATTTACATACATATAGTAAGGAAGTAGTATATTCTAACCTCTAAAGTGTTAGTTTGTTTGTTTTTGTTTTTTTTTTTATTTTTAAAATTGAGATATATCAATAAAATGTTAATTGTTTAATTAAAAATGCTTCATTGTGAACAAATGCCTTTCAATAAAATGTTACCTTGAATTTTCTGCACATTTTTATGAAGTTCTCTTCATTCGGATTAAATGTTATATTATTTTTTTAATTGAGTGAACATGACAACGAAAAATTCATAAGAAAACTGCAATCTCATTACAAAACACAATTTATATAAAATAAAATGTATTGTGCCACCAAGTATTTCTGGGATATTTGTGTCAGTTTGAATTTTCTAATGCTTTAATTTTTGTATGTAAGGATTTCTTCTCATTGCTGCTTTCATAGACATCTGCCTTACATTGCCAACTTTGCACTCAACTTCACTATTTAAAAAGAAGACGTACTTTGCACACGTAGTTGTATCCTCAGCGGAGATTTATTGAAAAACCTGTTTGAGGTAAGTCTTTTTACTTTCTCTACCATGTACAATGTATACTGTAGGCAAAAAAATATTGTATTTTACCCAAAAATTTGATACCAAGATTTCACCAGATCTCCTAGAATATAGGGTTCTTTCAGGGATGCTGTGAAGTTGTTAGTAAAGAACATATAAATCCTTTAGTTTCTAATTATTTATTATATTATGTTTGTCCAAGTTTTGAAGAACTGTTTCAAAAAAAAAAAAAGGTCCTTGTATGGTATGTGTGTAAGCCTGTGTCTGCAGACATCATAACTCAAAAATGAAAAGGTTGTTGACTACTAAACTTGAATTTATGTTCAGTATCTTCCAACGATGCAACAGGAAAATCCCCAACTCCAAACTATCCCTTAATTGGAAGATTTTTCAAAATGTTTGATATTCTCAAAAATGGCTGTAAAAATGTAAATGTTGAATTTTCTGGGAATAGCCTCTGAAGCTCTCTTCATTCTACACAGCACTGCCATTAGTTCTGTCGTAAAATTTAAATGTGTGTAGTATGGAAATTGTGAATGAAGAATCGTGGCAACACTGTATATTGTGTCCACAAGGTCACCTTTACTATTCTGTGAGTAACTATTTTGCTGTGTGCCAGTAACAGGTAAGAGCGAAATATGGAGTAGGGAGTCTGCAAAAATTGTATCGCTATACTGGCATTATTTCATTGTGGAATGCGAACTAAGGAAATTTTTTCGACGTTGAAACCTCTTAGCATCAATGAACGATTTGTGTATCAGACAATAGCATGATTTAAAGAAACATGTGCAACTGATGATCGCATCAGATCTAGCTGTCCTAGGTGTGTACACACAAAAGAAGTTGTGAGGCTGTTCTTATAGGATTTTATGTTGTCATTTGCCTTGTAGTCCAATTTTGTCTCGTGAAGTCAGCATCACTTCATGAAAGTCACACATTCTGTTTTTTTTTTAAGGATGATTTACATGTTAGTGCACATAAAAAATACTCGAGACATTTGCCAATTGAAAAATTAAAGGAGATGCAATGAATTTGATCCCAGGCTTTGTTAACCACATATGGGGAGAGCAAAACCATGCAGCAGTGGTTGGCAACCAATGTCTTACAGTTCATCACTGCTGCTGACTGGCCTAGCAGAAGTCCAGACCTCAATCCATTAGAAGTTCAAAGCAATACATGTCAAAGAGGCACCACAATACTGAGATGATAAAAAAATCAATCACATCAGCTTCAAGAAAATTTCACTGGACACTAGTCATACAGCTATTGATGAGTGGCCTCAACATCTTCGATGTTGGTTGCTGCTCATGGGAATCATTTTGTAGCACTTTTTATGTTCTTTCAGAATATATGTATATTAATGGATTTGTGTAGTTTTATTTAGTGCTATATGCACTGAAAGTACTGACAGAACTTATGGCAGTACTGTCTATATGATTTTTTCATAACTGGGAAAATGTAAGAGATAGACAAAAGTTTATGATACAAAACATTACATCTCGTTAAAGCAGACAATCTATGTACACAGTACACGCATACTAGAGAAAACAAAAATCTTACTGCACAAAAAGTGTAAATCTTATAAACACACAATTTATAACGAATGCATTTCGTTTGTGGAGAAATCAATATATCAACTAAGTGAAGTAGATAGAAAAATAAGATTTTGTTAAGAACAGTTTGTTGCAGAATAGGTAGAGAAAGTCATGTGAATGTAACGTACTGGATTGTTTTACTGTCACTACCATGTTTGTTTATATGTATGAAAGAGAAGGTATTGAATTCTACCCAAAAATTTGAAATTTCACCAGAGTACATGTTTTGAGGATACCTGAATCCAAAAAAGGTCCATGTGTGTGTTTGTGAACATCATAACTGAAAAATGAGAAGTCAGTAAGTACAAACTTGGTATTTAGGTTTAGTGTGATTTTTCAAGGAAATCCCCCAATCCCAAAACATCTTTTATATGAAATATTTTTTAAAATTTTCATTTCCTCAAAAATGGCTTTAATAATTTTGATTAAAATGCTATATATAGAAGATATTTACATGGCGAATAAAATGTATATCTTGAATTTTCTGAGTAAACTTGAAGCCCTTTTCACAACTGGTAAACCATAAGAAATAGACAACATTTTACTATGCAAAAAATGTAGATCTTGTTAAAATACACAATTTATGTCATATACTTTAGAATTGTATTAACTCGGAATTGAATATCACATAGCAACCAGCTTTTAAAGGATTTGACAATTGCTTTGGTCAAGGTATTCCTTTTTCATTTCAACTTAGAAGAAACTAAGTAATAAAACCATTTCTGCTAATGTTTATCTCAATTAGCAAGAAGTAGAGAGAAGAATAAGCTTTCCTAAGAATATTTTGTTGCACAACAGGTAAGGAAAGTCATGAGTGGAACACATGATAAAACAGATTTTTTAACAGTGAAGTTAGAGTGTGCATTAATTTTTTTTCTTCATGATAGTTCTGTAATATTTCACAAAGCATTCCTGATGCTATAATTCTAAGGTGTACTTGGACCAATTGAACAAAATAAGAGGTGGAAATTGAAGCATGATAAAAATCATACAAGCTCTCTGATAATGATATATATATATATATATATATCCAGCAGACAGAGAACGAACATACTCGCATCCCAACTGGTGGCAAGAGCTATTATGGAAAAACAAGAAATAAATTAATGGAATTAGTTGAAGAAAACTGAGGAAGCTACTTGTTATAAAGAATTGGGACAAGTTTATTATTATTATTGTTTTTGTTGTTATTTTATTATTACTTCACAAGAACCTCATTTACTCTCATTAATCTGGATCTAGTTTATTCAGATTCATTTTTTTTAACACAAAAATGTACAGTAACAGATGGTGCAGAATGGTATATGTAGGTATACTGTTATGTTGGCACTGCACACAGATTCATGGTTCCATGCTTCCAGTTACAGTTATTACTGCCAGTGTGAATCAGTTCCTTACAGAGTTAAGAAGCTGTACCAGTATTGTTCTTTTGTTAGTGTATTTTGATTATGTATGAAAGAAGAAATAGAGACATTGACACAGCTGGAAAAACTAATAGTCTTCCTACGACATTAGCTGGAAACAACTACAGCTGAACTGATGTTACTGAAACGCCTATGTGATCTTGTTGCTCAAAATGTCACATTTGTTTGAAACAAATAGCACTAACACACTATTTCAGTAAATTATTGTGAGTAAACTACATAAATATTGAGTTTAAGTGCCAAAAAAGTGTTTTTTGTCAGTATCAAAATAAAAGATTTTTATTATATTGGGTAGTACATATCAAGAATTTTTGCATTTAGCAGAATAGCTTTGATTATCCAGATCCACCACGTCCAGATAAACAAGGTGATGTAAAATTATTATCAATTATTACTTTTCTATATTTTGTAGCTGTTCTTTTTCACTAATCCTGTATAGGTACAAGTTGTAAAGTTGAATCAGACTTGAAATACTTTTTCTACCATTAAAACTGATACTTCAAAATTAATACAATACCAACCAATGGTGAAATGTGTAATACTAATTTCTGGTTAATGACCAGTGGAGTAAGTAAAGTTCTACTTTGAGAAGAAGAGCTCCTAAGAGTTGTTTCTTCCCCATGCCTGCCTTAAGTAACCATAAAAACAAATATAAACTTTTAATATTATCATCTGATAAGCAAAACTAACATAACAGCGCATACATGATTATAATATTCTGCAAAAATCTTATGATAGCCCTTTACAATTATATAATAAATGAAGTGTATGTAAACAATAATAGAGCAGTCCTTACAACTTCAAAAAGCACCCATTCGGAACATCTGCTAACAATATACCTGTATTTTAAAATACAATTAAATTATTGTATTCCCTTTAAAATATAGCCATGAAAATGGGATTGATAACAAAGAAACACCATGGAATGATGAATAAATGATGATATACTTAACTTATACGAGATAAAATAAGCGGCTTTTTGTTTATAAATGAGAATGACATAATCAAGTATGGCATTTACTCTGTAATCAGTCTATCTAGAGGAACACAATAATCAACCCACAGCATTGTATTACAATTTTCATATGCATTCAATATATTTCAGAATAATTAATTATATATGCATACTACTGCTCAAAAGTTTTTATTATATTATAAGAAATGTGCAGAGTACATAAAATATAAAATACATGATTCAGCTCGAAACAAGAAAGAGTATGACCATGCTAGAATTAATTGTTTTTTTGCCAGCTCATTCCTGTAAATGCTTTTTTCTCGCTTTCTCTATTGTCTTTCTTGAGGGTTAGATAGAGGAAGAGCAGCCTCTGTGTACCTATGCTTTCTATACTATATAGTATTATATGAGAGAAAATCTCCAAGTATATGGTGTGTATTTATGGTACTCAAAATTAACCATATTGACAATTCTTTCCCTACTGTAAACCACTATTCTTGCTGATGGACACAAGACATAATTTAGTTTCAATTCCTGAATCTTAAGAACTAAAAAGGATTTACAAGAATACTAAAATACTAGAATACAGATCATAAAATTTACTAATAAAAGAATATACTTTTGAAGAAGGATTTGGCACTTACGCATAGGCACAAGTATAAATTACAAACTACTTACCACATATGGATTAAACAGTGCAGATTTTTGCATACAGGGTTGAAAGTGTGGTAGGTATAGCCTTTTAGGGCTATAAAGTAGTTTAGAAACAATCATAAAAAGTTTCTTCTAGATAGGCCAAAGAATGTTGATTTGTCTGCTTGAGGCTGAGAAAAGGAATTATCCTTTCTGTCAATTTCTAGAATAATCAAAACGAACTTGATTTTGTAAAAAACATATACGAGGTGTGATCAAAAAGTTTCCGGAATGGCTTCACAACAATGCTGACACTGAGATTTCTTTCAATTCTAACCCAGACGGTACATGCAGCATTCCTTCCCGATAAAAATAAGAGGTCACGTAACTTCCTGTGACCATGTAGTGACGAGGTAGAACCTCTGAAGTGAACATGTGTTTTGCATGTACTGCAATTTTTCCACGTAGCAAAAATTTCAGATTATGAAGAACAAAAAAACAAACATCAAATTTTGCTTTAAACTCGATAAAACTGTAACAGAAGCCTATGAAATGTTAAGAACACTTATGGGGAGGATGTTGTCTGCAAAACTCAAGCATTTGAGCGGTTTTCAAAATTTAAAAGTGGTGTGACATCAGTTAAAGATGCAGATCGTTCGGGACGACCCTGTTCCAGCAAAACTGATGAAAATATCAATCAGGTGAGAGAAATGGTCTTAAATGATAGGCACATTACAATAAGAGAACTTTGACTCATTAAGGGAGAATTTGCGACACAAACGGCCAGAGAAATGGAGGAGTGGTGACTGGTTCCTGTATCATGACAATGCATCCGTGCACAAAGCTCTTTCTGTTCGCCAATTTTTGGATAAAAATAGGATGAATACTGTTCCTCATTGGCCTATTCTCCAGATTTGGCCGCATCAGACTTTTTCTTTTCCCGCGACTTAAAATGCGGCTCCGAGGACACCGTTTGAGGACATTGATGTCATCCATCGCGAATCGCAGAAGGCTCTGAGCATGTTGAAAGATGAGAACTTCCAGAGGTGCTTTCAGCAGTGGCAGGAGCGCTGGGACAAGTGTATCAACTCCCAAGGAGACTACTTTGAGGGTGACAGTGCAGATTAGACAAAAAAAACTGTGTGTAGTATTTATGACGTCATTCCGGAAACTTTTTGATCACACCTCGTATTCCCAGTTATAAAATTTTTGAAAACATAATTCAGTCTATCTGAAAGAACAGGGCTTTTCAATGGAAAAAAATTACCAAAGGTTTAGGGCAGAAAAAAAACATCACGCACACATGCACCCATCCACACTTAAAAAGTAAAAACAAAATAATTCTGAGTTGAACAACATTTCATTTTAAAAATTTAAGAACAGTGGAACTCGGATAATTCAAACATCTATAATTTGAAATTGTCGTTAATTCTAAGATTCTTCTTGGTCCCTTGGATTTTATGTAAAAGCAATGCAAAAAAATCACATGGAATTCAAATTTCATTTTCATTAATTTGAAGTTTTTGTTCAGAAATGTCAATCAAAAATTAATTTAAATGCTGAAATTTAATATGACAACTTCATCCTTGTGTTTCTGCAAAAGAATTCATCACTTTGGGGTTGTTTGTTTTGCCGGAATGCAGTTTGGGCAATGGAATAGCTTTCCTAGCTACTGACCTTGAGCTTTCTATACCTGCTCGCACATACCTTTGTTTAAAACATGTGCACCTATTGTTGTCATTTGAGCTTCAGTTCAGTGTGTTGCAAATCAATGCTACTATGTCTCTCAGTAAATCATGTTTCCAATACAAGACTTTAACTTTTGCAGAAAAAGCATCATTCGAGAAGTTGAAAAGGGTTTGAAAAAAAATCTGAAATCGTAACAGAATACAGGATACCACTGAACATTTTATCAACTTATTTGAAGAATAAGGAGATTTTTAAACTGTGCCCTGAGTGAAAATGGAAAGTCAAGAAAGAGATGCCAAATTCCCACATCATCAGAGGCACTGTTCATCTTGTGAAATATGTCTGTATGGGCAGGCCAGCGTAAGTGGAGTTGTTTTTACCTGTATTGCTAAAATGTCAATTTTAGATGTAACTTTTGTAATTCAAATTTTTTTTCTTGTCCCTAAAGCTTCAAATTATCCAAGTTCCACTGCAATATACCAACACACCCAGCAGATTTTAGAGAGTATTTGTGCACCATAAATTTTCCACTGTTACAAAGTTTTTTTCTTTTCTAGCTGGTGCTTTCCCTCTTGTTTAACCATTTCAAACATTTCAGTATGATATACATTTTATGTGCACAATTTGTCTCTTGATGCATCTTAAAGAAAACCACATTTGTCATCATCACTTTCTCATATCAATGTTCAAAACAATTTTGAAAGAGCTTACAAAAACTGTATTGCAACAACTAATCATGTAATTGAACCCAAGAATTCTAATGGATGTTATCGGCATCACTGTAGACCTTGGTATATTGAAATTTTTGGGGGCCATCATTGGGTTGGCATCATATCATCATTTGAATGCGCTAAATGCAAAACCAGGTTCAGGAAAAAGGGTGGGTGGGATTACCTTGCATCTGTAAACATACATTTCTGAAATTAGGATTATTTTTCTAAGAATACTTTGTTTTTCCTTCTATATTTATAGCAAAATGAGAAAAAAATATATGGGAATATCTAAAATAAAGCTTGAGCAGTAGTATACATAATTAAGCACAATGCCAATTGGTACAGTAGCCTAATTTATTTTGGTGTTACAATTGAAATAAACTAAATGAGATAATTAATGCTATCCTAGTCACTTTTGATATCACTGTTGTCTCCCTAGATTATGGTAGAAAATCACAGAAATACTGTTTAATTTTCTGATGGATTAACAATAATAAGTTACAATCACACTTATATGTTATAAATTAAGTGAATTGAAATATATGTGCTATAACTGTTAGGTTTCATACTCAACCAAAAATATCAGTAAATAGTCTAAACAATATGAGCCATGAACACTACATCTTTAACAAAAATTAATGCTGTTCAAGAATAGTCAAAACCTAGTTCCTTGTTTAAGTATCTTATAATAATTAAAAGCAAAATCTAGATCATAGAGAATATGCTTACTTTGCATTCCACAAAAATATGAAAAGTGTATTGGAGAAAATTAATTTTATGCTTTGTATTATTCAACTAAGTTTTTTATTATTCAGGTAAACCACAAGCTTTGATCCTTCAACTAACAACCTGTGCAAAATATGCTGACTTCAGCAGAAATAGTATATTAAGCATTTAATACTGAATATAAAATTTCAACAAATCTGTAAAACAAAATTTTAATTAATTTATTAAACAGAAGATTACCACCATTTCATACTGCTAAGCTCTTACATTTATGAAAATAATTAGGCCAACATATACTTGATTTATCCAAAACTTGAAAAAGCTGATACATTTAATTAAAAATCTGACACTTGTAATCTTGGAAAGGCATATGATTAGCTTTAAAATAAAATGTACATTTTGGGATACTTAAACTTTATGATTTGCAAACCTCCATAAAACTGAAAAATCAGAGCACAATCGTAATTCAAATCACAAAGTAGAAGACATGTTCAGTAGTAACAACTCCACAGACAGTCCCAATGAATTCTCTATTTATAGTGGAGCTTCTATTCATCATTCCTGCTATCCTTTTCTGACAACCCTTGTTCAAATTATGTGGTCCCAGCCTATTTGTGTTATAACTTCTTGTGAAGCTTCAATACCAGAAATCCTGGCTACATGCTTCCCTTCACCTCTGTCTGATAGAAGCACACCACAGTTTTAGTGGGGGTGGGGAGTGATGGGCATGAAAATATGCCAACTGGAGAGGGAATTTTATATGTAGCAAATTCATTTGTTTATGGTAGGTGTGGATGCAACAGACATATGCCATCAACTGATGAAATGAGAAGAAAATAAGAATGCATCTTAGAACGCTTTCTTCCGGTAGTATTATAGCATTCATTTTGCTTCCCTTTTGTCATAGGGTTGAGTGTATTTGAGCTGTGCAATCCACATGGTTTTGAACTAAAATTTTGTTTGATTTAACTTTCGCTTTATGTTTGTACAATGTACATAGTAGATAGAGAAGGTATTCTATTGCACCAAAAAATTTGATAATGAGATTTAATCAGAAATGTGTTTTAAGACTACCTCCCCCCCCCCAAAAAAAAAGCATTTTTAGAAACAAGTGTGTGGACATCACAACCTAAAAACGTAAAGTATGTTAAATACCAAACTTGTTATTTAAGTTCAATATATTCCAAGGATTGACACAAACATTTTCAGAAATTAGATGGGAGAAGCAGCAAGTGCTGATGATGGTGAGGGAAAAAGAAGAGGAAAATGATGCAACAGCCAAAACAGGCCTGACATTTTCAAAAGCTTTGAGGGCATTTGAAATTGTGCATCAATTTATCTTTGCTCATGACAGTGATGGTAGCAAGCAACAGAATGTGTTGAACATGGACAGTACATTAGATTGCATAAAAAGAAAAACTGCAAAGAAGCAAATGTCAATAAAGACTTTTAAAAAGAAAGTGACATAAGATGTTCAAGATGGCATCTGTGCAAGCTGAGGCATTAGTGATCTCATGGTTTTTGGCGAGTTTAACAAGACAATAGTGACATTGATGATAAATTTAGTACAAAATCAATGACTAAAACAAGCAGCAATAGGGCAAATGAAGATTATTGTTTTGCTGATAATGTACAGAAGAAAAATAAAAATTCCAGCTGTTACAGAAAATCGTATGAACAAGTGGCATCTCTTCACCAGATAATTGAGATACTGAACAGAGATCTAAAGGAAGCGCAAAGAGAATTAGTTCACCTAAAGGAAGAAAATACAATCTACAAAAATCAACAAATAAGTAATAGTCAGGATAGAAGAAATGGCAAAGACAATAAGTCTGCAAATACGATCTCAATCCCACGGGAAGTTGAGACAGGTCGCAATGTGCATAAGCTGCAACTGCAAGATGGAAATTGTTAACATGTAGTTTGGAGAAAAGAAGAAGCTTCAATACCAGGAAAGTGAAGAAGTGATGCATTTGCATCAGTTTCCAGATCAGGAGAACTGACATACGAAAAGAAGACAGCAATTGTGATAGGTGATTCTATAGTTTGGCACATTGACAAATTTATAGACAAGTAGCTTCTGTGTATTGTTACCCAGGTGCCAAATAAAACACCGAAGTGCAAGCTCAACAATAACATGAATGATCCTAAAAAAATAGTAAATGGTGTGTTATTTATGGACGCTCTTTAACTGCTGTGGTTCCCAGCGTCCCATTCTACATTGGGCGTGAAAGACTGCTTGATTTTGCTCAGAGGCCTCTCTATCAGGCTTGAGGTTCTTTTACGTACCGTAAATCTACGACACAGGACCAACGGCTTTTCTTTCCTTCTGAAGGAAGCCATGCTAAAGATTTTTACACCCGAAAAAATCCATCATCCTCTGCCGGGTTTGAACCCGCGGCCTTGGGTAAATGAAGTTAGCATGGTAACCATTACACCACGGAGGGATGAATGATCCTGATCTACTAATAATTCATACAGGAAAACGAATATCAACATGTCAAAAAATCCAGACATGATCATGGAGGAAATGAAGCAGTTTATGGAGGTGAGTAAGATACTATTCCCCAGAGCAAAAGTGTGCATCAGTGGAGTTTTGAAACATCATAATGAAAACCTACACTACATCGAAATATGCACTGTACTCTAAAATGGATATGTGAGCAAGGGAACTGCAAATAATGTATTGAAAGCAATGCATGGATGAGTGATAGGGATTTGGGGAGAGATGGGCTGCACCTGAACAGAAGGGGTTTATTAATTTTTGGCAAGTTAATAAATACATAATATGTCTAAAGCCAAAAAATGTACATTAATGATAGCAGTGAATGATCAAAATCCATTATAAATAAAGTTAATTCATGTCTAATAAAATGTAATGTAGTGAATGACTAAGTAAACTTCAGTAACTTTATAAGTAACGAAGGCTGCAGTGTAAGGAGCCTAAGAGCATTGAGTTAGGGAGCAACAAAATAAATGGTAACTTTAAAATACCAAATTTCAAGTGAGTGATACATAGCAAATAAAAAAGAACATTATTTTTGTGTATTGTATTATAATGTACAGTGCCTTAGCAATAAGATTTTAGAAGTAGAAATCTTAATCTGAATGGAAAATATTTAGGTCTGCTGTTTTACAGAGCACTGAATCCAGAAATCTTCTATCTGCTTTGCTTCATCTATTTTTTTTTCTCTAATTTCACAATCTCAGATATGTTCTGCAGGGCAAAACATATTCATTGAGGCACCATGATAGCAGTAAAGAAAGAAGTTAATTATGACATACTTAAAAACTGCATCATTAAATGAAATAATACTCAAGCATTCTGTAGTAGAAACTAAGGAATTAAAAATGTTTATTGTATGTATTTATAAGTCTCCTAATGGGTGCTATGATACATGTCTTGGTAAACTTGAGAGTATGATTAATGTACTCAAAAAAACATTCAAAACAGATTATAATATGTGGAGACTTTAATGTAAACTTTCTAAAAGGTAGTTTATTAATCCACTTCAAGATGGCAGCGTATAGTGTTATGACCCATAGTACAGTGAATAAATTGTTTGAAAAAGAATAAAATGAAGAAGTGAAAAGTAATATAGAAGCTAATAACCAAAGACTAAACAAGGGAAGAAAGTTTGAAGAGGAAGATAATATGGGCCAACATATAAAAATAAGAAAAAAGAAAAGAAATGGGAGCAGGTTGTGTGAAGCCGAAGTGATAACTTCACTGCAAATCATAATAGATATCCTAAATAATGATCTAAAAAAAGGCACAGGAAGACATTGTATGTAATTGTAATTTATTAGCAGCCTATAGACTCTTTTCGAGTATCGGGCATTGTCAGTTTACATTAAATAAACTTAGTCTACATAAATTATATGTCTGAAAGATGAAAACGAGAGGCTGAAAAGAAAAATCCTCATGCAAAAAGAAAAAAAGGAGTCATACATCACAATTGCAAAAGGACGAACATCACGTAGTGTAAACAATCTCGCTGAAATCACAAGGGCAAACAGCTTTGTCGTTTTGGAAGAGCATCTAGAAAAAAAAAAATTGGGAAAATCTGAACACAGGAAGCACAAAGGACCCAAGAAAGAAGAACTATGAACAAATCAAGCTACAAATGGATAAATCCCAAATTAAAAGCTCAGGAGGACAAAGAAGTACTAGGTGTACAAGGAAGTAAGTAGGTGGAGAACAAGATACAAAAAGTGCATTTGTTTTCGGTGATGACTCAATTATAAAAAATGTAGTGTTAAACAGGATAGATGTGAAAGTGAATGTATTAAGAGGAATTAGAGCAGAAAATCTACAACATTTTCTTGGCAGGGAAGAAAATTAAAGTGAGGTTAAACAGTTGGGCTACATGTGGGCTCAAATGATATAAAAAAATCACGGGTTCAAATAAGGTAATGTACAAGGTGCACAATGAAATCAGAAGTGCAAAGGAACATTATCCGCATGTTATAATTGTTGTGAACAGGGTAATGAGAAGAAGACATAAGTGAACATTACATAAAAGACCTAAATGAAGAAATAAAATGGGCATGTAATGCTTTGCATGCTGTTTATGTAAATATAAACAAATTCTTAGATGTAAGTTGCTTGGGAAGCGATGGTTTACATTTAAATAGGAAGGGTTCATCACTCTTAGGGCAAATGATTAATAAAATAGTAAACATATGCATGGAACAGAAAAACTAATTTTGGATTCAGAGGATGGGAAAATGGAGAATCAAATAAAAATAGTAAAAGAGGATATAGGGAAAACACCATCTAAAAAGGGTAAAGTGGTGAGTGAATTAAGCTTCTTTCATCAAAATTCTAACCTATAAGTAATAAAGGGACATTGATAGAACTAAATATAAAGGATATAGAACCAAACATAATGATATTTGCAGAACATACTACTGTAGACAAGATAGACATTGATAGAACTAAATATAAAGGATATAGAACCAAACATAATGATATTTGCAGAACATACTACTGTAGACAAGAGCACGCCAGCAGGGGAGTAGACAGAGAGAGAGAGAGAGTACTGTAGACAAGAGCACGCCAGCAGGGGAGTAGACACAGAGAGAGAGAGAGAGAGAGAGAGAGAGAGAGAGAGAGAGAGAGAGAAAAAATTGAATTTCACAAAAATAGACTGTAATAATCTCACAGTAGAAATGTATGTGAACTTGCAGTATTAGAAAAGCATAATGCTAATTGGCGTATACAGAGCATCTGGAGATCAAAAATGTTTTTTCAAGAACATAGAAAAATTGTTAAATTCAGTGCAAGAAAACCAGATTAAAATTATAATGGGAAATTTAAACATCAATGTATTAAATGATAGTGCAGCTAAGGATACATTAATGGGAATATATCAGATAGGCATAATTTAAAAGTAGGTATAGAGGAACCCACTAGAATTACAAAGTGATCCAGAACGTGCATAGACAATATTTGTATCAACCTAGAAAAAACTAAGGAAATAAACTGTAATAAAAGCAGGAATAGGAGACCACTTTAGACAGGAAAAAGCAGGAAAGAGGTTTATGATAGGGGAAACTGTAAACAAAAAGTATGATAGCTTTATCAAAACTTTGCAAAAGGGAATAAATAGTACAATACTTGTAAAAAAAATTTAAAGTAAAAAGCTGAAAAGGAGACACAAGTACAAAATGGATGACAAAAGCGATAAAGATTTCATTGCATCAAATGAAGTTTCTGAATTCAATAAAACATTCAAACATGAATGACAAATCAATTGAATATATAAAAAAATTATGTTGTTTTTAGAAAGGTAATAGAAAATGCAATAAAGAAATATAATAGGGAACTTATACAGAAAACAGATATCAAAACAAAAACAATGTTTTTGAATAAAATTCATAAGCAGGTCAATACCAAAAATATAGTGATACAAAGCAATGATAAAGAAATCAAAGCTACAAATGAAATTTGCTGTATCTTCAATGAGCACTATTTAAATATAGCAACATTGCTAAACTTAAATAAACAATCAAACAATAATAAAAACTTAATAAAACAAATAAGTAAAGTAACTAGCTTGGCAAATTTTGGAAATGACAGAAGAAAGTGTAATAAATGAAATAAGCTAAAATCAATGAAATCATGTGGTCTGGATGAAGTATCTGATGAAATATTAAAACAGATTAAATATTAAATTGCTGAAATTTTAACAAATATTAAAAATGCATTACTAATGCAAGGAGCTTTTCCAGAATCATTAAAAAAAGTTGTGGTTAGACCAATATGTAAACAAAAGGGATATAGGAAAGATGTAGAAAGCTATAGGTTAATTACCCTGTGCTCTGCCTTCTCAAAATTAATAGAAGGATTATATTTAAAACAACTGGAAAATAAAACTAAATATTATATTAGAATGGCAATACGCCTTCCAAAGACAGAAATCCACAATAAAAGCCATACAATGGACTAATAATACTATATTAAGAGCTCTTCTTTTTTTTTTTTTTTTTTTTTTTTTTGGTAGTGTTTAACGGCCGCTTTAACTACTTATGGCACTGCAGCCGGTTAAGAGCTCTAAATTACCATGAATCAGCAATTGCTATCTTTATAGATTTATCAAAAGTGTTTGACTGCACGATTATTAAAACAGTTGTTAACAAATTACAAAGATGCAAAATTAGAGGCCTGCCACAAAAGTGGTTATTGACATACTTAGAAAACTGAACCCAGTGTTTAGAAATAAACCATCTAAATGTTAATGGTATGATGGTAAAAATCTAGTCAGATTTTAAAACTGTACACCGAGGAGTACTGCAAGGCTCGAAATTGACCCTTTGTCTTTTTAATATACATGAATGAAATATCTGAACTGATAGAAACAAAGGGAGGCATAGCAATTGGGTATGCTGATGATATGACAGTTATACTTAGGGGACAGACAGCTAAAGATGTAGAAAATAGGGTAAACTCAATTTTAGAAACTATAAAGCAATACTATACTACCTTAGATATGGAATAAATGTAAAAAAGGCAATATGCATTAATTTTGAAATAAGAAACTGCACTTCAGATAACATCAAAGTAAACATAGAGGGTGAAAGATAAGCAAAATAAATTGTAAAAATTTTTTTTGGATGATAATTGATACAAATTTAAGCTGGAAATCCCATGTAGCACACATTACCAAAAAGATAAATAAAAGAATTTATATAATGAGACAGATTAGAAAGACGATGGATAGTAACACAATGACACAGGTTTATTATCCATTTACATTCTTACACAAAGCTATGGGAGAATATTACCCAAAGGGAAATGGGAAAAGTGCTTAAACTACAGAAAAAAAAAACATTAGAATAATCAGTAAAATAAGTAATAGACAAATGTGTAGAACCTTGTTTAAAGAACTAAAAATGTTAACTATTGCTGCATATATATATATATATATATATATATATATATGAAAACACAAAAACTATTGTACATAAAAGACACCAAAGGAATTGCAATATACACACTTAAAGTTTAAGAAATAATGATGACTACTACAGAACAACACTAAGAAAAACACTGAAAAATCATGCATTAGATATTATAGGAATGGAATTATTTAACATACTACCAAATGAAATAAAAAGCATAAACCAAATAGAAGTCAATGATGAAAGCTACAAAAAAAGTATTTAATTAAAAAAGCATTTTAGAGTATACATGAATTTAAATATGGAAAATATATGTAATAATTCTGTGTATAATTAAATAGTTATACTATGGTGTGTTCTTTTAATTGTATTTAAAAGTACAATATTAAAATGAATAAATACATTAAATTAACTTTAGAAATTAATATTGATCCAAAGTTAACAGTTTTAAAACAAGTGAAGTTTTAAAAGTGTTAAGTTCGACTTAATGTTAATTTCTAAAGTTATCATTTCACTTCACTGTGTACCACTTTCAGGTTAGTTATCATATACATTAAATTAAAATTAGCATGTACAAAATTGTAAAATCTTTATGATAAAACATTGTATTGAAACTGGTGAAAACTGTCCATAAATACTGTATATATTTATGAAATTGTTGTGGTATCTGATGTAGCTGGTATATATGGATGGAATAAAATTGAATTGAATTGAATTGCTGCTAAAATCTTACTTGAATCTTTTAATCTTTCAAATAGAATTCAAAGTCCCACAAGAATAGCTGACAGGTCAAACACAGTAATTGATGTCATAATTCTTGATGAAAGCATAAAAACTCTCAAACTAGTGAATATTAACGCATTTTACTCTGACCACAATGCCCTTGTACTCAGACTAACCAATATTACAAGTACCAATGCTAAGAACTCGCCTCTTACAAGGTATAAAAGATTTTCTCCAATGAAAATGTTCACTATTTTAATGTACTTCTAGTCAAGAAAACTGGCATGATATGTATAGTACATCTACCGTTGATGAAAAAGCTCAAACTTTTTTGGCAACTTTTCTGTATAACTTTGAAATCCAATTTCCTTATAAATTGACAAAAACATAGGCACACCTGCAAAGGAAATAAATGGATAACGAAAGAGTCATTAACTCAAGTAAGAGGAAATACTACCTTCATGAGTAAAGCAAAGTACACAAAGCTGAACCTTTTCTAGAATATTTCAAGCAATATAACAAATAAACAGCAAGGTTTTAAGGGCTGCCAAAAACAATATATTGACAATTGCATCTTAAACTCATCTAATAAAAATAAGCCTTCTTGGAATGTAGTAAAAAGTGAAAGTGCTCGCAGCATGGTGTAGACTAGAAATAAAATATCTACTGTAAATAATGTAAAAAAAGATAATCCTACGAAAGTATCAAACATTATCAATGATCATTCTACTAGTGTAGCAGACAGAGTAATTTTTCTTTATTCTAGCTTAACAAAAACTCCAAATAACAAATTAAATAGAAATTATAAAAGTATATACCTCAAGCCAGTAATTTATAAATAAATAAAATAATGCAAAAATAATTTAACTGGGCCATTAACAGAAATATACAACAGTTCTATATCATTAGATACAGTTCCAGATATCCTAAAATTAGTCAAAGTTGTTCCAATATTTAAGGAGAGAGATGCACAAAATGTTGATCATTACTGACCTATTTCAAGAGAGAGATGCACAAAATGTTGATCATTACTGACCTATTTCAATTCAGTCAGGTTTTTTTAAAATCTTAGAAACGGTCATGTATAACAGAAGCATTCCCTTTTTTCGAAAAGTATGTGTTCAGTGAAAAGCAAAATGGGTTTTGGAAAAACAACCCATTTTAAACACCTTCTACACATTCATAAAACAAATATTAATAGGGTTTGAGAGAAACAATTCTTTTATTAGGATTTTCATGGATCTAAGTAAGGCATTTGATCTGGTATAGCATGACATTCTTTTATCAAAGTTAGAAGCATATAGTATTACAGGGGTCGCTCATAAACAGTTTGAATCATATCTCATTTACTATAATTAAAAATGAACTAAATGGTACTTAAATTAACTCAGATATAAAGATAATAAGATGTGGTGTTCCACAAGGGTCTATTCTTGGACCCGTACATTTCCTAGTATATATAACTGATTTGCCACTTGATTTTCCCCATACTGAAACAATAATGTAGATGACAAGAACATCAAAACTCAAGGTACTAGTTCATTTAGAATTAAAACAAGTGGAATGACAAAAATTATGCAATGGCTCTCCACTTATAATCTGATGCTTAATAAAAAAGTATACAAATTACACTACCTAGTAAAAGTGACACAAGTGCAGCCCCTATAATCACTTTTAACAATGTAGTAATTCAGTGTGTCCACAAGACAAAATTCTTGGGGGTAACTATTGACAAATTCTTAAGTTGGAAGCCTCATATTCAAAACATCACATTGAAAATTAATAAAGCTTACTATATAATATTGGTACTAAAAATATTTGTAATCTACAAACATTAAAAATTATCTACTTTTCTTATGTGCAAACACATCTTGCATATGGAATTTTTATTTGGGGTTCTGCTACAGAAGTAAAATCTTTGTAGCACAAAGAGATTACGAAGAAAGATGTTTAAGTAGAATGACACATTGTAAAAATTACTTTAAGGAAAACAACATATTAACCTTGCCTTGCTTATACATATTGGAAACTGTGTGCTTCATAAATAATAATAATAGTAAGTAAATAATTTATTTACCATATAAATTGTTACAATTTTTGGTTTTGTGTTTGTAAAATGATCGTGATATTCACTATTAATCCTAAACATCACTCTATTATCATGTAAGATGCAAATAGTCTCCAATATATATAAACAAGGCAGTGAATGAATATTTAACTTATTGAAAAGAGGCCAACTGGGGGCATATTGTGGTACGTTCATCATAACTACTACCAAACAAATAGTGCAATTCATAACCACAATACAAGGAATAATAATAGTGTACATTTAGAAGGTTCCAGATCAATTAAAAAAGTTAACTCTATTTTACATAGGCATCCATATGTATAATGTAATAATCAAGAGAATAAAATGCAGTAATAAGAAAAGTTTAGAAGAGATGTGAAAAGATTTTTAATAAATCAGAGTTTTTATATTACTGAAGACTTTTCCACATATTTTGGATACCACTGCTAGCATGGATATAGACAGTGAAAATCAGTTTGGGAGAAAAAGCACTCAGCTTTGAAACTATAATGATGAATTTCAATAAAACTGTATTTAACATAATAATATACATATATTTTGAATTTATTACAATATTATGCATTCATTATAACATTTATGAAGTATGGAATAGATTACTTTTTAGCAAATAATTCAAAATAAATTTGTTTAAAATATTAAATTGCTAGGTGTCTTAAACAAGGTATAGAGTAATATCTCATTTTTACCATAGATTTATTTTGTTTATACAAGAGTAGATCAAATAAAAAGCAAATTTTCTGCTAGTAGCTCAGGCAGCAAGCAAATTGGTTTGTGACAAGATGGGCAGTGGTGAGAATATCTGTAACAATGTAGTCAGTCTAAGATTTGAAAGTATGGCATCAGTAAGCAAAATAATGGTTTTTACTGCAAATATTTATAGATTTTATATAATGTTGCCTAATTCAGCAACACATAGGCAAAATGATGATAAATAGTGTTACAGCAGGAAACAGAGAAGGGAACGGCACTCTTTCTATTTCCCTCAAACTATCACAATAAATGTGGTAACTCATTACAAAAGTAAGAAAAGGATTATTTCAAGCAAGCATCTGTTTGAACCATGAGATAATATTGATGTGATGTTTCAAAAAAGGAATAAGTTCAAAACTGCAATAACTCACCACAAATTTAAATCTAGTTCTCTGATAATGCAGTTCCAGAATCCAGATATAGTTGCATTCACATTACTTGTCACTATGTTAGGCATCTGCATTATAGTGCATGAACCAAAATTGGTTTTTGCATTCTTGATAATAATACTATCTTCCTCTTAGGGGCAAGAAGGCATTGCATGGGTGAGAACAGGAGTATGGAGGCCATAAGGTCTAAGGATAGGTATCCCACAAAACCAGTGTCCTATATGCAGTGAGAATGAAGATCTGGAACACACAATTTTTAAATGCAAAGGAACTGAAATTTGGAGAAAAGAATACACCAATAAGAAATGGATTAAGTTAGAGAAAAAATGGCCATAACTGAAATATTCCATAAAGGTTAAACAAAAGTATGACAATACTTTAACAAAGAGAAAAATAAATGGATATGGACAGTAAACAGAGTTAACGAACAAATTACTGAGACAATAAGCTAGAAATAAGAAATTATTGAATAGAGATTATTGTAAAACATGAGTATGACTGATAAAGAGCCAGGGATGAACATCAGTCATATTTACTTATAAATGGAGTTTTTTATTTATGGATGCTCTTTAACTACTAGAGTTCTCAGCATTCCATTCTATGTTGGGTATGAAATGCCGCTTAATTTTAACCAGATACCTCTTTATCAGGCTCAAGATTCTTTTACATACTGTACATCTGTGACACAGGACCAACAGTTTTGCTTCCCTTCCAAATGAAGCCTGCTAAGGAGCTTTACGCCTGCAAAAATCCAATGGCCAACGGCTTTGCTTACCTTCCAAATGAAGCCTACTAGGAAGTTTTACACCTGCAAAAACCCATTGGCCTCTGCTGGGTTTGATACCACAACATGGTAACCACTACACCACAGAGGGTGATTTACCTGATAAACTGAGTAGAATTATCTGATTCTAGTATACCTACCATACAAAAATGTATTACATTGAAGCCAAGCTTGCTTAGTGTTTGATTGATGTTTGGAGGAATTTAGTAACAGTGACGGTCAAATTATATGTGTATTAATTTGTTGAGTTGGTTTTTACGTCACTTACATTGTTATTATGAGGGACTAGTTTCGAAAGCCTGTGCTTTCATTTTCAACCTCATGGGTCCAACTGCCATTGCTGGATGCGTTTGCTTGTGCTCTCTTCTCTGGTGGCGAAATGATGAACTTCTTAACTAAGCTGTCTACTGACGGGATTTCAAAGTTTATTAGGCGATCTTTGTTTTTCCATATGAAGATGTTTTCCCAGGTTGTGATTTCATTGTGGCCTGTCATGGTTTTTAGCAATTTTGGATTTGGATCTAGATTGTGGTTTTGCTTAGTGTTTATTTTCTATGATTAACTCATTAAGCATTATAATTCACAAGTGCACATAGAGCTTGCTAGCTCACTTCAAGAATTTTTGCATGTGAATGAATAAATATCCCAGGTTTAATTCAATTTACGGACATTGATATTATATTGTTTACAAGCAATAATCAACTTTGGTTTAAAAAAACTCCTTTATAATTTCTTTGGAATTGACTTTCACTGTAATTATTCTAGATAACTCATTTATAGTACTATTCCCTTTCTGTCTTATGGTTTTCTGCAATAAGACAATTTACTATTCCATGCTAACACTGGATGTTCAAATATTCAGAATGCAACTTATTTGTAGGCCTGGAGTAGATTTTACTTAACAAACTATTATGAAAAACATAATATAAGATAAGAACAATAGTACCGTTTAGAAAGTGATTTATGTGCAGTAATCTATCTATTATTATTAGAAACTGAAAATAATAAACTATATGTGAATATAACAACTAAAAAAAAACTACAAATCTACAAAATAGAGATATCTGTTCACAAATATATAACAAATAAAGCAATAACATTAAGGGACTGTATAATGACTAGAAATGAATTGCCACATTTACTTCAAATTCTTGACACATTTCAAAACTTGATCTTTAGATAACAAAGAAACACATTTTTGGTAATATCATTTGAGTTACACTGAACAAATTTGCTTTAATAAATAATAAATTTTGAAACTCAACTTGACTTTTTTTGGTAACTAAAGGGACATGAATGGCAGAGAAATAATAATGTTTATTGTGTGCTTCTGATGAACCCATGAATTCTAAATGTGGTTCAGGAAAGACTCGCTGACTAAAAATGACAACAGGAAGAACTCAAACATATTTGAACACCAATAAATTTTCTTGCATTGGTAGTATGCCAACACATTCTGCACAGGTTTCTCACTGTTATTATTGTATATAAGTTTTTAAAAAACTTAGCTATTTGATAGCTATTTACACAGCTGCTATACTTTATCCACTAATGCATTAATAAATCATAAAAGTCAAAACCAGATTTAAAATATTTAAAAAAATACAATTTTAAAAAATATATTCAACTATGACAGAAAACAAGAACCCTAATGACATAAAATGAATAAAATGCATTAAATGCAACATTAAGTACTAACTTCATGCATGCTATGTATGAAATACTTCTTTTTAAAAGACATCTATTACACTTACAGCAATAATTAAAGCTACAAGCTTATGGAATGCTGTTTGGTCAATCACATTTAAGTGAAGGTATAGGAAACCAGATGAATCCAGTCAAATGTTAATTTAAAGACCTCATTTACTCTTAGAGCAGGACAATGCCATGATCACGTTCCAATCTCCTTCGTGCTTTTAGTGGTACTAATCCCATTAAATCTGAAGGAGTAGGCAAACCAACAGTACTCCCTGACATCTGTTGGTAGAACACTTGTGTTTGCCCACACTGATACCCATAAACTGTACTTTCTTCACACCTGTAAAACATAGTGAATATATATTAAACTTCTAAAATATACCTGACATGCAGAAAAATGTTATGTGAGTAATATAATGAACTTTCCTTTTAGCATTTTTTTCTATTCTATTCACAGTGAATGAATCAGGTGTAATATCTGCAAATGCATCTGGGATTTAATTAGCTATGCTACCTGTCTTTCTCTTAGGAGGACAAGCCAAAAATGCAGCAAAAACCTAACCCAGTTCACTAATCTAAACCAAGATCCAAACCTGGTTTTCTGGGCCATCTAGCATGCTAACCCATAATAAAGACACAAGCAACTTTCAAGGGCAGAAGTTTGACCGAACATGTTTAATAAAAAAGGAAAGAAGAAAGGTATATTATAATATGAAATATAACAATAATTTGTATTGTAATTAATGGTATTAAATTTCACTTATCCATAGTAATGTATGAATTGGTGACACAATACTGCACCTTGGAAAAATTTTAATGAGTTATTGAGTCACAAATTGACTGACATATTACTAAAATATGAAAATCATAAATGTACTAAATATGATGGTATCTTAGCTAAATAGGTTAAATAGTTTAAATTATTACATAATATGTAATTCCCAATAATAGTGATAAAGAAGCAACAAAGTACAAAACAGCAAATAAATTCTTGGCTCTGAACATTCTAAAACCTGACAAAACTGCAGTGTTACACAATGCTATTATTTACATTGTTAACTGTCTGGAATTAAAATTTGTTTCACAGCTGCAATTCTGTACCAATCTTCTTGGAATAACTGAAACATGATCAATAATAATTGATAAATCTAAATCACTACAATGGAAATAAATGTCGTGTTATTTATGGACGCTCTTTAACTGCTGTGGTCCTCAGCGTCCCATTCTAAATTGGGCGTGAAAGACCGCTTAATTTTGCTCAGAGGCCTCTCAATCAGGCTTGAGGTTCTTTTACGTGCCGTAAATCTACGACACGGGACCAACGGCTTTACTTCCCTTCTGAAGGAAGCCATGCTAAGGATTTTTACGCCCGAAAAAATCCATCGTCCTCCGCCGGGTTTGAACCCGCGACCTTGGGTATATGAAGTCAGCATGGTAACCATTACACCACGGAGGGCGACTCACTACAATGGAATTAAAAAATAATGCTTGGGGGATATTTGGAGAAAGAGGGCAAATAATGTAAATGCATTTTGGAAACTGGCTAGGAGGAGATTTGAAGATACAGAAATACAAAAATTGTTTAGCAACATAAGGGAAAACAGATCATTAGAAGCATACACAGCAATAAACAAGTTCACGGGAAAGGGAGATACAATTGGATAAATTAAAATTCTGATGTGTTCCATTCACATGACTTTATCTACATCTCTGCAAAAATTATTGTTAAAAGGCTTATGCTTCTATTTACTTCATGCTAATTGAGGGGGGGGGGAAGCCTAGCAGAAATAGTCTTATTACTTGCTTCCTTGAAAGTAGAAGCGAAATAAGGGAGCACTATTGGTTAAAATGATAGTCAAAAGCTGGTTGCTATGTGACTGAAGTTACTTTGTTTGTATGGACAGGAGTTGACAAATTCCAGTATGAGAAAGTTTTTCATAGCTGAAACCAAAAACAAGGAATATCTCAAAAACAACCAACTCCACAAAAAAAAATGTATTTAACATAAATTGTGTGTTTTAAAGTGCTCTTCATTTGTTGTTTGGTTAGTTTTTGTCCACCTCTTATGCTTTAGCAGTTATGCAAAATTCTGTAAAATTGACCCAGAATAAAGTAGTCTTCAGAGGCTATTCCCAGAAAATTCAAAATATACATTTTATTTGTCAGGTAAATATCTTTAATATACAATATTTTAATTTAAATCGTTAGAGCCATGTTTGAGAAAATCAAAATTTTCGAAAAAAAGTTCCATGTAAAGGGTAGTTTGGGGTAGGAGGATTTTTCTCAAAATCTTCGAGTCACATCCCTGGAAGATACTAAACTTAAATAACAAGTTTGGTATTTTACCGACTTTTCGTTTTTGAGTTATCGTGTTCACAGACACACACACACACATGGATCTTTTTCTGAAAATACTTTTTTTGGATACAGGAGACCCTAATACATATATTTCCGGTGAAATCTCGGTATCAAATTTTTTGGTGGAGTGCAATACCTTCTCTATACACTATGTACATAGTACGTGTAGAGAAAGTAAAAATGGGTAAAAGAGAGAGTGTTGCTTGGGTACAAGTGGGTGTGTGTGGAAACTGAAAGAGATGAGGAAAGGTCTAAAACAGAATTAGCGTCCAATATGTAGAAGAAAGGAAAATATGGAGCATAAAGTTTTTTAATGTGAAGGGACAGAGCTTTGGAGGAAAGAGTGTATAAATGGGAAATGGTTAAAATTAGACAGGAAGATAGCCTTGCTTGAATTTTTTATCACTTTAATTACTTACCCATTATATTTACTATTAAACTATTATTGCTATTATTATTAATATTATTGTTATTAGGATTAGCAGACTATTATTAGCATTGATATTTGAGTAAAATAGCTCAGATATTACGGAAATCTAGGTATGAATATGGCAAGATAACAGCCATATTGTTTGTATTGTTGCTAAATACAATTAAATATAAAAAAATTCATTATAGTAACAGTTGATTTTTAAGCACAACTCACTAAATTAATGACAAAAAGTTGTTTAATACAGAGGGATAGAACCAAAATGGATAGTTCCTCAGTATGTAATACATAAGCACATATGGTATTGAAATCTATTAAATAATAATAATAATAATAATTGTCATTATTTAACTGAAATCTAATACAATATATTCAATAATAGATAAATGAGCATAGAAATTCAGTCTTGAGATAAGCAAGGCAAAAACAAAGTAGACTTTCTTTCCTGAATTGAATGATACTTTTTATACTGAACAAATGGGTATTATGCCAAGGTTCAAGGCTTGTATCGTAATTTTGGTGTTTTGGCTATGAGGAGACAAATTTTCATCTTAATATATGATGATGGACTAACCTATCATTGAAAATTAAAGAAGTATCTACTTAATAGCTAGGGAACACACAGTTAAGAGTAACACTGAGAGAATGAAGTTTATGCTTATGCCAATAATTTGAATCTTGTTTGCTGTGATATTAATTCTGAAAATGTGTAATTTCTTAAACGGAATGTTTTAACATATAAAATAACGTCTTTATTTCACTGCAAGAATGCTCAGATTTTACTAGTTTGTAGGACCTTTGAGCTAAAAGATTTTATTGAACAAAAACATGTCAATTTGTCATTCAAATCTTAAGTTGTCAAAACAATTTTGAAAATGTCTTTAGTTTTGTGGAGAATAAATGCATTAATACACAAACCTATCAGCCAATTTTTTGTCACCTGTGAAATTGTAATTTTTATGAAACACAGTGCACCAGTATGAATTTTATGCAATGAATTAACTACTGATTTAGACCTAAAAAAGTTTATGTATAAATTTTCTGAAAGCTATATATATAATCTGGAGTAAGCAGAACCGAAAAACAATGTAAATTCTTTGTGCAAGTAATTGCAGCTTTAAATAAATGGATTTGGGAAAAAGATTTCTGTTTTCATTTTTATATAGAAACATGCAAAAGATGTCAGTCCAGCATGTAATAAATATGAGTTATTTGTCTCTGTACTGTTGTATACAGTTTCATTTATTTTTTTAAACATTCTGAAATAGTTGTATCTAAAATAATTAATAAGCCAAATACAAACATTTTTATATGACTATGTTACTAATATATAGTGAACAATTTTATGAGAACAATGGCCCAGAGTTGTTCATGTATTTCTTCAAATGTAGGTTTGATATATGTATTGGCTCTTTTTCCAAAGGAGGCACTGCTTGCTGAAATATTTATACATTTTATTTTCTGACATAAAAAAATTGGAATATTTCAGTCATATGGTATCAATTAAAAGTTATGTAATTAAATTTCTTTTGTTTGGCAGGTAGAAATTATTCTCAAAACTTACCTTATTACAACATCTGTAAGGCTTGGGCATTTAAGGAAATCATTATGAATGCAAGCCACAGTTTCAAGTTCTTGACTTGCCCAAAGACCTCCTCGTTGCATCATGTCCCAGTTTGGATCCAAACAAAGATAGCTATATGATTCCAAGCCTTCTGTGTGAGGGAAATGCTCAAGAGATTGTCGCAGATGTGCTTCTAACCGGCCAAGGCTGCTGATACTTGTTTCCCACTTTAACATAATTTAATGCAAACATTAATATAAAAATAATTGCAACCAATCTTCACTTATCTTTTGGAATCCTTGCCTGGACTAGTTTCGCAACGATTTCATTGCATTATCAACATCAAAAAAGAGACCAAAAGGATATGTTGATAATGCAATGAAATCGTTGCGAAACTAGTCCAGGCAAGGATTCCAAAAGATAAGTGAAGATTGGTTGCAATTATTATTTTTATATTAATATTTGTGTTATTCTTCACTGTTACTAGCTTCTTTTTACATTTAAAAATAATTTAATGCGTTTAGTTTACTTCTAAAATATTAATGAGTCAATGTTTAAACTTAAACTTCATTATGTCACTATGTGAACACTGACTCATTAATATTTTAAAAAGATTAAATGAAAATAACTTCATAGTTAATAGTGCTTCTGATATTAATGAATGTAGTATTGTTCAAAGTAAATAAGTATTTTCAAAAATATAGTATTTGAATTACTAGAATAAATTAAGCCAAAATATTAATGACATTTTACTTTACTAATTTTTTTATAAGAACACCCTTACAGCACCATCATCTCCATCTTGTCTTCATCAATCGTTGGTTTTTGTTAGCTCTCTTGAAGCAAACAGATGGTGGCCTGATTAATATATTTTAACATATCTATATATATATATAATTATTATTATTATAATTAATATATATTTTCCAATGTTAGAATTCAAAATCTATTACATGATCTCTGTCTTGAATTATGTATTTGACCTTCATACCACTGAATCTGTTGGCTTGTTTATGCACTTGTTTTCTATCTTTACAGTAAGGAAATGCATTGCTACATTGAATGTTTTAGATGATTATATTTATTCCTTATTCATGAAGTGTTTTTTTATTTGGATTTTGAATTTCATTCGGTTTTGCCTTCACATAATACTTAGTTCAGCTCTCTTAATCAATTGTGTAAATTCACTTTTAATGGTAATTGTTATTACTAAAGATTTCAGTACATTCTTGAACCTGTATTTTTGTTCAGTGCAAACTATGTACAGACTTTTATAGTCTTACCTGGCAGCAATTTGCTTGGACCTGTTTGAATTTCTTCTGCCGGTTCATATACTTTAGTGTATGCATTTTTGTTAGATAAGACATTCAGCAATTGATGTATGAGGTTATTGAAAACAGTGAAGTTTTGCTTTAATGCAATCATCAGGTGACAGCTTCAAGAAAACATTATGTTTCTGTTTAATAAGTACAGTAAGAACAAAAGATGATGATGGGCATGAAGTTACTGAAAAAAATGTTCTTATTCTCTATGGCATGCTGCAATATAAACTTTAGTTCAACACATCAATGCAGAGTAAACAGTTAAATCTAATTCACATCATCATTATACCCACCTAATTTGATAATGTTGGCCAGACATATGCTTTCATTAGAATTAACAAATTCAACTAGACCAAGTTTGAATGGCATACAGTATTAATCACAACTTTTATTTGCTTCAATTTGAGTATATGATAACATCATTAAAAATTGTTTTTAAAATCAGTACAGTACATTAAAAACAAAACATATGAAGAAAATAGTGCTATGTAGCATATAAATAATTATAATGTTCAAATAAATATGCAGTTCTTTTTTAAATTATGCTTATTATCTATTGTTAAATCCAAACAGTACAATTTCTACATTTTCTAAATTACTAAGAATAAAAGTAATTTGCTAAATGCTTAAATTTGTCAAATTTAAATTTGATCAAGTGAAGCACATAAGGGTGGTTTGATAGTCTGGTAAATTTCTATGACAAAATAAAAATGTGGCTTCATGGTCGGTAAGCTTGGTTATCCAAGGGATAGTAGGAAACATTTGAACAAGCTACAGCACACAGCTTATTGTTGACAGCTGTCTGAATTGGTGACAGCTGTGATTGAAAGTACAAAAAACCAAATTTAATACTGTTATTAAACATTTTCATTTGAAGGGTTGGACTGCTGCAAAAATCAAAGAGCATTTAATTATGGAGGAATGAACGAATTTAAATGTCGTCAAACAAGCATTGAAGATGAAGCTCAGTCTGGTTATCCAATTGAGGTTAAGCTGACAAAATCCATGATATGGTAATGCAAGACCACTGCATTGTTGAGACACCAGGTATTTCATGAGCAAGTGCATAATATCCTGCATGGAGTATTGACCAACAGTAAATAATATTGATTCACCCACTTATAATTTAACCAAATTTTTGACACTGAAATACACTTCACTACCAGAGTACAACAGATTAAACATATGAAGAAGCTGTAAGTGAGGTGCATGCTGCAATTGTTCAAGTTAATCAAAAGCACATCCGGAAAAACATTTCAGCACAGTATTCGGCAATGTTTACTTGCAAACTGGTATGGCGATGGCCCCTGTATTTTGGGATTTCCAAGGAATAAGATTGCTTGGAAAAGGTAGAAACAGAACTACATCTCAATATTCTTCATTGTAGGATCATTTGAAATTTGCATTGACTGAAAAAAAAAAAAAGGATAATGCATCTTCCTCATATCCGTGATCACAATGGTGAATGTGCATGGATTTGAATTGATTGCTCATCCAGCTTATTCACCAGACTAAAGCCCTCTACAAATGGAGACATTTCTTGTACAAGAAATGGTGTCATATAATAATACAATATCTTGCACCATTGACTTGAATACCATTCAGCATGGTCATATGTGCACACTTTAGTGGCAATATGTTTTAGAAAAATCTGATATTTCCATTCACATGACTTTCTCTACATCTTTGTAACAAATCAGTGTTACAGAAATTGTGCTTATTAGTTAGTTCCTCATAAGTAGATGGGAAAAAATCTAATGTGTTCCATTCACATGATGTCCTCTAGTTGTTCGGTAAATAAACCTGGCTGAGTGGTTAGACCACATGCTTCTCACCTAGATAGCCTGGGTTTGGTCCCAAATGACCACATGTGAGATTTGTAGTGGAAAAAGAGGTACAGGAGCAGGTTTTCTCCAGGTTCTCTGGCTTCCCCCACCATTGCTTTCCATCAGTGCTCCATCTTCATTCCATGTATTGTCAGTGTCATCACCTGCGGCGCCATAAGTAGTAAAAGTGGGCGATAAGCATTATAAAAAAACAACCTTTTATTCAAAACATAATGTCTGCATCATGCTAATCATGATAAACATAAGCAGAATTAGTCTTATTACTAGCTTCCTTGTAAATAGAAGGGAAATAAGAAAATGCACAGGCTAAAGCAAGAGTCACATCCTTTAAAAGCTGGTTGCTATGTGACATAATTAAAATAAACAAGAAATGAGAAAAAAGATGCCTTCCCATTTGAGAAAATTTTAAGAGCTTAAAATTGAAACCAATAATCTGGAACCTGCCTGGGTAGTATGGTGGTAGCATATCTGCCTCACATTCAGCAGGTCAAGAGTTTGAATCTCTCTTAGGGTGAGTTACCTGGATAAGGCTCTTTTCGGGGCTTTCCCTTATCCTGAGAATACGAATGTCGAGTAACTTCAGGCTCCATGGGTCCCAAGGTCATTTGAACATCATTTCATCAATTTCATTCATCGTTCAATATGACCAACCAGGTTAAAGGATGTTAAGCTACAATAAATAAATAAAAAAAAATTAAAAATTAATGTGGAATATCTCTAAAAATGTTAACTCTACAAAAAAAAAAAATGTGTATGACATAAATTGAGTGTTTTAATGAGATCTATATTTTCTGAGTAGTAAGTTGTTGTATACATCTCTTACAGTTTGCCAGTTATATTAAAGTCATCCAGAATGAACAAGTTTTCAGAGCCTATTCCCAAAAAATTCAAGATATACATTTCATTTGTCATTAAAATATCTTATTCATAAGGTATTTTGATCTAAATCGTTAGTCATTTTTGAGAAAATCAAGTTTTTTAAAAATGTTCCATGTAAAGGGTAGTTTGGGATTTGGGTATTTTCTTGAAAATCTTTGTGTAGCATCCTTGGAAGATACCAAACTTAAATACCAAGTTTGGTATTTAACAGTCTTTTTGTTTTTGAGCTATGCTGTCCACAGACAGAGGACTGTCTTTTTGGATTCAGAGGGTCCCAAAACATGTATTTCCGGTGAAATCTCTGTATCAAATTTTTGGGTGCATTAAAATACCTTCTCTACACACTATGTACATAGTACGTGTAGAGAAAGTAAAAATGCCCGACACAGAAGTTGCAAATTCTGTAGCTCTTGCTACTGTAGTTATACTGTAGCTAGTATAACATACAGCCTATTTAGAATATCTTCACCTTTCTAAGCATGCAATGGTTCAAATTTGCCATAGATATACTCATTAAAACAAAAGCATCCCTCTTCAAGTCAACATTTTATCACTACAACAATACCAGAATGATGAGTAACCCAGTCAGTAGAGCACCTGATGATGTCACTGATTGATTGTTGTTTATGTATAGCAATTTCTTGTTCCCCCTATCCTCCCCAGAGTCTGGAAATGCTTTTTTTAAACACTGTCTTTATTTTGGAGTTGTATTGAAGAAGAGGGCGAATGTCCTGGAAAACGTTTCAGTGTTTTTTAACATATTAAGTGGAGATTTTTAAGTGTAAATAAGTGTGACTCAATACAACTCTAACATGAATACTTCACTGTTAATAGTACTTCTGTTTACAGTAGTTAACTGTCTTTATTGCTGCATGCTCCATTACAATACTACATGTAATTGTATTAACATTTTTCAAAGTTATATTTAAGTCATATAATATTTCATTGATGTGAAATTTAAATTTAAGAGAAGGTTTGAGCCAGAGTAGAAACATTTGTATCTCATACTTTTTTGTTGTCTGATCAATTTCAAGAACTATTTGTTCTTATCTTCAGAAACTGACTGGCTCCTGTTGTAGCAACTGTTGTGTGTTGGTTGTTTGTGTTAACATCTGGTGGTGGTGGTGTGATGGACTTCCATAACTGATTTGATGGCAGCAATTTCAAATTCACTAAGCAGTGTTTATGTTTTACGATTAAAATCTTTGTGCAAGTATCCAGCTCTGCTGTGTATTTTGTAGGCTTTAAGAGTGTAATGCTCACTGTGATGTTATGATTGTTGGTCCAGAAGGGTGTGAAACTGCAGATTTCTCCATCTGTTTGTATTTGATGTGTCTCATCTGTTTCTTAAGTCTGTTTTCTAAGCTTCTTTTTGTTTTTCCTAAATAGATTTTGTCACATTCTGACCAATTGATTTGATAAACTCCTGTTCTTTTATAACAGTTGAAAATGAGTTGGAATAGTGACACTCACCTCACTTAAATGACATTTTTTCCAAACATATGTTACAAGGGCGTTTGCCCTCTTCTTCAGTTGAGGTCTGACTAATGGCTGGAATTTGTACTCTGTGGTCTGTTACAGTGGAGACATCTAGTGTTCTCAGTAGAAGTTCATAATCATGTGGTGGTATTTCAAAATTCATCAGTTGGTCTTTGTGTTGTGTAATGAGAATATTCTCCCAAACTGTGAGTGCTGCTGGGCTGTTTACAGGTTTCAGCAACTTTATGTCATTTTCTATATTCTGATGTGATGTCCAAAAATGGTGTGCTACTGCTGATTTATCTGTCTGTTTCTGCTTGATATGTCTGAAATGTTCTTTTAACCTTGTTCAAAAATTCCATTTCTTCGTTTTTGAATGTTTCTTCAGAAAGATTTACTACATTCACGTTAGTTGTATATTGCATTGGATTCGGTTTTTCCGCGTCTGTTTACTGATTAATTTTTCCAATTTCTTTTTAAGTTTCAAAGTTTTTTTGCACATTATTCTATTGAGTTTGTCTAAAAGATTTTGTTGAATGTTTTTTCAAATAATGTCCCCTACATTTTGTGAGAGTTTCATGTGTGATGCGTATAGCTGGAGTTCTATTTTATTTAGCGTCGCATAGTGTTTTGATTTTTACAAGTGTGATAACTTTCCTATCTGCGGCTTTTTGTATCATACTGTTGTTGTCGAATTTTACAAATTTTTTTTATGAAAATTGGCGTTACACGGTGAATTAAGCATAAGTTCCGGAAACGTATGTCAGCAAACAGTTCTTCTTTTGATCTGGTTTTTAAGAAACATCTTGATGTCTTTTTGTGATTATCTAAAATTCTGTTAAATGAATCATACCTGCAGTAATCTTATGATGAGCACATGTTCCAGTTTTCTTGACGATTTCCAGTTATAGAAAGAATCGAGCCCATGTTGTTAGCGTCAGATTTATACTTCTGTCGACTTGTAGGTTGTAATTAAAAATTAAATACACTCAGAAGTTTGAGATAAGTAAAGTAGTTCAAGTATAACAGTTGAAAATGAGTCGGAATAGTGACACACACCTCACAGAAGAGGGCAAACCCCTTGAAACATATGTTTTGAAAAAATTTCAATCAACTGAAGAAGAGGGCAAATGCCCTTGAAATATATGTTTTGAAAAAATTTCAGCAACTGAAGAAGAGGGCAAATGCCCTTGAAACATATGTTTTGAAAAAATGTCATTTAAGTGAGGTGAGTGTCACTATTCTGACTCATTTTCAACTGTTATACTTGAACTACTTCACTTGTCTCAAACTTCTGAGTTTATTTAAGTTTCCTGTTCTTTTGTTCTGCGCTATTGGGTCCTGCAAATTATTGAGAGTAATAAACACAGACTCTGTTTATTTTGTGAAGCTAAGCAGGTGCTGTGTTTTGTGAAGATGTTATGGAAGTTGTAATGAGTGTTGTGGTGGAATGTACATTTTTTTAAGCTTATTTTGGTTTTTTGTTGGATGAGCATTTTAATATCCTTGATGGTTTCTGTTTTTTTTTATTTTGAACCTTGCTTTTTTCTTCTCAATGATTTGTTTGTGGAAGTCATTATTTATTGCTGTGTTGACTATGTGTGGGTATTCTTTTCTGTATTCTTCTTCTGTTAATGGAGGGTAACCAATCTATGCGGTAAATTATTTAGAAAAGCATGTTTGTGTGGGACTTGGTTAACCCTATTGAATTTTATGGAATTATATAGTGTTGATTTTTTTTATAGATACCAAATTAAAACTTGAGAAAATATTTTAATCATACAACATAAATGACAATGGCTCATAAAAAACATTGACCTTGTGAAAACCTTCAAAACTCAATTTCTGAAATTTGTGAGAACAAACATACACTTTTCCTAAGGTCTTCTGTTTCAGTTTTAACCCTCCACATTCAAACAGGATATAGTTTAGTGCTGAAATAGGGTCTTTAATTATGATTGTGCATATTAAGACCTGAAACATTATAAAGCTATACATGGCAGCTATGGTATAATAAGCAAACTTAGCAGTTAGTATACATATAAAGTCCAAACTGCAGTTGGACAACACTCATCGGAATGGCTACCATATGGCACCATCTCTGGAATAAGAAATGTCTCTGTCTGTACAGAGCTTTAGCCCTGTGACTTCTTCCTGTTTCCTAACTTGAAACTTGGCTTGGTAGGAAGAAACTATTAACAAATGAGGAAGTGATCATTGCTGTCAAGTATTTTGCAGAATTTGATGACAGAACCTATTTTCCTGAACAGGATTAAAAAAAACTAGAGGATCATCTGACCAAGTGTATAGTCATCAGAGGAAAAATAAGATGAGTTCTTTATGAAACTAGCATTTTCTCTTGCTTTTTTACTTTATCAAAATATCCTATATGTCTACATGTTAAAACATTTTACAAATTAATTATTTTGTATTTGTTACTTCCTTTTAACATTCATGGTTCTATGAGTAATGACAACCTTACATTAGCAGACAAAATCAGAAGAAAGGCTGTGCCTTGTAAAAACTTACCAAGGAATGTATAAGATCAGGATCTGTTCCAAGTTCCTCTTCTATTATAAGCAATAGTGACATGTTTTGCTGGCCACAAATGTATAGCACTGCTTCTCTTGGAGCTTCATTGATGGAATCTTCTTCCTTCTCTAATTCCCTATTTTCAAAGCCTGACTTTCTCTTGCTCGGTTCTGAACCTAATGGGGGAAATCCTATATCACGGAAATCTCCTGGTGTTGTGTCACGACTACAAAATCCACTTGTTTTCTCCTCTGTTGTTGAGGCAAGCAGGCTCAACTTGGACATTAAAGGAGTTAACTGAAGTGCTCCCAAAGTTCTACCTCCAGAATAATCCCCTACAGTGCATGATGTAGACCTCTGACGCATGTCATCTTGCCCATTCTCTATTGTAAGTGCTTTCAATGGAAGACTAAGTGATCGGCGATACACCTCTTGCTTGGAAGCTGAGACTTCATCTTTAATATCATTTACTGGCAACTTAGGAACACTTAATTTCTCTGGAATGCCATTTGCAGATATGCTTTTAGTTTTACTTTCATCAGCATTAGCATCACACTTTGATTTATCTTCAAGGTTATTCATTTTAGTGGTAATCAGCTCTGCATTTCTTTCCAAGTCAAGCAACTGATAATGCCGAGCCAAATTCTCAGCATAAAGGGATCTTGATATTGGTAAACCATCATCTCGAAACACAGGAAAAAGAGGATCTGTTATGGTGTTATAGAAATGCTTTCTTAACGATAGTTTCTTCTCTGGGGAAATTTCTTCATCCTCTACTGACACTAATGATGCAACCTGTGGAATTTTAGGGAGCCCAAAACTGTAATACCTCATTGGCACAACAGCAGACGGTGGGGTTACAGAACTTTTCTGAACTAAATCATTTAGACTCAAGCTTCTTGTTTCCTTTCTGTGTGAGGTAAATGAGATTGAGGTTTCTGAATGTGATTCACTTCTATCTTCTTGAGTTTTTGTTGTATTAATGATACCAGAACTGAGCGTATCTTTCACTAAGTCTGGGATAGAAAGATCTTCAAGTGATTGCTCTTTTTCTTCCATCTCTGTTGTATCAGTCTCAGCTTCATGAGTTTTACTACAAATGGAAAGCACCTTATTAGCATGCAACACTTTGTTAAGATTCACCTCCCGCATAGGTGTAGGGCATTCACTGGTTATCACACTTGCACTGATTTCCTTGGGCTTAAAATTGACTGGCTGCTCTACAACTTCTGCTGTCTCAGTGATGCTACCACTTTCAGTCTGTTCTGTTTCACCTTCTTTCTCTTCTGGAACCGTAAAGATTCTAGAAATGTCTCTCTTCATTGCAGAAACTGGCTCCTTAGATGGTTGTGTCTTAGCTGCCCCCTAAAGGAAAATAAAAATTGTTAAATGTTTCATATAATTATATCTATCTTAATGGTTGTCAATGACTGATAAATGAACATTTTATCTGAACTGCTACATAGTTTCATTGAGGAAAGTGAGGAAATTTAATTATATATATATGATTAAAAAAATTCATTAAATAATAAACATTGGATAATAGGAAAAGATATTGTTAAAATGAGTGTTTGATGAATAAAATATAAACTGGAACTTTAGAATATTAATTTAATGTTTTAACAAAACTTCAATTTAATCTTTCTACACAATTTACTGATGCTATAAGACACTTTTACCACAAATTGGCAGTTCCTTTGTTCCTTCTTGAAAAAGTATGGGAACAGATGTACAGTCAATTAGTTATGCACAAACTTTTCTCACTTATAATAGTGTCAAACTATAGTTCTCCATTTTTTTTATAACAGTGTCAAACTATAATTCTCCAATATTTCTCTAAGCAGTCAAAGCAAATGATGGTCACAGGACAATAAATCTTAGAGAAGCAGAGTATTCCAAGGTTGTCCAGTAAATCTCTTTAGTGTAAAAAAAAATGATATTTCAGATCAATTGCAAACATTTCTTGTTGGGAAAGACAGTAAGCAACGGTAACAAGCAATATTGATTGTTCTTCATCCATGAAGGAAATCTCTCATAAGAAAGCTCTTAAGAGTCCAAAAAACACTTCTAAGCACTTTTTCAGCCTACAGTTAAAACATTTATTCTTATCACATTTATACATTTTTTACACATATGTTTTTATGTTGAGGTCCTGGCAGAATTTGTATAGTTACCACCCAATTTTATTTCATTTACTTGTATTCCATTTATATATTTTTTTTTGTATTTATATGATCAAATATCCATAGCCTCAAAATTTGATTAAAAATTCCTGTGAATCAAGTCATCCCTCAATGCCCCATATTTCTATTCTAAACATCATTTTAGCCTCTACTACTGCTGCATATATTTTCTCCAACCACAGTACAGAAATTAGCACATAGAGGATAATTTATTATAGCTTGCAGAAAATATTTAAATATTTAAAAAAAAAGGTGCATATGAAATTGTTTAGAATTGTGAGGCAATGAGTAGAGGAGAGAATAGTATTATCTAGAATTAGTTAAACAGGATTCTTATACACATTTAAAGACACTTAGGATTCATCATTCTATTTATTATTTTATCCTTACTATCCCTAAAAGAACCAGAGTGTTAGTGTGGTAAGGTCCAAAGGAATAAGCAAGGACAGAAACTTAGCTGAGTATGCTTAAGGAAAAAAAAAGGAGGAAAGGTATATTGTTGTATGAAATTAATAAAGGTTTTATTAAATTCGTGATGATAAATAAATAAATTCAATCATTCATAAAATACACTTTTATAGGTTATCCAGCATAATATATTTAAAATGACAGAAAAATCACCAAAAATCTCATATATGCAATATAACTATAAAAAAGTAGGTATTTGATAAAAGTATGTAATATAGACTTAAAATTAATTTTAGCTTGCCAGTTCGTTTTATGCTTAATTGTATCAATAATTTCTTACATCATCATTGCAAATTATTTATTCAATCATAATCTTGTATAGAATTCAGTACATGAAAATGATTTCGATGCACTCTATATCAACTGCATCTTGGCTGCTAAAATCTTGCAACTAAAAATCTTGAAACAAACTTATTTTCTATTTGGAAACTGATTGCAAGTGATGGTTCTTGCTTTTGATTCTTGGAAATTTACAGATCCATATTGCATTGTTTGTCGTAACAAATACTCAAATGTTTTTTCACACTGTGCCAATGAGCATATCACTTCAGCCAATAATAGCAAAACTATGTTAATAGCAGGTTGCTGTTTATTCCACATTTAGTAAATGTTCTATTTCCTATGGCCTTGATGCACACATGATCTGCATTTATTTATTCACTTGGTGTTACTCCATCAGGCAGTAAATTAGCATTCACTAAATGCTCAATAGGTATTGGTTTGTTTTTTCACACGAGCTGTGTGTAGGTCAGGAGTTGGATAGGTAGTCAGACTAAACATTCAATTCTGTAGCCAGGATTTGAACCACGGATCTCTCGGTCTCTAGCCGGTTGCTCTTTCACTGAGCTTCCATGACAACATGCGGGCATAGTAACTGACTCGCATGTTTCCTGGTAAAGCACAAGGTGATCTCAAATTAAACTAAATGGAAATGTTTCCAAAAATTTTAATGATACTGTGAATGCCATAGAAAATCAAACACTTTCTAATTTGCCACATCATCTCAGAGGAGTGTATGATGTGGTTCTCACGATACCAAGGATGAAAACGAAAGCAATGGTTCCCCAATCTAGTCCCTGTTTAAGTGACATAGTGTTAAACAAAAAACACAGACTACACAAATATATAAGTACAAGTTTCATGGAAAGTGGGTTTAGGAACCTCTTAGAGAAAATGCCTCTTTTCATTATCCTTGTAATTTCTAACGTAACAAGAGATGATTTGTTTTAACCATTATCTGTGTTTGATCTTTATGTTCTGTTTTATGGTATTATTGTTTTACATTTCTGTGTTTTTGCACACAATTCACAAACGTTTAAACATGCCATAGCCATGTTTATGTGCATTTCACTTTATTTCCTGTGTACAGAACAAGCTTCTGTTTAACGTTAGTAATTTTGTTATATGGTGGTTGGCACCCAAAAAGAAACAATTTTTATGTTATAATTCATTTAGTGCTATGCAAAGTTGCCATAGTTATCAATAGTCATTGCACAGAATCCAGAATTTGTTGTATTTTTTATACTGCATTATAATATTTTTTTCTGATATAAGGTTTGTATAGTTTTGTTTCTTGTCCACCCATCCCCTTTTTCTTACCTAATATGTGCTTTCATTTATTACTTTTCACACTTGCATGCTTTTATTCGTAAGCCCCCTGAAAAACATATACAGTTTTACTGCAGTCTCTTTAGTCTTGACCAATGCAGTTTGTCCTTTCTTCTGCCACTTCATGATTACTTTTGATTCCAGAGTATTTCATGCTCCATCACAGATCACAATACAGCCAAAATGAGCCAGCAGCATTTAGAAAACTTCTGACAAACGTACTTCATCAGCAAGAAGTATAGGAGCCCACCTGGCAGACACTTTCCACATGGAGATAGAATGTATCTTATTCCAGATGGTGGCTATTTCTAAAATGTTTGTGTGTCAAGTTATGAATAATAACAATGTGGTAACACATTTCCATGGCCAGTGCTGATGAGGTTTAATTTTTACAATTTTCCTTCCTGACAAAAACTTTTTATGCCAATCATAAATCTGAGTCTTAGAAAGTATTTCTTTTCTGAACTGTACTTGGATCCTTCTCAGAATGTTGACTGCTTTTATGCCTTCATTAGTGAGAAACTTAATAATGTGATGCACAATAGATGTATGTATCTTTTGCACACCCATACTCGCTGTAAAATGTGGCTTACTGCATGTGTTTGTTAGTCATTCATGGCTACAAACCAGTTTGTTTGCTATCAGAACTGCCACAGGATAATTCCAGTTTATATAGATCATTAAATTATAAGGTAACGTCTCTCGCGGCCTCTCCCTAACATGCGAGAGATCCAAGTGTCGTCGAGAAAGTGGTGCCGGCAAAGTTGCAGTGTTGAAAATATTGACCATCTGCTCCCAAACAGGCAGTATAATAAGTTAAAGATGTTCTCACTCATTCACCTATGCTCAGCAGCAGAAATACATGTGTTATCTACAGAAACTTAGTGATAACATTATGCAAGAAATCACAAGGATTCCTGCTGCTAAGTTTAGACGAATGAGCGAGAATATTTTTGCAAATTGTGCTGCCTGTATGTGAGCAGAAGGTCAATATTTCTGTAATTAATCTTAAGCTAGGTATTTTAGTGCGCATTTGCTGGAAACTCTCGGATCTCTCATGCAGTGGAGACAGGCCGTAACAGGGGTTACCTTATAATTTAATGACCCTATATTTGACTCACACAATTCTTTTATCTGTGTGGTCTATATTGCAAAATTAATAATTTTAATTTCCTGTTTACCTCCTTCAGAAATATTCACAACAGAAAATAATTTTGCATATTAGAATACAAGTTTTAGTTTTAAAATTCTGTATGCAAAATATTGTTGAAAATGGAATCAAAATATTGTATTGGAGCACAAAAATCCGAGGAAATAGTTGTATGAGCTTTAATATCTTATGCACTGTAATGTCCTGAGGTGGTTGTGGCAGCGGCAGCAGTGGCAGTTTTACTGTCATTTGTCTTGGTTTGCCATATTCTTTGTAAAAAAAAAATTAATAAAACAAGCATTTCAGTTTATTTAAAAGAAAAACAGAGTTTTGTAGCAATTGAATAAAAAATATCCTGTAAATAAATCTGTGAAATTCTATCTACTGAAACCAATGTTAACTACAATTCAGATTATCACAAATGCAACAATATTATAATTTTGGCTGATTCATTCCATTACTTGTAAAAATTACATTTTACAGACCATCTTAAAGCTTAAATGATTGACAAAGCCTCCTAGATACCTAGATTGTTTATATATACAAACGTAAATTATTTTGAAGTATAGCATAATACAACATTTTGTCAGGTTAATTTGGATTTTAAAACAATTATGAATTTAAAAATGTCACTATAAAAACAGTTTTCTGAAGCAGTGCATATTAATTAAGTACTATACTTGCTTAGTACAGCAATTAATGCTTTGTTCTTCCATTATTCCATTTGTTTGGTACATTTTAACATAAAGCTTTGACGTTGTTGACATGCAATTATTTTCAGTTATTATATTTCCTTAAAAAAGTCCTTGATAATAAATTTTATCTAGGTCAATATTTTGTCCAATAAAGCATTTTCTTTTTAATATAAATAATAACTCTTTTTGAAAAAAGCAACACCACATTCCCAGGAAAAACAGCCTCATTTTATAGGTCCCCATTTATAATCAAAAAGTAAAATATATGAAAAAGAAGATTATCACAGCACCACTTATGCCAGAAAGACCATCACAGTAAACATGTACCTTCTTTTGAAGTAGCTTCCAATTTGCTGCACTTTCAAATGCAGTTTTTGCAGCAGCAGAATCCTGCTGTAATTTACTGAAATCCTTACTTTCAATATATACATGTAATAATTGCACTCCTACAGGAAGATGAAACCTAGTCACCACAATTTCTGCAGGGGACTGAAAATAAGCAAACAAACAATATAATAATTAAAAAGTATGTGTTTGAAGGAGCAAAATTTAAAATTATTTGCGGCATGTCATAATAGCAGGAAAATTTACCTTTTTTGTACAATTTCAAAGTGAAACTTTGAGGTTTAAAAACAAAATCCAAAAATATTTTTCTGCAGGGCACAGAAAGTCAATAGTATACAATAAAATTAATTAAATGAATAGTCAATTTGACATACTTTAATAAATTTGTAACATCATATATTTCAAATCTGGTAGGAATTTACATCTCCTAAATAAACAATTTTTAGACACAATAATATATTAATTATTGGAACTATCACGCTGTGAAGCATCATATTCGGCCGTAACTGAGGATGCCTTCAAGGAAGGTGAAAAAATTGTCCTAAAGAATGAAACACAGTTTGTGAAGCATAAGAGTGTGTCTGTTGAATCAATGTTGCTTAATTATACACAATTTTTACTTTCTCTACCACTAGGTAGAATTATTGTATTTGACCCAAAAATTGAATATAAATATTTTATTGAAAATGAACAGTTAGAAGTCTGCTGACTAAAAGAGAAAAGGGGAAAAAAGATTAGAAAAGGATAGGAAGAGGGTGCAGGTGGAGGTGCATATTAGTGTGTATGAACGTGTATGTGCATGTGTGAATAAATATTTATTTCACACTTTCATGTATATAAGAATATACAGTTTGTTTCAAAATGACACAACCAAGATGTGGATGTTGTTGCAAAGATCCTATTTGGTATAAAAATGTAGTTTTCAATGCCAATAAAAGTACAGCAACAAAACACCTCATTATGGAACAAAGCTGTGTTCCTGCCCGCGCTATTGTAAGTAAAGGAGCTTGGGAGTAATAGTAACATGTGTTAGCAGTCAGTGTTTTCATAAACATAGCAACATGGCTACACATTGGTTAGGTAATATTAAGGGATTTCTTGTCTTACAAAAACTTGTACCTTTAGTTATTTGTTTATTTTTTCAACATACAATTTATTCATAACAGAAAATGAATAAAAGGAAATGACTGGGACACATACACCAAAAATACTAGCTCTTATATGCAACTTAATGTTAGTGTCAAGGCATTAATAAAGACAACAGAGGTAAGACTGCTATCAGAATACTATCAAAGAATTATAGATAAAGTTAAATAAAAATAAAACCCTTTTGCAGTGAGTCAAGAAGATTAATTTACTGTATTTAATGCACCACATTAAATGCAACACTTGTAAATTTAACAAGTAAGAAGTTATTGAGAGCTTACTGCTAGGATAGTTACAAAATAATTAGAAATAATAAGTACATCATCCTCATGGCTAAAGTCATATGTTTTGCATTCAACAACCACCTCAAACTGTCTGAGTCATTAGTAGTCTTTTGAGTAAGCAACTGCTCTTTGCCCCTTTCCTTTTAAGCTAGGATGGGTTTGCTAATAACAAACAAGGACCAATCCATTTGTTTTCATGAAAACTACCCTTTGAGGGGAGTGTGTGTGGAGGGGAAGAGGAGGAAGTGAGATGAGGGCAGAGTGGCAGAAAGAGAATTCATAGCTCCCAAGGACAAAAGTAGGATGAATTCTGCATTTTACACTTGAGTTAGACAGTACTAATGGAAGCAAGAGACACTTTTCTAGAAAATGTAATTAATCAGTTTGATTAAAATATGATTTGAGATCTGTAGACAAATAAAATGTGTATCTTGAATTTTTTGTGAATAGCCTGAAAACCTCTTCATTCTCACTGAAGAGATGAGATGAACAAAAAGAAAAGAAGGTTGTACAGTTACATTCACATGACTTTCTCTACCCAGTTTTCTAAAGTTATTCTTAAAAAGATTGTTCTTCCATCTAATTAGCTGATGAAGGCTTTGAATGAACATAAGAAATAAGCAAATGGCAACTTAGCACTTCAAAAGAGGTACAGTATTTCAAAGTCAAAACCAATATCTAGAATTGGTTGATATAAACTAAGTTTTTCAACATCATCTCTATGCATTTTGTGTAGCAAGTACTGTATACCAATTAAACAAAAATACACACAAGTCATTTGAAGAGAATTTTAGTGTATTAGCAGAAAATTCCTGATATGTATTCTATTTGTAATTTAAATATTTTAAACATGTGATATTTCAATCAAAAACATTAGGGGCCATTCTTGAGTAAATCAGAAATAGAGAAACTTTTTCCTTGTAAGTGGTAGTCTGGGGTCGGAGGATTTTCCTGAAAAGCTTTGTCTCACTTTCTGGAAGTTGTTGAACTTAATATCATGTCTGGAATTTAATCACAACTTTGTTTTTGAGTTATTCATCTACCTCAGTCATTAATGTGAAAGCATTTCTTCTATACTTAGAGCACACAGAAAGTGTAGTAGAACATAAAGAAAGTATGCAAAATAACATGTACTCCTGGTGAATATTTACTTGAAATTATTTTCGGGCTTCCACAACCTGGTAGCTTAAGAGCAATATCAGGTAAATAGCATGTATTTACAGACAAAATGCCTGTTTTTACAGTATATCATATATGTAATATATTACTGTGTTTGCCAAGTTTCCCACTTGCAACATTTGGTAGTTAAAAAAATGCATTCAATATACTTACTTTAATGCGGCAGGGATCTGTGGCAACTAATCTTTTTGTAAGTGAAGAACTCAGCTGAGAAGCAACCACCCTGAAAAATTAGTTGACTTGTGTTAGATCTTCACTGACTGTTACTTATTAGCATGACATTAAAACAGTGTGGGATAACATTGATAATGACCAATGACAATGAATAAGCCAGAATGTTACAGTAAGCATAATCTTCATGGAAGATGGCACATCCCACATCTAACCCCCACAAAACAATGAGTAATACAGATCTTTGATGATCATGTCATCACTAGACATTTTAGAGCAATGTAACCTCCCCTATCTACAGATCATATTCCAGCCGAGTTGTGATTGTGGGGTTATCCTAAATAACTAGTTTTCCTGACACATTCAACAATCTCACTGTAACTGAAAGTTGCGATCTCGTAAGAAACTGTCAATATTGCTTACCTTATCTGCAAAATGATGTGTATGGTGTTGCCAAAGAATTGTGTACATTGAAAAAGAGAATGACGGACATTTTCTCATATTTTATAAAACCCCATTGTTTGCCCAATATATGTGTTTTTTTTTTTTCCTATTTCAAATACAATATCTCAATACAAAAATCTCTTTATTACAATTTCTGTTGATTACAATAAATGTCTTTAATTCAATGCTGCAGTACAATTTTATTTCTCATCGATTTGATATTTGTATACAGCTGACAACTGCTATTTCTAATCCCAGAGTATGCTCTGAATTTGCTGTCGAAAACTGAACTTGGAGAGCCTGCCACCTTGTTTATATACTTCTTAATGATGTGGCAATAAACTTCTAGAAGCAGGGGTCATTACTGCATTTGTACATTACATGCAGGTGCCACAAAGTTACAGAAGGTGTGACATTGCAGGGCGTTGATGTAATGTGCCTATTCCTCTCATTTAAATTTACACGTAGCTGCAACAATGAGTGAAGCCAATTAAGGGAGCTGACCATGTATATACAACAATTCGATGGAAAGGTATAGGCATCGGCACATGGGTGTACAGTCATGCTGCTTCTTCCACAGGGTTGGGCCTTGACCAGCACCACTGTAGTGGGCTAGACGATCTAAGTGCACCACCAGCCACTGAATGCGGTAGATAACTTCATTAATCTTCTTCACCACAAGGTGTAGCTCTTGCCATGGTTGTTCAAATTTAGGGCAGAGTCCTTTTGTCCTAATAGGGCAATATAGCCTCACCAGATCTCCTTGCTGAAAACCTCAGCTGTTGACTTGCTCTATCCAATAATTTGTTATTAAAAATTTACAACCAACCTATCAAGATAATCATAATCTTAATAACAGCCCAGTTGTAACAGTACTTTATCTGGTTGCTTGCTATCGAGCCATTTCTTGTATGTCATAAAGATAATATAAAAGATTCTCCATGTAGTCGACTGTTGGCAGTTCTGCATCATGGGCACCCTAAGACCAAACAAGCTGATGTCAACCTGGTGGTGTTGTGTGTTAATGAGCAGTAAGCCAGCAAGAAATATGGCACTCTCTGCAACCTTCCTCAAATGTTTGTCTACAGTCTTAATATACCGTTTACCCATGCTGTCTGATTGTGGGTGGAGAGGAATTGTGCATATCTTGTGGACTCCATGTCACTTCAGCGTTTCTCTAACCAAGTTAGACTCAAAGCAGGTGTCCTGATAGCTGTTAGCTCCAACAATGCCCCAAAGCAAGAGAACAGTTCTTCTATGAGGCAGTTTGCAATGATATTGGCCTCTTGATTAAGAATGGCCACACATCCAACCACTTGGTAAAGTAATCCATGACTACCAATAGATACCTGTTACCCCATTCTGATACAGGGAATATCCCAGCTATATCAAAGTTCAAAAGGTGTTCCCAAGTTATAGTGCTGCATGAACAATTCCTGGTCAGTGGGCTGCAACATGTCGCAAATACATGATTTTGGTGGCACTACCTCTCAATATTCTGCCCTCAGCCTCAGCTAATAGTACCTTTGTCAAACCTGTTGATTGTTTGGTTTGGTCCAAGCTGTTCTGTAGTCCCTGTATGTACTTCCTCCAGAACCTCCATCACCTTACTCCAAGTGAGGGTCAGCTGCTTTCTCTGGGTCTTTCCATCTGGTGATTCCCAAACTTTAAATAGTACACTTGCCTTAGACTTGAGGAAGCCTCATAGTGCCTAATAGGACTTAAAACACACTACTCTGGTGTGATGTCTTCCCAGACTAGTTCTCACCTCAACTTCTCTCAGGAGCAGCCCCAGGTACCATTCACCAGTTGTTCCCTCCTCAGGCCTGCACCATTCCCACTCATCTGCAGGCACTGCCAAAATCACTTGGACAGCTGCGGAATGCTCCTTATCCTCCACCTTAGTGCAGTGCCACAATCCTGTGGCAGGGTCTCCTTGACGTGGCTTCCACATTGGAGTGTACTTCCTCTTTGATGCTCTGATGTGAATTTGTAATCTTGGAGCTTTTGAACCTAATGGGTTGTCTTTTCCTCTAGGTTCTTGAAACTTAGTCAGCTGAAGATGCAGTGGTCAGTCCTCAGATGGAATGGCTAAACTTAGAGATGTATTTGTGGAAGTGTTCCAGCACCTTTACTACTGCTAGGAGCTCTCACTGAGTGATGCAGTAGCTCTTTTCCATCTTATTGTGGAAATACTAAGACAGATGCACTGCAGAGTTCTGACTTTTAAGCACCTGGAACAGCTCCTCTTTTGACCACATGTTCCATCAGACAAGTAAAGGGTTCCATGATGTAGGAGAAACCTCTGACGAACTGACGGTAGAAGATGCATAGAACCAGGAAACTTCATAACTTTCATTTATCTTTCAGGTGAGGCCAATCTTTCACTGGCCAGGCCTTCTCTGGGTCCTTGGCAAACCCTGATGATAAGATCATAGCCTAACAAGTTTACCTCCTTGCAGAAGAGTTGACACTTCTTCATATTCAGTTTCAGATTGATTGCCTGTAGCCTCTACAGTATCTTGAGATGGTCTCTGAAGCTGTGGTCAAAGATGATGATTCCGAATACAGCAAACAGGCATCCTAAGTCAATCTTCTCATAACTCCAGAGATGTTGGAAAGTGATTGGCATACTGCAGAGGCCAAAGGGCAGCGTGGCTGGCAAGTTTGACTATTCAAAGAATCGCATAAAACATTTCACAATGTATAGTATACAGATCATTGCTGACAGCAATCTGAATTGGTCTATGTGTCAACTGCAATTGAAATTTGAGAAAACAAGAGTTTTGTACAGTTATTAATCATCTTCATTTGAAGGAGTAGACTGCCAATCACATGAAGACCATTTATTTTTGGATTAATGAATTTAAACATGTTCAGAAAGCACCAAAGACAAAACCCGCTTTGGCCTTCAATTGAAGTCACCACACAGGAAACCATTGATAAAATCCATGATATGGTAATGCATGATAGCCAGATAAAAATTTCTGAGATTGCTGAGACTGTAGGCATCTCAAATGAGTGAGTGCATAATATCTTGCATGGAAAATTGATTTTAAAGAACCTATGAGCAAGGTGAGTGCCGCGATTGCTCACAACTGTCCAAAAGGTATCCAGAACAATATTTCAACATAATTCTTACAATGTTTGATTACAATCCACAAGACTTTTTGTTCCAACTTGTGACTGTTGATAAAACCTGGATTGATCATTGCATGCCAGGGTCAAAAGGGCAGTCAAAACAATGAACAAAGGCTGGTGAAAGTGAATTGAAGAAGGCAAGGACCACTTTGTTAGCTGTAAGGGGAGATTATTGGCAAAAGGCAGAATAATAACTACACCCCATTATGCTTTATAGTTGGATTGTTTGAAATTTACATTGACTGAAAAAAAAAAAAAAAAAAAAAACAAGATTGGCATACAAAAACGTTTTCTATCACAAGAGTAATGCACCAACCCACAATCAGTGATAACAATTGCATAGGTGCACGAACTGGGCTTTGAATTGGTTTTCATCCACCCTGTTCACCAGACTTAGCCCCAAATGACTTCTTCCTGTTCCGTAACTTGAAACTTTGGCTTGGAGGGGAGAAATTTTTATCAAATGAGGAAGTAGTAGTTGTAGTCAACAAGTATTTTGCAGAGTTTGACATCATCTATTTTTCAGACAGGATGAAAAAGCTGGAGGATCATTGGACCAAGTGTATATTCCTCAAAGGATACTATGTTGAGAAGTATGGTGAGTTGTTTATGAAACAAACTTTTGCTTTTTTACAAGACTTATCAGACCACTGATATTCTATTATCTTTTGCACACCAAATAACCGAAATCATGTTTATTTTCATTTTCATACATATTAGTATGCAACAGTTCTGTCATTCTCCTCATTTTTATATACAAAGGCCCAAACCAAATTTTTTGTCAGTTAAAATTTTAAGACAAATGGGATTATTATCAGTGTTGAATAAATTATCATGGGATAAGTTTACAGTATGAATATTAGTGTGTTGTTAATTTACTATTAGTTCCTTTGTAATTTCCATTCCATGATGACTAAGAACTTGCTCATTTTTTCCTTCTTTATTTAAGTAAATGCGTTAAAATTATTATACTAACTTGTTTTGGTAGAGCACTGTTCCACCTAACACTCCATTTTTCTTACGACAACACTGAAGAATTTGAACTGCTTCTAGAAAAATACTGCTAGCACTCTGAAAAAATTAATAAAATACAAATTCATTACATATAGTGAGAAAATAAGCACAAGTAAAAGGAAGAATTTAAAGATAAAGAATCTTCACTTTCCCTTAAAAAAGTAGTAAGGACTATTTTACAGCTAGAAGCAGCATAATATTATGTTTTTCTAATGTCTATTCCACATAACTTTGCTGTGTATCTCTGAACTGTCATGTACACAAGTCACCTCTCATTGGTTACTGTTGTGAAATAGGTTCTTGTACAATTCAATATAGTTCCTAAACAACACAATGATTTATCTTAATATATTCCAAGAGAATTGTCAAATTTACAGTGTAAAGCTGAAATCGATGTTAATTGTCAATAAAAAGATAGGAGGATTCTTCATTTTAAACTTATCTCTCAGGAAGAAAAAAATGTATACATATAAATGGACTGGCTCAAACAATCTCTCATTTTAGTATAGGTACTATAGTAACACTAAATAGGAAATGTAAAGGACGAGAGTGGTAATTAATAGGTAACAATGCCATTTTATGACACAACACAAGTCATATTTCACTTTTATTTTTTAAAAATCAAATCTGTTAGATAACCACAGTACCTTGCAATGCACACATGGAGTCAACAAATGAGGGTATCCATTACTTTCACTAGCATTTCAGGTAAAATTGCCTGAACCTTTTCACGAATGCATAATTTCAGAGTCTTTAAATTGGGGACATGTGTTGCACACAGAAAGAAATTGCAAGCACACAAATTAGGAGATCTGGATGGCCACTGAATGTCTCCTAAATGTGAGATAATTCTTTCCACAAACGGTATATGTCATATTGTTACCATGCCTCGAGCAGTATGCCCGATTGCCCTAACTCATTGGAAATAAAATATAAATTTAAAGCCCTGTTTTTGTAATTCAGGGGTCACGAAGGTTTCAGTAGGCCTCTGTAGCATTCTGAATTCACTATGACTGTGTTTCTGCATTGATCCTCAAAAAAGTAGGGTCAATAATCTGAGAAGCCAAAGCACAAAACAGTGAACGTTGCACTATGAAATAGTTTTTCATGGAGCTCTTGTGGATTCTCATTACCCCAGTATTGCATGTTTTGCTTGTTGACATAGCCTGTCAGTTCAAAGTGTCCCTCATTCAACATTATCAGATTAGGGAGAATGTTCATATTCTCATCCAAAAGATGATAAAGTTGATATAGAATTGCTTCCAGGAGACATAGTCACATTGCAATAACTTAAGGGGCATGTCAATAGCAATCTGTACTCTCTCAATGTTATTTGGTGTCTGCACTGTCCTTGGCTTTCCTGGTGGCTTCTTATTCATGACACTTGTGGTAGCATGAAATTGCTCACTCCACCTCTGAATTGTGCCGTTGTGGTATCCTCCATGTTTCCCAATATTGATTTGCTGTCGAAGCTTCCACTGCATAGCTACCACACTATCAACACTTTTGAAACATGCTTCAATCACAAAAGCATGTCATGGTCCAACACTCCAGGTAGCTAAAATGAGGAAAACTTGCTTGCCAACAGATAATGTACAAAACTTTGGCACTATTCGGATGAATAGTGGTGGCTTGGCTTGGCTTGCCTCATGCTTTTATTGTTGCACTTGCTTGGAGACTAGCTAGCTACACATTCTCTTAACAGTCACATGCGCTTGGAGAATATCATCGAAAGCCTTATGGTGCGGTTTCAAATACATTTAGTATACATTATAAAGTTAATGCACTTAAGCCACCTGCAATACAGAAAACAAACTGGTAACATAGGCAAGCATGTTAGCACCAAGAACTTTACACATTATAACTCTGAACATAACAGTAAAGTAAAACTTATTATGTTAATGCTATTAAGGTAAAAAGATAATTCACATAAAAGCCCAACTACTAATCTGCATCATCAGGAAGTGGATGAATTCCACTCATTTCTGTCTTTGCTGTCATCCATGCTGTTGAGAAGAGTTACTGTCACTGTCATTTTCTAAGTTGCTCACAACATGCTCAGAGGTTTCATCTATAATATGATTGTTCTGAATGTATTTATTTTCAACCTCTGCTGCATGCTGACATCACGATAACCACTCTTCTGCTCCCATGATGGCAACCTTTTACACCAGCAAAGCCCTTGCATCATCGAGTATGAATGTAACATTCTTCTGCGCTATGTAATCTTTTATGCTGGGCCAAATCAGCTCGAAAATGAACTAGATCCTTAAATATTCGACTACTTGAAGTATATAATCGAACAACATTTTAAGATTACAGTTTAATTCTGTTAAATGTAATAAACATAGGTTATGGTCAGTAATTAATCAGATTTAAATCCGGGTGATATGGTGGTAGATGAAGAACTGTGTGTCCATGATCTGCAAGAAGTCTATAAATTCTGCACAACTTGTAGCAAGGTTTAAGTCGTACAGCTCCGGTTTCAACATCTCAGTGCTGTATGGAATGCCTTTCTCTGTTAACCACTCTTGCCTTATCTGCTTCCTGGAGGACGAAGTAGGTGCAGGTTCACACTAGACATTGTGATATGATGCATTGTCAATCACAAGTACTGATTTGGGAGGTAAATTTGGAATGAGTTTTTCTTGCAGCCATTTTTCATAGTTTCTGAAATTCATTTCTGAATGGTAATCATCGGTTGTTTGAGAAGATTTGAAGGCTAGTAGGGCAATTGGAATGAATCCTTCTTTAGAACCGGCATGTACCACTATTAATCTTGGACCTTTCAAAATAGGTGATTTTAATCCCAGGAAAGAGTCATCACTCCAACAATTTGTTTTAGTATCTGAATGTTTACATAGGTCTCATCAGTATAGACAATAAACCTCCCTTTGTTTTAAAAATGTCTAACGGCTCATACATATTACGCCCATAGGAGCCTAATGTCATCTCTCTCCATTAGTATTTTCCAGGAATCTTTCGTTTTCCTCCATCAAAAACTCAGACTTTGCACTATCTTCCTTAGCGTTGTTATGCAACCCTTGAATTGAATATCTTCAACCAGCTTTCTGTGCAACTTTTCCATCGTAGAACTCTCACTGTTTATCTTATGAAAATTGTGAATTGTGTGCCTTACCACACATTCATCAAAATTGTTAATTCACACTTTTTTGCAGCTTTTGGTTGTTTCTTTCCAGATGTAACAAATTATTCCAATTCACCACTTTCAATCTTACTGGCCTGTTTCACCAAATTTTGCACAGATTTTTCGGATACACCAGTGGCTTCAGCTACCTTCTTTTGTATATCCTTTAGATATTTAGAAGCTCTTATTTCATTTTTCATATAGTTATAAATGTGATAAATAACTTCTCTTGTTTGACAGTGTGTAATGTTTTAGCACTTCCTAATTTAGATTTTAAGGGAGGTATATTTCCATTACAATATATTCCACTTCAATAAATAAAACCACCTGTGACACCATAAAACACAACACAAATCAAACAACAAATCCTCTACACTGTTCTCACTTCCTGTGACTTGCTCTACTCGAGGGGTTGACTGTGCACAATGTGGCCCTGTAATGGGCATAACGATATGCGGTACAAGAACGAGCTTCAGCATAAGGTGAAATAGCAAGCTTGTTTTGCCTTACCTCTACACAGTACCCTGATCGGTTTTATCCCCATTGCAGGGCTGTACATACCATTGAAACTGATAGATTGCCTCTATCCTGAACATGTATGACAGAATGCTTATACCACCTTTATCAGATGATCTTCCATTGTACAGGGCTGATTTGTCATCATCATTGCCATTTAAACAGTAAAAAAATAAATAAACTAATCCTGGGGAAAGGCAATTGAAAGGAAATGGAGAAATATAGATATCAGTGGAGCAAGCTTATAGGAAATAGGGCTTAGTTTGTGTTTCTCTAATTGCTACTCTATACTATGCCTTCTCGTTTCTTCAGTAAATATAATGGGTTCCAAAGTGGTGTAAATTCAAATTAAGAGAAGACCCAAGCATTGATTTACATTAAACTTTCCTATTAGAGTACTGTTTAAGACAGTTACCACCCTTATTGTATCTATACTATATTGAGTGCTGGGCAATATTAATTAGGCAGTCAACTAAATTGAAAAAACTAAATAAGGGGTAAAAATAAAATGTATTTTATTACTTGCATTTAAAAGGAAAATTGTAAAGTATTTTAATGCACAGTTATGAAATATAAAAACTATAATAAACCTGTTTACAGTGAAAGGCTTTTCTATCTTGAACATATTCACAGCTCTCATCAATTAAAAATATTTTATCTTTGAAAACTATTAAAATCAGTTTATGGGAGCAGCATTTCCTTTACATAACAATGTTAGATTTACTTTTAACATTTTCATTAATGCACTCTTAGCAACTTTAGGTCAAACTGATCAAAAGATGAATATAGGCAACCAAACTAACAACCTGAGCTTTAACCTACTTACAAACACATTCAGTCTTTGAATGTGTATTTCCATAATATCACAAACTTGGTATAAAAGCTTAAATAAATAAATAAATATATGTATGGCACAATTTAAATGTTTAGGTATTGTGTAGTTATTTGACTATTATTACTGTTTAATTTTTATCTTCTTTAAGGTTAGACTATGAATATATTTGGAAAAAGTCATCAATTTTGAAATGTAGTTGCTCATATATTTTATGCATTTAAATAATCATATTGTGTGAATTTGTCCTCTAAACATACTTGAAGTAGGTTTTAATGCCATTACACACTTGGGTTAATATACTTCTGGAATGCAAGAGAGCGAATGGCTTCACTGCCAACTGTTCAACATTAGATACCAACCAACTTTTTAACATCTCACTTATATAAATTAAACATATTTTCAAAAAGTGTTTTTTAAAACATTCTATAATATGCTTTAGCAATAAAAAATTAATTTAATGGAATGATGCATTTAAAAAATTGACCATAAATATAAATTGTCTAGTGAACATTATTCAGTCAACACTAAAAATGTCAACAATGCTAAAATATGCTACTTTAGATCCACAAATTTCTTCTTTGCAGCCTCTATCTATATCTAGGAATCAGGAGCATAAATTTGGCAAATCAACATGGTCAGCATATAAATTACTCTCTCCAATTAAGCTATAAATAATAGCACGTATTTTGATGAGATAATTTTCAAGCACTCCTAATGATAACCAGCTGATCAATCAATATATTTCCCATGCAATAGAATCTTGTTATCACATTCTTCATAACACATTTTCCCATTTAGTATGCCAATTATTATTAGTCTGCCCATTAATCTACAATAAAATTAACTGCAATTGGGGGTACAGAAAACTTGTCCAGTGCAACTAACTTAGAAGAAATCACAACTAAAGGTAAGGCAAATGATTGTACAAACTTCACCACACAAAATCTGTTAGGTCAATGGGGGCTAGTTACTGCAGAAAAAAATCATAAAAGTGGTGGGGTGGTAATTTATGTAAAACAGAAATTAAATACAAAGAAATAGATTGCCAAAAATTCTGTGAAGAAATACAGCAAATTTGCAGCAATAGAAATATAGCAAAAAAGTGAAAACCTCATAGTAATAAGGATCTACAGTCCCCCTAATGCAAATAAAGTAATTTTTTTTTTGAAAGATTAGAAGAATGTCTCAACAGTATAAATCAAAATAGGACATCATAGTAATAGGAGATTTCAATATAGATGTTCCAGTAGAACACAAAAAGAAAAGGCTATTATTAGAAATGCTAGTAAGAATAATGCCACATTGGCAGAAACAGAACCAACAGGAGTAACTAAGTATTCAACAACATGCATGGACCTCATGTTCTCAAACCTAAATATGGAATGTTATGAAATTAAAAACAGAATAAGTGACCACTATGGCCAACAAATTGTAAGTAAAACATTAGGTAACTTAAAATCCAACACTAACAAACTAATAGAGGCCAAAAGAATAGTAATCAAAAACACACTAGAAGCATTAAGATACATCAAAGAAGCACAATGGGAAGAGATCTATGAAAAATATGAAATAAATGAAAAATTTTAATGTTTTGCTAAAATCTTAGAAAAATGCTTATACACAGCAATACATATATGCAAAATAAATTGTGGTATGCAGAAAAGTAAAAACTGGTCAACCAAAGGTATAAATATCTCAAAAAATTGCATGCAATTCCTCAGTAGCTTAAAACAGCCAAAACTAGACCATTAATCGTACACATATATAGAAAATTACAAACAAATGCTTAATAAAGTAATAAAAGAAGCAGCACAACAAAATACTGATACAAAATGCAGAAAATAAAACCAAAGAAAAGAAACAAAAATGGGTAGAAAACATAAGTATTGAAGTAAACAATAGATTAATAAAAAACCCAATAAACATAACAGAAAAATTTAATGATTATTAAATCAATATTGTAAAAACTTTAGGCCTCAGACGAGGTCAAAACCAGCAAACAGCTGAAAATACTATACGTAACTCAATGGTGTTACAAAAAATAGCAAATGAAGATATTATTAAATAGATAAATACATTAAAATGTAAACAATCTTTTGGGTTAGATGAACTTACAAATGAAATGGTTAAGCACTGTAAATTTGAAATTGCAGAGATAATGACACATAGAATTAATCAATTCTTTTATAACAGGTACATTTCCCAATGTGCTAAAAAAAGTAATAATAAGACTGATATACAAGAACAAAATTTCAAAACATGCGATGGAAAATTATAGACCCATATCATTATGTTCAACATTTTCCAAAATAATAGAGGGATTGTTTTTAACTCAATTAGAGTTTCTGCAGCAAGAACAAAATAATATCAGAGTACCAATTTGGTTTTCAAAAAAAGAAATCAACAATACAAACTATCTGTAAAGGAAATGCCATCCTCATAAATGCAATAATAGACAGGAAAAAATATGTAATTGCAATCTTTCTTGATCTTGCTAAAGCACTGTGTAGATATACATACATTAATAACTAAAATAGAAAATTATGGCATTCGGGGCCTACCATTAAAATGGCTAAAATCTTATCTACAAAATAGAGAACAATGTGTGGAAATTATACACAATTCAAATGAAATGGCCTGTTATTTATGGATGCTCTTTAACTGCTTTGGTTCTCAGCGTCCCATTCTATATTGGGCGTGAAAGATCGCTTAATTTTGCTCAGAGGCCTCTCTTATCAGGCTTGAGGTTCTTTTACGTGCCGTAAATCTACGACACGGGACCCACAGCTTTACTTCCCTTCCGAAGGAAGCCATGCTAAGGATTTTTACGCCCGAAAAAATCCATCGTCCTCCGCCGGGTTTGAACCCACGACCTTGGGTATATGAAGTTAGCATGGTAACCATTACACCACGGAGGGCGACTACAATTCAAATGGTAACCTAAATAAAATCAGATCATCTTTTAACAAAGTGACTCACAGTATTTCACAACAATCAAAACTAGGGCCATATCTATTCCTTATATGTATATAAATTGTTTATTCAAAATAATAAAAGAAGCAGGTGAAATCGCCATTGGATATGCTGATGATACCACAATTATAGTAAGGGGAAATACAGAACTTGAAGTACAAGATAAATTAAATATACTATTGAAAAAATCAGAGAAGAGCTAGGAAACCTAGGGATGGTAATAAACACAAATAAAACAGAATGGATACAAATCAGCTTAAAAAAGAAAAACCCACCCAATATTCAATTAGTCCTAGACAATAAGCAAATACAACAAGTAACATAAACAAAGTTCTTAGGATTAATAATAGATAACAAATTAAACTGGAAAAAACATATTGAAAAAATAGAAGAAAAAAAAATGGGACTATATATCTTAAAACAATCAGCTCAACAAATGATAGAGATAGCTTAATACAAATATATTATGCCTTCATACATTCTCATTTGAGCTATGGGGTAATGCACAGAAAAAAACAATGCAAAGAATATTAAGACTACAGAAACATGCCATTCAAATAATATGTACACTAAAGAAGACAGATACTTGAAGAAATTCCTATAAAAAACTAAATGTATTAACATTTCCGGCACTGTATATATATATATATATATATATATATATATATATATATATATATATATATATATATAAGTGCATTAAATACTCAATAAAAAATCATAGCAATCAAAGTAAAATCAGGCACGTACACGCGCACACACACAAATATGACACAAGATCAAAACAAAATTATTTCATAAACAGACTAAGAGGAACGTTAAGTAAGAAAAGTATAGAAAGCAAAACCAAAGATTTGTACAATCATTTACCAAAACAGATAACTGAATAAAAATGTAAACTTAAAACAATTAAAAGTATCTCTCAGAAAATGTATTTTACTCTATAGAGGAATATAAAATGTTAAATAAAAAAGTTAAATAAGTTATGTTGTTTTTGAAAACCATATATACTAATGTTATTATTAATACTATATATTTAGTTTTGTAATCAATCTGATGATCCTCGTAAATTATGTATTACTAGCCTTATGCCTTCAAAATGAGAGTCTGCAATGATTTTATATGATGTACATCGAATAATGCAATATGCATGCTTTCTCCTGCTTGTCTCCCTCCATGCTTCACTTTGGACTTATCAACTTAAAGTGCAGTATCATCTACTATCTGCATTGCTATCATCTGTGTATGTGGCATTTAATTTATATGGTAGCATAGTTTTCAAGTGTCTTAGTAACATCAAAAATTGATTTTATGAAGTTTATATGCCATGGACAGAGAGGGGGGGGGGGTTTGTGTGCATTTGTGAGAGAGGCAGATTATAAATGAAGAAAAATATTGCATTACTCAGATATGGACCCAATCCTTATATGAAGCATGTAGGTTTACATGGAAACCGAATACTCCTCTGTCTGCATTAAACACAATAGCAAGCAAAAGTTAGGTGATTGCCTATTTAGAAGGGAAAAGTGGAAAATGAGAGGTCAGTTTACAGAAATGGAAAAATGAATGATTTAAGCATGTCTGCATTTGAAATACACCAGTTAAAGGAATTGTAATTCACATTAAAACAGTATTTTTATGCTCAAGATGAGACTTTTAAAACATCAAATGGTTAGAGTGAAATGCTCCAGAACTTATATGGCTACTATATATACCTGCATCAGAAGTGAGGTTGCAAGTGTGAATAAAGATACTATAAACCATGGAAAAACAGTACACTTCCACCCATAATAGAAAAGTACAATCTCTAAGATGGTTTTAATGCAGGTGAAATGGGCTTATTTTGTCCCTTCTACCGAATAAAGCTTTGGAGTTCAAAGATGAGAAGTGCTTAAAGAAAATTGAGTAAAGAAAGGATGATAGTTTTATGCTGTAATGAAAATGGTACATGGAGTAATTGGAAAGGTGAAGAATCTGCATTGTTTTAAAAATGTGCATACCTTCCCTTGCTGGCTTGAATCTTTTACAAGTGAAAAGTTTCTGCATGCATTAGATGCAAGATTGTGTAAGAAATAGAAAAATGCTTCCATTTATGACAGCACATTTCATTTGCTTTATACAAATGGAATAATTGTTTTTGCCAGTTAACTAGCAAAAACAATAACTCATAAACCATAATAAGAAGAGATTGGTCTCTCCTGTATCCACCATAGATGTCATGCTTTCCATAAAAGGAATCTAAAACTTAGTACAACAAAATACTATTGCACTCTGTTTTAACAAAGCTGGCTTTAACACATAAGAAGTTAAGTTGGTAACAGTAATGTAATACAACTATTAATATAACAATAAATAATTTGTGACAGAACTTCACTTATCTTTTTAATTAAATTTAATTCTGAATTAATAAAGCTGGCTTTCTTTGTATGCTATGGAGAATGTCACAGCAGTAGACATAAATCATGTGAACATGACATTGCATTATCACATTGATAGAAATTGTTGGGAGAAGAGACCACCAGATGATGTTAACTGAGATACATATGTGAAATGTAACAGAATTGTTCTTGTTGGTCCATGACAACAAATTAAATCTGGTTGGTACTAATGTTGAGCAGTTGGCAGTGAAGTTATTTGCTCTCCTGCATTCCAGTATTTTGATGTTATGTTATCCATTGTAAAATTTTTAATTTCTCATTCATATTTTGTTGTTTACCTTGGAAAAAGGTCCCCACCTGGAAATCCGAATGGGGGACTATTTTACTTCCGGAATGTTTCTTTTTCCAAACAGATTAAATCTTGCAGGCAGTGACAATAGAGAAAGAAGACAATGGTGTTCTGATGACGAAAACTAGAGCCATTGTCAGTTACTGCAATGGACACAGTGAAAAGTTATGTGTCAAGTTTTGAATTTGAATAAGAAATAGTACAATGTTAAAATTAGGACAGAAAAACCAGTCGAAAAGTGATGTCTTTCAAATGAAAATAATGTTAAAGCACTGCTGCAATGTGTATTTTTTTAAACATAAATGATATTTTAATTTTGTAATAAGTGCATATATTAGTACAGTAAACAATAAATTGAGATTTTTACTTTCTCCATACGCACTATGTACATAGTGTATAGAGAAAGTATTGCACTCCACCAAAAATTTGATATCGAGATTTCACCGGAAATATATGTTTTAGGGGCCCCAATATCCAAACAAAGCATTTTCACAAAAAGGTCCATGTGTGTGTGTGTGTGTGTGTGTGTGTGTGTGTGTGCCGTGTGTCTGTGAACATAACTCAAAAACGAAAAGTCGGTAAAATACCAAACTTGGTATTTAAGTTTAGTATCTTCCAGGGATGCGACACGAAGATTTTGAGAAAAATCCCCCCCACCCAAAACTACCCTTTACATGGAACTTTTTTCGAAAATTTTGATTTTCTCAAAAATGGCTCTAATGATTTTGATTAAAATTTCGGATATTAAACATATTTACCTGACAAATGAAATGCATATCTTGAATTTTCTGGGAATAGCCTCTGAAGAGTAGTTTATTCAGAATGAATTTTACTAAATTTTGAACAACTGCTAAACCGTAAGAGATGGACAAAAACTTACTATACAAAAAATGTAGAGCACATTAAAACACACAATTTTTGTTATATACATTTTTTCATGGAGTTCGTCGTTTTTGTGACATTCCTTATTTTTAGTTTCTGCTATGAAAAAACGTATTCTTTTCTCATACAGGAACTTGTCAACTCCTATCCATATAAACAAAGGAACTTCATTGACATAGCAACCAGCTTTTGACTATCACTTTAACCTACGGTTGTCCCTTATTTTGCTTCTACTTACAAGGAAGCGAGTAATAAGACTATTTCTGCTATTTTTTTCTAATTAGCATAAAGTAAATAGAAGTATAAGCTTTTTAAGAATTATTTGTTGCAGGGATATGGAGAAAGTCATGTGAATGGTACACATCAGATTTTTTTGTAATGTGCTTTCTCATCTAAGACATCCAAATCTTTAGTTCCTGGAAAATAAAAGGCTCCACTGTAATTAAAGCAATGTCAAGGACCTCACCTTTGGAAGTCTTATAGTTGGTATGTTACCAAACATATTAGCTGCATACTGTAAGATGGGTATATATGTTTCAAACATTTGATTTAACCTATTTGTGAATTGCAGTACATCAGACCCAACTGTTGCAAAAACAGTTTCCAGATCTCGGTGATAAAACTGTATCAAATGATAGAGGGTATTTGCTCGATGTTCAAGTACCCAGTCAGGAATATTTCTGTCTGTTCCAATTGCCTAAAACAAATAACACAACTTAAGTGGCATCAAATGCATACATTTAAACTTAAGAGGATTCTCTTCCTTTTGATTATTTTAATGTCACTTATTACAAATTCAGTGATGTGCAATAATGATTAATAAATGCTTCAATAAAACTTGAGTCCAAATAGCTGAGAGTTACCCAATATTGTTTTTTCAGCATAAGGAAAAACCACAGAAAAAGCCCCTTTGAACTGTGGAAGAGAGCTAGTATGAGGCAATATTACAAACACACATTAAAATTGCTCTCTACCAGTGATTTCAAGTAATGTTATAATTTTTTATGCAGTGGTGCACACATTAGGCACTGCAGATATTAAGGTGAACTGGGAAAGTGTGGTCTTTCCTTTAATACTGCACTGATTAAAGAAATCAATTTGAGGAACTTGAAAATTTCAACCTTTTAAAAAAAATTTTGAAACACATGAGAGCTGACCAACAAAAACCAACTGATTTTTTTACTTTCTCTATACATACTATGTACATAGTGTATAGAGAAGGTATTGTATTGTACCTAAAAATTTGATACCGAAATTTCACTGGAAATATAAGTTTTGAAACACCTGAATAAAAAAAAAAGCATTTTTAGAAAAATGTCTGCGTCTGTGTCTGTTGGTCTCTGTGTATGGAACTTGAACTTATAGTCTAGGATTATTTTGGAATGGTACCATCATGGAGGAGGAAACACCAAGAGCAAATTGGAGAAGTGATAGCTAAGATGATAAAGGGTTGGAATTTGCAAGAGGAAGACTGGCAGAATCATGAAGAATGGAGAATGGGAATAAAAGGTAACCACTGAAAAGTGGAAAAAGCATGAAAATTAAATAAATGGAACACTTCCTTATTACGCATTAAAACAATAATAATGCTTTTCCATTTTTCACAATTTTCATTGCATGGCTTTGTAGCTTTTTACCGTTCTCTAATACAGACTTTCTCATTACACTTAGTAGGTGTCTTTAGCATAGAAGGACCAGGTTCTTATTTGTCTTCTGATGGGTGTACTAAGTTTAACAAAAGGAGAAAAAAGTTGAACATTTTCGAGAAAAAGTGCACTAAATTAATATGAGCTTAAACCCAGCAAAACAAAATTCAACTCACATAACTCTCAGAATAAATGAATGTGTTTTACCAGTCTACTAGAAACTGACAACACAGTAGTATCTATTAGAAAAAGTGAAGAGAGAGAGGAGGGGAATCTTTTGTACCTTTTCTAAATGTTGCAAGAAGTATAAACATTGAATTGAATAAACCTCAGTGGGAAAAAAATCAGTCCCAGTTTGTGCTTGAGCAGTCCTTGCATTGGTTATTTATTCCCGCAACTGAATGATGGTGATTTAGTAAATAACAACATTGTAGTATGCTGAGTTCTCTACCATACTAGTGTTATTTGCTGTAATGAAGTCTGCCTATAGTATTCACAAAGCTTCGTATATATTCCTGGAGAGTAGTTAAGAATGAACATTATCACAATTTTGAGTGTTAAATAGTATTCATAATATTTTTACTCAAAGTTTAATGCTTGATACTCTCAGAATTATGATATATTCTGCATAAATAGTTCTTCAAAGAGACATCTAAAAAAGCTTTTAAAAATGCAATATTATATGACTTGTGCAAAATGTTTCAAAACTCATTTGAAAAAAAGAACCAATAAAAAGTACTAGTTTTCTGTATGATGTGTTTTAAATCTTCAGTTGAAATATACTTACCAGGATATAGCGACCAAATTGTTCTATCACAAATTTACCACTATTAAGTGAAATTATACGAGGACAGCTGAAAGTAGAAAGAAAAAACTGGGTTGCACCCATGAGCTGACCACACAATGCTAGCCTCTGCTGATCGTTTACCCAGTTAGGGTGAAAGTAAAGTACAGCATCCTGTGGATCATCTTCTTCTTTCTGGCACCTTTGTGTGTCATACACAAACATAATAAACAATTCTCTGAAAATAAAACAGGTTACATGATATTAAATAAAGCTTAATACGTATGTTTACATAATATGAATAATATTTAATTTCTCTAGCTCCTACTTGTAAGTAGGAGTATTGCACTCCACCTAAGAATTCAATAGTATGAGATTTCAACTGGAAATATATGCTTTTTTATTTCCTGAATAAAATAAAAGCAATTTTATGTTCAAAGAATTTCTAAATGTTGACAGTCTATAACATATCGGTCTATAAATTTATTTGTCTTTTTACCATGTACTAAATAGGTAGAGTAAATATTACAAAAATGATGTTTCTAAAAAGGTCTGTGCATTTTGTATGAGAGAGAGAGAGAGAGAGAGAGAGAGAGAGAGAGAGAGAGAGAGAGAGAGAGAGAGAGAGAGAAGAGGGGGAGAATAAGAGCAGCTTAACTCAAATAGTCAGATACCAATTTGATTTTTAAGTTCAATTCCTCAAAAAGGATGTGCCATAAAGATTTTCAAGGAAATCCACCACTCTAAACTATTTACATTGGAAATTGTTCCTTATTTTGAATTTTCTAAAAAACAGCTCTTATGATTCTTACTTAGGTACAGTATGCTTCAAATTTAATTTTCCATGGATAACCGGTGAAGTATTCATTTTCAATGAATTTTGTATAACTTTGAATAACTGATAAACTTTAAGAATAGATAAAAAAACTTTACTGCACAAAAAAATCTAGAGCTTGTAAAACACACAATTTATGTAAAATACATTTTTATGTAAAGCTAACATTTTCTCAGAGCAGAATTTCAATCCATTGCATAGTGATCTGCTCTTAAAGGATCTGACTCTTACTTAAAGCCTGTTTTCTTTCCCTAATTTTCTTTTACCTTGAAGGAAATAATCTCTGCAAATATTAATATTTCAATTAACATGATATAGATATAAGAATAAATGTTTGTTGAAAACAATTTGTGGAAGAGTGTAGAGAAAGTCTTCTGAGTGCAGCACATCATACTTTTGTTTTTGCTTCATTTTCTGAAGTAATTTGATGCTATAAATAGCATGATAAAGAAAAAAGCATAGAAAATAATGCAACAAATTTCTGTATTTTTTTCTGTAATTGTTTTAAAACAAATGTTTGGTTTCCGAATAATTAAGTAAAAAAAGAATACTTGAGAAGGAACTTTAGCAATGCTTACATTATTACTGGACCTGAATTTATGTTGATTTTGGTGTTTAATTAATATAGGATAAACATTTCTTATGAAGGTGAAAAAGCTTCCCAAATTTTGCTGTTTTGACATCTCTGCATAACTTGTTGCAATAGAAGAATAACAACAATGATTATCACTTTCATCTAACATTCTTTTAATAAATGTATATCATCTTTGAGCCCAGCTTTGTAGAAGTTTGCACACATCTTCCAAGAGTATAAATCCTTCACATTTGCATCTTTTCAATTTAAAAATTCATTATAATTCTTCAAGTTCATTATGCAAATTTAATAAATTTAGTATTTAAGAAACTACCAGTAGGGCACCCAGGCTCACTTCACCCATATGTAATCCCACCAATTTGCCCTTTTTAGTTGCCTTTCTAATATTAGGTATAAGGAGTTAGAATACATTATTAAATGCAATATATTTTACAAATTGTAATTACCTTTCACAGTTTTTGGGTTAACAATTAAACAGCATTAAGTTCTTGAGCATGTGCCCTAATTTCAGCATGCTTACATGCTACAACATACCATTTAATTTGTCATTCACTTGCTAATTGTTAATAACATTCAATATTACTCCAGTTTTTACTTTCTCAACACATACAATGTACAAAGTGTATAGAGAAGGTATTACACTCCACCCAAAAAATTGATATCGAGATTTCACTGGAAATATATGTTTTAGTATCCCCTGTATCCAAAAATAGCATTTTCGGAAAAAGCTCTGTCTGTGTGTCTGTGAACACGAACTCAAAAACGAAAAGTCGGTAAAATACCAAACTTGGTATTTAAGTTTAGTATCTTCCAGGGATGCGACACGAAGATTTTGAGAAAAATTCCCCCACCCCAAACTACCCTTTACATGGAACTTTTTTCGAAAATTTTGATTTTCTTAAAACTGGCTCTAACAATTTTCATTAAAATATTGTATATTAAAGATATTTACCTGATAAATAAAATGTATATCTTGAATTTTCTGGGAATAGTTTCTGAAGAGTACTTTATTCTGGATGAATCTTACAGAATATTGCATAACTGCTAAACCGTAAGAGATGGACAAAAACTTATCACACAAAAAATGTACAGCGCATTAAAGCACACAATTTATGTTATACACATTTTTTTCGTGGAGTTCATCGTTTTTGAGATATTCCTTGTTTTTGATTTCAGCTTTGAAAAACATACGTTTCTCACGCAGAAATTTGTCATTGAATTTGTTCGATGAAGTAAATAGAATAATTTGTTGCAGAGATGTAGAGAAAGTCATGTGAATGGGATATATCAGATTTTTACTTTTTCTGTTGAAATAAGAATGGAACTGAACATTTTACTCAAAGGGATTTGTTGCATTTATTGAATTAGAAGATACACCTTATTGCATAACATTTGTACAAAATGAGCATGAAATATAAAAATTGATGTGTTCCATTCAATGCCTTTCTGTAATAAATTATTATTAAAAAGCTTATTCTTCTATCTACTTCATGTTAATCAAGATAAATGTTAGCAGAAATAGTCTTATTACTTGCTTTCTTGTAAGTAGAAGGAAATAAGGGAACACACTGGGTTAAAGCACTAGTCAAATCTTTTTAAAGCTGGTTGCCATGTGGATGAAATCTGTTTCTTTGCATTGCCAGGAGTTGAAAAATTATTGCATGAGAAGTATTTTAAAACTGAAACCAATAATAATGAACATCTCAAAAACGGTCAACTCCAGGAAAAAAAATTATATGACATAAATTGTGTGCATTTTTGATGCAGTAAGTTTTTGTCTATCTCTTATAGTTTATTAGTTATGCAAATTTCAGCAAAATTCATCCAGAATAAAGAGATCTTCAGAGGCTATTCCCAGAAAGTTCAAGATATACATTTTATTTGTCATGTAAATATATTTAATACACAATACTGTAATAAAAATCATTAGAGCTATTTTTTAGAAAGTTAAAATGTTCAAAATTTTTTCCCATGTTAGAGTAGTTTGGAGTGGGTAGGGGGGGGAAGGAGAGATTTTCCTCAAAAAATTTATATATGCTTGGAAGATACTAAATCTAAACTCTCTCCTCCTCTCTCTTGCTCCCTCCCCATCTCTCCTCCCTCACTCTCTCGCTCCCTCCCCCATCTCTTTCTTGCTCTCTCCCTGTCTCTCTCTTTCTCTCCTTCCCTCTGTCTCTCACATCTAACTTAAAATAATAGGATATAATATACCATGGTATCATCTTGGTGTTAGTGTGTTGAAAACAAGTCTAGAAAAGCAATGTTAACACTACAGATATAGCTACTACATTGACCAGAAGCAAACAACACTAAAGACTGTCCTGATCAATAGAATAAGATGTTAGGTCAATTAGCATTAATTAATTGTTTTTTCCACAAAAACCGTGTGTATGACAGGAGTTGGAAAATTGTCAGACTGCAAAATTCAATACCATTGCTAGGACTTGAATCACAATCTCTGGCTCCATCCTTGCTCTAACCATTGAGTTACCATGGCAACACATTTATCAATAAGACATTGTTGGCACCTGTGTATCTCTGAGTTACTTTTGACACATTTTCTATGCATTTCAGAAAACTTCATACCAATCCCTATCAGGAATAGGGATTGATATCATGTTACAATAAGGAATATGAAATTCAGTAAGAAACGTAAGCAATAAAATCTCTAAATAAATATCTATACATAGGATGGTTAATTGACTAACACAGTCCATAGTCCACAAGTCTTCATTTACATTTGAAAAATAGGTTTGCCTTATAGGGTTCCTTATCAAAACATTAAAACTAAATTTCAAGGGAGTGTGAATTAATCCAGAGCAAATGCATTGTATTGTTTCTGGGCAAACAAGATCAAGATTCTCTATGGGAATTATCAAGTTTGATACCTTGATATGATGGAGCTCAAGTATTTTACTCAACTGAAAGACAAAAGTAATTACTTAGCCTCAAAACTTTCAATTTGGGATTCACAATGAAGGTAAGGTATCTACCTAATTGCCACTACTGTGGCCTTGATAATGTTTGATTGTATAACAAATAGGATGTGTGTGTTTCTAAAATAGTGTTTAATATCCATTCATACTACATATACATATGAACTATAATGATCACACAATAAATAAAATAACTGGAAAGAAAATTACATTTGAAATGTTTTAGGTCTAAGTTTAGAGTACATACTTCCCCAGCTTTAGACACTTATGAGGACCAAGGAAAACTCAGAAAACACATCACTCAGGGAAGATGTGAGATATGAATTGTGGGCTACTGTGTGGGGGGGAGGGGATGGGGAGAGTAAAAGAATGATAACATACATTATAAAGTCAGCATTCAAACTAAACTATTGGGGATTTGGCTGTTCTGTAATTTCACATGGAACTAACAAATAATATTTTTGGTAATTATAGAGAACTTGGGCCCCTCTAGAAATTAAACTAATTGTGGTTTGACTGTAAGTTTGGTTTATACTTGTTACGTTTTCACCAATTTTTTTTATCGGAAAAGCTCCATAATTAAGTTAAACGCTAATTTATTACGTGCGCGTAGCGATCCTTTTTTGTGAATATTTATGAAGTATGCTACCTAGAAGGAGTAGAATATACATAAAGAAGTCTTGTAGTACTTTTGCAATGTAAATATATAATAATACTACACACTAAAGTGCCTAATTCATTGTCGGCGGCAGGCGAACAGTGTTATGGAATGCAACACCGGCATATGTCGCTAGACGCTGTGCTGATGTATGACAAGTATGTTTCACGCAGATACAGCTGTTCAGTGAATTTTATTATACAGAACTTCGGCCACTCTAAAATCGAATGAAACTAAGTGCGATTGATTGACTTTGTATTCATGATGACAATTTCAAAGCCTGTGGATTTCAAATTTAGCGCCAGGTTAGGTTCCAATCCGTTTAGGTTAGTGTGTGTATAAATTTATGTTTCTAATTTTATATCGTGGTAGTACCTCATTATCGATATTTCCAACAACTCCTAACAGCGCAATGGATACAACATTAGTTTTTTAAACCATCTCCCCACCCATAATCCCTCTCTAACCACACTGGTCCTGTTAGAGTGCAAAACTGGCAAAAGTCGCAGCGGAGAGATGTAGCGGCCCAACTTGTAAATAATTACCATATTTTTAAAAGGAGAGTACTTACGAAAGAAAGAAAAGTTTGGCAGACAATGGATAGCCATTAATGGCAAAAACCCTTTAAGATTTCATCCAAGTCATTTTGTAAACAAAACATACAAAAGGAGAGAATGACAACAGTCGTAGCTGTAACAAAATAAATGTCTATTTTATGAAAACTATCCACAACAGTTGAAATGAAGAAACACTCATGCCACGATATCCCCTAATGTAACACATGGACTAGGGTGTTCTCTTTTAAAGTATGGGATATTGAAATTTTAAGAGCAGCAATGAAGTACTAGGTTATGTGAATTCATGCCTTCCACATTATGCTAAGGGCTTGCAAGAGAGTTTTACATATGGAACTCACAATTTTGTAATATGCTTAAAGCATGGGGCAGGAATGGCACTCATTGAGAGCAGGAAGCCCTTCACCTCCATCACCACTTCTACCACATTTGCTTTTGGGGAAGTGTACCATACACACACATTTTCTTGGGCGCTCAGCTCCTTAGCCTTAATTCTGTAGGTTTCCCAAAATTTCGGAAGCAGAGCAAAAAATAACATTGATTAATGAAGTATATTATACTCCCTGATATCTAGTGGTTTCTATGCTAAGGTTTTATTCTTAGTTCAAACACATGCATGTGTGCTGTGTTTTCTTTTTTTTTTTTTTTTCTTTTTTTTTTTTTTAATTCAGCTAGTTTGCAGTAAATTAGGTAACCTACTCACCATAATGGCTGAGGGCCTTAAAGAAACAAACCTTTTTGGTTGACAAAACGGTAAAGCTATACGACGGTTACACCACCCATATACTGACATGCGCGCGGCACGCACACACGCGCTTAGTTGTTCAGATGTGAAAGTTGCCAGATTGCCAAAATTTTGACTTCTTGGGAACATTGGGGATTTAGCTTCACAGATTCATCGTCTACACCCTGTCGCCTTCGGCACTCCTCAACTTATAAAAATATCCCTCAGCTACGCATTGCAGCTTAGGGCCCTCCACGTTGGGCTATGCTTTGCAGCTTAGGGCCCTAAATGTTTATAACAGACCATTAAGTAATTACAATGCAGCTCTAATGACGAAATAACAAAAGTACCCGCGTATAGAAGTAATGCCAAGTGGTGGAACCATTGTATACTAATAATGACAAAACTATAGAAAAACAAGTGGGCAACCTTTCTTTTCTTAGCCCAGCCCTTACTTCCCCATAAAACTAGTATACAAGAAAAGGTGTGCAGATAGCACACTGACTTGTTTTGTCCTTGCAAAATAGTGGAGTGAGGTTATCATGATGTTTCCCCTCCAATATGAGTTCCTGGCCGCTGACTTAAAGAGATTTACAAAGAAATGAAAAAGAAAAAAAAGAGAAAAAAAAAAGCAGTGGCAAAGACCACAAGAGCATGTCAAACTGAGTTATCTTTTGCGGTAACTCACTGTCCTCAGCTTTCATTGATGAGGTGTGAAATTTATTTTTGTGGCTAACATACATTCTCACAGCATACTAATTATAGTGAGAAGAAACAAAATAAATGAAATAAACTGATTCAGAAGAAAATTTGCGGAAGAAACGTTCCACGCCTGTTTAGGGTACCTAATTTCTGGTAATTGGTATTTATGAGTACTGAGGAAAAGCTGGAAAATAACCTTAACTTGGGTGTGTGGTTCTGGCGGCATTCGAACCCGTCGTGCCAAGAAAACCCTGGCGGTCTTTTAATTATGATCTACATGAGAGTACATGTTTAAGATTTATATCGTCTAACTTAACACCAAATTACACTGACAGATTTAAAATTTTATATTGCACATTATGCTTTTAATTTTACATTTATGCAGAATTTCACACTTACTTGGCCATGTTCTCTTCTGTCACTATTCAAAAAAGATTTATCTTTATATTCCTGGGGGAGTTAGTTTCAGCATGGTCATTGCAGGATAAGAGTGCCACAAAATGAAAACACATTCGAATATGTTACATTTTATGTGTTTCGACGTTTTTATATTGGTCAAATTTAAAGTATGCAGGAGATAATGACCTAAAAGAATATTTACAAAAAAGAACATCCAGTATAGTAGTTATGTAAGTTTGTTTTGCTCCCTGAGGGCATTTACATGTCGCCGTTAATTGGAAATCCATAAATATTTTCCAAATTAAGCTGCTTAACACTTGATATTTGCAGTACCGTCACTAAAAAGTAAAACAAATAACTAGGAAATAAAAATCAACTATAAATTCTTTATATTTATTATCATTTCGAGTTGAACTCTGTTACACCGCAACCATTTTAATTATTTACTGTGGGAGTACACTCTAGCGGCCAAAACCTCAAAAACAATTGACATTAAAGATGCGAAAGGAATGTTAAGTCAATGTATTGCGGGGGCGTAAGAACAAGTTCTGCAAACTCGTACAACCTCATTCAGTGGGTATATAGATCTCTTTAAAGCTGAATATTAGTAAAGATAAAGGTAAGAACTTGAGAAGTTTAGCTACAGATCATGATGCATATTAGTCATTTTATCTTGATAAAAATAAAAGAAAGGTGTGTGGATGGTCGGGAGGAAAGATTAAAAGGTGACTGATTGAACATTGGTTCATTTGCTGTTAATGGTAATATTATTGCAATAATTATGCTTTTCCGGTTTAATTGCATTCTAGGTCGTTTTTACTAATATAAAGCTAAATAGCCTCGGAAATATTCATTGCGGGGCACTTAAATTCAATATGTTTGCAATTTAGGACCTTCTGTGAACTGAGTTCTGTAAGTTTGCGTAAATTACGCATAAACACAATCAAAGAAAATCGCTAAAATAATCTGAGACCCAGAGAATTTGTGCTTCTGTAATGTGTAGCTCTTTTTTTCTGTTCAAAGCTATAAGAGCTTGAATGACATTTGGAAAAAAAAAATTAACAAGCATTTGTTTGTGCTCACCTTTTTCAATGTATTTAAACAACCAAAATACTTACATTTTCAAGCTTCAGATTGCTAAGCAATTATTTATGGATGAGATGCATTAGAGTATTATAAATGCCTGTATTTTAAATATTTACTCCAAAAGTACATAAGGCCTCATTAAAAATATCTTCATTATTACTATACGATGGTTCCACCACTTGGCATTACTTCAGTTTGTGGGTACTTTTGTTATTTCATCATTAGTCACTTTGTAGTTACTGGTCTGGCATAAACGTTTAGGGTCTTAAGCTGCAAAGCGTACCATTTTGTATAAGCAGAGGAGTGTAGCAGTTGCAGCCATGACGACAGGGCATAGCTGAAGGATCTGTGAAGCTAAAACCCCAATGATCCCGAGAAGAAGTCAAAACTTCTGCAATCTGGCAACTTTCACATCTGAACAACTTGATGTTTTTAACACTTTCAAATATGGATCGCCAGTAAAAGTCACTTAACTACTTCTTAACACCATTTTGTGTGTGTGTGTGTCTGTATGTATGTGTTCTGCAACCCATTGCTTTACCATTTCTTCTGTTTCAGAGTAAATAAATATGGAACATAATGTGTGAACTTCTTTTAAATATTTTCATGCTTGAATACTTTTTTCTTCTTTCTTTTGAAATACAGTTCTGGAGTCTGGTCAGGACTCCGGTGCTGTATATTCTTTTTCCATTTTCCTAACATTTACTGTGTTTTATGTTTTGGTTATCGTTTTTGCTGTTTTCTACCGATACACACATATACCTGAAACTAAGTTGGTTAATGTTGGCTACAGCACTGTCATTTAGTAGCTTTATAGTTTCTGATAAGCTAGGACTCTCATTAAAGCCACACTTTAACAGCTGACAGAAAATTGCCAGAAAGATTTACATATTCACAATTTTGTGTTTCATAAAACTTTACAGATTTTTTAAAAAAAAAAAAATATGTTAGTACCACAGCTTCACCGATATTGCTGTCAGGCGGAAGACTAAATTTACCATATCAGGATCTTGTCTTATTAACACATTTATAAATTTGCTGAATTATCATTACAAAACAACAAGATTTGTTTTGGAACCTGCAATAGGTTTATGGAAGTATATTTTTTGTAGCAATTATAGGTAGCCTGTAAAAGTAATAATAGTGATGAAGACACATGAGACTTGATTTAAGAACTAGAATAATAAATAATAAGGCTTTAATCACCTTTGCTTCTTTAACAGTTTCTTTCCATGCTTCAAGTTTTATTTCATGTGTGACCTCAAAGAATATATGCCAAAAACTAGGTATTTTTATAAATCAAATAAGTACTAGTGTTACTTGACAATTTGTTTCGACAGTCAAGTTAGCATAATTCTTGTAGATTGTTAATGTATTGAAATAAATCTTGAGATTAGTCAACATTAATCACTTGAAAGCTAGTTAGACTATATGTATGACACAGGTAAAATTGTCATATCTGTGATGCAAGACTTTTAAAGTTTGAACATGTACATTATTCCCCTTCATGCAAGAGAATGGTAGGTAATATTCATTAAACATAAAATTGCAATGAGATACTATTAGCAAATTTGTAAACAGGCTTAATTTGCTATTATTGTATACAATGTTGAATTTGTGTATGTATCTTGAGACATGGTGCAAAGATTAATGAACAAAATCATTATTATATGTAATATTTTAAAAATTAATCATTTGCTCAGTTGCAGAAAATTTCAAAATGCATACTATTGTTAGTTACCATGTTTCCATGGGGAATTGAAATTGATTTGAGTTTTCATTCCATATTGAATACTACATGGAAATGCAGATTCAAATTGTATTGAATCTTGAATCCGATCCTCTTAAAAAGTTAGACTGGAATGGAATTGAATTGAAATATGTTGCATGGTATTCAAATCCTGTGAAAAATTAAATTGAGGTCTATTTATGGATTCTTGAGGGTCTTAGCATCCCATTCCATATTAGGCATGAAAATTTTGCCCAGAGGCTCCTTTATCAGCATTGAGGTTCTTTTATGTGCTGTAAATTAACAACCGAACAAATGGCTTTGCTTCCCTTCTGAAGAAAGCCAAACTAAGAATTTTTATCCAAAAAAATCTATCTCCTCTGCCAGATTTAAACCCACGACCTTGGAAACCAGAGGTTAAACATGTTACCCCTAGACCATGAGGAAGATTCAGATCCCTTGAATATCCAAATAGTATATACTATACTCATGGTGCATGCTCATCAGTTTGTTTTCTTCATTAAAGTTAATAGGAACTGGTGTAATAAAACACACCAGAGCATTTTTTATCCTTTCAATAATTTTGCAATTTATTCTTCCCAAAAACATTCACCAACATCAAAACCTGTTTATAATATGCAGAAGGATGAGTAACAATTTTGCCAGTGCAAATTCAAGTTGACCAACTAAAAGTGTTATATACTTATTTTATATACTCAAAATGATCTTAATTTGTACTGAATTTAACATGTGAAATGTGGATCGTATTCAAATGGAACTGGACTCAAATTGATTTCAGTTACCCATTGAAACATAGTAATTGGGTGATTAAAAGCCTCATAGAAATCCAAGTATGTGTAACAGTTTTGCCAGTGCAAATCCAAGTTGACCAAATAAAAGTTTTATATAGTTATTTTATACACTCAAAACGATCTAATTTTTACTAAATTTAACAAGTGAAATATAGATTGTATTCAAATGCAATTGGACTCAAATTGATTTCAATTCCCCATCGAAACATAGTAATTGGGTGATTAAAAGCCTCATAGAAATCCAAATATTTGCCAGTGCAAATACAAGTTGACCAAACAAAAGTTTTATATATTTATTTTATATACTCAAAATGATCTCAATTTGTAATGAATTTAACATGTGAAATGTGGATTGTGTTCAAATGGAATTGGACTCAAATTGAGTCCAATTCCCCATCGAAACATAGTAATTGGGTGATTAAAAACCTCATAGAAATCAAATCCAGAAATAATATTGAATAATATATATTTAACAATATATAAGAAGAAATAGCCCACATTTTAGAAACTGAGTTGCATTATGTAAATCAAAATATATTTAGATATCTACTATAATACCTGTCTTAAAGTAAATGTAGAGTTATATAATTTTATTTTTGTGAACAGGTGTTATTTCTTTAGGAATATATTTGGGGATAATAAAGAAAGCGTAATATTTGCCTCTGTGCTTCAGTGGCTGACCATGAAAATATCTCTGAAAAATATTGGGAGTGCAAAAAAACAAATGACTTTATTGTCAAACATTTGGCATTAGAGAACAACAAATTTGCCTCAGAGAAAGATAATACTTGCACTTTTCTTTGTAATGCAACTATTTTAGCACTGTAGGACTTCTTCATGCTTCTTTTTAATTCAAGGAATATAAAATATAAGACCAAGAAATGTAAATACATGGGACAAACTCGAACCAGACAGCAGGGATGTAGCAAGAGGGCAGAGAAATTGCAAATATATCCTTCTCCCACCCCCTTACTTTACTGCTTACCTTAATCAACATCAAGAGCATAATAAAATTAACAAGAAGCTTATCTTTGGCACAATATGCATATGTAAATGTCTGATGACAGTAAATTGCACTCTTATCATTGGACATGTTAGGCATGCCTGACTAGATGCAACAAACCACTCAGCTAAAGAAAGTATCAATAGTTGGTCATAAAAGTTTGAGAGTATAAAATTTCTGGATGTTGACTACTTTATAGCAGGCTAAGCTATTGCAGTGCTAATTTCAAGAGTCTGAGAGGTTGTAGCCAAACTAACAATGTTGCTATTATGTGATTCATTTCAAGAAATCACTCACAAATCAACTAGCATAAATAAAACATATTCAGTAATAGGTAACAAATAACAGAAAACAATAAAAATAAAACATAATAATTACAAGCAGCCAAGAGCTCAATTTGGAGAATGGGTAGTCAACAAATTTGATTACATTTATATGACTTTCTCTGCAAATCCTTTAAGCAAAATTCTTCTTAAAAAAATTATTCTTCTATGTACTTATGTTAATTGAGATAAATATTGCATAAGTGGTTTTATTACTTATTTTCTTGTAAATACTATAGGAATATGGAATCCACTAGGCTTAAGGATGGTTAAATCTTTTAAGAACTGGTCACTCTTGTGATGCTCTAAAAATTTGTTCTCTTTGTTTGGCCTGGAAAAAGAAAAGTGGATAACAAGTTCCCATCTGAGGAAAGTATAAAGAGTGGAAAATTTAAAAAAATAATTAGGAATATCTTGGAAAGGTTAACTCCATAAAAAACTTGCATCTGACATAAATGCGTTTTTAATTAGATCTACTTTTTTGTGTAGAAAGTTGTTACCCATCTCTTATATTACCAGTTATGCAAAAGTCATTCAGAATGAAGAGGACTCAGAGGCTATTACCAAAACATGTATTATATATATTATCTTCAAAATGTCTTAAATATATGGCATTTTGACTAAAATGCCATATATTAGAGCCATTTTTGAGAAAATTTTCAAAAAATGTTCCATGTTAGGGTAGCTTGAAGGAAGGAGAATTTTCTCATGTCACATCCTTGACAGATGCTGAACATAAATATTAACTTTGGTGTTAAACTAACTTTTTATTTTTGAATTATGCTGTTCAGAGTTAACTTACATAAACCTTATTCTAAAAATGTTTTTATTTATCAAGAGAAACCTCAAAATGTGTATTTCCAATAAAATCTCAGTAAAATTTTTTGAGTGACCTCCAATAGCCTCTCTTCTTACTATGTAACTGGTAGAGGATGTAAAAATGTAATCCACAGCAGTGGCAACATATACACGGTATTCTAGTACTACCTGTCTGAGAAATAGTGCACATGGGATACACATCAAAGTTGCACCGAAACAATAGATAGGCTATATTATATCTCCATTCTTGGTGTGTAGTAATTACTTATTGGGACCAATTTCGGGAACACTGGCTCCCAATTTCCATGTACATAATAGAGAAGGCATTGCATTCCACCCAAAAGTTTGATACTGAGATTTCACTGAAAATACATATTTTAGGGTCTCCTGAATCCAAGAAAAGCATTTTCACAAAAGGTGAATGTATCTGTGTGAGGGGGGGGGGGAAGATGGCTGGGTGCATACATGTATGTGTGCACATGAGATTCAGGAGGAAAATATTTCTCAAAAATGAAAAGTCAGGTAAGTACAGTTCAGCATCTTCCGAGGACGAGACATGTGATTTTTGATTTTTAAGAAAAATCCCCCCAGTCTAAACTATACTTTTTACTAAGCAATTATTGTCAAATGGGAAATTGTCTTAGTACTATTTTTTTTTTTTTTTTTTTTTTTTTTTACTCTTGCCATATAAAGAGAAGGAAATTTCAGTATCATTAAGAGCTATGATTAAGCTCTTAAAAGATTTGATTATTGCTTTAGCCTAGTCTATTCCCTTATTGTTTTTGTAGCTGCAAGGAAATAAGTAATAAGACTATATCTGTTAAGGCATTCTCAGTTAGCATGAAGTGTACATTTTATTAGTTATGAGAAAAAGCAGTATGTTAAACCTTTTGTGAATCATTTACTTTTTCTTATTTACATAGGTTATGCTGAGGTTTAGTGGTTAGAATATACTATACTCCTGTTCAGGTGTTATCTAAACCCAGTCAAGGCACATTAGCAACCTTGCCTTAAATCTGCAAACTGTGCTGTATCATCAGACAGGTAGTGACAAGTTTCTATGACTTTCTGATCTTTCGCTTTTGTCAGACCTAGAACTCTCAAAATTTTAATTATGGTTCAAACTTCTTCACTAAATGTAATGGTGTGAGTACAATGACTAAAAATGTGATTTTAGTAATTATAGTTCCCTTATTTTATGTATGGTTCTATGTATTTCAGTTGTTACTGCTTAAATTTTTTCTCATTCTCATTATAGCTCCTTTACCCCTGAATAATAAAATTTTGCCAGGCAGTATCCAGCATACTTTGATATAATTGATATGTAGGTCACTCCAAAATCTTTGAGAATGGACAACAACAGAGCTATGGTAAGCCAAAGACGATTTTCCTAACTTAAGATTTATGTTCAGATAGCAACACGTGCAAATCTGGGTGCACTCCAACGATGTGCAACATCAGCACCATAGCAGATGTTGCTATGCTATATGCTAGCATGGATCTCAAGAGTATTTTTGTGGTATGATTTTCTATGACTTTAAAGTCAGTTTATGGGAGAGAGAATGACTTGGAACACTACATTATGCCTTTGGGAATCTTTACCCTTTGCAATCCATCAGTTATTGATGGTATGCAGAAGAGAAAGAGATTCTCTCAAAGATGAGGACCAAGCAGGACAGCCGATTACAGCAATGGATCAGAAATGTGGTGAAAGCAGAGTACATGTTGCAGGAAGACCATGTTCCACATATATGGTCAGATACAAGAATCTCTAAATATTGGATCAGCAGCAGTTGAAACAATCCTGAAAGAAAACCTTGATGTCAGGAAGCTCTGCAGACGCTGGATCCCCCACCACCTCAAAAATGAGTAGAAACAACCGCATATATAATGGTGCGAGGAAATAATTGAAAAATTCAAAGGAGGAAGATCCAACATCAATGACATTGTAACAGGTGACAAAAGCAATAACATTATAACAGGTGACAAAAGCTGAATTTACCAGCATAATGCAAAAACTAAACAGCATTCATCAATTTGGATCTCCCCAGGAGATCCCCCAATAAAAGTGAAGCAAACAAGAATTGTTGACAAGAAGATATGTTCCTTCTTCTCAGTAAGTGCCATATTGTGATGATTCCACTTGAGGGACAAAAGGCTGATACTGCCAGATATGGTACACCACAAGATGTCTGCCACAAGTGTTCAATGAACTGAAAAAAAAAGCATCCTAAGATAGATCTGCGAGGAATTTTGTTGCATCATGACAGTGCCTCTGTCCACACTGCAAAGAAACAACCCAATTTTTGCAGGAGCCAGATATTTGTTCCACCCTCCCTACAGCCCATATCTGATTCTGTGCAACTTTTTTGTATTTTAGCAAAATGAAAAAAAAAATTGAGTTCAACAATTTGAGTCATCTGAAGGTGCAGTAGCTGCTTACAAAGATATTTGCACTCTCTCCAAAGACAAATGATGTTCAGCATTTGAAAAATGGTTTGAAAGGATGAGACTTTATATAGAATGCAATGGGAATGTTTTTATAATAGGCAATGATCAGATTTAAGTTTGTAATTTTGTAATGCATACATTCTCAGAAATGTTGGAGTGACCCTTATATAATTATTGAGCATTCTATAGAATATAAACTCTTGTAATAGAAACTTTAGAGGAATATAGAGATGACAGCTTATCAGTAATGCCTAGACAGTTTTTGAGAAACAGGAATACATCAGGTATGCCACTGAACAAACACTAAATGAAAAGAATTGAATGCTTTTTGTAATGCAAACAACAATTAGTAATTGCTTATTGGGACCAGTTTTGGGAACACTGGCTCCCATTTTCCATGTACATAATAGATAGAGAAGGCATTGCATTCCATCCAAAAGTTTGACACTGAGATTTCACTGAAAATACATATTTTAGGGTCTCCTGAATCCAAAAAAAGCATTTTCACAAAAGGTGAATGTATCTGTGTGTGTATGGGGGGGGGGGGAGATGGCTGGGTGCATACATGTATGTGTGCCCATGAGATTCAGGGAGGAAAATATTTCTCAAAAATAAAAAGTCAGGTAAGTAAATTTCAGCATCTTCCGAGGACGAGACATGTGATTTTTGATTTTTAAGAAAAATCTCCCAGTCTAAACTATACTTTTTACTAAGCAATTATTGTCAAATGGGAAATTGTCTTAGTAATTTTTTTTTCTTTATTCTTGCCATATAAAGAGAAGGGAATTTCAGTATGATTAAGCTCTTAAAAGATTTGATTATTGCTTTAGCCTAGTCTATTCCCTTATTGTTTTTGTAGCTGCAAGGAAATAAGTAATAAGACTATACCTGTTAAGGCCTTCTCATTTAGCATGAAGTAGGTAGAAGAATAGCCTATGGAAGAAAATAGTTTGTTACAGAATAGATAAAAAACTCAGCTGAATGGAGTACAGCAGATTAACTGTGGCAATGTAAATTTTTAATACTGCCAAACTTTAAGCGAAATTTGAGAAAATAGGCATTGAGTGATATAACTGAGTAGGTATGAGTAAGAGGTATTTGGCAGAAAATTAATGGAGATATACCTACTCAAAACTAGCTCAGGATTGTTGCGATATTACTTGTCTTGCCTCAAGGCTTTCATTGCTGCCACTGCTGCTATTACAGTTATTATTTCTTCTTTTATTCCTAAATCATAATGAAATAGAGCATTGAGTTTCAGTCTATCCTGAATATATTAGGAGAGCATATTTTATTCTAGAAAGCTCTTTTGTCTGAAACAAGTAAAGAAAGCTTTCCACTAAAACAGTGAAACAGGAATACATAGACATGTTCAGTATGAGGCCCTTATATTGAAGTGAATAAAGAACAAGAAGAGAGTAAATCGAAAATTAAGACATCTGAAAAGTACTGCAATACCAATAGTCATAAAGGAATGGGAAAAGCAGGTATTCAACATGACACAAGAAGGAACAAACACTCTTATTAGTAGATTGAGACCTAAGAATTTATTAGTATTAACTCTCTTCCATTTTAAGTATTGGAAATGCTGAAAGGGTAAAATGAGATCTCCTATGTATCACAATTTATTTTCATTTTGTTGCCATCATGAGCTTTTCCTCTTTTTTCATCTTGATCTGTAACAAATGTGCCAACCATTGTACATTTTCTTTCTTAAGGTAATAAAGTGCCTTGTAATTATGCTCCAAGTGACCCTGAATTCTTTGTAGTCCTTTCTCCTGTGCTGGATACTGCAATTCACTCCTCCATCATAATCGCTTAAATGAAGTGCCTAAAAATTTCCAAGAATGCTCTGTTATTGAGTAAGTGGGGATTTTATTGATACAGAATCAGTAGTTATTACTCAACTGATATCACCTCAAGCTTTTACTCAAAGGATGAAATTTTCACCTATCTGAGTGAGAGCTACGTGTTTTTATTTACACATTACAAGTAAAAACCCAGATTTTAGACCCACTGCAACATCTCGGGTTTATTGATGTCACCATCCGCATTAGTTTGTTCTTGTTCAAAGGTGACAGTTGAGACCTCTAATGCTCGTTAATAGGAGGCAATCTCTTACTTGACTATTCCAATTTTACTACACATCATATTAGCTTTGCTTAGATTTTTTCTGTCACTTCATTTGATAATTCAATAAAATTTCCAGTCATCTTTTAATCAATGGAAATTCTAATTTGTGTGTTTCCATTATGTGCTAATGTGATGAATCAACTCATTGCTCATAGATAGCACCATAGGAAGATATCACTACTTCGGACATGAAAAATAGTGAATTTAGCCCATTTAGCCCAGGGACCTCTAACTTTACACAACATAAAACAGCTTTACATCCCTTACTAAAGAAGGCATGTTGAGGATTGCTATGTCCAAAAAATATACATCACCCTCCATCAGGTTTAACTTGCAACCTTGTATTATAGGTTAGCATGGTAACCACTACACCATGAAGGATAATTTATTTGATAATAGTGGCTATAATTTATATTATATTATAGCCTAGTAAATGCCATTCCAATTGCTATTTTCTTTAGATAACTTTATTTGACTTTTTCACCTATAATTTTAGTAGAATATTAAAATGTTTGGTGAGATTACCACAGAGAATAAGTCATTCACAAACCCCAAAAAAGCTACAACATTTTATGACTTGCCTTAGCAGCAGTACTTTTAATAGCTTGCAGAATAAAACAGTGAGCTAATACTGCTTATGCTCAAACCGTGTTAAAACAGCACTTAAATAGGCTTGTTTTAACTTGGGTTTTCTCTTCATTAGTATTGTTTGGCATTATAATGATTTAAACTGATGGAGAATAATTATTCCACTTTCAGAACTATCCATGAACAGCATTGGAGAAAACTGTAATGACCTCAAGAATCAATATGACAGTTGCTTCCTCACTTGGTTTTCTGAGCAATTCCTGAAAGGACAAACAAATGATGAAATCTGTGCACCATATTTCAAGGTTTATCAGCAGTGTGTAAAGGTAATGCCTTTTTTTACATCTGGTAAATAATTGCTTTGTTGACTGTAGGGATGGAGGCGTGTCGAGATCTCAAGGAACAATATGACAACTGCTTCAATACATGGTTTGCTGAAAAATTCCTCAGGAGAGATAATAATGATGAGATGTGTGCACCATTGTTGAAACTATACAAAGAATGTGTAGAGGTATGGTATGAGGTTTAATTTAGAGGCCCTCCATTCATTGAGACCCTAGATAAAAAGCTCCAATCATATTGATATGCCTTAGAGAAAAAACCTAATTACATTTTGAACAAAAACATTCAGTGTGTAGGTACAAATTATTTCCCTTAGTTTGTAAAACATTAGAAATTAATTTATAAAGCCTGGTTCACAATAGCCTGTTAACAATAAAGGAAATGCATATCAATGACTACAGCACTACCAAAGTGAAAAGTAAATTTTTCACTTAGGATTTCCTTTGTTTTCAACTGACCAATGATATGTTTTCATCTGCTTCAAATTCAGCCAACATAATCAGATTAGCCATCATCAAAATTTGATAGAGTAAACGTTTTCTAAATGCAGATCCATTACTATTTCCGATTCCCCTAGTTGTACCAAGCTTTCCTTTATTAATAGCATACATTAAAGTTATTTGTTTTTATATGTTAATTTATAAGTGTTTGCTGTTCTTTGTGTGGAGGTTTTTTTTTTTTTTTTTTTTTTTTTTTTTTTTTTTTTTTTTTTTTTTTTTTTTTTTTTTTTTTTTTTTTTTTGAGGCAATAGGCAGTTTGGAATTGCTTATGAATAAACTGCAGATGACACTTTCACTTAACAACCTAACAGTCAATGGATCTGGAGGTTTTGGGATCTGAGATTAGGACACACATAAGCTAGAATTTCTTTCAGTTTCAATTTTCCCAGCATCCAGCTAGAAAGACTTCTAGTGGGTGTTTTGTCACAGTCTCCTCAAACAATTTTTGCAGCAAAGAAACGTTATGCCCGGGAACATGAACAGGGATTCATTTTTCTCATTAAGATGGATCTGGGTGACTCAGTTGGTTAGGTGTTTGCCTTCTAATCCCAAGGTAGGTAGATTTACTGGCATGTAAAAGAACTGCAGTATGAAGTTCCAGCACACTGGTGACACTGATATGATTCTGCCAATTGACAGTGCCATTCACAATATCTTTTGTTTTTTTACTCTCAGATTACTTGTGAATGTAATAATGATGATAATAATAATATATAATAAATGTTTATATTATAGTAATATCCTCTATAGAAATGAATGGATTTATTTCTCCTTTCTCCATTACAATTACAATTTACATATTTCATCTTAATCTAAGCATAACTGAAATTTTGATAATGCATCATACATATGTATTAAAAAAAAAAGGAGGCAATACAGTGGGCCTATATGTGCAAAACTTTACAAACAACAAAGATACGTACAAAGAAAACATTATTTTGAACTGGGTCCTGCTTTAAAGAAATCAGTTAATTTAGCTTGTTTCACCTTTCACCTCATTTTGCAAACTTATTAATGAATTTCAAGCTTTTTCACTACCACTTTTAACACTGATGTAATGCCTACACACATTTTGCAATTCACACTTCACTCACCTTAGGTGTTTCAAGATTTGAGTCATCCACATAACTGTCATTGTCGCTTGAAACTGGTCCACTTTCTTGATCACCACTGTTTTTAGCACACATCAGCCATAATCTCCTCATCCTGTAGTTCTCCACACACAGCTAGATTGTCATCAAAATGCAAAAAGGTATCGAAATTTGAAACCCTCTGGTAGAACTCATTTATAGGCTCATCACTATCATTCCATCATCAGAGACAGCCTCTCTGTAAGACACCAGATTTAATGAAGCAGTGTTTGGTTGTGGAGGATGACACCTGCTTTCAGGCAGCCGAAATAAATTCCATGGTTTGTAGTTATTTAATGGCAAGATTTTCGTTTCCTGGATCAGTCAGTGTTATTAAATATTGAACCAGCATTTTTCTATAATCAACTTTGAAATTTGCAATGATGCTCAAATCAAGTGGTGTAGATAACTGGTACAGTTAAGAGGAGAAAATTCCACTTGAACATTTTCCAAAATTATGAGGTGAATTTGCTGTACATCGATCCATAAAAAGAGGGACCTTCTTCTGTTTCCTTTTAATGTTAATGTCCAGTTTCTTTAACCACTGTTCCATTAAAATCATAGTCTTCCAAGACTTCCTATTGGATTCATATTCCGTAGGTTTTGTTTTCACACCTTTAAAACACCTCGGATTCTTGAATTTTCCTGTTACAAGAGGGAGAAGTAAGTCTGATCCATCTGCATTGGTGGCAAGAAGAACTGTTAAGCAAATTTTACTTTTCTTCCCTCAATTGTATGTCACTCTTTTCAGCTAATGTCTAGCTGGGAAGGAGATTGTAGAATAGGCCAGTCACATCACAGTTGTAGATGTTTTGAGGCTGATAATCCCTTATGATTCCTGGTAGAACCTCTTTCTTCCAGTATTGAATCATGATGTCATCCAAGCATTCGACTCGCTGTAAATTGTTTTCCCTGTGATCCCATAACAATCTTTAAATCCTTGCAAGCATCCTGATGAAGCTTTGAAATCAGCCATGACGCTCATTATTTTAGCTAAATCTATTGCTTTTGCTTTCAGCATATTGCCACTGATTGGTAGAGCTGCAGCCCATTTCTGCTGGAACCATGTGAAAAGTGCCATTTCCAAATCAGTATATCTCCCTTCCTGCTGACGGCTGCATTTTGATTTGGCAACCAATTTTAAAAACTCATCCAAAAAACATTTTTGTTGCTAATTACTGCACATAGCATGGAGTAAGCAATTCCTAAGTCTGAAGCAATTTCGACTTTGGCTTTGTGTGGATTATGCTCCACCTCTTGTATGAATTTCACTTTCTGATCTAGCATATAACATTTCCTTTTTCTCTTTTCCATGGCTGATTAAAAGCAACTGAGAAGTGAAAGACAAATGCTGTTTAACAATAAACACCAGATAGCAAACATTTTTATCTTTAATTCTAGTTGTTGCTGCATTGTTGCACTCTACCAGCAAACGTATTATTGTCTTTTGTTTCCGAGGCCAAAATCCACCTGCTCAGCTTGCATCTTTGTCAAGAGAGATAAGGAAAATACTCTCGAGTTTCTTTTGATAGTGTATGCCGTATGCTCATTATAATTATGTAAAACTCAGTTGTATTTCACTGAAATTTAATATGTATAACAGCGAATTACACATAAATAAGGTTCTGTTAACAGTTGATTGATGTTTGGAAGAATTTAGTACAGTGACTGTCAAATTATATGTGATATTAATTTGTTGAGTTGGTTTTTTAACACTACGTCACTTACATTCTTATTATGAGGGACTAGTTTCGGAAGCCTATGCTTCCATTTTCAATCTCACGGGTCATAATAAGAATGTAAGTGACATAGTGTTAAAAAACCAACTCAACAAGTTAATATCACATATTCTGTTAACAGGTTTCTAAATTACGTTTTGCCGGGACCTATGAAAATTTATGTATAAAGGTAAATTACTTATAGCTGGGTTACATATAAAGCAGGTTCAACTGTATTATCTCCTTTTCTTTCTTTACTTTGTGTTCTTTCTTTTTCCATGTTCCTTAATCCACTTTCTTAACCTCATTCTTCCCTTTTTCCTCTATGGTCTTCCCTCTCATTTCTGCTTCCCAAATATTTGCTCAATCTAGTCACTCCCTGTGGTATATCACTTTCTTTCTCTCCTCTAACCTCCACACCCGGTGCTCTACCCATTATTTCACCTGTTGACTTCCTATTGCCATTTTCCCATGTCCTCTTGGACTTATAATTTCTTCTGCTTATGCTGTTCGTTTATCTCTGACACATCCCAATCCCCTTTCCCTTACTAGCCTGCTGGCCTAATTTCACTTCCCTGTTTATTATGCTTCCATTTACCCTCTAGCCACTTTACTTCCAATTCTGCCAAGGCTTTCTCATTAATCTTTGCTGAAAATGCATCCTTTCTTGTTGACTCCTGCATATCTTGAATTTCTTCCTGGTTTATCTTCTGCATAATTTGGTCTATCCATAATTTTAACTGTTTAATATAAGTTTTCTTTCCTAGGCTCTTTGCCTATCTTCTTTCTCGTATTAGCTTCTTCATTTGACTTCTTTGGCTGAATGTTAAGTCTTTATTAATAAAGATAACTGTCCCTTTTAACATATATGCATTTTTAAAAAAATCGTAGATTGTGTTTGTATCTGTAAACTTCACTATGGTGTTTCTTTCTCTTATTTTATTGATTCTGAATACATCACATATTTAAAATCCTCTCAGTTGGAATGGATATTGACATTCTAATTGCTTGCTTACTTCTTTGTTTCCATGCTCCAATTTCTCTTCTCTCTTCAGCCCCTGTAATTATTAAATTGTATCTTCTGCTCCTGTCTTTCATACTCTCCATTTTTTTTTTTTTTTTTTTTTGTGTGTCTTGTACCTAAGTTCTTACTATCTCCATCAGTCACTGAGGTTATACAGATAGCTAAAGAAAATATGAGGTTGAGAGAATTACATAAAGATATTTACTAATAGAAATTGGGGGGGGGGGAGCTGGTGAATATGAAAGCTAGGTACGAAATTTTGAGAGTTAGGGGATTATGTGGGCAATGTTAAAAGAAAATGTATAAGAATGGGGATCTAGATCAGCTAGAAACATAATTAAATATAGAGATGGAGGTCATCTCTAGCTGTAAGTTGGCCTGATAGTTGAATAACTGCAACATTGAAACTATTCAGGCCACTTGATTAACCTCTTAACATATGTATTCATATACAATATGATGGCTCTTTCGCCTATTTTTTTTATTATCAAAATGAAATATTCAGTACAGTACACTAATGACAGTAACCTTGAAATTGTTTTTTAAGTGCTCAACAACGGAAATGTTCATCGCTGAATATCCCATAGTTTAAAATCATGAGGATACTTGTGATAGGCTTATCCTCTTTTTCCTCTTGAAATTCTGGGCATTGAAGCACTAAAAAATGAACAGTAACACATTTAGAGTCATTATTTATGTGTTTGTGGAATACCCTGAAGCAAGGATCAATACATAAAGCAACTCCACAACCTTTACACATGTATCTAGATTCCCTCTGTGCCTTCTTTCCTTTGACATCACACACACTACAGCACATCCTACACGTTCTTGCTGTATTCTTCTCGGTTGGAGGAATCGCTGATGGAAAATGACGTCCAACAAGTCGAGTTGGGGTTGCCTTTGCTGATGGACGGCCCACTGCTTTTGGTGACAATTGCTCCCTCTGATGTTTTTCAATGAGCTGTTCAGCAACAGCCACGTGAAAGTCAAGGGCATTGTGCTTTGTTCCATGTTTTTTATACAGAATAAAGGCATTCCATTCTGCCAATTCCAAAAGATGAAAAAATATGTTCTTGTAGAACTTCTTGCCCCTCTTGCGTGGCAATGGATTATTTGCAATGTGCTGATCTACTTTATCCACACATCCCATTGTGTCATTATAAACAAATACAGCCGCTGGTTTGGCAATTTCTTTGTTTCTTACTTTCCGTGTCTGCATTTCTGCATTGTGGATAGTGGACAGCAAACAGACGTCTCTCTTATCTTTCCATTTCAGTGCAGTTAGTTTACCTCGCTGAAATGCTGCAACCCTCCCCTTTCTTTAGTTTCTTGGTCTGGAAAGAAGGTGGCATTTCTTTCCTTGTTGGATGCACAGTGCCATACATATCGGTTCTTTTGGTCAGCAAGCTGGGGAGAACTATAATCATTATCTATAGTCAAGCAGTATCTCATGTTTAGCAAGGGTTGCATTAGAGTCATTACAACTTGTGATGACAATGGCAGATTTTTATATTCTTCATCAAATTTAGTGCCCTTGCCTAGGTAAATTATTATGGACCAAACATATCCAGTCACAGACTCACACAACATGAATGTTTTGATGCCAAATCTAGCTCTCTTCAGTGGCAAATACTGGATCCATCCCAGTCGTCTTTTATACAACATCAGGCTTTCATCAATGGTGACATCTCTCTCTGGAATGCAGCTACTTCTAAATTTAGACAACAGGTAGCTACAATAGGCCATACCTTATTTAGTTTGGGTTGCGGATGACTTTCTGCATTATAGGTTGCATTGTTGGAAAAATGTAAATGTTTTTTCAAGCTGACAAACCTCGAATGGTAGAACCTCTCTAAATATTGGTGTGGCTAATGTAGCTCTTTTAGTCCAGTACATCTGGTATGTTTTTTTTTTTGACAATGCTTTGTAATAGTATTACAGCAACAAATAAATATGTGCATTTCATCGATTGTTGTTTTCTTCCATGCCGGAACGTTTGCTGTGTTGCATATCTGTTGGTCTCTGTAACCAAAATTTGCATTAATCCTTCATCAATGAATTGTCTAAAGTAGTGCAAGACATCATCAGTACAGGGTTGAAAATTAATTTCATGTTTACCTGTAAAAGGAAACCATGGTGGAAGAGCAGGTGACAGTGGCCTAGATGAATCCACTTCGCACCACACTATGGCACTTGCAATATCACACTCAGACGAAGTTGATTCATCAATTTCTTCTTCTGAACTCTCAGACCCACTAAATTCAATATCGAACTCATCTTCACTCCTCATTTTTATAAAGCGTGAGGAAATGCCATACAAGAAACTGCGAGAACAGATTGTAACACTGGCTGCTAGTATCACAGAGCTGGAATAACTGCATGATTCAGAGACATCTCTTGGCAAAGCAGACCACAGCGATATCTATGAAAATATCAAAGAAGTGCCAAAACATGAGATAGAACGAGTAACTTAGACCTTTTAAAATGTATGCCAGTCAGAAATGATAAGGCCGAGTATACTTGGCATTTTATTATTTCATCAAATCTGAAAAAACAAGTATACTCGTGGTTTTATGTTAAGAAGTTAAACAGCAGGAGTCAGTAGTATCTAGTATTGCTGTATTTTCTATGTATGGATATGAGATTGTAAAACAGTATTATATAATTGTATTAAATAGAAATAAATACATTCATTCAATATCAATCTCCTTATTTACTCCATTGCATTTTTCATATTTTTTTCCATTCATGTCTAAATCTCTCCGCTAATTCTTCACTCCTTCACAATTCTTCACAATTTCTCCAGCTGCCATGTCACTTGTCTCCTTTTTGCTCTTATCTGGCATTATTTTATAATAAATGGTAAACAAATAAAATAAAGAGTTTAAAAAATTATTCAATTTATTTAATCTATTCCTCAAATTGTATATTTGACCTTATAACTAATTATATTAAATCTTAGAGTTTCTTTTAACTTCATCCGGGAGTTCTCTGCTATGTGTCTGCCCTCTTGTAATGCTTGGCTTAAAACTCCTCTATGTTAATATTGTAAAGGGAGTGTGTTGGTGTAGGTAGGGTAATCTCAAAATTCACTCAACCAATTTTGATAAATCGTTTGGACATAAGAGCTATAATGCATGTTCTAATATAATTTAATAAATTACTGATATTTAAAAGATTAACAAAGCCCTTGTACTTGAATACAAAAAATTGCCAACAAAGAAGCCCATCTACTTTGAGTTGATAATGCCATGGAGTAAAAAATTGTTACCTACCCCACAGAAAATGTGCCATAATCATATCAGTGCTGCTACGATTAAGGCAATTGACAATATTATAAATAACAATTTTTTTCTCACAGAATGTAAATAGTTCTGCATTCTAGAGCCCAGTTCAAGAAAAAGTTGCTTAATTTCTCTTAAGTTGTTTCTTTACATCGTGATAAAAATTTTACGTGTTATAGTTCTATCATTCCAGAAACATTTAATCTGCAAAATGTTCGCTAACTCATTAACATCCATGAATTAACAAGAATGACAATGGAGAAGATGGTAAAAGCGATATTTGCATTTCTAAACACACCTCAATGCACTTGTTTGTATTGTGCTGTCTTTTGATTTTCATTAACAGTAGTAAAATGGCAGGAGGAGGAAATATGAAGCGAGTGAGAGGTACAAATTTTTCCAATTTTCAGAAGGAACTCCTGATAGAATTAGTGACAAAATACAAAGATATCATACAATTAAAAAGACAGATAGCCATTCGAATAAGGAAAGGAATACTGCGTGGGAGAAGATAGAAGACAAATTTAATGCAAACATTAAAGCAACGAATAGGTCACACAAGCAACTGCAGCAATTTTACTTAAATCTGAAAAGAGCAGCGAAAAAAAGCAAGGAATGAAGAACATTTGGAAAGATACAAGACTGGTGGAGGCCAATGCAGTTCAAATAAAATCAACGAAAGTGTTCTGGTCCTCAATGAAGACCAAGCTGATCTACACAGCAATCCACATGATTGTGATGCTGAATATTATGGTAAGTAATACTTTAATTATTTGTATCTCAATGTTGAAAATAATACATATGTTTATTTGGTGAGTCTGTTTTTAAGCAGTAAACTGTTTCTACAGTATAACTTGATACAACTTCCATGAAGATGAAATCTTGTTTTACAATTTTAAAAGTACAAAGATTTTATAAAAAAAAAACATAACTGCATGCAGCTTATTTAAAAGAGACAATTGTATTTGAATCAATTATTTACAACGGATTCATGTGGTTTCAGTCCTTGCGACATTCTTTAATTTTTAAAAAGTCTAAAATAGTTCAACCAATGAACCATAATCCTATGTGCCACTAAGGTTGAATTGCAAAAACATAATATTAAAATAAAAATTCAAAATATATTATTTTAGTTTTGTTGAGAAAAAAATGATGGCATAACATACTCATATTTTACATTTCAATTGTTACAATAGGCGTAAGACAAACATATTATTGTAATATTAATATAGAAATCAGAATGCATACCAACCGAAGGAAATTGAATTTGTTTATAGCTGTTCAGTACTGTTTGTCAGAATGCAACTTCACCAAGTTGAAGATTGTTAAATAAAACACATACATTTTGTTTATGTTTGAACTAAAAATAAATATCATTGCTAATCATGAGAAATGTTAACTATATCCCAATAGTGCAGAAAGTAAAAAAATCGAAGATTTTGACAATTCGGAAAATTACCATTTACCTTATTTTGTTTTAGGGGATACTGAAAACGTCTTCGTCGAAGAAAGTCCTTGTGGTATTGAAGATGAGGAACTGCTACAAGAGGTAAAATTAAATTTACTTTCATTATTTATTTTAAATTCAAAATATGGCATCATACTTACATATTTTTATTATACATGTAACATGAGGAATGTATTACAAAAATTAATATGAAATAAAGTTGATAAAAATATTTCAGAGTGTAAAAATATCATACATAAAAGTGAAATCTTCGTTTCTTAGTAATGCATTCTATATGGCAAGTGACTTTGTGCCATGCTGTACACTTGTACAGTAAGATGTTACAACAGAATACTCCCCAATATACCAGTTTAAATTCATACACTTTTTAAGATTAATAAAATACATGACTTCAAGTAGCTCTAAACAAATTGTTTACATAATTTCTCTTCTAAACAAAATGTTTGCATTCTTTCTGTAGGTTACTACTAACCCACTTGAGAGTCCATCACAACAACATGCCCATCTCAATCATCACATCACTTGGGTCCCATACTCCCATGGTAAGTTGTTATTAATTCTATTTTATAAAGAAAGTTGTAGGAAAATAAACATTCTGGAGTTCATATTTATATAATATATTATTATATTTTCAGACCAAAGACCCAGGGCACAAGAGCACTAAGCAACCATGTCTTGTGAACACGGTCAGTATTATTCACACATGATGAAGTGTCGAGGTCATTACAAAAGTTTCCCAGGTGTGCCAGCATTTTCAATATCATTTTTGTTTTCAGACCAGTTTCTGTCACAAGAACTTGCTATTAGCTGGAAGTACGGCAGCCCCTGCGAAGAAGAGATGTTATTAAGGACAAATATGCTTTGGAAATTAAAGTACTAAAATAAAAAAGGGACAGAAAAAATTATCCAAGAGGCTGAGCAAGAAAAAATGTTTTATTATAAAGAGAAAAGAAGTCGTGTGGAGGAAAAACATGATTAAAAATAATTATTTAAAACCTGTTCTTTTAGGTGTATAAATCGGTGGCATAGTGCATAAACATTAATCCCTTGTTCAAGAGATAGCCTATATCATGCTTCTGCCAAACTGATAAACATAAAATTTCAACTTTCACCAAATGGACATACACTGTGCATTATACTCGTACCATCGGAATATTATACTGTTTATAGTTGTTCATTTATTACTGGCATGATGGCAAATAATAAACCAAGAAAGAAAGTGAAATAGCAAAAATTAAATAACTTCCATTCAAAAAAAAAATATTTTTCACAATTCACTTTGTTTAATGTGCATAGCATATAATCATTCTGTTCTTATTGTTTCTCTTCCAATTTTATGAATTTCTATAAAAACAGTTATTATAATGATTGTTAGTATTACTTTGATACTGAAATTCCACAAAGCACAAATTTTTCTCATTTAGATTGAGCTACAAATTTGTCATCTTCTCTTTCACAATAATCAAGGGTAGCATACTTTGCTGCATTGAAAGCAATTAAAGCCCAAACCATAGGCAATATCTATACTGAAGTGTTTATCACATCACTTTATATATATAGCCTATGGACAGGGGATTTGGTTTTTATGTGTACAATGTACCCTATAAGTCCATATTTCTCCTAGCTCTCATAATAAGTAATATTATAGGCTTACATTGTTTTAGGTTATGTGTAAGTGTGTTAATGTAATTCTTACTATAAAATTAATGTTTATCTTGTTATATAAATATATTTTAAGTTGTATATGTAAATGATGGTCTATATAGATAATTATTGTACTATGATACACTGATCTCTGGGAATAAATTAATTCAATAGTACGTTGTGTTGTACTTACAAGCAAAATGTTGCTGTGCAATTGCATTCCTGAAAGCCACGGCTGTTGGCTCATCTGCCTGAATAGGAACATTGTTCTGGTTCCATCATGCCTGTTTCTTCTTCTATCCTGTATGATCTGGTTCAGGAGGAGTTAATTTCTAGTTTCCACTGCAATGTTGTGCAGCACAGCTGTTGCGATGATTGTCAAAGTTGTTGAAGTTTAATTTGTAGACCCAAGCTGAGGATTGGAAAACTCCTTTTCCACCTCCTATCAACCTTTCTATGTAATTCTGTGCTCTAATGTGTGCGGCATTATAGTTGTTTTGAGATTGTGTTTCAGGATGCAGGTATGGGGTTAAAAAAGTATTTCCTTAAAGGATACCCACTTTCCCTAACAGTATTCCCTCATTAATTGTCCCCATTTCAAACTGTGCCCTAAGATGGGAATTGCAAAATAATATACTATCATGAGTGGATCCTAGCCATCTTGAAACTATATTCCTGATTTGTAGATTTGCATCACATACTACTTGGACATTGATAGAGAAAGTGCCTTTGCGATTTTGATATATTTCACCTCTATTCCCTCCAGGACAGTTCCGCCTACAGAAGATTTTGCAACTCCGGCATTATCTCCAACCAACAACTGCAGAGACCCTGTAAGCATAAAACTTTAATACCAATAATACCTGCAGCGTTGGTGAAAGAGAATTGTTTCTATGTGTAGGATGCTCTAACCTCCCTCATATTTCATTTAGTCTTCCTTACTACTGATTTAGAAAGTCTATACCTGTCTAAAAATTCTTCTTCTAGAATTTCCAAATCATTATGTCTTACACTCCTTCATCTGGAAGAACGTTTAATGCTTCCAAATAAAGGAGTTCTGCATCAGCTGCATGATTGTCTGCCATTTTGAAATACTGCAGTTGTTAACACAATGAAAAGTCTATGTTAACTTAATAAACAGTTCAACAAGTTGTTAAAATTAACTTTCAGTGTTGGAACAGAAACAATATGTTAAAGTAGTCTAACAATGTGTTCAATACTAACAACACTTTCTGGGAACCGGGCTTAGGAGTATGAAGAAAAAGCTGGCTATCTTTGTTCAAGGAATACACATAGATGGCCTTGATGGAATACTTTATAAAACAGAGTTTAAAGGCAACAATCAGTCCTAAATTATGTTTTTTCCTTTGTGATTTATCAAATGCTACAAATGTGTTTGTAATTAAACAATGTCAAAACCTTTATTTTACTTCTATAGATGTATGCACCAACTTAATAACCCTCATCTAAGAAAGTTTTGTTTTATTTCCTATTCATTAACAGGGCATTGATAAATGATTGCATAAAGAGAAAACTGTTAACATGAGAAATTTATTTTAGAATTAGAAGATGTATTTCTCTATGATCACACTCTGTGTCTTCCAAACAGGTTAACTTAGTGACCTGGGAAACTGAAATTTATTATGTTGTTTTCTGGGATGCAAAGTCGCTTCTTCCCAGAAGTTTGCAGTACTGTTTCACTGCCTTTGCACTTCTTCTTTTCATGAACGACTGTACAAATTGTGCAAGTAGATACACCAGTTGTTGCAGCAGTTCTGAGATATTGCTGATGGGGTTTAATTGAATTTCCAAGTTCTAAAGCAAAAAATGTATGTATATTGCAATTCCCTTGCATTCGACTGCAGAGGTTTGTCTTGTTTACCAACACCAGCTAAAAATGCCACAAACACTAAGGAGAGCACAGATACGGCACAAATAAAAGCATACAACATTTTTACACAAATGTTCCTATTATGAATATCCTTATATAATTATCTGAAAGTTATAGCAAAAGACAGGTTTATATTATTTGTGTACTTAGCAAGAATTGCACTATCAACCAGCATAGGCTGAAAGACTGGTGTCATTGGAAGAAAACTGACAAGGAAAGGTTTTGACTGCACAAACCATCCTTTTTTGAGGGGTTTCCATTGTTGTAAAGGAAAGGAAGTTCAGGTTATTCACCTACCATTGATATTTCTCTCTGCCAACTCATCCCAGCTAGACCATAGTCTAGCAATAAATATAGTTTGAAAGTATGTGACAGATGGCTAACATGGGTGTTTTCGGCTTCACACTGGTGGCAACCATGACCAGATGTTTTCTTGTGCATGCTATTAGAAAGTGCCTAAGCTTCTCCATACACTTGATCATTTACCTTTCCTTTGTATTTAACTGGACTTCCAGCAAAAATAAAAAACATTACCCTTACTGTGAAACTTTTTTTTCTTTTGCAGAAGGCCATGAAGGAGAACATCGATCTGAAGGAAATAGAAAAGAACATGCTGGGTAGTGAAGAAGAGCAAGCCAAACCATCAGCAAAAAGCAGTTGACAGCTGGAGAAAGCAGGGCTGTGCAACTGGATTATGAGTTGCTCACTTCCTGCAATCAGTCTCTCAAAATTTCAGTCAGTAACCAACAGTGATAGTCATAAGGTTAAAACTGGATGGTCCCAGACCCTATCAACAGAAGATACACCAGTCACCGAAGTGTAAATTGAAAAACAGACATTAGGATAACTGTATAAGCATTCCATTTGGTTTTATTTAAAGTATTTGTACAGCTTCAGCATTTTTTATTTCAACAATTGCTTCACATTGTAATGCAGGATGTTAAACCTATGTGGGCACATGAGATGTACCTGATGACATTAGCCTTTTATTTCTTAATGTTCACAACAGTCTTTGTATACAAAAGAGTCTAAATCCTAAGCCTTAACTTTAATTGGCACACTTCATTTCCCTGAAACAAATTTTTTTGTGTTTTCCAAAAGGGCAATGTACAGGCTATGTTCATATCCAGTACTGAAGTCTGATAGCTTCTGCACAAATTCATTGGAAATCCCTTTTTCTTCAAGTAGATTCATTAGCAGATCATAGAAGCACTGTAAAGAATTTAAAATCACATTAATCACAGTTACTAAAATAGTCATGGGACCATAATCTCAATAGAACATTGCAATTTCTTTTGCTTCTGGTAAGGTAGTATATAGAAAGCAAGCTATGAAATCTTTGGTGCTAAAATCCATTTTGTTTTTGGCATTGACACAACACTCTTCTCAAAATTTGAGAATAAAATACACTGTTTTAGCTTTTAATCAATGTGTAATATCACACCTCTTTTACTTTGCCCAGCAAATCCCTTTATTCCAAATGTTCTACCTTTAGATTAATAGAATCCAAAGTTAGAAGCAAATGATATTCCTTTGTATTAGATCTTATAATTAAAATGCCATGAATGCATCAAAAGAAAATTAGTTTCCCTAAAAGCTCAAATTATTACTAAACTTGTACAAAATATTTATCCTTATTTGAAGTAAAAGTTTGCAACTGCTAATATTTCTTAAGAATAGTATGTATAGAATGCTTACAAAATACATTTGTAAACTTGGCTGTGTGAGATTACTGAAAAAGGGATTTATAAACTATATGTCTAGCTAATTAAAGCATCCTGTTACTTATTTGCATTATAATAAATGAGTTATGTGAAAAGCATGAGGATAGCAAATTATACAGCCAATCAATGCTTTTCCTAATTGGTACCTTAAATTCTATCTCTTAGACCTTGCACTTGCTTGTCATTACATTTAATATTTGTTGTGAATAGTTTATTACAGCAAACCAATGAATACTATTTCATAGATGTGATATACATGCTATATTTTAGGCTTTAATCCAACAGAACTAGAGGTGAATGTTCTGTTACCTTTGACAAAAAAAAAAAAAAGTATACAGTCATGCACATTTCACTAGAATGAAACTTATCACTAATCTTAAGATAGTTGCAACCCTAAATTTATCTCATGCTAAGTTGTTAGAAGTGATTAAACAACATCAAAATGTAATCATCCCTGAATTGGGAATCCTCCTCCAGGTGCCAGAGGACATGAACATCTTTGAAATATGTTCTGAATGAAACTGAAGTGTCATCAAACCACTCATTAGATTTACTTCTTCAGAAATACATGTTCAAAAATTCAAATTAATCAGATAGGTGCAACACTACTAGGGTATTCCCACATTTCAGCCAGCAGAAGTCTTGTAAAAATGTTTCCCAGATTAGCAGACCATGCTGTCTGTAATAAATTCAATGAAGTTAACTGTTTTTATTTTCAATAATTAAAAAAATTGACAATAGAACAAAAAAATAAATTAAGTGTTACATCCCCTATTATATTATCCTCAGTATACCAAATATTAAAATGAATTATAGTTACCAGATTATCCTCTAAGGCAATAACTGGAATACTTGTGGCTAGACCAAGTACACATATAATTACTTTGTAGTGGCAAATGATTATAGGTAGACAACAGCCACCTTTTGTCCTGTGCAGGCACATTAACAGAAAGGAAAATTGAGGTGAAAATGCTTGCAATGTATACCACCATTGTCCCCTCCCTTAAGCCTATTCTTTAAATGAACCTTCCAAAAGAGGTACACATTATTATTATTATTATTGGAGAGTCTAACTTGATTATTATGAAATCCTGCAGTAAGATATGTAGTTAATTATAGTGTAGAAATTCTGTAAATCAAATATGTTTCCATGTACTTCAGTGATAACATGACGTAATAGATTCTATTCTTTAACTAATGCTTTTCCTAACATCTAGTTGATAAGTATAGCTAAACTATTTAAATATTTAATGAGGGATATTTTCACAAAACTTAATAGATCTGGATGTTGGCTAATGAAACAGCTTAATATTCACTGCATTCACAAAATGAAAAATCATTAGTTTTCAAATATGAGCATACACACCCAATATGAAGCTTTTCAGAGCCTAGAAATTATGATAAAATGGATTGAGTTTCAGGTTCCCCAAAAACAGTATGTGTGCTTATTGTACATAGTTGCTTGCATGGTACATAACAGTGAAAGAGGCCATGCCCACATTAGCTGCTAGAATTCTGGTAGCAAGCTTGGCAAACAAAAAAACTACATGTTTCTACGTTCAGTTTTTTTATTTACTGTTGAGAGTGGCATTTAGTTTAACAGTAAAATTACATACAGTATTGTTCCTTTTTTTACACAGCTGATATCCAAGTGTGCAAAACTAGTTTTGCAGGGTTTATTGAAAAACATCCCCGCTTCATTGTGAACTATTGAAATCCCACATTGCTCAGTCTTTGGCTTTCTCTTCTAGTTAGGGTTTGCACTGCCAATTTATTGTAGAATGTTAGAAACAAAAATTTTGAATTATAAAATACAGGCATGGGCTGCATTTCTTACTGTCATCTCTTTGGCATATTCACCTTCCTATTTCACTTCTCGTTTCAGTAGCCATTTCCAGGCAATTGTGTGCTAGGATTTATAATCAACATACTGAAGCTGACAATGATAGCAATTAGCCTTTGAAACTTCTATGTTTTTTTTTTTTCTTACTTTAAACATTCTTTTATATGATACTTATTTGTGGCAAACTGAACATAATTCTCATAACTTTTGGTATGGTTTCTGCTGTTTTTTGAGAAGAGAGAAAAAATGTCCTGCGGCTTCCAAGGTTTGGACACAAATCCAACTCCACTTTTAATACACCTTAGTGAAAATAATAGTATGTTAGAATGTAATAAAGCAGAATATGGGCTAATTATTTGAAAGAATGCACGTAGCATTAGTATCATTACAGTATGAAAATAAAGTACATCCATAACTTTAACAGTATGAAAGTATATTAGTATAGCATGGAACAAACTTAAGACATTCCAATTTTATCATAGATGATAATGTAACTAAGAAATGTTTCCGGGCTGTTTTGCCGTGGTCTGCTGGTGTTAGGAGTACCAGACGTTTCGTCCACAACTACGGTGGACATCTTCAGTGGCGCGGTCGAAGTTTTCTAGGAGAAGGTTTCGCTGCGTCTGAAGCGTTGACTGTCGGGATCGCTACTTTTATACTGGCAAGTGGGGGGGGGCTTGGGCTCTCCGGCAAAAGTGGCTTCTGATTGGACCGCTTCGTTGCTTCTCGTCCAATCAGAAGCCACTTTCGCCGGAGAGCCCAAGCCCCGCCCCCCACTTGCCAGTATAAAAGTAGTGATCCCGACAGTCAACGCTTCAGATGCAGCGAAACCTTCTCCTAGAAAACTTCGACCGCGCCACTGAAGGTGTCCACCATAGTTGTGGACGAAACGTCTGGTACTCCTACCACCAGCAGACCACGGCAAAACAGCCCGGAAACATTTCTTAGTTACAATGACTCCGGCCGTGAAAGCCTACGTTCTCTCATAGATGATAATGTTTCATCAACATGAAATATGCAGTTATCCACTTTTGAAAACAATCTTGCAAATCTTGTTATTTCTGATGTTCATTATAAATGCTGCCCAAACTATCCTCATATAATCAAAACAGCCAACTTTCAAATGCTCTTTCTTAAATTTACTCAATTGCTACGTTTTGTGAAAATGTCCCTAAATTGTACACTTGGCTAATTACAAATACTCACCCCATCAATTACCTCACCAGCCACAGCATAGGTTTTGTCAGACCACTCTCCCTTGTAAACTGTTATTTCATCAATTCCAAAAAGATCATCTGAAAATTTAAGCATTTGGTATATGCATTAGAGAAACATAATTTTCATTCTATGTACTGCATAAAAATAGCAAATATATGTGTATCATGCAAATTATAAATGTGGTGTGCTTTCATATTCCTAATCCTTTCCTGCATCAAAATTTAATTTTTACTATGTAGATATAACAATTGTTTATATAATCTGAATCATATAGTAATTTGTTAAGTATAATTTATTTTAATTTATGTCATTCTATAATTGCTAAATACTACCACCTATGTTGAATCTTCAAACCAAAGATTAAAATTAAAAACTGAGTTCAATATTTTTTTTAAACTGTCATTTATACAGCCACTTGGTAATTAAGAAGTTTTGATTTGAACAAAATCGCTTTTATATCTCAAATTGTAATATTTTACCATTATATTCATTTATGTCATAAATACATTTTCAATTACTCTCAATTTCATGTTCCCAGACTATGCAGAACATAAACAATAATTCTAATTCCCACAGGAATTGAACCTGGGAATCTTTGGTTTGAAAAGCTAGAATTTGATTATCCTGATATATGGTGGACTTTGTGATGTGTTTTAACAATTGAAAGTTAGTTGAGTCGATTTTGTAACACTACATCACCAAAAGAATTGACAATGGAAGCACATGGCTTCTGAAATATGTTTTCCGAAATAAAAAGTAAGTGATGTAGCGTTACAAAATCGACTCAACTTTCAATTGTTAGAATTTGATTGCTCAACAGTATCAGAATTCTTCTCATGGTTATAGAAAGTCACACTATGTTCAATTTTCAAGCTTGATTACTCATACAAGCTCATTAACTATAGGATATACCTACTAACTGTTCAAGATATTCATCATTAGCAGCACTTACAGAAGTTAATATTAGTATTTTATTACTCCTTAGAGGCCTTTTAACATCTAGGCTGATGTTCAGTAATAATAGAACTGTAGATTTTGCTAATAGTGGAATATTAATGTTACTTGGTCACAGAGGTAGATACTTATAACATTTAATATCTTTCATGATTAAAGGCCTTTGCCGAACTGCAATGCTTAATACTTTTGCTTTAAGCAATTACATCACTGAAAATATCGTTAAGTAGTACAACGGAAAACTTTTGATGTCATTAGTTTTCCTGTGGTGCATGTCTCTAATAATTTTCTATAAATCTGAGGCATAAAATATTTAATTTGAAAATGGATAACATAGTGGAATGTATTCTCAGTTTGTCATTATGTCAGTAGTAACTGTAATCTATTTGACAATTTATGGCACATAGCTCTTTTCAACATACAGATTTATTCCATTGTTTAATTTATAAACAATGCTATGGTTTTGGAAAACCTTAATAGCATCCTTTGCTAATAAAATCTTAATGTTAAACTCGTACAACTTTCTCTATTCTTATAAAAACATTTTTGTCTACTTCATTTTAAAAACCTTTACAGAAACAGCTATATCACAAATTGCATTAAAGATCCAACAGGAACCGCTCGCTATAAGTCAGATGCTTAAGAATTGGACTTAGCATACTAACCTTAACATTCCATTCTCTTTCTGCAGAATCATGAGCAAAAATGAAGATTGATAGGATTTCAAAAGAATGATAAAGTAATAAAACAATTCAAACCATTAATAAACCCATATGTCATTAACCCTTCTAAGCATATCCTGGGTCCAGTGGATCCCCATCTGATGGACCCTGTCTATGTTATAGTATCAATAAATTAGATATTGTAATCAATTACATATTGTTGGAATTCAGAGAACACTTATTGGCACTCGTAAACACATTCTTTATTCAATTGTCATTTGGTGTACTCCTCTGTTGTGAATAAGAATGAAGGTTACAGTTTATGTTTACAAGCCTGTGACTCAGTACTGGTTTGGAAGAAAAGTAAGAGTAACTTGTAACACCGAACAATATGATCAGCAATTGTATTTCTATAGGCTATAGAAGAAAAGGGTACATAGTACTGATGTTATTTCTTCTCATTCTGTTTTTCAGATAAAATTTCGTAATCTACATCTAAAAAAGTAGTAGAAAGAAAGATTTGCATACATTTTCCAAGTCCAAATTGTGAATCTGTTGTTACTCAACGGCTAGTGAAGATAACTATCCCCTTTCATTTAAGTATTGCTTTGGATGAAAACAATGAATTTGATCAACAGACAATGGCATGCAAATGTTTAGGAAGAGGTTGTGGTGGCTTTGGACAAGTAAGCAATGAAGCTGCTAATAGATATTTTAGAGCAAATGGTATCCTATGGAGTAAAACCTCACAGTGCACAATAAAATTTTTGCACACAAATTAATGAAATTTGTACCAGGACCAACAAGGGGCATAATAATTACACTCCTAAGATGTCTGGGATTTGTTTATTCCTTAAGCCATTGTGGATGAAATTGTGAGATGCACCAAACTAGAAGCAAGAAGGGTTTGTGTACCAAGAAAAATAAAATGGCATGAAGTAACAAGAGATGAAGTTTGAAAATTTGCAAAAATGTAAAGAAGCTTATCACATGATTAATATTAAATGGTATGAATTTGAGTTGGTTTTGGTTATACAAAATATCACTTGGTAATTACTTACTGGGATCGGTTTCGGGAACACTTGTTTCCATTTTGAGTCGGAATTAAGCATTGAAGATGGGAATAAGTGTTCCTGAAACCGATTCCAGTAAGTAATTACCAACTTATGTTTTATGTTACAAAACTGACTCATATTCATTCCATTTAATAAGAGCTGAAATGTTCACCTTCTAGGGAATTTTACTTCATATGGGAGCAGATAAAAGCTGGGATGTTCCAATCAGGGAATTATTTCTGGTCAAGTTTTCCAATCCATTATACAGAGCTACAATGTCTGTGAATTGGTTTGAGGCAATAAGATGATTAATTACATTTGATGACAAGAGAACAAGAGAGGCCAGATTGCAAACAGATAAGCTTGCTGTTATTTTTTACACATAGAAAATATTTATAGAATAGTGCCGGAAATTGGTACAGCTAGAAATATAATTTTAGATAATTATTTTACAAGTGTAACATTGCCACAACAGCTCTCGAGTAAAACCCTAACTGTTGTAGGAACAATGAAGATAATAAAAGAGAAATTCCAAAAGTAGGCAAATAAATTTAAGTCTGTTTGCATTCATGAAAGACATGACATGATTACTTTTTTGTCAAAGAAAAACAAGTATGTAATCCTTCCAACTACAAATGCATTAGGATAACTCTATTGATGAACATCCAAAACAGAAGTCTAAAATTTGAAATTTTATAAGCAAACTAAGGGTGATGTGGATATTATGGATCAGCTGGTGCACAATTACACATGCAAAAACAAACTTAACACTCGCCCTTTGTTCTCTGGTGCAACATGAATATATACACTCTAAATGCCATTATTCTTTACACAACAAAACATCCCATATATCGAAGGACTTTTGCACAAGAGGAGACTTCATAAAGGAACTTTCAATAGAGTTGATTCAGCCATTTATGATCAGAAGATCTTCTAAAACCGTTCTACAGAAATCCATGTGCCTGGATATGAAAAAGTTCATTACCATCCCTCAAACACAATGCAACAGCAAAAAGGATTACCAGAAGAGAAGGTGCTCATGGTGTCCTGCAACAAAAAATTGAAAAACAAAGTATGCTGCAAGTGCACAAAACTTATGTGCCAAGACCATAGCAGTGTGAAACAACATATAAAAATTAATGTGGTTTTCTTGTTTTTGTTCTTTAATGCTGTAATCACCAAAGTTAATAGACTGTCAAAAAGCATGGTGGCATAGATTTCAGATTTTATTTTGTAATTCATTCAAAACATATTCATATTAAAGATATAATTTGTTGAAGTTAATTACACTATTAAAATCAATCTCATTTGTCTTATACTGATAAACACTTGAAAATATTTGTGTGATAACCAAAGAGCTTGTTTTCATTTAAAATCTGTTATTATAAGAAAATATTTGTGTGTGATAACCAAAGAGCTTGTTTTCATTTAAAATCTGGTATTAGACATAATGGGTCCCATGGACCCAGGATGTGTAAATGTGCAAAAAAATTATATATGTGTCCATGTATAGAAGGGTTAATAACTTACAGCACAAAAAAATTGAGTTTTAAAGAGATTAAGCTTTTTTGTGGCAATTTTTGTCTCGTCACATAACATTTACTAGTTATACACCAATTCCTTCCAAATGAAATGGACTTAACAGACTATTCCCAGAAAATTCATGATATACATTGTACTTTCATGTAAATATTTTAATGTGACATATTTTAATCAAAATTATAAAAGCCAACTGAGATAAAATCAAACATTTAAAAAAAAAAAGAAAAACTTGTTTCTATTTTTTACAATGAAGACAATTTCCTATGTGGCCAGCTTTTGTTTTCCTGTTTATCTCCTGTTAAGTTTTGGTTCAGAATTTATATTGTGGTGTTTGGTCCAAAAGTGGATGGCAACTGATGATTTTTCCAATTGATTTTGATTTATGATTTTCCAATTGTTTTTTATTTATGTTTCTGTAGTGTTCTTTGGATCTTGTTTCTAGATTTCCTTTTGTTTTTCTAATATAAATCTGATTATAATCCTTGCATTCCATTTTGTATATGCTCAATTTTTTCTTTGCTGGGATGACGTCCTTGATTTTTGACGTTCCACAGAAGGATGTGTTTAGCAAGTTCATTGGACCACCACCAGAGGAGTCAGCACTTAAAACATTGCCAGCTTCACTGCAAGGAATTAGTCAATGTCCTGGTTGAAAATGAAGGAAACTAGTCCTTTGTAACATGTTCTGGCAAAAATCCCCAAGTAAGTGTTGTTTAGTGTAATTAATCGACTCTTCAAATAAATGAATATAACAACACTGTTTACAAACTTCTATAAAAAGAAAAGTGATTTAAAAAAAATCTTCCATATAAAGATAGTTTGGAATGACTTCTTGATAACTTTCATTGCACCTCTTTGGAAGATACTGAACTTGTTTTTGAGTTACAGGTAGGTATGTAGGTTTGCATGCACACACACATACCTTTTTTGAAAATTCCTGTTTTGGTGGGAGGGGGTAGTTTAAAAAATGCAATGAGTTGAGCTAACTAATATACTATTAACAAATGCATACACAATAAGCAGTGGGATGAAATGGAATATCCCAACCACTATATTCTACTACGTACAAATGTTTTATGCTTCTGAGAAGTGTTGGCTCAGAGGAGATACAATGCTTTTAGAGAAATGCTTACTGTGCATGCAACTTTTCTTGGGTGCTGGCTTTATGGGGAAGTCAGGGCCAGGGGAAAGAAGAGAGAGTCTTTCTGTGGTGTTTAAACCAAAGAAAGTTTCTTTCTTTGAAGCCCTAGGCCATTATGGTGAACAGGTTATCTAATTTACCACGAATTATTAAATGAAACACAGTACACATGCATGTGCCTGAACTCTGGGATCTAGACACAATAAAACCTTAGCATTGAAGCCTCTAGATATCTGGGTTTAATACTTTATGTCTCAATGTGGTGACCTTGCTCTTCTTCCAAAGTTGTGCAAAGTCTACCAAATGAAGACAAGGGAGTCGAGTGCCCAAGAAAACGCGCACGTATAGTACAGAACTGGTAGCATCCTTACCCACTGGAAGTTTTAAGGGATGCAGATGTAGTGGGATTGGCTGTAAACAATACAGGTAGTACAATAAGCCCCAGGCTGAAGTGCACCCGGAGAGATGGCAAGATTCTGTATTGAAATAGAATAGACAAAACATGGGTACATACTATATTCTGACTGTTGTGTATCTGCAGGTGGCAGAAATGAGCAAGAGAAACTTAATGTCTGGTCTCCCATTTGGATATCAACTTCAAAAGCAGGTTTTGATTTCAATTCACCAATATCTGGCTTTTCCATATTAGGATTTATTTCTGGTTGTTGTTCTTCATCTGTATCAACTGTATGGTTTACGTTAAAGTTAACTGATATCCTGCAAACAAAATGAAATTATACATTACTGACACTGCAAATTTTATTAATTATATATCTAAATAATACTGAGAATAATTAAACTATTTTAGCATAAAAATCCAAACAAAATGGTACATGTGAAACATAATATCAATTTTAAGTAGCATTTTAGTCAACTTGAATGCTTAACTACCTCCATTATACATTACTTGCTACTGGATGTTTCTGCTATTGCAGAAGCAAGATAAGTATTAATTTAACTTAAATGTGATTAAAAAGTAAGCTATTTCAGCTCACTGTTTCTTTTAAACATTTTATTTTTTAAACTCTCTATGGACAATTTTATTCTATTCCATGTGTCGTCATTGTTGCTAGCTTTCAATGCTTATGAAAAGAAATCCCATGTGTTACATTCAAATGTCTTTCTTTTCTCTACTGGTTGTTAGCAAGTATACAAATTATTCTTATGAAAGCTTATTTTACTATCTATTCAATTTTAATCAATATAAACCTTAGCAGAAATAGTTACACTGTACATTTTGTTAAGACATAAAAGGAATAGCAACAGTCAAATACTTAAGATCTGGATGCTATAAGCAATCCATTAAATTACATATTTTTTTAATGTGGTACTTTAGAAGGTGAATTCCAAGTGTAGTATTTATCTGACTTTTTGGTTTTTAGTTATGGTACTCAAAGATGCATACTTCCACAAAGCCTTTTTTTCTAAAATGGCTATTTTTACTCAGAAGCACTCAAAACATGTATTTACAGTGAAATGCTGGTATCAAATTTTTGGATGGAATCTAATATATGCTTTCTCTGCCACTATAACGAGTGGAAGAGAATTTATTACAACCCTTCTAATGTGTGCTTCATAGAAGCATTACAAAATAAAAGTCTAATGGCATTTTGTTCTTTGATCAGCCAATTTCGAAAAAATAAATTGTTTTTGTTCCAAATTGGATGCGTAATTCCACAAGAATGTATGAAGATAATATTTTGTTACTTGTAAAATGCGTAGAGTAAAGAATTTCTGACAGTTTTGCTAGAAATTATGGGAGATCACACAAAGCTTCGAAGTAATTAATCACTTAAAAGGATTAAAGAAATATTATGAGCAGCTTTTCAGACGTAAAGTAACTCTGCAACCTTGCATTGAGGTTGATCAGTTTTCTGAACCAGATTCGGGATGTAAACACACTGGTCACTTGCACACATGACACAAGGTGGTGTAATGTTTTGGGAGAACGAGTGGAACTAGCATTCTGATTGGCCTACATTCACACAGTAAAAATGGAAGGAATTTCATTTCTTAAACATCCTAGTGAGGCAAATTTATGTACTGACCTGGTGTAAGTGACACTCACACAGCCTGCAGCATTACCAACTTGTCTGTCTCTTGTTTTTGACAAAACTAAAATATTTCCGTAGGAAATGGTCAGAGACAAAAACTTAAGATACAAAATGTGTTCCAAATACCGAGATCTATCACTGGTTTAAATTAATGTAATGACTTCCCTTCCACCCGAAATACATGGAAGAGAAAGTAATTAACCCTTTTCTTGTTAGTAGGAGGGTTTAACTCCTACATACAAAAAAGAGCTACAGCGTAGACCACTCTTTTCCTCATGTTAGTATGAATTCAAGCTAAAAGATTCGACTGTTAACATCCAGGTACTGTGTTTTGTTTTCATTGTTTTTTCCAAGTCTCAGATGCTTGTTTAGACTCCAGTAATTGTCTAACCCACAAATGACTACTTACTCAAGAAGCCAAGGACAAGTATTTTGCAGTCAATGATAAGGTTTTCAGCTCATATAACCAAGTCTGGAGTGAATAGAAGCATTCTACAGGTGTCAGGATGTCAAGAAATGGAAATGCCAAGCACAACTGAATTTGGCTCAACATCATACCATGGTCACAGGAAAATTAAGCAATGCAATTTTCTTCTTTTCTTCTCTCTTATGCCCTTTCCAGCGTCGGGTTTCTTCAGCCGGTCATTGTCCATTTCCTATATTTTGTCCTATCCCTAATTGTTTAACTTCCCTCAAAGTTTTTCCTTTCTTATTCACTATTTTCTCTGCATAATCATTCCATTCTATTCTTGGTCACCCACTACCTCTTCCCTCCCATACCTGTTTCGGTTTCCTGCTCTCATCCATCCTATTTGTGTGTCCAAGCCATAAGCAATTATAGTAAATTATAAAAGGGAAATACTTAAAAAAAATGCCTAATTTAATACAAAATGCATAAAAAGACTCATTCAATTTCAAAATCATTTAAAAGAACTTGCCTTTCCTTAGATGTCGATTTTGTCAGAGTGACTTCTGCACCATCAAGCTTCACCTCGAAGTCATCAATTTTGGTAGGAAGTGTTTTCATCTTGACTGCCTTACATTCTGCTGTTATTTCTTCTGCTAGAAACTGGACTAATTCCTGCTCACCTAAAGAAAGAAGGAAAAAGCTCTGATATACACTCACATGAATCTCTCCATTCTTCTACAAACCTCATTCTGCTGTCTACTATTTGTAATATTGTATGCACATTAATTCATTAAGAGATTCAGGAGACTCAAGCAAGTCAAGCAAAAGGACTGGTGTGATGGGTTTGAAATTTCACTCTTCACGTTACCAGGAAGACAGAAAACAACATTTTTACTTAAGGCTTTCTTTTTGTTTTTGAGTTATACTCTATGCTGTATGCACACACATTTTTCTAAAACTTACTTTTTTCTGTGGAGGGGGGGAGACACTGAAAACATATATTTCTAGTGAAATCTAGATACCAAAAGTTTGGATGCATACAATACTACTTACTATTATACTCAAATAGTAGAGAAAGTAAAGAAATCTCATGTTACATACAAATGATTTTTTTCTATCCACTCTTCTACAAACTATTCAGCTCTTAAAACATTAATGGGTATGCACAGTGAAGTAACTAATTAAATAAGAGTAAAAACATGGATTACACTCAAACTTCACTCTTGAAATAAAGTAACTTACTTCGGACATGTTTCGGTGGCTTTTGCCACCATTTTTAACGGATTCTATGTTTTACTCCTATTTTATTCAGCTCTTATCCCTTTATTCCAGCAATTTTTTTCTCTGACCTCAGCTGCATATTATTGAAAGTAATCAATATGATCAATACATTAAAAATAACAAACTATCCCCTAAAAAGGCAGATAAATTCAGTTGAGATAAAATAAGTCCAAATGTACTACTACATATGAGCTGTTGTCAGCAGTCTGTGATGCCAACAAGGTTGCTGCAATCACCTTAGTCTGTTGCCAACTTTGAAATTAATGCATTTCTCCTTATCTAAACATTTTAAAAAAAATTAAGTTCTTAACTAAGCTAGTGTTTTTGTACACATTTTATAATGTATGATTACACCACACATGAGGGTAAATCTCCTCTATCAGCTCTGAAATGGATCAGTGAATCTATTTTTACTCTTCATGCCACAAGCATGCTGCCAAATGCATTCCATTTGATCATATCTAATGCTGCCCCTGGATAGACAATATTGGAGAGATTTCCAGCACAACTTCTTCTTCTTATTATTATTACTATAATTATTATTCATGTGGGCATTTTTACTGGCAAATGCTAGCTATGGTTTACTGTAAGGTGAGCAAACCTTTGTAAAACACTCCAAAAATTGCTCACGTCCACAAGAAAGCAAATGGTATCTCCAATCTTTTAAATAATAATAGTGTGAAGGGCAGCATCACACTTGCAACATAACATCCGTGATCTTAATAAACTTTCATCATAAACGAACTTCTTCGTTCATCATTCTTCATCATTAGACAACAATGAGAGATCAATTAAATTCATGAACCCAGCCATTGTAGTCATTCAACTTGAACATACAAATTTTGTTTATTGAACAGCAGGTACCCAACAAAATATTAATTTCCAGAGTGAACAGTAGCAATGGTACATATGGTGAACAGCTGCTCTGTTTCAATACCATCTGTTACCTGAATTGTTATTGCTGGACTACTTCTCAGGTTTGAATGCCTGAGATGATCATTTTGGTTTTTTTAAATCAAAGATTTTTGGAAAATGTTATTCCTATGTAGTAGAAAAGTCCAGCAATAAGAAACTTTTGCTTTCTCTAAATGTATTAAGTGCATAGTGTATAGAGAAGGTATTGTATTACACCTTCTCAGTAAACAAATAAATACGCTATTGTTGAAGTCAGTCAATGACGATATTTATGTATCATTATTGTCAAATATGAAGGGACATATCTTTCGTGCCTCATCACTTTTAACAAAGTATTTCATTTCAAAATATTAAACTATATGCAAATTTTGATTGGATTCACCCACTTTTATGGTACACAAGAGTGGTGCAATAAGTACCTCTTTTACAAAGCTGGGGTTGTAAGACAGGTTGGCATTACCACCATGTATTGTCATTTATTACACATTGCCAGAACAAATTTGGTACGGATTCATAGGTTAGTTTGAGTTTGGCAGGCATTTTAGTTAGTTGTGTGTTTTTGTTAAATGGACCTTTTTCGAAAATACTTTTCTTGGATACAGGGCACCCTAAAACATATTTTTCCACTGAAATCTCGGTATCAAATTTTTTGGTGAAGTGCAATACCTTCTCTATACATTATATACATAGTATGTGTAGACAAAGCAATAAAGTCCTAAGCAGTTAAGAGAACTGTATCTTCCAAAATCAGTGGCAATTCCAAAATCACCTAGCCTAGAATACACACAATATGGTATGATAATTTAAGGATATTAACTGTTATTACTTTCTCTACATGCACTATGTACATAGTGTATAGAGAAGGTATTGCACTCCACCCAAAAATTTGATACTGAGATTTCACTGGAAATATATGTTTTAGGGTCCCCTGTATCCATAAAAACCATTTTCAGAAAAAGGTCTGTGTGAGTGCATGCATGTGCGCACACGTGTGTGTGTGCACAATAACTCAAAAACGAAAAGTCGGTAAAATACCAAACTTGGTATTTAAGTTTAGTGTCTACCAGGGATGCCACACAAAGATTTTGAGAAAAATCCCCCCACCCCAAACTATCCTCTACATGGAACTTTTTTCAAAAAGTTTGATTTTCTAAAAAATGGCTCTTAACGATTTTGATTAAAATATTGTATATTAAAGATATTTACCTGACAAATAAAATGTATATCTTGAATTTTCTGGGAATAGCCTTTGAAGACTACTTTATTCTGGATGAATTTTACGGAATTTTGCATAACTGCTAAACCGTAAGAGATAGACAAAAACTTACCACACAAAAAGTGTATAGAGCACGTTAAAACACACAATATTATACACATTTTTTTCGTAGAGTTGGATCATTTTTTTAATTATTCCCACCTTTAAAACGCGTATGCTTTTCTCACACAGGAATTTGTCAACTCCTGTCCATACAAACAAAGGAACTTCAGTCACATAGCAACCAGCTTTTGACTATCACTTTAACGTATGGTACTCTTTTATTTCCCTTCTACTTACAAGGAAGCAAGTAATAAGACTATTTCTGATAATTTCTTCTCGATTAGCATGAAGGAAATAGAAGCATAAGCTTTTTAACAATATTTTGTTGCAGAGCTATAGAGAAAGTCATGTGAATGGAACACGTCAGATTTTTTTTAAACTTCAATTCCCAAATACAGATTCCTCATAGGAATGAAAGTGTTACATGCAGATTACAGGAGGTGAATAACTTTTGGACAATATCAACTTCTACAACCCTGAGATACTTCTAAGTTTCCCAGCAGATAGTAAGTACTTCCTTACTCTCACTGTTCATGACATTTGCATTTACAGAGCTGCCAATATATGACTGGTTCAGGCCCTCATATGCAAAAAGTGGTAGTTGAGGGTCCTAGGCAATAAGGACCAGCTGAGGAATGTTTTTATAAGTGGAGGAGTGAAGCAGTTGCAGGCAAAGACTATAACTGTGAAACAACAGTAGTTGTAGGATCTGTGACGTATACCCCTATGATCCAGGATAAAACTTGCAAATCTAACAGAGCAAAGCCAATGGATCAGTGAGGCTATACCCTGATAGTGCAAGATAAAACTTGCAAATCCAACAGCTTAGCCATTGGATCAATGAGACTAAACCTTGATGATCCAGGATAAAACTCATAAATCTAGGGAGTTTTCTTCCCTGTATTATGATGGCAATTGCATTTAGAAATGGCACACATTTTCCTTATAAAAAAAATTCCTAAAACAGCAGGTGGGTGAATTACAAGATTCCAAAATGTTAAAATTGATCTTAAAAGATAAATTAAGTAAAACCTGAGTTTAACAGACTCCTTATTAAAGGGAAATCTGCCTCAAACGAAAATATTTCATGTCACCATGAATTTATGGGTGAATAGCGTGCTAAATTTCCTTTAGTAAACGGAAACTGTTTAACATGGACAACGGAAACCAAAGTACGCCTCTTAACGGAAAATTCTCAATTCCAGAATGTAGCATTTAGAAAATTTTCAGGCACCCAGTGAAAGTCTGCCTTGTGTGCTCAGCAGATATGATGTTTACATCAAAACATGACCACTTTGCTGTTACCTGGCTGGTCTATCAGGGGTGGTGCACTAATAAATACTGAGAAACTCTCATAGTCTTCCTTCATTGCTTAGTTTAGTTAAGCACTGATGTTAAGATAAGCATGGCTAATCATCTTTTTATTGTTGTCTGTGCCCTGTACAATTTGTACTGTAATATCCTATCAAACAGCACTTTACAGTTCACCTCTAAACTTACATAGGTGACAATTTAGTTTGGCAGTGGCCACCATCACTTGAAAACAATGGTTGTGCTAGATCTTAACATGAGAGTAAAAGTGATTTATGCTAGTGAATGTGATAAACTGAGTGTCAAGCAGATCATGAAGGTGTTCATTGTAGACAAAACTCAAGTTTACAAAATTCTAAACAAGATATCAGAGATTTTGAAGTGATGGAAAACTTGCTAATAGAAAAATGAAGAGAAAGAGAGAGCTTAAGAAAACTGAAAACCAAGACATCAATAAAATAATGTGGGAGGGGTTTGTTGGTGTCAGGGCAAAAAAATCTCACTGTAGATCGAGGTCTATGTTAGAGGAATATGCTAAAATAGTAGCTTAAAAACTGGGCAAGACTGATTTCAAAGCAACTAATGGATGGCTGGAGTGTTTCCACAGAAGACACCAGATTCTTTGAAAACTGAAAAATAAACAATTTAGTTTACAGCTATTTTTCGTTCATTAAAAGTTTTGGTATGTATTATGTATAGCAGAAAATATACAACTAAGGGCCGGTTGTACAATCTTGGAATAAATCTTGGAATACCCTATTCCGGGTATAAATGTAGCACTGAGTTGTACAATCCAGTTTTATTCCATTGATAGCTATTCCACTGTTTGCAGATTTAAGACATGATGGCTACATTGCCAGTTAGTCATGGCCAACTTGATATGCATTCATGGTTTTTAGATTTGAAAAATTTGTGTAATATCTTGCATTTGTTTTCGCGATTGGGCTAACCTATTATTATTCCTTATTACTGTTGTTTATGAAATAATTATGAGTGCTAAGCGATTTCGGGCTCAAAAATATAATGCAGAAGATACGATAAAATCATTAGAACTTATAGCACAAGCATGTGGTAGAAAATAAAAGGACAGATGCTGTGACTTCTATTGAAAAGGTAAGAGCCAGGGAGTCAATTTGTGCAATATTTAATGCACAGACAACTGCCAACAGAACCACTGAGCAGCTTCGGCAAAAATTTGATTCTTTAAAGAAAGAAGCGAGAAAGTATGCAGCAAGAAAACGACAGCAAAGATTACAGACTGGCAGACGCTCTGCAGGCGAAATTAAATTTAATATTATTTTAGAAAAACTTTTGTGCATGATAAAGCTCTCTAGTGAAGGTCACGAGAGCAAATTTGATTCTGATGCTACATTCTTGTGTGAGGAAGAAAATGGGCATCTTATTCTCTGCAGAATGTTGCTGAGTCAGCTGAGTGCATGGTGTCTGTCGTTCATGTAGAAAAGGCAACAAAGTGGGAAATTCAAGCCAAACCCGAACAAACAGATGCCTGTCATTCGTTGTGGGGCAAATATAGCCCACCGATGCTAAGAGTTCCTCTACATCCAGCTCTGCAATCCAAGAAATTACCCAAGACCCTGTAACTTTCTCAAGCAATACCGAGAAGACGCTCAAAGATGGAGCTTCTAGTGGACCTCTAGCAACAGAAAATGAACCTGTTGCAACTACAAGAGGAACACAAAACACTTCTAAACAAAGAGAGGGTAACAATGCTTCTGCTACAGAGGTCAAAACTTCTAGACTGGCAGGTAATTATCCGAGGTTGCAGACTCAAGCCTATGCAACAAAGTAAAGTTCCACCTCTTTCGTTGAGTAGGAGAAAACTACCACACATGGTGGAGGCCAAAACACAATTGGCTAAAGAGTCAATTGATTATTTGAAGAAAAAACAAGCAGAAGAAGAAAGAAACATGAAGGAATTATATGAGCTAAAAAACAGAAAAAGACTGAGCTTGAGCTTGAACACATTCAAGAAAAGAGGAGCGGAGGAGAGAAGAACAACTACACATATTAAGGAAACGAGAGCTGGAACTTAGTATTGTGATTAAAGAGGAGACTATTAAAAAAATCTGATGTGTTATATTCACATGACTTTCTCTAGCTGTTCTACAAATCTTCTTACATAAGATTATTCTTCTTTCCGCATCTTGCTAATCGAGGTACTCATTAGCACAATGTTCTTATTACTTAGTTCCTTATAAGTAGGAAAAAAATAAGGGAATACGCTAGGTTAAAGCCATAGTCAAATGTTTTAAAAGCTGTTGTTATGCAATTGACATTACAAATCCCTTCTTTTCTTGCTCAGGAGTAGAACAAAGAAAACTGCACTCTCTCCCATCTGAGAAAAGTATGTCCTTCACAACTGAAACTAATAACAATGAATACCTCGAAAACTGTAAGCTCCACGAGAAAAATGTATATAACATAACTTGTGTATTTTAACAAGACCTATATTTTTTGTACATTAAGTTTTTGTCTATCTCTTACGGTTTACTAGTTATGCCAAATTAAGCAAAATTCATGAGTAATAAACAGGTCTTTAGAAGCTATTCCCAGAAAAATCAAGATATACATATTATTTGTCAGCTAAATATCTTTAATATAGGATATTTTAATCAAAATCGTTAGAGCCATTTTTAAGAAAATCACAATTTTCGAAAAAAGTTCCATGTAAAGGGTAGTTTGGGGTGGAGGGATTTTTCTCAAAATCTTCGTGTCGCATCTCTGGAAGATACTAAACTTAAATACCAAGTTTGGTGCTTTACAGACTTTTCGTTTTTGAGTTATCGTGTTCACAGACACACGGGGACACACACAGACCTTTTTGTGAAAATGCCTTTTTTGGATACATGGGACCCTAAAACATATATTTACGGTGAAATCTCGGTATCAAATTTTTGGGTGGAATACAATACTTCTCTATCCCTATGTACATTGAACATATGGTGCTAGAGAAAGTAACAATGAAGCAATAAAATGCACATTGGCTCAATTAATTTAATGTACATTTATAAAGTATTTGAAGTGATGTGGTGAAAATTGTGATATGTATTCATCACTCTCTCTCTCTCTCTCTCTCTCTCACACACATTCACCATCACTTTTACAGACAGTTCTTCATGTTTATTTCTTTCTTACCCGCAAGCACACACACACACTAACTTCTTTACTGTTGCACATACTGTATCATATTCACACTTTCACTTTCTCTCTCCCACATACACACATACACATATTTTAACTGTTATATGCTTTCTTTCATCACTGTCAGTGTTGCTCTCACTATATATAGATATAGTGCATCTTTAGAATATTGGCAGTTATTTTGTTTCTAGAATTACCTTAATATAATCTTAACATCTTCAGATGGGGACAAATGGTATTTCTACAATTTGAGTTTCTTTTCGGTCTTTATTCCTGTGCAGATCCAGATTCCGTAGTATATCATTCGGCTGTTAGGATCGCTCATGTATTTGTTTACAAGTTTTTCATTGTTTTCGTCTCTATAATTCATTATGGCGGCAGCTGCCAACATTAATAAAAATAATACCGCGAGATGACAAACTAACGAATACATTAACATCTTGGGTCTTTGAGAATAAGTACTGAGGATACTGAAATGCTATTGTATAGCAATTCTGTGGGTTACGGATGCACGTTTTAAGTTTTAACAAATAGAAGTTTTAATTTGTTTTATTTCTAGCACTTACAAAAAGTGTTCGGTTAGCTCTAGGTTAGTGTGTGTAAATGAACTGATTTTTGTGTAATTTGATCTTAGTAATTTCCTATGTATTTATTTGATTTTAGTAGTTTTCACTGTTTATCAAAGTATGCTCGCTTAGCTCGCATATGCTCATTTAGTGTTTGTGTGTATAAACAAGCTGACTTTCGGTTACTCTCACATGCGCTCAGTAAGCTCTAGATCTGCGTATGAGAATGTAAATTAACTTATTTCTATATAATTTTATTTTAATAATTTCCACTTTCACTCCCATTCCTTCGTTTAGTCTTAAGTTAGTGTTTGTGTGTGTAAATAAACTGACTTTCTTGTAATTTGTAATTTTTACTGATTTTATCAAAGCATGCAAGCCAAGCGAGCGTATGCTCGGTTAGCATGTGTGTGTGTAAATAAACTGGTTTTCATGTTATTTGATTTTACTAATTTCCGCTCTCTTTATCAAAGAATGCTCTTATGCACTAGGTTAGCTCTAGGTTAGTGTGTGTAAATATAGCAACTGATAGTATACGATGCTTCCACCACTTGGCTCTACTTCAATACGTGGGTACTTTTGTTATTTCTTCATTAGAGCCACTTTGCGGTTACTTCTGGCCTATTACAAATGCTTAGGGCCATAAGCCGCAAAGCGTAGCCCAACACGGAGGACCCTAAGCCGCAAAGCGTAGCCCTAAATGGAGGGCCCTCAGCTGCAAAGTGTAGCCGAGGGATATTTTTATAAGTAGAGGAGTGCAGTTGTGGCCATAGGCCGCTACTGCGGAACGACGACAGGGCGTAGCTGACGGTTCTATGAAGCTAAAACCCCAATGATCCCAAGAAGTAGGCAAAACTTTGGCAATCTGGCGACTTTTACATCTGAACAACTTAATGTTTTCAACACAAACTATACAGGCTTCTGCTCTAGATTACTATGTTTAAAGAAACTGATTTTAGTGTAATCTATTTTAATGAATTCATTGAATATTAGCATATAGTGGCATGCCACTTAAAGAATAAGCAATCAGTTTAACTAGTAATGGTATTTATGACTTTTTGACACTTTAAATTTTAAAGACACAATGAAAATAAATACAACTTAAACTTGTGGAAAGTCTTTTGCAGCTTCTAACATAAGATAGTTCAATCTTTTTTAAAAACATATTCAGACAAATAGCCTGCAATGTGTGTTTTGCGATCAAACACGGAGATACTATATTTGCAGTTTTTCCAATTAACTTGAATTGTATTTGTGTGCACAGTGATGTTTTCACCTGCCAACTGTCTAAGATTTTCTTGGGTACTTCACCACTTTGATGATGCTCACAAACTCCACTGAGTGGTTAACCCTAAAATGCTGGAAACCCTCATTTTGTAGTGTGTCATATGATATTGTCTGATATTATTGTTGTGCCAGGTAGTATCCACTCCTGGATAAGATCAAGAAGCATATCCTTATCCCTGGATTCGACAGGTACCAGGAAGAAATTGGTGTGCACCTCTCGTTGCAACCACTGAACACCCATTGACCTTCAATGTAACGGCCGCGCTGGTACTTTCTCCTGCCGAACTTGAACTAGTCTATCTCTACAATTGTCCCAATACCTCCGATCTGCAATATATGTTTGCAGATTGGGCACAAAGATATTTCACTTATAATGCCGTGATTTATGTAGAAATGCAGCAAATCATGTTCATTTTGTTCACCTATATAGCATGTTGCTAAACTTAGGATTGTGTTTGCACACCCTCTGCATGGCATTTTTCACCAGAAAATAATCTCTATCAACTGTTATGATTTTGTTTTTGAAATCCACTTTAGAGCAGATGACTCGCAGATTTCCTGAAAAAAATAGGTTGGCAGTATGGTTTGTGCGTTTGTAACAATTACAAAATGGAGCGTTTTGTTTACATTATGGGATGAGTTTTGCATATAAGAAACTGACTCACTTAGGGTGGGTGGGCCACAGCACCTCAAAGTGATCACATCTATTACAAGACACACATTCCATGTGCATTTTTATTGCTCAGGTTAGTATTTTCAACATTTTCAATCTGGACGTCCTGCGGAATCTTTACCTTCTTTTCTTTTAAAGTCCCTTAATGATCTCAAGCGTTGTTTTTACTTCTTCTACATGTACTATGCACAGAGTGTATAAAGGAGGTATTGAATTGCAGTAAAAAATTTGATACCGAGATTTCACCGAAATCTAGGGTTCCCTGAATCCAAAAAACTCATTTTCAAAAAAAGGTGTGTGTGTGTGTGAGGACAGCATTGTTCAAAAATAAAAATACCAAATTTCACCTAATTTACCCGACTTGCTCGCGTCTTCACTACAGATTTATTGTGATTAAGTGCTTCAACAAATCTGTCTTATGGCTGAAAACAATGAGAACAGTCTGCCCGTCCTGCATTATTTGTATGCAGCTTATATTTGACCTAATTTACCAGAGTGCATCAGTCTTCACTACAGTTTTATTGCAGTAAAGTGCTTTAACAATGTGTGCCTTATGGTTCAAAAACAATAAGAACAATCTGCCCGTGTTTCTGAGTTACTTGTACGCAGCTATTTTCTTCACTACATACTTATTGCATAAAGTGCAGGTAAATTAGCTGCAACTGTGTGTAATGTTTTGATTGGCAACATTACATTTAGCATATGAATGATTCTTAGGTGTACTACGCGGAAATGACGTAGTACAAGATTGTGACACTTGCTAGCAGACTTGCTATCCTATACCATTACCGCATTTTCAAACTGGACGTCCTGTGGAAGCTTTACCGAATATTTATTGCCCAGGTTAGCATTTTCTTTAAATATGGAGTCCTGGGAAGCTTTACCCCTTTTTATCAAATCGCCGCTACCCATTCCTGATATCTCTCTATAGGAATAGAACGGCCCTTGTGGGAACAACGCAGTACAGCAATTTTAAGTGACGCCATATTTAAACCTTACCGGCTTATTTCATCATACAAAAAAAAACATATACCAGTACTATTCATTTTAAAATATACAATTTACTTTTTGTATGCTGAAAACGTCTGCTGTTCTCGCTGTTACAGATTCCTGGCGTCTGCAGATTTACCCCCAACATTCCTGAAGAACCCGGCTTGGAGAAACACATGTGCCTGAAGTTTCGTGCATGCTGATATTGTCCTGAAACTACTTCTCCTCTCACAATCTTTTGCGCAAATTTCACATTGATGCCCCTGAGCGATGAAGCTCTTAATGTTGCCTTTATAATTCCATTCATTTTTAACCTTCAAAATGTTCCAGACTCACAAATTCACACAAATACACTGGTAATTCTCGTCTTATTCTTCTTCTCTTCTATTGGACATACCAGGAAATTTAGTGCACAGAAAATAACAAGTTACACACTCTCTGTATTGCCCTTGAAGGGCTTGAAGACAATGTAGTACGCTGAACGTACTATGGATATGTCCATTCCAATAGATAATAACAAAGCCCTTTCACTTCTTGACCAAAGCTCACACGTTTAATTCTTAGATCTACAGGTCGGTAAACGTCTAAATTGGAAAGCTCACATAGAGAGCATTGTACCTAAGTTAAGATTCGTTATATTAGCAATTAGAGCAATAAAATCATACTATCAAATCCATTCTGTACAGCAAATATACTATGCTTATTTTTGTTCACTAATTAAATATTGGTTTCACATTCTGGGGAAATTGAAAGTAATCGAAAACTTATATTACAAAAGAAAGCCATCAGAACCATGTATGGCATCAACAATAGAACTTCATGTAAGGATCTGTTTCAAAGGCTGAACATTTTGATACTTCCTTGTGAATATATTTTCATCCTTATGTGTTTCCATACTTTGCTAAAAATGTGAATATACATAACGTAAATACAAGACAAAGAATGGACTTACACAAACCTAGTGCTAACTTAACATGGTATCAAAAAGGAGTATATCATGAATGTGTCAAAATATTCAATACACTTCCAAATGTCTTAAAATTACTATCCTCGTGGTAAAATAGAAAAATTCAAAACTGCTCTTAAAAACTATCTATGCAGCAAGGCACATTACTTAATACAGGAGTTTATGGAGGAACAGTAAAATGACCTATGCCGGAAAATGAAATGTAAAGTCTCACTGTATTGGCATAAGTGTATGCATTCTCTGTAATACACATGCTAGTGTAATCAATTAAATTATCTTGCATGTATGTCTGCTACTTGAGTGAGTAGGAACTATGACTCATTTCTAACTAATTTGATCATATATATTAGTAAAATAACAGTTTGCCGAGTATCAGTACTAAGTAATCATTGAATGTTGCAAGTATAGTAAAAATTGGAAAAGATATTCAAATTGTAGATACTGAATTATTTGTGGTGGCGGTGGGGAAAAAACAGTAGTTCTAATTTGATGATGGTGTTAAAAAATAATTGCATGCATCGAAGAATTGGCTATCTGTATGGCGTGTTCGATGTTTGCGGGCTAGGCTCGAAGATGGGACCGGATGAACAAAACAAGCAAACACTGCTCTCATAAGGAATAAAAAGAGTTTGCAGATACTCACGCTTCAGAAAACATTGGTAAAAATCATAAAACAGGTACCAACACGATTAGATAGTAAGATAGTTTTCAAAGAACTATCTATATTTTCCTTAATTTGCATACATATCTTACAGTCGGTCTCTTTTATACAACAAAATTTGGATTTCTTTCAAAGAAATTCAGTCCTACATGACCACAATACAAGAGCCTGCGGTAATATACATATCACACCAGGTGTCTTAAGTCTATATCACATCAGGGTATAAATTTATACAACCATCTTCCAAACAGTGTTAAAGAACTTAATCACAACAAAATTTAGAACGGCCATTAAGAACCATCTCAAAAGTCATTTACCATTCACTATTAACGAATACTTCAATCAGAAACTCTGACCTGTTCCACAGAATACAAATTAAATATCTATAAATCATAATTATTTATATTATTGTTGTTGTTATTATTATTATTATTATTAGTAGTAGTAGTAGTAGTAGTAGTAGTAGTAGTAGTAGTAGTAGTAGTAGTAGTAGTAGTAGTAGTAGTAGTAGTAGTAGTGGTGGTGGTAGTGGAGGTGGTGGTGGTGGTGGCGGTGGCGGCGGCGGCGGCGGCAGCAGCAGCAGCAGCAGCATTATCATCATCATCTTTGCAATCAAATTTCTCTCGTGCAGATACTGCCGCTTTTTGTTTATCATTACAGGTCCCATTCTGCAGAAGTAGAAAGGGGCCTGGCACTGGCATTAAACTATTTTGGATTTTTCTTTTTACAAATTCTGTATATACGCAAATGTAACAAAATTTCATTGTATATTGACGATGCCATAGAATCTGTATTTCTTCAGGCTGATAATAAATCCATCCATCTATCCATCCATCCATCTATCTGTATTTAACTGATCCAAATGCAGATACATACCTATGCATCCAGCCAACCTGCGCTCAAAATTACTAGTGTAGAAAATAAAATTAAGGCCTTTTTCAGCAGTTTGTTTCTTTGTTTGTTCATTTGGTCCCACTGTGAGCAAGAGCCCAGGGGCGATGAACACGTTATAAAACGGAACATGCATCATGACCAATAGAATACCCATCACTAATTGGTACTATTATTTCTTTCTATCTTACTAATAAAGAAGGTAGAGAAGAGAAAATTAATAATAATTTTTAAGCCATCGCCATTGCAAGACATAACTTGCTATAAATTATCATCATGTATTATCTGCAATACATTTAACATTTACTTGTAGGGATATTAAGGAATTCCTCGACAGTATATGAAGAGTGAGAACATAAGAAATTTTTAAATTTTTCTTAAAGATTTTATGTTGCCTGTGATTGCTTAATAGCTTGAGATCACCTGGAAGGTAATTATATTTTTATTTCAGAGTAATAACATCCTTTTTAAACAACTTTAAGTTATTTACTGGTCTATGTAAATCGCTTGCCTGCCTTGCACTGTGCTTATGGACCACAAGGTTTGTTGTGAATTTATCATAATTATCTACAAGATAGTTCAGCAGAGAATATATGTATTCACCTGCAATATTAAGACTTTTTGGGTTCTAAATAATAGCCAAAAAAAAATGACGGGAAGCAATGCCACATATAATACGTATGGCCTTTTTTTTTTCTTTCTTTTTTTTTTTTTTTTTGTAATAAAAAACTTGCCTGCAATGTGTTAAAATGCCATAGAAGATAACCCCATATTTCATCAGCGAGTGGAAGTAGACAAAATATACTACTCTTAATGTGTTTTTGTTAAGCAGATACTTTAAATGTCTTAATACAAAGAATACACTGCCAAATTTTGGTAACACTATTTTTATCTGCTTTCTCTTACTTGGCAGGTCATGTTTATATACTAAAACAACAAAGGTCCAAGTATAGAACCTTGAGGATCCCTTTACTAATGATGCGGGTTCAGAATCACAGCCATCCACCCTGTTTTTTCCCCCTTCTTCTTTTTTTTTTTTAATTATATTTATTAGGTAAGATCTGAACCAATTTATTGTGGTCTCACTAAGTCCATAAAATTTTAACTTAAGCAATAATATGTTATGATCAATGCTGTCAAAAGCCTTCGCTAAATCACAGAATACTCCTAATGGCAATTCTTATCTATCCAAGACTATTACTACTGCAGAAATTAGCATGTATGTGTCATTTACAGTAGACATTTTAACCCCTAAATCCAAACTGGGATGATGAAACAATATTGTTTAACTCCGTGTATCTTAGAAGCCGATTAAATTCAGGTTTTTCCATTACTTTAGGAAATGCTGTTAAAAATGAGATGGGTCTATAATTGGTAGTCAAGGTTTTATCTCCATTTTTGTCTAAAAGCTTAAAATGGTGTATTTCATTATTTCTGGAAATATTCCTGATTAAAGGGAATGATTACACATGTGAGTAGGAGGCACGCTTAATTCATATAGACAAAACTTTAGTAATTTTGTACTTATTTCATCCCAACCATATGAGGTTTTGCTTTTTTAACGAGGAAATGTGTCTATCTCTGGGAGTTGTGTGGTGCAGTTTCTATCTACAATTTATATTGGGATATGCTCTTTTTAGCATTTCTAATGCTCTGGTGTTGATTGGATCTGTTTAATATGCTTTTTGCTACATTGTCGTTTGTTACGGAAAATGTTTACGCATAGCCATTCCACTATATTATGCCTTTTAGCACTGACTAGTTGCGGCCACCATTGGCAGCAAGCCATATATTATAAGCATATTATAAAGCTCAAATATGATATGTTGATCCATATTGTATTGTATTTCAGAAAATACGTCCCACCGGGCCGACGCACATCCACAGATAGAATAGGCTTTTCTTTTGACTGTTGAACAAGACGTTATAATAGGCTTAAGTATTTTCTTCTTCAATTTCTAGATAAGGCCGTTAGCCTCTTCGATCCTATCATTATTCACCTTACTCTTGGGATCTCAATCTGACTCTACCTTTTCAACTCATAGGCCAATCTGTAAAAACAGTTATTTCACGATGATTGGCCGATAGTTCGTTAAATACTACGAAGGATAGGGTTTAAAGACTTGAGACATGTATATCAACATTAAGGTATGTCATCTCAATATAATTTGAGATATCCTTATGTAGTTTAATAGGAAAAAACAGGAACCAGTTGGGGAATTTAATGCTATATTGACAGATTGCTATTGTAGCTCGGTGGTTAGACACTTTTGGGGCCAGAACATCCGTGATTCAAATTTTGCTAAGGAACCTAATTATACCATTTAAGCTAAAGTGTAATCGCCGTCCGTGGTGTAATGGTTACCATGCTGACTTCATATACCCAAAGTCACGGGTTCAAACCCGGCGGAGGACGATGAATTTTTTCGGGTGTAAAAATCCTTAGCATGGATTCCTTCGGAAGGGAAGTAAAGCCGTTGGTCCCGTGTCCTAGATTTACGGCACGTAAAAGAACCTCAAGCCTGATAGAGAGGCCTCTGAGTAAAATTAAGCGGTCTTTCACGCCCAATTTTGAATGGGACGCAGAGAACCACAGTAGATAAAGAGCGTCCATAAATAACACACCAATTTCATTTTAAATTTAAGCTAAAGTGATAGAAAAATTAACCTGAGTAAATGAGGTATACGAGGGATATAAGAGTAAATTCAGCAGAGAAAGCCTCGTGAGCATAGCACAACAGAATTTTACTTTATTTAATAATACAATGTACATAATAGGTAGAAAAGGTTGATATTCTTATCCAAAAATTGAAAATAAAAAAGGAATTATTTTATTTATTTGCATTCCACTTAAAATTACCAAAATTTCACTAGAAATGTATGTTTTAAGGATAACATAATCCAAAAGGAGGACGATGGATTTTTACGGGTGTAGAAATCCTTAGCGGTTCTTCCCGCAAAGCAATCATAAAGATAGACATACTTACACTGGATACTGAAACTTCACCTCCTACTGTATCTCTATAAGGCGAGTATAATGCTTTGGAGCCATGTCAAATATATACTGCACGAGTCTAGAGGAAACTGAGTCCTTAGACCTATTTATTTCACAACTCTAAATGTGAAGGTGTCTCTACTATCCAACATAGATGCACCAAATTATGGCAACTTCACATTTAATGCGCAATCAGACAAGTATTGTGTCAACTCCACAACTAATACATAAAGAAGTCTCAAGGTTATTTGTAAATTAAGTGAATATACATAGGAAAACTTACTACGTATTTAACTGAATGTTACCACACTTCTAGTGCATTAAGAACTTCATCCAAAACAAGTATCACGTAGAACAGAACAAGTTACACCTTTGGAATAACTTCCTGTATTTCAACACAGTGCAATTACATTCGGTGTGGCCAAATTTCCAACCCACATAATAATTTTTACTTTCCCTACATACTACTGTGTCAAGAAAGTTCCGGGAATTTACCAATAAAACAAAAAATGAGCTATTCACCCAATTTTATTTTATCGCCTTCAAAGTAGGCCCCTTCTGAAATTATATATTTATGCCAACGAATCCAATCATCAAAACATTATTTGTATGCACTTTTAGTAATCGATGTCAATTGTCGCCGCGAATTTTCCTTTTAGTCTTCTATCGACTGAAAACTGGTGCCTTGAAGTGGTAATTTGAGTTTTGGAAAGAGAAAGAAATCAGCAGCAGCCAGATCAGATGAATACAGAGGTTGTTCGATGAAATTTGTTGACTTTTTGGCCAGAAATTTGTGAGCTGGTGCGATAAAATGGTGCAGAATCCATGAGTTGTCGTTCCACAAATCTGGCTTTTTCACCGTATTTGTTCTCTCAAACGCCGTATAACGCTCAGATAATAGTTTTTATTTACCACCTGACCTTCTGGTAAGAACTCTGCGTGCACGACACCGCGATAATCCAAAAAAAACTGTCAACATGGCCTTCAGTTTTGATCGAGTTTGACGTGTCCTTTTAGGTTCCGGAATGGAAGGTGCCATTCGGAAGCTTGTTGAATGGTTTGAGTGTGAAACTCGTAAACCCACGTATCATCTTCAGTTACAATACGTTTCATGAATGTGGGGTCGGAACTGGCTCGTTCTAGCATGTCTTGAGCAACCCTTACGCGATTGAGTTTTTGTAGAAAATTCAAGTCTTTCGGAACTAACCGAGCTGCAACGCGTGTGATTCCCAAAGCAATCGTTTAAAATGGTACGAATCGAATCGTGCGACACAGAAAGTTCAGCGGCAATCTCTCTCAAACCTAATCGACGATTTTCAGACATAATTTTCTTCACTTTAGCGATGTTCAGTTCAGTTGAAACCGTCGATGGCCGACCAGAGAGAGGCAAATATTCTACCACATCTTGACCATTATTGAATGCACTGTACTACTCATATGCATGAGTTTTTGATAATGTCAATTCACCATAAGTCCTATGTAACATTTTCAGCGATTCGGCTCACGAAATACCATTTGCAATGCAAAATTAGAGACATGTTTGTATCAATCAATATTTGTATCAATCGTAAAATCTCAAATCACCTTTGTAATGAATTAACAAAATGGCGTACTGTAAACAAACTAGAGGACAGATGGCGATCAAACTCCGCGTGGGTATAGAGGACAGTTGTACCAACCTAACGACAGCTATAATTTCGAATCCCCTTTTAAACAGGATTCTTAAATGATCAATTCCCGGTACTTTCTTGACAGAATGTAGTTGATGGTATATAGGGAGAAAAGACGTTTCACTTCTCCACCCAAAAATTCAATATCGAGATTTCACCGGAAATACATGGTATAGGGTCGGCTGTATTAAACTTTTCTTTTTTCTTTCATTGCACGCACCATGGACATAGCGTATACAGAAGGTATTGAATTGCACCCAAAATTCGTTACGAATATTTCACCTGAAATACATGGTTTGAGATTCCCTGAGTCCCAAAAAAGGATTTTCAGAAAAAACTCAGTGCGTGATGTGTGTGTGTGTGTGTGTGTGTGTGTGTGTGTGTGTGTGTGTGTGTGTGTGTGTGTGTGTGTGTTTTGTGGTCAGCATAGCTCCGAAATGAAAAGACCGTTAAATACCAAATTTAGTATTTAAGTTAAGCATCTTCCCAATATACAACATGAAGGTTTTCAAGATAATACCCCTTCATTATCTTTCATATAGAAACTTTTTTTTTTTTTTTTAACATTTTGTGTCTCAAAAATTGCTCTTAAAATTTTGATTAAAACATGTGCGCGCGGACCTTTTTGAAAAATATTTTTTTCAGACTTGGGGGGGCCTCAAAACATATATTTCTGGTAAAAGCTCGACATCGAATTTTTAGTGGAATACAATACCTTCTCTATCCACTATATACATTGTACATATGGGGCTAGTGAAAGTAAAAATCTGCTAACGTTTACCTCCATTAGCCTGAAGTAGATAGAAGAATAAGCATCTTAACAAAATTTGCCACAGAAATGTAGAAAACGTATTTTGAATGGAAGACATCGTACTGTTAGATAAGGCGTCGTATTTGCTCTTACACGGGTTGATAGATTCAGCATCGGCGTCTAACAGAACGCGACCAACCTGGCTCAAATATCTCGTAGAATGTCCGCAACGTGCACGGCATATTATTTGAGCAATCCAAACGATTAAGAATTAGCTCTCCTTTTTCTTCAAGATGATGCTATTGACGAAGAAGGACAATTGGACGAAGAATTTGAAGAAGATAGTGATACTGATTTCGATTACTTAGCATCGAGAGAAGAGAAGAGTTTTCGACATAGAGGAAAATGGTGTAGAACGCTCATCTCTTATTTGCGATATTTTATTCTACTTACGGAGGGATCGAAATTCAACGTGTGGAAACGCGAAGAACAAGCCCTCTTAGTTTTCTAACGATTGCCAGTGCTATTCGTAAAGCACTGCTAACGAAACTGTAGTTTGTGGTTGGAAACCATTTATAGCTGTTGAAATATTGGCTACCATTTTCCTGCGCACAAATCAAAACATATATAGAGTAATTAAAAAGTAAATGTTAAAGAGAAAAATTTCAAAATTTTCAGATATAACTGAATTAAGGCCAATCTTAGGTACTTTATATTTGCCTGATGCTTTCCATGCAAATAAAGAATATGCTAGAATATCTCTGGGCGAGGTGGGGGGGGGGGCGGCACAGATGGCCACTGAGTCGAACATTTGCATCTTATAAAATATCTGTAACAATTTAAATTCCTGCTTCGCCATGTTTGTTTTTAAACTAGACGAAAGAGATTGGACAACTTAGCGGCACTCCGTGAAAGATCTTCATTATTTGTTGAAAACTGTTAAGAGAAATATTCCCTCAGGGCTTAGTAACGATTGATGAAAATGTTGAGAGTTTTGTGGAAAATGTACACCTAAATTCTGTATCCCATCAAAGTCAGACAAATATTACATCAATACATATGCCCTGAGAAATGCTAAACATTTTACGTTCTCTACACGTAATATGTACATAGTGTATAGAGAAGTTATAGCACTCCGCCCAAAAATTCGATATCGAGATTTTACCGGAAACACACGTTTTAGGGTTCCTGTATAAAAAAACAACAACAAATTTTTGGAAAGAGATCTGCGCGTGTGTCCGTGCGTCTATAAACACGATAACTCAAACGAAAAGTTGGTAAAATTAAAAAGTTGGTATGTGGAAAAATATTCGAAACTTTTGCTTTTCTCAAAAATGCCTCTAACGATTTTGATTAAAATACTATACATTAAAGATATTTATATGGCAAATAGAATGTATATCTATATTTTCTGGAAATAGCCTCTAAAGACCACTTTATTTTGATTGAATTTTTCTGAATTTTGCGTAACTCAAAAACGTAAGAGCTAGACAAGAGTTGGATTTCACAAAAAATGTAGATCACGTTAAAAACAAACAATTTATGTTATATACGTTTTTTTCGTGGGATTGACCATTTCTCAGATTTTCCTTGTTATATGTTTCAGGTTTGAAATACAAAGTTTTCTCACACGGAAAGTTGTAAACTCCTAGCCAATTTGGGTATACCCTTTTCTTAGAATAATGTTTACAAATGCAGTTGTCTGTAACGTTTTCTGAAGTGTAAATTTAGTAGACACGCATTTTCTCTGGAGAAATGACATTATTGCCGGCTTTATGGCATTTTCAATAAGAAATAAAAGTCATCTTTGCCTGTTGGTTCAGTCACCCTCCGTGGTGTAATGGTTACCATGCTGACTTCGCGGGTTCAAACCTGGCGGAGGACGATGGATTTTTTCGGGTGTAAAAATCCTTAGCATGGCTTCCTTCGGAAGGAAAGTAAAGCTGTGGGTCCCGTGTCGTAGATTTACGGCACGTAAAAGAACCTCAAGCCTGATAGAGAGGCCTCTGAGCAAAATTAAGCGGTCTTTCACGTCCAATATAGAATCGGACGTTGAGAACCACAGCAATTAAGGAGTGTCCTTATTAACACGCCATTTCATTTCATTTCCCTGTATAGAAACGGATCTCAACCACATGGCAAACAGGTTTTAAGAGATTTGACATTCTTGTTAGCCCAGTGTATTCCCTTACTTTACCTCTACTACAAGGTAATTAAGAACATTTATGCTTATGTTTATCTCGGTTTTTATGAAGTAGATAGAAGAATATGCTTTTTAACAATAATTTGTTACAGCGATTTAGAGAAAGTTATGTGAAAGGAACATATCAGAAAGGAAAACGATCCGAGAGGCCTGTTTTCACAAGGAACAAAACGGCAGAAGTTGTTAAAAAATTGGCAGATTATAACTATAACACTGGTCATAATATTATCGCTTACAACTAGTTTGCAGATAAGGACACAATTACTGATTTGAATAAAAATAAATGTGGTATGTTGGGAGAATATAGAAGAATAAAATCTATTTGCCATCTCAGCTATTGAACGTGCAACTGAGAAAAAAGGTCATCAAATTTTGCTTTCAGTGAACATCTTACTCTTACGTTCTTTGGAAAAGTCGAAATGTGCTCACAGTTTGAGGTATTAAGAAGACCACACTGAATAAATCGCTAAAGGATGATGCTAACTCTTTAAAACAAGACAAATAATGCACTGAACACTTTGATGTGCTAGTTGCAACGTGGCAAGAAATACAAGAATTTCATTATTTGTTTTGTTTTCTATTCTAAATATAGCTGGCATAAATGCTCAAGCAGTACCAATGTTAAAAGCACTAGAAACGAATAAAAGAAAATTGGTTCTTATAGTTCTATTCAACTATTATCTGAAGAACATTTACGTAGGATTACATATTCAGTAGGACTGCATAAAAATTACAGTTGAAGCTCCAAAAATACCGACCTGCATTTCTAGAGTCACAAGTAGAATTAGCAGAAGGACCCTGTCCTACTCTTTCTGAGAAGGAAGATTGTAGCACGTCCAAACTTGCTAAGCCAAAGGGGGTTCCTAGAATTAAAAGACATAGTTGCAAGTAGTGTAAAAACAATTTTGCTTAGAACAAGGTAGAATGATATTAAAATGTAATATAATATTGAAATGTGAGATGGTTATTCTGCGAGTTTGGACTTGATGAAATAGAACAGACGAGGAAAACCGAAAGAATCCAGAACATAAATTTGATTATTCCTAAAATTTTAATGTATTGTGTTTTGATATAAATAGTTGTGATTTTCTATTTATTGAGTATTTTGACAATTCTGCTACATTTTATTCTAAAATTTCAATTATGTAATATTCATTGTTTACTTATATGGTTTAATCTAATACATAGTACTAGGGTTAAATATCAATCATCAAAACAGCCTATACTACCAATAAGAATTAAAAGAAAAGGAATAGAGGTGAATCATATTAAAAAAACTAAATCTGCAATGTTCCATTCACATAACTTTCTATATTTACCCTCTAACAAACTTCTTACAAAATATGGTTCTCCTTATACTTCACGGGAATCAAGATAATCGCTAGCAGATTAATCTTATTGCTCAGTTCCCTATATGTAGAAAGGAAGTAAAGGAATACATTAGGCTAAAGTAATAGTCAAATATTTTAAAAGTTGGCACCATTTGAATGTCACTGAAACTTTCTTGTCTTTGGATAACCAGGGATTAAACAAAAGAAATCCGACAACTTTCTGTTTGAAAAATGTGTAAGTATTTTAACACTGAAACCAATAATAAAGAATGTATTGGAAATGAAGTGCCTATGAGGACACTAACCAGGATATTCAGGCCAGGGTGGAATTGTGGAAGTGCGAGCCAGGGCTAATGTATAGCCGTGCGAAGTATCCAACCAACCAGCAAAGTCGCAGAATTTGAAGCCCCGGCTATAAGACTGAATGAGGAAGGCGGCCTCACAATCGGAGCTGTACCAGCGTTTATTTAACCGATATTGGTCTCTCTTCAGCAGCGATTGTGACCGCACTAACCGAGGAAACCATAACATCGATACCGGAGACGCCCGACCTATCCGGCAACCACCAAGCAAAACAGGGGGAGTTAGGAATATACTGAAATATGTGAGATATAGGGGAATCATGAAAGAGTCCGTCAGCTCTTGCTGCTCCCCTGTAGTCTTAGTGAAGAAGAAATGTTAGGTATGATTCTGCGTGGACTACAGGAAGCTGAATACCGTCACAGGAAAGAACTGATGCTCCTTATCCCGGTTTGATGACACTCTGGGCATACTATTGGTCTGAGTGGTTGTCAATTTTGGAACTAAAATTGGGATACTGACAAATGCTTTTGGATCCCCGAGATAAAGAGAACAACGCATTCTCGACTGACCAAGATTATTGGCAATTTGTTATGCCGTTTGGCCTCGGCAATGCGGCAACCACCTTCCAGCACCTCAGGGGGAAGTGATGAGAGGGTTGATTTAAGACGCTTGCCTGTTATAGCTGGATGACATAATCGTCGTAGGCCACAACTTCGAAAACCATATCGAGAGAATGACCAAGATACTGCTATAACTGCAGGCAGCTAACTTGAATATGAACGCAAAGAAGTGCCAACTGTTCTGCAAAGAAGTGAGCTATTTGGCGACATAGTCTCACCATCCACGTACCCGGAGATGGCTCGAGAAGTGAGAGATTGGCCTCACAAAAGACAAACGAGAAATACCATGTTTCCTAGCCCTATGAGTATCTGCCGCTGTTTCGTCTGAGATTTCTCCAACTTTGCGAAACCCGCAACTCGTTCGACGGAAGCACACCGTTCCTGCTCTTGGTCAGAAGAAGGAGAGAGCGATTACAGGCGCTTAAGTCAGCACTCTATAGAGCATCTATTTTAGAATTTACAGATTTGGTGGTGTCTTTTTTTATACACCGATGTCAGCGAAACCGGGATTGTAAGAATTCAATCCCGGGTCCGGAATTTTCAAAAGTGGGCAACAGCTCTGCAAGACAGAAAAGAGCTATTGCGTTACTTGGAGAGAACTCATGGTAGTCGTAAAGACTTCCACTAGCACTGTAGGAAAGCACTTCCGCAAATGCCTGTACGGTCAGCAATTCCACCTGAGGTCTGATCACATCTCCCTGACCTGGCTGTTGAGCTTCAAGAATCTGGAGGGTCAAACAGTTCGTTGTGTCAAGAGACTGCAAGAGTACAACTTCAAATCATAACTTCGGAAAGGAAGAATCCACAACAATGCAGATACCATGTCATGGCGAACCTTTCTAGAGAAGTCGGCCACTTTAACGGGGTTGAAGAGAAAGAGTGTGCCGCCACTGTCCGTTCATTTCGACGGTGTCTGCTGTTGGACAGAATAGCGAAGGTCTGAGAAGGAAGCACATGGTTGAAGCTGACTTGGGGCCACTTCTGAGAGAAGTGGAGGCAGAGATATGCCGAGCTGGGAGGACAACGCTTCCAGGGGTAGTGTATAAAAGTTCTACTGGGCACGGTGGGACTTATTGAAGATCAAGGAAGGAGAATAATTCAGGTATGAGAGAGAGAGCGCGCAACCGATTCCTTCCTCGGAGTAAGGTCGCGGAAGACTTGTAGGAAGTATATGCGAAGACTTCGGGAGTGCATTTGTTACACAAGCGAACCATCGACAAGCTCCGACAAGACATAATATAGGCGTCTTCCGTGATCTCAGCCAGTAGCAATACTACAAACAGCATCGTAGGCGATAATGTTATGTGTGTGCGGTATGTTAAGGACCATTGACCTGCAGCCGTGATTATATGCAGCAGAATTAGTGGGAGCATTCTTCGAATGTATAGCCATTTCCTGTGCCAGATAGGGGCAACAAATATCTGTTGGTTGCCATGGATTACTTCACCAAGTGTCCGATTTGTATGTTATCCCTGACTATTATACCAAGACGAACGCGAACTGTCTGGTAATAGAACTGCTTTGTCATTTGGGCTACTGTTGGAGCTGCACAGTATTCAAGGCACCAACTTTGAGTCCAATTTGATTAGAGAAACACCGGAGTGACTGGGAGTTCACAAGACGCGCACAACACATTTCTACTCACAATTAGACGTTATGGTTGACTTTAGAATAATATTTGAGGCTGGTGGTGCCTATTGCCAAAAACATTGGGATATGTGTGTGCTACTTTTCTTGCTGGCGTACCACTCTTGAAGACACGATAACACCATGTAGGCATCTGCCTGTTTCGTCTTTGGTAGGGAACTTCACCTATCATGCGATCTGATATTGGAAGTACTCCTGGGGCGGAACAGTCAGTAATCCATTACATGGAGAAATTCATAGCCTGGGTTCGAGCCATACATGAGATGGCGTGACACGCCAAAACTTACATAGCGAACGACCGGAATAAGACAATCCTCCACCGGCAGGCCAATAGCGGAGGTTTCCATCAGGGTGACATGGTATGGCTATATTGCCCTATCCGGACATAAGGACGCTGTCCTAAGCTTCTACAACCATACCTTGTGGTGAAGAGGATTAATCATGTCCCTACCTCATCCAGAGACTGCCCGAAGGAAGCGGTTGGTAGTACACCTGATCGTCTAGCCCGTTACGATGGTGCTGGCCGCGCACTATTTCTGAGGAGGGAGCACTTTGTGTACACCCTGCGAAGTAATCGCCGTACATGTGTGAACAATTTGCTTCGTAATTAATAGCTGATTGTTATTATCCATTGTTACACCTGCGTTATTGCACAGGTGTTCTGTTTGCAAGCGCTCATTGGTGCACCCGAGATATTTTGTGAGACCTGCGGTCATTTGCACGTGCGACTGGAAATTTCCTGTCACGTGATAGATTTTAAATGTCCTACAGGGGTTTCAATTTTTAGGAGAGAATGCATCACATGCAGCAGGTGAGTCAGCTTTGACGGATAATTCGAAGTGTGTAGTGATAACCCCAGATCGTGGAAAAAGAATTGTACGGCAGTATTGTTGCGAAAGAGGAGAAGAAAGGCAGCTATTAGAAAGCAGATCTGATTGTAAACAGCTTGTGGAAGAAATAAAGGATTGTTTGTTTGAATGATAAACAGTTTTTGTTATAATATGTTATATATAGTAAATATATATGATGGTTGCGGCACACACACACATATAATCCTCACTATATAAAACTACTAATGAAGAAATTAATATTACAATTCTTATAAATAATAAAGACATTCAATCTAATGATAAAGTCATAACAATAGATGAAAATCTCACATAAACACACACACACACACACACACACACAGTCGCCTTCCGTGGTGAAATGGTTACCATGCTAATTTCCTATACCCATGGTCGCAGGTTCAAACTCGACCGAGGACGATGGATTTTTTCGGGTGTAAGAATCCTTAGCTTATCTTCCTTCGGAAGGGAAATTAAACCGTTGATCCCGTGTCGTATAATTACGTCACGTAAAATAGCCTCAAGTCTGATAGAGTGGTCTCTAAGACAAATTAAGCGATCTTTCACCCCCAATTTAGAAATTTTTTACTTCTTCTTGCGATCATTTGGGTTTTAACTTTTCAGAATCCCCCGGCTACGCCTTGTCGTCGTTCTGCAGTAGTTAGCAACTACAAGGGGATATAATGACACAATAACAAGACTATCCACGTCATGAAGTATTGCCGTGTGGTGAAGCCATCATGTAGTAATAATTTATATATAGTTTAATTTGTTCCGTGATTTTTATTTTCGTTGGACTCTAATTCATTTCAATGATTTCTTATGTTTTGCCAGTTTTGGGAGCTAATAATTCAGCAAGAATTAACCGTAACAAGTATCTTATCAAGAACGTTTACTCTCTTGGATTTGACGCTCTTCAGTATATTAATACTCCATGCGTGTGTACACTGCCCTCTAGTAATCTAGCCACATTGCACTGCTCTTGTAATGTATTGTATAACGAAGGTAGTGATTTGTGTGAACCCATTTTGAAGAATTGGTGAATCCGTTGCTGTGGAAGAAACTAATTTGAGTTGAAGGAAGGAGCACATATCGTGTTAGTTTGGTTTATCCAATGAAAATATAATGGATTTGTGATTTGTTCTGTGAAATAGCAGTATTGGCAAGCAACGCATTTTGGCAATGTGAGAGTAACGCACATTTAGTGAAACAGAAAAGTAAGTATAAACAACGTGAAACAGTGTAGCGTATCTGAGCATAGTGTTGGATTTAAGTATTTGAAAATATGTATCATTAATTTGATCCTTGTTTTACATCAATTTAACATGCAAACAATCAAAACTTCCAGCAGTAACATTACTAGTTCATCATGTGGACAACAAATCGCCATTTGAGTATTCGGTTTACCAATATGGCGAAATGAAACGTATAAAGTCCGTTTAGTGTCTTCCATTATGATTTGTTTTCGAAATATCCACGTAGTATTGTGTTGTAAAAATAATTGCAATGGGATCTGTTAGGAGCTGTAAAATAGACAATGTTATAGAGCTTTGTTCAATGTTATTTTAAAAAATATATTTAGATATTACAGAATATCATTTTATAAAATTTAGTAAAATATTTTGACTACAGAAATGATTGTCATAAAAACTTTGGATCTTCGTTCCAACCTGTGACGCGCGAAATTGTTTCAAGTCTAACTTGAGCGGAATACTTCTTCGAAGTACGACTTTAGATTTTATTTTATCTAATGCGTATTTAGAATCACTTTTTGCTATGGTTTCATCATGGAGAACATTTTCTCAACATAGCTTAAAATTTATGTACTTTCCGCTCATTTAGCCATACTGAATAATGGGCTCTTTAGATTATGTCTCACAATTTTTTTCCCAAATAAAATGCAAGTTTAAAAGATGTATATGTGCTGAAGTTACCTGCAGACAAATTTCATTGCTCCTGTAAACACACTGTTTTTTTTTAACACATTAAACACGAATGCGCTGTAACTATTTTCTTGGTCTTAATTAAATTATACAAAAATATAAAAAACTAACCTGTTTTTTGACATTCACTTCATTACAAGATAAACCTTTTGAATGCCCTCATTTAGTTCATGAAAGGGGTTGGTTAATTTGTTGTTTATGTCTTGCTACCACAGATACTCTGTCAAATGTATGTATTTGGTTCTTTCTAATTCCACCCCTGAATAGATGATGCTGGATAGATCACCTATGTGGCTCAATATTGTTGGTATGAATAGTTACTGGGTTCACAAAATGTTGAGTGGTTCACTGTTAAGTGTACTGCAAAATCCCCAGCCATTGATACCTACTGTATCCACCCCAGCAGTCTGTGGATTGTGCTGGTGAATTCCACACGCTCAATCAATGCAGCCATTATGGTATTTCTTCCTTCTAATTATATATGTCAATTTGAATGACCAGCACAGCCTATTTTACCCCTGTTGATGTATTTGTTGTTCATTGAGGAGATGCACATCATCCTCCCCCCAGTCAGCTATTGATGCATGGCTAATGTTGCTATCTCAAAGAGAACTATATAACAGTTTCATAAAACGATTTACTTGCAAACCTGTACATAAGAAGGAACACTTGGGCAGTTGGTAATGTGGAGTTCTCGAATCAAGCGCCTTTTGCTCAGCATGCTCTCTCCCAAATGAAAATATCTGGAATTTTTTATCCCATTTTGTCACAGGATGGAGGATAGCATCACACTCTTGACAAAACATTCAGATTCCCAGCAGGCTTTCCTCTAGAGGAACTGCATGCATTCTTCATCTCTGCGCAAAGGCACAAGATCAATAAAACTAATAAATTTAGCCATTGCTATTGAACACCACTTCCACCTGTTGACTGCCAGGGACCAGATAGGATATTAATTTTTGGATCAACAGTAAAGTTACTTCTATTCTAACGATGGTACAAGTGGTGCATACATGTAAAATTTTAAACATCTGCAAAGCAAATGTTTGGACTGGTGGTGGAGACGTTGACAACAAATGCATACACAACTAGCGATGCTAGCAGTGCTGCAATTATATGGCAACTTTGGCAGGTTCCATCAGCCTTTGTGCACAGTACACTCCTCTCAGTATTAAACCCGGACAAAATTCTTGCAGGACGTAATCTAAAGAATATCCAAAGAATGCTGTTTAACCAAACCTAGTATTTAAGTTCAGTACCTCCAAGGATGTGACACAAAGATTTTCAAGAAAATCTCCCCAGCTGCAAGTACTCTTTACATGGAATATTTTTCAAAAATTTTGATTTTCTCAGAAATGGCTAACGATTTTGATTAAAACATTGTATATTAAAGATATTCACATTACAAATAAAATGCATATTTTGAATTTTCTGGGATTAGCCTCTGGTTGAGTTTTGCAAAATTTTGCATAACGGTTTAACTGTCAGAGAGACAAAAACTTACTCAAAAAATGTAGATTTCATTAAAAAACATAATTTATGAGTATATGTTTTTCTTGTAGAGTTGACAATTTTTGAAATATTCATTGTTATAGGTTTCAATTTTAAATTAACTTTTCTCAAACGGGACCATGCAAATGATACGAACCTCAATTGTTTAATATAGTGACCAGCTTTGATTATCGCTTTAATCTAGTGTATTCTCTTATTCCCCTACTACTTACAAGAAAGCAAGTAATAAGATTAATTGCGCTAATGTTTAGATAAGCATGTCATGGAAAAGAGTAATTTTTTGTAAGAAAAATTTGTCTGGAACAGCTGAGGAAAGTTGGGTGAATGGAACGCATCAGATTTTTGTGGAATAAACTTTTGCTTGCTGTGTGCCGAATTACTCCAGAAGAATATTCGTTATTGTAAAAGGAGTGAAAGTAAGCAATATATGCTGTTCTTAAGGAATTTTGGCTAAGGAGACTTATTCTCTTAAGGTAAAGCAAGCAAGCAAAGTTTTAGTAGTAAGGCTTACATCTGCTCTCTGCAGCAAGTTCTACATCTGTTTGAAGCCTAGCTTTTTGTATCACATACTTTACTAATGGTATAGTGGTTTTGCCTGAGTAATTGTTAATTCATTTATTTGCATATGCTTGTTTTGAATAGAATAAAGTTTATTTCATCACAGTTTAATGCATATAAACCAAATGCTGAATTGTGCAAATGCTTTATTGATTGAATCTGTTAATTGCTGAGTGGTTTTTCAGATGTAAGTTCACTAGTTCATCTGGAAAGAGCACCACTATTTAATCTTTGCTAAAAATATATGGCTAAGATTATATTGTCATAAATATTAAGAATAACAAAGGGCCAAGTATAAGGAACCCTTCGGAACACCTTTATTAATAACTTTGGTTCAGAATCATAACCATTGACCCTGGTTTGCTGAATTCTATTTGTTAAGTTAGGTCTGAACTAGTTTTAAATATCCCATTAAAGCTATAAAATTTTAACTTTCATAGGAAGAGGTTGGAAGGCTGTCAAATACCTTAGTTAAGTCACAAAATATTCCTAATGGTAGTTACTGCCTGTTACTGCTTCAGAAGCAGTCACATTTTCTATTTTTTTTTTTTTTCCCCAAATCAAGACTAGGATGCTGAGAGAATGTTGTTTAACTCCACATATTTTATCACCTAATTATATACAGCTTTCTCCATTATTTTAGAAAAGGCTATTAAAAGAGGGATAGGCCTGTAATAGGAGACCAGGTTTTTGTCTCCTTTTTGTATAAAGGCTAAATGATAGTTTCATTTAGCTTCAGAAACTTATCGGCTATGCCTTCCTATGGCTTTGCAGTTTGTATTCTTCGATTCTCTTTTCTATATATAAAAAACATCCCTCAGCTATGATTTACAACTTAGTGTCTCCAATATTTGGCTATGCTGCACTGCTTCAAGGTGCTATTTCAGGGTTAGGCTAAGAATAATGTTGCCAACTTACCTTAAATAATTTGGCAGATACAAAATCACAGTTGCTATAAAAAATCCACACAGCCTTGCTAATGGGTCATATTTACCCTTGAGCATGTACTCTGCCAAGTATCCGAAAACTCCACACAATATTCCAGATTTCATGATGACACACCTCTTGTTTCCTTTTATCATTTATTAATAGAAGCTGTTAACCAACTCAAGATAATGTATGAGAATGTGACACGGTCAAATCTTGAAATTTATTGGCTAAAACATTGTCTTATACCGTTGGTCAGAACAAATAAGAATTATGATTATAATGTAATAAAACATCCAAAATTGTGTGTTGGTTCCATCACAAGGAACATTTTCTAATCCAAGAAATCTGCAAAAACTATTCAAAAATATACATTTTATAAACCAAAAACTTCTGACCAAAATCCATACAATAAAATAGCCACAGAATTAAGTGATAAGTGGATGCCAATCTTGAAAAATCTGATGTGTTCCATTCGCATGACTTTCTCTACTTATTTTGTAACAACTAATCTTAGAGAGGCTTATTCTCTCTACTTAATGCTGTTGCTCTCCGTGGTGTAGTGGTTACCGTGCTAACTTCATATAACCAAGGTCGTGGGTTCAAACCTGGTGGAGGACAATGGATTTTTTCGGGCGTAAAAATCCTTAGCATGGCTTCCTTTGGAAGGGAAGTAAAGCTGTTGGTCCCATGTCGTAGATTTACAGCACGTAAAAGAACCTCAAGCCTGATAGAGAGGCCTCTGAGCAAAATTGAGCAGTCTTTCACGTCCAAAATAGAATGGGACACTGAGAACCACAGCAGTTAAGGAATGTCCATAAATAAAACTCCATTTTATTTTACTTTATGCTAATAAAGATAAACATTACCAGAAATGGTTTTATTACTTAGCTCCTTCTAAGTAGAAGAGAAAGTATGAAATACATGTAAAGGGTAGTTCGGGGTTGGAGGGGTTTTCTGAAAATTTTTGTGTTTGGTACTTAACCAATTTTGTTTTTAGATTATACTGTTCATACACAGACCTTTTTTGATTCAGATGTCCTCAAAACATGCATTTGTGGTGAAATCTTGGTATCAAGTTTTTGGGTGAAATGTGATACCTTGCTTTCCTGCTATATACATTGTACATACTTGGTAGAATAAGTTAAAATGGATAAATCCTTTCTGTAGTCAAAGTAAACTTCAATCGAAAATTCTAAATGTCGATTGATGTAAATACCTATTATTTGGCTGTTTTCAGAGAAAGAGTAACTATGGCACTTCCACCGTACCTGCTGGGTCCACATCCATGGGCCACAATGATGGCCCAGCAGCAGGCACATGCTCAGCTGGCTGCTGCTGCTCAGGCACAAGCCCAGGCACAAGCTCAAGCCCAAGTGGTGCAGGCACAGGCCCAGGCGCAAGCTCAAGCTCAGGCACAGGCAGTGCATGCTCAGGCAGCACATGCCCAAGCGGCACATGTTCAGGCTGCACATGCCCAGGCTGCTCATGCTCAGGCTGCAGCCCATGCCCAGGCTGCACATGCAGCAGCTCAGCAGGCACATCTCCAGGCACAAGCTCATCAAGTTCATCATCATCCTCCTTTAGCGCAGCCTCATAAACAACATGAAATATTAACAGAGGAAAAGTTGCAGGAAAAAGGTAAGTGCTAAATGAAAAATGCACCCCTCTAGGTTTATTTCTATCAACTTATATAATAATTTATGCCTAGAACTGTTGGACTGAGCTTCTTTGTTTTGCAACAATATCTTAGCAGATTTTATGGAATGCCTGTAAGTGCATATCAGTGCTAATTTATCTGCCTTGACAGTGTGATGTGGAGCATAACTAACAAGGGAACAACTTGGTAGGCAGTTTTCAATGTTTGCATGGTTTGATGTCAATAGGACCACCTTCAACCTTGTAAATGAGACCCCAAGGGGCCTACTACGGTAGGTTCAGGTTTGGCGCTCCCGGGGGTTCCCGAGCTGCTCACCGCCATCTCATCTCCATTGCCCCACCTGAGCCACGTTTTGTGTTAGTGTGGTGTGTGAGCACAAATTTGTTGTTTTGTGTGTTATTGTTAGTGTGAGTACACTCGCCTCATCTTCCTCTTCTAGGCTTATGCCTTATGTATTTAGTTTAGATTTATTAACTCCTGCCTCACCAACAGGGATCTTTCTTCTATCTCCATGGTTCCAGCGCGGCTTCCAACATGCTCTCTCTGGAGGTCTCAGGTGTGACAGTGGAATGGACCCTTCACACTGCCCCTGTGTGTAAGCAATATGTACACCCACTTAGCTTCTCTGGGAGCCCGGCCCATGCCAATATTCCGACGAACGCAGGTCTTCGGTTTAGAATGGGCTGGACATGTTACTGCTACCCGGTGTAAACAACCACAAGTCCCCGGAATCTATGGCTGTGTCATTACAGGCCTAAAGTGGGGTGCCAAAGGTGGTTATACCTGTGGTAGGGGCATAAAACTGGGTTGTGCATGGTGGAAGGCTTACCTGTATAGACCAGCAGTGGAGGTCGGAGGATAACTCTTCCTAAGTACTCTATGAGATCGGTCTGGGAGGGGTCTCTCAGGCGGCACAGGCCGGAAAGAATTTTTGTTGTCGTTTTTTCTCTTTCCCCTGGATGGCAGGTTGACGCCGACTGTACTGGAAAGGGCCGTTTCATGATTCCTCCACACAAAACCTCTACTTTTGACAGATTTTTGGTAATGACCTTGGCCTATGACTCAAAAACAATGCGAGACTTTAACCTATTTTACATCCAACGTGAACTGGACATGATATGTAGCAAAGTGTCCAATGCAACCAGGACTAGAGACAGTATGTTGTTAGTTGAAATTAGGACCGAAAACCAGTCCAGAAAGCTCTTGAAAGCTGGCTTATTGGGTTCCTACCAAATAACGGTGGCACCACAAAAATCGCTTAATCCTGTAGAGGTGTGCTGACCACCTCGAGCTTAGACTGCCTTTCCGATTCTGAAATTGTTGCCAATCTCTCCGACCAGGGTGGTGAATCGGTTGCGTTACGGACAGTCTTCCTAACGTTCAAAGGTACCAGCCTACCTGAGGCACTCTATTGTGGATACGAATGCGCTGCTGTGATGCCATATATACCGAACCCTATGCGTTGTTTTCGCTGTCAAGTTTGGTCACACCCAAAGCCGGTGCACTTTCGACGCTACATTTGAACGTTACGGCCAACCTGCCCACGGCGAAACGGGTTGTGCTCGAGACCCTTGTTGCGTCCATTGTAAAGGGAATCATCCATATAGCTCCCGGCAATATCCACGTTTTCTCGAGGAAAAGGCCATACAGGAGCTGCGAGTTAAGGAATGCCTGACTTTTTCCGGAAATCAGGTGTCGTTTCCAACAGCTGCAGTCTGCGACCATCTCAGGCTATGCTGCATTCCTGTTTCCTCAGTGGCACTACAAACTGTGCCCATAGCAGACGCCGACCACAACCACCTCGCAGTCTTCAACATCTATAGCTCCCACTGCCTCAAGTTCTAATTCTCCTGAACCTGCTCTTCATGAGTGCAGTCGCAAACAACTCAAGGCCACTGATAAACCATCCAAGTCCCGTTCTCGTTCTGCGAGCCGTAGGGGATCTTCCGGATCCCGAACATCAGTGGATACTGACGATGAAAGTGGCTATGCTGTTGTGGGTCCTAACTGTGCGAAGAATAAGAAATGCGCTCTAACTTCATTTTCTTTGCTTCTGCCAATTGTTTGCATTCCAGCTGCAAACTCAGATCATTCTGAATAATAAATAACCTGTCACGTCTCTAATTGTGCTCCATGGCTCTCCTGACGTGGAATATCCGCGGTACCCGTACCCACAGGACCGAATTACAGCTGTTATTACGATCCTATAACCCTCTGCTACTATGTTTGTAAGAGACGAAGCTTCACCCCCACGATGTACCAACACCTTCCGTTGCGGTTTGGCCTTAACACCGGTGGAAGGCTCTCCTGCTAATGGGGGTGTTATAATCCCAACGCGCAGTGACATCTGCGGTCAGTCGGTCTCGCTTACCACAACTTGCAAGCTGTTGCTATCCGACTTACTCTTCTTGGTTTCTCCTTTACTGTATGTAATGTCTACGTTCCGCTTTCGTCTATCCTCTGCGCCGCTGACATGCTCCATCTTTTGTCGCAGCTCCCGGCACCTTTTCTTCTGCTGGGTGATTTCAATGCACACCATTCCCTATGAGGTTCCCCTAGGGCCTACGCGCGGGGGACTGTTCTTTCTGACCTTTTCGTTCAACATAGTCTCGCTGTTTTGAACCAACTTACATTTCCGATTCTTCTGCTACGCTATCCCACCTGGACCTTTCAGTTTGCTCTGCACAGCTTGCTCACCGCACTCAATGGAACGTAGTATCAGACACTCACTTCAGTGATCATTCCCCTTGTGTCATCACTTTGCTTTCCCACAACATTTCCTCCTCGCGTTCGAGTACTTGGCAGCTAAGTCGGATTGGGCTCTTTTCTCCGCTCTGGTTGTTTTTGGCGACCGCCAGTTCTAATCAGTTGACCTAATTGTCGAGTATAGTCTGTTGTAATCTCTGCTGCCGAGCAGTCAATACCATGGTCGTCTTCCTACCCTAGACGATTACCGGTCCCTTGGTGGACTACCGACTGCCGCGATGCTATTTGTGCTCGTCGGAGGGCTCTTCGAGTAATTCGCCATCACCCTACCCTGAGACATTTGATCTCTTTTAAGCACACACATACCCGGGCACGCCGAATTATTCAAGATACCGGACTTCATGGACATCTTTTGTCCAAACATTTAACCGTCGTTGATCCGGTTACCGTTGCAGATGCTCTTGGTAACACGTTCGCAACTGCGTCCAGCTCCGCCAATTATCACCCGGCGTTTCGTCCATCAAGGCGGACGTGAAGTCTCAGGCTCTCTTTCCGGTCCTTGGACACTGAGTGTTATAACTCTTATTTTACCATGCGGGAGCTGGCTGCCTCTTTAGCATCCTCTCGGCACTCCGCTCCAGGACCCGATGGTCTCCATATCGCCATGCTACAGAACCTCTCCTCTGACAGTAAGCTATTTTTCCTGAACTTCTATAACCGCATTTGCCACGATGGTGTTTCCTACGGCTTGGCGTGAAGCCACTGTTGTTCTCATTCTAAAACTGGGGAAGGATCGCTGTCTACCTTCCAGTTACCGTCCTATCTCCCTCACCAGTGCGGTTTGCAGGTGATGCAGCGCATGACCAATGGACGGTTACGATGGTGGCTCGAGTCTCTGTAACTTCTGTGCAACATACAGATACCACTCCACGACTGACCACCTTGTCTCTCTCTCGACTCCCTGAATGTTTTTCTTCGGAAGTGTCAAACTGTGGCCATATTTTTCGATATCGAGAAAGCTTATGACACTTGCTGGAGGGCTGGCTTATTGCGCACCTTACATAGTTGGGCCTGCCGTGGCCGCCTTCCAGTGTTCCTCCAGGAGTTCATGAAGAACCGGATGTTTCGTGTGCGTGTGGGCTCTGTCTGCTCCCGTGTTTTTAGTCAGGAGAACGGAGTACCTCAAGGGTCGGTACTCAGCGTCACTCTCTTCGCTGTTGCCATCAATCCCATTGTTGAGTGAGTTCCTGCTGGTATCTCATTTGTGGACGATTTTGCAATTTATTGCAGTTTTCGGCGCATGTGCCTTTTGGAGCGTCGCCTGCAGGCATGTCTTGACCGTATTCATGCTTGGAGTGTTACAAATGGCTTCCGGTTTCCTTCCGAGAAGACAGTTTGTGTCAACTTCTGGCATCTGAAACCATACGAACCCCTGCTCTACATCTCGGAACCGAACCGCTGCCCTTCGCCGAAACTGTGAAGTTTCTTGGCTTGTTGTTGACAGGAAGCTTAGTTGGTCGTCCCATATCTCTTCTCTGAGGGCTAGATGTGATCGTGCACTTAATATTTTACGTGTTTTATGTGGTACATCCTGGGGAGCAGATCGCACCGTGCTATTACAACTTTACCTTTCGCTTGTTCGCTCTAAACTTGATTACGGGTGCATTGTGACTCTTCGGCATGTCCTTCGGTTTTGCGACGTTTAAACCCAGTTCACCATCAAGGGATTCGTCTGGCGCTGCTGGGTGCGTTTCCGATTAGCCCGGTCATTAGTTTGTCTGCGGAGGCTGCTTAACCTCCGCTGTCTCATAGGCGTGACCTGCTTCTTTGCAGCTATGCTATCCGCCTCTTTGCTTTGCCAGATCACCCGTCTTTCATGACATTCTCTTGACCGTCAATATGCTGTCAGTGCGCTGGCCTTGCTTCCCACAGGAGTTTGTTTTCGTCTACTTCTTCGGATCTTGGATTTTTGCCTACCGTCTGTTTCCCCCGTTGGTTACGTTTCGACACCCAGTTCCACCTTGGGTTGGCATCCATGCCGATATCGACGACTCCATCTTCAGTCTTCCGCTCCACATTTTTAGAGTTACAGGCAGAGTTTCCCAACCATTGTTTTATTTACATGGATGGTTCCAAGGAAGACCGTGGTGTGGGATGTGCTTTCGTTTTTAATTCGCGGAATTATACATTTCCATCTTTTGGGGCAATGTTCGATTTTTACCGCCGAACTTTTTAGTATCTATCAGGCTCTTCATTTTATCTGGGAACAGGATTTAAGACAATTTGTTATTTGCAGCGATTCCCTCAGTGCACTACAGGGCCTGCGTGAGCTGTATCCACACCATCCGTTGATACAGCGTATACAGGATTGCCTGCATTCGCTCACTGATGCTGGCGTCAGCGTGTCGTTTGTTTGGGTTCCTGGTCACGTAGGTGTGAGCGGAAATGAACGAGCGGACACAGCTGCCAAGTCTGCAGTTTTATTGCCTAATGCTTTTAGCTCCACTGTTCCTCCAGGTGATATTCGTGTTCACCTGCGCTGGACCATTCTTTCGCGCTGGTTCGTGGAATGGACAAGGGTGCATGGCAACAAACTCAAGAAGGTCAAGTCCCTTCCTGTCCCCTGGATTACTTCCTCGCGTGCATGTCGCCACGAAAAAGTGATTTTAGCGCGACTGCATATAGGGTATTGGTGTTTTAGCCATCAGTATCTTTTATGTGGGGAACCTGCTCCTCAATGTGCTCCATGTAATGGGCCTTTGACGGTGCGTAATTTTTTATTGGAGTGCTGCCCTATTAGTGTGCTGCGTGCATCCCTGTGTCTGCCCACTGACCTCCCCATCCTTCTGGGCGACACACCTGAGGCTCGTGTGAGGTTTTTTACTTTTCTTCGCCACTGTGCAATGTACAGTCAGGTTTAATTTTATCTTGGGTTTTTATCTTTTTAGCTTCTTATGTTACATTGCCTTTTCCCTTCAGTGGCGTTCTCGCTGTTATTTCTGTACCCCCTTTTTAGTCTGGCTTTGGCAACCATTTTATGCTATCCCTGGTTTTAACACTTGTGTGGTACTCCTTTTTAGTGGTTTTTATGCCTTTTAACTTTTAGCCGTTTTATATGCCCTAGGGTGCTAATAACCTAAGCAGTTGGCGCCCTAAAGCCCTACTACTACTACTACTACTTGTAAATGAGAATGTTTTCATTAGCTGCATGAATTATCTGTTTCCTACATTACTATGCACACCTTTTCTTGGGTGCTAATTTTGCAAGGAAGCGAGGATCCGAGAAATAAGAAAGAGGTTGCCTACCTCTCTTTTTGTAGTGTTGTTAACCAAAGGACGTTTCTTTCCTTGAGGCCTCATCCATTATGGTGAATAGATTATCTAATTTATCATGAACTGAGTTATTAAACAAAACACAACTCACGTGCATGTGTGTGAACTATGGGACCTGCAGACAGAATGAAACTTTAGCATTGAAGCACTTATATATCTGGATGTATAACTGTTTGATGTTTCAATGTTGCTGCTTTCCAAACCATATGAAGACTAGGGAGCTGAATGCTCAAGAAAACAAAATAGGATCTGAAGCTTTCCTGGCAATGAACATATTCTAGATGTTCTCGGGCTTTAAGCCATCAGTTATACATTTAATAAAAGTCACTAGCAGATAAAACAATTGAACTTGCCAGATTTTTAGAATGACAATAAGGGATTCTTAATGGCCCCCCCCCCCCATCACAATTGAAAACCAAAAGGGGTAGGTAAATAGCGACTTGCAAAAGTATCTGAATTTACACGAATTGAACATGTATTGGTCAATACAACTTGCACAATTTGCATAAGGTCATAGTCCCAATAAGCAACACTATAATTCAGTAGTATTTTAATTTTGCACTTTGATAAATTCAAACAATATTTATTGCTTTCAGTGTTCCATATTTTATTCAGGATTAAACATCTTTTCTCCGTAGAGGCATTTGAGGCACGACATTCAATAAATGTGCTATTAACATACTGATCTTGAAGGATATCAAATGAAAGGTGATCATTGAAGAATATTAAACATTGCTTTTCAGATCAGCTTATTTTGGGTTGTTCAGTGACCTTCAGTGACTGTCTCGTAATGTACAAAATTCTTTGTAAAAGAAACTCAATTTACACTTTTTGATCCTAACACATTCTCTATTTAAGCTTCTACTTTGGTTTTGTCACAGGCCAGTTTACTTATTCTGTAGAATTGTTATCATATACATATCGAATGAGTTACATATTACAATGAAAATTATTCTAACTTTAGATTTTGGTTTATATTGTGATAATTTATAGTGATTTCACAGGCTGTAACTGACTGATCATTACGATTCTTCTTCATTAAGAAATTTGTTATTTTGTGCTTAAAATGAGGTTGCATTTATGATAGTTGTAGAGGCTTGTTTCAAATTGGACTTGCCACCATGTCCAACAGAAAGCTCAGGATTGCAAGTGATTGTCAGTAGTAGATATTTTTCACTGACAATAACCATAGATATTCTATCCCCCAATTTTGTTACATAAACTCAGTAGCAAATAAAAAATATAACCTTTATAAGTCCATAAACCTCTTCCCTCTATGCAGATATCTGACAGCATGACTTGAATATACGACCCTGTGTTGTGGAATATCCATATACCATATTTATCCGTACACAAGACAATGTTTTTTCAAAAAAATATTAATGTTCAGAACTGGGGGCAATATGTTTTCCAATTATATGCAGGGGAAAAAGTAAGTTTCAACGTTGCTGGTATGGCTGTGGCAAAGCCCGGGGGAAAGTTTGGGACAAATGCAGCAGTTTGTGCATTTCATTTCATGCCAAAAATTAGCTGTTAATGGGCCTAAGAGGATTCTCATTGAAAAAAGATTACTCTTCCGACTAAAATAAAACTAGAGGGCTTCCTTTGAAATCGGTGGTTGTATGTCAATAGTCAAACAGAAAGAGAGATATTAACTGCGAATTTCCCCTCTATCTCTCTGTCGCCCGAAATGTGAATTTTTTTGCAAATTCGAATTTGGTAAATATTTTAGGATATATTAAGTATGTTGTCTTATCAGAATCCACAGGATCCATAATCATCTTTACAGCTATGCTCTCGCCATATTATTATTATTATTATTATTATTATTATTATTATTATTATTAAGGGACTCCAACAGCTTAAGTTTAGTTTGTTTAGTTTGTTCAAAATATATGGCAAACCTTTAAATTTCATTTAAACATTTTAAGTTATGCCTTCTTTTTGTATAGATCTGTTAAATTCCAAAATTAAGTTCTGAAAAATGGGGTTCATCTTGTATTCGGATAAATATGTTAATTATATTACATTGTTACACTACCATCCTAGGACCAACTGAAGTACCGAATGAACGCACAGGCAATTCAAAATGCAAAATTTAAGCATTGAATGATATATGGGATACAATCTAATTAGTAATTATAGCGTAGATACATTGGTGCTAAGTTGATAACATTGAGTAACAATAATAGTCGAGATGCTTTTAAGCATTTGGGAGAGTGCTAAGCCAGCAGCAAGAAAGTGTGGATGTGTAACAGGAGAACTCCAGATAATTAAGGAAAAAGGGCACAAGTGACAAGAAAATGGGTGTCAGTATAGAGATGTATAGGAGAAGAATTGGACTTTCAATCCTTTTAGTGCCAATCAATATCTAATCGTGATCCGAAAATTCTGCTAGAATTGTCAATCATGATCTAATCTCACTCTTTCTTTCCAGCGGGAAGGTCTGTGTTTTTTCTACATCATAGCCATAGAGGAAGGTTTTCTGGAGTGTTTCTGGACCTTATCTTCACTCCAATCTGCTAAATTAGCTCTATAGTTAATTTCTCTAGACAGTATTTGTATATGTTGGTTGAAACATGGCATTGTCTAGCCAAAGGTTATAAACTGAAGAGGAAATAAGAGCTGCAGTTCACAATGTAATAGAAGAAATAAAGTGATTTTGAATATTCAGACCTTGATGAAAAAGTTAAGATATATATTCTAGCTTCAGCGATTAAGATGCATCCGATAAAAATGGCCCTCGTATGCATGTACTTATTCAAAATGAATTTATGGAGGTGTAACTAGATGACAAATAGAATGTGAATCAACCATTCAGCTATACAATAACACAAATGCTAAATTGTACAGTAATCTATGTTACATTTGTATCTTATTGCTTATGCTGTTTTAATTAATATTGGAATCATGCTTATGTGCATGTTTTTGGTGATTTTTTTTCTTCAGTTTTCAGCCTTGATGTTCATGAATTCATTTTTTGTGTTTTAAAAAATAAAACCAAAACAGGGTGCTGTTTTAGTAAAGAAACATCAGTACTTTCATTTGATTAGCCTAAACTTTCCATGTAGGAAAGCTTTGTATGCCTAATTATTGATTATTTTGGACTTTTAATTTCAGTTTCAAATTTTTCTTTTGTTTTTAATTTTTTTAAAATATTGAAGAGACTTCTCCATATAATGCATATTATACAGTGGACAAAAGGGTCCACTTAAACATAAAACAAGATTTAGGTCTCTTTGATACTGATTTTATTACTAATAATTTAAAACCCTGCATTCTCCTCTAAAATTGCTTGGCACTTTTCAGACAGCAGTTTGCTATTTGGGCTGGCACTAAAAGGATTAATTAATATTAAAAACTACCAAAGCAGCAGCAAAGGAAACAAAGAAGAAAGGGTAGATATTTTTATTCTTTTGAATGTAATTGGACTGCTATTGATAATTGGAGGGGTGGAAATTAGCCTAGGATCAAAAGGCAACCAAGAATCTTTGGGCAAAATATTAAAAAGCATGCAGGGAATAGAAGAGAGGATGTTAAATAAAATTAGTAAGCTAGGGAGAGAAATTAAAGAATAGATAAGGACGGAATTGCAGCAAATGAAGATGAAAGTTCAGGGACCTAACAGAATGGAAACACTGGAGGACAAATATAGGAAAGGTGGCTGAGTAGTTAGACCACTTGCCTTTCACCAAGGGTTTGATCCCCAGGTGACCGCATGTGGGATTTGTTGTGGACAAAACGGTGGCACAGGGGCAGGTTTTCTCTGGGTTCTCCAGTTTCCTCCACATCTCACCACTGTTACTCCATCTTCATTCCATGTTTCATCAATGTCATCGCCTACGGTGCCGTAATAGTAAAAGCGGGTGTTCAACATTCTCAAAACAAAGTATAGGACATTTAATCTGGTGATATCAGGCATACAAGAAAGAAGAGTGGTATGGCCAATACAGGAGGTGTAGGAGATCCTAGATTATAAACTGAATGGAGCTAAAAGGTTGGGAGTTGCAGGAAAGTTTCAGATTGGTAGGTGGATGATATTAGCAAGACTTGTATCAACACAAACAGTATGTCATGTACTGAAAAGAACAAGAAATTAAAGGGAATAAATATATTTATAAACAAGGACTCATCGATGCAGCAGAGAGCTTTAAAGCAAGAATTGGTACAAGAAATTTAAAAAGTGAGATCTGTAGGAAAGCAAGCTTATGTTCTTAATTAATGGCTATTCATTGATAGCCAAGTAGATGCTGGAAAACTGAACCAAGGAGCGTTGGATGGAGAGAAAGGCCAGTGCAGCATGTGAAGCAACAGAGAAGATCAGCAGGTGAGTGATTGAATGTGTAACTGAATGGTCAAGGTGAGGTGGTTATGATGTCACCATTGAAGTGAATTTCAGCCAATCATAAATTGACAGGGGAAGCAAGACAGCTGGCTGGTAGAAGTGGATCAAGATCAGATAGTTAGCATGAGGAAGTTGGAGAATCGTCGTAGGGAGTGTTATAACCCCACGTGTGAGTATATTACAGCTACAGAGGTCTGGCAATGATGTGGAGTTTCAGCAGGTAGAAAAAAAACTGACCATAATGCAGGGCAGAGAATGTTAAGAAGCAGGATTAGAATTAAAGAATTCAGGTTCAAGCCAGGATCACAATAGCAAAGACAGGAAGGGGAGAAGTTATAAATAGAGCTGGGATTTCTATATAAATACTATTTTGTTCCTTGCTATTTATATGCTGGGAAAAGTAATATCTTCACAAACCACTATGTTAGGGTTATTATTACTGAATTTCATTTTACATATTTTTGTGATATTACATGAAATTACACATTTCCATATTTTATTGTATTCATCTGTGTAAATTTCTCTATAAATTCTAAACTGAAGCTATGTGGATACTGTCTCTTTCCGCTATAGGGAGATTAAGAGGACTGACAGGTATTGAAGAACAAGGAATGACCATACCAGGTAAAGAAAGGAATGGCAGATGATTGACAGCCACTTAAGAGCATGACCACAACATTAAAAAGAAACCTGTTAGGCCTAATGGGTTTGCTAATTACACCATGAAACTGCTGTAAATTCTGTACTCAATACTTTTCATTTCTTGTACTTAGTTTCATTCAGAATCAAAGTGGGTAAGTGAACAGTGTACTTCAGTTCTCTCTAGTGTAAAACAATGGCGTGTTATTTATGGATGATCTTTAACTACTGTGGTTCTCAGCATCCCATTCTAAATTGGGCGTGAAAGACCACTTAATTTTGCTCAGAGGCCTCTCTATCAGGCTTGAGGTTCTTTTACATGCCATAAATCTATGACATGTCTCTCTAGTGTGAATATGGCACCTGTCTCATCTTCACTGTCTTCAAAATTGAAATCATGGACTGCAATTGACGAGTGTTTTATGACTGATGGCAAAATAATCATTTGTCGAGATTGCAACAAACATATAGGATGCTCTATGAAATCCCAGCTTGAACAGCATTTGAGAAGTGCACTGCATAGAAAAATCAAACAATTACATCAACCGACAAAGCAAGTGCTTCTAACACAGATGAAAAATTCTTCAACTTTAATTAATCCTTTCTATAAGGATTTGTGCAGTGCAATGATTGCTGCTAATATTCCATGGTACAAGATTCAAGAGCCTAAATTCAGATCTTTCTTGGAAAAATTCTGCAAGCAACATATACCTGACCATTCAACATTATGCAAAAACTCTGCAAGTCTGCTACGATGAGATAATGGATGGCATAAGAGATTCTTTCATATGGGTTGCAGTTGATGAAGTAACTGATTCTAAGAGACGTAACGTAGCAAATCTCATGGTAGGAAAGTTGGAACCTGACAGCGCTTCTAACCGTGTTTTATCTACTGCAAAGAGCTGGACCATACAAATCATTCAACTATTGCAAGATTTGTGAATTATGGGCTCAAGAAGAGAAAGTGTTAGTGCTACATGCTTAAAGCTGCAACTGCTCTGAAGGTATTTTACCCCAATATGCTCCATTTGACGTGTTTAGCTCATGGTTTACAACGTGTTGCAGAGGATATAAGAGTTAAGTTTCCAGAAGTGAATACATTAATTTCGGCAACAAAAAAGGGTTTCCTAAAGCCCCACAGCAGGTGAACTTCCTACAAAGAGCAACTTCCAGGAACACCATTGCCTCCAGAATCAGTGTTAACTAGGTGGGGAACGTGGATTGAAGCAGTGAACTTTTATGGTGATCATTTAGATGACATAAAGACTTGTGAATTCTTTTGACCCTGAAAGGGTTAGTGTCAGATGTCATTTAATGGAAAGAGTGCTCAAGTTCTTATTTTGCATTCAGCAGCTGTCAGTAATAGATGCTCTAAAGTATATTTAGAGTTTCAAGGGAATAGGTTGGAAAGTAATGTGTGGTTGTATAAGAGCCATTGATAAAACACATTTTAGGAGATGAGTGATACAGAATAGATAAATAATCCTAATACAGAGTTTTGGAGAAAAGCGAGAAACAGATTAGAGGATGTGGGTAGATAGAATCTATGTGAGATGAGAGAGAAAAAAATTGTTGCATTGGTAGAACGAAGTGAAGGAAAATGTAGAAAAGGAAGAGTATCTTAAAGTTTGCAATAAAAATGAGAGGTCTGGGGTTGCTTGGTTCTCACTAGGGATATGAAAGCTGAAAAGTTTGAGGAGGGACTATATCTCCAATTTGGGGAAGAAGGAGGATGATGAAATGCATATAATGTTTAAATGTAAAGGAATGAATGAATGGAGAGTGAAGTTGATTAAACAGAAGTTAGGGAAATAATGAGGTAGGGATAAAAAAGATCTTCAATGTCCAAGGGCAGCTAAGAGATTTAGGGGAATTCTTATGGAATGGATGAAATGGACAAGGCAAATAAGGTTCAGTTAGTGAGAGCACATTGCGAACTAATCTTGTGTACAGATAATACAGTGATTGAGTATACACTGGAGTCCATGTAATTTGAGCCCTGGTATTTTGAGATTCTGTATACTCGAGCTTGTCTTAAGAAAATTTAAAATTTTACATAAAACTAGAATAAAACCCTGTTTTATAGAATGTCTGCATATGTGTATTATGCAATTCTGAATGTGTTACATTTTGAACTTTCTTTAAATTTTCTATATACAATACAGGTAAAAAGTCCCTCTTAGGGTTTGTTCATAATGTGCAGAAATAGACTCAGACTCAAAATGCATTTCTATCGTACCATTAGGCTTGGAAGAGTGACTTGCTCTTTCTTTGTTGACCCTTCACTAATTGGACCACTTCAAGCAATTGTATAGTGCATACCATCCTTGTATTTGTACAAGTTGCTACTCATAGACATTGGTCATTAAAATAAGTAAAATAGACATTTTACAGCAGTAACAGACTGACTGACATTCTGTACATACTTTAGTACAGTGTAGTGAGCCCATCATATAGCACAGGTATGCATGACATTTGTTTTTTATTCCTTTAACCATTATTGTGCTCATGAAACATTTATTCATTATTTGCCCATTCATTTTGTTATATTTCTGCATAATCATGAGTTTTTTTGTAATTCGAGGTAACCTCAGTCTGAGCTTGAATTACCGGGACACTACTGTATATGTAAAATGGAAGTTGGTGACATACTCAGATAATGGTCTGGGCCACAAGAGGTTATCATGGCATTGAACTTAGCACTCCAATTATTAATAATAATAATAATAATAATCTCTTGGATAAAGAATAGTGTGAAGTACCTCTCCCCTTCATTCTCTGGACTCCTTAAGTTGTAATTTCTTAAGAAAGTAATGAAAGAATCACACAAAAGTCTACCAACCAATGATAAATTTTAACATTGAAGTTAATGCAATTTCTATTTTATTGAACAATGTTAGCTGTAACATTGTGATGGAACTTCTTCTAGTTAACATTGCTGTACCCTAGTTCTAAGGTATTTAAGGGAGCAAACGAGTGTTCATTGATATTTCTGGACATGCCTTGTATGACATATTAAGTTAGTAGGTCATGACTATGCTTTAAGTGTGCAGAGTGTTAAACTGAACCTATAAAACATTTTAACTGTACTGTCAATAATTACTAAGCAATATTTTTGTAACGGCTTTGTTGTGTAGAATGTGTATATATGAACATTAAAAATAATTTTTTTTTACTTCAGCTCAAAAATGGCAACAACTCCAATCCAAAAGATTTTCAGAGAAAAGAAAGTTTGGGTTTGTAGATGCCCAGAAAGAAGATATGCCACCTGAGCATATCCGTAAAATTATTAGAGATCATGGAGATATGAGCAGTCGAAAGTATAGGCATGATAAACGTGTTTATCTTGGGTATGTATCTTATACAATTCTGATTAAAAGTTATGCTAAATTAAAAGTTATGCAGTTTTGTGGGTTATAATTTTAAATTTGTTATTGCAGGGCACTGAAGTATATGCCACACGCAGTGATGAAGCTTTTAGAAAATATGCCTATGCCATGGGAACAGATTCGTGATGTAAAAGTGCTCTATCACATTACTGGAGCCATCACTTTCGTCAATGAAATTCCTTGGGTCATTGAGCCTGTATATATAGCTCAGTGGGGGTAAGCTGAACATTTTATAATTTAACCATTTGTAATGCTGAGATTTTAGGTGAAGATCTTTTCTTTACTGTGACAGTTTGATGCACTATCTGATACAATAACTTACTGATTCATCTTTTGATTAGAATGGGTGTATTAAAGTTGAAAGTGCCTTAGCAATATGTCATTCAGAAAAACTGTTTATGCTGTTATTTTGGTAAACAGAAAAATATATCCTCAGTGTTGGTAACTTTGGTTATCATTTGTGTGTTGGAGTATACAGATTTAAAACTAATATTCAGATATGAATGAAAGATAAATTGTGAACATTAGTTTATCAGTAAAGAGAATAATGAATTTTTCCCCTGGTATTGAAAGTCTAAAAATTTAATGAAAATGAATTGGAAGTTATACACTGTGAAGCTCAACTAATAAGTAATGCACCAAGTTGTTTTTCATAAGGCTTAATCAAAACTATTACTTACACAACCACAGTTGTATGCAGATGATGATGTAGGACAGATCCTACGATACCATTTTTGCTGTGCAAGTAAAAATTTGATGAAACTTTGGGAAAAACAAATCATTGGTGCATTACTTGGGCCTAAATAACTAATGTAGGCCTGTTAGCCATAAAGGTAACTAAAATTCCCCCTTCTGCATATCTCAAAGGATGGGATTGCAAGATCACAGATTGCTTAGATTAATCGACTTTGCTGGTTTTATTTTATGTTCGATTACCACCATGCCATTGAGGTTACACCATAATGTGTATCACGTCATAGTGATAAAAGATTCCTCCAATCACTGTTATGTTTCTTACAGATGTAAAACATCTGTTTCATAAATGCAGATGTTTTACATTAAAATAAAATTTGTAAATCGGTTGATTTAAGTACATGTGATTCAATCAGAACGAGTCCATAATATTAGTACACAGTGTGTAAATGTAGGCCAAGGTTGCTAAATTAGCTTTGTAACAAATTGTAATGAATTTATTGTATCAAATAATTTTTCAAGTGCAGTTAGAACTTTATTACAGCATAAACTTTTGTGTTTTAAAGAGTGCATTTTTGAGACGTGTAGCGATTGTACTGGGCAATAAAAAGAATGAGAAACAAGTGAAAATGAAGTTGAACATATGTAGTATTTCATAAAAAGAAATACATGTGATTAGAGATACTATGCATGAAGAAAAGTAATGATGCATACTAGTTAACACTGTTATGAATCTTAAAGGATGAAACTTCAATGTCTGAAATAAATATCTAATTGGTGTGAATTTTAGCTTGGTGTTTTTATGACTATGACTGCCTTCTGCTGACATCTGGGGTAAAATTGGTTTTAAAACTTGCACAAATTATTGTAAAATGAATTTTTTTTTTTAATGTATTTATATACAGAGTTTAGTGCATTCTAAATATTTTTAATAACAATGGCACTTCTTTCTCATCCACTTCAAGAAATAATGCATTCCTTTTTCACTGTATAGAAAATTTGCCTTAATTTAAAGCTTAGTGCACATTTAGATTAATTGGCTTTGTTTCATTGCAGAACAATGTGGATTATGATGAGACGAGAAAAAAGAGATCGTCGACATTTTAAAAGAATGAGATTTCCTCCTTTTGATGATGAAGAACCACCTTTAGATTATGCAGACAATGTTCTAGATGTTGAACCGCTGGAGGCTATCCAGATTGAATTAGATGTAGAAGAAGATGCAGCTGTGTATAAATGGTTTTATGACCATAAACCACTAGTGGGAACAAAGTAAGTTCTTGCTTAACAAAGAACAAGCAGTGCATTTCAGCCAGCAATTTTATATCCAGATTTCAAAAAATTCATATTTGAAGGTCTGAGAGGCATTTTATATAAAATGTGTGTGTGGAGGCGGAAGGAGCTTGTAATTAGAGGTGTAGATCATTAGCTTGGACTTGCCTATCTTCTGTGTTCTTGTTTCAGTTAACTATTTTATTTTGCAGACATGTGAATGGTTCTACATATAGACGATGGAATCTTTCCTTGCCACAGATGGCAACACTGTATCGACTTGCAAATCAACTCCTTACAGACTTGGTAGATTCCAACTTTTTTTACCTCTTTGATCATAAATCGTTCTTCACAGCTAAAGCTTTGAACATGGCAATCCCTGGTGGACCTAAGTTTGAACCCCTCATCAAGGATTCTAATCCAGCGTAAGTATTGGGATGTTACTGAGAATGCAATTGTTTTGTTCCTGTATTTCTATATAAGCTTCTGGGTACTAAAACCGTTGTTATTTTTGCAGTGATGAAGACTGGAATGAATTCAATGATATAAACAAGATAATCATTCGCCAGCCAATTCGAACAGAATACAGAATTGCATTTCCATACCTGTATAATAATATGCCACATTATGTGCATCTCTCATGGTGAGTAGATTATATTTTATGTATTAAGATACATAAGAATTTACTGTTTATAATATTGTGCTGCACATTTATATCTTTTGCAGAGTATTTGGATTTACTTATGGTGAATTTATGTATATATTTTAAGCTATTATTTTTGTGATTAGCAGGAACCTTCATTTTATATGTTGCTTACATATTAATGCAGACATTTGCATGAATTATATGGGTTTTATGTAAATAATACAGTCAAATCAGTGTAGATTCACATTGCATTCAGTTAGATGTACCATTCATGCTTAGATTCTGGTAGATGCCATATGCATCATTAGTGTATTTGGTGGTTGGTTTGTTCAAAGTACCAGTAGCATATGGACATATATTTAGTCATAGACATTGTTGACCAGTAAGTTTATTAGAAATGGAACTGTTAACTACAAGTGTTAATGCTCTCCTAGACTTGCACATACATTTTAAAATGTATGTGCAAAGATAAATTAAAATCATTTGAAACTGAGAAGTAAAAGCATCATGTCAATCTGTTTTTATGTATCCTGTCTAAGGTGAAATGCTTTTTAGAGTGACATGGCTACTACTGTATTTATTTGAATGCAAGACCACCTTAGATGACCCTCTTTTCTTAGAACTTAATTTTGGAATTTATCATATCGGTATGAAAAGAATTTAAAGTGTTGCATATATATTTTGAACAAACTAAGGTTACTTAGGCTGAATATAACCTTTTGCTTTCTTTCCTTATTTTTTTTTAATACATAATTCAAGTTTGTGTAGAAATTCACATAGAGGTCAAGAGGAGAATAGCAGTGTATCAAAATGGTTGTGGCGCGCGAAAGTGACAGTGGTAAGGACAGCAGCACAGCTGCAACAACGATAGGTTTTTCTGTTTAGACAACATACCTAATATAACAATTGTACCTTTTACCTAATTTGAATTTGCACAGCAGTTAACATGATTATCAGAAGAGAGTATAAAAGAAAAAGGAGATTGGAAATGTACCAATATGTGTGTGTTGGGAGAAAGTGACGATTGTAACAATGGCAGCACAGCTGCAATGTGATGATTTCTCCTCAGCTTAAAGACAAATGTGATAAGGAAGAGGAAAACAACAAAGAGGGATGATGCACTTTGACTAAGAAAATTGAAAGATGATCCAAGACTAACTAGTTTTGACCTAAGAGCCCAATTAGTTCATTCAGGCATTCATATAATTTAACATTTTGTCTTCAGCTTCAAGCTGGTCTAAAAGCAATGCGGCTCCCAAAGAAACGACTTTTGACAGATAATATAAAGAAAGGAAAAAAAAAAAAAAAAAACTTATATGGCCAAAGTGCAAATTAGTCAGCAGATGAATGAAAAAATTTTATTTTTTCAGATGAGATGGATTTTATGGTGCATGAACAACGTTCTGGTTGTGTTCACAAATCACAAAATGAGCAATTATCTGCAAAACACGTTGGTCAAAGTGTAAAATATTCTATGAAAAAATGATTTGGTGTTGCTTTTAGATTTCTGGGCCAAAGCCACTTGTATCAATAGATGGAATAATGAATTCAACTTTAAATACATTTAGACTTTGGAAAGAAGAGTTGTGCCAACTCTTAAATCGTTTTTCCCAAATGGTAATGGAATTTTTCAACTGGACCTTGCACCTTGTCGCATCCAAAATATCAATCGACTGTTAAAAAAAAAATAGAATAAATTGCCTTGACTGGCCAGATAATTCACCAGATCTAAATCCCATTGAAACTTTGTGGGCAATTTTGAAGGGAAGAATGAGAAAATTCTGCATCTCGAAGGAAAGCATGATTTCAAGTTCGATGAAGTTTGGTTCAGAGACAGTGAAGTGAAAGAAATGTGTGAAAAGCTAATCATATCTATGCAAAACCATGTAAAAGACCCTATTAAAGCAAAGGAGGACATATTAAATACTGAAACTTGTTTTAGAGTGTTATATAAGGTTATGAGTAAGTTCTACGTATTTCTGTATTCACATTAATTTGCACGCTACTGTATATGTGAAAGTAAGCAACTAAATTTAAGCTCCTTTGCTATAAGGTTAGCGTGTTTGAATGCAAAGATAAATTCACACCAGGTTATGGGCTAACCTGTTTAATGATCTTATGGACACTGTGTGGTAGGCGACGTGAATGCCCATCACCCTCTTTGGGGCTCTCCTCGGGCTTGTACGAGAGGTATGCTACTTAAAGACTTCTTGGATAGTCAGAATCTTGCTCTCTTGAACACCGGAGAGCCCACCTTTCTATCTGACGCATTTCATAGTTTTTCACACATTGACATTGCAATTTGTTCCCCTTAGCTGGCAGTCACCTTATGCTGGAATATCATCTTGGATTTGCATTCTAGTGACCACTTTCCTTGTCGTATTAGTGTCTTGACACCCGTTGTATGTTCCACCCGTTTACCTAGTTGGCGCCTAGACCACGCCAGCTGGGAACTGTACTCCCACTTGGCTGAATTTAGCTACGAAGAGCACGACTCTGTGAACCACTTGGTCGAACATCTCACAGGGACCATTCTTTCTGCTGCTGAGCAATCCATTCCGCGTTCGACTGGCTACAGCCGTCGATTTCCGGTACCTTGGTGGACCGATGACTGCCGGGATGCTATTCGCGCTCGCAGACGAGCTCTACGGGTTTTCCAGCGTTTTCCTACACTGGATAACTTGATACACTATAAACGGATGCGTGCACATTCTAGGCGGGTTATTAAGGATAGCAAAAAGATGTCATGGAATAAATTCGTGGGTTCTTTAATCGACATACACCTTCCTATGTCGTATGGGATAAGTTAAGACGTGTGGCTGGGAAACCGAACCATATGCCCATCGCCGGTCTCAAAACACCTACCGGAGCTGTTGTTGATACATTTGACCTGGCGAATACTTTAGGCAGTGCTTTCGCTCAGGTGTCTAGCTCAGGCAATTATTCCCCTGAGTTTCTTACAGTTAAGAATCAGGTGGAATCTCAAGAATTCTCGTTTCTTTCTGGCAACCTTGAGGATTATAATCGCCTTTTCACCCTGGCAGAGCTAGACAATGCACTCTCCTCTTCACGACACTCAGCACCAGGTCCAGATGGTATCCACGTCCAAATGTTGCAACATCTCTCTCCTGATGGCAAAGATTTCCTAATCGAGGTCTATAATCGTGTCTGGGTTGATGGCATTTTTCCAGACAAGTGGCGGGAGGCCACCATCATACCCATTCTTAAACCTGGAAAGGACCGCCATCTGCCTTCCAGTTACCGTCCTATTTCCCTCACCAGTTGCGTGTGCAAGGTGATGGAACGCATGATCAATGGACGGTTGGTGTGGTGGCTGGAATCCCACAATCTTCTGACGAACATCCAGTGTGGCTTTCGACGACGACGTTCAACTGCTGACCACCTTGTCTCTCTGCCAACTCAGATTATGGACGGGTTTCTTAAGAACAGCCCCACAGTTGGGATATTTTTTGACCTCGAGAAGGCCTACGACACGTGTTGGCGGGCGGGAATATTGCGTTCTCTGCACAACTGGAACATACGTGGACGCCTACCGTTGGTCATTCAGGAGTTTATGCGGGACCGCGTTTTTCGAGTGAGGGTGGGCTCGGTTTTTTCTAACCATTTTATTCAAGAGAACGGAGTGCCGCAGGGCTCGGTACTCAGCGTAACTCTATTTGCTATTGCGATAAATTCCATATCACTATGTGTGCCTCAAGGTGTCTCTTCCTGTTTATTCGTGGACGACTTTGCCATCTTCTGTACTTCTCAGCGTACACCGTTTTTGGAACGCCGTCTCCAGCGGTGTTTGGACAATCTCTATGCTTGGAGCTCGAAACACGGTTTTCGTTTCTCCGCTGAGAAGACAGTCTGCGTTAACTTCTGGCGCCGTAAGTGGCAAATCCCGCCGTCTCTTCGACTCGGGCCAGATGTACTTCCTTTCGCAGACGAGGCGAGATTCCTTGGTTTGATCTTCGATCGGAAACTTTGTTGGGCACCACAAATAGCACAGCTTAGAGCACGATGTGACCGTTCTCTAAATCTTTTACGGATACTAAGTGGCAAATCTTGGGGTGCGGATCGGACAGCATTGCTCCGTCTTTATCGTGCTGTGATTCGTTCGAAGTTGGACTAAGGCAGCATTGTGTATTCTTCAGCTCGACCTTCAGTACTCAGAAGGTTAGACACAGTCCATAACCAGGGCATCCGTGTGGCCGTTGGAGCTTTTCCAACGAGCCCAGTTGTTAGCCTCTACGCCGAATCGGGAGAACCTCCTCTGCGTTGTCGGCGTGATGTCCTGCTTGCTAATTATGGCTGTGGGCTGAAGTGTATGCCTGGGCATCCAACTTATCACGCGTTTTTCTCCCCTGAGCTGCACGAGTGATACTGCCTCCGCTCTCTGAGCCCCAGGCCAGCAGGTTTTCGTTTCCGTGAGCTTCTACGCCAGCACCATGTTGACATTCCTCGGCTGTTATCCAAGGGAGAGAGTATACACCCCCCTTGGTTACGCGCTACCTCCCATGTCGATCTCGGGATGATGCTCTACGGGAAATCTGTTACGCCTCTTGATAGTATTCGTCGTTGCTTTTTAGAATTTTTATCCAAATACAGTGGCCGTATTTGTATTTACACCGATGGTAGTAAGAGCCCCGACGGTGTTGGATGTGCCTTTGTCACTGGCACCGCAACTTCTACTTACGGTTTGCCTAGTTGCACATCTATATATTCTGCCGAGCTATATGCTATTTATCAAGCCCTTCTGTATATTCGACGTCGAAAATTAGGTGACTGCCTTATTCTTAGTGATTCCCTTAGTGCCCTTCAGAGCATTCGTGAGCTGTACAATTACCATCCTTTGGTGCAGCGCATCCAGGACGTTCTCCACATTTTGCACGCTTCTGGTTTTAATGTGGAGTGCGCATGGATTCCTGGACACGTTGGCTTGCCAGGGAATGACACGGCGGATTTGGCAGCGAAATTGGCAGTCACAGCGCCCAGTGTTACGATTACCCATTCAACAGCAGAAGATTTTAGAGTGGCTGTACGGAGAGCCGTTTTTTCGACTTGGCATGCGGAGTGGTCGGCTCTCCGTGGTAATAAGCTGCGAGAGGTGAAGGACCTCCCTGTCAACTGGGTGACCTCCTCTCGTTTATTCCGCCGGGAGGAGGTAGTACTAGCTCGGCTAAGAATTGGCCACTGTATTTTTACTCACAGTTACCTTTTTAAACGTGAACCTGCTCCTGTCTGTGCGCTCTGTGGGGAGGCACAGACAGTTCGTCATGTGTTGCTGGAGTGTGGTCACCTGGCACACATTCGGTCATCTATGGGCATGCCGGCCTCTCTTGCTGAGGTCCTGGCAGATGACCCAAGAGCAGTGGACAGGGTTTTTAAATTTTTAGCAAAAGTTTCTTTTACCTTGACGTTTTAGAGTGATAGCGGTTTTTTAAACTCTTTTGGTTTTAATGTGTTGGTTTTAGATGGAGTTTTATATCCAGCTCTGGTTAGAGGGCTGGACGTTTCTGTTACTTCCGTTTCAACTGTGTTAGCTCTTTTACTTGTGTTTACTTTTTTGTTTGGTATTTTCTTACTGCCTATTGCCAAGTTTTAATCATAAGGGCGCTTATGACCTCGGCAGTTGAGCGCCCTTAAACACCATTATCATCATCTTATGGACACTGCAGTATTTCTATAAACATATATGGTTTCAGACTAAAGCAATCTAAACATTAAGATTCTACAGATTTGGAGCCTGTCCATAAAGGTTTAATAGTATAATTATTGTGCATATAATTTTAAATTAAATTCACACCAGTTTTGAAAGTCTCTTTAAGATTAGAGAATTTTCACTAGCAGTGTGATATAGCAAATTTTGTGATAGAATATTAGGCATTTGCAATGTATGTGCAGTGTCTGCTGATGTCACAAACATCTAATAGTTTTATTTTCTCTGGCACATATGTGCGATACACATCGTTTTTTATTTTCTCTTCATGTACTATGTACATAGTGTATAGAGAAGGTATTGTATTCCACCCAAAAATTTGATACCGAGATTTCACCAGAAACACTTGTTTTGAGACACCCTGAATCCAAAAATACATTTTTAGAAAATTGTCCATGTATGTGTGTACATGTGCGCAATAGTTCAGAAAGGAAGTCTGTTAAATACCAAACTTGGTATTTAGGTTCAGTGTTTTCCAAGGCTGCGACATGAAGATTTTGAAGAAAATTCACCCATTCCCAACTACCCTTTACATGGAAAAATTTCAAAAATTTTTATTTTCTCAAAAATGGCTCTAACAATTTTGATTAAAATAATGTAAATTAAAGATGCCTACATGACAAAATATATATCTTGAATTTTCAGGGAATAGCCTCTGAAGACATCTTTATTTTGAATGAATTTTGTATAACTAGTAAACCGTAAGAGATAGACAAAAACTTACTGCACAAAAAATGCAGAGCGCGGTAAAGCATACAGTTTATGAAATATGCATTTTTTCCCTAGTCAACCATTTTTAAGATATTCCTTGTTATTGATTTCAGTTTAAAAATATTTAACCCCAGAGTGGGCGTGCATAGCACAGCTAGGTTGGTATTGTTTTTATTTATTGCACTAATTTACATTACATCAATCAACCAATTATAAATGACATCCAATATTATTTTTCATAGCATTTTTATACATATGTATATTAATTAGTTACATTACAAAGTGTATGCAAATTAGTCCCCTACAACCTCTGGTTAAAACATACTAATTTTTCACACAGAACAGTAGTTTGAGAAAGATTCAATTTCCCCTACAATACCTCGTGCTACAGTTTTAGGGCCTGGAAAGATTTTCACAATATTTTTTGCTGGTAGATGGGATGTCTTTTTATGCATACTAGTTTTGATCCATTTCATTTCTTTGTCCCTACCTATAAAAATGTCATCTTTACCATCAAAAGAAAGCACTTCTTCATCATTGTCAATTTCAGAGTCACTGACATGATCACTCAGTGATTTTTTGCATTATCTCTACCAGAAAACAAATCATCAATATTCCCACAGTCATCTTCAGCAACTACCTCTAAAAGAGTCCGTTCTAACTCCTGTTCTGTCAAATATTTCTTTGCCCTAAAATTAGAAAACACAAAATGTTGGCAACAATTAATGAGTTATTTAAACACATCTTTAAAATACAACTTCCCCCCACCGTGTTAAAGAACAAGGAATTAGGTTCCGATATGAGCTGTGATGTGAAATATTACTTATATGGCCAGGTGTGCAGTGTGTAAAGTATGCAGCTGGTGCTGTTCCAAGAATAACCTTTTGTTGCCCTTGAGCTGTTGGTGCTACTATTACTATGGCTAAACAAAATGGAAGCTAAACAATGACTTGAAAGGTACTCTCAATAAGGTAAGATATTTATCCGCTGGAGGGCAAAATGCAACTCTGGTGTATAAAATACACTAGCTATACTTTTCTCATAGGGGAAATTATAACGCCTGATCATGCAAAGAATCTGATTTCTAAACCATAACAACCACATTTTAAAACATTTGACTGTTGGTTTAGCCAGTGTATTCCCTTATTCCTTTCTACCTATAAGGAACTAAGTAATAAAACTTTCTGCTAATGCTTAGCATGAAGTAGAATGAAGAATAAACTTATAAACAATAATTTGTTACAGAGTCTAGAGAAAGTCATGTGATGGAGCACATCAGATTTTTTTAATTTACTTATTAAAGTTCTACATATAGGACTGACCATAACCCTAGTTAGTTGACCAGCCTTTTACTAAGCCTACATTGGCTTTCATCCAATATAGATATATAATATATATATATATATATATTTTTTATTTTCCAGTTTTGTTTTTTTTAAAGACCTTGATTTGTTTCCTAATTGCTTCTATCAAGTAATTTTGGTTTAATATTTAGCAATGGATATACAAATTATTTTTATGAAAGCTTACTACTTTCTCTACGCCTACTATGTACGTAGTGTATAGAGAAGGTATTGTAATGCACCCAAAAATTTGATACCGAGATTTCACCGGAAATACATGTTTTGGGTCTCTCTGAATCCAAAAAAAGCATTTTTGGAAAAAGGTCCATGTGTGTGCATGCGCGTGTGGACAGCATAGCTCAAAAACGAAAAGTCTGTTAAATACCAAACTTGGTATTTAAGTTTGGTATCTTCCAAGGATGCGACACAAAGATTTTCAAGAAAATTCCCCCACCCTCAACTACCCTTTACATGGAACTTTTTTCGAAAATTTTGATTCTCTAAAAAATGACTAACGATTTTGATTAAAATATCGTATATTAAAGATATTTACCTCACAAATAATATGTATATCTTGAATTTTCTGGGAATAGCCTCTGAAGACTACTTTATTCTGGAGGAATTTTGCTAAACCATAAGAAATGGACAAAAACTTACCAAACAAGAAATTTAGAGCACATTAAAACACACAATTTATGTTATATAAATTTTTTTTCGAGGAATTTATCATTTTTGAGATATTCCTTGTTTTTGGTTTCAGGTTTAAAAAACTTGTACTTTTCTCATACAGGCATTTGTCAGCTCGTGTCCATACAAACAAAGGAACTTAGGTCACCTAGAAACCAGGTTTTGACTTCACTTTAACCTATGATACTTCCATATTTCACTTCTACTTACAAGGAACCAAGTAATGAGACTATTTCTGCTAATTTTTTCTCGATTAGCATGAAATAAATAGAAGAATAAGCTTAACAATAATGTTTTACACAGAAGTAGAGAAAGTCATGTGAATGGAACATATCAGATTTTTTTATCCTTCTGCTTCATTTTAATCCAGATAAACTTTCGTAAAATAGCTACATTAACATTTTGTTTATTCAAAGTGAAATGTTAAAGAACTGGGTGAAATAACTGAAGATGACAGGTTTTGAAAGAATCACCAGAATTGAACATTTAATGATGGATATCTCTGAATTGGTATTTGCCACAAATAAGTTTTTGGAATAAACTCTGTTTTTAGAGATGTATATTTTTTGTATTGTGCATTTCGTATATTGCTTAACATATACTAGTTATCCAAGATTATACAAAAATTCTTTCAAATGAACAGATTTCATAGGCTATTCCCAGAAAGTTAAGCAGTGCATTTTATCTTTAATGTAAATATCTTTTAATATATTGTATTTTAATAAAAATTGGTAGTTTTGACAAAATAAATTTCAAGAACTTCCTCTCAAAACATACTTTGGAGACATTGAACTTAACAAAGGCTGTGCCAGAAGTACCCAACCTGATGTATAGATAGTGGTTGTTGTTTCAAACAACAGTGGTAAAAAGTACCAACCTTAGAAAGTTTAAGTTTGAAGTTTAACAATTTTACATTGTTTAGCAGCCATCATTAGTGAATGCTGTCAATGAATTTGTAAACATGGATAAAACTGGTCATCATTATGTGATACAATACTTTCCTTTGAGAGGTCTTTGTCCCACTAATATTAAAGCTAAGCTAGATTCTACTTTGGAAGAATCTGCTCCTTCGTTTACGACAGTGAAATATTGGCTGGCAGAGTTTAAGCACAACTGTACGAGCTGCCAAGATGAACATCACAGTGGTTGACCAAATGAGGTTACCAGTCCAGAAGTTGCAAAGAAAATCCAAAAAATGGTTTTGGATGGCCGTCGACTGAAAGTTCGCAAGCTAGCAAACGTTGCAGGCATTTCAAAAAGTTCTGTACGTCGTACATTGACTGAAAATTGGATATGACAAAGTTGTATGCAAGATGGGTGCCGCATTTGCTCACAATAGAACAAAAACAGCATCGTGAGGAGTTTCAGTAGAGTGTTTGGCAAAGTTTTGCTACTGTAAAGCTGTGTTTTTGTGTGAATTCATAACAATGGATGAAACCTGGGTCTATCACTTCACACCTGAGACAAACAAACAATAAAAATAGTGGATTGGAAGGGGAGAATCAGTTCCAAAGAAGGCAAAGAAAGTTTTGTCAGGCAAAGTCATGGCATCAATTTTCGGTGATGCATGTGGGATAATTTTCATTATCCCAAAACAGGAAAAGTAATCGATGGTGAATATTATGTGAACTTGTTACAGTGCTTTAGTGATGAAATTGAACAAAAACGGTCATATTTAGCAAAAAAGAAAGTTTTGTTTCATCAAGGCAATGCACCAGTTCACTTGTACATTATCATGTCCAAAATCAATGAGTTGAAGTTTGAATTGCTTCCTCATGCACCCTGTTTGCTAGATTTAACGCCCTCTGATTATTTTCTGTTTCAAAACGTGAAGAAATGGCTTGGTGGTAGGAGATTTACCAAGAATAAAGTGGAGACTGAAGTTTATGGCTATTTTGCAGACCGTGATATTTCTCTTTATAAATAGGATATTGAAGCTATTAAATATCACAGGGAAAATTGTATCGAGATGAAAGGAGACTATGTAGAGAAATAAAAATGTTTTTCCCCAACATTTTTGTGCTTTCTTTGTTAGGTCAGGTACTTCTGGGACAGTCCTTGTAAATACCAAATTTGGTGTTTAATTAATCTATTGTCTTTGAGCTATGCTTCTCTCTCTCTCTGTCTCATACACAAAACTGCATGGACTTTTTCTAAAACTCCTTTATTTGGATTCAGGAGGCTTCAAGACATACACTGAAATCGGTTAACGCAGAATACAATACTTCCCCTACTTGCTATACAAAGTAAAAATAAATCTTTCACTTATGACATAGATTACTTATTGCATTTTATTGTTTTCAGAATTTCCATTTGATTTTGTTTATTTTTATTTAGGTACCATGCTCCAAACGTTGTCTACATTAAAACAGAGGATCCAGATTTGCCTGCATTTTACTTTGATCCATTAATTAATCCCATCTCTCATAGACATTCACTTAAGGTATGTATGTATTTACATTTTCTTATTGGCTAGATACTATTAAATGAAAGACATTTGTGAACAATTCTCTATAGTAATGTTGAATGTTGTAGGTCAATGGAGTTAGCTCAATCATCATGAACATCAACTTTATCAAATTCAAGTTCAAAACTTGCAAATATGCATATAAGTTTGTGACAGTGATGTGATTAAATAAAAAATAAAAGAATTTGAGTCAGTTTTTGTAACACAACCATCACTTATTTTTATTACTGGGACTGGTTTCAGGACCAGTTTCAAATAATTTTATTTTTTATTTATCATAAGTGTTCTTAAATTATAGAAAAATGAATCGGTGCTATTTATTTGTAAAATATTGAATTAATTTTCTTCTATGTATTGTTGATTATGATATTCACTTTGAAACTAGCAAAATGCTCGGAAGATATCCACATGTAAGCAATTTACAGATATAGAAACCTGTGCCGGTCTTAACCCTGCTGTTCTGTTCAGGTCTATATGACCCAATATCACAACTGTTCTCATTATATATTTCTCATTTAATCAGCCATTTTTATGAAATTTAGTGACTTTGTCCAATGATATATCAACATTTTCTGGTTAAAAATTTGTTACAAAATTTGAATAGTTTTCTTTTAAATAGTATTTGTTACATTTGTACTGTTCAGGACATTATGACCCAATAGAAAGTACAACAATGTACTTGTTCTTGTTACACAGTTATATTTTGCATTATTTCAAAGGTTGCTTGTCAGTTTGAGTTTAGACACCATGGCAAGAAGAATATTGAGTGAAGCAGAGTTAGAAGCTCTTGCTAATGCCTCCAATAGTGAGTCCATTTCCAAATTTGAAAATCACATAAGTAATGCATGTGAAAGTAATAGTTCTGACAACGATTCTAACAGTCTTCAAACAGGCAGTGATGAATAAACTATTATTTCTAAAAATAAAACTATTGAATGGAAGTGTAACCACCTCTACAATGTGGCCAGCACTCTGTTTCAAATGTCATCAAGAAGACGCCAGGAATTACAAGGAATGCAACCAATAGAATAACATAAAACGTTTCTTTGAAGCTATATTTCATGAGGCACTTGAAAAGGAAATAATAGAAATGGCAAATATAGAGGGACACAGAGTTTATGGTGAGCAGTGGGAAAATATTGATAGAAATATTTTTCAAGTCTATTTAGGACTTCTGTTTCTACCTGGGGTATGCCAATTTCATGGGGAGTCAACAAAAAGCCTGTGGAATAAGGAAACTGGCCGGAACATATTTCGGGCAACTGTGTCACTTGAAACTTTCTGTAACATAATGCATGTTTTGCGGTTTGATATGAGGTCTACTAGAGAAGAAAGGCAACTTAGTGATAAATTTGCTCCTATTCACATTTGGGAAAAATGGGTAGAAGTACTTCCTAAGTTATATAATCCTGCAGAAAATGTAACAGTTGATGAACAATTAGTGGGATTTAGAGAATGCTGTCCCTTCAAGCAATACATCCCTTCTAAACCCGCAAAATACAGGATAAAGATATGGTCTCTTTGTGACAGCGATATATCTTCTAAAAGCACAAGTATGCACAAAAAAGAACAAGGAGCAACACCAGAAAAAAAAATCAAGGTATGAGATTAATGTGTGATTTTACATTTGAGCTGAGTGGCCAAAATTTAACTTGTGACAACTTTTTTACTTCATACATCTTGGGACAGCTGCTTCTGAAATGAAAATTGACGATGTTGGGAACTGTACTTAAAAACAAGCCGGAACTTCCACAACAAATGAACGGAGGGGAAGTACATATTTCTAGGTTTCACTTCACAAATGACACTACAGTAGTCAATTACATTGCAAAGAAGAAAAATGTAGTAATCATGAGGACACTACACCCTGATATTCAAATAAGCAACAGGGACGACAAGCCACAAATGATGTTGGATTATACTGCTAGTAAAGAAGCTGTAGATATATTAGATCAAGCAGTAAGTACATATACCTACAAAAGGAAAACAAATTGGTGGCCAATGATTGTTTTCTATAACATTCTTGATGTTTCTGCTTTCAATGTGTATATCTTATGGACTGCCATAGACCCTAAATGGAATATGAACAAATTAACAGGAAGACAACTATTTCTAGAAGAACTTGGGAAAACTGATAAAGGAACATATTGCATCCAGAAAATATTTTCTAAGGACAAAAGTATCGTTAAAAATAGTGAAGAGAATTCAAGCCCCCTGAAAATGTGAAGGTATCAGACTCTGTGTCAGAAAGAAAAACTGTAAAATGTGCACGGTTTAGGTTTTGTCCATTGAAAAATGACAACAAAACAAACATGCTATGTGGAAAGTGTAGTAAACGCATTTGTAAAGTACATGTTACTTATTTGTGTCCACATTGTTCTTTCTGAAGGATAATATCAACTTTGTATTCAGTAATTATTGTAATATTATATTTAATATTTTTTCAATAGTTCTATATAATATAAAGTAATTCATGGTTCAGAATGGTTCAAGTTGTTTGTAATAAGTAACTATAATAAAAAGTATAATATTTTGTCTTATTTATGACTCATTTTATCTGATTATATTGAATTATAATACTTCAGGTCATATTGACCTGAACAGTACATCCGTATAGTAAATTCAAACAGAACAGCAGGGTTAAGCCCCATTCACAATAAAATGTAAGCATAGATGCAGCATAAGACTTTGCACCCATGTTATTCAATATAAGCACTCATATAGACACACGTAACATGCTATGCAATGCAACACAAGAGTTTGCAAACTCCATAGTTTATCCTTGTATTGCATACACAGAAAGAATTCTGCATTCCTCCCTCTATACGTTGCTGTTCGACAAAACAATCTCAATGCAAGATTTTACATGCCTTCTGTACATACATTTGGCCATGTTGTGCCATCACAAAGAGAAATCCATTAAATGTGCAGGTTTATCATTTTCTGCAGTCTCTATGCTTGCATTATTTTCTATACTTTGGAATAAACAATTGACATTTTTGCCGCTAGTGTCTGGTATTAGTATGCCATTTTGAAAACCTATTTATTTGTAAAGTATTGAGTGAATTTTCTTCTACGTATTGTTGATTATGATATTCACTTTGAAACTTGCATAACGCTTAGAATATATCCACATGTAAGCAATTTACAGAGATAGAAACCTGTGCCAACTTCTTGCATTAAGTTTATATGACCACTGAGAATGGCCTTTCGTCGTGCTTGCACTTATGCTGCATTACGTCTGCTCTGGCATCTCATCGTGAATGCTGCTTTAGAGTGCTTAAAGTTGATAAGATTTTCTTGAACAACCAGGTTAAAGATGTTTTGAACAACCAGGTTAAAGATGTTAAAGAAAGAAATGAAAAAGAAAAAAAGCTTTTGGGATACCTAGCAGTGTTTTCTTAGATTAGGTATATTTTCTTGTTTGTGATTTTGTCACTATGGTGATGAGGGACCAGTTTGTTTCCTCTTAGATTGCACCATAGGAGAAATTACAGTGCAAACATGAAAATGGTGGAATTTCCCTACTGACTCTTTTGAAGGATGGGTTTTTTTACATGCAAATAAATATTACATAGGCCCAATATTTTTATTTCCCTTCTGAAGGAAGGTAAAAAATATCTTTACTTCTCTTCTACCTCCAAATAAAGTCCATCTTTACATCTGAATAAAATCATTACCTTCCAAAGGGATTGGACCTTTGGTGCTTAAACCATGATAACCACTTCACCACAGAGGGTAACATATGTAAAGGCATGCTTACAAAAAATTGTAGTCATTTAAATGACGTGTCCATGAATTTAAATATCACAGTGTAAGTGTTGAGTTGGTACAGTATATGTTAACCTTTTGGTGCCAAGTAATCTTAAGAGGGTTAAAACACACAGGAAAAACAGCATGACAACCTCACTTCAGTTTTGGAGAGTGCAAAACAAGGCAGTGTAAGGTTGCCCCACTTCTGCATAACCATTTTGTAATTATGCCTCTGCCTTACACACCATGCCTGGTCAACCTACCTATTCTTCTTTGGAACTGATTTGGATCATCACTCGCCAAAGTCCGATAGTGCTGCAGGAAGTAGATTTTGAAACTTATTGTTGTAATGGACAGTACTTCCCTGTCTCTTTCATGGGGGATACCATTGCTTTCCATCTGGCTGCAACAACCACTTATATATTCTCTTGCTTTGGCTCAGCTGCCAAGGACTGCTGCACCTGTATATACCAAACATTGTGTGGCTTTGCAGCACATATTTTCCTGACGCCATTCTTTATACTGACAGTTCTAAAACAGACAAAGGCACTGGCTGTGGTTCTTGACCCACATGTCTATCACAAGATTTGTTTCACTCCTGGCACTTTGGTATACATTGCCTATACTTGAGGCCATCATGTTTATCCACTCCTCTCAGCTATCCAGTGTAATCTGTTTGGACTCCCTTAGTGCCTTACTTAGTTTACAGGTTTATACTCTCCCCACTGTTCAAAAGATTCATGGTCAATTGGACTCCCTTTGTCTAGCCGGTTTTGTGTGGTTTTTGTCTGGGTTCCTGGACACTGTCTTTGCAAGAAACAAACGGCAGATCAAGCTGTGAAGGCTGCAATTCTTCATCCTGATGAATATGTTCTCAGTTACTTATCTACAGATTTGCAAAATATTCTGTACATAAAGATACTCTGATTGGGAAGAGGAGTGTCTTAATCTACTGCCAAATTCTGTGAGGTGAAGGCTACAATACATCCTTGGTGCTGCTTTTCTCGTCTTCCACATTAATAATAATAATAATAATATAATAATATTTATTTCGTCCAGTTTATCAATACATTGATTTTAGACACGTCATTTCATATATACATTTGTACAAAATCATAATTTATAGCTCATCCAAATCATATAAACATCTATTTAACAGATATGCCTTCAATTTTAAGTTAAATTGTCGTTTTGACACCTCTGCGATTGCTTTAATTTTTGGGGGTAACTTGTTAAAAAGCTTAATTCCTAGATATTGTACATCTTTCACTGATACAGTTTTATTTACATTACATCTATAATAGTTCATGTTGCCTCTTGTATTGTATTCATACATTTGTTTATTTTTTATTTGTTCACACTTGTCAATTACAAACATTATTGCTCTATAAGCATATAGAGAGTAGATGGTTAGTATCCTTTTATTAATAAATGTCTCCCTGCATGATTCCCTGAATTTTAAATTAAACATGATTCTAACACTTTTCTTTTGATATAAAAGTAATTTGTCCATATGTGTTTTTGCAGCAGCGCCCCATATTTCAATCCCATAGATTAAATGTGGGTAAATACATCCATAATAAATGAGTTTTAAAATGTTAGAATTTTTATAACTGCTAAAATATCTTATTAAGTATACTGACTTGCTGATTTTATTACATATAGACTCAATATGTTGTGCCCACGTTAACCGGTTATCTACAATAATACCTAAAAATTTTTGTATTTTCACTTCTTGTACAATGTTGTTATTAACTTTTAGAGTTAGATTGCTACTTTTATTCAACATACTATAATGCATTACAGTAGTTTTACGCATGTTACACTGTAGATTTATGGATTTAAAATCATTTAACAGCACAGAAGTCGTTTTATTGAGGGTTGCATTTAGGCCCTCTATGGTTTTATTCCAGCACACCGCAGTAGTGTCATCTGCATATGTCATAACAGAAGTGTTTTGCAAACATTTTATATCATTGATGTACATAATAAATAACAGTGGACCTAATACTGAACCTTGTGGTACACCATACTTCACAATTTCCAATTTTGATTTTACCCATTGAATTTTATTCCCCTTTTTACATGATATTTCTGTATACTGTCGTCTTCCAATCAAGTAACTACAAATTAATTCTTGTGGTAGTCCCCTAATGCCATAATTTTCAAGCTTACTAATTAGGATATTGTGGTCAACACAATCAAAAGCTTTAGATAAATCTAAGAATAGAGTGCTGACCTTCTCATTGTTTTCTAGTTTACCAATTACTTCATGTATATATTGATTAATGGCAGTAATAGTGGATCGTCCTTCTCTAAAACCGTGTTGAAAATTTTTTAGCATATTGTATTTATTTAGATAACTATTTAGCCTTGACAATAAAACTCTTTCAAATAGTTTGGCAATTTCAGATGTTAGAGTAATAGGTCTATAGTTATCAGTATGTTGTTCATCTCCCCCTTTTAATATTGGTCTTACCACACCCAATTTTAGAATTTCTGGAAATCGACCCTGTTCCACTGAATTATTAATTAAATATGTTATTGGCTTTAGTATAGCACTTTTACACCTTTTTAACAACTTAGAACTAATTTCATCCCATCCACTGCCTGTTTTATTGGGTAGATTATCAATTATTTGACCTATTTCATTTTCTGTTGTCGGCTTGATAAAAAACGAAGAAACTGCTGAGGAACTGGTATTTATATAATTTGTCAAGTTTGGTATTTGAGAGGGGACACTTAGAAAGAAATCATTGAATTTTTGACTGACAATAATAGGATCATCTGTAATTACCCCATTTATTTTTAGTGTAATATTTTGATATGATGGAGATTTCTTTCTGGTTTCATTAATCAGGCTCCATGCAGTTTTGCAAACATTTTCAGTATTACCCATTTTCTCTCTGAATTCATTAATTTTTGTATTACGTAAGCTATTTAAGTAATTTCTTTTTACGTTCTTATATTTGTTTTTATAATATTCCAGAGAAGTACTTTTATACAAAGCATACATGTCTCTCATTTGCTCTTTTAGTTTGATTGTCTCTGTTGGTAATTTTGTTTTTTTATTATTATTTACAACTATACTTTTCTGTGGACATGAGGCATTAAAATTTGTTTTGAATATCTTATAAAATTCATTCCATTTATCATCTACATTGTTGCTATTACAGAAAACAGTTTCCCAATCTACATCAGCTAAGTTATTTATTAAATTGTTTATATTTTCATTGCTCAAGTCCCTTATGATTCTAGTTTCTCTATTTTCATTCTTACACCCAACAACAACAAAGTCAACCAATTGTGCATAATGATCAGAAATGTATGTTTCAAATACAGTATATGAAATGTTTTTAATATTAGATGCAACATGATCTATAATGGAGGAAGTTTGATTTGTCACTCTAGTTGGTTCCTGAATTATATCTTCAATATTATAGGAACTAAATATTTCCTTTAGATTTTTGTACGATCTGTCACAGAGATCAGCATTAACATTAAAATCCCCAGCAATAATCACTTTTGAATCAGTACTTAGATGATGATCTAAAATAGTTTCCAGTTGTAGAAGGAATTCATTAACAGCTGTAGAGGGTGATCGATAAATCCCAAGTATGAGTATGTTGCCCATGTTTGTTGCCACTTTAATTGCAGCTGCCTCTAGGACCTTTTCTGTGCAATAGCTATTTACATCAATTTTCTTGACTTTAATTCCATCCCTGATATATATAATAACCCCCCCTCCCTGATAGGTTGATCTAGAATACTTGGAACCAACTAGGTAATTATCAATTTTACATATTTCATCATCCCTTGTCCCATGTTCAGTTATGACACAAATATCTGCATTTACATCATTTAATATTTGAGTTAATGCCAATAGCTTAGTTTTTATATACTGAATGTTCAAATGTATCACCCTGAGCTTGTTACAAGTATCACTATTTGTAACTGTTGGCATTACCTTAGGGGTGATATCCAAGCCTACCACATTAAAATTAGCATCCACACTGACCGGTATCAGTTTCCCTTGCACAGTATAGAGGATACCACATTACATAACAGATTACCCAATATAAACGACCCTCTTCTGTTCAAATGCACCCCATCTCGGCCATAGTCTTTTAGGCTCAGCCAACAATTGCCATCAACCATCACACAATTTTTCACCTTGCACATCCAGTCGAGTTCACTATTTATCAATGATATACGCCGATCACTAACATCGCATCTTCGTAGAATGCTGCTGACGGCCACTTGTGTTTCTGGCACTTGTTCCTGGATATATTGAACTAGATCCATGGTGTCCCCCATGCAAGGAGAAGTGCTTGCTCGGCTACAAATTGGTCATAGTTATTTATGCCACAGATACCTTCTAAATTGTGAACTACCACCGCACTGTATACCCTGTGATGTGCCTTTAACAGTAAGGCATTTTCTCATCGACTGTTGCTACTTTTTGGTGGTGTGAGAGCGTCTTGTTCTGTCTCCATCTCTAGCTAGTGTTCTAGGTGATGACTCTGCCTCTGTTGACAAGCTCATGCACTATGTTTGTTTAAGGGGACTCCTCAAGAAGATTTAGTTCTATACAGTGCCAAATTTTGTTCATTTTATTTCTGTGTTGGTGATTTCTGATCAGAGGAATTTTTTTGATTTTGCCACATTGACAGTATGTGTAGTTGTATTTGCTGTGATTGCTTTATATTATTTATATAACAGCCTGAGAATAAATATATATCCAGATGGTGGTGCTGATGATGCTGGTAGTGTTGCGCCACTCATTGTGAAAATAAAAAAAATCGTGGCACTACTGAGATTTTATCTCAGCTTGAGCTTGCCCACTCACCTATGAATCCTCCCAAATTCAAGGTCATCTTGACTGCTGATTTCCCTGAAGTTCTTGCATTTTTGTTCTTACTTTCTCTAGATAGGAACAAAAAATTTCTCAGTTTTAAGATTACATTTTGTGGAGATGGAGTTTACTCTACACTCGAAAGTTTTCATTCACCATACAGTAAATACAGGAACATGTTTTTACAGGCTTTTGCCAACATTATCCGGGAAGTGCTTGGTTGGGGTGTTTCACCTGGTGGCATAGATTGGAACCATTTAGAATAAAAGTTTATGGCATTTGTAATCTCAGAGTTAATGACTCTTTTTAATGAGGATCTTCCAAAACTCTCAGCTCCATAAAATTTATTGTGGTCTTTAAGATTTTCATATCTAGCTGATGTTATGGTTGGTTGTCCAAAAATGGTTGGCTACTGCTGATTTGTGTATCTAATGTTCCTAAAGTAGTCCCCCCCCCCTAATCTTTAAATTTCTTTTAGTTTTTCCTGTATAGATCTTTTCACAATCTAAACATTTAATCTGATATACCCCTGGTTTTTCATTTGCTTGTGGTTTGTCTAGTTTGTTGAATTTAATTAAGCTGGTTTAATTAAGACAGTCGACAGCAGTTGATAAAGTAGGCAAAAGCATATTTGTGCATTTATGGTGACTGAAAACTTTGTGTCCAGTTGACTCCATCTCCACAAAATTTAATCTTAAATTGGTTTTCACTGTGTTAAGTTCCTTTTGCATTGAATTTCACAGTCTTATTCTCTTGAGATGCCAGGGCAATGTCTTACTCCACCTAGGCCGAGCCCTACATGCTCTAGCTAAGGCTAGATAATCTAGGAGCTTACCTAGTCTCCTTAAGGCTTCATTAATGACACATCATCTCGCCATAATGCCAGTCCCCCATTGGCACAGTTTAAGAATTTTGTCACACAACTCTTTGGATTGGGGAAATGGCCAGTAGTCTTTAATTGGTTCAAAGACAAACTTGGAAACTTGGTAGGTAACTGCCAATCTGCCACCTGACATTGCATCCAGTATCTGCTCAAAGCTATTGAGAAACTTTCAACCCCAGAAATTTATAGATTTAAAAATAATCAATTGAGAATGTACATCTTTATTTTAATTGCATTCCGGCAGGTTATGCAACATAAATGTTTGTCTTACATGCCTCTCATGAAAGTAGATGTTTTTTATAATATTGTTGAAGCATAAATCGTTAAACTAGGAAGTGCCTTATATTCAGTATATTCAAATGCTTAAGTATTTTAATTAGAAAATAAAGCTAAATTGCATGTGTTTTAGGCTGCAGAACCACTCCCAGAAGATGATGAGGATTTTGAGTTGCCAGAGGAAGTACAGCCATTCCTTCAAGAAACACCTTTGTATACAGACAATACAGCTAATGGTATTGCTCTTTTGTGGGCACCCAGACCATTCAACATAAGATCAGGTAAATTGTTCATTCTTAACTGTTCTTTAAGGTTAAGTTATTGCAGAAAATAATTTAGTTGGGAGTTGGGAAAAGGTGCAAAATTCCTTAAATAAGGATTGATAGTGTTATTGTGTTTTAGTCCATTTAATTTTTCTTTCTTTTTCATGTGACTTATTTCAAGTAGCATTTTAGTTATCTTATGAGATTTTGATGTGAAGTTTCATTTGAATATTAACAAATTTACCTACTGAGTTGCAATACTTGTTTAGGAAAACTGAATCTTTAATACAATAAATAATGTGCAGTGCATATTATTTTATTTCTAGGTCGCACAAGAAGAGCAATAGATGTTCCTTTGGTAAAATCATGGTACAGAGAGCATTGTCCCCCTGGTCAGCCTGTGAAAGTGAGAGTGAGCTATCAGAAGTTGTTGAAGTATTTTGTATTGAATGCTCTAAAGCACAGGCCACCAAAACCACAAAAGAAGAGGTATACTGTAATCTAAATCTTTTATTGATAAAAGGATAGATAATTATAAACTGAACATTTACAATATACACAAGAAGACGAAACATTATTTCTTAAAAATCGATGTGTTGCTTCTTGTGACTTTCTCTACTTATTTTGCAATAAACTGTTCTTACAAAAGCTTATTTTCCTTTCTACTTCACATGTATAGATATTTACAGAAATATTTTTATTACGTATCTCCTTGTAGATATGCCTGATTATGGGATTAACAGATTAACACTTGGCTAAAATGATAGTCAGGTCTTTTAAAAGGGGTGATGGTATTGAAATTCCATTCTCTTTGTTTGACCAAGATGAAAAAATATGAATAGTGACTTCTCAATTCAGAAAAGTATAAGTATTTGAAATAAACCTATAATAAGCAACATCTTGGAAATGGTTAGCTCCAAAATAAAAATGTATTTGACATAAATTTATGTTTTCATGAGATGTGTACGTATTTTGTGTAGTAAGTTTTTGTCTCTACAATTTACCAGTTATGCAAAGCTCATTCAGAATGAAGAGGATTTCAAAGCCTATTCCAAGGAAATTTGACATATACATTTTATTTGACATGTAAATATTCTTAATATGCAGTATTTTAATCAAAATCATTTTATCCATTTTTGAGAAAATAAAAATTTTCAAACATTTTTCCATGTAAAGGATGGTATTGGGTATGGGGGATTTGTCATAAATCTTAGTGTCGCGTTCTTGGAAGATATTGAACCGAAATAGCAAGTGTGGTATTTAACCAATTTTTCATTTTTAAGTTATGGTGTTCACACTCATGTACTCTTCCAGAAGTGCTATTTTGGGATTCAGGGGACTCTAAAACATTTATTTCCAGTGAAATCTGGGCATCAATTTTTTGGGTGAAATACAATATGTTCTCTACCTACACATATGAAGTAGAAATGCCATATACGTAACTGATAATATCCTTCTGTCTTATAATTGTTACTAGAGCTACCATATTTTTCAGATTACAAGACAATGTTTTTTACCAAAATATTAATGCTTTGAATTGGAAGTTCTCTTGCATTCGCTATGTTTTCTGAATACTATGTGGGAAAACATAAGTTTCAAATTTCGCAGGCACGGTACTGGTAAAGTCTGGGAGTAATGGAATAGATTGCTGCCAAGGTTACAATGTATGCGGTGGAATTGTGTGTGCTTCATTTTGGGTCAAAAAGTTGGCTGTTAACGAGCCGATAAGCATTTTCATTGGAAAAAGAATTTCTCTCCGAAATTAAGATAAAATTAGAGGACTTCCTTTCACATGGTTGCATGTAATTATTTGGAACCAACAGTCAAGCAGAAAGAGAAGTTAGGTGCGTGTTTCCCTTCCACACGATGCATATATGGGTACATTCCCATTTTCCCCTCTACCACTTTGTGCTGCCATTCAGCATGAATTTTCATGCAGATTTGAATTAAGAAAAATGTTTTTTAATATATTATGTCGTCTTAATAGAAAATTGCATCCCTAATCATTGTTACAGCTAAGCTTGCTGCCGTCACATCAAAGCACAGACATACTGGTATATTCTGTTCTCTCTTCTCCATCTCTTTCCCACTCATAATGTGAATTTCTGCGCAAATTCAAATTTTTAGTTTAGTAAAACTTTTTACAACAGTGTGCTATATAAGGTATGTGATCTAAGTAGAAAATTGTATCTATCATTGTTTAGTCATGCTGCTGCCACTGCTGCAGTTATCTCCGATTGCAAACATACATCATTGCTTCTCTCTCTCTCTCTCTCTCTCTCTCTCTCTCTCTCTCTCTCTCTCTCCCTCTCTCTCACACACACACACACCCTCTCACCCACCATGTGAGTTTGTCGCCCTCCGTGGTGTAATGGTTACCATGCTAACTTCATATACCCAAGGTCGTGGGTTCAAACCCGGCGGAGGACGATGGATTTTTTCGGGCATAAAAATCCTTAGTATGGCTTCCTTCGGAAGGGAAGTAAAGCTGTGGGTCTCGTGTCGTAGATTTACAGCACGTAAAAGAACCTCAAGCCTGATAAGAGAGGCCTCTGAGCAAAATTAAGCGATCTTTCACGCCCAGTATAGAATGGGACGCTAAAAACCAAAGCAGTTAAAGAGCGTCCATAAATAACAGGCCATTTCATTTCACCATGTGAATTTCTACACAAATTCAAAGCAAAAAGAAACAAGGAAGGACTTAATCAGCTTAAGTGTCCCTTAAATTGTTCAAAATATATGGAAAAAACTTTAATTTTGATTTAAAAATTAAGTTTTCAGTCTTCTCTTTATATAAATGATATGCTAAATTTTAAAATTAAGCTCTAAAAATGGGGGTTGTCTTGCATTTGAGGTCGTCTTGTATTTGGATAAATATGGTAAGTTAAGCATAGGCATCTATGCTTTGCACTCGCAAGGAGATTTTTACTTTTTCTACCATGTTGATATTAGGTAAAGGAAATTCATTACATGTGAAATGTGATTCAGGGATTTCACCAGAAATACATGTTTTGAAAATCTGAATAAATAATTTTGGGAAAAAACAAAATTAAAAGTGTGGTATGCTTGGATGAATACTGTATATTTAAGAAAATTACATGTCGATAAAATGTGTATCTTGAATTTTATAGAAACAGTCTTGAAGTCCACTTATAGGAATCTTGCATCAGTCTTGACCATAAAAGATGGTAAAAAATTTACTACTGAAAAAAGTAGTAACTTCTCATGGCATAAGTCATTCCCAAGATATGTTAGTATTTATTTGAGCAGTTTAATACATTGTAATGTTTTTAAAGTGCTGTCATTCACTTCTTGCATGTATGGAGAGTATAATGGAATTTCAAAGCTAGCATGTAGTGAACCACTTTTAAATTTAATTCAGTTTTCCTCTATCCCCTTGTACCCAAAACAAAATGTATGAGACTAATAATGCAAATGTTTCTCTCAATTTTCATTAAGTAGAAAAGTAAAGTTTGTAAGAATAGTTTTCAGTAAACTGTAATGGTAAGAGAAAGTCGTGTATTATGAATCCAAATTATTACATATACCTGTGTATTTCCATCTGCTTTTACATTCAACATAAAGAGCCACATATCGCCCTTTGTCAAATCTGTTGCTGTATCCTTCCTTACTTTCCAAGATATATTTGTTATTATCCTTTCTGCCATACGTTGGACATTTATCTTTCCTTAGCTAAAGCCTTTTACATTTGTTATCAAAATCTTGCCCAGACAAACATCACCATACTTTTTATTCCTTTTTTCTCCTCAAAATTGGAGAAAATTGGTATGATTTCTTGCCTTTATGTATTTTCTATATTTAGTCTTATTTGCTTCCAAAACAATGTGCCTAAAACAACTAAATGTCTTTTGCATAGGACTGTGATTTTATAATTTGTAATATCATAGTAGAATCACAACTCTTTTTCTAAGTTTTTAGTGATTGATGATGCTTTCTATGTTTAACAGGTATCTGTTCAGATCTTTCAAATCCACCAAGTTTTTCCAGACAACAACATTGGATTGGGTAGAGGCAGGCTTGCAAGTATGTCGTCAAGGCTACAACATGCTCAATCTCCTTATTCATCGTAAGAATTTGAATTACCTGCACTTGGATTACAATTTCAATCTGAAACCTGTTAAAACATTGACTACCAAGGAAAGAAAAAAGTCGAGATTTGGAAATGGTAATTATTTTTATTTTATTTATTTAGATGTTATAAAGAGATAAACAAAATGAGGAACAGAAAGACAATGCTTTTACTGTATATATTGACAAAAAATTGTTCATAGCTTCACATAATGTAGAGAATTGTAGGTGGTGGTGATTAAGGTTATCATAAAGTAGAGAATTGTGGTTGGTGATGATCAACAGAGGAAGAAATAAAGGCAATTTCAGTTTCAAGTTGATGTATGAATTAGAAATAATGCATACAGTGAAAATCAGTAGATTGATTATAGTAGAACTAAATATGTTTAAAGAAAATTGATTACAGTAGAACTAAATATGTTTAAAAAAAATGCGTTGTAGGTTAGAGCTTTAAACTCAAGTCTCTGAATGTAAGCACTTGATAGTTCAGGTAGCTTCACATAATGTTGGCTATTTTGTGGTTGCAATGTTGCTAGTAAACAACTGATTATGAATCTATCGTGGCTAAAGTTGCACATGAACATTGTACAAAATAGTGAATACCAATGAATAATAACTAATGTATTAATTCAAAATCTTCTCGGACTTCTAACCAGGTAAAAACTTGGCTTGATACCAACGTTTCGAAGAAGTGCATCTTCCTTGTCTTCAGTTCTTATTTTAACTAATGTATTATTAATATTGTTGTGAATTGAAGAATAACACATGCATAATGCAATGCATATAAGATAAATTACATACTTTTGGCAGTATAGAACAAATTCATGCTTGGACACTCCTTCTTGCTATAAAAGGCATCTAACTAGGCAGACAAGACTGCATTTTTTCCGCCCTAGAGTTGTTTGAAATACTTGCTGCCTTCCTGATGGTTCAGGAGTTTTGTTTTCTATCCTCTCAAAGTTTCACTCCCTTGTTGTTAACAGTTCTCATGCTTACTCCAAGAGCTTTTGCTGTTCTCTGCACAGTTTTACCAACAAGAATAGAGGGATGCACAAGAACCTTCACATCTTCTTTCTGCTGAAAGAATTCCTCAGTCCTTAGTAATCCCAATGACTGGCTATTAGCTGGCACACATGTGTACAAAGGAAGCATCATTTGGTGATTGGCATCGTGTTTTAGCATTGTCACTTCATATCTTGTATAAATTATATGAATGGAATATATATAAATAGGTAATTAAATATAAATGTGTATAAACACCAACATCATTATCAACAATAACAAAGATAAATAATAATGAATAATATATAGCTTGCAAAGAACAATTCGGCATATGTGTTCGAGATTACAAGTTGAAACGTGCGGTTGGAAATAATCAGATCTGGCAACAGAGCAACTTAGAGTTGTGTTTCCATTTTGACCCACTGACTGAAATATTGCTTTGTAATTGGTTCAGGAAGTCTAATGGGTAAAGCTTCTAATCTGTTTTTAATAGGTTTACCAACTTAAATCTTAGCTGTCAAGTGCAAAGATTCAGTAGCAGGAGTATACACATTCTCTGTCAGGAAATTATTTTAGCTTATTATGATGTATTATTTTAGCTTCAGAACTCTATGGCAAAATTAATAAACTGCTGCATTTATTGTTGACAAATTTCACATTTTAATATTCTGAAACTGCCAGATTTGCTAACCATTTTGCTAAAAGCAAATGCATAAAAATTTGGTTGTCATAAGGTTGGCTCATTTATCTAATTTTGAAATAATTACAAATTTAAACAATTGACCATAATACAATAATTTGCAGCTGTAATGTTTAAAGCCATAAGCTAACCTGCTTCTGTTAAGATACAAACTAAAGGTGAATATTAATTTAAAAATAGTTTTATAATGCCTACAGTTTTGGAATATAAAATATTTATCAGCTCCAATTAAACATTAAATGCACATTCAGTTTATTGGCAGCCTTTCACTCATGTATGCTGGTACTATTGCAATAGTTTATGAATGCTTTGGCAAGACTGATAACTGTTGTATCCATAAAATGTTCTTTCAAGTTTTATTTTGACTTCTCTTTGTAATCAGTACAGCTTATGATAAATGAGTTTAATTATAAAATAGAAATGTTATGAATGATCGTGAAAGTATATAAGTTGTTCTATTAAAGGTGAGGCACTTTCTTGTAAACCTAAATTTGCTTGTGTGGACATGTTCTTAAAAAAGCATAAACTTTATTTATGGAGCTTAAATCGTGAAAGATGAGAGGATTATAGTAATTTTTATCACACTTGTGAAGGACTTGGATTCGGCATATCCACTTTAGTACAATTGTTCAGAACAGTAAAACCATTCTGAAAACTGCAGTGAAATGTGACAAAATCTCTCAGAAAAGGAATTAAATAATCAAATTGTGTAAGATGACAGCAGTTGTGAAATGATAATTTTTAATGATGTATTCTTCAGGAATTGTGAAAAATCAATTTCTATTGAAAGAAGAGGCACTTATAGTTGCTGTTATGGTAGCAATAGGGATTTTTTTTCCTAAAACTCTTTCTCCCCTATGGTGGTGATCCAGAAACTTTAGTAAGGGTATGGAATACAAAACTATGTGTCTACAGATGACAGGTATAGGTAATAACAGAAATTGATGTTTGATAAAAGTGTACAAAAAAGAGGATCTACTAAGAGCCATAGCTTTCCTCTGCCCAGTCTCCTTCTTTGGGATCTTTTATAAAAACCAACCCCTCCACTTGCACAAGATGGAATAAATGTATTTATACATGTTTCAACCCAAAGGGAAGACTATAGAAAGCTTGGTTAGGGGAAAATTTGCTGTTGTTTGGAGGACAGTTAGGGTTACCATTACTGACTGGACATACCCAAACTCTTATGAGTTTCAGGAACTCTGCTGCTCTTGAGACTAACTCAGTTTGACTCCCCAATTTAAGGGGTCTGATGTTTGTCCCAGTGTATTGCTAGTACCATCAGAAGTACCACAAGGGTTAAGGTCCAGAGCACCTGCACCACAGCAGTTGAAAATATTCGTTTGACAAATATTTAGTGTACTGAGTCATACATAAGTTGATAAAAGTATAAATAGTGCAATTTATATTTTTAAATGTGTACCAGAATGTCACATGGCTATAAAGTGCAGTTTTGTTAACCTCCCTTCACTTAAATCATTTATCAGGAATCTTAAAAAATTCAAGAGAGTTCTTTGGTATTTGGAGTAATGTTATCGTTTATGATGGTGATTCATTAGGTAGAGAATGCACAATTCTACATCAATAAAATCACTCATAACTCAAAATTCATAGTTTTTTTTTTTTTTGGTTGTGCAATGGGGTACAATATGATTGGAATTTATTTGCAAATAGATATGGTAATTAATAAGGGTAACCTTGCATAATGTTTTAAAAAATCTGCTAAATCATATTGAATTTCATTTATGTATGCTCATTAATTATTATCAGTGTCGTATTCTATAGTGGGCATGAAAGACTGCTTTAATTTTGCTCAGAAGCCTCTATATCAGGTTTTAGGTTCTTTTATGTGCCATAAAACAACACAGAGCCAATGGTTTTACTTCCCTTCCTAATGAGTGCATTTAAAGATTTTTATGCCTGAAAAATGATCCATTGCCCTGTGCCAAGTTTGAACCCTTGACTTTGGCACCAGAGGCTAGCATGTTACCCCTAGACCATGGAGGATGACTTCATAAATAAAAAATAAAAAAATCTGGTGATGAATAAGGCAAATATTTTGGTAGGTTTTATGGACTTACAATAGTGTATAATTTGATGTTTTAACTGAGTGAATTAGAAAAAACTTGTTATTTATTTCAGCATTCCATTTGTGCCGTGAGATCCTGAGATTGACCAAACTGATAGTTGACTCTCATGTTCAGTATCGTCTGAACAATGTTGATGCCTTCCAGCTGGCTGATGGCATTCAGTATATTTTTGCACATGTAGGGCAGCTGACTGGCATGTATCGATACAAATATAAGCTAATGAGACAGATTCGTATGTGCAAGGATTTGAAGCACTTAATCTACTATCGCTTCAACACTGTAAGTATAATATGGACAATATTGTGGAATTGCAGTCCATAATATTATGATGTTACATGTTAGGACTTTGCAGCAATTTTATTCTGGTTATGAAAGCATTCCATATGTGCTGGAAATTATTGTTATGAGTGCATGTAAATAAGCAATTTAAAAACAATAATATATTGTTTATTGGAATTCTACACTGTGAAGCAACGTAATTATAATTAACTAACATTGATTCAATGTAAACATAACTCAGAAATGTCTTGTCCATTGGCGGCATCTGGTGCTGATTCTAGACCACAGTAGCCAAGACCAAGATATTTCTGATAATAATCCTACCATTCGGCCGTTGCTGAAGATGCCTTAACGGAAGATAACACAATTGTTCAAAAGGAAAATAAGGTTTGTGAAGCATAAGAGTGTTTGTCAAATCAATGTTAGTTAATTATAATAAACAATTGTTTAAAAGGCATGAAAAGATCATTGAGTATGATTAAAAGGGCAGTGTTGTTTTAAGACTGCCATATTTGCACTTCAAGTACATTTTAAATTATTTCACAGATATCTCATGATTTTAAAAGCACATAAATATAGAGGTGGGATGTATGGTTATATTTCTGTAGCAATTTCACCTATTTCAGTTTTAAAATAACCATTGAAAAATAGCAGTCAAATGCATCCATAAATATTTTCTATCAGTGCAATACTGTTTAAAAACAAAATCCTCTTTGTTATACTTGCTGTTTTTATCGTTACGTGCTGCACAGTGCTGAACAGGCAGGAGCTTTTGTTTCTGTTAAAGAGAAATGGAAGACTTCTTATAGTTGGTGCATATATGTAGAAATAAGAATGAATCAAGGAGTAATTTCACAATTTTTCATTATATCTTTTTAAATAAAGTTGAAATATCATATATTGACTGGCCCTTCATCTGGTATTTTGCATGTATGTGCCATTAATATCTTCTTTTGAAACTATGAACCTGAAAAGGGATGGTTCCAAGTTTTTGCCATCTCATATCCTGTATATTCAAGTATCGCACAGCCTCCTTTATCCTCCTTGTACCTCCAGTGAAATGTATAATGAAGCCTTTTATATCACACAGATATCTTGATTAACACAAAACTAATAGATTCATATACACCAGTATTAATTTTACAATCATAGTTAAATTTGGAATAAAATTTTATAAATTCTCAAATGAATGAGTAGAAAATTGGAAGACTGTTATTTTGGAATTACATTGTTGGATTGATGGTTATTTTTCTGCTACTTTTATGTTAACAGAAACAAATTAATGAAAGAAGTTGAACTTCAGCTTTAGAGTCATATGATGTACAAAACTTTCATTCTACTGATTGAAAAGTGAAAGAAAAGACATTACTGATGGCTCAAAAGAGTGACATTAATGAGATTCTCTGCCAATTAAAAAGAAATCACACTCAAGAATTCAGCCAGTATCTTTAAGGTGATGGACAAATATCGTCTTGAGCATTTCAGATGGCCATAGTGACATGTTCTTCAGATGATTTGGTTTTGAGTTGTAAATAATTATCAAAAATGACATAAATTGCAATATAATGAGCTAGTGGTGTCTTGATGATTTAGTTATGGAACAATATGGATAATGCAACTAAGAGGGATGTTGCTTGAATTTACAGATCATTAGGAGTTAATAGTTCTGATATGATTTTTACCTCAGGTTTAAAGCTGCTTAAACATAAAATCTGCTGTGTTGCATTCACATAACTTTTCTTTGCTCACTTATCTACAAACTACCTACAACAGGTTATTCTTCTATCTTCTCTGTGTTAAGATAAACTTCCATTACACATTTCTTTGTAGGTATAAAGAGAATACAATAGGCTAACTTGATATTCAGTCTCCTCTGTATAACAGTATGTTCAACATGTTATTATGTGGAGCTGCAGCAAAATGAATCTAAAATAATTAATCAAATTGCACTGGATTAGAAAATTAGCAAATATCATGCGCAGGCTTTCTTCTGCTGTTGAACTTTGGAAGCAGAAGGTGACACTGTTAGTAAACTGTCATTGCCAAACAAATGCAGTTTGTAAAACATTGCAGAGGTGAGCCTTTAACAAGTGTTGAGAAAGTTGTAGTTTTTAATTTTCACAAATATGTGAGAGATGCCTGATGTTGGCCATCCAGGATATTATTAACATGATAGCTAAGCTTATAGGTGTGTGTGCATTAAGTAGAAATACGCATGAAGTGAAAGGTTAAAAACATGCTAGTTAACTATGCTTGGAATATCAAGGAAACGTAAAAGGTCAGTGTTACACATTCAGTGTGACGATTTCCTTAGGACTGCAGTGAGACGAAAAGTTTATAATTTCTTAATTCTTCCAATCAAGCAACTACTTGCATTTGGGAACAATGACCCCGACCTTACTATGTTCAAGCAAAGAATCTTTTAGAAACTGTTACTGGACATTAGTTTTGAATTTTGGAAAAGAGGCAGTAAGAATATGATTGTTGAGCATGCTGCTGTATTGTTAAATTCCCATGATTGTTGAGCATGCTGCTGTATTGTTAAATTCCCATGAAGACCAGGAAATGCGGAATCTGTATTTTCTTGACAAAACATGGGTAAATGAAGGCCACACAATTTCCCAGGTATAGTTAGATACCACCATTAAGTTTAAAAGGCAAGCAGATTCAGAAGGGAAAGGGGAGGAGCAGAATTCTTGATATCTTTCAGATTAGGTATGTTTTTTGTATTTATTTTTATAAAGTTTTTTTTTTTTTAATTTATATTTTTAATTTGGAGTGCTATACACAATTGTGTTTCTAAACTGCCCTAAAAAGAGGTTAATGGGTAGAAGGAAAGCAATGACAGCTCCAAGGTGCCTTGTGGTTAATTCTTTTGGTGCCACATGGGATGAAAATAGACCTGTTACCTCTCCAATCAGACAAGAAAGTGGAGGGGTACATTTGTGCTTTGTTTACATAAGGACAAATACATCCAGTGAAAACCGTAAAATGATGAATTTAAAATTCTCACTTTACAGTGTAGCTCTTGTGCATAGCCTCAAGAATATAAATAAAAGAAAAAAATCTTGTGTGTTCCATTCACATGAGTTTCTCTAGCTGTTCCGCAACTCAACTTTGCATACAAAAGATTATTTCATCTACATCATAATAAACAGAATTGTCTTATTGCTTGATTCTTTGCAAGTAGAAGAGAAATAAGGGAATGCATGGCTAAAGGGATAGTGAAATCTTTTAAAAGCTGGTTGCTGTGTGAAACAATTGAAATTCAATTCTCTTGGCTTGCTAAGAGTAAACAAAAGGGATCAAAAGAAAGATACTTTCCTTTTGAGAAAAATTATAAGTACTTTAAAACTAAAGCATTTAATTCTGTAAAAAATTAGCGTGCTCTACATTTTTTGTGAAGTAAGTTTTTTTCTTATCATTTACAGTTTACTAGTTTGACAAAAGTTATACAGAAGTCATTCAGAATGAAAAGGTCTTCATAGAGTATTCCCAGAAAATGTAATTTATTGCATCCAATTTATCACCTTTACATTGACTTTGGACATGTCAGCCTTATTCCTAAAGTATACAAATTATTTACAATATTTTTACATTTTTATACATTTATAGTTCATTTAAGTTATACAAAGCCTTATTTATTAAGTAATCTTGTAGTTTAGATTTAAATTGTGTTTTTGAGACATTAGCAATATTTTTTAATTGTGATGGCAACTTATTAAACAACTTGATTCCTCTTATGCTAACATCTTTTTCTGTGATACCCTTATTTACATTATGTCTATGGAAATCAGAATTGCTCCTTCTGTTATACTCATGTAGGTCATTATTCCTTGTTTATCTCTGTTTATCTGTCACATACAATATAGTCCTGAAAACATACAGAGAGTAAATGGTGAATATGTTTTTATTAATGAAAGAATCTCTACATGTATCTCTTGGTTTTAATTTGAACATAAGTCTAATGCATTTTTTTTTTAAGAATAAATAATCTGTCCATGTGTGTTTTTGCACAGCAGCCCCAGATTTCTACTCCATACACAAGTTGGGAATAAATGCAACCAAAATAAATAATTGAAACATTAATGGGAATGCACAGTGAAGTAGCTAATTAAATAGGAGGACATGTTTCGGTGGATTTTTCCACCATTTTCAATGGAGATTTGAAAATGGTGGCAAAAGCCACCGAAACATGTCCGAAGTAAGTTACCTTATTTCAAGAGTGAAGTTTGTGTGTAATCTATGTTTTTACTCCTATTTATTCAAAATAAATAAGTTTCAAAATATATAAATCCCCATATGTCTGGAAATGTCTTAGTAGAAAAATTGATTTGCTGATGGTACTGCAAATGTGGTTAAGGTGTTCTACCCATTTTAGTTGATTATCTACTACTATGCCTAAGAATTTGAGAGCTTGCACTTCTTCGATAGTGTTACCCTGTAATTGTAGGCTCAAATTGGAGATATTTTTGTTTAATGAGTTAATTTGCATCATTTTTGGTTTTTTCATATTACATTTAAGGTTGATAGCCTCAAAGTAGTTTGATATCATGAAGGCAGAGTTGTTCATTTTTACATTTAATCCCTCTATGCTTTTACTCCAGCAGATGACTGTTGTATCGTCTGCATAAGTGACAGTTGATGTATTGAGTAGGTGCACAATATCGTTAACATAGATAATGAATAATAATGGTCCCAATACTGACCCTTGGGGTACTCCATACTTAATGATTTTTACTTTTGAGTGTGTTTTATTGATGAATTCACCTGTTTTATGGGATATTTCTGTTAACTAACTTCTTCCAATAAGGTAACTGCTTATTATTTTCTTGGCTAAACCCCTTATCCCATAGTTATCCAGTTTACTCAATAGGATGTTATGATCAATGCAGTCAAAAGCTTTAGACAGATCAAAAAATAAAGAGCTAACCTTATCATTTTCCATTTTTTTTTTTTTTTGCGACTTCGTGAATAAATTGGCTAATAGCAGTGGATGTAGATTTTCCTTTTCTGAAACCGTGTTGAAAGCTTTGAAGAATTAGCCTTTCCAATAGGACTCTTTCAAAAAGTTTGGCTACTTCAGAAGTTAATGAAATTGGTCTATAATTATTAACATCACCACCATCTCCTTTTTTAAATAATGGCTTAATTAGTCCTATTTTTAATATTTCCGGAAATTCTCCTTCTTCTATAGAGGTGTTTATTAAATGCGTTAGTGGTTTAACCAGAACGTTCCTACAGTGTTTCATTATCACTGGACTGATCTTGTCCCACCCACTGCTTGATTTACTCGCTAAGTTACTAATAAATTTACTGATTTCACTTTCTGTTACTGGTCTAATAAAGAATGACTGGACTGGAGGTGTAGTAATAGTAGTAATATCAGAATACTTCGGTTTAATGTTTGAGAGGCCACATTGATAAAAGAGTCATTAAATGTATAACTTACAATTACTGGGTCCTGTATCAATTTCCCATCTGTTTAGCTGAATATTTTTGTGCAACTGTTTGTTCCTTCTAATATCATTTATCAGACTCCATGCTGATTTGTTAATATTTTTCGAATTTTCCATTTTCTGTCTGTATGTTTTTGCTTTTACATTTTTTAGTTCTTTTAAACATTCTCGTTTTACAGCCTTATACTTATTTTTATAATAAACAGTTGATGTGCTCTTGTATAGTACATACATATCTTTCAATTTCTCTTTTAGCCTTACTAAATCTAATGGTAATACAATTCTTTCTTTTTTGATCCTATTTAGTGTACCCTGCTTAAGTGGACAACAATCAAAGTGTAATTTAAAAACCTTTAAAAATGATTCCATTTATTATTTATACTATTACAACTAAAGATAGAATCCCAGTTTTCAGTATTTAATTTATATACCAATCTAGATATATTTTCTTTCTTTAGATCCCAAAATACCTTAGCTTCTTTTGATTGTGTTTCATATTTAGCTACGTTGAATTGGACAAATTGAGCATAATGATTGAAATGTGAGTATTAATTATGGAATACGAGCATTCTGGTATATTGGATGTTATATGATCAATAGTTGAGGATGTATTTAAAGTTACTCGTGTTGGTTCTTGGATTATATCTTTAATATTGTACATATTTATTACAGCTTTTAATTCTTTATATGAGTTGTCAGAGTCATCTAGGTTTATATTAAAATCACCTCCAAGAATAACTTTAACATCTTTGCTCAGGTGTGTATGTAGCAATAATTCTAATTGTGAAATAAAATCTTTCAGAGAAGCTGAAGTTGACCTTTACAATCCAGTTATGAGTATATTCCCTTGATTTGTTCCTATCTTTATAGCGATTGCTTCAAATATTTTCTCTGTGCAAAACTGTTCTAAATTTATTTCTGTAGTATGTTATTTTTTGAGAGTATCATAACCCCGCCACCCTTATGATTCAATCTAAAATATTTACTAGCAACTTTGTAGTTGTCCACTTTACAAATATCTTCCCTACCTAAGCCATGTTCACTTATGATGCATATATCTGCATTTAGTTCATTTAAAGTATGAGTTAGTGCTGTAAACTTAGTCCTTATATATTGTATGTTGAGGTGAAAGACATTAAGTGAATGTTTATCATGATTTGCATGCACGTTAGTAACATGATTTACCTTTGTTTCACTAGTTGACAATGATACACTTGCTTTTTCATCAACCTTTATGGCTTTGTTTCCCTTCTTGATGGAAGATACTACATTACACAATAGGTTACCGAATATGTACACGGTTTAAATGTACACCGTCCCTAGCATAGTGTTTATCTTTAAGCCAGCAATTACCATCCACCATTACACATTGTTTCACACCGCACATCCAGTCTAAGTTGCGGTTTATTATGGATACACGTCTAGAACTTACATCATGTGGTTGTAGTATTCCACTTACTATCACTTTTGCCCTTGGTACTTCTTTGTTTATGTATCTCACTAAGTCCATTGTGTTGCCCATTATTTCTTCTGCCATCACTCCTTTATGGATGTCGTTTGTCCCCATGTGCAGAACGATTACCCCTGGATGTATTGTCTTCAAGTCTATTCTCTCTATTTTGTGCTGAAGTTCTATAGTGCGTATTCCGGGATAACAGTAAAATTCATATCATATCTCCCTGCACAATTCTCTGGAGAATTTGAGCAGAGTCCCCTAGCACTAGTACACCTTTTTGCGTTGTTTTTTTTTTCTGATTTTTTCTTATCAGATTTCGATGGCTGCTTTATTATTTCCGAGTAAGTATCTTCGGTAGATCCATTCAATGATTCATATCTCTTTCGTCAGTTTTAAACTGTTTTCACATTTCCTTTCGCTTACCATGTTTGTTTCAGAATGCCGTTGCACTTTGCGTCTTGTTACGAAGTTCATGAATTCTTCATTTTTGTTTGCATCCTCTTTGTTTTCTATTGCTTTTGTATGCAGCAGCTGTGCTTTTAGTGTTTCATTTTCTGTTTGTAGATTTAATATTTTTTCCTGTGCCGCTTTTAAATCCTTATTAAGAATATTGATGATAATATGTAGTGACGCCACCATTAACCACCATTTTGCTTTCCTGAAGCTGATGTACCCACGCATTCACCTTTATTAGCCCTTTTTTTGTCAATATTTCCACCTTTTGTTTTACCTTCATTTCCACCTTTTGTTTTACCTTCATTTCCACAATCGTGTTTTTTGCTGTAATGTGTCTTGTCACTGTTTTCTGTTGGTTTTACTATATAATTAACGTAACTTTCTACAGATTGTTGTTGCATGCTACGAGTAACCATTCCACATGCCGTCGCCATTACATTTCGTTTGTCATGAAAATGTCTTAAACATTTTAATCAGTTGTTACATTTTTGAGAAAATCAAATTTTTTTAAAAATTTTCCATTAAAGGGTAAGCTGGAGGTGGGGTGATTTTTCTTGAAAATCTTTTGTCACATCTTTGGAAGATACTGAACTTAAATACCAAGTTTGGATATAACACACTACTTCGTTTTTGAGCTATGCTGACCTGCCCCCCCCCCCCCCCCACACACACACACACACACACACACACACATACACACGCACTCACTCACTCACTTTTGTTTACCTTTTCTATCCACTATGTACATTGCACATATATGCTAGAAAAATGTGTTTTTCAATCAACATTTTATTTAGAAAATAAAAAATAGCAAACATGTTTTCATTTAAAAGCATTTGGGGTGGGATGATTTTACATGAAATATTGTTGTATGGAAGATTCTGAATTTAAATGCCACTTTTGGAATTAGCCAGTTTTCATTTTTGTTTTATGCTGCTTAGCTATACATACACATGCACACAGGCCTTATTCTAAAACTGCCAACATAACCATTATTATTGTTATTATTATTATTAATATTATTATTATAAATGTTCTACGAAATCTTTATCTCAAAATTTTTGTTGGTATCAATATTTACTCTACTTATAAGATGAATAGTAGTGAAAGTAAAAATAGGTAATAAGAAGTCTTGCAGTTTTTTTTGTTTGTTTGTAGTTTAACGTCCTTTAACCTGATTTGGTCATATCGGACGATGAATGCAATTGATGATATGATGCTCAAATGATCTGGGGGTCCATGGAGCTTAAAATTACTCGACATTCGTCTTCTCAGGATAAGAGAAAACCCCCCAAAAAAAAACCTTATCTGGGTAACTCACCCTAAGCGAGATTTGAACTCACGACCTTTTGAACATGAGGCAGACATGCTACCACCATGCGGGCTTCTTGCAGTTTTGATTGATATTTGAGAATTATAGGGTCATAAGCACTTAACAAATCAATAAATGCATTTGGCAATCCACTATTGTCTTATCACTGCTGCAAATGAATGTTTTCTGTTTGCCATGCATGGTCAAATGATGTTCAAAACTTTCGTTCTTCTGATGAGGTAGTGACAGAAAGAAAGTTACTGATGACATGTTTTACTTGCAAATAACAAAGATTGACTAAAATTGTGTGTTTTATTAGATCAGACAAGGCTCTAATAACATACAATATAGGCATACTTTTACATTCTGGCATTAATATTTTTGTATCATTTAATTTTCATGTATAGTGTTTTAATCTAATTAATACCCTTGCATCATTTTGACTTTCTTCAAATCTGCTTTTCTGAGCATTGTAAAAAAATTTTATGATGGCACATTGAATTGCAGCTATAAATAGTTAACTTAGGAATTGTTACTCTTCATTTTAAGTTGTGTCATCATGTTTGTGAGTGACAGAATATTGCTTAACACATTGATTAATAGATGTGTATTAACATTTAACAAGATCTGCAATATTGCAAGTTCAGAGTGAAGAATTTGATTCCATCCCACAAAACAGAAAAAAGTCCCAACTGACAAAAAACCAGGCATCTATAGAATTAATTGCAATGAGTCTAACAAAGTATACATTGGCAGAACAAAAAGAAACATAGGTACCCGTCTTAAGAACATGCTAGAAATACTAAAAATATTGAAAAATCTGCAGTATCTGCTCATTTTTGGAATGACCGACATGAAATGAAACAAAATATCTGTCTTTTGAAAAATGTACAATGGACAGTAGAACTCGACACATGGGGAAAAAATATACATGAAGAAACATGAAATGCACCTCATGAATTTTGACCATCCTTTTGAAGAGAACCTATTAATGAAGTTCATTAATCCAACACCAGAGGGAAGGTACATTAAGGATCCTCAGGATGAATCTGACAATTGTAAGCAGTAGACAATACATGCAACACATGCAAAACTAGTTCTGCACATGTACATTTTTGTGAAGTACAGGTGTGTATACTAGACTCCAATATTAAAATTAATTGTATATATTGTTACACTCTTTGTTAGAAAATTGTTACTCTGGCAGTATTGTCTCTGCAGCATTTTTTACACATATGAAGCTAAGCTATAATATATGGATTGGATATTATTGTATATCTTATCATATGAAAGATTTGGTATGTGTGAAATTGTTCAGTGTATATTTTTGATCATTTTTTTATTTCTCCTCATATGTTTTTATTTGTATTATACTTTGCTGCTCCTTAACATTTAATAGTAATAATAAGAAAGCAAAGTTTACTGAATTGGTAATATATGTCTTCTATTGGAGGCCAAAAAAGAACCAGGAGTTCATTAAGATAATTTTGCTCTTCAGCTTGCAGTTTTAAGCAGTAAGCTTAGCGAATAGAGGTTTGATCACTCCTCCTTGCTGCTGTAAGCCAAGGAAAGGAAATAGTGGTTGCCTGAAGCAGTGGCAGCACGGTCGCTTATGATAGCAGGCATGCTGGCTTAGCCATTGTTAACTGCTTTATAATGTGCATCTGAGTAAATATGTTTATAAAAAATATTAGCTTACTGTCTTGTAAAGGTTGTGTTATATGCAAACTACTGCATAAATTATTAGCATGAATGCAGCGCATAAAGAATTGCAACATATCCATATTTTTTGCACTTGGCTGCAGGTCTCCTTATGATCGGTCTACATGGACTAATTGCAGCCAGTGTTGTAAGTGAATAAACAGTAGAGATACCAAGACAAAGGTGGAGAGTAAAGCCAGATGGAGTTCCCTATGGATTATTTCCTAATTTGCTTAAGTAGTTTACAAAGACAATTCTCGTATGAAAAGATGGCTGGCAGACAAAATTGTGCTTAACAATATTTCCTTTATAACTACAATCAACAACATAAATGAGCTTGATTGTCTCAGTTCATCAAACTTGAGAACTGAAAAAGAAAGATGATTGTAAGTTTAATAAATTAAGGAACCAGAAAATTAGCACATGATATGGATATAAAATTTCCTAAGCGAAAAATAAAACTTCTAGAGATAACTTGCAGATGCAAAATCAAGCATGGTAGTAACACATTCAAGATTTGCTTTCTCGCATACAAAAATAAAATTAAAAAACACAGAAAATTACAGTAGACACAATGCTAAGGTCAATATTAAAAATGAAAAGTGATGAGAGATGAGTTTCTTTTGGATACTCTACTTTCTAAAATAAAATCTAAGAATTGCAGAACCTGTTGAAGCTATGATTTGCTTCCATTACCCTCTGGAGTTCACTTAAATTGGTAAAGGATCTTCAGTGCCCTTAAGGAAAACATACCATGATAGGAATTGTATTTTTTATATAAAAAGAACTTGATTAACATTTTTGGAGTGCTAGTTTTCAATAACCTAAATATACTTGTAATAGTCATTTGTATACATTTAACTTTTGTCTTATCTACATACCTGCAATGCTTGTTTTATATAAAAGTGGAAGTTTTGAACACAAATATGAATTTATGATGCTTTTAGTAGACATGTGTTCTCTTACACAATTAACTGAAAATAAAGATTGTAAATAAGGACACGAATGAAAGACCAAAGTAAAAATTTTGGTTGTAAAAATTGTAAATAAGGACACGAATGAAAGACAAAAGTAAAAATTTTGGTAGTAAAATTCATATCTCAGAATTATGGAACTGAACTGAAATCAGCACTGGAAAAGAATATTTGACTTAATATGTAGCAGAATGAATTGTACAACATGCATTAAAAATAACAAAATGCAAGCTGTGTATCATCCTCTGTGCCAAATCAACAAAAAAAAAGCTTGTCTAATACTAATTAAAAATTTTGATTCAAGCATCATTATGTTTAGATAAGGCTGTCTTTGAAACATCCTGTTGGATTGTGGGGTGATATATTACTTTCTCTACATGTACTATGTACGTAGTGTATAGAGAAGATATTGCATTCCACCAAAAAATTTGATGCAGAGATTTCACCGGAAAAATATGTCTTAGGGTCCCCTGTATCCAAAAAAAGGATTTTCAGAAAAAATGTCCTTGTGTGTGTACATGTGCGATAACTCAAAAACGAAAAGTCGGTAAAACACCAGACTTGGTATTTAAGTTTAGTATAGTCCACTGTGGCGACACAAAGATTTTGAGAAAAATCCCCCCCACCCCAAACTAAAAATTTTGATTTTCTCAAAAATGGCTCTTACTGAGTTTGATTAAAATATTGTATATTCAAGATATTACCTGAGAAAATGTATGTCTTGAATTTTCTGGGAATAGCCTCTGAAGACTACTTTATTCTGGATGAATTTTAATGAAATTTTGCATAACTGCTAAACCGTAAGAGAGAAAAACTTACCACACAAAAAATGCAGAGCACATTAAAACACAATTTATGTAACATGCATTTTTTTCGTGGAGTTGATTGTTTTTGGGATATTCCTTTTTTGGTTTTACCTTTAAAAAACCTACTTTTCTCATACAGGAATTTGTCAACTCCTGTCCATACAAAGGAACTTCAGTCACATAGCAACCAGCTTTTGACTATCACTGTAATCTATTGTACTCCCTTATTTCGCTTCTGCTTACAAGAATTAGACTATTTCTGCTAATTTTTTCTTGATTAGAATGAAGTAACAATAATTTGTTGCAGAGATGTAGAGAAAGTCATGGAAATGGAATACATCAGATTTTTTTTGTAATGCCATGGTTAAAGATGATTCAATCGAAATGCCTCAGTTACATTACTGTGAAGAACATGTAATATCTTCTGACTAAACTTGTATTTCATTACTAACATTGGTTAAACTTACACACTCTTCCATAGTTGAAGATGCCTTCAGGGAGTTCAAAACACAATGTTTTTGAAACATAAAGAGTGTAACTATGTAGTTAATGAATTATGTTGCTTCACAGTGTGAAAAATTCTAATAAATAATATATTATTTCGTCTTGTATTTTGTTATGTGAGAAAAGTAAGCTGGAATATTATAACTACCAAGTAGTGGCAACCCAGCAGCAGATGTGAGAAAACAGCCTTTTTCAAGCTCCCCATGTCAGAAACCAGGTGTCATTTGATTTGCAACAGCAAATGCATCTGCCACATTTGGCATACTTAAAAATGTACTTCAGAGATCAGATAGTGTTTGTCAGCCTGGAAATCTGGAAGAATAACAGAAGTATAATATTTTTCTGGACAAAACTTCAGGGTGATGAGCAGCTGAAGTTGCACTATGTTTAGTGTTTGTCAACCTGGAAATCTGGAAGAATAACATAAGTATAATATTCTTCTGGACAAAACTCCAGGGTGATGAGCAGCTGAAGTTGCACCTTGTATACATTTTTGATAACAAAGGGTTTGTTGCTAAGTCCAAAACAAAAACTGGCTTTGTGGTCCTATAACTTCTGTGGACAGAACAAGCACAGAGTAATGCTATGGTAACAAAGGGATACTTCATGGAAATTACCCTACCCATACATTCCTGTTATGATTAAGACTTATGATTGATTAAAAAATCTAAATGAGGTAAAAAACCATTTGTTCCGCAATACCTTGTTGACATAATAGCACTTACAAATCAAACCTCATCCAGTTATAATAGTTACCGACTCAGGAGTTCTTTGGCTGAATGGAAGTAGCAAACAAAATTTTTGAAAACCATGGAAATGAATATTTTTAAAGTGCCATGATAAAAGTTACCCATGAAAGCTTTGGTACTGTTTAGATAAAGAAAGGCTATTCATCTTTAGGTGGGTGACCTCAAGTTTATGTACTCAAGAAAAAGTTTATGAGGACATTTTTGTGACCTGAATGTATAAATGAAGGAAAACTCTCTACCTGTCAAACCATTGAGGACATCAGCACCATGCTACAATACTTGCCTAATGCTAGATTGTTTTATGAACGTTTGCTGGTGTTGCAAATACTTGCCTATTTTGTTAGCTTATGTTGGAGATATAAACTTTGGTTTTTTGGAGTTTAATTTTAATGCCACAATGTATTGTCAATTTTAAACAAATTAGAGGTTTTTGTAGATTAAACATTTTTTTAAACTCAGGAGTTTACAGTTTTGTGTATTTTTACATACTGCTTCCATTTATCAATAAAAGTTTGTTTAAATTATTGTACATTTTAAATTATGGAAAATCAACCAGCAATAAATACTTGTATTACGCCGTTTACCAAATTATGACAATCTTGCCAATAATTTGATTAGTGCAGCACTGAATGTGTAACTTCAATTTATTTTCCATTATTTATTTGCTTCCCTGTATGAAAGTACCAATGTTTTTAAATTTTTAAGATGTGAATTTTGTTTCATTTATTTTCTTGGCTTAAAATATTAGTAACTTTCATTCCTGATTAGCTAAAATGCACATTTTGTATTAAAAATTCAAATTCTGATGTTTCCCCAAAATCCATTTATATGTGTTATCAAACACTGTTGAAATTGTAAAAGTGTGACTTGCAAAGTATGTGTTTGCATAACTTTAAGTTAAAAAAAAAAAAGCTTTTGCACATAAATTCAGAATTTGCTGATGACTTGTGCCCATTCCTTAGGTGTGATTCTGCATGATTTCATGCCTTTCAAGTATTGCAATTTTTTTTACAGGGTCCAGTAGGAAAGGGCCCAGGGTGTGGATTTTGGGCTCCAGGATGGAGAGTGTGGCTTTTCTTCATGCGAGGTATCACCCCTCTTTTAGAGAGATGGCTGGGAAATCTCTTGTCACGGCAGTTTGAAGGTCGTCACTCTAAAGGTGTAGCTAAAACAGTAACTAAGCAGCGTGTGGAGAGTCACTTTGATTTGGAATTGCGAGCCTCTGTAAGTGATTCTTAAAATGTTAAATTTATATTACATTGATTTCAGAGATTACTTGCATCATTAGGTATTGATGAGTTTGCTTATACAAATTGACTCACCAGTTTATTCTTTTTATAGGTAATGCATGATATTGTGGATATGATGCCTGAAGGAATAAAGCAGAATAAAGCAAGGACTATCCTTCAGCACCTCTCTGAAGCTTGGCGTTGCTGGAAGGCCAACATTCCCTGGAAGGTTAGTTAAGTACCTAAAAATACATTTGTGACATGAACAGTCTAGCAGTGATGAATTGCGTAGGGGTCCTGAAATCAGCCATTTATGTGGGCTGACAGTTCTTTCAGGGCAGCTGAGATTTTGTCTGAGATGAAATCTCACACTGATTGGGCTGGATCCACGCTATCTGAGCATTTTCTAAAGTATAGCTTTCATAATTTGATTCATATCATTCACATGTTTAATCTGTTTTTGTGATATTGGTATTTATCATATATAAGAAGAAATTATTTTTTTTAAATGCTCCCTGTTTGTTCAGTTACCAACTCTCCAATTTTTTTTGGGGTGAGCACTATTCCACCAAGCCATGGAACAAGATGACCTATGGTTTTGCCTTAGATTCTGTATCACATTATGCCTTGGGGTTAGTCCACATGATAATCAAAAGTGAAACCCTGTATAAAGTGGCTTAAAATTGCCATCCTTGAGCTGGAATTTGAACCATGGACCCTCAGTATGAGAGCTGCAAACAAAACCACCCCCTCCCTTCAAAGGTACATTTTAAATGATTTTACCTTCAAAACCAATACCATTAGCAATTTTGAATAGACATCAAAGAATTAACAGGGTTCACATTAACAGTCAGGAAAATAAAAAGTGGTCAGGGAAAGACTGGGAAACTTTTCAAATATGTCAAAAAATCAACTAAATAGCTAGTTTTCTGAAAAAAAGTGAAGGAAATTTTCACAGTGATTCTCTTATTCTTGGTTTTGCAAAAAGGAGAAAGAACAGGTTTTGACTCATGGGAGTGATAATTGTGTTTAACTGTGCTGTGATATCAGTTGGATTGGAATACTAGTGCTGTGAATATGATACAATTTTTTTCCAATAAGCTTGCTATAGGTTTTTCTTTTTATTTTACATAACCTATTGTTAATGCTTATTTTGATTCAGTTGTTGCCACGAGCAAAGATGGTTTTGAATATATACAGCAACCTATTTGTTACTAGAGACTATATAAAAATGCAATTAGGTTCTATGGAAACATCACCAAGATTTCTATTACACTATACTGCTAACAACAAATGTAAGGGTTGCTCATAGCAGATGCAAAGAGATTCTCAAGGAATCAAAATAAAATCAGAAAGAAGGAAAGAAATAAGTGAAAAGGGGAAACTTTCTGAGAGTGAACAAAGAAAGATAAAAGCCTGAAGATGCAAATATTGGAGAAAAAGAAATTTAAATAGTTTTGTTGATTTGTTTGGATTTTAAATTTACGTGTGCTTTATGTAGAAAAAGACAATGAAAACAATTGTCTTTGTATTTTTTATTTTAAATGTTGATAAGTAAAAGCTTTGTCAAATATAACACAAAATGAGAGAGTTCTATGGGGATAGTGAAGGCTGATTAAAAATATTAGTGAAACAAAATTGCTCAGTTTTATTCCTTTAAATTTAAAAATTGTCCTGTAATTTCAATAGAGTTAATGTAATTTTGAAAAATTTGCAGTACTATAATAAAAATTGTGGCCAAGTTGGAAAATTTCTCAATATAATCATAAGAAGTCAGGGAAATCATTATATGTAAAATAGTGTGAACCATGATTAATTATCACATTGGAGAATTATATGCATACAGGAAATTCTTATTCATGGTCACTGCATATCGTCTGATTGTTTAAGACATAATTTATTTGTAGATGGAAATTGAAAGTTGGCTGATTGTTATGTTAGAAACAAGAAATGGAAAATCGTTTTTGCACATTCAAATATGGTTTGTTTGCAACTGACCAATGGGTGTTTCTTTGTTTGTCAGTTTCCCATTATTGCATTTCAATGTAGTAAACATTTTTAAAAAAATCTACGGTCCAGTCACATGACTCTGTACCTATTCTGCAACAAGCTAATCTTGGAAAGCTTATTCTTCTATTCCAAGCTAATAGAGATAAACATCAGCAATGAACTTATTGCTTAGCTCCTTATAAGTAGAAAGGAAATAAGAGAATTCCCATTTGAAAAAAAAAATAAAATTTGAAACCAATAACAAAAAATCTGTTTAATTTACATGAAGAATGTATTTTACATAAATTTTTTGTTTTAACGACATCTTCCTTTTTTTGTTAGCAAGATTCTCATAATTCAAAATCTTCTCGGGCTTCTGGCCAGGTAAAAACTTGGCTTGACACCAACGTTTCGAAGAAGTGCATCTTCCTCGTCTTCAGGGTGAACTGTCATCTGTTGGTGTCAAGCCAAGTTTTTACCTGGCTAGAATCCCGAGAAGATTTTGAATTAACACGTCGCCAGGAAAGCTTTAGTTCTTATTTTAAGATTCTCATAGTTTACCACATATTAATCCATAATGAATAGGACTTAAAAAGCTATTCTCAGATAATTCAATATACACATTTCATTTGACATAAAAATATGTTAAGCATATTTTATTTTGATAAAAATCATTAAAGTTTTTTTGAGAAAATAAAAATTTTTGAAAAATGTTCCTTGTACTTATGTGCACATCTTTTTTTGGGTACTAGTTTTACTGCAAAGCAAGGGCTGGAGGGAAGAAGAGAGGTTACTACCTCTCTTTTCACAGTGTTGTCAACCAAAGAATGTTTCTTACTTTGAGGTCGTCAACCATTATGGTAAATTGGTTATCTAATTTACCACAAACCAGCTGAACTATGCACACATGTATGTGTGAGAACAGTATGTGGTATATTCAATAGAGTGAAACTTTAGCATTGAAGTCACTATATATCAGGGTGTATAATATACTTGATGTCTGTATTGTAACTGTGTGCTTCCAAAGTTGTGCAAAACCTACCGAATGGAGACTTAAGGAGCTGAGCACCCAAGAAAACCTGTGCTCATAGTACAGGATAGCTTGGGGTTGGGGATATTCTTGAAATCTTTGTGTTGCATTCTTGGAAGATGCTGAACTTAAATATCCAGTGTGGTACTTATACAACTTTTATTTTTTGAGCTATATTACTCATAAACACATGGATCTTTTTCTAATTTTTGTTTTATTTAGGAAACCTCAGAACATGTATTTACAGTAAAATGTTGGTATGGAATTTTTGGGTGGAATACAATACCTTCTCTACCTACTATAAAAATTGCACATGCTAGAGAAAGTAAAAATTACATTGTTGCCATTTGTAATTCTTAAAGTAAAGAAACTGGAACTGGAAACACATGGTGCAAGCAGGAATTATACTGTAGAACTTTAGTGCATGCTGTGGATCACAGCCTCCTTGAATCTCCTCTGAATGAAGGTATAGAAATACATATAAAATATATATATGTATGTATATAAAAACTTTCACCATAGTATGCTATGATCAGGAATGAGAAACAACGAATGGAGGTCAACCTTGCTATGGTGCTCCCAAGCCTGGAAAACTTCCCTTTGATTAAAACATTAATGGGAATGCACAGTGAAGTAACTAATTAAATAGGAGTAAAAACATAGATTACACTCAAACTTCACTCTTGAAATAAGGTAACTTACTTCAGACATGTTTCGATGGCTTTTGCCACCATTTTCAACGGAGATTCACCGTTAAAAATGGTGGCAAAAGCCACCGAAACATGTCCGAAGTAAGTTACCTTATTTCAAGAGTGAAGTTTGAGTGTAATCTATGTTTTTACTCCTATTCCCTTTGATGTAAATGTTCACATTTGAAAATGAGTGTTTTAAACCCCTCCATTCTGGTTTCTGTTTCCATTCCCAGAGAATTATGCTTTGAGCTTTAACCTACGAGGGTAAATTGAATAGTCTGGTAGCTTTCATGAAAGAATGGAACAATTTTGTTGTGGCTTCATGGTTGGTAAGTTTGATTATTCATTCAATGTACAGTGTACAGTTTATTGTTGACAACTGCCTGAGTTGGTCAATGTATCAGCTGCAATTGAAAATAGAGAAAATCAAGTTTCATGCTGTTATTACACATTTTCATTTAAAGGATTGGACTTAGCACAAATCAAAACAAAATTGGATGAGGTTCATACAATCACCAATTACTTTTGGATTAATGAATTTAAACATGGTGGACAAGCACAGAAGACGAAGTGGCTCCGGCCATCCATTGAGGTCATTATCCAGAAAACCATTGACAAAATTCATAATACGGTAATGCAAGACTGAGAATAAAATTTTTTTGAGATTGCTGAGAATGTCGCCTCAACTGGGATTGCTGTGATTGTTACACATCTCAACTGAGCAAGTGCATAATATTCTGCTTGGAGAATTGTGTATGAAGCACCTGTGTGTGAGGTTGATGCCATGGTTGTTGACAGACAACCAAAAGCGCATCCAGTACAACATTTCAGCATAATGTGCGACAATGTTTAATGACAATCTGTTTACTTTTTGTGCCGATTTATGACCATTGATGAAATCTGGATCCATTATTACACACCAGAGTCCAGAGTCAAAACAACAGTCCCAAACAATGAACAAAAGCTGCTGAAGGTGCAAAAAAAAAAAAAAAAAAAAAAAAGGCCCATTTGTCAGCTGGTAAGGTGATGGCCGCTATTTTTTGGGGATTCCCAAGGAATAAACCTTATAGATTACTTGGAAAAAAGGCTGAACCCCATTATGCTTCATTGTTGGATCATTTGAAACTAGCATTTTTTATAGAAACACCAAGGGTGCCATGCAGAAAAGTGCTCCTTCAATGCATCATATCATACATTGGCAATAACAAAGACAAAAGTGCAAGCATTGGTCTTTAAATTGGTTCCTCATTTACCCTATTCATCAGACTTAGCCTAAGTGGCTTCTTCCTATTCCCTAACTTCGAAATTCAGCTTGGTGGGAAGAAATTTTCATCAGTTGAAGTGATGGTCTCAGTCAGTTTGACAGAACTTTTTTTCTCATGTCGAGAAGTAAGGTGAGTTATTTACGAAACAAACATTTTTTCTAGCTTTACCAGACTTATCAAACTACCCTCATATATGCCTGTATGATCACATAGATCAAATAATTTTATGTGATCCATGGCTCAATGGTGCAAATGAGGTTTACTTAGCACATGCAAAATATGAAACATAATACCATTCATTATATTGAGTGATGTATAAGAAAAAACTAAACAAAAGCAATTCATCTACAAATGCTGAAGATTTATTCAGTCATTTGTGATATGATTTTATATCAAGTGCATCATGCCTTCTTTGGAATTTGTTATATATTTTAAATATGAATTTTTGTTTTTGAAGGTTGACATCTTTTTTCAATACTTCATTTAAAACTTTGTTTTAATAAGTGACCAAAAGTAAATTTATCTCAGGAGTTGCAAGCATAATTACAAATGTCAATGACCTTACAGGTACCTGGTTTACCAACACCTATTGAAAACATGATACTGCGGTATGTGAAAATGAAAGCTGATTGGTGGACTAACACAGCCCATTATAATCGTGAAAGAATTCGTCGTGGTGCCACAGTTGATAAAACTGTGTGTAAGAAGAATCTTGGTAGACTGACACGATTGTATCTCAAGGCTGAGCAAGAAAGACAGCATAACTATTTGAAGGTAGGTAAAAAGATGAAGGATAAACTGTTAACTGAACACAAGTTGAGATATTTCCCATGGCCAGTGCATAAGAAAAACTTTTTAGATTAGAATGCTAATTTTAACTAAAACCCCTTAGCAATTTCAGAACAAAATATATCCAGTAGATTGCTTAAGGTGGAAATTGCTGCACCACTATGTGATGATTACCTTGGTCAAATACTTATTGGTGTAAGGTGAATGAATGTCCCTAAAGAATTTATTAAAACATGATTAGTACACATTGCCATTAATGCTGTAGGTGCATTGCGAAGTGCTGGTATCGATGTAACAATCTGTAGTCAGTTCTAATCTATACTTTTAATTTGTTACATGCTTGTAAAAGCATTGGGAGATTCTCAGTTATTGCCTGACATCACAATAGAATATTTCGTCATAAAGTTATCACATTAGTGTATTAATATTTATTATTCATTACTCATTCTGCAGATTAGCACTAATAAATTAATCTTGATTGGCTTTTGAATTTATTGTGAAGATCAGGAGTGTCGAGAGATTACCAAAAATACCTTGCTTGGCAATACAGTATTCCCTTGTCGTCAAACTTAAACCCATTAGAGAAAATGATAGAAACATCTGCTCAACTTTGATTATTTTTGTCTCTTTTCTTATCACACTGATTAGTGTTTAATTTAGCTTAATCAACATTTGTCTTCTGAAATAGAGCAAGTAAAAAAAGAATTATGCAGACAAAATTTGAATGTGGAACCTCTTGACTATGGGGTGTTCATGTTACCCTTACACCTCAATGGCAATTTGAAACTCCGGCACATTCTGTATTTACCTGAATACAAGACGACCTCGAATGCAAGACGAGCCCTACTTTTGAGAACTTAATTTTGAAATTATAGCTTATCATCTATATAAAAAGGACATAACTTAATTTTTAAACACAATTTAAAGGTTGCCATATATTTGAACAAACAATGGAACATTTAAGCTGATTAGGTCTATTATTTTTTTAATTAATTTGAATTTGCGTGGAAATTCATGCTTTGAGCGGAAAACAGAGAAGAGCATATGGAAATATACAGTGTGGGTGCAATGGTAGAGTGTGACATGGCAGCAGCATAACTATAACGACGATGATGGATAAGATTTGTATTTAGACATTGTACTTTATATAACACATCGTAATGTTTTTAGCTAATTTGAATTTGGGCAGAAATTTACATTATGAGCAAGAGAGACAGAAGGAAGAACCAAAATGTACGTATGTGTGTTGGGTGATGATGGTAGCTTAGTAGCAATGACAATTATGCAAATGATTTTCAATAAAGGCATCATACTTAATATATTGTAAAACGATTTACCTTATTCAAATTTCCACATAAATTCATGTTTTGAGCAGTAGAGGGGAGTACAGATATGTACGGAATATGTGTGATGATAAAACTTAACAATGGCAGAGGTGGTATAACGAAGATTATGAATGATATTTTCTCCAAATGCAACATATTTAATATAACAAAGTAAAACAATTTACCTAATTTGAATTTGCGTGTAAGTTCACATTGCAGGTGGCACAGAGAGGCACTGGGGAAGATAGATATGTACCCATATACTCGTATGTTTGGGGCGAAGTGGTGGGGAGAAATGCACAACTAACCTCTCTCTTTCTGCTTGATTGTTCAGTTCCAATACATTAAGTGCAACCCCTGATATGAAAAGAAGTCCTCTAATTTTATTTTAGTTTTGGAGAGTAATCATTTTTGCCAATGAGAGAATGCTTATTATAGGCTGGCTAACTGCTAATTTTTTGCTGCATAATGAAACACACAAAATCTGCTGCATACATTGCGACCTTGGTGATAATCTATTCCATTTCCCCCAGACTTCACCACTACTGAACCTGTGATGTTTGAAACTTACCTTTTCCCACATGGTATTCAAAAAAACAAATTGTGAATGCAAGACGACCTCCAGTTCTGAAAATTAATATTTTGGGGAAAAAGCATTGTCTTGGATAAATACGGTATCTCATTAGGTTACTGGATTCTTATATATGTGCAATTCATTTATCCTAACATTCTTCAAAGTGCACTAATTGCATTAAGTCCATTCATTGCTCTCCTAATTTTGCTTTAACTAATATAATATGTAACACTGTAATTGTGTGGCTTATTGTTACATCTTCAATCAGATATTTAAGGCACAAGAAGCCTAAGGCATTGAAAACTACAGAGTACCAAGGTAGTGGTCTTCTTTATCAGCATGCATTCTGTTGAAAATGAAGGGTTCCTTTCGGTTGGGAATCATAACCTCAATTGTTCAGCTATTTTAATATTACAAGGCACATGAAGTGAGAAATGATATGAAAACTGGCTATTCATAGCTCATCAATTAAACTGGATAAAGTTCATAATAAGCTTTATGTAGTAAGAGATGGTAATGAAAACTGGCCATCATACTAAACCGGATAAAATTTATAATAAACTTCTACTGTCCTTGATGCACCACAAATGTACTTTTGTAAAGTCAATATTTTATCATGCTAAAATTTTGATTGAAAATTGTGCACATGGACATAAGACCTAGTTTCACCAACTGGTGTTAAATTTTAACATTGCGATTTAACATCATGATCAATATAAATTTTGTTTCATGGTACAATGTAAGCCATAACATGTTAAACTTGATGTTAACATCATTGTACCTGAATGCTAGTAATAAATAACATTCAATATTCATTTCCAATAACATTGGAAAATGACTGCCACAAACCAAGCTGTTAACATGGAATTTCTACTGCTCATATGTTATTCCTAACTGCAGAAGAGCCTGGTGTCATAAAGAGTTTCAAAACATGCAAAAGGAAGAAATTTTAAAGCATGCAGACTGTCAAAGGTGTTATGAGCAGGATTGTAGAAGAAATATGAGAGAGGTTAGAATACTATCAGTGCAAACATGCATCTCTCACACTACACTATTTAATTGTTAGATTTTACTTACTGGCCCTTTTCATTTAATGATAGGTGATAGTCTTGTCATTTCCATTGCTACTGTTTCAGATGTATTCAGAAGGTTTCCAACAAAATTCTTCAAGAAGCAAACAGTATTTTCAATGGAGTCTGCTTGATCCTCAGTGATAACCCTGTGGCTCACTGTAGTAGCAATCCTACAAATGAATGCCTTTTTGAATGGTAAAAAAAACATTTGCTCCTCTACACCTCAGTTCACATTGTGATTCTAATGTCAATCAGGAAAATCACATGGCAGTTTTCTATAAACATAACGAGTTGTCTGCTAATGAAACAGAAATGACCCTGTGCATAGACAAATGTGCATTGATTGCCATTTAGTTGTTACTGCCTTCTCTATAGTTGTTGTTTGCAGTTGTCATTCATGTTAACAAGATGTTAGCTAACAATTTGCTGTATAACGTTGATGAAATGCAATGTTTTAGCATAATGTTAGTTAACAGAATGTTAAGTATTTACAACATTGGTTGAAACTGGCCCAAAAGACAACTAGAGAAAAGCTACTTTGTAGCTATTCTATTGTCCTGGTTTATTGAAAGCATTGTATTCATGTTGGGTGAGATAGAGTGATTATAGACAAACTGCAGACTAAACTGATTGAACTAAAGCTGCACATTTTTATTAATACACATTATATATAAAATCTTACTTTGTTGTTATCAGGTTTGTTTATCCATGATTACTAACCTTTATACAGGTTCACTGTTAAGTTATATTACCATAAAAACTTCACATGTTCACAGGATGGTCCATACATCTCTCCTGAAGAAGCTGTAGCCATCTACACTACAACAGTACATTGGCTTGAGTCCAGGAGATTTGCACCTATTCCTTTCCCTCCATTGTCATACAAGCATGACACTAAATTGCTGATCTTATCCCTAGAAAGATTGAAGGAAGCATATAGGTAAGTTGTAATAAGATTTCCTATGTAATTTATCAGCTAAGTTGGAAAATAAAGTGAGCACGTTGAAAGTTTTCTTGATAACAGAAGCATTATTAACTGTGAAGTTATATTTAATTTTAAAAGTAAATTAAATTAAAACATTTAAAGTTTACTATGAAAGAGAAATTTTAAGTATCTGATGGCAACTGTCAGACAAGACATCAGTATTTTTTACTAAAACTTACTTGGAAGTGCTTTTCATGTATGAATTTGTATGTCGCATCCAGAACTTTTAACAATCAGTTAAAATATTTCCATAAAACCACTATTAACTTCATGATTCAAAATTACAGTCAAATTTAAAATAAGCCTTCATGACTTATTGGAAACCTCTTCCAGCATTCACACATCTGTCACCTTTTTTATGAAATCCTCCTTCAAATTTGCAGTTTAACTTCCAAGATAAATTAATTTCTTGTTTTTGTTATAATGTGGGATTTGACCTAAGTGCTTTATTTTACAAATTTTCCCACACATAAAAATCACATGATATGAAGTCTGGAGATCATCAAGATCATAGCCCTTATCTAATTACCCTTTAAAATTTTTCCTGAATGACAATTATTTGTGCAGCTGCATGATGGCACAATCTTGCAGAAAATATTCAGTATTAGACAGTTATTCAAAATTGGTCATTCCTATAATGTTCTGCAAATCATCTTAGTCTTGTATACATGGATCTACTTCACACGATATCCCAGTTTTTTCATCAGTAATGTGAATTGTTGTACTCATTGTGTGTCTTGAACTCCAGTTGTTATTCTGTGACAAAACATTGCCATATAAATGGAACACTGCTTCTTCAGAGAAGAAATTAAGTTTTGAATAATTATCCCATCATTAACATCCCTCTAAGTACAGTTACATATAGTTGACTGTCTATATGTGGTAGCAGTTACGGATAATTACGGATAACAAGACTTTTGGTTCAATTTTAAGAGTTTTGTAGCTTGTCACTTCATTGATACAGTGGTCCTCCTGTAAAAGCCATTGCAGAGACTTTGTCTAATATCTCTTCAGTAAACACTTATGCTTCATTATTTGCTGAGAATTGGATTGGTTTTCCTAAATTTATTTCACGAGCTGTGGAACAGCTTCTTTGCTTGGATAAAGAGCACTTGGGAATTATCTTTTAACATCCTTGCTAAGTAATTTAGGAATGATATAGGAAGTTCTGTTCCTCTATGTAATTATCTCATAGTATTACAACATGAGCTTAGAAACTCTTAGTATGTAAACCGTAAATGCACTACTGAGCTGTTACTACCTTTGTTTACTTGTACATGTAAAAGACTATTGAAATTTTTATGCCATAAAAGGCATATATTTAGAGACAGAAATGCACAAAATCCTTCTTGGGTGTGTTTGATAAGTTTTTGTATACATATGGCAGTGTTAAAACTCATATTTATTATGAAAAGTGATATTTATAAAAAGTGACCATTTAGTATTTGTCCAATGTTATTGCTTTGCCAGTTGTGTTCACTGGTTATTTGCTTTTTTTGTATTGTTAAAGCAACGGTTTTTCTTACATCACATTTGTTCAATTGCAGTGTGAAATCTCGACTTAATCAGAGCCAGCGAGAAGAACTAGGACTCATTGAACAAGCCTATGACAATCCACACGAGGCACTCTCAAGAATTAAGCGACACTTGCTGACACAGAGAGCATTCAAAGAGGTATAAGATATTGTTTTATAATAAAAGAAGACCAAGTTTAATTGAACACTTTATTTCATTTATATAGTCCCCTTTAACATCTAAGGTCATATTGGGGGCTTTGCACTTGAAACAACTTGTCTGTAGGATCTTTATGTTGGGTTTAAATCATATTATTTTCTTCCAACACGCACACATATTCACTCTCACATACTTCCAGACTCTGTGGGAGATAGGGAATAATTCTGGCTAAAGAAAAATTCCCCACCCCAGCCGGGAATCGAACCCGGGACCTCTGGGTGAGAAGTCAGCTTGCTGAAATGAACACTTTTGTTTGATCATAAATTATTTGATATTGAAGTTTTCTCCTGTCTCTCTCTATTCCTAATAGGGCATTTAAGCAACAGCATTCTCTCCTATCCCTTGGATTCTTGATCTTCTCTGCTATTCATTGACATTTTGACCTATTTAATTTTCTTTTGTCATTTGTCTTAAGAAATTTTCTGCCCTTTAAAACTTTCTGCAAATATTTTTAATAAGTGAAGCATAGTTTTAAAGTAAATTTGTAATTCTTATATTTGATTAATAGTTCTGGTTTCGCCATGTTAACTCCTCTGGAACTTAACAATTTTGACATCAAGTCCATAGGAAATTTGAAAACATCTTGAATATGTTACTACTTATAGTAATTGACACCTAGTGATTGTTAACAGCTAACTTATCAAGATGAGGTGCACAAGTTATATACTAAGTACTAAGTAATTACATACATTAAACTGCCCCCTAAATGGGCACTTAGCCACTTTTCAGAAAGGCGACCCTCTTAAGTAACAATTGAATATTATAATCTTTAATTCTTATATTTATAATTATAAATTGTTTTTCCTTTCCATTTTCACAGTGTTTCCATTGCTGTTTTACTTTCTCCAAATATTGTTGTATGTTTTTACAATTTTTGTCTAAAATTTGATTTATATTAGAAGGTATTACTCACTCTAGATAATATAAATGTAAGTAAAATGTGCTGTATTCATCTATTTCCCTCACATTGTGAAAATTTTTCCTAACAGTTAGTAGCTCTACTTGTTATGTCCCCCTGTAAGTTACATCTTTGCCTGTGTGAGTGAAGTGTAATATCAGGGCCCGGATTCTGATATCTCCTCTTTGAAATGTTGCATCATGGGTATTGCTAATGTCTACATAAATCCTTATCATAAATCTCAGATTATGAAAATGTATATTTATTGGGCCATTTTTTGGTCATTTTGTACCATTTTATTGTGCCTTACATGTTTATTTAGTAATGTTCCCACATTTACATTGAATATATGACAATTTTGAGAGTTTACAGAAGGATAATTCTTCAAACAGAATAAAAAATAAAAATTTTTGTATATCTTTTATTTGCATTCCAGAAAAAAATCATTGTTATTTAATGTTCTGTTTGTCAAGTTGGGGGTATAATTACGGTTAAGTGTAATTTCCCAAACCAGGGATGGCACCACTTTTTCCTTTTTCTCTCTTAGGATGCTGTTGACCTCAGGTCATGTCATAGGATGTGGTCTTCTTTTTTGCAATGAATTTTGTATATTTGAGAACTAAACAGATTTAGTGTTACTATTTGAGGACCTGCTTCAAAAACTATTTTCTTAACTTTATTTTCGGATTCTTCAAAGAACATGAAACTAATCTATTTTTAGCCTTTTTATCTGTCATTTTTCAAAAAGTTTTAGATCAAGATTCAAACCTTAGTAATCAAATATTTAATTATTAATTTAATTTCAATTTCATTTATTTTTATTGCAGTTTTTTGAGAACTGATGTTACCACAATCAATAAGGACCACTGTAACCAGAATGTTTTATCTTGGTTTGGCCGATAATGCAAAATTGGTGCTGTATGGTAGTTTATAATGAACTTACCTAAGATTCCTCTTTACAGTATTTCAAGTTCATTGTTCAACTCTTTATTTTGTTATGTATGTGCTTTCCTAGGAAGAGCAAATCATTTTGGAACCAAACAGAGATAAAATGCTCAATACAGTAATGCTGTATTTATTTGTAAAACACATGAAGTTACTTTAAAAAGAAAAATGAAGTAGCAGTCGTTAATTTCCCAGAAATTTTTATATTGTCATTGGTGGTTTACTAGCCAAATCAGTAACATATGTTTCTGTTTGCAGGTTGGAATAGAATTCATGGATTTGTACAGTCACTTGGTGCCTGTATATGATGTAGAGCCATTGGAGAAAATCACTGATGCCTATCTAGATCAATACCTCTGGTATGAAGCAGACAAGAGAAGGCTCTTCCCACCATGGGTTAAACCTTCAGATACAGAACCACCACCTCTTTTGGTATATAAGTGGTGCCAAGGTATTTTTGTATTACATTTTATTAGAACTATTATTGTGGCATGCACAACTTAAAATAAACTCTACTTTGCAGTAAACTACTACAAAAGACAACACATTGCGATTTCCATACAAGAGTAAACTTCTTCTGAAGTGATTTAACTTTTCAGATACTCCTGGAATAAGTTATTGTAGAAATAAATGTCGGAGAGTATGATATATGTTACTATGGAGGTAAACTACTCTTGCTATTTTGTTGGAGTAGCTGATCTGTCAATGAACTGTAATACCATATCGAATTTGTTTTGTAGATGAAGTAAATGAAGAAAACAATGGCAATGCAATAGTGTGTATACAATAAAACCCCTTTGTTATGTCCCCTGCCATTTACATAATTTTTTGCGCGTCCCATCATTTATCACATATTGGCAATTGGTTGCTGCCATTTTCAACTTTTAAACAGCGGTACTTCCTGCCTTTTATGCATTTTTCCATGTTGGCAGCATTGATTTTCATTGAATCACTATCACTTATTTCCTTTTCCTGCTTCCCAGTGCTTATAAGGAACTAAGTAATAAGACCATTCTGCTAATGCTTATTTCGATTAACATGAGTACAAAGAAGAATAATCTTCGATAAGAAGATTGCTTATAGAACAGGTAGAGAAAGTCATGTGAAAGGAACAACTCAGATTCCTTCTAATTACAATGCTTTGAATCTTTGGTCTGTTAACATCTTACTTTATAGCAAAAAATAAAATGCACCAAAACTGCCATGTCACAAACTTAGCAGTAATCTTTAGGCTTTACCATTTCCCCCAAACTTTGCCACTGCTGCATCCACAAAATTTGCAACTTGTTTTTTCGTGCACAGTATTTGAAAACATGTACCGCAAATGCAAGATAACCCATAGTTCTCAATATTCCTATTTTGGAAAAAACATCATCTTGGATATATATGGTAAATGTTTTGAGGTGCCATTAATATTAAAAAAATTATATTTCTAGAAAAAGTTGCATGTGAGAACAAGTTAAATAAAGATAATACAACTTGAAAAGAATAACAAAATATGTGTATTTAATACTTAATATTTTAAAAGGTGACAATGTTGTTGAGATATAATTAAAAGTAAACATTGAGTCGATTAATGACACTAAACAACACTCACATTTAAATTTCCTGGAACATGTTTTGGAGGTTCGTTTTCTCCATTGTCAACCACAAACTGACTGATTGTTGATGGTGGAGCAGTTCTGTCCATCGGTTGGTCTGATGATAGTTCTATGAACTTGTACAACGAGGGATATCGAAGTTGATAATTCTACTTCTGTTTTTTCAAATGAAAATCTGTTCCCAAGTTGCCAATTCCTGCTTTCCAGTTATATATTTCAGTAGATTTGCTTCTGGGTTTATGTCATGGTTTTCTGTCCAAAGATGGGTAGCAACTACTGATTTTTTTGTGTTTTATGCATCTGAAGTGTTCCTTTGTTCTTTTTTCCAGATTCTTCTTGCTTTTCCCAATGTAAACTTTGTTGCAACTGTTACGTTCTATTTCGTAAATTCTGGACTTTTTTATTTGATGGGATGCTGTCTTAAGGGAGGAATCCAAGTAGCTTTTTTTATGGTTTGTTAACTGGTGCTAATTGTATGTTGTATCCTTTGAAAATCCTTTTGAATTTGTCGAATGTATGTGGAAACACTCTTTTTCTCCTTTTGTATTGAGTGTGGTTGTTTCCTTTAACAATCGTTTCTTTTTTGTCTATAATGACTTTTGGAAGCCATTTATTTCTGCAATTTCAACTATTTTTTTTTGTATTATGTTTCATTCATGTTCTGAGAGTGATATGTTGACAAGCCTGTGTGTTAAACTATTGAAAACTGCTTGTTTAGGACATCTTGAGTTGTGGATGTTTGCTTGTATGTAATTCTCTGTTTGTGATGTTTTTCTGAAGATTCCAACGTGTATTCTGTGTGCATTTTTTATGATTTTTAGATCCAGAAATGGAAGTTCATCCTTTTCGATTTCTAGTGTGAATATTATGGTTTTTCTTGCAACTTTAATACTTAAGTGCGTCATCCTCCATATGCTTTTTCAGAATTATTGCGAAAATATCGTCCACATATCTTTGTTAGATTTTAAAGATCCTATTGAATGAAGCTAATTTTGTATTAATGATGGTGGTTTTACAATTGGTATGCTTGGAAAAAGAGATTTTACATAACATAACACAAGTGTGTCATCGTCTTGTAACTGGAAATCTTTTAATATTTTCTAAAAGCTCTAGAGATTTTTTGAGCTGAGACTGTTGAATTTTGGGAATAAATTAAATTTCTTGTTTAACCATTTTGCCAAGTTATAGGTTGGTGAATTGATACTAATGATTATTGGTCTCATGGATATATTTTGTTTGAAGATATTTGTTAGGCTATAAAGTCTGGGTAGAGTAAGATGATCTGGTTTAACTGCATATTTGTGTGTTATTACATGATATAAAGGAACAATGTGAAATAAAACACAATTTTTTGCTTATGTAAATAATAGTATTCATAAATCTTTATCTCATTCTGCAGCATTGTTTTCTTCTTTCTGGTTTCTTAAAACAATTGGTTAAGTGAACTTAAAAGTTTATGGAAATGGTTACCTCCCTATGGGTATAGGAAGTACTGGTTACACAGTTTGTTGCTGGTCGTCTTGTTCTTATTTCAACGCCCTCATAATATTTTTTTTTAATATAAGAGTTTTGGTGGAATTTTACTCTTTCTACCAGGTACATAGTAGGTATCACAGTCCATCCAAAAATTGATACCAAGATTTCATTGGAAATTCTTGTTTTGAGGGCACCTCAAAAAGTTGTAAAAAAATCCTATTTATAAAAATGTCAGAAAAATGTTTGTCAGAAAAAAAAATATTTTTTATACAAAAGGTCCATGTTTGTCTGAACAATATAACTCAAAAATGATAAATGCGTTATATACCAATTTTGCTCTTAAGTTCAGCATGTTTCAAGTATGCGACACTAAGATTTTTAAGAAAATCCCAGACCCAATTTTCTCTTTTCATTTGAGATTTTTCAAAAGGCTTGGTTTTCTCAAAAATGACTATAGATTTTGACCAAAATGCTATTTATTAAAAAATATTCATCACAAAAAAAAAAAAATGTATGTTAAATTCTGTCTGTAGCCTCTGAAGCCCTTTTTATTCTGTAAAACTTTTGTGTAACTGGTAAACCAGAAGAAATAGACAAAATCTTACTGCCCAAAGTGTGTAGTTTTCGTTAAAAAAACACAAATTATTGCACAAATACAATTTTTATGAAGTTGACCTTATCTAAGATATTCAATGATTTTGGTTTTAATTTTCCAATAAAGCTGGTTTAAATGAGAGTAATTCATTTTTCTTTCTTATCATCTTGCAAATAGAACAGAATTCTAAGCCTTACTAGTTCTGAAAGATTTTTACTATGGCTTTATTAACTCCCTTATTTCCATGAATTGTAAGAAAATATGTAATAAAACAATTTTGGTTATGTTAATCTTGATTCAGCATGAAGCGAATAGAAGAATAAGAAGTTTGTTGCAAGTAATGTTTAAACTCACAAGACTTGTTCATTAGACATGCAGTTTTATTTATAAATTATCGTGTTCTTGGTAGATATTCATAACACCAGTAAACAGACATGGCACTGAAATTTATTAACCTTACTCATATGTGAAAGTTAAACATTTAAGATTGTAATACTTTTAGTTTTACCATTTATCTCATTACTATGCTGTTATATTTCAGGCATCAACAACCTGCAAGATGTGTGGGATGTTACAGAAGGAGAATGCAATGTGTTATTAGAATCAAAGTTTGAGAAAATGTATGAGAAAATTGATCTGACACTGCTTAACAGGCTTCTCCGTCTTATTGTTGATCACAACATTGCTGACTACATGACAGCAAAAAACAATGTGGTTATAAACTACAAAGTGAGTGAAATTCAGTTTAATTTCTAAAGGGAGATAAATAAAACAGTAATAGTGATAATAATGGTTATTGTTGTTGGTGCTGAAATACACTAACCTACATTTTTTCTTGAGCCCTGCACTCTTAGTATTACAAACAATCCAAGTTAAGAGGACTTGTGCTTTGACAAAGGAACAACTGAGCATCATTGTCCATGATTCACTGCCTCCACTTATATTTGACTGTATTGCATGATCTTGATGCTGTTCTCTACATTAACCTCATTTATGTTTCCTTTGGTGTTTCACCAATTCAAATAGTAGTTTTAATATCTGAATGGCTGAAGGATATCCGGGCTCATCAGCATTAACACTGCGCTTAAAGCATGGTTTAATTAGTTGTCAGTGAAATAAACTGAATTATAATGGATAATTTATTAAATGTATGGAATATACTTAGAAGTGATGAGAATTTTGGAAGATTGATGTATACTGTAAGTTAAGTATTAATTTGGGGCGATTGTAACACATAAAAGTTGATAATGGAAACTACGGCACTTCCGAAACATGTCCTTAATAATAAAAGAATAAAAAATTGATAATGGAAGCAATGGTACTTCCAAAACATCTTTTATAATAAAATGTAAGTGATGGAAATGTGTTATAACCAATTCAAATCAATGCTTATGTGGAACCTCAAAATGGCCTTCTAATTTAACCATTGTCTAACCTGGAAAAACCAGTGATGGAAAACTGATTCTCATGGTTTTCTGTAATTTAATTTAAAGTACCGTTGTATAGAAGACATGAAAAGTCATATTCCTATCTATGGCAACAACACTATCCAAGAGCTCAAGAAAAAGTGGGCGAAAAGTCGAAAACAATTTATTAATTATTTATACATTTATTTTTGGATAAAGCTAATTAACAACTAGATAATTTTATAATTTTTACTTTCTCTATACTCACTATGTACATAGTATATAGAGAATGTATTGCACTCCACCAAAAAATTTGATACCGAGATTTCACCGAAAATATATGTTTTAGGGTCCCCTGTATCCAAAAAAAGTATTTTCAAAAAAAGCTCCGTGTGTCTGTGAACACGATAACTCAAAAACGAAAAGTCAGCAAAATACCAAACTTGGTATTCAAGTTTAATATCTTCCAGGGATGCGACACGAAGATTTTGAGAAAAATCCCCCCACCCCAAACTACCCTTTACATGGAACTTTTTTCAAAAATTTTTATTTTCTAAAAAATGGCTCAAACGATTTTGATTAAAATATTGTATATTAAAGTTATTTACCTGACAAATAAATTGTATATTCTGAATTTTCTGGGAATAGCCTCTGAAGACTACTTTATTCTGGATGAATTTTTCATAACTACTAAACCGTAAGAGATGGACAAAAACTTAATCCATAAAAAATGTAGAGCACGTTAAAACACGCAATTTATGTTATATACATTTTTTTCGTGGAGTTGATCGTTTTTGAGATATTCCTTTTTCTTGGTTTCAGCTTTGAAAAACTTATACTTTTCTCATACAGGAATTTATCAACTCCTGTCAATATAAACAAAGGAACATCAGTCACATAGCAACCAGCTTTTGGCTTTCGCTTTAACCTATGGTACTCCCTTATTTCGCTGCTACTTACAATAAAGCAAGAAATAAGATTATTTCTGCTAATTTTTCTCGATTAGCATGAAATAAATAAAAGATAAGCTTATTAACAATAATAATTTACAGAGATATAGAGAAAGTTATGTGATTGGAACACTTCAGATTTTTTTAACAGTTCTTATAAATAGCTTTATATTCAGAACTTAATTGGCTCCAAAGTTTAGGTTAACTATCAGTGTTTTAAATTGAAAGCTGTCCATAATTAAGATTGGTCTTTTCTTGACTTAATTCTGAGTATATAACGTGTAAAATGTAATTCTCTGAGTTAACCTCTTTCCCCAGGCATCGGTGATAGCTTCCTTCACAGCACCAAAAGGACGAAACTAGTGGGTGCTAAATTGGGGCTGTAGGTGCAATGCAAAAGAATCCATTCTATTTTCCAAAATATTTCTATGGTATGACAAGCAATGTGGCCTCACATTGGTCTGCTGCAGGTTCTTCCCAGAATGTTCATCACATAATGCATGATGGAGCTTTTGAAGTTTTGTATGACATAGAGTAGGATTAGTGGCATGCTAGATTCAAGGAATTCTGCCAGAATGCTCCTTTCTTATACTTGAAAATGGAACCCACAACTTTTCCAATGATGGCATCCTACTTTCTTTTTTTGATGAAATTCTGTCATTTTACTTTATATGTACATGTGTAATGTTGGGGTTGTAATTTCATACACAGTTAATGAGAATCATACAATGAAGCCTGTCTTCCTGTTCAAATTGTTTACCCATCTCCTTTCATTCCTGCCATCCATGTGCATATCTTCATATATATGCTGAATTTTTTTGTTAAATTTTAACTCAAAAGTTAAGGCCCATTATGACAAAATGAAACATCACTTTTATATTGGCTAATAATGATCATTTGATGGAAAGCTAATGACATGACATGAATTTTTGTGTGCTACATAATCCAAACAATACAGCAATGTATCTAGTTTATCGCTAGTCCCTTGTTATGACCCTAGTGGAAGTGAATGTATATTCTTAAGAGTGCAGCTCTGTTATTAAGGAAAAACATTTTGTTCATTCCTAAGATTTTTCAAAAACTTGTATTTGCCTCCTGTCATTTATCTTGATTTTTTTTATTCCTCTTATAGGATATGAATCACACCAACAGTTATGGCATCATCCGTGGGCTGCAGTTTGCATCATTTATTGTCCAGTACTATGGACTTGTTTTGGATCTCTTGGTGTTGGGTTTGCAGCGTGCTTCTGAAATGGCTGGACCACCACAAATGCCAAATGACTTTCTTACATTCCAGGATGTTGCATCAGAGGTTGCTCATCCTATTCGTCTCTATTGCCGCTATGTTGACAGAGTGCACATATTTTTCAGGTATTTGTTTGTACATTATGATTCACATGTAATAACAATGACATGTAATTTAAGAAAGAAATCAGGGAGTTGGATTTGTTTTTGCCCTCCCATAGTGATGGCAAAGGGATATAATTCCAAAAATGTATAATCTTTCTTTATTATCTTTTTTTATTTTATTTTTTTTTTATTAACAATTTCACATAATTCTCACAGGTAACATTTTCACATTTCAGGAATGTGACATCAAGGTTAAGTTTAACTTCAGTGTGATAATTGAAAGCTGTCCACAACCAAGATTAGACTTTTCTTGACTTGATCTTATTTATGGAATATCTGTAAAATGCAGTTTTTGAACTTAATCCCTTTCCTTCAACAATCATTAATTTTTCAAGAGAGAAGTTTAAGGGCCAAATAGATTGCACATGAAGTAGGAATATATACAACATAGCTTTACTTATGCAATACTACGGGCAATTGGCAACATGTTGAAGCAAATTATTTCAGAAGCAACCTTTAATAAAAAAGTTCAAATTATGGAAGTAGGTCACTCTGGGAGTAATTTACTCTGGAATTACATGGATGTAATTTATTGTGGAAGTAATGATGGAGAGTTTAGCTACAATTTATGATTTTAGTAACTGTTATTGAAGTAAGAATTAATTACTTATATTGGTTATCTCCATGGTTTACTTGAAGTTGATTGGGTTATGTGTGATAGAAAAAAAGGGGAAAAGGTCAGCATAAGAAATAAATACTTGTTGGTAGAGATAATGGAAATCCATATAATCAATATAAGGAAAAACATTTATGTAGAAATGATAAATAAAGAGAGAAATGCCTGAGAATGAACAAGTTTAAGTTTTTGTTAGCGTAGGTTATGTTTATCAGCTTAAAATTCTTTGGAAACAGTATTTCTAATCATGTTTGCATCACAGATAGAAAAATACACTTTCCGATCTCAGAAAACTTCATTATTTGATAAGAACATACATGTTGTCAGATGCACACACATGTTTGTGTTGGAGAATTGTTAGATTTTTTTTTTTCCAGTTGGTTAATTCTTGCATTTATTGTATTTAGTACTCAGAAAAATATTTTAACATCTCTCTGCTTAAGGGACTGTTGTACTGAACTCTTGTCTTTTTATACAAATGGCAGAGCACCTTGAATGCACTTGTTCATTAGTATGCATTGTAGGAGGGATGAGGAATCATAAACAGTCAGCAAAAGGGAAGTAAACAACTTATTTTGGGTTCTAAAGAAATGTAAAATATGGTCCAGGCAGAGCAACAAATTAAAGCAACGGAAATCCCAACTCATCTCAAAAAGCTGGTTTAAGATGCGTCATTCACAGTTTAATGCATGGCATTTGTGACATGTAAACTTTTGGTCCTGCTACTGGCTGCATGTATAAACATCTATTAATTATGGTGCCAGTACAGCATTCCCCGAAATGAAAGCCATACCTAAAGATATCACCATGTGAAAACTTGGGAATTTTGCTGTCATTTGCCTTTTTAATCTGATACGATGCAAGGAAAGCTTCAGTTTTGTTGTATGGTAACCATAGTTCTATCAAATGCTTATTGTCAATGTTCTTTAACAAAGCAAAAACCATCTTATTGCCTGTTGAAATTGCACATGTAGCAACTCAAGAGAATGCCAAAGTGTGGAAATCCCTAGATATAGACTTGTGCAGAGTATCATAGAAAAGATGTAGCAGATCCTAGTTCCTAACAGAATAATGCATTTGTTTCTTTCTTGTAATACAAAACTTGAAGTTAGGGTAACCCTCTGTGTTATAGTGGTTACCATGCTAGCTTCATATATCCAAGGTTGTGGGTTCAAGCCTGGCGAAGGACGATGGATTTTTTCAGGTGTTGGTCCCTTGTATATTTATGACACTAAAGAACCTTGACCTGATACAGAGGCCTCTGAGCAAAATTAAGTGTTATTTCACGCCCAATATAAAAGAGGATGCTGAGAACTGCAGTAGTTAAAAGAGCGTCCATAAATAAAACTCTGTATCCATTTGAAAATGTAATAAAAAACTCCATAATTTTTTAAAAATCTTAAGGATCTTGTATGTATCCTGTAGTCTTAATAGTAATCTAATCTGTTGTTCCATATTTCTGTCTGAGAGAGTAACAGGATATAGATTCCATAAAGTTACTTAGCATTGAATAAGGAATGTAAATTTATCTATTTACAAATGCAACAGAGAAGCTGTGTTTGTAATCGCAGAAACCAAAGTGTTGAGTATGTGCTGGGAAATCTTGCCGGTACTTTAATAGAACTTTGGAAGATAAAGTGCTTCAAGTACAACATTGGTAATTCTCAAATGTATTACCAATGCCCCAATGGAAGCTACAGCAATAAATCCTGAAATTAGAAATAGATATCTTTGTATCATTGCTATGTTGGAGCTGTTTAAAACGAGAGCTTATAGCTTCATATCCTTATCCTGTTTTCTTGTCATTATGTATCTGAGAACAAATTTACATTATTTTATAGTTTATTACTTCATCCTTGGGTAATTATTCAGTGCCATTTTCTTCTTCTGCTGTTGAGGTTCCATCTAGTGGCAATTGGAGGATTTTTACTTTCTCCATACGCACTATGTACATAGTGTATAGAGAAAGTATTGCACTCCACCCAAAAATTTGATACGGAGATTTCACCGGAAATATATGTTTTAGGGTCCCCAATATCCAAAAAAAGCATTTTTACAAAAAGGTCTCTGTGTGTGTGTGTGTGTGTGTGTGTGTGTGGGTGTGGGTGTGGGTGTGGGTGTGTGGGTGTGGGTGAACACGATAACTCAAAAACGAAAAGACGGTAAAATACCAAACTTGGTATTTAAGTATAGTATCTTTCAAGGATGCGACACAAAGATTTTGAGAAAAATCCCCCACCCACAGCTACCCTTTACATGGAACATTTTTCGAAAATTTTGATTTTCTCAAAAATGGCTGTAACGATTTTGATTAAAATTTTGTATATTAAACATATTTACCTGACAAATAAAATGTATATCTTGAATTTTCTGGGAATAGCCTCTGAAGAGTAGTTTATTCTGGATGAATTTTACTAAATTTTGAATAACTGCTAAACCGTAATAGATGGACAAAAACTTACTACACAAAAAATTTAGAGCACATTAAAACACACAATTTATGTTATATACACTTTTTTCGTTGAGTTCGTCGTTTTTGTGACATTCCTTATTTTTGGTTTCTGCTATGAAAAACGTATACTTTTCTCATACAGGAACTTGTCAACTCCTATCCATATAAATAAAGGAACTTCATTGACATGGCAACCAGCTTTTGACTATCACTTTAACCTATGGTTGTCCCTTATTCCACTTCAACTTATGAGGAAGCAAGTAATAAGACTATTTCTGCTATTTTTTTCTAATTAGCATAAAGTAAATAGAAGTATAAGCTGTTTAAGAATTATTTGTTGCAGGGATATGGAGAAAGTTATGTGAATGTTACACATCAGATTTTTTTAATCAGATTCCTCCCCTTGGGGGTTTAAAATTTTATTACCCGGTGGTTATTTTTCACTACAAAAGCCTTATATAGTTTAAACAGAATCAGAAACTTTGGAGGGGGGGTGTGACTGTAGTCTTAGAAGGTGTCATTGTTATGTATACTTTCCCATAAACTTGACCAGCTTGTCGATAATACCCTGAGGAAAAGGGTTCCATAGCCATATTTTCAGCCGTATTAACACTCAAATGCACCAAGTCTTCCACACACCATGGAGGCTATAATAGCAGATAAGCAGACAGTACTTGTAAGTTGACTGATTTACAGAAAATCTTGTTAAATGCCCCTCTGTGCCCTTCTTAGGATGACAGAATTTTGATGCACTTACCAGAAGGATTTAAAAAAATCAGTCTCTCCTAGTTTCCATTTTCATTCCAGCAACATTTTGCTGGAACCAAATGCAAAAGGTGAATTTATCACTATTTTATCAAAATAACCGTAGACATACAAGAATAATATATATATATATATATATATATATCATTCAGCTAATAAAGTCCACCAGCTTAGTTGTGTTGAAATTGTTAACAAATTTAAACAATGGATCATTTAGTAGTTACCACCTCTAAATGTGAGCAAAAAAGTATGATTTAAAGATGCTGATTAGAAAAAAAAGGTGGGGGGACTAACATTTGTGCTGGACAAGTTTAATCTTATTGCTCTACTAAGAGCAGTTTAAAATTTTTTGGAATCAATGTTCTTAATCATGATAATTGTATTGCAATCATTTACATATTGTGATACAATTTTACAATTTTCACTAAATGGACACAAAATAACATCTGTAGTCAATTACACCCACATTGTATGAGAATTTTACGAAAGTGAAGAATTTCTTTTTATTTTCTGAACAGTCAATTATTTATGGAGCTATTGAATACTTATACAGCAATTAATTTGTAACAAAACTCAATTATCTTTATGAACAAAGTCAAATACAGAGGACTAGTTTTGCAATGAATTGTGTCGACAAGTGCTCTGTATTTGAGTTGGTTCATAAAGATAAGTGTAGTTTTGTTACAAATTAGTAATTGCTGTACTAATATTTGTGTTGTTTCAATTTTTACATATTATATTATTGAATGTTGCTATTAACCCTTTTAGTGCTGTGAACTGATCCAATTGGCTTTCTGAAACCAGCTGGAAAAAGCTAGAGACTGTTGTTTAACTTTGCATTACTAAAACCATGTCTTGATTGTGTTAAGCTAAGTGGCATTTAAGGTGCCATCTGTCTTGAAAATAACGCAGCAACACCACATTTTGAAACCTTCATACTAGGATGCTATACAGTGTTGTTTCCAGAAGTAATGAGTATGTGAATGGTATGTGAATTTGGCAGTGGTTTTTTTTTTTTTTTTTTCTCCTTTCTTTCCCTCCTTACCAGTGGCTTGGAAATCAACCATGTAGAAAAGTTTGCACTACTGAAGTAGAAAGGTTATTTTGGAAATTAAAACACGTTTAAGATAGAAGTTGATCAAGTCGTTGCCCCTTCAAAAAAAAAAAAAAAAAAAAAAAAAAAAAAAACTTCAAAAAATTTAAAACATTATAATGAATACTTCAAAAAATTTGAAATCAATTTATGTACTAAAATTTGATTTTTGTAATCATTTGTAATATGTCAAAATAATTCCAAATTACTGCAACATTTGCCTTGTAAACTTGTAAAAGTTATGCAATTGGGTTAAAGTGGCGCCAGAATGCAAAAGCATAAAAATTCAGGCTTGGTAGTAAGCATGTCCCATTTGTACTGCTACAATGCATCTTCAGCTTTATGTCTACTGGTGCTGATGCTCATACTAATTTAACTTCCATGGACGAAGGGTGTTCTGTGTCCACAGTTTTTTAAAATGAAGAGAAAATCTCCAAAAAAAAAAAAAAAAAAAAAAAAAAAAAAAAAACAAGCTAACAGCAACAGTGTATTCAAATTTTATGATTGTGTCAGAAAAAGAATAAACTTCACGGATCAATAAGTTACAAACCTTTTATTGAAATTGTACAGTAATTACTTAGGCTATTGAGAACTACCAGGTCCTGTCGCTTCACCATTTTCAGCCTCCATTTAAAGTAATCTGTACAGCACTATTCCCACTGACCATGTCAATTCACCCACCACCTGTGTTTGCTTTGACTGTGAGTGATCCCATTTTTACATATGATAGGAATGCATTTTAATGTATGTATTTGAAAGGAGTGGTACAAGAAAGTCACTCATATGATGGGAGGGAAGTGTGATAACAGAGGATGAGTAACTGGACCCAAATAGTATTAATTTTGCAAATGAGGTTAGGATCTCTTAACTTCTAGAATGAAAAGAGACTGGTTATTTGAATATGAGTCCATGAATGTTGATTTTGAGAAAAATGGAAAAATGTGTTTAATTATAAAATTACTATTTTTTCCTTGTCAATTTAATTTTATCCTGTTTGATACAATTTCTGATTACATCCAGACAAAGTTTTCAATGTTATGTTTCGTTATATAATGATTTTAATGCCTTAAAGTTGTTGGACATATGTTGTTTCTGAAATAGATTGATTTTCACAGAAACAATTCTATGTTATTCAAGACATTTTTTAATTTTTCCTTGTATCAAATACAAAAACTGTTATTTTAAGGGTTTTATGCGATGTTTCTTAACACCGGCTTGTATCGAAATATACACACAGTCAATCTGACCATGACTTTGAACAGAGAAATGATGGAAAAATTAACAATAAATTAACATAGTTTGCCGATAGGTAGCGTCTAGGTGCTGGCAAACTCATAGGTAGGCTCCCATATCTTTTCAAATTTTGTATATTTAACACCATTATTGTGAGCTAAAAGTGTTAGAAGCTAAATATAAGATCTCAGTCAACTGTTAATATCCGTAGAAGTTTAATTTATAGTTTAGTTTAAGGCTAATACAGTTTTTTACTTGTGCTGCTAGCCAGCTGACTAGGTCTTCCATATTGGTGTGGTGTTTGCGTATATTAGTGTTTACCTTAGCAGTTCATACAACTTTTCTATTTTCATATTTTAAATATAGTAAATAATAAGTATAGTGTGAATAAGGGAACCCGGTGACAAAATTGTGATTAGTAAATTGTGTTTAGTGCATTAGAAAGTGGTGTTTAGTGCATTTAATAAGTGGTGTAATTATGTCTGTGAGAATGAATGCGCAAGTTTGTGATGTGGCGGGTAAGTGGATCATGTCATAGGATTATGAAACAAGGTGTTTTTTGTGCAGAATGTGAATTATGGTTTCATTGGGACTGTACGAATACTATTTGTGAAAGTGTCAGTCAGGTTTGGTTGTGTGAACTGTGTAGATTTAAGACCTTAGTGATAAGCCATGAGATCACTATACTAAGCCTACGTAAATTGGAACTTGCTAGATCTGAAATTGAAAGCCTGAGATTGGGTAGTAAATGAAGAAGTAAATCACCGGAATTTAAGGTGTATTCCAGTCAAAAACATTGGCGTAGTTTTGGGTGTGCTTGTGAGAAATTTCCTGCATTGGAGCTGAGTAAACAGGTTCTCGGCTTCGGCAGCGGTGGAGGCGGAATCTTCCCTGTGGCTATGCTAGAAGAAGTGCCTATTCCCATCGATGCTGGAGACGAGGCCTGCTACCAGGTCCAAGCCAGGAAAGGGGTCCTCTGATGCCAAACGTAGGGTGTTAGTTTTAGCTAGGGGCATCAGAGAAAGACTCCAGGCGAAATTGGAGGAATATACCAGTAGTTTCAACCCCAATGCTGGTCTAAGCCATGTGGTGGGGCATGTAGAAACTTATGCAAAGGTTCTTGATAAAAGTAGATCATGTAGTAATAGTGGGGGGACCTGGAAATAGTTTGGATATGAATCTCAATTACTCAATTGAAATGGACATGAACCACATTGCCAAGGCCAGTAGCCTCACTAATGTGAGCTTTGTGAATCTCTTCTGGAGATATGACAAGCCTTGGATTTACAGGAGGATGAGGGCAGTTAATCACAAGCTTGATCAGTTTCTTAGTCGAGAGGGAACAGGCCACATTAGTATCATTGACGTGTCATCCATTGAAAGGTATCATTACACTAAACATGGCTTGCATCTGAACTCTCGAAGCAAGGATATGCTGATGCATTCCATTGCTGAGAGTCTTCTCATGTACAACCATGGATAGTCCCAGCAAAATTCCTACTCTTGTCACTCTTAATGTTAGAGTAAATCAGATAAACAGAACAGTAAATATTTCAGAAATAAAACAGAAACCAGATAATCATTTTTCCAAGTCATTAAAAAAAGAGAACACACTATTTCACCAAAACATTCAATGTTTGAGATACAAAGTAAATGAATTATTAATTAATTTCAAATCTGAAAAGTTAAGTACAGATGTTTTACGTATTAGCACAGATGTTTTACGTATTACAGAACATCATTTAGAAAAACAGGAAATATTACATTTTTCAATGGATGATTATAAAACAGCAGCTTAGTACTGTAGACAAAAACTCTCTAGACTTAATAAGAATAATTATGTATTTATTATTCTGACCCTTTTCTATTTCTCGTGTAAGTTATTATACTTTGTATAAATAAAGGTGTTAATTTATACGAAGAATGTAAATAAATCTTACTTGATAAGATCTTAATATAAATAAAATATATGTGTGAGTATCTTCGTTAGGAATAATATAAGCTTCAACGTAATGGATCTTGAGAAGTACTGTCTGGAACAAACCTTTGAATGTTCATATTAACACAGTAAACCAACTAATTATATTATCGGTATGTAGAGCACCCACAGGAAATTTTCACTACTTTCTACATAACTTAGATATTATTCTAAAACTGCTCTTCAAGCCAAAGATTCAATTTATATTGTGTGGTGACTTAAACATAGATTTCTTGATAGACAGCAACCAAAAGATGCAAATTTGTTCACTATTAAGATCATACAATCTTATGCATAGTCAGTTTGCAACTAGAATTCAAAATAATTCCAAAACGACTATCAACAATATTTTTCTGGATATGTCTAAAAAGGAGTGCCATGAAATACAATCCTTTGTTAATAGACTTTCTGATCATGATGGACAACTTATCAAAATTGATTATTATATGCCCAATTCCAAAAAAACAAACCTTGTAACCAGCTTTAGAATTGTAAATAAAGAAAACATGGTGTTTTAAAGCTAAACTCGCTGAGGAATCATAAGTGTGGTAGAAGTAAACAACATTATAAAATGAACTGCAGAATTCTAAAAAGGGTTATAAATGCAGCTAAAAAACTTTGTTATGAAAAACAAATACAGTCCTCTCATAATAAGCCTAGCACTATATGGAACATTATTAAAAAAGAGACTGGTAAATGTCACTTGAAAAATGATATAAAAGAAATTGAAGCAAACCAAGTGACCACAAGTGATCCTCAGCAGATAGCAAATGCATTTAATGAACATTTCATTTAGGGGCAGAAAATTTACTGACAAAGAAACAGCCTAAGAGAGGTCCAATTTTGTACCTTCAGGAATCCTGTATGGAAAATTTTACATCCTTAGAGATAGTACCCACAAGTGCAACTAAAATAAAAAAAGTAATACAATCCCTGAAAAGCAAGAATTCATCAGGATACGATGAAATAAGCACAAAAACATTAAAGATATGTGCTGACATTTGCAAACCTTTGTCATATATGTAACATATCCATGTTAACAGGAACATTTCCAGACAGATTAAAATATTCTTTAAGCCATTATACAAGAAAGGGCAAATCTCAGAACTGTCAAACTATAGATCAGTATCTTTACTTACAGCTTTTTTTGAAAATCTTTGAAAAAGTTATGTTAAGAATTTATACCCTCTAAATAGGTATAATATTTTAGCAAAAGAGCACTTTGGATTCAGGAAGAGCATATCAACTAGTGATGCCATTTTCAAGTTAACAAATCAAGTTCTCAAGTCATTGGATGGCAAGCTTAACACACTAGGAATATTCTGCAATCTTTCAAAGGCATTTGGCTGCATTAATCATGAAATACTTCTATCAAAATTATTACACTATGGAATTAGGGGCAAAGGGTATCAATGGATTACATCTTATCAAAAAGAAAGCAAAAGGTTATAATAAATACTTCAAATACTTCATCTAATAAAATCTTCAACACACTAAATGATTGGTTTGAAAGTAACAAAATTCACATAAACTTTGAATAAACTAACTATATCAAGTTTTGCACTAAGCATAAAAACATTACAGACCTAAGGATAGAATATAAAAATAACCAGATTGCAGAAGCCTGTAATATCTAAGGATAGAACATGAAAATAACCAGATTGCAGAAGCCTGTAACACAAAATTCCTAGGTCTTATGATTGATCGTAATGTGAATTGGAAACACCATATTGATTATATCTTACCCAAACTGAGCTCTGCATGCTTTGCAATCTGATCTTTAATTCAGCTTATAAATAAGAGCATACTAAAAACAGCTTATTATGCATATTTTCATTCTTTGATGACCTATGGAATAATATTTTGGGGAAATTCAGTGAATGCTAAAAAAGTATTCATTATGGAAAAAAAGGTAATAAGAATAATGGGAGGGGAAAGACGGTCAACTCACTGCAAACCACTTTTCAAAATGTTTGGAATTTTACTATTATCCTATGAATATATTCTAGCCATATTGTCATTTGTAATAAATAACCCAGAAACATTTACAAAAAATACAGATATAACAGAGACCGACATAGGCACGACTTACATAGACCTTCAAATAATTTGCAGTTATTCCAAAAAGGAGTTTACTACAAAGAAATAGTTTTGTTTAATTCACTTCCCTCTTCTGTAAAAGAATTGCAAATGAACAAAAACAAGTTTAGATCAGAATTAAAAAGATACCTTATCACTCACACCTTCCATACAGAGGAGGATTTCATTCAATCAGAAAACACGGTAATAATGTAACATTGTAAATATAATAAACATGAATGTTCTAATGCAAGTGTACAGGTAGGCTTTTGGAAACAGACCTGTAATTGGAAATTATGCAAAACTGAGACCTCTGAAAATTCATTGTCAGAGTTATTATTTGTAAATAAATGTATTAAATAGTATGAATAAATGTAATTGTTGACATGATGTATATCTTAAGAGTTAGGGCTTTGAGTCTAATCTCATAATAGGATCTACAGATTGCAATGTTATGTATACAAGTATGTAAAATTACGTGGACCTATTATACAGTAACAGCCATTGTCCTTATGTTTTCCTTTGCAACAATTCCTCCAAAGCAATTTTTATGACTTCTAGAACAAACAACACAACAAATATTTCAGTTACACAATAGAATAATATTTTTATAATTTTAAAGTATAATATCACCTTTATTAGCAGAATATTACTTGCAGTTTTCACTAATGTTTTTTCCTGGAACTATCATACCACTGTAATTTTCGTATGTTAAACCTCTAATTTGAGATCTCTTTATGATTTCGCTGTTATACTCAACATTTTTAACACCTTTTTATTTCTCACAAGGAACACCTGCATCCATAGGATCCATGATGGTCTTCAACAATGAATATCAAACAAAAACATAAAGAAGCTATCACAGATCAGCCTTACCAACAATAATTGCAGAAATAGTACTAGTCATGGACAAGTGTTGTTTCTGCTCTCATTCACAATTTCGGCATTTCATTTCTTCCACAAGGAGTGTAGAACAGATGTTCTTTTTGCATTCACTTGATAGACGGATCATCAAACTATGGAAATCAACTGTAAATTCAATATGGCCAAAAAGTGGACTAGTGTTGTTTCTGAAATCAGCGATTCATTTGTTTTTCTGTTAAATTTCTCTTTTTGTAATATACCTTCTCATATTAACTAAGGAGGAGGAATAATTATAGTGAAATATATTGTATACCACATTTTCAGAGTGTTGGAAAGGTATATCAAAGCCTGCTAGTTGCTATTTTAATACATATAGCATGTTTTTCTCATATAGCTCTTAAAAAACCAGAGGCACAAGCATTACTTTAATTTGTATTAAATAGGTGCTTAACTAAGACCTGTTAATGAAATAGGATCTGATTTTATTACTTAAATTTTGCTTTGAAGTGTCTTTCAGTGTAGTACTCAAAGGAATTATAATGATCTCGTGAACACTCTTTGCAATCATATTCTCATTCTCCTTTTTTGGTGCAAATTTCCTTCATATTGCATTATGGCATCAAAGAATTTCTCTGCTCTCGCACCACTTCTTGTGAGGTGAAACAGTGTCTAAACCATTTCTTATGCAGTATCTAAAACTGCACATGATGTAGATGCTATTTAGCTAATAACACCATTTTTGCAACGAGTTAAACAATGCCTAGTGCTAAACATTGTCAAACAGCTTTTTTGCAAGTGGCTCAAGATCACAAGAATGAAAAACTGGAAGTGGTACACAGTGAAGCACAAAATATTACTAAATTACTTCAAATGAATGCTTAAATTACTTCATTAAAATATAGTTTTACATGCTTTGTAGGCAATTAGTGAGGGACATTGTAACAAACATGTTTTTCCTACATCAGTACTGTTTTGCTCTGCTATACTGTACTCGATCTGAATGACAAGTAATACTCATGCCAGTATAAAGCTGGCAACTGCTAAAATACAAATTTTATGTTAGGGCAAAATATTTTCATGTGCGTAAAAATGGGCTTCTCTTGTAGTAGGTCTCTGCATAATTTTTTAACCACATTCAAACATTATTTTTGCAGATTTACAGCAGAAGAAGCAAGGGACCTAATTCAGAGATATCTTACTGAACATCCAGATCCCAACAATGAGAACATTGTTGGTTATAACAACAAAAAATGTTGGCCTCGGGATGCTAGAATGAGGCTTATGAAGCATGATGTTAACTTGTAAGTATTACAGATGTGTATCTAAGGATATTGAGATTTTTCTTGGAATGGTAACTTACAATTACAGTGTGTAATTTAATGCTTTGTGTTAAAAGTTAAAAATTTTTCTCTTTCAGGGGTCGAGCTGTATTTTGGGACATAAAAAACAGACTGCCACGTTCTACAACAACAATCCAGTGGGAGAACAGCTTTGTCAGCGTGTATTCCAAGGACAATCCAAATTTGCTCTTCAACATGAGTGGATTTGAATGTCGCATTTTACCCAAGGTAAATAATGTGTTAAAAAACTTAAATAATCATTGAGTCATTTTCATGCCATAAGTATTATTATGTCTCTTAACATTGTTTATTTGCAGCCAACATTGCAACTATACATGTTATGCAGAGCAAGTAAGGCTTTGTGCATCATTGTTATTTTACCTTTTATTTTCCTATCTGAGTGTTGACTAGAGTGAAGCAATCATTCTTCTCAATGGTTGGGCTTGCCCCTGATGGCGATGGTTAAAGGGAAAGCAGTCCAGAAATATACTTCAGCTGCATGATTATAAAACAAATTTATATTGGGAAAGCTAAAAGAAACAAAAATGGCAAAGAACATATCAGGAACATAGGACAAAAATGAGAAAAAATATTAGCAAAACACAGGAAGGAAAATTGTCAGTAGTTTGGCATTTTTGGAGAGACCAACATACCGTGAACAGTAACTATTTAAAAAAAAAAAAAAAAAACAACAACAACAACAACATTTCAGGAATAACAAAACTTACCGTTTGGGAAAATATTTACTCTTGGAGGAGCAGGATTTCAATTTTGAAGTCCTACTCAGTGACATCCACTGCAGCTTTCCGTCACAAAAACTATGAGAAATGATGCCAGAACTGATGATGGTAGCAAGTAGCCCCAGAAACAGTTTTTCATTTTGTATATATACAGTGGCTTCGTTTTATGCCAGGGTTGTACATTGCATAATTAATGTGCATAATCTGTTACACTGCAGGGTTTTCTGTTCCATAATTTACTCATGAATGTTAGTAATATATAATATGCAATGAGTTCTAACCTTGTTATAAGTGTGTTGAAAGTGGTGTCCATTCGTACCATCAGATGAAATTGCCTTTCACATGCATAAGTTTTTCTTCTGTTCAGTTCATAATTTCTGTAGTATAGCCACACAGTAGATTTTCAGTTTTAAAAGTTTTGTAGCTGTATGAACAGAGGTTTGTGAAATGGCAACCTTTTGTGCAACATGGCTGAGAGACATGTAAGGGGAGTGTTTGAATACAGCACCAGTATGTCTTGCTTTTCCTTTGTTAGAACATGTTGTGTATCAATTCTTAGGTTTAGCATTTAGTGATCCCATTGTAAATTACTGAACAAAATCTCACAGTGTGTCTACCTGGAACTTGATTACTGGGAATTTGCTGCTGAAACTGTCTAGTTTTCATATGTGTATTTTACATAAAGATATGATATTCAAGCGTGAATTTGTTGCCAGGCATTTCTGTGAACTAATAGAAGAGCATTTCTAAGGAAATCATTCACATGTATATTGTCGAAACACTTCACGACGTGAAGAAAAAGCAATGACTGAGACAGCTCACCGCTGATAAACTACCCTTGACACATCCTGCACCACTTTTGTGCACTACTGTCTTGGCTGTTACACATATAAGGCAGTTGTGGCCTTGGTATAAAATAAAGGCACAGCAGTAAATTATGTTACAAAAGACTCCATAATTCATTTAAAAGACCCTCTTTATACTTTGACATATGACATCCAGCATTGTTCACTCATCCACAAAGCATTTAATACATACATATATGATATATTAAAAGGACAATTTATGTAAAAGGCTCTCTCTATGCTTTGACCTATGGCATTTAGTATTGTGTAAATATACAGGATCAGTATCGACTGTTAAGGGATGATTTGTTCACTATGCTAGCATATTACTTATTCTGTTACACTTTCTACTTTTCATTCCTAGTGTCGTACTGATGTGAAGTGCAGAAGTTTACAAATGCTCAGTATGAGCATGAATTATATAACACATGACAAGGAGAAAGGGATCTTACTGAGAGATAATTTATTTCATCTTTTCAAGTCGCAAACATCAAACATGTATAGTTACTTTCCTGGAGTTGCTGAATTTGGTTATTTATGTATATGTACTTTTCCCTCTCTTTGTGCATTTTTATATCCTACTAACTTAATGTATTTACCTCTTCTATAAATTACAACCTTGTCAGTTCTATTATTAATATCCTCTCTTTCTTTGGCGATTTCCCTCCCTTATTTATGTCTAACTTTCCCTTTAAAATTCTTTCCTATTGTTTCCAAACAAACTCAACTTCAAATATATTCTGTACCTCTGACATAGAAATTCATATAAATAGCCTTTTAGGCCCCTTGTGCTAATGCTTTTAAATAGTTTATATATTTTTACAACAAATGCATACGGCATAACTCTGAGCAAAAATTTTATGAACTGTCTTCTATTTAAATGCAAATCACAAGGTATTTTTTTGCATATCCTTCCCAGCTGCCTTTTCACTATATCATTTGGAAAATTTACTCACTGAAGGTATGTTGCTTTAATTTTGATAATCCGAAACATTGTACTGTAAGTTTTGGTCATCCTGGCTTGTGTACAGTGGTTGACCAGTTGGTGATGACTGTTTACTTCGCCTGTCTGTGGCTCCTGGCAGTATTGGCCAGAAAGTCACCATAGCTCACTCTCATGACATAGCTGTTTCTGTGTCGACCAAGTGAGCTAACTGGTCTTTGGTCGGGCAAGCTGATAATTTATCAAATAAAAAGAAGTATTTTAGACAGTGGAGTGTCATAATTTAAATGAATTGAGTCATCTTTTTTACACTTTTTGCTCCAACTTTGCCTTCGTTTGAGAAGACCAGTTTCAGGGTATCTTAACCCTATCTTCAGTTCCAAGATTGACTGACGCTGTATACAACAGGTGGTTGTGTGCAGCCTGGTGTTGTGCTACCCTCTATTCTTGTCAACAGGATGATGTCATCAATGGCAGGGACCTTAAAATTCATAAGGGAATCTTCTTCTTTGGTGATAAAATTATTTTCCCAAATTTGCAGTTCCAAAAGTTTCTTTACACAATTAATGAACTCTTATTTCTTCCTTTATGCTATGATTTTCAAATCAAAAATGTTGTGCTACCACAGATTTGTCTATGTGTTTGTACCTATGCTTATCAAGTGTTCTTTCATCCTATACTGCTGCTGCTGAATCCTTGTGCTTGACGGTTTGGGTGGTTTCACGTCAGGTGGGCTATGCTGCCTTTGTGGCATTGCCAGAGTAACCAATAAACAGCAGCTGATTACAAATGTCTATTGTGTATAAAGACTAATATAAACTGCATACATAGTGAATGTCAATGAATAAAACTAATTCCTTATTGTTGATATAATTGAAAATAACAGTGATACTCTAACGTATGTAGCATACTTTACATATTTATGACAATATTAATGCCAAATAGCTTGTTACAATGAGAGAAAGGTATAACAAAGTGATTTTCAGTCGTTTAGAATTTTAGTGACTCAATTCCATCTAAGTCTTCACCGTCGTCATTCTTGGATGCATCATCCTCATTGTTATTGTCGTCATTAGTGGTTCACGTTCTCTGATGATTCAGCCTATTTCCTGTGCTTTTCGTATTATTTTGTGCACGTGATTCACTTTCTTCTTCCATGAAGCCACATCCACCCTCACCACAACTTCCTGCAAAAGTCTATCCACCTCAATAAAAGTTGAAAGTCTTGTTCCCTCACGTACAGACAAACACCAAAAACACTATAAAAAATAACAACAAATATAAATAACGAAAATACTAGCTTGTACAGAACAGCTCAATGCAATGTTAGGAGTTCACAAACTGAGCATGCAGTTGGAAATGGCCAGATATTGCAACAGTGCGCCATCTAGATCCTTTTCTGTTATCTAACCAACCAGCCAGGATGCTGCTTTGTGATTGGTTCAGAAAGTCAAAACAGGTAAAGCTTTTCATCTGTTTTTTGGGAATGTACCAACTTAATTCCTAACTGCCAAGTGTAAGGATTCAGCGGCAGGGGTAAAGTTTTTAAATTTCATTTTGTTTTTCCAACATAAATCTTATTGCAGTCTCAGCACTCGTTTTATAAATCCCTAATTTTTTTAGTGTTCGGTGTGGTACACTACTGAAACCAAAAATCCACTACAAAAATAAAACTATTAAAAATATATATGAAAACTATTAAAGAAAGTAGCACACTTCCAAATAAGTTGAAAAATGATTTAATAGTAAGCAACCCAAGTTTACCCAAATTATACTGCTTACTATGATCCATAAGAACGATGATAGCATGGGTCTAATCAACAACATAGATGCCCCAATTTACAAATTAGCAAAATGGCTGGTGAAAGAATTTGAATGTTGATAAATTTGAAACATTAAGCATAAAAAATTCTTTGAACTTTATAAAGCAAATTGAACATGCGCCTGCTGGGTAGTGTGGTGGTAGAGTGTCTGCCTCACATTCAAAAGGTTGTGAGTTTGAATCTCACTAAAGGTGAGTTACCTGGATAAAGTTTTTTTTGGGGTTTTCCATTATCCTGAGAAGACGAATATCGAGTAACTTTAAGCTCCATGGACCCTGAGATCATTTGAGCATCATTTCACCAATTTCATTCATTGTCCAACATGACCAATCAGGTTAAAGGACGTTAAGCTTAAAAAAAAAAAAAAAATTGAACATGCAATAAAAACTGAAGAGATAATGGAATCATTCGACATCCAATTGTTGTTCATGAGCATCCCAGTTGAAAAAATACCAAATTTATTAAAACAGTGGCTCAAGAAAATTAACATGACACCAGAACAAATTGAGTATATCATATTGACAGATTTTTGCATAAAACAAAATAGTTTCACATTTTCCGTTTTTCGACAAACTGCAGGCTTGGCTATGGGCAGTGTTCTCTTATCTATATTAGCTGATTTATATATGAGCAACTTAGAAATCCAAATCATTAAAGCCTTCCCAAAGATCTTCAAATTCTGGCAAAAATATGTAAATGATGTGTTTCCAACCTTCCTAAAAAAAAAAAACTAATGGACAATGCAATAAAATTACTGAATTTACAAGAAAAGTCTATAGTGTTCACCATGGAAGAGGAACAAGATGGATTTTTGTCCTTTTTAGATTTGAAAATCATGAGAACCGAAACAAGCTTGGAATTGGGCATATACAAAAAAGCAACAATGTTGACGGTTACATAAAATGGAACCAGTTTAACCAAGTACAACACGAATTTGCCATCTTTCATAGTCTAGTTCATAGGCTTATCAATGTCCCATTGAATAAAGCAGATTATAAAAAAGAATATAAACACATTTATCAGGTTGCCAAGCTGAACAATTACAATACAGGCATCATAGACAGATTCATTATAGACACAAAAGAAATAAAAGACTACACGAAATCAGCACTTTGGAAAAACCATCAGCCAAATTTTCTAAATTTACTTTTCATCCAAAAGTGTTCTGGAAATTCAAAAGGATTTTTTAAAAACTTTAATATAAAACTGGCTCGTCAAAATGGATATAATATCCAGAACTTATTGATCATCTTTTGAAAGGTACCACACTGAACACTAAAAAATCAGGGCTGTATAAAATGAGCTGGCAAGACTGCAATAAGATTTATAAAGGAAAAACAAAATTAAATTTGGAAACAAGGATGAAAGAACGTTTGAAGCATTAGATACAAGCATGCAGACAAATCTGCAGTAGCATATAATTTTTGGTCTGAAAATCATAACATAAAGGAAGAAATAGAGTTGATTAAATGTGTAAAGAAACCTTTGGAAACTCAAATTTGGGAAAACATCTTATCACCAAAGAAGAAGATTCCTTTATGAATTTTGATGTCCCCGCCATTGATGACATCATCCTGTTGACAAGAATAGAGGATAGCAAAATTGGAGCAAAAAGTGTAAAAAAGGTGACCCAATTTGCTTTAAAAAGCTGATAATTATTGTGGTGAATCTGTAGTTCCTATGCTAAATCTTGTAGGAGGGAGAAATGTTAGATGGATAATGCTCAACTTCCTTTACCTCATTTTTATGCATTATTCGTAAATGTAAAAAGTTAAAGGAGAAATGATATGGGAAAACTTTGAAAAATTATGTGGGCTCTGTCTTTCAGGTCTTTAAAACTTGCTGCAAAATAGGGCTTTGCCATGCTTTAATGATAAAATGCAGAGAAGCATTGTATATTAGCAGCAGGACATTAATTTACAATTAGTGTGGTGGGATTGAAGGAATATTTATGATGGTAAACTGATTTGACATAGGCACTGTGCAAGGGTTGCCTAAATTCTTTTCTCTTATTAAGCTATGCAATTCTTCTTTACAGGTTTTATATTTTCTTTCTATATGCCAATATACTTACTAGGGGTTAAATTATGGGTGAACTTGTGGCTTAACACAGTAGAGTTTGAAAATTTGTTATTCAGATGAAAATTATACTTGTAATAGTATAGTAACAAAAGATGCAAATGGATTATTCACTTATTGTATTTATCTGAATACAACACAGTGACATTTTTTTCCCCTCCCCAAGAAAATTAATGTTGAGAGCTAGGGGCCATCTTGTATTCATAAGCTTGCATATATGTTTTCTGAAAAGCATGCAGAAAAAAGTAGGTTTTAAATTTTGGGGGTGCGGCAGCAGCTAAGCCTGAGGTAAATCTTACTGCTAAGGTTGCGACTATGTGGTAGATTTTTGCAACATAAAGTTAACTGTTAAAAGACTGCATTCTCCTTTCTCCTATGAATTTCCTTACAAACTTGAGTTAGTTATCACTACCAACAATGTGTTATATTATGTGTTTTGCTTAAATTGAAAAAATCTTATCCATCATTGTCGTTGAAGCTATGCTGCCATTGTCACTTTCTCCCACCACACACATAAAATAATTTTCATCCTCCCCTCTCCTTCCCGCTCATTACTTGAATTTCTGCACAAATTTGAATTAGGTAAAGCTTTTTACAATTATATTATATTGGATATGTTGTCTTGAATAGAAAATCCTATACATCATCGTTGCTACATCACTGGCACTGGCATTACCATCGCTGCCACTTTCACCAAATACAACAAATGCATTTCCATTTTCCACCTTCCCTTCCACCCATTACATGAATTAATGCACAAATTTGAATTAGGCAAGAATTTTTACAACAATGTATTAAGTTAGGTATGTTGTGTAAATAGAAAATCCTATCCATAATGATTGTTGCAGCTGATGCTGCTGTTGCTGTGTCTATTCTCTCCTGCCCTTTGTGAATTTCCATGCAAATTCAAATTAACTAAAAGTTTATAAAACAATGTGTTTTATTACATATGTTGTCTTAAGTGTACAATATTAGTATCATCGCAGCTACGGCTATCATTGCTGCCATCACTTTCTCCCTCTGCACATATACCAATAGTTTTCCATTCTCCCCTCACTGTCTTGCCCATTGCACAAGTTTCTGTAAAAATTCAAATTAGCTATAAAAAAGAACTTTTAAAAACAAGTCAGCTTGTGTTGCTTAGCCTATTTGAAATGTATGTGCTACACTTTAAATTTAATTTAGGATTTATATTAGCATGTCTTTTTATATATATATATGATATGCTAAATTCCAAACTTAAATTCTGAAATAAGGGCGTCATCTTTTATTCAGATAAACATGGTATTTAGTGAATTTCTTTTATTCAGGTTTTCTGTGCTATTGAAAAACAAAGTATATTTAAAGTAGAAGAAACAGATGGCATGGTTTTTCTTAATATAAATCATGCAAATTTATGATATAATCGTAAGAATATCTCTTAGACATTGTGTTTAATTTTTATTCTTTCACTCATATTTATAGTGTCGAACTACCCATGAAGAATTCACACATCGTGATGGTGTATGGAATCTTCAGAATGAAGTAACAAAGGAGAGAACAGCTCAGTGCTTTCTTCGTGTAGATGAGGAATCCCTTCAGCGATTCCATAACAGAGTGAGACAGATTCTCATGGCTAGTGGCTCTACAACATTCACAAAGGTAATCTATAATAGCTTTGTTAGTTAATCTTGTCTACGTTGACTACATTTTGTATTTGTAGACAATTGTAGGTAATGATTGTTATAAGTGAAATGAACCAAAGATTTTTCAGGGATGATGAGTAGCTGACTTTTAAGTATTTTTTATGTAGTTCAAGAAACATAATTTTGGGAGACTTGGTAAAAGGCCCTTATGAAATAAATAAGAAAAATAATGTTTGGTGTTCTGTTTTGTTTGTATGTATTTTAAAATGTAATGGATGATAACTGATTTTTCATTATGTCTGTGAATGCTATAATTCCTGCCTTTTTGTTAACAGATTGTGAACAAATGGAATACTGCACTAATTGGTCTCATGACATACTTCCGAGAAGCTGTTGTTAACACGCAAGAACTGTTAGATCTTTTGGTAAAGTGTGAAAACAAAATTCAGACTCGTATTAAGATTGGTCTGAATTCAAAGATGCCCTCAAGGTTTCCTCCAGTTGTGTTCTATACACCTAAAGAATTGGGAGGCCTTGGTATGCTTTCAATGGGACATGTGCTCATTCCACAGGTTAGTGTTGGTACATCTAGGTATATTTTTGTGGTACATTGAGGTTGAAATGATAAAAGTTTGCTGGGGTCCAAAGTGTTCAGTATGTGCTGGGAAGTATATACCAGTCCTTGAATGAAACTTTGGCAGATAATCTGCTTCAAGTACAACATTGGTAACTTAACTGTGTTATCAGTGCCGCAATAGAAGTAACAACATTGAAGTTTCCAAATTAGGTAGTTCTATCTTTGTATGGGTGACTTGTTTCAAGATTCTTATAATGGAACCACATATCCAAAATACTACATTTTCTTGTCTTCTCATAATTCATCTTGTATCCTCTTTATTATGTGCTTTACTCACACTCATGTGTGCAAAATGAAATGTGTGTTAATGGTTTAAGATTACAATGCTCCAAATCACTAATAATACATAGTGCTTTTGAGCCTTTTTGAAGCCTTTATACTTACAATTACTTCACATTCATGCAGATCATGTTTTGAAAGTCACTGAAGTGATGTATAGGTGTAAAGTGTTATCTGTCCATTGTTAAATTTTGTTTAGAAATTATGCAATTCAAAAATGCATGTTTACATTAACAGTGAACCAAAGTGTTGAGTATGTGCTGGGAAGTACATGCCAGTACTTTAATAAAGCTTTGGAAGATTAACTGCTTCAAGTACAACATTGGTAATTCTTAAATGTGTTATCAGTGCCCCATTAGAAGCCACAGCGTTACCTAATATTATATGAGGACCTTTTCTTCTTCTTTTTTTTTAAGCCTATAAATAAAAGACAAGTTCATAGAAAACAATTATTTTATTACTAAAAGTTTTATACACTTATGGTTTCTTTTCAACATAATCACCAAACAGATTGAGACATTTATTGTACCTGTGCACAAGCTTTACAATACCCGCTTCAAAAAATGTTACCGCCAATGATTTCAAATGAGCATTGACATTGTTTTGAAGATCTTCGTACTTTATGATGTTTGCTGAGAGCCATTGAAAACAGAGGAATGCTCACTTCACAAATTGTGTTGATCCATGACAACGCTTGGCCACACACTGCTGGCACAACCCATTGGCTCCTTGAACAATTTCAATGGAACATTTTCGATCTTCTGCCATACAGTCCTGACCTGGCATCCAGCGACTTTCACCTTTTCCCTGAACTAAAGACGTGGCTAGGAGGGCAGCACTTTCAAGCCAAAGATCTTGAAAATGTCAATGCTCATTTGAAATCATTGGTGGCAACATTTTTTGAAGTGGGTATTGCAAAGCTGACCTAAAGTTTTTTCTTTCATTTTGGGGAATAGAAAAAAGTTGCATTGGGCCCTATGTGACTGTAGGAAAGATGGGACAAACATATTTCCTGCTCCTAGAAATTGGATTTTTTCTTATGCAGTGTGGGCAGAGGCATGTCATGTTGCAACAGAATTCCACACATACCAGTCTTAGTATGGTTTTCTCTTCATTGAACATTTGTGACAGACATTTTGTGGTGCACCATCTGGTAGTAAATCTTTCATCTCTTAAGCGATCATCAGAATGTGGCCACTTGCTAAGAAGGAACAGATCTTACTAACACTTCTTATTTGCTTCACTTTTGTTTGCAGATCTTCTCCTGGAAAGAGTTAGTTTAGGTATTAATGCAGAATTTAATGCTAAATAAATCTGGGCAATTGAAAATAAAACTACACTGTCCTAAAACAATGTTAAAAAGTAATAAAACAATATTGTTTGGTAATTAGAGCTAAAGTAATGGCAACGTGATGTCATCGCTTCATGATATGCACGAAAATTGCTTAAAATGGCCTGGTTTACGAGAGTAACATAGCTAAGGTTATGTAACAAATATAATTCATTGTCATGTATAAAATAGCTAAGAATTGATGTTTAGGAAAGCATATAGTACAAAAGAGAACGAGATACCAAATGCTGCAATTTAAGCATAAAACAAAGCTAAACAAATAACTAATTTAGAAAAGTTAGTTATTTGTAAGAACATTATTATGTAAATTATTCAAATGTATTAATTTTAATTATAAGGAGAATATAAAAATGTAAATTGAAAATGGTGAACAAAGAAACCTGTCGTCCCCATGGTGATGTGCAGATTACAATACTAAAAACAATGATCTTCAACTTTTGTGATATAAGTGAAAATTTTATAAGGTTCTGGTACACAGTCTACGATAGAGAAAACGAAGCTACAAACGCTAAGGGTTCATCTTGGAAATCAACATTTATATTATAGCAATTGTGTATAAAATATTGTATTCTACTATCAGTAATGATTTATGTAAGTACATGCTATAAAGCAGATATTGGGCACAGTTTTCTTTAAAAGAAACTAGTTTGTCGCGTTACAACAATCTACACAAATAAAAGTTTAAATTACCAAGAAATACTTCAAATTCATTCTCTCCTAAAAGAAATCCTACTATCCAAGCAAGGGGATTGAGATTCTTTTACTCACCGACTATAGCTAGCAATCACTTATTCGGTAACGTGGACGAGTTATGGAATGGAATAGAAATGACTTCACCGTGGAGAATAAGCTTGTAACTGCCTCAACAATCCAGTCTGGCACTAATCAGTAATTCCAGTTTCACCAACTGCAAGTGTGACCAACATTATATCCAGTGGCAAATTGAAACTTGTAAAAGGAGTTTAAATTACTACACCGAGGGTCTAGGATGAGAGTTCCCGAGACACCTACACCAACGAGACACCTATAAGCCACCCCAACACCGACAACATCCAGTTTCAGACCCGCCCCAGAATCATACTGGTAAATCCAACTTTCATCACCTGCTACAATGTTAAATATATTTTTGGATCTTCCCCCATTGAATTTTTCAATAATTTTCTGGTATCATTGCACATCTGATTGTTTCTCCTCATTTGTGAAGTAGTGGGACATCCAGTAGAGCTTCCTGACATCAAGGTTTTCTTTGAGGATTATTTTCACCACTTCCAATCCAATATTTAGGGTTTTTTGAATCTGACTTGAATGCAACAATGCTCTTCTGACAACCATATGCTGTGATTTTACCACATTTTTATCCATTGCTGCTGTAGCCAGTTTTCCTGTTCAGTCTTCATCTTTGAGGCAATCCCTTCTTCTAAACTCTGCATACCATTGATAAATAGTGGATTGTGAAGGGCAAAAATCCTCAAATGTATGATGCAGCTTTTCAAAGCATTTTCTCTCCCCTGAACTGACTTTTAAAGTTGTAGAAAATAATAGCGTTGGAATTGTTTTGCTTGAGATCCTTCCTAGTATATGGTATAGCAAAAGCTGTGTACATTACACTTGCTGACGATGCACATTGTTGCAAACACCCAGACTTGCACATGTTGATATCTCAACTTTAATCTGATGCCAGGAATAACTGCTTTGGCTTACTACAACACAGTTGTCCTTTTCAAAACTTTTGAAGCGACCCTTGTATCTGTCCCATTGCACCAAAAGTACAATTTGGCTCCATTTATATTGATTCCCAGCCTGTTGCATGTCCCCAAAGTTTTATTGCATAAGTCTTAATGGAATAAATCTACTTTCCTGGTCTCTAAATTTGAAATGTGAGACAAGAAATGCATATTAAGAGGCATTAATTAATCTTTTTGTTATGTATTGAATATGTTCCTGCCACCTTAAGTTACTTTGTCCTTTTTGTGACTTGTTTCATTCACATACATGGTTTTTTCACTAATGCTGTTAGGAAAACCATTTGTACAGCAAGTATGCTTCAAAACTTGGCTGTCAGGTGCACGGTCTGAATCCGGTCCATTACTGTACACTTGGCTGGCAGTTGCATGGCCTGTCGCCCAGTCACACATTCGTGCATGTCAAATAAAATCTCAAATCACCTTAACAATTATCAGAATAAACACAAAACATAGCTTAATACAGGGTTGTATCAATTTATTGCATACAACCCCAATTTTTTGAACTTGCAAGGGAGTTTTGTGAAAGAAAAGTTCACAAAGTTTTGGGTTTATCTGTAGCATAATTTTGGTTGTGTTGTGATGACACATGACCATATAAATGAAACCATGCTTCGTCACTGAACAGTAGTAATCATGGATTGAGTGTTCCATCATTAATATTCCTCAAAATCCAGTTACAGAAATTTATCTGACTCTGGTGATCATGTTGTAACAATTTCTGGACAACATTAACCCTGTATGGTGTTTGAGTTTTAAAAGTTTTGTTGTTTTCCATGCTGAAGCTTTTGAAATGCCAGTTTTTTGAGCAAGGCACCTAAGAGATTTTCAAAGTGACCATTGTAACATTTCTCCAATTTCGTCTAATTTCTGCTCCTTAAGCACTCGCCTGTTAACTTTTCTTTTTCTTTCACAAATTGGTCTTGTCTCCCTAAATTTATTTACAAGCAAACGAACAACCTCTCTACTCAAAACCGCACGCCAGGAAATTAAGCTTCAAATTGCTTTACAGCTTCCCTAGCTAATGATGTAAGCACATACGTATCGTGCATAAACACTCTTTGTGGTAGTGTATATTGCATTTGAAAGCACTTCAAGCAAAACTTAATACTTCTAAACATTCCTAATGTTATTCACGTGCGAACAGAAGTAGGATCTGCATGTAGGGAAAGGTAGCAAAGGTCATCCAAGGTTGCCAGCAGCCAAGTATTGTAACAAACGTACTGTATATAATATGTACAGTAGAGCCCCTAGATCACTTTCTTGAGGAACTCCATTTTTCATTGTGTTCCAATCAAAGTGAGCCTTAATGTTGGTACACTTTATCTTCTGTTTACAATTATTGAGATAAGAGTGAAACAATTTTAATGTCATGATTACCATAAAATTCTTACTTTTTAAAATTAATATATGATTTATACAGTCAAATTCTTTGGAACAGGGAGCTGAAAATAAATGTTTTGAGTCACCATGGCATTGAATTTTTCAAGTCAAATTAAATTTCCAGTTCAGTACCTACACATTGTGAGTATGAACTAATAATAAACAAAACACAACCAGTTTTAATCTGAATTAGGGGGGGAAAAAAGTAGCTGAAGTAACACTTGCATGATTAAAAATTCTTGCTTAAATTTTATTTGATATTTGTAGGTGATATTAAGTTGAGAGGACTTCATTTTGTCTCTGCTGGACAAACCTCTTTTGCTAATAACATTTGTTGTTGATGTTTATTGTTATTCTCCAGAGTTGGCATTAAGTGGAATTTTGCTTCTTACAGTCTGATCTCCGTTGGTCAAAACAAACAGATGTTGGTATCACTCACTTCCGCTCTGGTATGAGCCATGATGAGGATCAACTGATTCCTAACTTGTACCGTTACATTCAGCCTTGGGAGTCTGAATTCATTGATTCACAGAGAGTTTGGGCAGAATATGCTCTCAAGAGACAAGAAGCAAATGCTCAGAACAGAAGGTTAACATTAGAAGATTTGGAAGACAGTTGGGATAGAGGAATTCCTCGCATTAATACACTCTTCCAGAAAGACAGACACACTCTAGCTTATGACAAGGGATGGAGAATTCGTACAGAGTTTAAGCAATATCAGGTAAGCATGCCATAGGTCTTTATGCATAATTTGTCACTTTTGAAATTTGCAGGAGTTGCCCTAGTTTGAAACTTAATTTATTACATACTTAAATATAAGGCATTAATGCTACACAAGTATTTATTCACAAAGATTATACTATTTGGTAGTACGTATTGAAACTAAATATTTGTAATGTTTCATTTCTGTTTTTTCAAAAAATAATATTCCTACATTTCGATATGTAACTAAGATATACAGTAAAGCCCTGCTATTTCCAGGTTCCGCATACTTAGTTGGTCTTAAGAAAATGAAAATTTTACATAAACATAGGCTGTTTTAAATGTTCGCATATACATTTTAAATGCTTCTAACTGTGTTACATTTAAACTTTCTTTCAATTTTCAATGCAGTTAAAACTGTCCCATTTAGGGTTTTTGTTCGTGATGCATTGAAAAAACCTGGCCTCAGATTGCTAATGTATTTCTGTTACAGATTGACAGGCACCATTAGGTTTAGAGGAGCGTGCTTGCTCTTTTCTTTGTTGACCCTTCATTAATTGGGACTATGTGTCGATCAGTTGTACAGTGCATACCATCCTTTCAGAAAAAATACAGTGTTGGTACAGCAGTCGCTACTCAGCGGTAGCATTGCTTATAGTACACTTAACTCAAAATACATACATTTTACAGCAGTAACACACAGACCATTGTTGTAGATAGTACCTGTACTTATTATAACCTAATGAGTCCAGCTGTGTCATGTTAATTTTAAAGTGTTCTACCTTCCTATATTGTGAGTCCCTGACAAGGTAAAATTTCTTTAAAATGTAACTTATGGTTTTGCAAGCTGGAAATATTTGCCCATTTAGGTACATACATATAGCACAGGTATTCATGGTGTCCCATTGATTTAGTGATAATTTTGTATAATCAGAGTTATTGTAATTAGAGGTAGACTCGGCCCCAATTAGCTTGAATTACTAGGCCTCTACTGCATGCGTGCGTGTATGTGTGTGTGAGCGTGCGTGTGGTGACTTTGCACTGGTCAAATGGTTAGACTGCTTCCTCTCACCAACGCTGCCTGGTATGGCCTCAGGGGCTTGCCAATGGGATTTTGATAGACAAAGCATCTGGGCAGGTTTTCTCCAGGTTCTATGAGTTCTCCCATCATTCATTCCACCACCTGCTCCATAATCATCTTTCCTTTCATCCATTTATTTCACCATAATTTCATATCATATTCTTCCTCTCTTTTATACCAGGTATTGGGGTGCCCATGTTGGCTTCTCTCTCTGATCCAGAGTCTGCCTGCTCTTCAACAGCCCTTTAACCCCAGGCGAATTGCTAGCGCATATCTTGGAATATTTAGAATAAATTGTGTGTTTTTAAGGGGTTAACATTTTTGTGTAGTTACCATCTATTGCTTGTACTACCAGTTGTATAAAATTACAAAAAGTCCTAATGAAGTGGATTTCACAGACTATTTCCAGAAAATTCAAGGCGTACATTTCATTTGTCACATAAACATGTTCAACATGTGCTATTTTAAAAAAAAATTGTTAGCCATTTTTGGGAAAATAGAAAATTTGGGCAAATGTGCTGTATAAAGGGTAGTTGAAAAAACAGTTTGGTATGTTTACTGCTGTTCATTTTTGAATTGTGCTGATCACATACACACATGGACCTTTTTCTAAATGTTCTTTCTTTATTTAGAAGTTTTCAAAACTTGTCTTTGTGGTGAAATCTGGATTTTGAATTTTTGGATGGAATGCAATACACTACCTTCCCTATGTATAGAGAAAATAAAAATTTGAAAGTGTCTGGTTTGCCAAATTCCTTTTCTTAGATAAGAAATGGTTATTCTTGGATGCAGAGGAAACAGTTATTGGCATTCCCATGAATTCAGTGACCAACTTTACACCAAACTAAAAGTACTGCCAACTGGAATTACTAGTTTCAAGTTGGTAATCAAATCTTGTTTTGAAATAACACAAGTTAATTTACTTTGCAGCATTAATTATTGTATTTAACAGCAAATTGTGTTCTAATAACAATTAAAAAGTTTGGAACACTTTATGAGCACACTAAAACTATTCCAAATAAATGCACAAGTGGAATATAATCTCTACCCAACCCATAAGCATTTGTTTTAAACTTGACAGTTGATGACATGAAGATAATGCCTGCACCACCAGTATAACAGCTGCAGTTAACAACTATTGCTATATTTTTACCATGAATAAATTATAAGATCATTGATGTTGATGACAGCTGAACAGACAGAATGTCACCAAAAGCACTAAGAAAGCATTAAAAATGGAGACATGTATCAATTTGCCCATGTTAATGAGTAAAACATTACCTGTGTTTATACGTTGTAGATATTTTCATATGTGGGATAACAGAATTTAAATCTTTTAAGTCTCTTATAGCTGAAAAGTGTTTGTATCCTTTCACCATAGTGATGCTTATAAATTATTACACATACAATTATTAGCTATTCTGTCTGCCAAACAAGCATTTGATTCAGAAATAATTAACATTGCTTATTTGATGTCAAACAGCGATAGTTTTATTACATATTTCATCTCCTAGGTTTTGAAGCAGAATCCTTTCTGGTGGACCCATCAGCGGCATGATGGAAAGTTATGGAATCTGAACAATTATCGTACAGATATGATTCAGGCTCTTGGAGGCGTGGAAGGCATATTGGAACACACGTTGTTCAAAGGAACTTATTTCCCTACGTGGGAAGGTCTTTTCTGGTGAGTAGCAATGATTTAATTCATAATTTTAAATGTTGTATGAATTTGTTAAAACTTTGTTTCACACAGAAGATTTAAAATCTTAATTATTTTTTAAATTGCTTTAATTTTAAACTGATTAAAAGATAAGATAAACTTAGGAATGTAAATATTTTTATTTCTGTATTTAGGGAGAAAGCTTCTGGATTTGAAGAATCAATGAAATATAAAAAGCTAACTAATGCACAGAGATCTGGTTTGAATCAGATCCCCAACAGAAGATTCACATTGTGGTGGTCTCCAACCATCAACCGAGCCAATGTGTATGTTGGTTTCCAGGTAAGTATTTCATCTAGAATTTTATAAAATATTTCCTATATGTTTGGGCTATAGTTTAAAGACTGTGCTTTTGTCTTTGGGTTTCAGGTGCAATTGGATTTGACAGGAATTTTCATGCATGGCAAAATTCCAACATTAAAGATTTCGTTGATTCAAATCTTCAGAGCTCACTTGTGGCAGAAAGTGCATGAATCAATAGTTATGGACCTTTGTCAGGTAATTTGCTGTTAAAATGAAGTATCTAAACTTTTTTATAGAGTATAAGCTGTTATGAGAAATATTAAGGAAAAATATTAAGATTAATATTGGTTTTTTAGTAAATTAATTAAGATAATATTAAATGTTTTACTTTCTCTATACGCACTATGTGCATAGTGTATAGAGAAGGTATTGCACTCCACCCAAAAATTCGATACCGAGATTTCTCCAGAAATATATGTTTTAGGGTCCCCTTTATCTAAAAAAAATCATTTTCGGAAAAAGGTCCGTGTGTGTGTGTGTGTGTCCGTGAACACGATAAATCAAAAACGAAAAGTAGGTAAAATAACAAACTTGGCATTTAAGTTTACTATCTTCCAGAGATGCGACACGAAGATTTTGAGAAAAATCCCCCCACCCCCAACTACCCTTTACATGGAATTTTTTACGAAAATTTTGATTTTCTCAAAATTGGCTCTAACGATTTTGATTAAAATTTCTTATATTAAAGACATTTACTTGACAAATAAAACGTATATCTTGAATTTTCTGGGAATAGCCTCTGAAGAGTAGTTTATTCTGGATGAATTTTACTGAATTTTGAATAACTGCTAAACCGTAAGAGATGGACAAAAACTTACTACACAAAAAATGTAGAGCACGTTAAAACACGCAATTTATGTCATATACATTTTTTTCGTGGAGTTTGTTGTTTTTGAGACCTTCGTTATTTTTGATTTCTGCTATGAATAACTTGTACATTTCTCATACAGGAATTTGCCAACTGCTGTCCATACAAACAAAGGAACTTCAGTGACATGGCAACTTGCTTTTGATTATCATTTTAACCTATGGCACTCCCTTATTTCACCTCTACTTACAAGGAAGCAAGTAATATGGATATTTTTGCTAATGTTTTACTGATTAGCATGAAGTAAATAGAAGTATAAGATTTTTAAGAATAAGGTGTTACAGGGATATAGAGAAAGTCGTGTGAATGGTACACATCAGATTTTTTTATATTTTGATTAATTTTGTTTACGTAAGGTCCAGTTTTATCATTAGTGTTAAAGGTAATCAAGACTATAAACTGTATTAACATCCAAATTAATAAAAAAACTATAAAACAGAATTTAAGGTGACTTGCACCATGTTGGAGTAATTACTTAGAAGTAATGTTTACTAAAGAAGTCCATACTGTAGAAATAACTTGCCACAGGAGTAATTTATCCTAGAAGTAATGCCAGAGAGCTCGCCAGTAATTATTCATTCTTTGCCACTGTGGAAGTAAATTCATTTCTTGCAGAGTTTTTTGAGTTTGCCTAATTACTGCAAGTAATTGTGGAATTGTGGATGTCAATGAAAGAAACGTTTGTTGCTGAAAATTTACAAATAAGAGTCTGATAGGGAAAATAAGCACTGTCCCACCCTGTGATCTTTGCAGAGCTTTTCAGGTAATAAATAGAGTGTAAAACAGGGTGTAAATATACTGGATAAAAAGAGACTAGCTAGAAAGATGTGATGAATGAGTTTAATATTTTAAGTGATGAGAACATATGAAGAGGAACTTAGTGGTTGTTTGGAAAGAACTGAAAGCAAATGCCTAAAAACAGAGAGTTGCAGAAATGCAATAAAAGTTTAAAGATGGTGTTAGTTCACACACAACATGGCTGATGTTTTAAAAATAGTAATTGAAATAATATTCCAAGGATTACATTCAGTTTATGATGTAAGAGTGGCCAATATAGTGGTGGGAATTGTAAAAACACTGAAGGATCTGATGGTACTGTTACTAGTGAATTGGGCCCAGTTTAAACATTTTATGGACAATAACCACAATGTATCCACGGGTATAATTATTAGAAATTAAAATATGATTAGTAGAAAATTATCTTTTACTGTGAAAAGAAATGAATAGGTCAGAAAGAAAGTGTTAATGTGCAGTTTTGTTACTTATGAAACAATTTAATTTAGGATTAGGTTAATGCAAAGTTCCAGGATATGTATACAACAGTGTGTTGTCATTTCCCTTTTCATATATAGCAAAACATCTATATTATGAAACTTCTACCTCCAAAAGTAAGGATTGTATAACAAAAACGTAACATTTAAGTAGGTAGAGTAATGTTTGTGAATTATCAGTAGTTTATTTCTATCAGATTTTTAATTTTCCTGGGTTTTGAATGTCTCATTATTATTATTATTATTATTATTATTATTATTATTATTATTATTATTTATTAATTTTTAATGGAAAATGGGGATTTTAAATTCTGAATGATGAATGCAGTTGTAGCCTGGAACCATATTTGAGAATATGATACTCAAACTCTTACATTAGAACCATCCTGTTTGTGATAATGGCTACTTCTTGAAATATCTTTTATTGTGATAGTTACATCATGAAATAGTCTATTGATCTCGATTAGAGCTTACATGATCTGAGCATATTTGGAGGTTGCCAATGAGTAAGACAAAGGGAGTCAATTTACTTGAAGTTCCTCCAAATTGCCTACTATGTATTGCATGACCAACTATGCAGAAAGCAAGAGTGGATAATTCATTCAGTCCTGTGCAATGTCCAACATTTTGTGTTTGAAATACATAATCTATGCTTCATAGGTTAATATACCTATTGTGGGCTTATAATTTTAGAATAGTTCTATTATGTCTCTTGCATTAATACTTAAGATATGAATTTATACATATTTTCATAGGTTTGGAAGTTGGTAAACGTAACATAAATAGCTGGGGAAAAAACAAAAAATAAATGATTTTATACAGTGTTGCTGAATCTTTGCACTTGACAGCTTGCAATTAAATTAGCACACTCTAAAAATAAATAAAGAAAAACAACAAAAACAGACAAAAAGCTTACTCATTAGATTTCCTGAACCAATTATAGAGCAGCATTTGGTTAGTCGATTACAAAACAGAAATGGAACTGAAAGCGACTATGTTGCCAGATCTCGCTATTTCCAACAGTGCACTTTAATTTGTGATCTCCAACACAGCTTTCTTTGCTAGCTACAAATTGTTATTTATAATTTTTGTTATTATTGGTAGTGTATGTATATTTATCTAAATTTAATTATATATATAAAATTCATATGATTATACAAGATTTAAAGTGTGACAATGATGCTGATTGAGTAATTATTCGTAAAGTGGAGAGGAGTACATAAAGATTAATGGACATCCTCTATTCCTGCTGATAAAACCATGCAGCAAACTGCAGCACCCCCTGCACTAAGCACAAGAACTGTTATTACAGTCTCTGAGAATTAACTATGCACGTGACATTAGCATTGCTTCGTGGTGTTCTGTCGTACTGATGCCGCTATTTGTCACCAGTTGTCATTCATTTATAATGGCTGCTCTTCCAACCTACCGAAATCTCTAAAATCTGACGTCTATATAATAAAACACTGAAACATCAGTGATAAACTTATTTAAAATAATTTGCGTAATATTTCTAGATATGCTGTCATATGTATTTGTCTGCAAATCACAATCACTGCTGTTGCAAATGGTTTATGTCACAAGCAGAAGCCCAGCATAACCTGAGGAACGTTGTAAATATATTGGAACAGGGGCAATATTCTCCTCTTATTGCAAGATGTTTTTAACATGATTGGATGAGATAGGATGAGATGCCTCCTCAGGTGAATGAGTCAAGTGGTTGTCAAATGGCTGATAAGTCCAGAGTTAGTTCTCTCTTAGTAACAAGGGAGTGAAACATGGTAGTGGTGATGATTATGCTTCTGAAATGGAGACAGTTAAGATTTAGATGCAATTGAGCCTTTACAATTTTAAACTGAATGAAAAGCATTTTGTTATACTATGCTTATATCTGTTTCATTTCTCTCATTGTACTAGGCAAGTTTGTATTAATATGTTCTGTATTGTTGTACATAGTAATTTATTCTACATACATTGCAGTATCTTATGAATGTGTTATTTTCAATAAATAACAACAAATTAGTTATTATTCATTGGCATTCGCTACTAATACATTGTTTATATGTGACTTTAGACATGATAGAAAGTGTTGTTTACTAGCAACTCTAGCAACATTATAAGCACAAATAGCTAATATAGTGTAAAGATTCAGCTACGGGGATACAATATTAACAGAATAAAGCAAATTCCTTAACTTGGTTAATACCATTGTAATTGCATTGTATCACACAGTATGAGAAATAATTTGTAACAAAAAAATTTCACATTTATAGCATCTGAGTAATTAATTGGTATTTAACGCAATTTGAAAGAAATGTGCTTCTTCTTGGTAATTTGTACTCACTAGGTAGTGTAATGATGCTGCAAATTGAATTTTCTCAGTACAGAGCAATACTGAAAACTAAGACTTATTCCACCCCGTTTCTATAAATAAGAAAGATTCCTCCAAAACAAACCAAAATGGAGTCGATGGCTTGTGTTGTATTGCTTTCACTGACATACAGTGCACTATACAAGGAAGAGAGACAATTCCTGTTCATGTTTTTACCCATTTCATGCGCAATTGTTTGAGTACAAAATCAAGTGAATTGGTGACACCTAGTGTAAGATAATAGACCTTGTTCATGATTGTTGGTTCTCTCTCTCTTTTCTTGTTTTTTTGCCCCCCCCCCCTCTGGTAACATGTTAAATCAGCACTTTGAGGAAAACCGTCCTAAAATATGATGAAAGTTGTGCAATATCAAACATGTTGAAGTACTCTTGACATCTGTTGATGAAATTTGGCCTAACAGTAACTAAAGTACTTTGTTTTTAGCACAAAATTTAATGGTTTACGTGGTATAGTTTTATACAATGGGCTTTAATTTTAATTTTGTTTTGCTATTAGGGATTTATTGATCTAAATCTTTTTTCTGTAAATCCGCAGGTATTTGATCAGGAATTGGATGCATTAGAAATAGAAACTGTACAGAAGGAAACAATCCATCCTCGAAAATCATACAAAATGAATTCTTCATGTGCAGACATTTTGCTGTTTGCCGCATATAAATGGAATGTATCCAGACCATCTCTTCTTGCAGATTCCAAGTAAGTAGATTTATTTTCCCATTTTGTTTTAAAAACTACTTATCTTCACCAACCAAATGTACTGCAGCATTTGCTATCAGAATAAAAACAATTTTGTTGCTTCTGTTTTGTATAGTTTTTGATTCTAAAAGTCACAAGGTGCATATTTTCATTCATGTAAGAGGTATTAGTAGGGCTCTTGATTTTCTTGAAGCCTTTGTTTGCAAATTTTGTAAAAATGAATGATTCATGCATAATTAAGCTGTATAGGTTATGTTTGTTGTGTGATTTGTAAATGTGTTCACACTCACAACATTTTGCGATTTTTATGTATCTTAGGTTTATTGCTTGAATTTAACTAATTTGCATTTTCTTACAAAATCGGTCACCACTTACATGTAATTATGGAAATATTTAGTAAAATTTATAAAGAATGCATTTGTAAGTTTGTATCAAAGTACTTATTACTGTTTCTCAAATGTAAAGAAAATATGCATGTGTAAATTGGAATAGACTAGATATCTGCAAGAAACGTGTGACAACAGATCACAAGGCAAAGAAAAAGGAGTCCCTGAAAAGAGGATAAAATGCAACATGTTAGATACTACACCATTTGGAAAGCCAAAAAAGCAACATAAATAAGAAAAAGAAAAATAACAAAGGACCTGATAGAAACATATCGTGCTGAAAATATTCCACTTGAAAAAATGCAAATGTTAGGATTTTTTCAATAAGTGTATTCCAGATAAATTCAAATTAAATCTTTATAGTATTATGTTCGTTTTTGTACTTAACTACAGTATTTCCCCGCATTTATACCTATTGTTGGTCTCAAAATTCTGTGACCATAGTGTATTTAAATCCTCAAGTTTATGTTTATGAAATGTTATATACATCATGCCACTTGCACTATGCCAGGCAGTTCAAAAGGGAAAAAAGATTTAAGTAAAATGCCATTGCGACCATACCAAGAATTTCAAATAACCAAGATGATAATGTGACGACCAAATCAAATAACCATGATCTTGCCTTTTATTTTTCCCTCGAGCAAGACATGTGGTTATACAATGGCACATCATAGGTTATTTATGTATATATTTTTATTTAGAAGCTACAAATTTTGAAAAAGTGCATAGAGATTGGTGGGTAATATCTGTAATATGCTCTGTATTGTAACATCTCATTCCATTTTTCCTTTTGCGTAAGTTTGTAATTAGTGTTGTTATATTCATTTATTTGACGAGTCGATTAATTACACTAAACAACACCTACTTGGGATTTTTGCCAGAACATGTTTCAAAGGACTGGTTTCCTTCATTTTCAACCAGACATCGACAGTCAAATAATAATAATAAAATCTCATCTATTACTCATCTTTATTACATTGCATTCACAACAATTCTGCAGTACAATATTTTTGTGCTTCAACTTGTTGGACACTGCTGTCTTAACCCTTTTAGTGCCACCCAGAATAGCAAAATGCTGTCTCAAAAGTGCCAAGCAATTTTAGAGGAGAATGCAGGGTTTTAAATTATTAGTAATAAAATGAGTACCAAATGACATAGAGAGCTGAATCTTTTTTTCATTTTTAAAAAACCCTTTGTTGTACAGTTTAATATGCATTATTATTTATTGGAAGTCTCTTCAATATTTTTAAAAAATTAAAAACAAAAGAAAATTTTGATAAATCTCAAAATAATCGATAATTAGACGTACAAAACCTACATGGATAGACACATAAGGGCACATCTCCACATTCACTGTATATCATGTTAGTCTCTTTATGAATTCCTTTTTTGTGGCACACCAAACACCTTCGAAATGGCCGTGATTTTTTTGCTGTCGGTGGTATCCTTTTGGGAAAGTGTTTTTCTTCAAGTCTGAGGGGTGCAGGGGTTGTAGATTTCTAACCCCCTTTATGAAAAGGCCTCTGAATGTTGTAGAGCTCAATTAGGCTATGAGCTATTGATATGCGGAAGTCCAGGTAGGTCATCGTCTGGGTTTAGAGTTCTCCAAATTACTAAATAATTGTATATGGTGATATCCAGCTGGTGCAAAAATACCTTTTTATACCATTGAACTATTTTTCGTAAAGAAGGATATGATTGCAATACCTGATCTACTAGAGCCACACCACCCATATGCATATTGTATTCCTGGATAACATCAGGCTTGAATATTGACATTTTGGTGTGGGCATCTATTTTTCCAGTGTCAGTCATCAAAATCTTAGGGCTGCAATTGGGCAATGCCATAACCACCCGCCTATCTTGCCAAGTAATGTAGGTCAAGACGCACCTGCATTTCTCCTCTCCTTAGAGTCTTTGTATTCACATTCTTCGGCAAACCAATACAATTTGAACGTACTGTTCCAATTGCATTTGTGTTCCTTTTGTATAAGGCCATGTATAATTTAGAGGAGCTGTACCAATTATCTAAGTATACAGTCCTACTCTGGTCAAGTATAGGTTCCATCAGGTGCATTAATATGGAGCCAGATAACCCCACATCTTTGTGTCCAGTATTATCAGTTCCTTGACCAGTTTAATGCAGCTATTTTAAAGATATCCCATTTTACTTTCACAAAGATCAAAACTCTTTATGCCAAATCTGGCCCTCTTTGTTTTGATGTATTGCTTCTAGCCTAAGCAGCCCTTCCAAAGCATCAAGCTTTCATCTACAGTGACCTTATCACCAGGCATGTAATTTTCTTTGACTTTTGAAATAATATATTCCAAAACTGACCTAATTTTATGTAGTTTATAGTTTACATTTTGTGTGCCAGTAAAATGAAGGAACCGCAAAATGGAAGTAAACCTGTTATTTGACATGCATTTCCCAAAAAATGGAGTAACTAGCATGTCATCTGTAGACCAGTACATGTCTAAAGTTGGTTTACGAATAACACCCATGAGTGCAATTAGACCAATCAGTCTGTAAATCTCATTCAGTGTTACTTCTGTCCACTTCTGAATTCTACTCTTAGGCCCTAAATTGCCTTTAGAATTCAGGACTTCCTTCACCTTACTCGCATATGCATTTGTTTTTGTAACAATGAGAGACACTAAGTCAGCAGTAAAAAATTTTGTGAAAATGTCAATTGGTTGGCTGTCAGAAGTCAGCTGAGCTTGGGATTGTACACCAGAGGTTGTGCTCGTGAAGATATGTCTAGTTGTTTGGAGTCATTTTGATTACCCCACAATGTTGCTTCTTCACGAACACCTGAAGGAAGAGAGTCACTTTCGTCCTCACTGCTACCTATATCCTCGACACCCCCCCTCAAAATCTGAAAACTTGCCGTCAATATCAAAGTCACTGTCATATAGCAAAAAGTCCTCCACGTTATCTGAAGTAATTCCTGAAACCCATACACTGCCTACACAAGCTAATTTGTTAGTTACATTGCTAGTCGAAGCCATGGTTAGAACTGAGATATAACATTTTCAAATGTACTTTTCTGATAGCTAAAACAAAAAACTGTGAACCCCGTAGCTACATGGCTCTACCATAAGTCACCGCTGTGTATTTATTCTAAGGCATAAATAGAAACGCTGACAGAGAGGTTTGATTTCTTTGCAGCTTGGTGTTCTTCAGAAACACACACGTAATTGCGTCGTAGCATTAAACAGAATGATAAAACCTTGAAGCCGAGAACATTGTGCTTAGCTAGCTCTACGTATATACATTTGTCCACGCATAGCACAAACCTTACTCACAAATTAGGTGTGCTCGACGTACAGAATGACTTTTTCTACAGGGAAAAAAATTAGTGATATTTAAACTTTTGTTAATACAGTCTCTCTTTTGTTTCTACGATAGATGTATAGTGTCTTTAATTAGCTTTAAGCCAGCTTTTGTTTCATTAAAATATCTTAATAAATACCAAAGATACGAATGTTTATGTATGAAGCATATTTACCTACATTTAACAATTTAAATGCCTTGAGTTGTTTATTGGGTATCCATTACTGGCCGTGCAGTGTTCAAATGTCCATCACTCAAGTGGTTAATACACAGAAAATTCAGGCTAATTAAATGAAAGTATGGATATTTCTTTACTAAAACAGCATCATGTTTTGGCCTGCTGTTCTATTTTTTAAAATAGAAAAAATGAATTCATGTAACCTGAAACTAGAAAAAAGCCAAGAAGAAACACATACATAAACATGATACCACTGATAATGAAAATGGCACATAACAATAGGATGCAAATGTAATGTAGATTACTGTACAACTTTGCACTTGTGTTGTTGCATATCTGAATAGTTGATTCACATTGTATTCGTCCTTGGTTACATCTCCGTAAATCCATTTTGATAAATTCACCAATTATTTGAATGCGTACAAGGGCAATTGTTATTGAATGCATTTTCATTGCTGAAGCTAGAATACACATCTTCCTCTCTTAAGTTGATATCAGAAACTCTTTCAACGAAGTCTGAAAATTCAAAATCATTCACTGTCTTCTAATACATCGCGAACTGAAGCTCTTATTTTCTCTTCAGTTCGTAACCTTCATCTGGACAATGCTGTTTTCAGTCATGATAAACACCAGCCAGAGAAATTAAATTTGGAGTTAATTTAACGCTTTGAAGTGAAGATAAGGTCCAGAAATGCTCCAGGGAACTTTTCACTATGGCTATGACGTAGTAAATATACAGATTTTCCCACTGGAAATAGTGAAAATGTATGAAAACTGTATCACAATTAGATTGTGATTGGCACTAAAGTGGTTAATTTTCAGAAAAAACAAACATTCTAGCAGATATTCATTGAGGCAAGGTGCAACTTTTCAAGGCTCTTATCATTTTAATTTTGCGACCCCTGTGACAATGAATGCGGCTACTTATAAGGAGTGTAACAAAAAACTAGCTTGCCAAAGCAAATTGCTAACACATGTGCAGGGATTACAGGCAGTAAGTCCTAATTGAAATATTCTTTTTAGTAAATGATGCCTGTGAACTTAAAAACAAATTGTAGTGCTAATCATTTTTAGTGCCCCTAGTATTAACAAATTCAGTTGGATCAAATCTGGATTCCTTCACTGCTGGCATACTTGTGATGAATGAAATATCACTTTAGAAGCTAGCTGAAGGTTGTAAGGAAATGACAGCAAATTAATATTGTGACCACATTACTGGCAAAGAGGAGTAAATATCCTAACACTGTGGATTTCTCCTTCCAATGATGATTCTGAGTGTGCCTTTTCTCACTATGGGAATATCCTCTCACATTTATGCCCTAATTTAAAGCCACAAAAATATGAAATAATTCTAGGGAAATATTTTGAAGAATAAGAAAATGTCACAATGCATAATAAATGTTAAGAGAGTTTGACCTATCCAACAAGTTAATATAGTTCATTTTATATGTTGTAGTTAAGTTTTATTTAGTAGTTTTATTTATCTTTTAAGTCATTAAGAATTTTATTTACCCTTTTCCTCATGCATGAGCTTTATTATATTGACATTTTCTGCCAACTTTTTTTAGTAATTTTAAGAATGCACTGGCCTGTTTCCAAGGTCGCTAGTTCAAACCTAGCCCTGATCAGTAGTCTTAGTTTGCTTAAAAGGAGAGCCCCATGTTACCAGATTTACTGGCATATAAAAGAACTCCTGTGGGACTAAAATTCTGGTACACCTGTGGTTCAGATATAATCCTGGCAATTGACAATGTTGTTAACAAAATAATTTTAAATTCTAGTTCAGTGCTTGATGTTAACGTAATAAAATAAATGAAAAGAATAACAAATTGTTAATCCTGTAGGGAAAAAAATATAAAAAATATATAAATGTATTTAAACTTATTAAAGAAACTGCTTCTAAAATTATATCATAACAATTTTCAGTTTGATTCAAAGTGGGTAATACATGAAATAGTTCTTTACGGAGTATACATTTTGAAACAAGACATCTTATATTTATACTATTGCAAAAAGTGGCAATGATTTAAAAACTAGTTCTAAACTGATTTGTCTCACAGTTTTTTTTTTTTTTTTTTTTTTTTTTTGGGGGGGAGGGGGTATGCAGGAACAGAAGGATACACATGTTATCCTTAGATTTAGAGAATTCCAGAAACAACAGAGATTTGTTTGGAACAGAACCTAATAGTTCTAAATCTGTAATTCTGAATTCCTCAAAATTCAAAGAATTTCTTGCTCCCGGAAACATGAAAATCAATTTTGCATGTTTAAATTCATAGTGGATAATTCATTAAAGAACAATGTTGATCTCATTACCAAAATTAAGATTTTGATTCAGAATTTTATTTAATTTTTTCAAAATAGTATTGTAGGCATAATTTAAGTTAAAAATATGTTTGTATCACAATAGAATATGCTTTTAGAGAGTGTAGAGCTATTTTACCTTGGTTGTCTACAGCATGCTTCAAGAGTTGAGGTCAAGCAAAATCATAGTTTGTTTGGGTTCTTGTAGTTGGATAAAAATGGTTTTTTGTTTGGTCAGTACAAAATGGTTATTCTTGTAGTTATTTACAAAATTTTAATGTATAATTTTTAAATATTAGTGTTGTTTGAAGTTACAGTATACAAATTGTGCATATACTGTGTTGTGAGGCGATTAAGAATCAGTAATCTTCTAAGACCTGAGTGAGCAGATTAAAATTCTAATGGAGATCATTAAAGAACAAAAAATAAAAGCTGAAATACTAAGGAATTTTAAATTTCTATGTCTATGCTTTCAACATTTCTAAGAAATTGTAGAAGCATAGAAATTGATTGAGTGGTTTTGGCTGTTAAGATGACCACAGATAATCAAGATTAAGTTAAAAGCAAATGAGTTAGCACCAATGGGATAGTGTTCAAACTGGTAACTTCAGCATTTTAAGGAGCACCTCAGTATCATGTAACAGGAAGTGTATAGAAAAGCAGAAATCTTAAGAACAGTGACAATGGCAAGTTGGCAAGAATTCGTGGCTCATACCATCAATTCATATATGGTGAATAATATTTTAAATAACTTGTGTTGTTTCCTAATATCAAGCTCAAATAGATTTATGATTTTAAAGGAAAAAAGTGCTATGGCAAGAAATCACTAGAAAGACTACTTCCTTCTGTATTGCAAGTGACAGACTTCTCATTATCAAAGGAAAGTTCCAGAAGCTAGAATGTTTTAATAGTTTCAGGCAAGTTCTTGAATGTGCATTATATAAATTGTCATTTTCTACTCTAAAGTACACCTAAGAAAAGGAATGATGCATTAATTTCTCTGCAAAATTGCTAGAAATGTTCTGGCAGGGAAAATATGCAATTGGAAGTGATGCAGGCTATACATTGTGGTTGTTCCCTCTGATTTCTATTTCTTCAACAAGCATCAAGAACTGGTTAGTCAAGTGTGGATTGTTAATAGGTTTTATTTATATTCAGTGGAAGAAATTAGAGTTGTTTGAGTAATAATGAGAGTTTTTGTTACACTGGTGTCAGGAGTGAGAGTTAAGGAGATGATGAAAACTTTACTCATAGAAATAGAGAACATGAAAACCAGAATGCATGAAATGAAAAATGGAATTGACGATTCAATATGTTTGATTCTTTAAGTAAAGCAGCTAATAATAATGAAAATGAATGTGAGGAGTTCTGGTGTCAATGTTAAAGAACTTGCGCACAGCACATATATTCACTCAGCAGGTGTAATGGGCAACGATAATCAGCTACGACTTCTAAAGCAAGCTGCTCACATGTGCGGCTATTATGGCCATAGAGCATAATCATATGTTTGCCAGTGTATGGCATTCTCTTTGAGTTAATGCAAGTACAGTATTTCAATAAGTATGTATTGTTAAATTTATTTTGAGAATATCATTTTTATGATTTTTGTAAGGTTTAAACATGGGCTCATTCCAAATGTGAAGCATTTCTAATTCCAACATGAGCGGAATATTTTAATATTTTATCTAATATGAATTTAAAATCAACTTTACTATGATTTCATGCCAGAATACATTTTCTTAAAATAACTTAAAGGTTATAATTTTTTATTTATGTAAGCACATGTATTCTGAAAAACGCAGTGTAGCCAAATTATCCATTTTGAATCACGTAATATAAGGCAGCCAACAGTCTTTTGTCAGTAAATTACACTAGCCATACAGTTTGTCACTAAATTATGACGACTTGTTATTGCACTAACTATATTACCATATACAATGTTTGTCCTTAAATTACTAGCTATATACAGTAAACACTTAATTCACAAAAATCATTGAAAATTTGTCTTTCAATACTTTTTAAGGGACACGATGGATAATACCACCACACAGAAATACTGGATTGATGTACAACTTCGGTGGGGAGACTACGATTCTCATGACATAGAGAGATATGCTCGAGCCAAATTCTTGGACTACACAACAGACAACATGTCAATATATCCATCACCAACAGGGTTGCTGATTGCTATTGATTTGGCATACAATTTGCATAGGTAAGTATTGCATTATGTTACTTCAAGCACTTTAAGTAGTGAAAATGGGGATATTTGGTTAAAAGTAAAGTAAAGGGAAGGGAAAAGGTTGTGAAGGAATGGCAAGATAAGAAATTACTATGACCTGAAATTCTGATTACAAGGAAAATGTGAGGGCTTTAATGGTAATAGTATTAAGAAATCAACTGCTCTGAAAACATTCAAAAATGAAATGGAGTTTAATTTATGAATGCTCTTTAAACTACTGTGGTTCTCTGCATCCCATTCTATACTGGGTGTGAAGACCGCTTAAGTTTGCTTAGAGGCTTCGAAGCATTGCATTTTAATTATGTAAGTTATATTATCATCCCAATAATAAGTGTTAACGTTTGTTAAGTCTATTCTCAAAACTTTTTGGAGTGCCCTCATAGATGAGAGGTTCATACTGAAAGTAGTGACCAACAAATTTTAAACCTTTTAATATTTATTTTCAGAGAAACAATACATCATAATCAACAGACTTTTCTCTCAAATTTGAACAGTATCCATTTCTGTGCAATATTTTGCTATTGTTCTGCAAGTTTGAAAATACCCTTGTGATGGAACTCTGTTTCACCCACATGAAGACACTGATGCAGCGCTTTCTGGATATCCTCCATCTTCCAGTGTTAACCTGTATTCTATTCCTTACCAGAACCAAAAAGATGGTAGTTGGAGGGTGCCAAGTCAGGACTGTAGGGAGGATGTGGGAGAGTTTCCCATCCAAATGTTCTGATCTTCTCCATTATGGCATGGGCAATATGAGTTGGATACTATCCTGTTGCAGATTATCTTCTTTGCAGGGTGCTTTTCGCGCAATATACAACAGCTTCCAAAGTGTCTGGAAGTTTATGATGTATCCAAGTTCAAGAGAATTAACTAGAATGCAACCCTGTGTATGAAGATGCTACCATAACCTTTCCAGCAGATTGCATTGTCGTTGCTATTTCAATGGTGAATCCAAATGGTGCCATTCCATACCCTGGCATTTTGTTTTAGGCTTGTAATGATGGAACAAGCTTTTTGACCTGTCAAATACTCGACAAAAAACCATCACCTTCATTTTGAAATCTATGAAAATTTATGGTGAAGGGTTTTCTCTGAAATTTGTGGTCTTCGGTCAATAAACATGGACCCAATAGGCCCAAACTTTTGATAACCTGAGCTTTGTATCATTTCTTGCACTGCACCATGTCCTACTGCAAGTTGTGCAGGAATTTTATTCACAATGATATGCCTTATTTTCTCTAATCTCGTCAACTCTTTCCTTGTCGCATTCTATGGTTTACGGGCAACTGCTCTAAAGCTCATTTTGGAACTCGTTTTCCCATCTTTGAAATGCTTTGCCCATCTCCTAATATGCTAGCATACATGCAGACATCTTTATAGACACGTTAAAGCCTGAGGTGAATTTTAACAGCAGATTTTCCCTATTTGACTAGGAATTCAATCGCAATATGCTGTCAAAACAAAACATCAATGTCCACCATTTTGGAAATGCTGCCTGTGGTCACGTGATAGAAGCTAATGATATTCACAATATGGCAACATGTGGTATAAAGTCTGTAGACTATGATCCCTCAGCCCTTTTTGTTACATTATTGTAATTTGAACTTTATTAAGTGTTGCTGATGACTTTCAGTGTGACTCTCATATTTTGACTTAGCCGGATGCTCGTTAATGTGTTGAACTCAAGATTCTTTTGCATAGATGGTTGCTTCTTGCCTGCATATGCATGAACTTACAGAGGAAACAGGAAAACAGAACTGAAACACACAGCCAGCATCAGCCTTCTTTTTTTATACCCGAGAATCTTCTCAGAAGTTTCATGTGGAATTAGAAGCTACAGGAAAACTCTAGAGATGTTTATCTGTATTTTGATTGAGGCTTTGTGGATCTGAGTTAATCTCAGTTTGATAAAGGTGAGAATAATGCCCATCTATTCCTCTCCACAACCAGCAGCCAGTCAGTATTGAAACCATGCTCTTTCCAAAACTAATCAAGTGGTTAGAGGTGCTCAACATCAATGGTGTATTGACACTTTATTGCATTTTGCTTAACCTTTTGCTTAACATGAATTCAAATGAAGATAGCTAATACCAACCTGGACTTGATGTAATCTCATTCATGGGGTTTGCATTTTGCTGTCATTAGATAGACTTAGGTTCATTTTGTTTCCAAGTAGTGCTGTTTTCAGCCCATGCAAGTATAATCTTAGCATGTAAACAGAAACAAATATCAATTCAACTGAATATAGGAAATCATGTCTATAACCTCAGAAGTTTAGTATTGAATTGAATTTATTTCCACTTAATAATACAATAAGTTTCTCTAATATATTTTACAGTCACTTGACGTAGTGAACTGCCTCCCGAGTTGCTGTGTAGCCAAATAACTCAAGTAGTGTCAACCTTGCGATTATTCAACTATCAGTCCAACTTAAATCTAGAAATAATCTCAGTATTTATCTACATTAAATTATGTTTCTACCTGGTCCAGTTCCCCATCTTTTAATCTTGCCTAGATAATCTCCAAACTCTTAAGATTTCTGCCTTGCTTTCATATTCACCAACCCCCCCTACTCTATTGATACCAAAAGCAACTTTCAAGCTCTATCATGCCACACCATACCTAAGCCAGGCTCTCGTTAATTCTATTAAACTAAGTATTACTTCTCCTTTCTGTATATTCGGTAGACAAGAGAGGCTTAATTTATATTAGCTAATGCTTCATGTTCATCAGAACTTTGTAATACATACTGCCATCCCAAGTAAGCATGATGCTGTTGCACAAAAATTAAGTTTAGGTACCAATTTGTACTGACAACTGCATTAATGTCCAGGATATCGTGGGCTTCTACAGAGCTCTGCCATTCCAAAATGACATTGTAAAAAGTTTATGCAATTATAAAAATTACATTAAAAATATGGTATATAAGCTTGAGGAAATTGAAAAGAACTGTAAATGATGGGGAAACTTAGATTCTGGGTATGTAAATTTGGTGAAAAATATGAAATATGATTCTGAGCAAAAACCTGCTTCAGTTGTGTATTTGTCAGTCAGTTCTCAATAGCATTTAGTAGACACTGACTTCATTGAAATAGAAATACTAGGTTTTTATTTTGTGTGTTTATAGTAATCTCAAGAGTTTTATACTAACTTCTTGACATAATTTGCTAATGCCTGGGGAAAAGAGTATAAGTCTCAATATTGCATTTCACACCTGTGCATTATGTACTCAGAATGAAGCCAAGAAAAGCCCAATCGTGGTTGTGGATAGTTTTCAATTATTTCACTGATAGTTAACCCAAATGACTGAAAATGACTGAAACGTGAAACAGTTGTTTGTGAGAATTACCTGAAATTGTGCACTTGCATTTTTGGACTTAAAACTTCTTTCCTCAGACACTGCCAAATTTTCCGTCCATACATTATATTGAGATAATAACATGTTAAGCTCATTTACATTTCATCATATCTCCAATGTTAAAGTGATGTGTAAGAAATAATTTTTGTTAAAGAAATTATTTTTTTAAGTAGGCTAAAATTGTTACTGTTCATATAGTAAATATTGATTATAATTGTATTTTCTTCTTAATTAAATGTATTGCATTGTGATAAAGGCTGTACTTATATCTGTTTTTACAGTGCATATGGCAACTGGTATCCAGGTTGCAAGCCTCTGATTCAGCAGGCAATGGCAAAAATCATGAAGGCAAACCCAGCCTTATATGTGTTGCGTGAACGCATAAGAAAAGCTTTGCAACTGTACTCCTCAGAACCCACTGAGCCTTATCTTTCATCACAAAACTATGGAGAGCTCTTCTCCAATCAGATTATTTGGTAAGTTTTATTCTCTGTTAGTTACTAGAAGTGTGTGTTTAGAAAACTAATCATTATTGGAAAATTATTAAAAGTTTTATTTTAATTAAGGTAATTGCATGTTAGATATCACACTTTTATCAGCAGAATGGTGAGCCATATTCTTTTTCTTTTATAACAAAATTTTGAGAATGTAGATAATTGAACCTGAATTCACTGTTTTGCCAATGAGCAGGCGTGGGGGGAGGGAAGAACAAACAAGGAATCAAAATGAAAACAATACAGGAAAATGATGGATATAGAAAGCTTATTAATCATGTACACCCATTGCGAAAAAAAAAAGAGTTATGTCTGGAATGCCAAATTCATCTAAGTCCCTCACAGCACACCATCTGCGATATAGTTGTGTAGCAGCAGCAACAAGTTGTCACTAGTTCCCAATCTTAATATTACTAACCCATATGATCAATAATCATAATCAGATACATAACTTATGCTTCAACAACAAACTATCAATATTAACTAAAAATATTGACACAAAACGAAATACAGTTTAGGTTATTAAATTTGCCACTTTCCGTGTGTGTTCACTGTAGTGACATAGGTTCGCAGGTTTGCTTCTCACATCTAGCAAAAATCCCCCCTCCCTTTCTCTTAAAGATCTCGAATCAGCACATAGCAAGCTATTTATTTGACACTTATTTCATACACGCCATTCAGTACAGTTAATAATATTATAGTTATTATTATGCATCTTTAAGGATTTATTCTGCCAAACATCAATATGCTGCACACAAAACCATGTTGTGTGCAGAAATACTAAGATCCCCCACCCTTTTTTTTTTTGCGTGTACTTAACACACCCTTCAAAAAGTGATCAAACACACCCTTCATAAACATGGCTTCACAGTTCCATCATGGTCGCATATCTGTATCGTGTTGAAGTTGGATATCAAGGGACAGTCTAGGTATGCTATGGCAGCTTGATTCAATGAATGGTGTGCAATAAATGTTTTTCTTAATAATATTTTTATTCCCTCTGTGAGAATGTGTTCTCTATTGAGAATGTGTGGGCTGAGGTAAAAAGGGAGTTGCACTCCAATTACCTGTAAACAGGCAGAGGAAAACAGATGGTTTCTTTGCAAAAATCCAAGAAGCCTGGGCTCTTGTAGCTTCTCATCCACATTACTGTAGGCATTTATTTTGTCTATGCCCCAATGATTAAGGGCTGTTATATGGGCTCAGGGTTCATACATCTGATATTAAGTATGTTTATTTTTTGTGTTTTAGTTTTAGAAGATAACAAGTTTACTTACACACATTTTTATTTTCTCTACAGTACCATGCACGTATGAAGAAGGTGCTGTATTCCATCCAAAAATTTGATACTGAGATTTCATGTATTAGGGTCTCCTGTATCTAAAAAATCAATTTTAGAAAAAGATCCATGTGTCTGTTTCAGTGTGTGCATGTATCTGTGAACACAACTCAAAAACGAAAAATTGGTAAAATACCAAACTTAATTATCTTTCAAGGATGCGACATGAAGATTTTGAGGAAAATCCTTCCCACCCCAAACTACCGTTTACATGAAAATTTTTTCGAAAATTTTGATTTTTTTCAAAAATGGCTTGAATTATTTTGATTAAAATACTGTATATTAAAGATATTCGCATATCAAATAAAATACATATCTTGAATTTTTGGGAATAGTCTCTGAAGACCTCTTTATTCATAATGAGTTTTGCTGGATTTTAATAATTAGTAAACCATAACTTACTACAAGGGAAAAAAAAAAAAAAAAAAAAAAGGCACAAATTATGTGGATCTCGTTAAAACACCCAATTTAGGTCTATACATTTTCTTTGTGTAGTTGACAATTTTTGAGATATTCCTTGTGATTTGCTTTAGTTTTAAAATACGTGTTCTAAAATGTCGGACAACAGTTGCTGATTGCGTTCTAGCAAATTCCAACACGCAATATGCCTTTTCCACAGGATTTTCCGCCATTTCAGTTTCTGCAACAACAAACAAAACACTACAGCGTTACCAATAGTAACAAACGAAACTTTGAGAGTTTCTCAACATACCTTTAAAATAATTAGGTTGCTATCTCTAATAGTTTTTGTTTTACAGGCAGTTGAAGTTGTCTGTTTCTTTTGTAGCAACCCTGTATATTCAATGTCATTTGCACATTATTTTCATTCATTTGTAGTGCACGACCCCTCCTGTTAAAATATATAATTCTAAATAAAATAAAAGAAAATAATTAATTAAGTTTGTTTTGTAACCAAATATTATGTTTTAATACAGGTTTGTGGATGATACAAATGTGTATCGAGTTACCATTCACAAAACTTTTGAAGGTAATTTAACCACAAAACCAATCAATGGAGCAATCTTTATTTTTAATCCTCGCACTGGGCAGTTGTTCCTCAAGATCATTCACACATCAGTGTGGGCTGGACAGAAGCGTCTTGGACAGCTGGCAAAATGGAAGACAGCTGAAGAAGTAGCAGCCTTAATTCGATCCTTGCCAGTAGAGGAACAGCCCAAACAAATCATTGTCACAAGAAAAGGAATGTTGGATCCTCTTGAGGCAAGTGTGAAACCTGGCTTATCTGAAACAACAGTGATGTAGGTTAGCAATATTTTGAATTAGGTATAAATTATAGAAATGCCATCTGTTTCAAGGGGGAAGAATGTGTGCTTAAAATATTCTGGTAACATATTTACATTTCTATGATATTTTTATTTAAGTCTGGGTGGTTATCCTGCTGTTTGTTTTTCTCTTCCCCTGTTTTGTGAACCATATGCTTCTGAGGCATTTTATTACATTTGCGTGTTTGATATCAGCATGCAACAAGTGTATTAGCTATTTTCCTAAATAGGTTTTATGCCTCATTGCATTTATATGTTTCACTGATATACATTGGAATCGTAATGTATTGTTACCATTGTAGTTGGCTTTCAACATTTATCATCCATTAGTTTTGGTCCCAGGAATATGTTTTTCCCATCCCTCTTACCTCGGTCTTTCATTTAAGGGTGTGATACAAATTACTAGCTTCTGTTTTACATATTATTATTTTAATATATTTAAATGCTATAGAACAATAAATTATAGTACTGTTGGAGCTAATGGTTGCCTCAGAAATGGGCAGGGGAGGCATAATGGGGCAGCTGTCATACCACTGATATCAGAGCAAAATGTGCATGCATCTACATTATCCACATCTTGCTGTTCATTGCAATATAGAACTATAACCTTAGAAACAAAGCTGAGATTCCATTATAGAACTTTTATTTGAAGTATTTTAGGAAATTCTAGAAGTGAAAAATTTTACAAAGCAAAAATGGTAAACAAAAGTTCACAAACATTTACAAATATCTAAAATATGTTACTTTTAGCTAAAATGTGTACTGAAAATGTATTGTTCAAACTATACTTGGAAATAATACAAAAAAAAAATAGCTATGATGTATGATAATGGAGACACGAATGATCTATTAAAGGCTTTCAGGGAGGTTTAAATTGGAGTAGAAGGGTAAGCACATAGGGGGGGGGGGGTGTTAGGATTTTTGAAAAATTGTAACTTTAAATGATTACTAACAACTGATACATAATTCTGTTTGTTAATTTCTTCCATCATAGCCCCAGTTTTGGCCTTTATTGATTGAGCCATTTAGACTTGCTTCAGTTACAACTTAATGACCTATCTTTATGCCATGGAATAAAAATTTGTAATTATTTCATTTGTTGACGACTCTGAATATTGAATATCGAATATCCACAATCAAATCAGTGCAGCTGGGTGTGCTGGAACTTCATCCTGCAGGCATTCTTTTGCATCCCAGTAAATTACTGCCTCGGGGCTGTCACTTTTAAGCCTACTTAAAAACCATCGGTCTAGGCCATATGATATGAGGGAAGCATATCTGTCTCACATTCAAGAAGTCCCGAGTTCAAATATTAATTAATCAGCTGAGTAAGTTGATTAGTTAACTAGATAAAATTTTTCGGGTGTTTTCCCTTACTATGAGAAGGTGAATGTCAGGTAACTCTTCCGGCTCTACTGACCCAGACCCTTCTGAGCATAATTTCAACCAGTTTAATTCACTATCCAAAATGTCCTATCCAATTACAAGGCATTAAACCCCCACTCTTCCCTTCCCCCAAATTAAATTACATGAATTGTGTTAGCATCAGAATTGATTACTGCTGGTCCCAAAACCAAGTAATCGTAAAGTATTTTTATGAATTGTCCATTTCTCATAATGGAGCACATTACTCCTTGGTTATGAACACACAGTTCTTTTGAAGGTTTAACACAATGCATACAACTTTTCCAATTTCACTTATTTGGGATTATATACAGCTGTGACATTGTGATGACTTGATTTGCCTTTTCTGGAAGCATAGGGCTTCTAATGGAGATTATAGCTAAAATTAAATGTGCATTTCATATAATTCTTTTAAATGTTAAATGTATGAATGAATAAATTCATGACATTGTTTAGTTTTAAACAGTCATTTACTCCATTCTTTCATATAAATTCTTAGAATTTCTGCCTTCAATTATATAAGTTTTACTTTTTCTACCATGTATATAGTAACTAGAGAAGGCATTGCATTCTGCCCAAAATACTGAGATTTCACCAGAAATATATGTTTTGAGAACAATAAAAAGTATTTTTAGAAATAGGTTGGTGTGTGAGAGTGTGCACATACACATAACTCAAAAATGACTGTTAATTACGAAACTTGATATATAAGTTCATTTTCTTAGGATGCACAAACAGACTTCCAGGAAAATCCCCCCACTGCAGACTATCCTTTATATGGAAGATTTTTTGAAAATTTTGATTTTCTCAAAAATGGCGTTTAACGATTGTGATTAAATACAATATGTTTAGATATATATTTTCATGACAAAATGTGTATCTTGAATTTTCTGGGAAGAGCTTCTGAAGTCCTCTTCATTCTGCATGACTTTTTCATAACTGTAAACAGAATTTTTCAATACTTGTACTTTTCTTAAATGGGAAATCATTTGTTTTTCTTTATCCTGGAATGAGAAAGATAATGGAATTTCAAAGCTGTCACTTTTAAAATATTTGACTATTGCTTCAGCGTAGTGTAATTCTCTCCCAATTATATCTGTGAGAAAATAGCAATAAAAGTTTTTCTATAAATGTTTACTCAATTAACACAAAGTAGATAGAAGAATAATTTTGTTGAAGAATGAGTCAAGTCATGTGAATGTATTACTAATTTTTTCCATCTTTAGTGAAAAATGATTGAGCATCTTACTTTATTATAGAAATTTGGATATTAATATAGGCAGAATATCAAACAATATATATAAGAGATAAGCCACTTTAGATTTTTGAACATTCCAATGGTTGATACAGAAATGGTAGGAAATTGGCCTCAAATGTCATGGATGAAGGATTAGTAACATTTATTTAATGTAAATAGGATACCTGTTTAATTGACTAATTATTACCATTTTAATTTAGTAGTAGTAACATCCATTTAATGTAAACAGGATTCCAGTTTATTGATTATTAGCATTTTAATTTACTTTGGGAATACGTTCCAGATATATCTCCATCCTCAAATGCAATTTGACTAAGTTAAACCTGGTTTGCACATAAGTATATTCAGCAATTTCATACTCTTCTGATTTTCAGTTTGTTTTTAGGGCTGAACACATTAAATTGTAAAACTTCATGCTATAATTAATACAAACTGCATTTATAACAGGTACATCTGTTGGATTTCCCAAATATTGTCATCAAAGGATCTGAACTTCAGCTACCATTTCAAGCCTGCTTAAAAGTAGAAAAGTTTGGTGATTTGATTCTGAAAGCTACAGAGCCACAAATGGTTTTGTTCAACCTTTATGATGATTGGCTGAAGACTATTTCATCTTACACAGTAAGTTTAATTAGTTCAATAAAGTTGAAGTTAATTACAAGTAAACTATCATAATATTTAACGAGTTCAGTATAAGTGCTTAGTGTAAAAATGTATGTTTTCAGTGCCCTTATATATGTAGTAATTTTTCTGTGACATTACTTTTTGAATGTAAATCACACAAATAGATTGAAAACATCTGGAAGAAATAGCTGTTTTCACTATAAGTGTGACAGATTATAATTGTGTCTGCGCAAGATGCTCAGTATAGAAACAGAGCATCTGCTGATGTCACAGACAATTACTAAAATGCTATACTGGAATGTAAAGAGACAACCCACCCCTCAGTCAGGAAATAAGAAGTTTATACCAGACAAATTACCTACTGTAGATTTGTTGGTAGTGTTGATTGTTTTTCATTGTGCTGTTACAGCTGGATGGAAATACTAGGGTATTGTTACACTTTTCCTTTTTAGTAAGCTTGTTTTAGATTTTTTATTTTATCTAAAATATTTACTGTTAATACTGCATCATTTTGCTTCAGTTGTTGCCAAAAGCAAAGAGAGTTTTGGTATATGTAGTAATCTACCTATTACTAATGGCAGTATAAATACTGAAAATTGCAATTTGGCTCTCTGAAAACATTGAAAAGATTTGTCACCCAAACAGTGCTAACAAATGTGAAGGCAAGAGTATCTCAAGAAGTCAAAACCAAACCAAAATGGAGAAGGGCAAAAATGGCCTGAAAAAGGGAAACTTTCTGATAGATTAACTTGAACAAAGAAAGATACTGAAACCACTGATAGTTAAAGATGATGATGCTAAAAGAATCAGATGTTGAAGAAAAAGAAATTGAGTTAGTTTTATTGATTTGTTTGTATTTTGAGTTCACATGTTTTAGTATAACAGCTCTTTAAAAATTAACACTTTCTGATTTTAATATATGTAATGACATTGGGAAAACAATTTACAATTGCATAATAAAAAAATCTTAATTTATCAGGGAAAATTTCTCAATAGTCGTGAAAAATTAGGAAAGTTAATATATGAAAAATAGTGTGAACCCAAGTTAATGTAGATTATAGAGAAGGTACGCCCTCTGGCACATCATCCCATTAGTTGCATACAATTACGTCATACAAAGGTTGGGTGCACACATTATTCAGATAGCCATTCAAGTTGATGCTTATAAAAGCTCACAGTTTAAAGCAAGCCTTTGTATAGTTGTGACTAAATAACCAATTCCTACAAAACCAATTATTGGCCTTAAAATTGCATATATTTTAAAAATAATTTAAACTGAAACATATGAACACTTTCCTCAACCATTCTGTGCTAATTATGGAGCAGTTTTAATATTATTAATGCTGCATAAAGTTAAACACAAGGGATTTTTTTGTTGTTATCTGGTTCAGGATAAATCACGGAGGATTTTTCTTCCTTTTTATTCGTTTGTAATATACTCTGTTTTCACGTTATCATAAATGTTGCATATTCACTAGCGTTCACTTCATAATATTTGGGGATCAAGCCTTCTTAAATACTGTTTTGCAAAACTGGTTAGTCAGTTCAATACTAATATAATTGTTTTAATTAGGTGATTTATTAGATTTCCAAAAAAACTGAAAACAAAATTAGATGTTTGTAGAACATGTTATCCACTAAAAGTGATTAAACTATTATGAATTTATAGCTTTTATGAAGATATAAAATGCATGTGCAATGCTACATGCAGACCTGAAAATCTAGCAAAGTTAAAGTAATTGAAAGAAAAATAGAATATACGTACATTAAAAGTGAAAGCTAAAGAAATTGAAAAAAAAAAGCACTATGTTTGTTTACTATTTTCACTGATTTTATATTAATTTTGGGTTCATGCTATTGACTGTAGACAATAGGAAGACAATTAGCTAGCCAGTAGTGTTGTGATAATTTATGTAGGTTGATACAACATGTATGATATAATCAATTCCAAGAAAGTGTGATGCACTAAATAAGTAGCTCATACAATTTTTTTCTGGAGTGTGAATATAGAAATGTATGAATAGGCTACAATGCAGGAGACTCAGCACCAAACCTTATGCTGGTTATTGTATCTATGCCCCACGAGGGGACACCCCCAGGAGAGAGTGCAAGGTAAGAGGATACACCAGGTGGCCAGAATCAGGAGTGGTGGCACAGCAATTACAGGGTCCCTATGGTTTCCAGATAGAAACACCCTGACAGCTGGACAGGCAGACTGGGACTCTGCCCCATACATGCTGGGTCTTCATCCCAGCTGGTCAGGGACCAGAGATTCACAATGAACAAACAAACATCCTTTGTCCCTGCCATGCTGCACTGAGCACCATTGCTGGCACTTTCAACACTGAATGAAAGCAACGAATGAAGGATGAATGAAATGGAGGGACAGGAAATTTGGGAGAAAGAAAGAAACCTACCTAGCATTTGCTGAAAAAAAACTCATGGATCAGGGAGTCCGGCTATGGGGATTGAACCCATGACCTCTCAAATTTAGCACTTGGAAACAAATGCTGTAACCAGTATCACACCCTTAAATGAACAATAGCAGCTTGCAAAATGTGCAAATATATATCACAGAGCTGCAATTGTGCACTAAAGATACACTATTTCACTGCATTAAATTATTTTTGTAAACCCAGTGTATCATTCCACAGACTATCTGCAGTTATTTTTGAAAACAACCACTTTAGACAAGTTCGAAATAATATGAAATCAACTCCAGTACATCCACTTTTCAATTATCATTCTTGGATAAAATCGATCTATTGACTTCACACTGTCTATTGGTTGCTTGATATTGTGATGCTGCGTTAGCTCAAACTTGACAAAAAGTCTTTGTGCCAGTTCAAAGTCATCAGTGCCTCTCTCTTTCTTCAAATAACACCAATTATTTGCCATTAGAAAAAGTACACTGCATTTGGCCCATCCTTGTGTTGTGATTTGTATTATAATACTATCTAATGTGATAATGCTTTGGCAGATTTCTTACGCAATACCTTTGAGTATGCATAGTGCTTGTTAAAATAAAATTACCTATGCATTAAGTTTAGAAAAATGAAGACTACTACAAAAAAAGCAAAGTCTAGAAATTTACTCTGAAATGCTGTTAAAAGAGTTTCTGTCTCAAGCAAATTTTAGTTCTGTGATAACTATGCCAATTTTACTTCTGCATTTGTTTTCTGCTTATTTAGAATCTGTTATGTTCCATCATATTTTGTTATGTACATTTGAGTTTAAAAAATGCAATACAGCTAGGTACTTAAAGCATTTGATGGTAATGACCAATTGCCAATACACATTCGATCATTTGATATTGCTTCATCAGCTAATTTTCATTTTCGTTCATCTTATTTTACTCCCTTAGCTCATCTTTTTAATGTGACAACCTTATAAATAGCCTTATATCAATTTGAAGTGTACACACGGACAAAATTGTCCAATTTACATAAGTTATTGTAAAAGTGATGTTATACTACTGCTGACATAAATGTATGTAAATACACTATTCTTACAGTGAGTCTCTAGCTCTTCAGGACCTAAAATTATATGATAAAAAGATTGTAATAAAATAAAAACCTGAGCCGCATACAGTAATATGAACCAAAGATAGCTATAGTGGGAATAGTAACTTTCTGTATGACATTACCAGGAGGCAATTCCAACTTAGAAAAAATGCACAGCAATGGGAAGATGCCCCCCTGGTATGAACCATGTTGAGATGCATTATAGGGGCTCTAAAGGGGATTAAGATGTGAAAGAATCAAGCCTTTAGTTGCAAACAGTCAGCAGCAATGTTTGAACTCTTGTAACTGTAAGGAATGCACCCAATGTAACAGGCACAATGTAACTAACCTTCACAATGCATGTAACATAAGCATGTTTATGGAACAATTGTCAGTTAAAATATATATATTTAAACTACTTTCACCTAAATGATATTACATTTTATTTGGTATAGAACTGGTAAATTACGCTATAGAAGAAAACTTGCTAATCTCTTACAGGCTTTCTCCCGTCTCATCTTGATTTTGCGTGCCCTTCATGTCAACACAGAACGCACCAAGGTTATACTGAAACCTGATAAGACCACCATCACTGAGCCACATCACATTTGGCCAACTTTATCAGATGAAGAATGGATTAAAGTTGAAGTCCAGCTGAAGGATTTGATTCTTGCAGATTATGGCAAAAAGAACAAGTAAGTTATTTTGTATCTATTTGAGAACTGTTAAGGTATTTTAAATAAGTGAGTTGGGAAGTTGTAACACTACATCACAGATAAACACTCATTTCAGGAACACTTAATTGTTCCCATTTTCATGTTTCTCACTGCTCTTGCTGGTTCCTGTTGGGGGAATGCTGCATGTTAGTGTGGTTTATGGTGCTCTCTGGTGCCAGGTGATTAATCTCCAAAGGGTGTTGGGTGGCAGGAATTCAAAGTTTATTATGTGGTCCTTGTGTTTTAGTATATGTATTTTCTCCCAAGTATACAATTTGTAGCAATTCTTTATTGGTTATAACATTTTTAAGGACCACATATTAACTTTGAATTGCCACCTCGCAACACCCTTTGGAAATTCAGCACTACAGAATACCATAAACCAAGCCAACCTGCAGCATCCCCAGGTAAGAACTGGCATGCTAAAAATGAGAACAATTCATTGGTCCTGGAACACGTTCAAGTAAGTGTTTATCTGTGATAGTGTAAAACTTGTAAACTCACTTATTTAAATTATTTCACATTATAGCTACAAGTTTTTTAATCTTCAAAAATATTCAATAGATATCTAGATAAAAAAAAGTTACATAATACCAAATATGAGGAAATTTGTACATTCCTAAAAGATTTGATTACTTTCTAGCATTACAGTCATTAATAATTTGGTTGGTGTTTAATTTTCCCCAAGGTTAATTCAAAGATGTTTCAAGTCAGTTTTATTTAATCCCAGTTTCCTCTAAGCATGCTCCACATATAAATATAGGGTTGTTAAATTATAAGGTAGCCCCTGTCACGGCCTCTCTCCACTGCACAAGAGATCCAACAGTTGCCGGGGAAATGGTGCTGGCAAAGGCACACTAAAATATGTAACTTGAGATAAATTATGGAAATGCTAACCTTAGGCTCAAATAGGGCACAATTTGCAAAAATAATCTCGCTCACCCGTCTAAGCTTAGCAGTAGGAATTCTTCTGATTTTTTGCAAGATACCAGTAAGTTTCTGTAATTTATGCAGGGATTTCTGCTGTTGAGCTTGGGTGAATGAGCAAGAACATCTTGAACTTGTTATACTGCATATTTGGAAGCAAATAGTCAATATTTTCAACATTATCTCCGTGAGCAGTTTATTTTTTTCAACCTACAACTTCGGATTTTTATCTAAAATGTATTAAAATCTTTTTTTACAATGGTTTCATGCCTGAGAATGTTTTCTTAACAGATTAAAATTTATAAATATTTATTTAGGCTCACATAAACATATTGAAGAGTGCAGTGTAATGTAATTATCCATCTTGCACCACTTTATACTATCTGTCTCTAAATTATGATGATGCTAACTCACTGATTAACTAAGCCCCGCCTAAACCTAATCACTACATTATTATTATTATTATTATTATTATTATCATTATCATTATTATGGGGTACGTCCAGAAAGTAAGTTCCGTTTGGTAATAAAATTAAATTGTCTACAGATACAGAATAATTATTTATTGCATTTTTTTTTTTTTTTTTTTTTTTTTTTTTTTAGCTTAACGTCCTTTAACCAAGTTGGTCATATCGGACGATGAATGAAATTGGTGAAATGATGCTCAAATGTTCTTGGGGTCCACGGAGCTTAAAGTTACTCGACATTCGTCTTCTCAGGATAAGGGAAAACCCCGGAAAAAAAAAAAACCTTATGTGGGTAACTCACCCTTAGCGAGATTCGTACTCACGACCTTTTGAATGTGATTCAGACACGCTACCACCACACTACCCAGGCGGGCTGCACAAAATTCTACAACTCTTAAACTACTTTTCCAAATAACTGCCGAAATTTTGCAGGCATTTGTCATAGCGTGGCACAAGTTTTTGTATACCTTCTTCATAGAAGTTTGCTGCCTGTGTCTTCAAAAAGTTGCAAACATTTTCTTTCAGCTCTTCGTAATTGTTGAAGTATTGACCGCCAAGGAAAGACTTGAGATGTAAGAACAGATGAAAGTCGCTAGGAGCGAGGTCAGGGCTGTATGGAGGATGTCAAACACGTCCTAGCCAAATCCCTGTAGGAGGTTTTTCGTCACATTTGAGTGTGTGTTCATGAAGAAAACACCTTTTGACAGTAATCCTTGGCACTTATTCTGTATTGCGCTGTGCAATTTCCTAAGTGTCTCGCAATAAACATCTGCTTTGATTGTTTGATCACGCAGTAAGAAATCAATGAGTAAGATGCCTTTCCAGTCCCAGAACACTGTGCACATCATTTTTCAAGGTGTCAAGATTTGTTTCGATTTAACCTTTGCTGGGGATGAAGTGTGCCTCCATTGATTGCCCCTTACTTTCAGGGGTGTCGTAAGAAACACCCAAGTCTCATCTCCTGTGACTATCTGTGTCAGAAATTCTTCGCCGTCTTCATCATAACGGGTTAAAAACTGAAGTGCACTACCCATCCGTTTTGTTTTGTGTTGCTTGGTAAGAATTTTTGGTACCCAACGTGAGCAAAGTTTACGAAATTTCAGTTTTTCGGTAACAATTTCATAAATTAGTGATCGTGAGCTTTGGGGAAATTCCATAGTGAGAGCACTAATTGTAAACTTGCAGTTTTCCTGGATCATGGTATCAATCGCGTGAAGCAGTTTTGTAACCAAAGATGAACGCCCATTTCGTTCTTCACTTCACTACGTCCTTCATTGAACTGTCGGACCCATCTTCTCACCATTGAATCACTCATCGCATTTTGTCCATAAACTTCGCAAATTTGCCAATAAATTTCAATTGGTTTCACTTTCCAAGCATTCAGAAAATGAATCACAGATCTGATTTCACAAGCGGCGGGATTTTCAATCAACACCGACATTGTAAACAAGCACAACAAAGCGTATGTGGCTGACAGCGATCTCAAAATGGCGCACGTTTCTTCTCCTTGATACAGAGCATCTACCGCGCATGTGTGGAACTGCGATCGCAGCGCTGCAGCGGAGATAAATTGAAACGGAACTTACTTTCTGGACGTACCTTGTATAATTACTACTTCTACTACGACAGTTGTCATCTACACCGCATTTGTTTCAACGTCTATCCTAAGTATCAAGTTGCCCTATACAATGTGCTCTCAATGGAATATACTTTGATTTCCAATTTTCCCTCTTGCAGTGTATTTGGAGACTTAGATAAATTGCTCGCCTCACAATCATGTTCAGAAGTATCCCTGAAGAACTTTCCAGTTGTATTAATTTCTTTCAGGATTTCCCTAGACTGTTAATGCTTACAGCTATAATTTCATATATAAGATTCTCAATGTTGGTTGAGTTGGGTTTATTTCCAAATTGACATTTAAAACTTATGATTTTGTTTCTTGCCACTATAAAAATGTTTTTAGGATGTTTGAGCTCAAAGATACTTTAATTCTGTCATTATGCAACAGACATAATATAGGGTGAATAACAGTAAGGTGTACATTTTACACTGAATTGAGGTATTAATTTTTTGTCAAGCAGTAATAAAACTGATATAAGCTAATCAACCTGCATGTGTGTTTTATTACAAGAATCAAGTATAAAAACAAGAAGTAACCCTTAAAGTTTCACAATAATGTGGTGTTAATCTACAAATAAATCAATGCATCTGTGTACTAACTTCAAGCATGTGCTTGCAATAAATAAAATGCAAAGGCAAATTACTGTTTTAAATATGCAAAATTTTATTTCAATAAGTGGTTGTGTGTTCAGAAACCAGTAAGAGGACTAGATGAATGTGTTTTTGTTGATTGCAGAGTATAGTAAGGTGAAACTGGATATATTCTTTGGTCAGATACAGACCAAAGTTCAAAAATAAGAAACAACTGCTCATGTCCAGATCAGTTGCATGTGTCAGTTCCTTATGGTAGCTCCAGCACAGCCACATTATGTCCTTATTTTCTCCTTTCATTGTCTCAAAAGACTGACCAAAGACTAGGTAATTTATTGCCAGTTGTGTAATTCAAAGAAATGTTGGAATTGCTTTCCTTCTTTGGTCAATACTGGATATGTTTTGTCTTGGTAAATTTGGAAAATTCATAATCCATGCACTGGATACAGTGCCAAGATAAATCTTTCATGCTTAGCATTTTTTTAATTATTTTATTTATACCCCACCTTTAACTGCAGTGATCATATTGGAATCTGGTGTTAAACTGTGCACAGTTGTCATTGGATTTCTGGCTCTTCTTTGTATGTTAGCTTTCTTATAGGCAATAATTAATTATGCTGATTCATTAATAATAACTTGTGTTTGCAGTGTAAATGTGGCTTCATTGACTCAGTCAGAAATTCGAGATATTATTCTTGGAATGGAAATCAGTGCACCATCGGCACAAAGGCAGCAGATCGCTGAAATAGAAAAACAGACCAAAGAACAATCACAGCTTACAGCAACAACTACAAGAACTGTCAATAAGCATGGAGATGAAATTATCACTTCCACCACTTCCAACTATGAGACACAGACATTCAGGTATGTATTACACTATAAAATGCAAATTAAAGTACTTGCAAACCTGTCTTGATTACTAATTATGACTACCCTGCTAAAGGAAGAAATTGAGGCACATGAATGGTTTTTATTATCTTTACTAAGCCACATACACAATTTATGTTAATGTTTGAATTCAGAAATGTCTCTTTCCCAGTACTTTCTGTAGACAAGCTTCATTGGAAATTTGATCCCCTTTTTAAGTTTTATTCATCACAAAGACATTTTCTGCTATTAACTATGGCTCACAAGTAATTTTACACTATGATATTACTGACAGACCATATTTTTTGTCCTATTTTTCCCCTTTTTTTTAAATCAAATATGGGATAAGTAACAAGTTATTTGAGGAAAAGTTCATTTTGGAGTTGCACTAAAGCAATTTTTTTCATTCTAACTAATAAGAACATCCTTCTGTCTGCACATATGTTTCGGAAGCTCAAATTACCTTATAGCTGCTCAGTTCCTTTTTCCTTCTGCAAATAAAATCATGTAGATTTTAAAACTTGCTGCATATGTGAAATTTTACCTGCTGATCACTTGATTTTTGCGCATAAATAGCAGACCAAGAATTGTTACCATTCCAAGAAATTATGAGCAAGTCTGTCTGCCTTACAAATCCACTTCTCTTTTGATTGTTATTAGCAAAAAGATTTAAGTACCGGACATATGCCTTTAAAAAAAATCATTTTGTTTGTTAATGATGCTGTCAGTTGCCAGTATTATATCAGTGCTGCCAGTGTGCTGGAACATGACTTGGAAAATGTGTTTAAAAATATTTTATTTTCTTTCTTTCTTTCTTTTTTTTTTTCATTTAATATGTATTTCCAGTAAATGTAAAAAATCATTAGTAATTCTTATTAAGAGAACATTGCTGGTAGTAAATTCCTAATAATGTTAAAACAAATAGTTGATTTTTGAACTCATGATCTTGTTATATGTTTTAGTTACCTTGCAAATTGGCCAGGAATTCAACCAAATAAATAGCAAGGATTGTGGAGGGGTAATAGATATTTTAGGATAAACTTGAGGTGAACAGATAGAAAATAGCATGCACTAGAATATTATTTTGTTAAAGGTTAGCGTGCCACTGATTAAACTAATCTATGGCTTCTTTAAAAATTGTTTGATATGTCAAGTTTTTGCAGTGTAATATACAAATACTCTTGGTATTGTGTAAACAGATGCAAAGTTGGTCTGTGTGACTTTGTTGGTTAGGTGCTGGCCTTCTGATCCCAAGGTCAGCTCAGAAAGATGGTTTTAAGTGTGCTTAAAAAGTGACAACCCCATGTCGGTAGATCTACTGGCATGTAAAAGAACTCCTGCAGGCTGAAATTCCAGCATGGCAGCGCTGATATGATCCTGGTAATTGACAGTGTTGTAAACAAACAAATGATTGAAACAGATGCAAACAACATGTATTTAGTTTTAATATTGGAGTAAGTAAAATTATAATATGTATTTAATTTAGGCATGAATTGAAATGCAGCTAAACACTATTTGTGTGACTCAAATGCAATTGATTCTTTGGTTCAATCTCGTAAACAATGCTTTTATTGTGTTTTGGATGTAATGAATGTAATTTTCTTTCTCACCTCAGCTGAAAGATGAATGCTAGAGTTTGGTTGAACTTGATTTTGAATATGTAAATACAATATAGTATTGTCTGATACTAATTTAAAATTTCTGTGTTACAGTTCCAAAACAGAATGGCGAGTTAGAGCCATATCTGCTACTAATCTCCATTTACGTACAAATCACATTTATGTCTCCTCTGATGACATTAAGGAAACAGGGTACACCTACATCCTACCGAAGAACGTACTCAAGAAGTTTGTGACGATATCTGATTTGAGAGCACAGGTAAGCTATTCAGTACATCACCAATTTGGAACAATGAACCAAAAAATTTGCATAATACATATATACACGTGCATACACCCATGGCTATTCCAATAGACATAAAATAACAGCTAAATGTCTTTAAGCTCATGGAATTTCTGTCCTCCCCAACCAGTTTTTATCTTTGAGAAAAGATGGAAGTCTCATTACTAGGTTTTGGGCTGTTACATCCACCTGCATCAAGAACACTCACTCAGCCATCTCAAAAATTCCCTGCACAGTACCATATTTCATATAATTCTCATCATAAGCATAGTTCATTTTGTAGTATATTTCTGTAGAAATTTAACACTGTGTAACTTGAACTTTGTAAGAGTCCATAGTAGCAGAATTTTCATGGTCAACAGATCAGAGTCCATAGTAGCAGAATTTTCATGGTCAACAGATCAGTTAGCATTGCTAGTGGTGAGAGGGACCCAATCTGGTTCCCTGGTCTGCATTGAAAGAAATATAGCTGTTGACTATATCCATAGTTTTATTTATTATATATAATATATGTGTGTGTGTGTGTGTGTGTTTTTTGCCATGTTCCAAATCATAATTTTATATGAGAATTGCTATAAATTTGAAATTGTACATGTTTGTGGTACTTTAATTGCAGACACCATAGAAGTTCTGAATTTTTCTTCTTCTTCAAGTTAGAGTTGGTTTAGGTAGCTAAGATTTTACAAACCTCCATAAAAAATATATTAGATCTTACAACTCCTCATGTTTTTAAACCCATAGTGTAGAAATGTACTCATTTAATGTATCTGGAAAAAACACAGCACATGTATAACACTTGTCAAAAACTAAGTTTACCTAATGTATCTTAAAACAATTTCAATCCTTAGTTTGTCACATACACCCTGAAATTCTTTAAAAACTACCATTGCCTTTATTTGCACTTTTTGTAAAACTGTTTTGGCTGGCCATATTTGTGCATTTGCATTATATGTCATGGGGAAAACATGTCATCCATGCTCTGATTTTGAACCCATTATGATCAAATCTGTACCATTGGACCAATCTGAACAAAACCTTTACACTTTAAGCCTTAGGCCTCAGCAAAAATTAATAGATGCGTAAGCTTTCACGGCCGGTGTCCATAGTTTTAAAATTTAAAATTAAAATCAAATTTAAAAAATTATCAGATGTCCCTCACAGACAGGGACGAAACGTTAGGTAGAAATATTTTAACTTACAGACCACGGCAAAATAGCCCGAAAATTTTAAATTTTAAAAATTAATAGGTTACCCTAGATTTTCAAAAAATTGTCCTTATTCCTACTTTCAACACTTTAGAGCAGGCATGCCATTTAGTGTCACTATGTCATTGCCCTCTTCTCATCTCCTTTGTCTTGCACATGGCTGGACTTTATGCCGACAGTGATAACTGAATAGGAACCCAATGGATGATAGTCAAACTAAACACCATAATAAGAGAGTAGATTAAACCATGTTTCACCTCTTTTGGCATCCCTATCTCTGTCATTGAACATGGAGTAATAAAAATCTAATAAATAATTAGCGCAATACCATCTTTGGCTATGCAAGCTGAATTATAAGGGTGCTGCAATCGCTTTGATAAATATAAAAATTTGTATCAGTATTATATTTAATTATAGCAGAAACGTCATCAAACTATTTCAAATACTTTTGAAAAGACTAAAATATATGAGGACTTCTGTTATATATATAATTCTTGTATTATCTTTGTGAAAATTGTTCTCACTTTCACTTGCTTTGTTTATCTTCCTACTATAACCTAAAGGATGACCAACTTGCTACACAACCACTTATATTAGCTGGGAAATTTAGATTGCAGGTTATCTTTATGGTATCAGCCCTCCTGACAACCCGCAAGTAAAGGAAATCAGGTGTATAGTAATGGCACCACAATGGGGTACACATCAGACAGTTCATCTGCCAAATCAATTGCCTCAGCACCAGTACCTGAAGGAAATGGAGCCTCTTGGTTGGATCCATACACAGCCAAATGAGTTGCCACAACTCTCTCCACAAGATATTACCACCCATGCCAAAGTCATGGCAGACAATGCATCTTGGGATGGAGAAAAGACCATTATCATCACATGCAGCTTTACACCTGGCTCATGTTCTCTGACAGCATATAAGCTCACTCCAAGGTACACAATTTCCAGGTTTAATAATAATAATAAAAATAGATGTAACTTAGAGCTACTGTCTCAGTTTAGCAATTTCAAATAGCTTCTTTTATGGAAGTACATTAATGAAGTGTTTTCAGTGTTTTGTTTTTACTTTCTCTAGTGCATATGTACAATGTACATAGTAGGTAGAGAAGGTATTGTATTCCACCCAACAATTTGATGCTTAGATTTTACCAAAAATGTGTTTTGAGACCCCTGAATTCAAAGAAAAGCATTTTCAGAAAAAGGTGCATGTGCACGCTGTTACCTTTCCATTTAGAGAAAGCACTGCATTGAACTTTAAACTCCTTTTTTCTCAATTCTTCTCTTTCAGAATTTTTCTACTATAAAAATACTCCTTGGCCGTTCATATAATGGTTTATAACTTATTAGCTTGAAATTTTCAGGATAGCTTCAGGAATTATGAATTTGAAAACTGTTGTGCACTAGTAACAAAATTAAAAAAAAAAAAAAAAAAAAAAATCAGAATTTTTTGCCATAACTTAGTTAAAAAAATTCAGTAGCCTCTATGCAAACAGTTGTTTTTTCTTGAGGTAATTAAAATTAGAAATATCTGCACAACAATTTTTTTTGTATACTAAGCTTAAATAACAAACTTGGGATTGATATGGCAAACTGTAGGATCCAAGGAGCAGTTCTTATTGTCCTTATCAGCAAATTATTATATCTTATGTTATATCTTAACAACAGTGTGACCTAATTAAAATTTTGTGTGCACAATATGTTTTATGTCCTGAATGTGTTAAAGCAGTAATAAATAATAACACTGTACACTGCCGGAAGGTGCATTGGACCCAGAACCTTGGTCGAAGCATTGACTTTAAAAATCAGTAAATGTACCCATCTCGTTTTACTGTGAAAAAATGTGCAGTATAGTACTATTTACTAAAATAGTAAATTACTGGCAGTGGTGTATAGCTTAGCTTGAAGATATCTGTTGCAGTTATGGAAAAAATGTGTGGATCATCTGGATACCAGATTATATACTAATAGGAGGGAAAGGTGTGCTTATTTGGTTAAAAAATGGTGTTATCTTCCCCCAAAAGTGATGTTATGTTTAATGCAATTGTAAGAACGAATTAAAGAATAAATTCTAAGGCAAGCCATTTGCATATAGGAATATGTATGTGTGTGTATATATATATATTGAAGCACTAAGAAATACATATATTGTACAGTACATATGTTGTGCTGCTCACTAGAATTTGGCCCAGGCTACTTTTTCAGTGGGCAGTCCAGTTTGTTATACAAAAGGACTTGAAAGGTGTGCTTATTTGGTTAAAAAATGGTGTTATCTTCCCCCAAAACTGATGTTATGTTTAATGCAATTGTAATAACGAATTAAAGAATAAATTCTAAGGCAAGCCATTTGCATATAGGAATATGTATGTGTGTGTGTGTGTGTATATATATATATATATATATTGAAGCACTAAGAAATGCATATATTGTACAGTACATATGTTGTGCTGCCCACTAGAATTTGGCCCAGGCTACTTTTTCAGTGGGCAGTCCAGTTTGTCATACAAAAAAGAACATATACTGTAACTATCACTACCTCTAAATGCTCATGAACTATAGTTCTTCCCTGTCAACACTCCATTTCCATTTATTACTTTCTCTACACATACTATGTACATAGTGTATAAAGAAGGTATTGCACTCCACCAAAAAATTTGATACCGAGATTTCACTGGAAACATATGTTTTAGGGTCCCCTGTATCCAAAAAAAAGTATTTTCAGAAAAAGGTCAGTGTGTGTGTGTGTCCCGTCCGTCCGTGTATCTGTGAACACGATAACTCAAAAATGAAAACTCGGTAAAATACCAAACTTGAAGATTTTGAGAAAAATCCTCCCACCCAAAACTACCTTTTACATGGAACTTTTTTCGTAACTTTTGATTTTCTAAAAAATGGCTCTAACGATTTTGAGTAAAATATTGTACACGAGGTATGTCCAGAAAGTAAGTTTGGTTTCAATTTGTCTCTGCTGCAGCATATCAAGGAGAAGAAACTTGCACCATTTTGAAATCGCTGTCAGTCACATATGCTTTGTTGTGCCTGTTTACAATGTCGGTGTTGATTGAAAATCCCGCCACTTGTGAAATCAGATCTGTGATTCGTTTTCTGAATGCTAGGAAAGTGAAACCAATTGAAATCTATCGGCAAATTTGCGAAGTTTACAGACAAAATGCGATGAGTGATTCAATGGTGAGAAGATGGGTCCAACAGTTCAATGAAGGACGTAGTGAAGTGCACGATGAAGAACGAAGTGGGCGTGTCTGACCATCCTCCATACAGCCCTGACCTCGCTCCTAGCGACTTTCATCTGTTCTTACATCTCAAGTCTTTCCTTGGCAGTCAACACTTCAACAATGACAAAGAGCTGAAAGAAAATGTTTGCAACTTTTTGAAGACACAGGTGGCAAACTTCTATGAAGAAGGTGTACAAAAACTTGTGGCACTGTATGACAAATGCCTGCAAAATTTTGGCAGTTATGTGGAAAAGTAGTTTAAGAGTTGTAGAATTTTGTGCAATAAATAATTATTCTGTATCTGTAGACAATTTAATTTTATTACCAAACAGAACTTACTTTCTGGACGTACCTCGTATTAAGGATATTTACCTGACAAATAAAATGTATATCTTGATTTTTCTGGAAATAGCCTCTGAAGGCTACTTTATTCTGGATGAATTTTGCATAACTACTAAACCGTAAGAGATGGACAAAAACTTACCACACAACAAATGTAGAGCACTTTAAAACACACAATTTATGTTATATACATTTTTTTCGTGGAGTTAATTGTTTTTGAGACATTCCTTGTTTTTGGTTTCAGCCATAAAAAACCTATACTTTTCTCATACAGGACTTTGTGAACTCGTGTCCATACAAAGGAACTTCAGTCACATAGCAACCAGCTTTTGACTATCACTTAAACCTTTGGTACCTCCTTATTTCGCTTCTACTAACAAGGAAGCAAGTAATTGTGTCATTTAGATGAAGTAAATGGAATAATTTGTGGCAGTGATATAGAGAGAGTCATGTGAATGGAACATATCAGATTTTTTTTTTTTTTTTACTTTTTCTAAATATTGTCCTAATGTATTACATTTTTTATCTATAATTTTATTTATATCAGATTTCCTGTTCATTTTTGACCATATACTTTCTTTTCTCCATTTTTCAGTTTTCTTACAATCAAAAATTATATGTTGAATGTCTTCCTTTCCCCAACATAATGGACATTCACCTTGTGTCCATTTTGTTGTCCTTTTAGGCTCCATATTTCTGCTCTTAGCCATGCTATCCCCCTCCTTTCTCTTTCCTAACTATTTTTTATGGGTTTATAAAATACAATGATCTCTTTTCTGATAGCTGACTAAACCATTTTTGAATATCTATATCCTCAAATCTTTTACTTGCTCCCTTCCAAGAACCTTTATAATTTGTTTTTTTCCTCCAAATATCACCTAAACCATTATTTTCTAAGTTAATTCTTAAATTACTTACCGAACTTGTACTTTGTAAATTTATTTCTTGGCATTTCAAACATTGTTTAAGCAAATTACTTTCTTCTAAATTTAAGATCCTACATTTAAGGCCCTCTCCATAACTAATCCTTTTCTTGCCACTCTCCCCATTTCAATTTGGGCTGCTTCATTTGCTGTTGCTCGTAGCAACCCCAAAACTTCCTTTCAAAACATCCTGTGGACAAAATCTACAACTTTCCATCCATTTTGAGACCCCATATTTCAATACCATATAACAGTTTAGCCTCAACCATTGAATTATATACTCTTTCTAAACATTTCACTTCCATCTCTGGTGTTCTATATAAACAACCTCTCACTGCCACCATTGCTGCTTTTCCTTTTGTTAACGCTGCTTTTGTTTGTTTCTCCCATTTACCTCCTGCATGTATTTTTATTCCTAAATAAGTGTAATTATGCACTATTTTATATTCTTTACTTCCCTTTTGCCATTTCTCATATTTACTCCAATTAAATCCTCTCTTAAACACTACAATTTGGGTTTTTTCTATGTTAACATTTAGTCCTAATTCTATACTGTAATTGTCTATTTCTTGTAAAGACAATTTTAGACCATTTACAGTAATGGAACCCACTACCAAATCATTTGCAAAAAGGAGACCAGGGATTTTTACATTATTTATTACAGGCAAAAGCTTATTACTATTACTTATGTTCTATAGTATGTAATCAATAAACATTGAATAAAATTATACTTAAACTTGCATCCCTGATGTAGCCCTTTTTCTTGAGACATTTCTCTGGCTATTACCTCTTCATCATATTTTATGCAGAAAGTGTTATCTTTATATAAATATTTCTAACTAGTTACCATTTGATTAATAACCCCTTTCTTTAATAGTTTGTACCATAATATATATATATATATATATATATATATATATATATATATATATATATATATATATAATTTAATATAAGAAAACAAAGAATAAAATGCTACAAATCTGGGCAACATAGAGAACACACAATCTGTATATACCTATAAACAAAAAAACATAAGTAAAGTGCTAATCAAAGTACATCATTGATTTATACACTTCAGTACTGAACAAAATGAGCATTTAACAGGTCTAAGGTTTTTTAATTTCAAATGAAAAAAATCTGCGTTCCAGTCACATGACTTTCTCTACCTATTTTGTAATAAAACATCATTGCAAAAGTATTTTTTTATCGTCATGCTAATCGATATAAACATTAGCAAAAATTGTCTTAGTACTTGCTTCCTTCTAACTGGAGGGGAAATAAAGGGAGATACACTAGGTTATAATGATAGTCAACTCTTTTAAAAGCTAGCTGCTCTGTGAACAATTGAAGTGCTATTCTCTTTGCATGACCAGGAGTAAAACAAAAGAGATGAAACAAAAGATGACTTCCCATTTGAGAATAATTTTTGTAGTTTTGAAACCAACAACTAAAAATATTTTGGTAATGGTTAACTTTACTAAAAAAAAAACTGTATATGACATAAATTGTGTTTTAACGAGATCTACATTTTTTTGTATAGTAAGTTTTTGTCTATCTCTTATGGTTTACTAATTATGCAAATTCATCCAGAATGAAGAGGTCTTCAGAGCTACTTCCAGAAAATTCAAGATGTACATTTTATTTGAAATGTAAATATCTTATCATTTTGAGCACTTTCCCCCCCCCCCCCCAAAGTATATGGTAGTTGGGATGGGGAATTTATTTGAAAATGTTCATGTTACATCCTTGGAAGATGTTAAACTTCCAAGTTTGGTATTTAACAAAATTTTTGTTTTTTGAGCTATGTTGACTACAGACACACACAGATCTTGTCTTGAATTCAGGGGACCTCAAAACATATTTCCAGTGAAACCTAGACAGCAAATCTTTGAGTGGAATACAATACATTCCGTACCTACTATGTGCATAAGTACATGTAGAGAAAGTAAAAATACATTATAGCCAAAGTTACTCTTTTGAGTCTTTTCTCCTGTCAGTGTTATATAGGAGTAAAGAAACCTTTCATAGTCAGCATTTGAATGTGGCCTCCACATTGCTTTAAGATGCTTTTCTGTGAACAGAGGATGTGTTTGGTTCACCACTCAAAGGCTTCCACTTTCACTAGTACTCTATGACATCTGCTTGAAAATTTTTAAGCACACCTGGGTTCTTCATGTCTTTTAAAGTAGCTGTTTTGTGTTCAAAGATTTTAGTATCTTGGTACTCAAATATAGATCTATTGATTAGGAGTAAAAACATAAATTACACTCAAACTTCACTCTTGAAATAAGGTAACTTCGGATATGTTTCGGTGGCTTTTTCCACCATTTTCAACGAAGATTCAGTGAATCTTAGTTACTTCACTGTGCATTCCCATTAATGATTTAATTGACCTATTGGTTCGGCTATTATTTAAGTGCTAAGTTTGAATTCATTCTTCTTTTCAATTTCCATCTCCACTCCTTTAGTTTTCATTTCTGTCTCCAGTTTATCTATTCTAGAATGACACTCTTCTTTCCACTCTCCATTTTCTCTATTCCATTATTCATTTCTGTATCCTCCTTCATTTCAGCAATTAATGTTTGAAGCAGTTTCTCTTCATCATGGTGCTTAAATCTCACTTCTGGTTCCAGAGTTACTTCATTCAGGTCTCATTATTAAGTCATGACTTTGCTAGTGTGATTTAGTTCACTTTTCCTTGCAATGTAGCAGCATAAGGCATAATGAAACGTGTGCAAAGCAGCCTCTTCTTCCTTCTGCTGTACTCACTGGAAGAACCAGCACTTTGTTGTATCAAGAATCACTATTTCTCTGTCTCACTGACTGTCATCAATATTTACTGTCAGAGTTGTGAGCGAGTACTTGGGAGACAAATCAAAAGCTTCCAGAAAAATCTGAATATTTCTTGATAATGCTGCTCCAATTTGTGTTGGGAGGAGAGCACTCCTCATCTCTATTTGCCTCTCCAACCGAACATTGTTTGGTGCATCCGCATAAGTCTGGTACATAGGTATGTCACAATAGGAACAGAAAACTGTAGATTAAATTACCAGATTATTTCAAATTGTACTCAAGAGTGTAAAAGTCGTTTTCATGGAAAAGCGTAACCCTGACAAATAAAATGATGTTATAAATTATGCATGTCCCTAGTAATTACCACTTTAAAATTCTGCTTGGTAACAAGTAAAGTTTCAAAGTATTGGCAATTGAACATGATAATACCAATGATTATATCATCTGTGAACACTGATAAGACCTCTTGCTTATAATTGGCCATCTATTTGGGATTCTAATGAAAGGTGACATAAAACAGTGTCTTCAGAATTTAAAAAAGGAAAAGAGAGAGAGAGAGAGAGAGAGAGAGAGAGAGAGAGAGAGAGAGAGAGAGAGAGAGAGAGAAAACAGTTTTCACATGGTTATTTGTTAAAAATACTCAAATTTACACCACTTACATAAAAATGGGCAAATTCGTGTGAAACGTTAATGTTATTGCAAAAGAAAAATGCAGATCCCTAACTATTAGTTATAATTGTTCAACTCCTGATTTGCATGCATATTTTGTTTAAAGTAGCATGATTACATTTATATTGGTGAAACAAAAAAATAGAAAGGTTTTCATATTCTTTTTGTTTACTAATAATTTGTGCACCATTTTCCAGTGGGTATGAATGGGGACGACAGAATACAGACAAGGGCAACAATCCAAAGGGTTACTTGCCTAGTCATTATGAAAAGGTGCAGATGCTGCTATCTGACCGATTCCTTGGATTCTTCATGGTACCCACTCAAGGCTCCTGGAACTACAACTTTATGGGTAAGTATATTACATTGATTTACGTACTTAAATCTAAGAGAATAAGATTGTCAGCTGCTATATGGCATTTGATTTCCTGATAAATTATGAAAAGAGAAAATCCCTTTTGAGTCATATGATGCTCAAACAAAACTTTCGTTCTTCTGATGCAGAGGTGAAAGACAAAACATTACTGATGACTCAGTTGAAATTCTGAAGGCCAGAGTGAAATGGTTTTCATCCATATTTTAGGCAGCTACTATAGCTTTTGTAAAAAATTTAAGTTCTTTTATAAATGAATAAAAATTCATTAAAGATTTGAAGCTTTCTCGGTGTTGATTATTACAGATGACTTCACGTTGCTGTCCCGTGAAGTCATCTGGAATAAAAATTCACTTTAGAGTTTCACTTTCATACTATCCAGCTCTGCTTGACGTCATTATTTAGTACATGTTTTGAAGGCTCTTGATCCCATCTGTGTATATTGAAAGAAGCAAGATACTTCTAAACATTTAAGTGGTAAGTGAAGCCGGAACTTTCATTAATTTATGTGCTTCACTGTATTCATTCGTTTGTAATTAATGTGGATCTTTGTATTTATGTTTGGCTCTTGGCAATCTGACTTGTGAATAGATGTTTCCGGGGTAAAAATGTCAGGTTTATGTGTATCATACTGGTTTATGAAGCACACAAAAGTGAAGGAAAAATTTTATGCAGGGTTACTAGGAAATAATTATCTAATTTCCACATATTCTGTTCGGCCCCTCCCCTTCATAAAGCAGAACTCTAAAATTTTAACCTTAACTATAAGGGGCAGTCAAATGAAAATGAAAACCTGCCCTAAAGCACATTTCTTGCAAAAATTGGCAACTGTTATATATCAATACTGTCATTTGTAGGGTAGGTAAAATGCTTAGTGAAATTGGACAACAGGTACATACAGGTGTTTCCTTTTTACTCTGGAGATGAGCATAATGAAAAGTGTGTATGTCCAGCATTAGAAATGGAGGTAAGCAAAGAAGAGCAGAGTGGTATGGTTTATTTTTTGGTGGCTGACAAACACTGTATGTCCCTGACAAGTATGCATGAGTGGCAGTTGGGATTCATATCTGTTTCATACCTGGGCAGGCCCATCAAGCCATTATGCTTCATGTGATTTCGCAGAATGGTGGTCTGATCCAGGAATACTAACAAATCACATACAAAGAAATTGGTGTTCAGTTCACCATTAGCCATGGCTCCATGCATGTAATTTTCAAAGATCAATTGCAATTCCAAAAAATTTGCACATAGTCGATTCTGCATCAACTGATGGAGGGTCAAAAGATGCATGTCTGAGTCATTTTGCAGCAGTACCATGAGGAAGAGTATATATTTCTGTCATGTATTGTCACAGGAAATAAAGCTTGTATGCCATCATTTTGAGCCTGGGAGCAAACTGCAAAGCCAGCAATGGAAACATGTCAATTCTCCTTTGTCAAAGAAGTTCAAAGCTATCCATAAGAGTTCCGGTAAAGTCATGATTAGCTGCTGCTTTCACCTCTCTCTGCTTGCTGACTTCCCAGAGTGTGTAAAAAACAATGAGGAGTTCCTTTATACCAACAATTTTTAGCAGAGGAAGCACTGCATTCCATTCAGAACTTTGATATTGAAATTTTACTGAAATGCATGGTTGATTGCATGCTGGCAATTTCAAAAAGTTCTAGAGCAGATGCACATATACCTGAATAGCTGAAATAAAATCCCTAAGACAGGGTAAGTGCAGAATTTCACATCCAAGTCAGCATACCAGACAGAGATTTACAGAAAATCTCCTTGATAATTCCATGGAAATATGATATTTCTTATTTTTTGAATGGCTTTACTGGTTTCCATTTAAATAATATTTGTTTGATACATCAACACAACACACAACCAAGCATATAAAATTAGTAGACACCCAGCGCTGTGGGGCAGACACAAAATATAATTTTTTTTTATATATATTTATTTTTTTTTTACCAGTTTAATGGAACTTATTTATTAAGTGGCAGATGCAGATTAAACCCTTTGTGTGTCTATGTAAATGAAAAAACGTAATGACAAAAGCTGTAGTTATGTGAAGCTCCATTTGATAAATAAAGTTGTCCCTGGCATTTACAGTTCCAGATATATTTCTGAATTTATATTTAAGTTTTCAACTGCTGAGGACTAGATGGGCTACCACCCATGAATATTTGAAAGTACCATACATCTCCCATGCATATATGGCAAACAAAAGCAACATATAAAATGGATAATTGAATGTCGTTACAGCATCTTGCATGAACTCAAAGAGAAAAACATGACAAAACTATTTCTTAATATGTAACCATTTATAGGAAAATTCTTCATGATCATGAAAATTAGCAAATGCCTTCTAAATTAATGAATAAAATGTATGAGAGGCATATGGAATTTGTAATGGGTAGAGGAAGTCATGAATACTGCATATGTGTTAAGATATTTGTTATTATACAGGGCAGAAGGTGACCAATTTTCATGCTTGAACAGCATGACTCTTTGTAATGAATAGAAAAAAATCTTTGTGCATTCTGCTATTTTTAAAGGTTATTTTTTTTTTATATAATAGAAAAAAGTTAAATTTTCTTAATATTAGAGGGATTGAAAGATAAATATTTTGTGTATGTTTAATTAAGTCTTGAATTAAAACAGTTCACAGTTTATAAGCTTTTTGGAGTGCAAGAGGAAGAAGGGAATAAGAAGCATGGCAACAAAGAGAATATGGGAGAAATAATAAGGGAGCTGAAAGATTTGTAGGAAGTATTGAAGCAAAGAATAGGAAGGAAAAGGGACTGTAAAAAGAGAAAAAAGAAAGTTGAAAAATGAAAGATTATAGCAGAAGGTTTAACCTGATTTAGGAAACAAAAAAAAGCAGGAAGAGAATGCAAGACAGGTCAGGGAACTATTGGGCAGAGGACTAGAAATGGAAGTGAACAACTTTTAAATGTGCTATGCTTTTAGATCTGGAAACAGAAAAGGGAAGAGAAACATCTTAGTAAAATTCTTAAGTATACAAATGGTAAGGATGTGTTAAGGTAATAGGAAACTGAAGGGAATTGACATACGTTAATAAGGGTATGTCTTATGAGCAAAGTGAATTAGTAAGAGGTTTAATTGAACAAAGATTCATAGACAAGGAAAAATTTCATAAATTAGAAACTTCAAATTATGGATGGGACAAAACAGCAAGAACATACGAATAAGCAGGAAGCAGAAAAAACTAAGGTAATTGTAAAACTCTGAGAGAGCAACAAGCTATGAAGTGAATGGGCATATAAGGCAAACTTAGCAGAAAGTGGTAAATGAGGCAGTGAGCTATAAAAGAGATGATAGGAAGGGGGGGAAAGGGAAGGCAATGGAGGACAGTATTTTAGGGGAGGCAAAAGCTTCAAAGGAGAGGAAGAAAGAAGCAGAGGAGGCAGTTGTCAAGAGAGAAATAGAGGAGATTAGATCAGCAAGTCAGTGGGCAAAAAGTGTTAAGCAGCAATTCGAAAGATCAGAGGAACAACAGAATCATGGGACAACTATTAACAAAATGTAAAGAGAGAAGGGCAGTCTCTAAAGTGTTCAAATGGAAAACCGTAACAGAGGAAGAATGAATGTATACAGGTAAGGAATGAAAGGTGAACAACAGATAAACAAATTATAAGTGCGTAAGCGGGAAGTGAAAGGACAAAACAGATATGTCATGGTGGATAACTAGGAAGAAAAGGAGGGTAGGCAGAAGACCAATGACAAGTTCAGCATGAATAAAGTGTATAAAAAGGGGCAAGAGAAGAGAAAAGATAAATGATTAAAAGCAGGAAAGGTAAAAGAGAGCTCAAGTAAACTTCCAAGAAATATTAGGCACTACAAAAGTAAAGCTAATGGTAGAGAAATTAGAAACAAAATAGAAAACGGGTTAAAAGAAACAAAGTAGAAGTATTAATACAAAGAAATCCATAGACTATGGGATATTACACAGCATTGTGTAAAGTGTGTAGAGGGCTATCTAAAGACAGAAAGGAAGGGTCCCAAGCTCAGAGAGCAGCCCAAATTAAGTATGATTTGCATTAAATAAATTCAAATTCATTCAAATTAAAAGCTTCAAATTTGTCTCAGCTGAATCTACATCTTTAACTTACATGAAGTTACACATGACAACATTGTAAGATACAAAGAAATTTATTCTATCAGTTACAAAATGGCTCACCTTACTAATGTTGAGTATCTTGAAGTACTACTGATTTGCGGAGAAACATTTATAATACAGCAGCTGAAGAACTGCTTGAGAAGATGCAAGAACTTGATGAGAAGGATTTCCAAATAGATGGACACTATATTATAGGATATTCTGTTTTCATCTGTCAAAAGTTCTAGATATAGGCATATCTCCTCATGTTGAAGGAAATAGCCAAAGAAATGTTCCACAACAAGAAGAAAGCGAAATCCATCACTTGGAAAAAGAACCTGAGGCAGCATTTGTGGTATGCTCTCATGGCGGCTTATCCCATAGCTGTTTTGAGAACATCAAAAGTACTTCTCATTGATTTTTGTTCTTGTTTTGCTGTAATCCGGTATTTACAGAGTTTTATAACTCTCAAAGAAAGGAAGCATACTTGTGAAACTCAGGGATCTCAAGTGCTCTAGATGTTTTCTGGCTTCAAGCCAGGTGAGGTGATGTGCAGACATCGATGTTTCGGGAGCGTACATCTCTCCCTTCTTTAGGATGCTGAATGATTGGGGCTGTTTATATATACATCTATCATGGCGGCAGGCAGACCGCGTAGAAGATGTGAGGAGGCCTCCACTGTAGTCAAGTGGCAGAACTTGAAGAAAACGCATTTCCCCCGAGGGTAACTAATGTGTCGTTGTTTTGTGTTTCTTGAGCATGTCAATAACGATATTAGTGGCCGGTTTCCAGGAGTGACTGAGCTGTAGACCAGCATCCCGGTTGAGCGTGCCCTTTTCTGAAGCGATAGCCAGCGCATCCATGACCCTGCGCTCCCAGTAGCCATCGCATCTGGCAACAATAGTGGGTATCGTTGAAGTTGGCTCTGTGGTCCATCTTGAAGCAGTGTTCCGAGAGCCTGGATTTTTCTGTTTGCATTGGGCGGACCTCTCATGCTCCTTAACCCTGGTAGTTATGGTCCTGCCTGTTTCACCTATGTACGGGGCACCACAATCACAAGGAATGCGATAAACTCCCGGTACTTGGAGGCCTAGCTAGTTTTTCACTGGCCTAATGAGGTTTTTTATCTTTGGAGGAGGTTTGTGTATGGTCTTGATGTTGTGTTTGGCCAGGATTCTGGTGATTTTTCCGGAGAGGTTGCCGGTGTTTGGAATGCAGGCTGTGGCGGTGGGTTTCTCTGGAGCTGGCTGTGTAGTGGGCTTTGCTTTTTTGGCTTTGGTGAGTGCCGCAGTGATGTCATATTCAGAATAGACATTTTGTCAGAAAGTGTATTTTAATGCCGTAGTTCTTGTGTGAGATGGCTCGGATCCGAGACGGCGACTGCTCTGTGGGCCAAAGTGTTAAGTACGCCAATCTTTTGCGACTTATGGGATACCAAGATGTAACCAAGTTGGAAAAAGCATAACTTAAATCATTTCTTGTAACTCAAAATAATTTCTGGCAAAAGTTATCATTGTTAAAGTAAAATGGGAAACGTGTATAATAAATGAAGCCTAATATTATAAATAAAGCGATTAGGTTAAATACTTTGTGTAAATGGGCGGGGTTGTGAATATAGGAAACCAATACTTCTGGTTTTAATACATTCTGTATTAGGTGATATGATGCCCCTAATTATGAATATTTACTTTGCATCCCTGTATATACTGCAGGATTTTTAACTTTTATGTTATAAAAATTTTATTCTTTTAGCCAAGAAATTTCTTTAGAACTAGAACCACTTAATAGCAGGAAAGTCAACCATTGAAACGCCTCTGGCATAACTTCTTGATAAAACATCTGTCATTCCCCCTGCGGCTAAAAGCAAGTGGCCTAGAAGACGTTGAAACTTTCTGCAGCCACTCCTACCCAGTAGGAATGTAGACCTCTTATTCAGAAAATAAGAACTAAGGAACTGAACTTATGTTCAGTTAGATATCACAATAACCAAGTACAGAAACGAAAATGGAAATAAGAATTGGAAGCAAAACAGCCTTAAAACATGTTTGTTTGCAATAGCTTGGTAACAAGAACTGGAATGCAGATCAATGACCGTATTGATAATTGTGGAAAATTGAATTTGTACGTGTTTTTAACGTTCCATCCATCATTGCTTGTGATTCGATTTGTAGTACCAAGCTTTCATTTTGTTATTAATATCATAAATCTATTTGTTGTTATTTATTAATTTCTACTAGTTGTTTGTAGGTTTTGTTTTTATTTTTCCTGAGGCAATGGCTAGTTTTGATTTTTATGTTAACAAAACGCAGATGATGCAAGAAGAACCAATGCTCAAATTGATCTGAGGATGCCAGAATGTGAGGTTAGAATGCACATTTACTAGAATTTATTCCCATTTCATTTTCCCAGCTTGCGACCAGAGAGAGCTCTAGCAACTGTGTTGTCCTCCATGGTGTAGTGGTTTTCATACTAGCCTCATATACCAGTTCACGGGTTCAAACCTGGTGGAGGACGATGGATTTTTCTGGGCGTAAAAATCCTTTGGAAGGGAAGTAAAGCATGTCATAGATTTATGGCACATAAAAGAATCTCAAGCTGATAAAGAGGCCCCTGAGCAAAATTAAGCTGTCTTTCACACCCAATATAGAGTGGGACGCTGAGAACCACAGTAGTTAAAGAGAATCCATCCATAAATAAAATTCCATTTCTAGCAACTGTTTCAGGTCTTAAATAATTTGTTCACAAAGGATCACTCAACGTGGATCTAACAAGCCTGTGCTCAGGAACGAGATAGTTAAACTTTAGCGGGGAAAGTTTCCTCTTGGTTGTGAACACCTATGTATTTTGACTTTGTCGTTCTCACTCTGGGTACTGTGTTAGGATATTGTGACTAGCCTTTAACCTGAGTTTTATCCCTCTAGTTTTCAATGCTGTATTATACAATAATGGAGTTTTGATGATTCCCTTATTTACTCTTGCCTTTACTTTTAAGTGCAAATCAGTGTGACTCATCAAAACTCCCTAATAAAGAATACTTCACTTTATTAGCAATTTTCTTTTTAGTCTTTAATATACATTAAAACTAAATTTACAGTTGTTTAAAAATATTTCATTTATAAAAATACTGCTTCCATTATTTAAGAAGTGTATCAGCATAATCATTTAACATAATTTTAAAATACTAGTTAGACAGACATATAGAAAATTAATATTCAATGGAACATTACATTTGAGCTTATCTGTTGTTACAAATTACTTTGAGCGTATTTTCTCTGAAACATTTTCAAAGATGTTTCATAACAATAATTATAGTCAGGCTTGAAGTTTCATTGTCATTAATTTTCAATACTATTACTCTTCATGATACTTATCCAATAAATGATTAATACATGCTTGACATACTTCTGTAAAGGAGGTTGTTTTTATCCTCAACTAATTGTGGACATGTAGCTTGTATATAGTTTCTATGACATTCAGGTGAAAATTATACTAGTGAATAATTTTGCTTTTAGGTGTACGACATGATCCAAACATGAAATATGAGCTTCAGCTCTGCAACCCCAAAGAATTCTACCATGAAGTGCATCGACCTGCACATTTTCTGAACTTTTCTTCTTTAGAAGATGGAGATGGAGTAGGTGCAGATCGTGAAGATATGTATGCGTAGATTTGGGGAGAAAGTGAATGTGCACAGGAGAAAAGTGTGTTGTAAATAGTCATATACATGAACACAATCTTTTGTTTAAGAAAGACTTTCATTGTAAGTAAGCATATGGTCATTTCATCAAATTACAATTAAGATTTTTTAATGAATCACACATTTTTTTAGATTAATTATTACTATAAGTTGTAGTGTACAGCATAGTTGATTTCTTTTGTGTAATTGTGTTGATTATAATAAACCATAAATTACCTACAATCATTATGTATTTTATAACTGTATTTTCCCAGCTTCAAACAGTGACAGTATATTTTGTAATTGAGCGGAGTAGGATAAGAGAAAACTTCTTTTATTACAGTGATTCAATGCTTAAATATTGATTCTGTTGTTTTGGCTATAATCGTTATGCAGAATGAAAGAAATTAGGCATTAAGTAATACAATGAGCTCTATTTTGTAAGCGAATCATTATATCATAATGGACAGCCTGTAACTATAGTAACCCATAATGATATGCTTAGAAAAGTTTTCTCCAATATTACGGTTCATTTCATACAATAATAAACCTTTTTTAATTGTCTTGACTTAATGGATGGGTCATGAGACATAGAATTTATATGCACCAATATCAAAGAAATCCACTTAAAACATCAAAATGCGCAGATAGTAATTAATAAAGCATCACATTTTACTTATTAGTTCACACACAGCTATTTATTCCCTGGTTATAGCTTTACAGTATACAGCCATGAGTTTTTCAAGGTATTCTGGATTCAGATTTTGTAACTGGTCTGTGACGATAAGTGTGTTTGCAGAGAAACATCTACAGACATTACTGGACAGTAGTTGATGCAATAGATAGGGGTATTTCTTCTAGAAATTGTAAACACTTTACGTTTCAAATATTTGTTTATAGAATTTATGGCATTATAACCTAAGTAACTCTTCATGAAAGCCAGATCACTCTGAATCTTTACACAACTGAATGATCCTGTGCTTTACTGATTGCCGACGATCACTTGGAATGAAACTTGCAACAACTTCCATGACAATTGAAATGTGTACAGTAAAGAAGAGCTGCTTTCATCCAAGAATCCCATCAAATTAGTTATGGCTCCGAGGGCAATGGGATATCAGGCAGTTTTTCTCTAAAGATTGCATTTTGAAGAGGAGCTTTTACTAAACCTTCTTTGTGCTTGATATTAATTTGTTCACCTCTGTAAACATTCCTCTAACAGTTTCTGTTACTCGATTAAAACTGTGTATAAATCATGTCAAATGAACATAAAATACATTTAATGAAGATCCAGTCGACAGCACATAAGATGATGCATCAGAAAGTAGAATATGAAACTGATAGTTATCACCTGTCTGCTATAATAATCTTAATTATCGACAAAACAAACTGTGGTAGAGTGGTCTGTTCTTTCCAATATATCAAGGCAAAGTAAGGCTTTACACTTATCTTCACCACAATGAAGTTGACCACATGGTAGACACAAGAATCTGTTGTTTCATTGACAGAAATAGAACAATGTCTTAATTCACTCTGTATTTCTTGAATTTTGAATAAAAGTAGCTGCCTAAATAAGTTTTTCTGAGTGTCACTTTATCTGAAATATATTTATTACGAAATGTAAATGGCGTGTTATTTATGGACGCTCTTTAACATTCTATACTGGGCGTGAAAGACCACTTAATTTTGCTCAGAGGCCTTTCTATCAGGCTTGAGGTTCTTTTATGTGCTGTAAATCTACGACACGGGACCAACGGCTCTACTTCCCTTCCAAAGGAAGCCATGCTAAGGATTTTTACACCCGAAAAAATCCATCGTCCTCCGCCGGGTTTGAACCCGCCACCTTGGGTGAATGAAGTCAGCATGGTAACCATTACACCAAGGAGGGCGACTATTTATTACAGTACTTTTATTGAAAACTATGAAACTGTTTATTAAGTTTATTCCAGGGATATTTGCAGCAATTGACATTTCATAAAGATCATGAAAGCATTCATGTTCATGACTGGAAGAAGGCTTTGCGCTTTATGTAATAAAGTTCATTTAGAAGAACTTGTGCAATTACTTGCTGTTTATTTGTTTTTTATTAATGTTACTATTATTACATGGAACTTCCTTACCACAACTCTTACTTGCTATTGTGTACTCTGAGGTTCCACTAAACCACTGTCTTAATAACTCATGTCTAGACAAGCTAACTTTGCACATAACCTATATATATTTTCAAACTACCTTTCTTTCAAGCAATGATGCATCTGTAGATTATTATTCTAAGATATGAGAGAAGTACATCTCTTGTTTATACTAGACTATTTATATCAGCAGCACGTCAAACTGCTGTCTGACCAAGCTGACATGAAGCTTCCGTTTATAAATGGTCGTTATTCCAGATGATGAAAAGTGTGTGATTTTTATTGCATGAACAAATCATGTGTGATGGCAAAAAGAGGAAAAATCCATTTCAGCATCTGTGATTGTCGAGAAAGAGGCATGGATTCTAAGAGAAGTCTTAAACCATTTTTTGTAAAACAAACAAGCTGGAAACTATGAGGATCTTCATATAAATTTGCTATCATCTTAACTCAAAATCGGCTGCAGTGTCCCTTAAATTACACTTTTTATACCCTCATCTGAATGTCCCTGAAACTGACCCAATAAGTAATTACTAAGTGATTTATGTTATAAAAACCAATTCAATTCTTTTAATTTAACATAACTTATTGATGTTAAAGCATTTGGGCAACAAAAAGATACTTTATGTGAAATGAGTACATTTTAATTCATGGATATTAAATTTTCTCATTTTAAACATTTATTTAATTAAAGATGGACGCTCATTGCATGGCAGTAAACAGAAATAGTACATTACTGCAGCCTTGCGGCAATAACTCTCTTAACCTTGTGAATTTCTTTGGCATTCATTATATGATGAAAATGCACTACTGCTGCCATTTAGTGGTATTGATTCCATTAACTGGATTACCAACCTCCACATTTTCCAGCACTTTTCAGTTTCTAAGGTTGGTACAGTTTAGCAAAGTTTTGCAGCAAACACACCCTCGGTCAGCAATATTACTATTTCATTTTTGTAACTTCAAATAAAGGCACGTTTTCTATGTAAAATAAATATTTCTCATTTATTGTTAAAAACATTATTCTTGAAAATATGAAAAATTTGTGATTAAAATAAGCCTTACCTCAATTCAAAATCATATCAAATGCATGCAAAACATTTTGTTTTAGTGGTTCAACAACTTTCTCATTTACCATTGAAATAAAAAAACTCTTGTCTCTGAAAATGTCTAATAAAATCATTTCTGCTAATTTTTATCTTGATTACCATGAATTGGATAGAAGAATAAGCTTTTGCACAGTAGTTTGTTGAAAAGAAATGTGTTTTATTTATGGATGCTCTTTAACTGATGCCCTTCCATTCTATATTGGGTTCAAAAACTGCTTAATTTTGTTCTGGCTGATTGATGTTTGGAAGAATTTAGTAACAGTGACGGTCAAATTATATGTGTATTAATTTGTCGAGTTGGTTTTTTAACACTACGTCACTTACATTGTTATTATGAGGGACTAGTTTCGAAAGACTATGCTTTCATTTTCAACCTCACGGGTCCAACTGCCATGGCTGGTTGCGTTGGCTTGTGCTCTCCAGAGAAATAAACACAAGCAAACACAACCAGCAACGGCAGTTGAACCTGTGAGGTTGAAAATGGAAGCATAGGCTTCTGAAACTAGTCCCTCATAATAAGAATGTAAGTGACATAGTGTTAAAAAAGCAACTCAAAAATTAATATAACATGTCATCTTTAGTTTGTTATATGCTACTCAAAATCATGATACCCCCCAAAAATAGAAAAATATACAACGAACAAAATGTATTATTAAAGAAATGAAGCTTGATACAACTAGAGGAATTTGAAATAATAATGGATCTTAATTTGAAAATGTTTATTCTATTAAATTTTGATGTTGGCTGCCTTTGAGGATGGTACAAAAAATATCAGTCAATTACAAATGAATAATGTCATCTTTCCAGCTTGTATCAATGTGCATTCCTATTCTCGTTCCCAGAGTATTGTGAACTAAAATGCTGCAATCTGTTGTGCTTCCCATTTAAACTAAATCCAGCTCTTGACCATTGCTGGATTTGGCTGAAAATTTCAGACAATTTTTACTTGAAATAAAACACCTAAACTGATGTGTAATTTTATTTAAAAATATCATTGATGTGCTAGACATCATAATACAATCTCACATATTTTCATTTTCAGAGAACAACTTGTACAGTGTAATAGCATAACAGAATTTACTATATATTTATACAGAGGCGCTCAAAAATAATATATGCATAAGTCGCTGGTATTTAAATCCAATTTAAATTACTAGCATCAGTGTAACAATACGTTATGCTTAAATATGCCAGTAATGGAAAATTATGATAGTTACTATGCAGTCATTATAAAAGTCAAGCTATTCCAAATTATAATTGGATAAGCGGTTATGCAAGAATAAACCTACCACCATCTTTCAAAACCTGCATTTTATTATAAAATGAGGCTACATACACATAAAATAAACAGTATAACTTAATCTATGGTCTTTAGAGAGCTTAATGTTTATTGGTCTAGCAGTCATCATATTAACCAGAGAGTTGAAGATCAGTGTGGTTAATAATGTTGAGAAGCCATTTATATTCTCAATAGGATGGCCAGTTGATATATTAAACTGGACAACACTATTTTAATAGTTTAAACCATTGTTTACAAGTGAACTTGTCTCCAGAAAGGCTTTTCAAGTTAATGTTTCTAATTAGTAACTACCTATTTCTCAAGGAAAATTCCAATCATTGCTCATGTGTTTTGATATATTGTGATTTATGATGCATTTATTTTTATTTATTTATTGTTTTTTTGTTGTCCATTAGTCATAATGAAAAAATACTGAACTTAAAGTTTTCAGTTAAAAAGAGATTTGAGTTAATTACTTGTAATCCCATATCCCAGTAAAAGGTTTTATTGTATAGCTTTAAGGTGCAGCCTTTTGATGTAATTCACCGTAGGCACATAGCATTTATTTTTCCATATGTTTGAGTTATATTTATGTAATACAGTGCAAAAAATTGAGTGCATCGACAAAGTGCAGTAATAGAAACCTTTTCTTGTCATATCCTTACATGCTATTATTTCTGTTTAGAATGCTAGGTTACTGTTTCTTCTTGAAAGAGTAAATATTCAGAAGTAACAAAAGTATATTGCATTGAAATGTTAATGTCCAAGGTTTATTATTACATTTCCGAATACTCTCAGCATATAAAATTTTTATAAACATTTAGCCAGTGGCAATGGCTTCAAAATCATACATACTATAAGTTTTACTGAAAGCTTGCACCTAAGACTATATCCGAAGAGTTAAGTTCATCTGGACTCTGGAAATGACAATTTGTCAACTGTGAAAAACTCCAGGTTAAGAGTTCTCTTAGTGATTGAAGAAATTAAACTTGACTTAAAGTTCCTCTTTGATGTGTTACAGCAGACATTTGTCATGTTCAAATGCATATACTTTTTTGGGCACTTCTGTATTTTCGTTGCTTTGTCAAATACAAAAACTGTAATTTAGTTAAGAGTGTCACTTAACTGGGCACCTTAAAAAGTTCACTCAGTTGAAGCAACTCCTTTAAAATGTGTTTAAACAATGTACACAAGACTGCCTTAAAGCTATGTTATGAGATGTTAAATTTGTTTCATTGGCAGTGCATTTTATGAATGGTTACATTGTTGATAGTAATCAAGTTGATTCCTTGTTGCTAACGATTATCAGAATTATGGTAGCATTATTGATATGAATCAAATTATATTCTGCAGCATTTCTCATGCCAATAAATCTACTGACAGTCTTTGCTTTTAAACACACTTAACTACTCTCTCCCTGAGATCACTACCTCAGGCAGCAGAAACCAGCGTTCAGCCAGCTGCATTATTCAGGCTGTAAATATATTGCTGAATGTAAATTCATGTACATGTTATTCCTGCAGAACCAAATCCAAAAACTATTCCATTTTAAGCCACTTTTAAAAGCACATTAATTTCACCTTATGTAGACTATCAATTACTAGCAACATTTTTCTTTTGTTCCATTTAAACCTCATTGGGTTTCCATTTTCTTTATTTTTGTCATTACACACACACACACACATTCTCACTCTCAATCATACTTACAGACTCCAGGAAGGTTGGGGAATAATCTGGGATAGAGAAAACTTCCCATTCCCCAGCCAGGAATCAAACCTGGGACTCTTCGTTTAGCAGGCAGATGCCTTACTGACTGAGCTGCAGGGCCAACCTTTTGGCAGTAGTATTCCATTCACATTCAAAACAGATGTGTAAAGTAAATATGGCATATTCTTATTTTTTTATTTTCTGTATGCATTGGAATATCTTGGCAGCTCAGGATAACATTTGGTCCACTGAAGTTAACAATGTGATTTAACCTGTAAACTGGAATGGACAGAAGCCAATCTGGATGAACAAGGTAAGCTTCAGCCACCAATGGCAGAAAGAATTCTAAATAATAATGTGCACAGTATATTGGAATGTTTATATAAAGTATTTGTGTAAGTAGTCCCAGAAGTCAAGATATAACTATACAACCTGTAAAAGCCCAAGAAAGGAAGTACGTCTTTGGCCATAAAAAATAACTGCATTATGTAACTAACAACCTGATAAACAAAGCAACAATCTAACATTGTCATTTTCAGCATTTCTTTCTGAATAATCCAAGTGTCAGACTTCTTCACATAGTTCACAGATGAGGCATATGTTAACTCCTGGAGTTCCAGATGTTAGTTTGTTTAAAAACATTTTGAGTTAAGCGAAACACAGCTACCCATTGAGGTATTGTATTGTAATATCTGGTTGGGTAGAGTACTACTCTGTAAGGGTGCCTGCATATCAGGAGAAGCCAATTTTGTCCTGTCCTTTCCTATGACATTGAAGTTGTTCAGTAGATGTCAGTATCATCCAACTCTAACAGAGGTCCCATTGAGAAGAGGGCTGGTGCTGCCATATTGCAGCAAGAAATGGTGTTTTTCCTATTCTGGGTGATCAGTCTGCTGCACTAAGTGGGAAGATAGAAAGGTACTTGTGCTAAGTTGTCCATCATCAAATTATCTTGTCAGTGTAGCACAGCAGACCAAACCTACTTATAAGAGGCACCTATGCTCCCTGCTTGCCACTGCTCACCAGATATTTTGACAATGAGTCACTTTTACGAATCTACGGCAACAGCAACTGCCTGGTCTTACAAGCCAATGTTAAAGAAGAAATGTGTTCTGCAACAAGCTCTAAAGCCTGTAACAACTAGAAGACATCAGAAAGGAAATTAAAAACGATGATGAGACTTCAGTATACATTGAGCAAAACATGATGTATCATGTCCAACGTGTCTAGATGCAGTGAACACTTCTAGCACCTTTTATGACATACAGCTGGCTCATATAGGCCAAAGTATTGAACTTAAAAGTTGACTTGTATTTGGGCTTGGTTCTAAGAGAATCACTTGGTTTCTTGCATATGCACTGCATCTTCTATAAATAAAACATAAATTCAGTTCTAAATATTGGTTTAGCTTAAAATATGACACAATTTTGCATTTATTTGTACTTCATTTACTGTGCAAACTTACAACTTTTCCTGATAAATATCACTTTTACTAACTTTGTTTTAAAACAATATCACTTAACAAACTACTCCACTTAATGGAATATTTGTCTAAAACTGGCAAAATAAAGTTCTATTATAAAATAATATCAACATCATGTTTATTTTTGTGCTTGTATGGCAACTGTCATACTTAATAACACAGCAGAGTAATATGACCTTGATTCCACTGCCCACTTCCATGGTGTAAAATGTTGCATATGTGGATAGTAATTCGGAGAATATTACTTTAAATCCCATTTTTGGAAGATTTTTGCTTGGTTTTCCCTTATTCTGAAGGATGTTGTTAGGTAATAGTTTTTTGTACTGTGATCTCATTTGAACACTTATTAATAAATTCTGTGTACATGAGATGCTAAATTTAAAAGTGGGGGGGGGGGGAATTACTGGCCCTTCTCTCACACTTTCCTAGGCATTATGTTGTTTACAAACCTATTTGCCATTATCAAATTGATGAAACATTGCACAAAATTACAACTTATATAGCTCACTCCTCTTCTCCTTATGTTTTTTTACGTGGGCTTCACCTCAGTTGATATCATCTCCTCTGTGGGTTTAGCTGCTCTTTAATTCAGAAGCAATGACTCAGGTCATGCAGGTAAAGGAAGAACGTCATGGTTCACCAGATTGTGTGTTGCATGAACTGACCTTTCTCATCTCAATGGCACCTTCATTTGTTTCTACAGTAACAGTTGTGCTATTACTGCTTGCACTTTCCTGTGGAGAGGATTCTTTGCTTTTTGAAAAATACTTGCAACAGGATATGGCTTGTAACAAACGTGTCCAGAACTGTCTTTTGCCTATGAAGAGGACACACATGCCGACTTCAAGCAAATGTATAATGATCCACATGTACACAACACCACTTAACTTCATAGTTATTAGAATTGCCCAAGCAACCATAACTGCCATTCTTGATATTCCCATAACTATAAAAAGATTGAAGTATAACTTTGACCTGCAAAGAAGTAAAGCAAATTAATCAGCAAGATTATATTAAAAGTATATTGGATTGAATTATTTATTTACACTATTAATCCAGTTTTATAAATATATAGATGTAAAACAACATTTTTAATTTCTTTTTATAATTAATACTATTACATCAACTATAGTGCTTAACCTAAATTTATTACCAAAAAAATCAAATATGGATCTACACAAAGCTTCTTTCACATATTCCCATGGCTATAGGAGGAGAGTTCAAGGAATGAAATCACCATTTTTTAAAACACAAATTATTTATTTCTCAACATAGTCCCCTTTTAGGGATAAACATTTCTGCCATTTTTAACCCTTCCAAAAATAAAAATTGTCAAGCTCTGTAAAATATTCCTGTCCTGATGAATCTCATTTAATCAAAATTTTGTTCCCATGAACCATTTCTTTACTCTGGAAACAAGAAGAATTCGCAGCAAGCCAGTTAGATGAATATGGGGAATGTGGCAGCAATTTATGCAGTGACAACTTTGGATGAATATGCTAGTGCATTGTTGTGGTGAAACAGCCTTCTTCTTGGCCATGTATGTCAACTTCTTGTTGAATTGGACCAATAACTCACTGTAGTATTGTCCAGTAATAATTTTTCCATTTCCTAAGAAGTCAATGAGTGTGACATCTTTCATATCCCAAACAATTGTTGCCATCACTTTTCTGGTCCATAGGACCATCTTTGCCTTCTTTGAAGCAGATTCAAGCAACTCATTGTTAGATTGCTGCTTGGTTTTGGGAGAATAATGATGAATCCAGATTTAATTGACAGTAGTAAAAGCAGGTGTTTAACACTATTAAAAAAAACCCTATGGCCTCTGCTACTTACAAACTTTTGTTCGAAGTTCAGCAAGAAGGTCACAGGCTTTTCCAATAATTTCCTTGGTAACCACATCTGCCAGCCATCCTGGACACTCCTCATCAAAAATAGAGTTTGACCACATTTAAAGTTGAACAAATATGTTACTGTTGTCATAGATGACAAAATATCCCAATAGCAGCATCTAATTTTGTTTTTATCTTATGCAAGTTTGCTCATCCAAAAGTAAAGAGTGAATCACTGAACAATACTGCACTTTTTCCATCTTAGCGAAAACAAGTTGCATGACTAGCAATACCTACCAAATCCAAACTAACCTATGAATCAGTAGGTACTACATTTGTTTTGGGAACATGTAACAAATGACAGTCATGATGATAACATCAACTTGCCTCACCAACATCATCTATGTTGACACACTATCTATAATGAAGCCTCTGCCTTTTTATGTTCCACTAGTTACACTATTTAATATTACATCCAAATCTCTCATTTTTCTCTATTCCATTTCCTCCTTACTTTTTCCAAACATTCTCCCATCATTTTATTCCTAATTATCCCCATATCATCGGCATCTTAGTTGCCATTAACTTCTTTCTATAATTTGTCCCATCACTTCCCATACACCCTACCTCCATCTCTTCACCCCATCACATTTTAATAAATAACAAAATATTCCTTAAAGTTTTCCACATATAATGCACCCTTCTCCATCTTCTCAAAATCCTTTAAAACAGTGCTCCTGATCACATCCATGAAAATCCTTCCCTCCCAAATTTGTCACAACAACCCACAATGAGTGTATGATTTTAAAGAACTCTTTTAACTCTAAAACCAGCCGAAATCGGTACATCTTCAATAATTTTTTGTCTAGCTTCCTTCCAAATTTGTCACAATAACCCACATGTTTTTCCCTACCCCAATATTTCAAAATTATTTTATATATTTTAAAAAACTTTAAACTCTACAACTAGCCAAAATTTGCATATCTTCAATAATTCTTTATCTAGCTTTCTTCCAAAATCCTACTTAAACCTACCATTTTCTTGTAAAAGTTGTCACACTTCGTCCATCCAGCTGCTATGTACTTTTTTCTTGCTTCCATTTGGAATTTCATACACTCATTTAAAATATAAAATTCTGTTGATTTAAATGTATTTTGCCAACATTAAAAATGCTATATGAAGAATCTATCACTCAATTAACTACCTTCACAAATAGTGTTCCACAAGTCTGGACCAAAAGGAGTTTCTCATATTACCATTCTTTGACTAGGCATGCACGTTTTCCAGGAGATTAGTTCATGCACATACATGTGCGCTATTTCATTTAATAAACCAGCTAGTTCATGGTAAATTAGATAATCTATTTACCATAATGACTGAGGGCTCAAAGAAAGAAACTTTCTCTGATTGACAACAATGCAGAAAGAAGACAGCCCAGCCCTTACTCTCTGTAAAACTAGTGTCCAAGAAAACGTGCGCACATAGTATGCTTCTGAGAATGTATGCTAATAAACTCTGAAGGTAATAACAAAATTCTTGTTGTTAAGGAACAATGATCCAAAGAACATTCACATTATGTTGTGATGCACTATAGGGAGACTTGTTAATCCTTTCCATTTTGACAGCATAACTGATGCACTGACATAGACATTGAGCATTTCCAAACCGAAAGGTAATATCACAAGAAATAAATATCCAGAGCTTTGTTCTCTTACACACAACTAAACATATTTTCCCAATTGAGATTTCTAAAGTGCTGAAGAGGGACATTTTAGTTTTCATGATCTGGGACTCACTGGTGCAGACTGCAAGCAGATCTTGTAATTACATTGTTTCAAATGGGTCCATACTTTTGGAACATTCTGCAAAATGAAATACTACGAACAAAAATGTAGTGTCCAAATATTCAAAGACATAAGTTAGAAAAAGCTTTAGAAATATGGTTATCATATTTGAAGAAAATGTGTAATGAGAAAAACATTCAACAAAAAACTCACATTTTATGCATTCATACAATAACTAATTCTTGCTATCTATGTAACCAAAAATGTTTTTTGCTTAGGAGTGCTTTCAAACTGAGTACTATGTGGGTGCTTAGTTACATCATGTGGAAACAGCATTTAAATGTTTATTTGTTGTAACAAGCTCTTGCAATGAAAACAGAAAAGGGGGAAAAAATGACAAAAATTGTATAGTTTACGAACTTTACATTTTTCCTGTTGTAAGTTTGTCTCTTTCTCCTGATTTATTAGTTGTACAAAATTCAGAGAGTTTGACAAAATTCAAGATAAATACTTTATTAGTCATTAATATCTAAAAAATATAGCATTTTTATCAAAATTAAGGACCATTTTTAAGAAAATCAAACACATCAAAAGATTATTTATCCAGAAGGTAGTTTGTGGTGAAAAATATTTGTTTCACATCTTTGAAACAAACTGAGCTTGAATATCAACAAGCTTTGTATTTGTCCAATTTTTCTTTTTGAGGCTTTCTCTTTCTCTCTCATGCAAGCACACATGTGTGTTAGATGACGTTTAGTGAAGTCTACATTGTGACATACAACATTTTGAAAATGGCTAATGGTGCAAAGAAAAAATTATTTGACAAAATTTGTGTGCCCTAATTAACTCTATATTTTTCCTGCAACAAGACTTGTTTACTTTTTAAGATTTCATTGCTTTACAAAATTCAGAACGGGAAGTGTCAATCAAATTTGGTTAGAGTACAAATTTCTAAGCGGTAAAAGAAGATGAGCAGGTCTACTACAAGAATTTTAAGTGAGATTTTATGTACAGGTTGAGCTTGAGCTAGAATTTTCAAAACAAAAATGCATAAAGTGCATTCAATTTTTATAAAATACATTTTATTTCGTACTAGATATATTTTTAAGAAATAAATACTAATGTGTATAATGCATTTGTTCATAAATGCCATACTCTATTTGCGGGACCATCTGGTCAGGAGGCAAATGATATCAACATGGGTGGCTTAACTCAAGCACAGACTTACGAGTTGTAGTTTTTCCATGCAAATCCTGCCAGGATTGCCAGTCTGAGGTATTATTACAATTTTTTTTTTCAATTTAAATTTATTTTTATGTAAACATTTCTTAATTAAATGGCCCTCACTTAAATTCCTCCAGATTATAAAATGCATTTACTATTAAGTACTGCTTCACTGCTTTCATAGTTAAATCAGTATTATTTAACAGTTTTATTTTTTCATGTAGCTTTTATAAAGTGCTTTTCCCATTTTTTATGCAATGTCTGTTTAATGTGCCACTAATTACGGATCTGAAATAATCATAACTGTTTCTTAAATTATATATCTGTATATTGTCATTTTTCCCCATCCTTATAACTGGCAAATGCCAGGGAAATAGGTGAACTTGAAATATTTCTTCAAATTTCCTTTTCCAATCATTTCATGCAGAACCCATAATCCCCGCCCCCCCAAAATAAACCACAGAGCAGAAAAATGAATGTCAATTAGGAGAATTTGTCCTTAAAATTACTATCGAGTTCCCTATTTTTTACTATGAAATAATTTGGAAGTACCTATGGATTTCTTCATATATTGGTAACAGTGGCACATTTCCCCTGAATACTGTGAATTAGACTGTCAAGTACCAAAATGAAGCACAGTAATAAATGAAATTATGATTATAATAGCAGTGGTGAACATGAAAAAGGAGCATAACAAATATACTTACTGTTGTTTGTTGTCCCCTTTGTGCCTTTTACTCTCCTTATTTTTCAACATTGCTGTTTCTTTCTTTATGTGCTGGATTTTAATTGCAGTTATAATAAATAGCACAAAGTTGCAGAACATAATAGTAGCAATTGGACCAAAAAAATATGCCAGCCATGCTTCTGGAGCTGCAAGAAAAAATTGAATATAACTGAATTAATGTAACAGATCTGATGTGTTCCATTCATAATACTTTCTCTACATACCTGTAATAAATGATTCATAAAAAGCTTATTCTTTTATCTACTTTATGCTAATCGTAGAAATATCAGCAAAAATGGTCTTATTACTTGGTTCTTAATAAGCAGAGGGAAATTATGGAACACACTAGGCTAAAACAACAGACAAATCTTTTATATGCTTTGTGGCTGAAGTCTATCTCTTTGCGTGGCCAGGAGACAAAGTCCTGTATGTATGAGGAAAGTTTAAGTATTTAAAATTAGAATCAATAACAAGGAATATCTTGGAAATTGAACTCTGGGATTAACAGAAACAGTTAATTCTAAAAAAAATTGTATTAACTAAATTGTGCATTTTAACAAGCTCTATGTTTTTTGTATAGTAAATTTTTGTCTTCTTTTACAGTTTACCAGCTATGTAAAAGTCATTATTAAGATTTAAGAGGGAATTAGAGCCTATTTACAGAAAATTTAAGAAATATATAATATTTGTTCTATAAGTATCTTTAACATACAATATTTTAATAAAAATCGTTAGAGCCTTTTTTGAAACATTTTTCATTTCACGGGTAGTTTGGGGTGGGGGGAGTTTCTTGAAAATCTTTGTGCCACATCCTTGGAAGATGCTGAACTTAACCAAGTTTAACCAATTTTAAATTTTTCAGTTATCGTGTTCACACACACATATACACATGGACCTTTTTCTAAGCATGTATTTTTTTTGATTCAGAGGACCCTGAAATGTGTATTTCCATGTATATTTTTGGGTGGAATGCAATGCCTTCTCTATCTATGCACTATGTATTTATGTAGAGAAAGTAAAGATGAATAAAAGGATTACTTGTAAGAATAATTTCTATAGATAAATTCAGTAAAACAGTGCAACTATTTAATGGAAGGTATGCAGGAAATGTGTTAAGCATTGAGGTGTGCAACTTTGTTTCTATTCTTCCAGGTTTCCTTTGCCTTTTAATAAAATTGGAGTCTTATATTCTCTCCAAAAATACTATGCCACTGTCGAGTTACTGTCATGTTTTATTTTTATGTTCCTAAGGGTATCTTGTTTATAGTTGCCAAATTTCTTTTTATTTTCCCTATATCAAATTGTTATAGTCGAAGAAATTTAGTTGGTATATTCATGCTCTATTTCTATTGGAATTTCATCTTATGACTTTTTAAAGTTAAGACATTTTTTATTGAAAAACTATTTGTGAATGCTAAGATAATATTTTGATTTCTGAAGATTCTTTTAAAACTTGTTAAATGCCAAAGGGTGGTATGTGAACTTCCTAAATGTGATCTTTTTGTCCTTGTTTTTGGTTAGGGTACTGATGTCTTTGATGCAATTTTTTTTAAAATTTTATTTATTTTTCTATTCATTTTTATTTTATTGGCTTTGTCAATCTTTTTGTGAACCAGTTGTCTATTAAATCCATTTGCTTCTAATCTTTCAATTATGCATTTCATTTTACTCATCCATGCCCATCAGTATGTTAACCAATGTGTGTTAGGCTGTTAATTACTGCATATGATGGGATATGGGGTTGTGTCTGTTGCATTACATGTAGTTTGGTCTCTTTTGGAGTGGGTGAATAGGTTTTTCTGTGTGTGCCAAATTTAATTTGTTGTACTTTTTAATTATTTTTAAGCCTAGGTCCATTTTTTTCTTTTTCCATCATGATGATTTATTGCCTTTTCCTGTACGTTCAAAAGTTGGTTGCTTTTTCTGTGTATTTCTCTGGAATTATAGCAGAAATGTCATCAACATATCTGTACTGCCCTTTGAACAGCCATGGGAATGCTTCACTTATCCTTGTCTGTAAGAACAGTGACTAGAAGAACAGAAACCATTTGATAAATTTTGAAATCTCATCTGAAGGCATCCTTGACCAGAAGTTCCTAAATCCACCATTCGAGGTGAGCCCATCTACAACACCTAATAAGCATGGTATCAACAGTTGCAAAGTTGATTACGGAAGTGACAGTACTTCTGAAACTTATCCTAAGTAATCAAAATAGATAAGTGGTGAAAATGTGTTACACTCAATTCAAATAAATACTTGACTTACAGTCGATGTTCCAAAATCTCATAATTTCAAATAGTTGGCAGATATATTTTAGGCAACATTATGCATTGTATATATTAGCATATTCAGGCACTCATCATAATAAATAAAGATGTTCATTAAAATCAATAATACAGGGAGAAACATAGTGCAGTGATGTAATTGCCAGAATTGTTTCAATAGTGGCTTTTAGATTACATTTGAGACAAAAGATATTTTCATTACACATTCGAGGTAAGTCTCAAAAAATGGTTAACTAGTGTGTGTGTGTGTGTGTGTGTGTGTGCATGTGCGAGTTCTGGCAGAACGTTTGATACCTATTGAATAAATAAATTAGTGTAAATTTTTGCACTTACTGCTTAACCAACATTTCTCCTTGCCAAATTCTGGTTTGATGAGGTAATCTGGAATGCCTGGTGAGAAGTCCATAATGAGACAGATGATCAGTATCAGAATGGGAATACCCCAAGAATAAGCAGAATAAAACAAAAATTTCTTCCGGTCTTGTTTTGTACCATCTCTTGAAGGTAGAAAGTTACTGCAACAAAGTTTAAAATCAAAATTTTCCTAAAGTATAACAAACACATTTAAGTTTTTGGGTTTTGTCCCATTTCTACCTTCTATAATTAGTTCATGCTTTGGCCATAGCAGAAAATTTGTGGCTTTCATACAGAAGAGCCACCAACATCTGAGCAAAAAAACTAGTATGAGCCAAGTGAAGGTCAGGAGCATAGTGAGCCATAGCAAAGACAGGGCCCCCTTGGTGATGGGGCAGTATTGAAAATGTTTAGAAAACCATGTTTCTGAAAACAAAAGAAATTTGTTTATATCTGACAGATATTTTCTAATGTTTTTTGAGTTGATTGATATGTAGTTTGTTCGGCTTGCCTGATTAGTTGGTTAATTATAATTGTTTAAACATTTTGCGTTCACCCAAAAATTAATTTGACTAGAGAAAATTTCTGGGTTATGATGTTTTAAGATTTTAAATTGTTGATGCCTAAATGTGAAGATTGGCTTAGAAATACACTTGGCAAACAAGTGCCATATAAGGTAACAATTTACAATTGATATAGAGAATTCCAATGACATTGGCTTTATCTTCTTTTGCTTTTTCTTAGCAAGAAAAGGCAGTTCTTTTTTATAAGCAGAGTCCAAGGTGTTGGTGAAAAAACTAACATGATTACAGACTAACCATCCAATCCTTCATTTCTTCCAAAGGACACTGAAAATTAACAAAAGTCGGTATGTCCCCCTGATTCAGATCTCCATATCCATAAAGCTCAGGAAATCCAATAATGCCTCCCCTCTCATATTGATGCCCATACTACTCCAAATGCTATGGTGGGCATTGGAATCACAGCCAATAAATAGATAGAGGTTTTTATTCTTGCAGTAACCCACAAAATTACTGAACTCCTGAGGAGGTGGAGGTGCTCAGAGTCATAAGGGAAATAGGCTGAGCAGATTACCACTTCCCATGGCACTCTGCCTGCCTTATGGCTCACCATAATTGCCACCAGGTCCCTCATTAGAAAGTCTGGCAGAGCCCATGCGTTTCGATGTTTTCTTAAGACACATGTTCTGTGTTTCTTATTGGCTAAGGCGCTAAAGAGAAAAGTCCTTTCAGTTTAATCCAATACAGCCTTGTTGAAGCCAAGATTTCTGTAATATGGTGTTCCCCAGATCCTACCTTATTATGCTACTACATAAACCCATTTGGCAGTAATATTGCATTGGAGAAGAGCCATATTGAAAGAAATAATTTTTGCCTTCCATCCCGCACACATAATCGCTTTCCCTTGCAAGGTCTGTTCTGGACCTGCGTTATGAGACCTTGTGCACCCTTCCATTTTTAGGGTGCAAAACTATATTCTGCTCCCCTGTTCGTTGGAGGAGAGTCTCCTCTGCATAGACCAGGTAAGGATGCCACAGTGGTTTCTGGAGGGTCCCTCGAAAGAGAGACCCCACCTTCCACCATCTACTGGGCCAGAAGCTTAGCCTTTCTCCTCCTCCTCCTCCTCCTCCTCCTCCTCCTCCTCCTTTTCTCAGCTGCATAATAGATGCTTATATTGTTTAGGGAAAATTGGGGGTGGAAAATTTTAGCACTGCCTAGGGGTGACAAAATACCTAAATCCGACCCTGCTCAACAGATCTCTTGGAGGCCCCAGAAGGGACCTTTGGTTGTTAATAATGAAAATATTGCTGCTATTCAAGCAATGCTTGAAGAAAATGAACGGACGACTTATGAATTTATTTGCAAAACAAAGTCAATTGCAAAACAGTTTACATCATCAATTAGATGTGATAAAATTTTAGTGAATGGATTCCACATATGAAGGGCACTACTTATATTTTGAGCATAATAATAATAATAATAATTTGTTTAATTATTTTTTCACACAAGCTGTGTGTAGGACAGAAGTTGGATACGTCAAGTCAAGACTGAAAAATTCAATGCCATACATTGCATTTGAACCATGGATCTCCCGGTCTCTAGCCGGTTGCTCTTCCACTGAGCTACCATGGCAATATGCCAGCATAGCATTGAATTTTTCAACTGACTCACATGTTCCTGGTAAACCACAGGTGATCTCAAATTATTTTGAGACGACAACCCAAATGGTGACACAATGTTGTAAGTACTTTAAGTCCCAGGATTCATAGTATAGCTAACTAATATGGTCAATTGGTATTGGTTTATTTATAATTCAGTTCTATGCCAGCATGTTGCCATGGTAGCTAAGTGGAAGAGCAACTGGCTAGAGACCGGGTGGTCCATGGTTCAAATCCCGGCTATGGCATTGAGTTTTTCAGTCTGACTTTACCTATCCGACTCCTGTCTTGTGTGAAAAAATAACTAAACCAATACCAATTGACCATAATAGTTGGCTATACTATGAATCCTGGGACTTTACAAGTACTTATAACATTGTAAGTCGTCATTCGTGTTGTCATCCCAAAATTTGAGATCATCTTGTGGTTTACTGGGAAACATGCAAGTCAGTTGAGAAATTCAATTCCATGGCATGTTGCCATGGTAGCTCAGTGGAAGAGCAACCGGTTAAAGACTGGGAGATCCGTGGTTCAAATCCCGAGTATGTCATTGAATTTTTCAGATTGACACTACCTATATAATAATAATAATAATAATAATAATAATAATAATAATTTATCATTGAAAATTGTGTGCTTTTTTGTTTCTCAGAATATTCTCCTTTAAGCTCAATATACTTTTGCATGCGTTCGAAGCATTTGTCATAGCATTCTTACCAATCTGCTTGAGACACCTCCAAAACATGGTTTTTGAACGCATCTCCGGCTTCTTCTGCCAACGAATATCATTGCCCACACATTTTATTCGTGATGTTCGGTAATAAAAAGAAGTCATTAGGTGACACATCAGAACTGTACGATGCCACATCAATTCGATTTTTTGAAAGTTCAAATAGTCGGTTGTTAGACGAAATGTTTGAGCGCTCGCATTATCTTGATGACACTTGATCCGATGGCACTATTTGTTTTCCTTATTTCATCGAAGACCTGTGACAAGCAAATGGTTGTGTACCATTCAGAATTGACCGTTTTACGTTCCTCTAAAAGCGCTGTTGTCACATGACCAGTTTTTCTGAAGAAAAAAAAAAACAAACAAAAATAGGCGACCATTTGTTTCGAAGTGCTTCGAGTGCGAACAACTTTTGTTGGATTTGGTTCATCTTGAAACTCCCATACAGTCGACTGCTGTTTACCTTCCGGCTTATATGCATAGATCCATAATTCATCGCCTATTATAATCTTATATGTGTCTTTTGAAGCTCCACCGTTGTATTTCTTGAGCATTTGTGAGCACCAATCGACGCGGGGCATTCTTTTGAGATTGTGTCAAATTATGTGGGATCCAACAAGGGCATACGTTTTTCACGGCTAAATGATGATACAATGTTTTATATATGCCGGTGATACTCATGCTTAGAGTTACGCCTTTCTCACAGCATGTGGTATGACGATCTTGTGCTATCAGTTTTTGCACAGCACCATGTTTTCTGGCATAACTAATTTTGGACGACCTTCATGAATTTTTTCAGTGCGCAAACGGTGACCACGATTAAATTCGTTATACCAGCATTTCACAGTAGTAAAATATGGAGCTTCATCGCCAAATATAATAGTGAGCCGATCAATGCACTCGTGTCTTTATAATCCACGTCGAAAATGATGATAAATCATCGTAGAACATTTTCAGAGTTAATTCCATCTTTTCGCTGAGACACAATTTTAAGCACTGTAAACAACACAAATAAAAGCTATATTGACAAAATATCTGAAGTTGGTTAAGGTCAACGTCAACATTTCCACTGGAAATAGCAGATAGCAGCAATCAGATCAAAATACAAATAGTGGCCCTCGTAAACTGACTCCCAATCAAAAACATCGCATTGAGTAGTGCACAAAACTTCTAAATAAATTCCAAGACGCACTTCAAATTTGGTTTGGAATATTGTTACTGTGATAAATCTTGGGTTTATTGTTATGATCTGAAAAGAAAATTGTTTTTTAATTAATGGGTCTTTAGAATGAACCTAAGTCTGCAAAAGTCCAATGAATTTTATTCTCAGTGTTGGTAGTTTACTAGTTTTTTCCCCTAAAACGGGGCATATTGCTACTAATTGATAGACAAATCTCGGTTTATTGCAACATTTTGAAAAAGTCCAATGAATTCTCAGAGTCGATAGTTTGCTAGTTCCCCCCCCCCCCTAAAACGGGTCATATTACTACTATAGGATTCCTGCCGATTGATATCAAATGACCGTTTACTGCAAAACTTTGAAAACGTTTGTGAAAAGAGCACAAAAAATATGTTTACACAATAACAATGCATCGCTGCATAGAGCAAAACTAACAACTGAGTATAATTTTCTCTAAAGCATGATAGCCTTCAAACGGGACCGCTCCCCCCTGCGTCTGGGCAATAATCATTAGCAAACAAAAGACGATCCTGTACTAAGGGTCGAGAGGCAACGTAGTAAAATGTCTGTTTCCTGTTAACTCTGAGGGCAGTTTCAGTTTCGTGTTAGTACACCAGTAGGTACGTGTACAAACCAATGAGTAACTGCACAACAAGTGGAAAACTTGACAACTGCGAGGGTTGGTTTCCAGCCGCAGACCTAATAATTCCACCGTTTAGTCACACCGCCTTTGGCTATCATTTTTCTAAAAAATACTGTATCTTATTGCCCTAAAGGTTAACACCATGGACCTACCACCATACAACCCTTACTTTTTGTTTCCAACAATTGAAATTAAAGCACATGGAATCACTTTTTCATCATCAGATGAAGCAGTGGGATATTATAAAACCCCGATTTCTGAAGTATCTAAGGAAAAGTGCATCGTTGTTTTAAGCCCTGTTTCATCAAATGCAAAATACATTTACGTTAAAGGGGAATATTTTGATAATAATTAAATCATATAAGTTTTTTAAAACTAATCCTTATTTGAATTTCTAACAATTTTTAGTATCGCCCTTGCATCTACAAAAGTATTGGTTTGCTTCAGTTCTATGCCCTTAAATGCCACATATATCCACTAATGGTGACTTCACGCCAAAACAACATACTGATCCAGTTTATTACCACTCTATGAAACCTAGATCGTAAGGATGAAAATAAAATAAAACTGTTGTTAATACTTTTTAAACATAATTTCTTGCAGACACGAAAAAATTTCAGTCTTGGAAGGCTGGAAAAGTCATGTACCTGTAATACCTGTGAAGGAGGAGGCTGAGAAAGAGGTGAAAGCCCACGTCGAAGCAAGAATTATGTTTGCTGTAATAATTAAGCAGCACGATAATTCTCGGAGAGTGTAACCAGAAAACTTATTTCGATTTTATCAGCCACTTGTGCACATTAATTAATAGAGGAGACAATCCCAGGAAGCAACCCCACGGCTTCCTAAGTATACTTTAGCCTTCGCCTTCATCCACACACTCTCTGTCCGCAGGGTCTGCACGTGTAGCATAGGGATGAAATTCTTGTCGTGAGGAATAATTGAAGGCATGCTGTTAACATATGCAGCTCCGCTGTCGAAATCGATGTGGGACCTAGGCGAGATATACTTCTATGTTTGTTTTTCGATTCGGTACCTCCACCACTCTGTAAACCTTCTTTCTACTCCGCCAGTGTCCATGTTTCTATTTTCTTTGTCGCTTCTTGCGGTGGAAGTACTTGGATTCATAAATGTCTGCCATAACGGGAACACCATTCTCCTCCAACCTGACAATTTCAGATGCATGCCTCTCTATATGGATTTCACATTCCTCGCCACAATAGTTGACCAATCCACTTGGGTGTGCCATCGGCTTAACCCAGACTCATTGGTACACTGAAGTTGCTTGTAATTTGACGCCCAGCTATACACAAACTATATAATCTGTGCGTCAGATTGCTACGTTTAAAGAAAGAAGAGCCTCTTACACTTCTTTTCGTTCTGCAGGGCGAACAGCCTCATATTGTATCACCGTGCCTATAGGTAACACACATACTTCACCTCGATGCATAGTAGGCGTCTATGGGGCAACCAGCATCGGTGTTACTATTTCTACAGAAAGTAGCTCCGTGACATTCTTTTATCCAACAATTCAATGGCATCCAAAGTCTCCGGAGCAGGAGCAATACACCCGTTATTTGCCTCGTTTTTTGTTTGGTTGTACCGGAAGTCAGTCATACGAACTTAACACTTTGGAAATAAATTGTCAGGTGGAAAAGTTCATATATTGCATAGTTTTTCTTTAAAACATATTTTATAGCATAAAATGTGGAAAAGCCATTAAAGGAAGCAAATAATAATAATAATAATAATAATATTGGATAAGTAAACTATGGCCGATATCAAAATTCCAGCTAGAGCAATTAGCAAAATTCTTAAGTATACTTATGGAATATTTTCAGGCCTCTACCTTGGTATATCTTGTCTGGTTTTTGAAAGGAAAAGTAACAAATAAACTGAAGAGTAAAGACACATCATTTACCCCGACAGGTGCAATTTCAGTGGCGCAGCTTTAAAAATTGCGTCTTAAGTTATTAAAACTTCGTAGATACATATTTTAAAGTAGGTAGATTTTTCAACAAAAAAAAGTGAAAACGGTCGAAAAACACATCTGTGATCCCTTAAAAACAGAAAAGTATACAGTGCAAATATCGTCTGCTTCTTTTAAAATGTCGTGAACTTCGGGACCTTTTTATATCAAATTTACCACAGCGTAACGATATGATAAAGTCCCGATGTAAATAAAGTATACGGTGAATATAGAGCGCAGATTGAAACAAAATACAATAACATTTCACTCAGCACACCACGTAAACCGAGCCAGGTAGTCCAGGAGTTTTGTGGAACTGACATCGAGTGGTCAGGCTTCGATTCCTGCGGCCGATCTCTCGGACCCATTACTTTTTTCGAGAGATTTCTTAGGTTACCAGGCGAATGCTGGAGATTTCTTCATTCTCTCAAACTTTCTGTCCCTTCATTTCATCTCCATTTCATTCCAGTCGGCCTCTTTCAAGGTTGTCAATGTGAGTGCGTAGTTGGCGCCTCTTCGTGGTGGCGAATTCGCTTTGTAAATACAGCTCTCAGCAGCAGGGTGAAGTTGGAAGTTGGTATCCTCTGTAGAATTTGGGGAGTTAAGTCAGACCCAAGTCGCGGGCTCCTAGCGATCCCCGCATGGAGATGAGGAACTGCTTGGACTATGTTAGGGACCAATCACTTTGGCTCTTTCCTCGCAGTTGGGTTCGGCTGCCCATTAGTTACTCTCATATCATGCTTGGTCATGCATTGAGATCGACTGGGACGCAGCCGTCCTAGACCTAAACCAAACCGTGGATCCGCGACCTCGCATCGATTCCATCGAGGCGCTGGAAGCGGCAGCCACGGCTTTCTCCCGACAAATCCTGAATGTGATACGCGCGCACACCTACCGCATCCCATCTGACAAACCTAACCCGAGAACCATTCCTAACGAATTCCGACAGCTGCTAAAAGCCAAGGCAACCGTACGGAAGCTATGGCAGCGCTTCCGCCATCCCAGGATCCAAGCAGTGTACCAGCGGTTCAAATCCCTGGCAAGGCGCCTGCCTGCTTCGCGCGCACCGCAAAGCGGCCTGGGAGCACACAATGGCAAATGTAAACCTGGAAGAGAAACAACCCTGGAGGATCATCCGATCCCTCAGGAAAGACAAAAGTCAGTTTCAGCATCCCATCCATGGCACCCGTGGGAGACTCTCTTTTGAGCCCCAGGATAAAGCCACGGATTTCGCAGATTATCTGGAGTCTCAATTCGAACCCCGCGAAGACTCCCAGGACGAGGACTTTACTGAGCTCGTGGAAGCGACGGTAGACTACCTCTACGAGGAGCCCCCGCCGGCCCACGATGAGATCCGCATTCCTTTAGTCACCCCGAAAGAGGTGGCTTCCCAACTCACAACCTAAAGCCTAACAAAGCCCCTGGGCATACGGCGTCACGCCGCCTATGCTCCAGCACCTACCCCGAAAGGCCGTAATCCACCTGACGCGGATTTACAATGCATGCCTACACCTACGTCACTTTCCAACGTGTTGGAAGGAGGCGAGGGTGGTATGCATTTTGAAACCCGGCAAGGACCCGGTCTTCCCGTCAAGCTATAGATCTATTAGCTTACTTCCGATCGTCTCGAAAGTATTCGAGCGGTTACTCCTACCTCGCCTCACCCCTCTCTTCGAGGAGAGACTCCTACTCCCGGATCACCAGTTCGGTTTCCGTACTGGACATTCCACAACCATGCAGTTGCTGAGACTGGCTGAGAAGGCTGCCCTCGGCTTCCAGGACAACTTCAAGACAGCCGCGGTGCTCTTGGACGTGGAAAAGGCCTTCGCCACCACGTGGCATCAGGGACTCTTGTACAAACTCAAGAACGCAGAAATCCCTCCCCCCTACCTTCACCTGCTTAGTAGCTTCCTTCGGGACCGCACTTTCAGGGTGAGGGTGGAGGGGAGGCATTCCACAGTCAGACCCATAGCGGCGGGAGTGCCGGAAGGCAGCGTGCTGTCGCCGTTACTCTTTGCCGCCTAAATGTCCGACTTCCCCACAGAACCCAGTACAGTTACGTGCCAGTATGCCGACGATGTCCTCATAATGGCACGTAACAAGAACGCCCGGTATTGCTTCCCCCCGCTACAGAGACAGCTCCAGGCCATAGGCAGATGGAGTGAACAGTGGCGGATGGCCATCAGCCCGCAGAAGAGCTCAGCTCTACTGCTGGTTAAAGTCCGTGGCTGGCGGCCGGAGAGGTCGCTGAGGTTGCGGCGGCGGCGGATCCCCTGGGTCCGCACCGCTAAATACCTTGAAGTTCTCCTCGACCGCGGCCTTACTTTCACTCCACATGTCAGGGAGAAGGTCGGAATGGGACACGCTGCCCTACGGCAGTTGTATCCCATCTTCCGCTCCGCCATGCCTACATACCTAAAACTACGGCTGTACCGCGCGGTCATCCCGCCCCTGATGCTGTAAGGCTGCGAGGTCTGGGGTTCGGTGGATCGTTCCACCATCCGCAGACTGCAGACCGTGCAAAACAGGGCATTGAGGATGATATATGGCACAGACCGTAGATTCCCATCCCACATTCTCCATTCCCATTCCGGAATCCCTTACATAGTGGACGTTGTGCGAGAAAGAGCTCGCACAATATACACTAAACTTGCTCCTCACCCAAATCCTCAGGTGAACACTCTCGGTCTTTACGACCACACGCTGCCTAGGAGACGCGTAAGCTACCGCCTTCCCAAGGTACCGTGGTGATTTACCCCCGCCCGAGTACACTCGGGTGACTAATTCCTGCTCCTGGCTCCTGGCATGGTGGCTGTAGTGTGAAACGCCCTCCCCCTCTCATTCTCGCTCTCTCTCTCTCCCCTTCTTCTCTCGCCCCCCTCTCTCTCTCTCTCTCTCTCTCACACACACACACCATGTAACATTATACCTTGAGTTCTGGGCATCTAATTCAGCTTCCATCCTACAGACTAACCTCTAGAGCAATACTCAGTACTCATGGTACTCACCTAAAGGTCCACCAGATATCGAAGCACATGGCGCTGAGCCACGTAAAGCTGGTGAGGTTCACGAAGAATGCAACCATCGCTGTAACATGAAGACATGACTAATTAGTCTATGCAAGTGCCAACATGCAATGTAAATCCTTGTACTATTACACAGAATACTAAGGGTCGTTTGCAGAGACCAGGCGCATCGAGGACATTATACGATAAAAGAATCGCCACAACATTATGATTAGAAGTGTAAATGCATGCAATAATTTCACTAGAAGTAAAATGAGGTAATATTACTTTTATCCGTAACGCATAGTATAGCCTGTGCAAACATTTCGTTAACTGCCGACTCAGCGACCATTTCAGAAATAGCTTCTATCTGTGAGGGCAGGAGGAGGGTAGGAGTGTTTGTTTAATGGCGTTCCTCTTGTAACCAACGATAGCGTACCTATTTTCAGACTGCTGACCGACTCCGCGAGGAGTTGCTCTTAGCTACCATTTCAGAAGCCATGCGGAAAATAGAACCCATCACTGACCTCAATTGGTATTTGTCCAAAGGCGTTCTTCATTTACCATTCTTAGAGTACCTGTTATGCAGAGACGGTTTCGTTCTGAATCCATGTGGAGTGACTGCCTTACAAACTGCTGCTACTAAACGCGATACTAGTTATCAAACGAAAAGTACGTTAATGCAGCTAATGCACAAATTATTTGGAGTTTGCGCAGTGGCAAGAATAAAGAAACTATCTAATGTGTCCCACGACTCCCACGTGCTTATTACTTTAAATATCTGAAGTCTTGATTGGTGTTATTAGAAACTCAGTAAGCAAGAACTCCATTAAGCTCAAATTTTGGTTTCACGACATCTGTATGTTAAGAAATCGAAAATAAACTACCTAACTAAAAGCACGCAAAGAAATTCTGGGAAGTATTGTGGAAGTAGATTTCTGGATTTAGTCAGTCAAAGAGTAAACCGTTGTCTCAAATGCTAATATCAAAGGGAAAATTTGGAAACACAGAACGTAGGAACTTTAGTGGGGACTCATTGATGTAGGCAGGATTTAGGTTAACAAAAGAGCATGCAGTGCTAAAATTCTTGCAATAGTTTTTACAATTTAAAGAAGTGTTATTGCGATCGGTAGCTAGGGTCATTACCCGTATACCGGTACTCGTTCAGGGATTTGCTGCATAGCAATTTAGCCAGTCGCGGTAACTTCAAACTCATGGCTTTATTACGAAAACAAATTTTTCCGAAAAAATAAGGAAGTTATTCTGGAAATTAGCAGACTTAAATATGACGCCGTTATAACTCTTCGTGTTTATTTTCAGGAGCAATTAATTATCCTTTCACTTTTTTCTCTACCACGACATAGGTATTGTATTGTTTTTCACCCAAAATTTCGACAAGGAGATTTCACTAGAAATACATGTTTTGAGGCACCCTGAATAAAATAATTTTTAGAAAATGGTGCCTGCGTGTGTGTTTGTTAAATGCATACTTTTAAAAAGGTGTGTTTAAATTTATGTTCTCCCAAGATTGCAAAACGAAGAAAATCCTCCACACTAAATTACCGAATACATGAAAAATGTTGCGAAATATTTTATTTAATTAAACATTATTTTAGCGATTTTCATTATAAACCACAGTTAATTTTTTTTATGGAAATAAAATTTATATCTGGAATTTTCTGGGAATAGCTTCTAAGTTCTCTTTGTTTAATTGACGTTTGTATAAGTTTCTATAATTAGAAAGCCATAACAGATAGACTGATATCTATTCAGAAGAAATATGAAGCTCATTAAAACAGCAGGTTGTGTTCTAATGTTTTTCGTGGCGTTAGCCGTTTCTGAAATACTCCACTTTACTTTCTCTACACGAACTATGTATGTTCAGTGTGTAGAGAAGTATTGTAATGCACCCAAAAATTCGATACCGAGATTTCACCGGAAATCATGGTTTAGGACCCCCTGAATCCAAAAAAGCAATAACAAAATGTCGTTATAAAGATGTCCGCGCGCGCGCGCGTGTGTATGTGTGGACAGATAGCTCAAGAACGAAAAGTCCGTTATCTACCAAACTTGATATTTAAGTTCAGTATCTTCCAAGGATGCGACACGAAGATTTCCCCCTCACCCCACTACCTTTTAAATAGAAAATCTTTCGAAAATTTAGATTTTCTAAAAAATGGCTCTAACGATTTTGATTAAAATACTGTATATTAAATATATTTGCATCCCAAATAAAACATAGCTCTTGAATTTTTTGGGAATAGTCTCTGAAGACTCCGTTAATTGTGCCGAATTTTGCATAACTGCTAAACCGTAGGAGATATACAAAAACTTACTTCACAAAATGTAGATCACATCAAATCACACGATTTATGTCCCTTACATGTTTGCTGTGGAGGTAATCGTTTCCGAGATATTCTTGTTATTTGTTTCAATTGTACAGTATTTATACTTTTCTCAGACAGAAAGCGTCCGTTTTTCTGTTGTTCTACTCCTGACCGAACAAAGAAGCGAATTACAATGACAATCGCATAACGACAGCTTTTAAAACATTTGACTATCGGTTTTGCCAGGTGTATTCCCTTAGTTCCTTCCTACTTATAACAACTAAGTAATAAGAACATTCTACTAATGCTTATCTCGATTAGCATGGTGTAGAAAGAAGGATATTCTTTTGTAAGAAGTTTGTTTGTAGAACAGCTAGAGAAAGTCATGTGAGTGTAACACATAAGATTTTTTTGTTTTATTTTACTTCCGAATAATTGTCATCTTACGATCATGGTGGAATTTTGCCATTGTCCCTTTTTTTATTTATTTATTTTTTTTATTTTTTTTTAGAATTTTCATCTATCTACAACGCTTGTTACCACGAATGAAACATTTGAATGCGGCTATGCTTGTAGCTATTAACTCCTTGTTTAGATTGAGAGACTGATTTCCTAGTTTGATTTTATGTCCAAATTCAACATCTGTAATAACATTTTTAAAATGCTCAAATTAAATATCTATGGTAGCGAGTATAACTTTCCTTCAGCAGCTTTCACTTTCAGAGATTGCTGGATTTCGTAGGACTGTTTCATTTTAAGTTTTATTTATATTTTATTACTGTTCATTTTACTTCCTCCAGCACGTATATACATAGTAGGTAGAGAAGATGTTGTATTCCACCCAAAAATGCAATGCAGATTTCACAGAAAAATACATGTTTTGAGAACCCCTGAATCCAAAAAAGCATTTTTGGAAAAAGGTCAGTATGTGTGCGTGTGTTTTCTTGTGTGTAAATGCGTGTGCCTATGGACAGCATAACTCAAAAACGAAAAGTCGATTAAATACCAAACTTGGTATTTCAAGTTTAAGATCTTCCAAGGATTCGACACGAAAATATTAAAAACAAATCCCCACTCCAAACTACCCTTTACATGAAACATTTTTCGAAATGTTTGACTTTCTAAAAATGGCTCTAACGATTTTGATTAAAATATCATATATTAAAGAGTTTTACATTTTAATAAAATATATATCTTGAATTTTCTGAGAATAGCCTCTAAGACCTCTTCATTCTGGATAACTTTTGGATAGCGGTAAACCGTAAGAGAGAGTCAAAACGTACTAGACAAAAAGTGCAGATCTCATTAAAACACACAATTTAGGACATATATTCTTTTTGTAGAACTAACCATTTCAGAGCTATTCCCTGTTATTCGTTTCAATTTTAAAATAATTAAACTTTACTTATAAGATAAGTTCTCATCCGTTTCATCGCTGTTTTAGTTTACTCCCGACCATGGAAAGATAATTGGATTTAATGACAATCGCACAGTGACAGCTTTTGAAAGATCTAATTGTCACTTTAGCCTAGCTCGCCTTGATTTAATGACAATCGCATAGCGACAGCTTTTGGAAGATCTAATTAACGCTTTAGCCTAGCTCGCCTTGATTTCTGGTCGGTGATGGTGCTCGGTGCGGCGTGGCAACAAAAATATTGCTCATTTTGATTATTTCCGTCCTGAGGTTGGCTGGTTGCCGGGATGAGAACCATCCCTGGCGGTGAGTTAGACGTTGTGAGGGTCAGATGCCCGATCTGTCTATTCTATTGTCGAGGTGCTCTTCAATCAGGAAACTGTAGGGATCCGTCATTGCTGTGCCGTAGCTCCTGGTTCCGGCCGCCCGCTGTATACTCACACTCATCCCTCCCTCCCGGGACGCTCCCTCGAGGGGTGTAGGTACAATAACCATCTAGATCTGTCGTATTCCAATCCTTATATCTTAGAGATTTTCAAGGAATCATTCCAACCCAGAGGGAAGATCGTCTTTTATTTTCTGATAAATACTTCTTTAGGATTTTGATTAAAACACCTCATGAATCACGTAAGTACTGCTAGGATAAATAAAGTTTAAATATTCCGTTAAATGGATATGGAGTGCTCATTCTCATTCATTTTTCCACAACACGGAAGTCATTAATGATATGCAGAATTCATTATAAGAAAGATGTACACATCATTGAAATGCATATTTTATGTTAAATCATTTTTAATGCATTACCTATTTCGAAATATTCCCTTTGTTTGCATTTTTCAATTTTTTAAGCAGTTCAGTGGCGAATCTTTTATCATTAGCTCAAGCAAGGAGTAGGTACAGAATATGCAAGCTAGCATTTATCGACTGTTTTTAAACCATTGAATGTTCTCTCACCCTCCTATATGTTCTGTACTGACAGCAAAAAATGTATGTTGAGTTATTTTTGGAGTGTTATCATCAGGAGTAAAAGGAAGTAGTTATAGAAAAGTAGTTTGTATAAACAATTTTTAAACAGCTATAACAATAAATGAAAACACATACATATAGGCATATGTTTATTAAACATAATATTTTTTGCTTATTTGTTTAAATTTTATAGAGATACTGAGAAACCTATTAATAGTATATTATTCTTTGAAACAGTAACTTTTCAGGAAAAATATGTACTAGTAATATTTAAAACATTGATTGTTTCTGAAATGTATGAAAAGAGAATATTTTATAAATCAATTAAAGGTTAACAAGCATTGAATATGATAAATAATTTTATAAGATAAGTTTGAATTTGAGAAAACGCTTTTCAAACACGCATCATGGAGAGCATTTTAATCAGAGCAATATAAAAGGAAATGAATATACTAATTATATATTATTTATCTATATAAATATGTACCTACATTAATATTTAATATATATTAGAGCAGCATAATAAAAAACTTTGTGTGTGTTACAAGTGTGGAACTAGAAAAAAATCTCTTGTTCTGTATAACAATTGAAATACATATATTTTATATGATCAGTATGATTCGCAATAATGGTCTGGAATTTTCATATGACTGTTACAAATAAGCTTTGTCCCAGTTAGGCTTTTTGTCTCCCCCCCCTTCCCCTACATGTTAGAGGATAGGTGAGTAAATATTCTTAAGGGCTAATGAAGTGCTCAAAGTGCAAGTTATTCGTTATACATTTTATAATAAGCTCTTCTTATTTATAATGTTGATATTATTAATTATATTATATTTAATTAATATAATGCTAACTTACCAAAAACAGTGCACGTTGTGTCCGGAAAATCATCTTGCCAAATCTGTATTATAACCAAGGAGATATATCCGACAAGATTACATCCAATATGGCACATTAGGCATTTCCCGTGAAGAGTTCGTAGTTCTGGAATAAGTGCATATGCAACGAATGTTGCTGCCAGAAATGGTATACAGATAATCATGCCAATGGCGTAATGAATGCCTCGCTCTGCCTGCGGAATAACGTCATCGTTGGGTGTACATTTAAATGGATAGATACCACCTCCTTCTACAAAGACCTCGAGGCAAAAGTCTATAGAGCTCAAGTATTCGTTTTCAAATGCTACATACAGGCTACCGTTGGAATAGAGCTCGTATTCATCCTGTTCATCAGTATCTGGTTCAAGCATATAGATAGATTCTCTACACGGTAAGTCATAGATTAATCGTGGATATTCTTCAGCTTCATCAGTGTAATTGGGACGGAATGGATGCAAAAGTGCAGAATCACTTGGTTCACACTTGGTGAGGTCCATGCTTAAAACTTTTTCCGCAGGGCAACACTTCCTCACGCATGGTCTTAGGGAGCAATAACAGCCACGATAGGAATCGTTTGATGTCTTCCAGAAGTATCCTGGAGGATATATCATATTGTCATCAAGGGATTGGAGGCTACCATTTGCATGGAGAAGCCCAGATTTCACTTCAATACTAAGGCGAACACTGCATGGACTGTTCCCAAGACCCGTGGATTGTAGGTATACCTCATTATTATTTATGGTTTTAGGAACTTTTTTGTTTTCTTCAGTCGCTTTTAAGTCTTTTATTTTGATTTTGCCTCCATCTGAATATGTTATTATTTGTGAAATATTTGCCACGTTGCTCTTGTTTGCTAAAGCTTCCTTCATTTCATCAGTGAGTGGATCAATGTCATCACTTGAATCGCTGTCTTCAAAAGAATCTTGCGTTTTCGTTGCATTTCCTTCCTGTAAAAGTTGAAAAACTATCTGTTCAAGATTGTTTCCACCGAGCCTCTTGCTATTGCTGCTGCTGCTGCTACTACTGCTGCTGCTGCTGCTGCTGCTGCTGCTGCTGCTGCTGCTGTAATTCTTTACTGCTTCTCTTTGATAGCCGTAAAGTGGGAGATCTGTTACCAAGGTTGCGTTTAGATCACTGGAAAACCTCTGCGTACTCTGCAGCTGTGCCCCTCGTACTGGCTGTGCAGTAAAATTCTCACCTGCAAACAAATGTAATTGTCACTCTAGTATAATTTTCTCTTTACTTCTTAGTTTACCCGGATGGGTTTGATAAGTTTTGAACTATATGTCAAACACACACATGATAAAATGAAAATAATTATTATGAAAATAGAGCTCTAAGCTTCCTAAAAATTCCGTATGAAATTTAACCCATATCTGTCATTTAAAAATTACCGCTTAGGAAATTATTTTCAGCAGCAACTCTGCAAGCAGAAAGGAAATCCTTCCATAAAGGTTAGCAGCTTAACAGGGACGTTATAAAGCATCATTGCAAAAAAAATATTCCATCTTGGGTTTCAATACATTATTTGTCCTGCCTTAAGTTCTTTTCCAAGAAGATAGTCTTTGTTACCATTTTCTTTTAAGGACAGTAATAATCCAGATGCTCAGAATGGACACGAGAGTGAAAGTGAAACATATGTAATATCAGAGTGATTAATACTTTAAGTTTATTGGTGTTTTTGTTCTATATTTCGGTGTTGTTTAGAATATTTTATGGTTTTTAAAGCACACGTGACCTTTAAAATATATGTATTAACTCTATATATTTATATACTATATATATATATATATATATATATATATACATAAATAATTTATATATGTTAAAATTACAAACTTTCAATTTCTCATATATTCCACTATTTCACAAGTTAAGCTTATGATATAATTTACTCCTTTATTTTTATGCGTTATATTTAACCAGCTTTATTATTCCATGCATCCTGGATGTCAGAAAGTCACTGTCAGTGTTTAATTAAAAAGATAGCTTTAAGTAAAATAAATACTTAGGGTTTCAAATATTTAATGATAAATAATGCACCTTTACGCAATATGAATAAACTTAAACACTTAATATTTAAAATCTTGCCTGTAAATTTTTATTGACCGGAATTAGGGAGTTTTGTCCCCCTAATAAATTATTGACACCCTTAATTTCAACTTAGGGGCTAACAATTTCTTATGGAAGGTACTAGAAAATGTCTTAAGATGTCGATAAGTAGGGAGAGGAAAATTTAGGATAACTAGACAACAATTTATTTACAATAAATTGCTGTAATAAACTTAAAATATTGCAGTTCAACATGTATGAAATTATAATTGTGATTGCACAATTTTAATGGTATGTGCATGTTAAGTATAGTGTTCTCCAAAACATGATGGCCTTCAAACGGGACTGCTCCCATCTGGCAATAACCATTCATTAGCGAACAAAAGATGACCCTGTATTTGGGGTGAGAGCCAACGTAGTAAGATATCGTTTTCTGGAGACTCTGCTTGCAAATCGAGATTCGCGATTTAGTTAAGGGACCAATAAGTGGAAAGCATGGCAACTGCGAGAATTGCTTTCCAACTGCACACTTCCTAATCCCAAACTTTAAATTCACGCCGCCTTTGGCAGAGGGTTATCATGTTGTGAAAAATACCCACTTTTTATATGTGAATGGTTGTTTAATATTTCAATGCCACATATGAGATTAACTATAAAATGAAATTATTCTCAATAACAGGTCTTGTATTAAGGAATGTTCGATGAAATTTTAGCCACTTTCAATCAAAACATAATTTCTTTGGTTTCCAAAGCTACATTCCTATCCAAATAAGAAACACACTCGAGGTAAACAGAGGCGAGAGGCTGCCTCAAGCACGTGGTGTTAGTGAATGCTTTCATTATAATCTGTGCCAAGTTAGTTCTGTCCTGGTGTCAACACATGGGAGGGAAGAGAGAGACAAACAGACAGACAGACAGACAGACAGAGACAGAGATACTGAAGCAGAAGAGCGTTGGGCTGTTGATTGGTTCAGGGAAGGTAATGGGTGTTAACTTTTACGTGGATGCATATTGTAACAGCCTCCTAAAAGTACAGTACTGTACCTAATAGTTTTCAGATCACTGCTCTGCGCGAGTTAGTTTCGGAGAGAAACGTATGCAGATGCTTCTATTCTTATAAAAGGTAATAGCCCGATATGTTATCCAAATCTGACACGTATCAAGCTGATGGCTCTGGGTTCGTGAATTCTGAAAGAAATATTTACAACAGACGTACATATTCTATAAAAAAAAAAAACATATAGACAGAAGACAGGCGAAATTAACTAATGCAGCTAACTTCCTGACCCCAACACTTATCGTAATAATAAAATATAGATCTAATCGTTTATTCATATTGTTAAATACTTTTAAAGAGCGTTAATCGATGCATATAATGATTTCACTGCAATATAATACATTTTCAATCGTATTTAGAAATTTAAACTAATCAGTTTACTGAAACTGAGCGGATACAGAATATCGATTGCATATGCTGTGCAAACGTTGTGCGGAGTAATACAATGCTGTAATTCTTGGCCCGGATACAGTATAGACACATAAAAGCACATAGGAATAAGCAGAGCTTCAAAGTTCTATGACGTCTGTTAGTTACCTTACATTATGTATGTAAAGGAATGCGATATGTGAATACCTGCTTAAATATCCTTAAATACGGAGGTATATAAAATCATTTTCCAGACTTTAATTTTTACAACATATCTGCACATAATGCAATCCACAAAATAGATGCTGAAAAGCTAAATAATCCTCCCAAATCGATTCCTAATAAAACTAATCATTGAATTTTTTTATTTAAGAATTACTTTTTGAAATAAAAACGAAATATGTGTAGAAACAGTAAAACTTTCAGAAATGTTACTTTTACAGCGGTTATAACAATTTTTTGTTTTTAGTAGCTTAACATCCTTTAACCTGGTTGGTCATTATGGACGATGAATGGAATTAGTGAAATAATGCTCAGATGCTCTCAGGACCCATGGAGCTTAAAGTTACTCGACATTTGTCTTCTCAGGATAAGAAAAAACCCGAAAATAACCTTATCTGGGTAACTCACCCTAAGCGAGATTCGAATTCGCGACCTATTGAATGTGAAGCAGACACGCTACCATCACACTCCACAGGCGGCTGTTATAACATTGTTGGACCTTTTAATGATCATTTTGAAAATTCTATCATTGATGATTTTCTGTATACTTTTAAGCTATTGTAAAAAAAAAAAGTTAACCATTTTACTATTAAAAGAAAAGCTGAATGAAAAGAGATTTGAAAAACGCACATTTTAAAATAAAAATGTTAATAACTCTAAAAGTATTAGAGTTAGAGAAATGAATTTCTAAGAATTTCTTTTTATACACTTCATGTGCGTAAAAACTGAAGGCTTTGTCAATAATATTAAGGAAAAACTAAATTTCACCCTCTTTGGGATTTAAATGTTCACATTTAAGGTCTTGTTTGGTGAATCCGCCTGTACATCTAACAAGAAAATACTTGAGATTAAGTTACGAGTTTTCAAATTAAGTAAGATTATGGTTATTCAGGCTAAAGGCAGTTTTAAGCCATGGCTATTATATTCTCCCACTGGTGAGGAGATTCTAAAACTAAATTCCACAGAACAAATTGAACAAATTGAATTAATGTGTTAATTAATTTCACGGCAGAGATGTTCTGTGCATGGTTAAACAGAAAGCCCTTCCGGTCGATAAATATTGACAGATTGAGAGTAGTTTGACATATTAATGCAGGCATGTTACTGGTTCGGAAACCAGAAGTGGTTACTAACATTCCCACACACATCGTACAACAGAATGTCGTTGCGGAACTTGGGTGTACGTGACGAGTTTTGCCCATGTATGGCTCAGGCTGAGCTTATGCATGCGATAAATATCGGAGGATGTCGTGCAGTATGATATCGTACTATATCACTTGTTCTATTGCGCGTGTACACTGTACATAGTAGAGAGAGAAAACACTTTATTCTACTAAAAATTCGATACCGAGATTTCACCAGAAATACATGTTTTGATGACCCCTGAATAAAAAAAATAGAAAAAGGTCAGTATGTGTGCCTGAGGACAGCTTAACTCAAAAACGAAAAGTCGGTTAAATGCCAAACTTGGTATTTAAGTTCAATATCATCAAAGGATGCGACATGAAGATTTGCAGGAAAATTCTCCCATTCCATCTACCTTTTACATGGAACATTTTTCGAAATTTTTATTTTCTTAAAATGGTTTTAACGATTTTGATTAAAATACCATATGTTTAAAATATTTTTATTACAAACGAAATGTATATCTTGAATTTTCTGAGAATAACCTCTGAAGACCTCTTCATTCTGGTTAGATTTTGTATAATTGATAAACCGTAAGACAGAAACAAAACTTTGTACACAAAAATGTAGATCTCGATAAAATACACAATTTATGTGATATACTTTTTTGTAGAGTCTTTCATATCTCTTTTATTTTACTCCTGATCTTGGAAAGAGAGCGAATTTCATTGACAAACACACAACAACAGTTTTTTAAAGATTTGACTGTAGCTTTAGATAACTGTCTTCCCTTATTTCCCTTCTACTTATAAGAAACTAAGTAATAAGACCAATTCTGATAATGTTTATCTTGATTAGTATTATGTAGATCAAGGAATAATCTTTTGTAAGAATAGTTTGCAGAACTGATAGAGAAAGTTAAGTGAGTGGACCACATTATTTTTATCCCACTGTTACACTGAGTTGTTCGGTTATGAATCGTTATATTTATAAACGAAGAAAAGCAATACGATGGAGTGTTCATCCTATAATCTGTTCGAGATATGATAATGAAGCTTTCTGTAATTGCTCAAAGAATACGAAAACGAGCTTTCTTTACTGCTCATAACTGCTCATAATGATTTACTTGTTATTAACGGTGATCTCACAGCGATTTTATAACTTTAATTTCTCAATAAAACGTTCCGTTTCGAACAAAAAGTCTTCTACGTCTCATTAAACCGGAAAAGTTGAACGCATGTCAACACCGTAATTGAATGAATCTGACTGGAGAAGCATTTTTTTTTAAATACAGTTCCGGAGTCTGATCGGGACTCCGGCGCTGTATACCCTACTTTTTATTTACCTAATTTGTTTACTGTGATTACTGTATGATTACTAAATTTCTGTTTTACTTTTTACACACACATACACAAACATATAACACCCATGCCCAAGACGGGACGACTTCGGACAACCAACGGCAGAAATATCGTGCGAGTGCATAAGCAGTCCCATCCCAGCCAGCGTAGCAAGAGAATACATCCGACATTTAATCGTTGTGTTGTCTGTGTTACATGTGGTTGTTTACTATGCAGCGATAAATTTATCATCCAATATTTTATCGCATTGCATAAACAGAATTATTTCTTTCCATTACTGTTCATGACGCTAAATATCTAACGAGATCTCCGATTATTATCGCATGCATGACCCCAGCATTAAACCATCAGCAAAAAGCGTCAGGTTGCATCATGGCAGATTCTAACTCTGTAGGTATATAAAGTTTTGGCCTTCCTTGTTGGTAATTACTTTCTGTAATTGGAACATATGTCCTAAATAAATAAAGAAACACTAAATGAGCTTAACCAATAAGGGAAAAAATATAATTTAATAAATATGTACGATGCAATTAAAACCTTTGCGCGCAGATAGAACTGTGAAGGGAACAATTATAAGAGGACAGCTAAATCATTTTCCGTCTGTAATCCTTCCGTAATACAAATGAGAAGGAATTTAATTAATATATTCTTCTGCCAGAAAATCTGAGTATAGTTTTCCCGAGAAATGATTTTGACCTTTCTTTTTTAAATCCCAAGGAATCCGAACCGCAAGGTTAAGGCTGATTTATAACTACAATTAATATCTGTAAAAATAATACACCTTTTAAATATTTGTGCTGCGGTAAACATGGTGTTGGTATATTTAAACATGCATCAGTTACAAAGCACACGCAAACACACTTGTCTATGTTTGCTTCTACATATTTGTGCGAGCGTTTTCTCAAATAAATTATGCCAAGTCTAAATACAGTACTCGTTTGCCTGACGAATATCTGTTGCCCAGCTGAAGCAATTCTATTGGAGATAACCTAACTTTTAACGAAATAATTGCAACTATAAAAGAATTTAATTAAAGAGGTATTATTTTACTGTAGTCTAAAATGTATATTAACTGTATAAACAAAATATATCTACACTATTTATCTAAGAATCAGCAACCACCATTGCAATCACTGTCTATTTCTCCGTTTACAGTTGTCGACTTTGCGGGTTATGTGCCAAGTGGTTCGGTATTTGCCTTTGCCTGTTTTAATTTATACTTAAAAATAAAGAGTAACGTCGGCATTACAAAAATGAACAGTAGCAGTATACCAAGTTCATTTTCTTTGCATTAAATATTCAATATTTATGGAATCATAGAACAAACATTTCCAATTCTATCAAATTAGTAGTTGCATTATCGCTTTACACCGAGTGGGATGACTCAGGCGGTTTCATCTGTGGACTGCAATTGGGAGGTCGCGGGTACGATCCCAGCCTACAGACCTATGGCCTTTTGGAGGGCTTTCCCGGGTCGCCAGAGGAATGCTGGATGGGTTTCTTCTTAAATTTCTTGACCCTCTGTGTTGTCCCTCCATTGTCACTTCATTCATACGTAGGTTTCTTTCAGGGTTTGAAGTGTCGGCGATGATACTCGGTGCAGCGTGGCAGGGAAAAATGATCTTATTGTGAGTCTCTGTCCCCGACTTCGGATGGTTACCGGATGAGGACCACCCCTTGATGGGGGTATTGGACTCTGTAGTGCGGGTTCCCCGGTCTGCTTGTCCGGCCATCGAGATGCTTCTATTTAGGAACCATAAGAACTTGTCATTGAGGTGCCATTGTTCCTGGTTCCGGCCGCCCGGTATATCCTCTCTCATCATCCCTCTCTTTGGGGGCGCCCTCTTGTGGAGCATAGGCATACTTAAAGCCATTAAAAATAAACTGGCTCTGTGATTTTGCTATAAACGTGAACGTTTGACGGGAACTCAGGTCTTCTGACGATTTTCATTGATGCTATTCTGACACAACATACCAGAACGAATAAGAAAAGGCAAAACCGATCGGGCAATCCCTTCATCCTTCAACTTCACTCAACGCTCCTTCAGAACAGGTTGACTTGTATTAGTAGGGTATTAATTTTGTTCACCACGTGCGCGAATTACCTTGGCATTAGAGCTTCAGTTTGTAGTACAGAGAAAAGATTAATCTAATTTTGTATCACCCGGTGAGAGGTCGATTATTGTCCAACTAGAGGGTTTGGAGATCAACTCAGAACTTCATTTGTCGCAAGTTACGTTTCATGTCTATCAGCTTCTCTTTAGTAATGTCGACTGTCCAATACGCTTTTAAGAGCATAACAAACAGGTGGAAGACCTAAGTGGAGTCAGCGAAAAGACCTCGTCTTACGGTAAGTATTTCCAGGAGTATTTTTAATGTCTTTGAGTGTACAATAACCAACATAAGATTCTGTTAAAATAAATTAAATGGAGTTTTATTTATGAACGCTCTTTAACTGCTGTGTGCCTCAGTGTCCCATTCTAGATTGGGCGTGAAACACATGTTAATTTTGCTCACAGGCCTCTACTATCAGGCTTGAGGTTCCTTTACGTCCCGTAAATCTACGACACTGGACCAACAGATTTACTTCCCTTCCTAAGGAAGCAATGCTAAGGATTTTTGCGCCCGAAAAAAATTCATCGTCCTCCGTCCTCCTTGTGCCAAGTTCCCTTCGTCCGTATCCTATTCCTACCGTTTTACTCAAAATCGAATTAAGAAACATGTTAAGCAAGAGAACTTTGTTATAGAACAAAAGAACACTATGTTTGACAGTTGCCGTCAGTTGATTTTGTTAGTTCGAAGTTTTTCAAATGAAATTAATGCTATTCTAAGTTGAGAACAATATTAATTGCCATACCTTGAAATCCTTTGACCACCGAATTTCTATGCAGAAGCATCAATATTATGAGCAGGCTAATGAATTCAGACATCTCCAGGAAGAATTCTACGAGGATTTTTGTGACAACTGAAACATAAATTGGTAAAAAGTTACTTGATGGCAGCAACAAACGTTTTACAGGAAACTCCTACTTTGCTATCATCCGGATTACTTTAAACTGTGCGAGGAAGTGTCAACTACGATGACTATGTTTTGCTGTTCAGTAAACTTTATCCTCGAAGTGATAATGTGGACAAAAAATCACGTATGAGGATATTTTTATGTATTTTTCGCGTATTTATACTTTCCCTACTACAGTATGCAAAGGAAGTATTGTTTTGATAGCATTCGATGTTGACATTTCACTGGAAATACATGTTTTGAGGCTCATTGAAACCCCCCTAAATAATTTTAGAAAAACGGCATACGTGTGTGCATGTGTGTGAGAGACAGAGAGAGAGAGAGAGAGAGAGAGAGAGAGAGAATACATAAAGCAAAAATGATATGTCCGATGATTGTCAAACCTGTTATTTAGGTTTTTCAAAGTGTGATATAACATTTTGAAGAAAATACCCCCCCTAAACTGTCTTAAGTAAAAGATTTTGTAAAAGTGTCGATCTCTTTAAACGTCTCTAATGATTTGGATATAATACCGCATGCTTAAGTTGTTTTAATGTCAACATTTATATCTTGACATTTTTTGGAAATACTTGTGACGTCTTTAATTGAACGGAACTTTGTACAATTTTTTAAAAGTAGTAAACCATAACAGAGAAAAAACAACGTGGATATCCTTAAAACCCACAAATCATTTGAAATATATTTTTAAAATACTGTCGCTCTTCAGTTGTTTCTTGTGAGATCATTGAAGAAATATGAGATATATAGGTAATAATTAAGCGACCCGTTTTGTATGAATAATGTATTCCACCCAAAAATACGATGTCAAGATTTCACAGGCAATATGTATTTGAAGCCCTCTGGTTACCTCCCTCCCAAAAAAAGAAAGGTAAGAAAGAAAAAAAGAAAAATAAATTCGTTTTTAGAAAACGGTTCATCCGTGGTGGGCTAAAATTTGGTAATTACTAAACTTCATATTTAAGTTCTGCATCTCCCAAGGATGCGAAAATTTTCAACACAATCGCCCTATCCCAACTATGTTTTACAAATAAAAATTTTCCAAAATTTTGATTTTCTTAAAAACTCTCTAGGATTTTAATTATATCATCTTATTTTTAATAAAAAAAAGTATACCTTGAATTTTCTGGGAATAATCCCTGAAATCCTCTTAATTCTGAGTTACTTTGCTAAGTGGTAAATGTAAGAGAAAGAGAGAGAGAGAGAGAGAGAGAGAGAGAGAGAGAGAGAGAGAGAGAGAGAGAGAGAGAACTAAGACTTACTGCACAGAAAAATGTAGATGTCAAAACAATGTAAAATTCCTCTTTTTACAGTTCATATTTTCCAAGATTTAATTTTCTCATACTTATATTTTTGTCAAATGAAGCCGTTATTACATTTTTTCCTGCTGTTCAATTAAGTAGAACAGAATTTCGAAGCCGTCACATAGCGACCAGGTTTTTGAGGATTTAATTATCATTTAAGTCTACTCTGTTCTCCTAATCCAGTTGTATCTACAGAGAAAATACCTTAGAGGTATTTCTGCAATATATTTATCTCGAAAGTAAAGCAGATAGGAAAAAACCTGTTGTGTTCCATTAACATGACCTTCTCTACATCTCTGCCACAAATTATTGTTAAAAAGCTTTCGCTTCTATTTACTTCATGCTAATCGAGAGAAAAAAAAAACAAAAAAAAAACAGAAATAGTCTTATTACTTGCTTCCCTGAATAGAAGCGAAATAAGGGAGTACCATAGGTTAAGGTGATGGTCAAAAACTGGTCTATATATGACTGAAATTCCTTTGTTTGTATGGACAGTTGATGAAAAATTCCTGTATGAGAAAGGTATAAGTTTTTAGAAAGCTGAAACCAATAACAAGGGATATCTCACAAACTATCAACTGCACGAAAAAAAATGTATATAACATAAATTGTGTGTTTTAACGTGCTCTACATTTTTTGTCTGGTAAGTTTTTGTCCATCTCTTACGGTTTAGCAGTTATGCAAAATTCCGTAAAATTCATCCAGAATAAAGTAGTCTTCAGAGGCTACTCCCAGAAAATGCAAGCTATGCATTTTATTTGTCAGGTAAATGTCTGTAATATGCGATGTTTTTATCAAAATCGTTAGAGCCATTTTTGAGAAAATCAAATTTTAGAAAAAAGTTCCATGTTAAGGGTAGTTGGGGTTGGGGGAATTTTTTTTAAATCTTCGTGTCGCATCCTTGGAAGATGCCAAACTTATATACCAAGTTTGGTATTCAACGGTCTTTTAGTTTTTGAGTTATGCTGTCTACAGACACACACACACACACACACACACACACACACACACACACACACATGCGCGCGAGCGCAACCTTTTTCCAAAAATGCTTTTTTGGATCCAGGAAGTCCCAAAACATGTATTTCCGGTGAAATCTCGTATCGAGTTTTTGGGTGTAATACAATACCTTCTCTATACACTATGTACATAGTACATGTAGAGAAAGTAAAAAAGTCCTTGAACAGCATTAATTTAAACAGGAAAAGTTCGGTTAAATACCAAACTTAATATTTAAGTTCAGTATCTTTCAAGAAAGCGACACGAAGATTTTCAAGAAAATCTCCCACCCCAAACTATCCTTTACATGGAAACATTTTCAAAAACTTTGTATTTTCTCAAAAATAGCTTCAACGATTTTGATTAAAATACCGTATATTAAAGCTATCTTTATGATAAATAATGTACCGCTGGGTTTTCTAGAAATAGCCTCTGAAGTCTCCTCTTCATTCTGGACGACTTTTGCGTAACGCTAAACCGTAAAGAGATAGGCAAATACAAAACATATAGTTCTTGTCAAAACATAAAATTGATGTCTTTTTCATTGATAACTATTTCCGATGTAGGGTTTAAAATTTATTAAGGCTTTTACTTTTGTCAAACAAGAAGTTGTCTTCGATTTCCTTTGTTTTACTCCTGGCTATGCAAAGAGTGCCGAACTTCAATGTCAAGTGTATAGCGACAGTTTTTAAAACGTTGATTATCGATTTAGCCTAGTATATTCACTTACTTTCCTTATAAGGAAGTAAGCAATAAAAGCATATCTGCTAATTTTTATTTTGAATAGCATGACTGGATATAAAAATAATATTTTGAAAGAATAGTTTTGCAGAATAGGTTGAGAAAGCCATATGAATGGAACACATCAACTTGTTTACAAAAAATGTTCATTAACGCACGAATCTATATGTAAATTCATGAATTTTAAAGTTTCTGAGAGGGATTTTGGGTTAGTATTATATATTTATATAATAATTTAAATTATGTGGGTTTCTTTCTTTATTATATATGAATGATTTTATGAACTTAATTTACTTGAAGAATGGGTAGGAGATGTCAGATGGTTTAAACATCTTTCTATTGATCTAGTTTCTTCTATCTCCCGAATATCTTAAATGAAACGTTTAATGAAACTATTTTTGCAATAGTAGATAATCTAGATCACGATTAACATAAAGTGATGTGTTCCATTCTCTGACTTTCTCTCTACTACAAAAGGTTATTCTTACAAACTGTTATTCTTCTATGTACTTCATGCTTATCGAGATAAACATTAACAGAAATTGCCTAATTGCTTAATTCCTTGTAAGAAGAAAGGAAATAAGGGAATGCACTAGGCTAAAGTGATAGTCATATATTTTAAAAATTGTCTCTATATAATTGGTATTTAGGTTCAACATCTTTCAAGGTTGCGAGACGAAGATTTGCAAGAAAATCCCTTACCCCAAAATACCCTTTATATGGAAACTTTTTCAAATTTTGATTTTTTCAGAAAGGCTCTAACGATTTTGTTTCAAATACCATATGTTTAAGATATTTTCATACCAAATAATATATATACGCAAACATTAATTTTCTAGGAATAGCCTCTAATGTCCTCTTCATTCTGCATGATTTTGCAGTAAACTGGTAAACAGTAAGAACTAGACGAGAACTTACTATACAAAACAAATAAATAACAAAAAACCAACCAATATGTACGTCAAATACATATTTTTGTGAAGTTAACAATTTCCGAGATATTCCTTGTTAATTGGTTTTAAAAGCTCCAATACTTAGAATTTTCTGAAATAGGAAGTTGTTATTCAGTTTTCACTTTCTTCACAAAGTACCTACTATGTAGTTACATAGTAGTTGGAGAAGATACTGTATTTCACCCAAATACTTGATACCGATATGTTATCTAAATACATTTGTTGGGAGCACCTGAATAAAAAAAAAACATTTTAGAAAACGATCGGTGTGTGTGTGTGTGTGTGTGTGTGTGTGTGTGTGTGTGTGTGTGTTGCGTATGTGTCTATGTACAGCACAACTCAAAAACGAAAAGTCGGTGGAATGCGAAATTTGGCATTTAAGTTCAATATGTTCCAAAGATACGATACGAAAATTTTCAGGAAAATTTCTCACACAAACTATCCTTTACGAGGAAGATTTTTTGAAATGTTCGATTTTCGCAAAATGTCTCTAAAGATTTTAATTAAAATATCGTATACTAAAGATATTTACATGACAAATGAACTTATATCCTAAATTTGTTGGGAATAGCCTCTGAAGTCCTCTTCATTCTGAATGGCTTTTACATAACTGATAAAGCGCAAGAGATAGACAAAAACTTATACCTACACTTGTTAAAACCACATATTATGTCCAATACAATTTACGTATAGAGCTAACCATTTCCGAGATAATGGCTTGTTATTGGTTTTAAATATTTCCAATACTTTCTCATATGGGAAGTCGTTTTTCAGTTTTTTCATCCTATGCATGCAAAGAAAAAGGAATTTCAATTGCATTAAATAGAGGCCGGCTTTTAAAACATTTGACTAAAACTTTAACCTAATGTTTCATTTTCTTATTTCCCTCCTACTTTTAAGCAAATAAGTAAATCAACCATTTCTGCTAACGTTTATCTCGATTAGCAAAAAGCAGAGAGAAGAATAAGGTTTTGTAAGAATAATTTGGTATAGTTAAATAGGTAGAGAAAGTATATGGATGTATCACATCAGATGTTTTAAATGTCTTTCAATCGATCCAGTTTCTTCTATCACCCGAGTATCTTAAATACGATTATTCTTGTCATCACGGTATATCTTGATTGACATAAAGTGGATAAAAAAATAAACTTTCGTATGAATAGTTTGTAGAAGGTAGCTAAAAAGGATAGAGGAAAGAGAAAGTCATGTAACACACCATAATTTTGCTTTCTCTAGCACATATGCACAATGTGCATAGTAGATAAAGAAGGTATTGTATTCCACTCAAAAATTCGCTACCGGAAATACATGCTTTCAGACTCTCTGAATTATTGTTTCACTTTCTCTACAGGTACTATGTTCATAGTGTACTGTATTTCACCCAAAAGTTTGATGTCGAGATTTTGCTGCAAATCTTTTTAGGCCCCCTGAGCCCCAAAAAATCATTTTTAGAAAAAGATTCATGTGTGTGTGTGTGATTGTGGACAGCATAGCTCAAACACTAAAGGACCGTTAAATACCAAATTTGGTATTTAAGTTTAGTATCTTTTAAGGATGCGACACGAAGATTTTCAACAAAATCCCCCCACCCCAAACTACCCTTTGCTGTTAAAAATGTTTGAATATGTTTTCCTAAAAAATGGCTAACGATTTTGATTAAAATACCTATATAATATATTAATTCGAAAATAAAATGTATTTTAAATTTTCTGGGAAGAAATTTTGAAGACCTGTTCATTATAGATAAATTTTGCTGAATTTTGCATCACTGGTAAACCGTAAGAAATAGACAAAAACTTGTATAAAAATGTAGATCACGTTAAAACATGCAATTAATATCCTATATATTTTTGTGTACAGTTGTCCATTTATGAGATATTCTTGTTATTGATTTCAATTTTAAATTACGTGACTTTTCTCAAACCGGAAGTCACCTTTCGTTTCATCTCTCGTTTGTTTCACTACTGGCAATGGAAAGCGAACCGAACTTCAATTGATCACATAGCAATCAGCTTTTAAAAGATTTGACTATCGCTCCTAGCATAGTGCATTTCCTAATTTCCTTTCTGCTTACAAGGAAGCAAATAATAAGTACATTTCTGCTAATGATTTCTCGATTAGCATGATGTGGTAAAAGAATCTCTTTTGTAGCAATAGTTTATTTTTAGAATAGGTAGAGAAGGTCGTGTGAATGGAACACATCAGATTTTTAGAAAAGGGTCCGTGTGTGTTTGTATGTATGTTTGTCTGTGGACAGCATAGCTCATAAACGAAAGTCCCCTACTCAAACTGTCCTTTACATGGTAACTTTTTATTTTATCAAAAAACAGTTCTAAAATTTGTTGAGCGTTAATAATATTTAAGATATTTTTATACCTACCTTGAATATCCTGGGAATAATCTCTGAAGTTCTCTTATTCTGAATGATTTTGCATAATTGGCAAACCGTAACAAATAGATCAGATTTTTAGAAAAGGGTCCGTGTGTGTTTGTATGTATGTTTGTCTGTGGACAGCATAGCTCGTAAATAAATCTTTTAAAAGCTCCTCACTATTCTATGACATTAAAATTCCCTTCTCTGTGCATGACCAGGATGAAAAAAGTGAACAGCGCTTCCCATTTTTAATGTCATGGAATAGTGAGGAGCTTTTAAAAGATTTATTTTTGCTTTAGCCTGCCCAGTGCATTTCCTTGTTTCCCTTCTTCCCTTATAAGTACATATAAACCACGCTTAGATAAAATGAAAACGTTTATCTCGATTATCATGAGGTTAGAAAGAAGTTTTTGTAAAAATGGTTTGTTGCAGAATAGTTAGAGAAAGTCATGTGAATGTAACATATAGGATTTTTAACAATGAATACAGAGCAACTGAAATAAGTAGCTTCCTTTAAAACTATAATATAGGAAATCGTTCTTAAATTTTTAATTTCTCTGTAGGTAACTAAGTAGGGGAGGTAATCTATCCACCCAAAATTTCGATGTTGAGATTTCTGTGGAAATATGTATGTATGAGAGCACCTGAATTCCAAAAATCATTTTTAGAAAATGGTCTATACCTATGTGTGTCGGTATGACTGTGAACACGATAAGTCAAAATCAAAAAGTCGGTTAAATTAGTTAAATACCAAACTTGATATTTAGCTTATTAATGTTTAGCATCTTCCAAGGGTGCCACACGAAGATTTTAAAGAATCCATCCTCCCCCTACAAACTATCCTGTACATGGAAAATAAAACTTTGAAAAATTTAATTTTCTCAAAAATGGCTCTAACAATTTTGATTGAAGTTGGATGACCAATTTATACCTTGAATTTTGTTATGACACCCTCTGAAGTTCTCTTCATTCTGAATGACTCTTGTATAACTGTAAATCGTAAGAGATAAACAAAAACTTAGTACACAAAAATGTAGATCTCTTTAAAACAAATAATTTATGTCATATACATTAATGTGTAGAGTTAACAATTTTCGAGTTATTCTTTGCAATTTTAAAATACTTTGACTTTTCTCAAACAGGAAGTCGTCATCAGATTTTCATTTGTTTTATTCTTGGTTTTAAAGCCAACAGCATAATGACAGCTTTTAAAAGATCTGATTATTGCTTTAGCATAGTGAATTCCCTATTTTTCTTCTACTTATAAGGGACTAAGAACATTTCTGCTTAAGTTTATCTTGATAGGAAAATAGTCTTTCTTAAGATTAGTTTATTTGTAGAACAGATAGAAAAACTCATGTGAATGAAACATATAAGATTTTTGAAGTGCTGTTCCATTCAGTTGTTTTCCACGATGTTATGCAAGCGAATGGACTTTTAACGCGACCTGCTTCTGAATATTTGACTCGTTTCGCTCTCGTGAATCCTTCTTACACAATAAAAATTATTTCTGCATACGTTTTTACTTTCTCTACACATACTACGTACATAGTGTATAGAGAAGGTATTTTACTGCACCAAAAAATGCGATAACGAGATTTCACCGGATATATATGTATAGAGACTCCCTGAATCCAAAAGAAGCATTTAAAAAAAAAAAAAAAGGTGTGTGTGTGTGTCGTCTATCTCTCTGATAGTTTGTCTGTCAGTGAGTGTGTGTGTGTGTGTGTGAGTGTGTGTGTGTGTGTGTGTCTGAGGGTAGCATAGTTCAAAAACGAAAAGTCTGTTAAATATCAAACTTGGTATTTAAGTTTGGTATCTTCCAAGGATGCGACACGAAGATTTTCAAGAAACCAATCCACCAACTACCCGTTACATAGAAAAATTATAGACAATTTTAAATATCGTATATTAAAGATATTTACAAGATAAATAAAATGTATATCTTAAATTTTCTGGAAATAGCCTCTGAAGACATCTTTACTCTGAATACATTTTACGGAATTTTGCATAACTGGTAAACCGTAAGATATACACAAAAACTTACCACACAAAAAATGTAGAGCTCGTTAAAACACACAAATTATGTTTTTATTATTTTTTCGTGGAGTTGATGATTTTTTAGATATTCCTTGTTATTGATTTCAGTTTTAAAATACTTATACTTTTCTTATACGGGAACTAGTCAACACCTGGCCACACAAAGAAACGGATTTCTATACAATAGCCACCACATTTTAAAACATTTGACCACCGTTTAGCCTAGTGTATTCCCTTCTACTTATAAGGAACTAAGTAATAAGAGGTTAATGCTAACGTTTTTCTCGATTAGCTTGAAATAGGTAGAAGAATAAGTTTGCTAACAATAATTTGTTATAGATATGTAGAGAAAATCATGTGAATGGAGCACATCAGATTTTATCACTTACGTACTAGATAGAAAAATCAGATTTCACATGAATAGTTTGTAGAGACTATAAAAATCGACAATGGTAGATATAGACATGTGAATGATACGTTCACACACACACACACACACACACACACACATATATATATATATATATATATATATATATATATATATATATTTGGTCGTCCCCTTAGCGCGGTGGTAGCGTTGCTGCTTACCAACTGGGTTCGATCCCCAGTACCGGCGTGGGGATTTTTCCCCCGCTGGGAGACCTGGCCCGGGGTGCACTCAGCCTCGTAAGGTCCCTGGGGGGCCAATTGAGGAGCTACTTGATGGAGAAGTAGCGGCTCCAGGTCATGAGGACCGCATTAACCGGCCGGGGGGCTCGAGGCGCTGATCACGTCTCACCCTCCAATACTGCACCCCATCCATGACGTCTGTAGTGGACCGAGATGGGGGACGCAGCGGCCGGGCGGTAGGCCAAGGTTCCCCGTGAGCTGTCGTGCCATGGAGTTATATATAACATTTACACTCCAGTTTAAACTAGGATTTACAGGAAAGCAAAACTCCACATTGTAGTAAAAAAAATTATGAGTTCCATTCACATGACTTTCTCTACATTCTTTAACAAATTATTGTTAAAAAGCATAACTTCATACTTCTACTTCATACTAATTGAGATAAATATTAACAGAAATGTTTTTTTTAAGCAGAAAGCCAATAAGGGAATATACAGGCTAAAACGACATTTAAAGCTCGTTGCCATATTGATGAAATCCGTTTCTATGCACTGCTAGGAGTTCACAAATCCCTGTATAAGAAAAGTTTTAAGTATTTTAAAACTGAAATAAATAACAAGCAATACCTCAAAAATGGCCACCTCTACGAAAAAAAAAAAAAAAAAAAAAAAAGTTATATGACATAAATTGTGTGTTTTAACGAGATCTACAATTTCGTGTAGTAAGTTTTTATTTATCTCTTAAGGTTTAATAGTTATGCAAAATCAAGCAAAATTCGTCCAGAATAAAGAGGTCTACAGAGGCTAGTCCCAGAAAATTCAAGATATACGTTTTATTTGCCGTATAAATGTCTTAATATACGGTATTTTAATCAAAATCGCTAGAGCCATTTTTGAGAAAATCAAAATGTTCGAAATTTTTTTCCGTGTAAAGGGTAGTTTGGGGTGGTGTGATTTTTCTCAAAATCTTCGTGTCGCATCCTTGGAAGATACTAAGCTTATTTACCAAGTTTAGCATTTTACCGACTTTTCGTTTTTAAGTTATATATATATATATATATATATGTTCATAGATGGACACACGGAAACACACGTACACACACACGCGGACCTTCTTCTAAAATGTTTCTTCTTTTTGGATACAGGGCACCCTAAAACGCCTATTTCCGGTGAAATCTCGGAATCGAATTTCTGGGTGCGATACAATGCCCTCTCTATACACTATGTACATAGTACGTGTAGAGAAAGTAATAAAATAACAGTTGGCACTGTAGCTCAGCCGGTAGAACACCTGTCTGTTGTGCTGGAATTCCGGGATTCGATTTCCAGCAGAAAGTGGGAATTTTTCTCTAGCTAAGATTATTCACCAACCTTTGCACAGTCTGGAAGTATGTATTAGAGTGAGAAAGGGTACGTATAAAGTTAAAGATACATCACCATTGTTGTGTGCAGCTGTTGCAAAAGTGAAGCCACCTATATGCCCTAGATGTTAAAGGCGACATACAAATGGAATTCGTGTAACTTTCCCTATCTGTTCGGCAATCAAAATATTCTTACAAAAGACTATTCTTTTACATACAACATGCCAATCGAGATAAGCATTAAACATTAGCATAAACTTAAAACTTATTTCCTTTTAATTAGAACGGAAATAAGGGAATACCCTAGCTAAAGCGACAGTCATATGTTTTAAAAGCTCTCATTATGTGATTGTCTTCCAAATTTGGTTCTGTTTTCATGCCAGGAGGGAAAAAAAAAAAAAAAAAAAAAAGATGAAACGGACGAGGACCTTCCGTTTGAGAAAAGCCGAAGTATTTTAAAACCGAAAACCAATAACAGTGAATATCCCGGAAATGATTAGCTCCACAGAAAAAGTATTTTAAAAAGAAAAAGGAACTTCTTAAGATATAAATTGTGTGTTTTAGAGATCTTCATTTTTGTGTAGAATAAAGAAGACTTCAGGGGCTATTCCTAAGAAATTCGGATATACATTTATTTGCCATGTAAGTATCTTTAATGTAGATTGTTTTAATAAAAACCGTAAGAGTTATTTTTAAGAAAATCAACTTTTTTTTTTTGTAAAGAGTAGTTTGGGGTGAGGTAATTTTCTTGAAAATCTTCGTGTTGCATTCTTTAAAGATGCTGAAATTAAATGCCAAGTTTGGTATTTAATAGACTATTCGTTTTTGAGTTGAGGTATGCATATCTTCTCTAAGTAGTATATGCATAGTACGTGTAGACAAAGTACAAAAAAGAAACATATATGTAAATAAGTTGCTGTCCTATTATTCCACTCCAGGACTTGTCTTCATCGTTATGGTGAAAAGTGAGGAGAACCTATATTTTCTACTGATATAAGCGTT